>CM060946.1:306431568-308931568 GCA_030765085.1 Allium cepa
CCGTCCCATCACATCATATGCCTTGCCTCATCATATCATAGCAAAGTCTCTCAACTTGGAACGTCATCATGACCCGTCCCATCTCAACATCACACTTTGCTTCATCGCAACATAGCAAAGTCTCATCTCAACATTATGGCTTGCCTTCTCGCATCATGGCAAAGTCCCATCTCGATCTCATGCTTCGCCTCTTCGCATCACGGCAAAGTCCCATCATCGAATCCATCCATATGAGCTTCCACATCCGCTTCATATGCCATCGGCAGCTTTCAACATTCAAGAGCCTTTCCACTTAGCTTTTGAATCATCTTCACCATCTTGTTCCAAATCAACTACAAGCTAACTTGGAGCAATCCAATCTAACATACATTCAAACATTCAAGCATTCAAACAAGATATATTAAGCAATATCAACTATAATGGCAATTTCGTAAATAAGTGAGCAAAAGTCCAACATATGTGAAATCATAGTTTTTTAGCATAGGTCTATCAAATCTAAAACATGGGTTTTATCTCTAATACTTGTTAAATCAACTTTCATAGATAAACATCTTCAAATATGATGGATCTACATGCAGACTTATGGAAAATGCGAGAAAACGCTAACTTTAACACACAAACATATCACCAACTCCATATACTCCTTTGGATCCGCGTGAGAGATAACTACCACTCACCAAATCACCAAAACAACCTAAAAAGAATCAACTTCAGATCTGGACAGCAAGGTCTTGGACTTGATCCGGAGAAATCTCACTTGAAACGATGAATTCTAGCTCAAACGGATGAAGATCTTCAACTTGGACACTTGGATCTTCGATCTTGATCTTCGATCTTCAATGGATGTTAGCACTTGATAGAAGTAGAGAAAGAAGTGAAGAAAATACTGCAGTCGAGTCTTCAAAATGGCAGCACTTCGTCGCTTCGAAAACCGGTGCCAAAAAGTGAGCCGAACCCCTCTATTTATAGGCTGGAACCTCCATGAGTCGTCGCCCCTATGAGTCGGTTCCGACTCATCATGAGTCGTCCACGACTCATCTCCTGCCGACTCATCCTTGCCGACTCAACCTAGCACAGCCGACCCAACATCCTACCGAGACAACAACCTTGCTACACAACGGCTCAACGACTCAACATAACCCTGCCGCATCTCCTAAGTCGTATAACGACTCAACTGGTCTCACCGACTCAAAACATACACGGCCTAAGACACAAGCCTTCTAACGACTCACGACTCATCCCATGAGTCGTACCTAACGACTCAACATCCTACCACCATAAGCCGACCTAACGACCTAGCCCCTAGTCGACTTAACACCTGAACCAACCTTAGGTCGTCCCCGACTTAGCTCTGCCGACTTAATCCCATGGACGACCTATCTACCCCCAACCTCTTAACGACTTAACCACCTAACGAGATAACACCCTACCGACTCAAGACCCCACCGACTCAACTATCTACGACCTAAGCCCTAAGCCCCTTAAGCCGCTATCCCATGAGTCGGTCGCTATCTTAGGTCGGTCCATCCTATCTCGGTCACACTCTAAGCCGTCTATCCTTAAGTCGGTCAACTCTGTAGGTCGGTCATTACCTATAACTCGTTAGCCCCTTAGGTCGGTCATACGAGCTAACTATTAACTCGGTCACATACTACCATGTTGACTCGCTCATATCACTAGGTCGCTAAAACCTAACTCGTGCACGACCTATCCCCTTAGGTCGTAACCCTATGAGTCGTAACACTTAAACCCTACTAACCCGAGTACGACTCATCACTTAGCTAACTCGGCAACCCTATGTGTCGGCCCTCTATGAGTCGGTCACGACTCAAGCCTATAAGTCGGACCCCTATGAGTCGATGCCTACCTTAACTCGGTCCATCCCCTTAAGTCGTCTACGACTTATCTATGAGTCGGTCACGACTCATCACTTGCACTCAGGTCAACTCCTAAACGACTCAACCTAGAGGCAACACAAACACTAACGACCTGCAAATTCTACGATTTTTTCGACACGTAAAATACGGGTCGTTACAAGTTGTCCAGGAACAGGACAAACCGAAGGTACTTTCCTACCACGTCATATCGGATAATCCCTAGGATCGGTAGCGAATAGTCCTTGCTTTGGATATTTCATAATGAAGAGACCACTGCTACTATATGTATATTGGGATTTTAACCCCAAATGATCAACAAGCATTTCCCCACTATGAAAATCCTGAAAATCAATATCATCACAGTCTGCACAATCGAACGCATATACGTTGGTCCGAAGTCTAGATAAGTTGGATCCTGGTCTCTTCGCACCAACGACGCAAAAGCGTTTCCCAACCTCACATAGAAACTAAGTCTCATAGACTTATCACGTCTTCATCTTTCAACTTACTATCCTTTGGGCCAAGAAGGAAGCTCGATAGATTGGAGTAATACTCCACACTATACGAATCAACATCCTCAACACAAATCATAATCAAGCCTACAGAAGGCTACGTACAAAGTGTACGACTAAATAGTTCCCACATCAAGCCGAGGAACAAAAATGGCCAAATTTGATAGTCGGTTATTAAACTATCAAAGCAACAAACAAATATTTAGCACCATATATAATCACTAGGCCCTTTTAATAAATCTTTTATTAATTAAATCACTTGCCAAATATTCAGTTTAAATTATCTTTAAAAAGATATAATCTCAAACCCATTTCGACTTCTATAATGGAAAACATTTCCATAAACTTATTTAAAAGTGGAAATTAGCCACAGGGGCCTCTTTAGCATGTGCAATTAGTTTCTAGGACACACAACTGAAATAATTACTTTTAAGGACAAAATGAAAAATAATTAGTTTCTGAGGCCTAAAAACCTATGAAATTATGTCCTTGAAAGTAATTGGACTGCTGACTTTGTCCTTAAAATTAATTATTCTGCAGATTTTAGCCTTGAAATAAATTTCTATAGATGTGTATCCTAGAAACTAATTGAAGTGCAAAGTTTGTCTTTCTAGTGAAATGCCCTTATTTAAAAATAGGTAATTTACAAATCTATTTATTTTCAACACTTGGAAAATATTACAAATACTTAAACCTTGATTAAGTATATATTTTAATCTTTAAGGAAAACATTCACTTTAAACACATTTATTTGGGTCAAAACGTATGTTGCATAAAACATCGTTATGACAATCCAAAATCACGAGTATAGGGATTCAAAAATAAGATAGATATATAAATCTCATATATACTATACAAAACATCTTCTTTCGAAAATCATTTACTATAACAATAGTGTTATAGTCCATCATTTCCTTATTTCTCGAAAACATCTAGTTCAACAATGAATGTTGAAATCTATGGTTTCGATACTTAGCACATTTTAAAACATCTTTTAAACAATTAAATTCCATTTTAAAACATCATTTTCAAAACGTTCATTAAATATAAAAGATTATTCACTGTCCAAAATCGTGAATACAAATCATTTACCAAATCTAATATTTCAACACATTTTATTAAAGGATAACCCACTGTCAAAAATTGTGGATATAGCTCCTTTTCCAAATTCATTAATTCTACATATTTATTAAAGGATTATCCACTGTCCAAGATCGTAGATGAAATTCCTTTACTAAAGTATAATAATCAACTTATCGAATTCAATTGATTTCGGATTTATAAAACAATCACATTTATATTTTATAAAAACTTCTATTTCAAAATCTTCTTTATTAACCAGTTCCATTTACATGCCAAAAATCCAAATTATAAGTTAATTACTTATAATTCTCTTTATTTCCCAAGTCCATTCTTTTACAACTTCACAAATTATAAATCTTATTCACTTATAAGATCCATTTATACTTTATTTTAACACTTATAAAACTCGTTTTATAATTCCAATATTTTAATTTATATAATATCGATCTTATAAATCTTCTATATAAACCATTTATAATAATTCAAAAATCTCAATTTAAACTATATTCAAAATAGTTAACTCCATATTTCAAAAATCACATTTCGATTTTATTTCCCAAAAATCATAATTTTTATAACATAAAAATTATAACTTTTATTTATTCAAAATAAATTCATTTTTTTACAATTCAAATTTCAACAAAACATATATTTCCAAAACCACTTGAAAATCCTTTTTATTTTGAAATCGCCACTCTAACATTTTTAAATTACCAAAAATAGGCCCAATGCTGCGACAGCACCAAATACATCAATCACGACATCCAAACATCATATATCACATGATAACAGCATATATCACAATGTCTATAAATATAATCAATACTGGTGAGGATCCAGTTGGATCCCTCCAATCTATCACCTGCAACAAATATACATGTTAGAAAATATGTACAATGTCTACTTTATGGCAGACGTGCGTACAAAAGGTCATCCGCTCATACACGGAAACATATAGGGTCTCATCTGCTCGAATAGACAAGAATATATCCAAATATTAATCAATATATATATAATACAGCATATGTCACCCAAACAATCATCAATCATCGTAATAATATTTATTCTCATTTATAGAAATATCAGTGAGGCGGAAAGAGTGAGTTATACTCACTTTGATTCCAATAGCAATTGTAGTGTTTTATTCCGAATAAAATTATACAGCTGTTTAATTTTACCCAAAATTTACAATGGCTCCAATCAACTCAAAACCAGTTCTAAAATGTACTACTTGTCAATACGAACACAATGCAAGTTGTTTCGTCAAAAACGGACCTCATATGAAGAATTTATGCATTTTTAAACATTATACGAATTGAAATATATATATATATATATATATATATATATATATATATATTTCAATTTCTTGTTTTTTTAAACTTTCCTAAAATCAGAGCCATTTATTTCATCAAGTCAAGATCCAGGTCGTGTGTTTTATTTCCATCCTCTTCTCCTGGTTTGTACTAGTGAAACCCATTCCGCCAATCTACTTTTGATCGCCGCCATCACTATGAACGTCGAGCCAATGATCAGGGACCGCCATTCGAAGTGCCACAGCGCCGTGCGCCACCACCCTCGGTCCGGTCGACCTCGGCCACGTGTGGAACTTGAAAAACGTGTGTGAACGAGGGACGTTCAACCTCTATTTGCCGCCGATCCATTGCATTGTTTTCAATCACCATTGTTGATCTTGTAGATATCGTCACCCTCTGCAACATTGCAGTTGAACATTTTTCATGAAAGTGAAGGGATCGTGAGATATTTGGGTAAGAAGAGAACGAGTCTTTGGCCATTGAAATATTTAAAGGCGGCGGCTATAACCCTAGCTAGGGTTTTGATGAAAAAGTGAAAAAAATGGCCTTATATCACTATGCCATTGATTGCATACTGCAACACCCAGAAGTGATGCAGAAAGTGCCAAAATATGTTGCTGTAGGCTAAAAAAAGGGCAAAGGCAACACTTTCTCGGTGATGCATTTTGCCGCGTTGCCCTAGAGTCAAAAGTAACATCTTTGCGGCCCTATGGCAACATCGGTTCTGTTGTTTCCACATGTACCAAATTTACTAAAAAGTTGGCCCCACAGTCCGGGCCCCAAGATGTGGGCCCACATTGTGGCGCCCACTAATTCTGCGGCCCACCTTTACGGAACCCTGTTGTAGGGCCCATATTCATTAATCAATGGTAACACTTTTACCATCCAACGACAACACTTTGCCAGTCTATTACCACATTTAACATCACATACTGCAACATTATATCATATCTATGGCAACACCTTTTGCAATTTAAATTGAAAATGTACTGCAACATTATATCATATCTACGGCAACATTATACTGCAACATTATATCATATCTAATTGCAACATTACACTGCAACAAAGAACTTTTCATTTAAGAATAACCAGAAACACAAGTTTTACTTAGTCAAGTACAAAGCTTTTGCACCCATGTCAAGTTCTCCCGAACTTTTTGGTCCACCTTTGCATCAAATTCATTTTGGACCTTCTTGTTCACCTTTGCTTCGACTTCGTCAGCTATATTTTCCCTTATCTTCGCTGCCAGCTCCTGTATGTATGTGCTTTTTGTTGGAGCATATTTTGAAACTTCTGCAAACTTTGTGTGCTGTCCTATAAGCCAAGATGGACCGTGCGACTTTCCATCAGAAATCATTTTTTGAACAACTCCATCACTTCCTCCTTCACCTATTGCTTTTTCAATCTTATCCTACAAAATAAAGCAGTTTCAAAATGTGACATTAAATAAAATTAACAATTCTGAAACAAGTTTCTTAAACAAGAATTGTTTTGCAATATCTATTAACAGTTTTAAAATGGATTCAGAAAATATCCTGCAATATCTATTAACAAGAATCGAAACAAAAACAAAAGAAGAAAATCACTGTTTGTAAAGATTTTACTGTTGAACAATCAAGACAAGCTTGAGAAGGACAATATTTTGATGTTAAATTGGAGCAAGCAAATCAATTATAAAAACAAAAAAATAGAAAAAATGAACATCAAGAAAACAATATGACCAAATGATGATGAAACAAACATCTGCATAATACAAACCCATATAAACAGGAGACAAAGCTCACCTGATCTATCTGTGAAGAAACTCAACAATGTTATCTGCATCAAATGTAAAATGCAGATGTAAGATGATAGTATATATGTTGCTGCATTTTCGTACCAATCATAGTATATATTAGCAAACAAGTTCAGACCTTTTCGTATTTCAACCAAATGTAAGATGATAGTAACAATTCTACAAAGCTACAAAGTTCATGACTGCTACCTTGATTTGCACCCAAAATCCAAAAACCATATCCAGAAGAACGCTTCCAAAAGTAGATTTCACTTTCAACCACTAAGATGTACAAACAAAATCAATTGTAGATGTCACATTCTGTCATGGCGTAATACTCTATGAAGTCTACAGAGTATACTTGCTTCATACATGGCCACTTCAACAAAACAAGCATGCAAAAAATTCTACGTATACGTGCATTCCTCATTCTTCTTGTAATTTCCTCATCTCTCCTACATCAGCAATGTCGGACAACTCGCCTTTCAATCTTCTTCGAGGCACGAAACACATCCAAAATGTAGTCAACAAAACAGCAAAAAGGCGTCCAAAAAATATCATTACGAAAAGAGACAGCATCATAAGGCAGATCCCCACAAATCTTCTGTACTTTCTAGATGTTCTTAAGGGCGTTTTCTTCTTTTCATTTCTCAGCCTTTGACTTGATAGATTATTATCGGCCACGATGTTGTCGGAAGAAATGCTTGGTGGCGATGATGATCTTATAGATGGATAAGTTAAGTTTTCTCTGAATGAGTCTGTGCCTGTTTGGCTTCTTGAAATGCCACGGTCTTTTTCACTTTTTCTACCTCGTTTCTGAAATATAAGTAGTTAAAATAATGTTAAATCTGCAAAAGCATTTGTCATAATACTCTGATTTGTTCTGCCAAATTTAACAAAAAAGATTCACATATTTTAAGCATATATAGCTGCAAATTAGATATGGGTTTCACTTTTTTTTTCACTATCTATTACAGAATTGGTAATTATGTTACACAATCCATGCATGTTTAATGTATAATGTACATGATTAAAAGATTGATATTGTACTGTCTATTTGATTAATGGGCACAATTGGACATGACATGTTTCACTAAAGTATTTATTAAATTGCGGAATATGTTGTTTTTAGCAAATGAAAACAAAATGACCTTAACCTAAACCATAATGTAAACGACAACATTCATGGTTATACATACAGAAGTAAGCAAAAGTTTTTGTTAATAATAGCTTGCACAACAACAAATAAACGTATCTTCATCATTTTACAATGCATATAAAAATTAAAAGAATCTTTAATTCAAGAAAAAAAACAAGAAGCATAAATATATATGGTATATCAACTAACCAAAGAGCTGAATTTTAGAGACATTGTTCTCACAATTTTGGTCACAATCTTGCAATTACTTTTCTTTGATTTATCGCTCTTCTCATCATCATGGTCGTCAACGGGAGAACTGAAACACAAGAAGGATCCTTCCTTTGATCTAGATTTAGACTTAATCCTCCTCCTGCGCAGAAACAGATAAAATACTCAGCTTTATACCGATCAATTCACGAATCTTTGTAATGGGGGTGCGGTTATGGGTTCAATGTCTTTGTTAAAAGATAAAAAATTTGTTTTGACAGAAGAAATTTCCTTCTGAAACACTTCATTGTAATATATTACATTTATTGAGGTTATGAAGATACAACAAACTATAGCACAAGTTTTATGTTATATTGAATGAACATTTATAGCCATGCTTAGCGACAGATTCTTTGTTCAATAAACAGTAATTAATGAACAAACAATACATTCTCTAATAGTGTAGATTAAAGCGTAAAAGGAATCTTTCAAATCGAGGAAAATGTGGGTTTGATGCTACTTCCAGATGAAATGACACACAATAAAGAACTCGTTAAACATGTCTTCTAACTCTTCTTCCAGAACCCAACTCCTAACCATTTCAAACAAAGGCGAACAAACACGCCTAAGCAACCTACCCATAAATTCTTGAACCAATGGATCCCCATGTTGTGCTTGCCCATGTATTGCACTTGCCATTGTACCCCTTTTCAATTCTCTACACCTATCTACAATCACAGCCATTAATCTCATCCTAACCATTGGCTCCGCTAACCAAACACCCAACCTCCTCAAAGACAAATAACTACCTGAATTATTCCCTCTACCACTATCTAAATCTCCTGTCACTGGAATCGAATTCAAAGACCGTGACTCCAAAATTGCTATTAGTTTATAGTAATCAGACAACTCATCCTGCAATGCTGAACCAAATGCTTGCCCTACTGTCCCCGGCTCCTCCTTCCCCAGATACATACTCTCATTGACAATGTATCCCCTAACTTTTCTAAACAAAAACCCTAATTCCACAAGCTTCTTCACCATAATCCTCGTTGACCTTGTAACTTTCAAACTATCTAAAAATTCATACGAATCTAACCGTTCATCGAACTTGACATACCTTCCATCAATCCCTTGGCTAACATAAATGACGTCCCTGACCAAGGTAGACTCGTTCACCTCTGTCTCCTCAGCTACCAAATCAGCATACTCTCGTAGTGAAATCTCACAAATCTCCCGCAGCTACGAAATCCTTCCATCTGACAGAAATCCTACTTCATCTCCGACACATACTATTCATACAACATATCATACCATCCATACTTCACATACAATTCACAATTCAACAACCCTCTACCTGACTGCTTTCACTTCATAAAAAAAGAAAAAGAAAAAACTACCGCAATTCAAACTCAAACTTCTACATAGCATTTGCAGCAAAACTTACATCACGAATGACTGTCTCTTCTGACCATCCCTTTACTACCCTCAACTACAACAGTTTCACCCAACTCCTCTGCCACGGCCGAACACCCATCATGACTTCGTCCTAAAAATCACGACCAATCGCGAACCGCAGACAACCCACTTCCGCAACCATCGCGAACCTAAGAAACAGCAACACTCGCCAATCAACTCGACCTCCAGCAACCAACCAAATCACATCACCTTCATTCCAGCACCGCACCACCTACAACCGCCGAACCTCTTGCTACATCGCGACACTCAATCTCCACCCAAATCAGCACCGTGACTCTAATTCGACCTGAAACCCAATTGCCCGAATCACTCTTTTCTTGCGACATCAAATACAGACTTCAGGATAATTAAAATTGGAAATTTGGTTTTAGAAATTTTTATTGAGGAAAATTTTGGCTTTTGGGAATACGTAATTTCTTAATTGTTTGTGTGAATCCCTAGCTTTTGCCGTTTTGTTTTTTTCTTCCCACGTTAAAAATTATTTCAAACCGTTTTTTTCCAACCGGCACTCGTTTTTTATAATATTTTTATAAGTCTATAGCTACTGCAACACAGTGTTTACATCTATGACATCCTGAAGCTAATGTTATAATAGAAAAAAATCAGCATAGCTATCGTTACGTTGTAGCTAGCAACATCTTGCATTTTCGTTGTAATATGCCATCTATGGCGGATTGCAAAATTTTGGTAACACTATTCATCCTCCAATCGAAACGTGCCACCTGGCGTTTATATTACTCCTATTCCGAACACAATGAAATGTATACGGGAATCTAATTCGATCATTTTTGGAAGATAGGTTTTCAAATTGACTATTTAAATTTAAACTTCACTTAAACGAATTTCTACACGTTTTAGCTTGCCCCGGACAAACCGCAAAACCGATTGACACGAAATTTGAAATACTATAATAATACAACATTACGGATCCCATGAAACTGGTTTCGTCGAAATCCGAGACTGTTTGAAAAATGGCTATTTTTACACGTTAATTAAATATTAAATATTCAATTTCTACAATTTAACTTTCAATTCAATTTTAAAAGTTCTCTAACATCATTCTAATTTAAATAGAATTTATCATAACTTCATAAATCATTTTCATTCACATTAAATTCAAATTCCAATTGTTTATGAAATTTCAAATATTAAATTAATGATTTAATTATCTAATTAAATCCTTATATTTCAATATATAGGTTATTCATCTTATAAAATTAACTTGTGAATATTAAAAATTAACTAAATATACAAATTTCAATTGACTAAAATTCTTGGTCGTTACAACCGGGATCATTGCTTTTTAACTATATACCAAGGTGAACGGTGAGTGCCCGGTCGTTGATTTGTGTGTTGTCCAGTAAGACCATGGTGCAAGTGGAAGCTCATTAACCCGATTCCCTTAGCTCTAATTGCCCATTTATTTATGGTTGATTTGATGACTTTATTCACTACTTCTACTTGCCTGTTAACTTATGGGTTTGCTACCATGGAAAAGCTCTTCTTCATCCTACGTTTGCAAGAGTCCTTGAACTCAATGCTCTCAAACCGACTCTCGTTGTTGTGATAATTTTCTGTGATACTCTAAACTTGCAAATAATATTTTTTGTTATAAAGTTAATTACTTTTAGTAGTGATTGTAGCAAGTGGTTCTACTTTAGCCATTTCGTAAAGTAATCAACTACAACGATAGCCTATTTGGATCCTACTTTTTCTATAAGTAGTATACCGATTATATCGATTCCCCAGATCGCTAATGACCAGGGACCGACCATCTGGGCTTTCGAAATCTTTTCAAATCTCTGGCATCGATCGCACAGTGTAGCACAGTCTATCGCTTCTTGGTTTGTTATTGGCCTATCCATAGCGGAGTGTCTTCTTCGCCAATATCTGCCCTCGGTATGGTCACCATAGTCGCCGTCCCGAATTTCCATGTGGATCTTCCTAGCTTCATGCTTGGTTGCACACCTAAGAAAGGGGAAGGAGAATCCACTCCTGTATAGCACTCCATCCTATATTATGAATCGTGGTGCCATTCAAAGGAGTTTCTTTCATTCACTTCTGTCTCTATCGAGTATTCCATTAAGTAAGTAGCCTTTATTGGCATCATCTATGACACCATCTCTTCTGTAGTCTCCAGAACCTAATCAAAATCCATTTGATATATGTTAGGAGAAATCAATACTTCTACTAGAACTAATCCAATCAGTTGCATTTTCTCTAGAGTTGGTTAGCCTTGCTAAGGAATCGACCTTTATATTCTCCTCTCTGGGAATGTGGGTTATCGTGTAGTGTACAACTTCATTGAGTAACTCTAAAGCTCTAGAAAAGGCAAGTTTTGCGCCCTTAGCTTGATATTCCCTTCTAACCTAGCAGACGACTAGTTGGTATTCTCTGTAGATATGCAAAGTGTTTATTCCTAGCTCCTTTGCAATCTTCAATCCTGCTATTACTTCCTTGTAATCTGCCTCGCTGTAGGTGGTAGGAAATTATATCTTCAGTGCATGGAAAATTGATCATCCTTTGGGAGTTTCAAGTACAACTCCTACTCCTGAGCAGAATTCGTTTGACCCACCATCCATTAACAATTTCCAGTGGGACACCATGACCATTGTGTCCTCCTCCTTACCATCTTGAATAGTTAACTCGATGATGAAGTCAGCTTAATCGCTCTCCGAGGATGGTACGTCATGTTGTACTGGCTAAACTTGATGTTCCACTAAAGAAGCCATCCCGAAGTCTTGGATAGATAGAGTACCCATTTTAAGGATTGATCTGTCAGAATCTTGATCGAGTGAGCCTGGAAATACGGTTGTAGTTTTCCAGATTATGTTAACAAGCAATATGCTAGTTTTTCTAGCTTTGGATAGTTTTGTTTGGCTCTAATAAATTACTTGTTGATGTAGTAGACGGGTCGTTGAAACCTAGCTTCCTCATTCATAAGTGTTGCACTTAATGTATGGGCAGACATCACTAGGTAAATGAATAAGTCCTCGCCGTCCATCTGTTTGGACAGATTCAGTTGGTGTCCCTATATGTCATAGTTATTCTTTGAAAATAGTTTGGCAGTCCCTATTCCAATCAAAGTTCTTTTTGCCCTTCTTTAATGTATCAAAGAATGGTATATACTTATCATAGCTCTAGAGATAAATCGGCTTAGTGCAACAATCTTTCCATTCAAGCTTTGCAACTCCTTCGTAGTTGGGGCTCCAACATTTCGTAAGGCATCAATCTACTCCGAATAGGCCTCAATGCCCTTCCATTCACAATAAATCCAAGAAATTTCCCAGAAGCAACTATAAATAAACATTTGAGAGGATTCAATTTCATTTCGTACTGCAGAAGGACCTCAAACATCCCCAAGAGATCATATAGATGGTTTTCGAACACTCGCGACTCCACTAGCATGTCACCAACATAAACTTCCATCGTTCGTCCGATCTAGTCCTTGAACATTGTACTCACCTGTCTTTGGTAAGTAACTCTAGCATTCTCTAGACCAAATGGCATTACACGATAGCAATATAGTCTCAAGTCTACTATAAATCTAGTGTTCTCCTGATCTGGTTCATGCATCATAATCTGAATGTAACCTTTGTAGGCATCGATAAATAAGACCAGTTCGTGCCTCGTGGTTCCATCAATAAATCGGTCGATCCTAGGCAATGGAAAGCTATCATTTTGGTAGGCTTTGTTCATAACTTAGTATTTAATACAATTTTGCCACTTCCCTTTCCATTTTTAGACCAACACGGGGTTTGACACCCACTTAGGATATGTTGCGTCATGGATGAAGCCGTTGACCAATAGCTTATCCACTTCTTCCTTCCATGCAGCGGATCGTTATGGACATAGTCTGCGTCTTTTCTTTCTCACTAGCGTTAACTTAGGATTGATGTTAAGTGCGTAGCACGATATCTCCAATGATATCCCTTATATATCGAATTGCGTCCGAGCGAACACATCCAGATTGGCACAAAGAAAATTTATCAATTCCTTTTGGGTCTTGATTCCCAATTGTGAACCTACATTCAGGACCTAAGTTGGGTCATCCGTGTCAACAGTGATAGCCACCGTAAGCTGTGCTACTGCTGCCCGCATTTCCCCTGAACTTTTCTTCCTAGGGTCTATAGCCTTGTCGTAGAGACTATGGTCCCCAAGCCAGGAGAAGTTCTGTAATTGTTATGCTTGTGGTTCATGAATGTGGAGATACTTCCCCATATTCTTTCCCTTTTCATGGCATTTAGCTTCATGTAATTTAGCAACATAGCTTTCCATTATAGTAATTTGGTCTCCTCTTACTTCTCCTACCCTATTCTCCTTTAGGAATTTCATTATGAGACACCATGGAGCCAAAGCGATTCTAAAGTCGGCAAGGGGGTCGACCCAAGAGAATACTCATCAATGATCATAACGGTCTGGATGAGAACCACTCGCTATAAATCCCTTAATCTTTGTTTTGTAAGTAGTCACATATTTCATGCAAACCTTCATTTGGTTGATTTTTTTTTGAAATCTGGTGTTGAAAGAACTCCCACTGTAAACCAACACTCAATGCACAAGTGATGCTCTGATCCCCAACGTTAACACCATTGGGTCGAGAGTCGGTGCTTCTACGCATTCGGTGTCGCAATTCTTAAACACGATATCATCCGTAACCATCCTTTGTTGCTTAGGAGAAGCTCCAGCTTTAATAGCGTAGCAGCTCTCCTATGGTGCATGCTTCAAAGAACTAGCATATTGTTCCATCTTGCCCAAGCTCTTCTGCATTGGTTGAGGTCCTCCGGTAATGGTTTTTATGACCAGTATTCTATCTGTTTGCTTGAATTTTTTTTAAAATTGATATTTTGATACAACAAACATTTTTTTTATATTGAAGTCTAAAGAGATTCGGGGATGAAGATCTTGAATTTTTTCAAGTTTTGAAACCTGAACAACAAGAACAGAGCCAATATTTTTGTATAGATACATGCACATTCATATTCAGACATATATACATATGTACATTCACTCATCTTAAAACAATCATGCAAACATTCATCACAATTTTACCTCAAAAATCTACAACATGCACAAAATTTCTAACTGTTTTTAGGCTCAAGTTTACTCACCTGTTATTTTGAAAAAAAGAGAAAGCTGGCAACTTGACCTGCTACTTGAAACTGGAATTTTGATCTTGAATTATGTTGAACTGCTACTAGATTTTGATTTACTACTGGATTTGTTGATCCTTAAACTGAAATGCTTTGGGTTGATTCTTGGTTTTGATTTACTTTCAAAGTTACTTGATAATGCAGGTAGTTGATTGCTTGATTAAATTTCTGATTTGATTATGTTTACAGACTATTTTCTCTGGTTTGTAAAATGTTTTACAGATTTTTTTTCCTTGTTTTGATAAGAAAATAGGAAAAAAAGAAATGAAGAGAGGGGATAGATGTTTATATAAACTTAATTATGATTTTAAGAAATAATAGAAAAATAAAATAAATTGTGACACTTGCTAAATTTACAAACATTTGTCATTTACATTAGTTTATCATCTTACACATGTTATTAAGATGATTTCATAAATTAACACTTGTAATTATGCATGTTTTAATTAATTTCAAAATGGTTTATAAAAATTTTGTATTTAATTTATTATTTAATAAATACATTTCTTAATTTATATAAATAAAATCCTTTAAAAGAAAGTGATATAAAAACCAATTATATTCTTAATAAAACCATATAATATATTTCTAAATCCAAAATATTTTAAGAAATCTATCCTTTGAATTTCAAATTTCAAATTCAAATTCAATTTAAAAATCCAATTTAAAATCAATTTATATATATATATTTTAATAAACATATATTTAATTTGAAAATAATAATTCCATTTAAAGTCTACTTATATATTATATATAAACAACTCACTATTTCTATTGTTTGAAAATAATAATTTTGCCAATTTTAAATAATTTATAAAAGAGATTATCACATTTTAATTGCTTGAAATTCCAGGATATCACATTCAACTTATTAATTAGTGTTTAATAAATTAAATCCTGTTAATTTCCAAGTAACAGATATCTAAAAATCCGGATTATCACATTCCTCCCCCTTTGAATCTTTTCGTCCTCGAAAAGGAACGAAAATAGAACTTTAAAATTATCCTTTAAACAGTTATAACTATAAACTCCTTTTATTCAAAAACTTAAAAATACTTTAAAATCTACATAATACTTATCAAAAAAGCTTCATAAAAATACTTTTTATAACTCGATGTCTCAACCAGTTCATCCTTATTCTCACAGAAATTTGGTCATACGTTGATTAGGCGTAGGACTGAAAATCTGTAAGTACTCGGTACACCCGTTTCAACACCCATTGAAAATATTTGGAAAATATATTTTGTTGAAAATATAGAAAATATTTTGAAAATAGAGAAAACATCTTTGGTGAGAATGCCCTGGAAATCATCACCCCCCTCCATGGTCGCAGTTAACCCGATGGTTACGTTGCCATCCTGGAAAAATCCATAGATAACTGTAGGCACTCCACGCCCCTTGATTATGCCATTGAACCCGCCACTGATCGCAGTACATTCCAGGTTACGTTGCCATCACGGAAAAAGTACATGTAACTGTAGGCATCAACACCCTCGATTTTCGCTGCCAAATGAAACTTCACCACTTCCACATAGGTCACAGACTACATCAGTTGAGTCCCAATGTTGCCTTAGGCTCTCACGGCCTCTCGACTATCGCTTTGTCTCCATAGGTCGCAGTCTACCAATGTTACGTTGCGATCACGGCAAAATCAAACGTAGATTGTTGGCTCTTACGACACACACGACTTCCGCTATGATCCACAGTAGATTTAGTGACATCGAGTTACACTGTCGTCACAGCATAACCCAAATGTCTTTGTAGGCATCAGCACCCTCGACTTTCGCTACCCACTACACATAATCCTTAAGAACTTCAGTTTGTCTGGACTTCCTCCCATGATTCAATTTAGAGCCTCCCTTTAGGGCTCAAGGCAGACCCACCCCGTGGATCTCCTAATGAAGTTTATTCCAATGGGAGCGCCTTTTTCCCTAGAGACAATCTCAAAACACTTTATACTATACACTTATAGTATCTTTCAAATCATACCCTTTATGATTTACATCAAAATCTTCTTTACATAAAATCGATATCTCAAATCGATAGTTCCAAACTCGGCTTTCCAAACTTCACAAAATTAAATTTTTTTTAAAATCAAAAGCCTTTCCAAAAATCCATAGGTTTCAATACTTTTTTTTTCCAAAAATCATTCTCATAAAACCATATATACACACACACACACACACACAAAACTTAACTTTTCCAGCTTAAAAATAATCTTTGGATCACTTATATAGATACCCCTTTTTACTTCAAATATTTTCAAGAACCCTTTCTTCTGGTTTTGGATTCAACATACGGGGAGCTTATCATATATAACAATATATATATATATATATATATATATATAAAACTTTACCATACTAAATCAACATTCAAATTTTATTTTCTTTTATAAAGTTACTTACAATATCACTTACTTTTCACAAAGTGGATTTCAAAAGATAGCCAACTTCCACCTTCATTCATGTACATTTATCAAAATATATTTCAAAAATCATTTCCATTTCTTTTAAAATTACAATATCAATTTCATTTGAGCACGTACGATGTATATATACCATCCGTACGCAATATCAAATCTGATCGCTCACTCGATCAAACAATTTCACTTCCGAACTACTATCGTCCGCCCGACTTCCTAGTGCAGACTCAGATCTGGTTTCTTGATCAGAAATTGTCATTCTCCTTGCATAGTCACAACTATGATAGAGAATTTCCAGAATCAATCAAAAATCCACATCCAGGTTTCGCCGTCGAAAATCGAGTGAAAAATCCTAACTCGGATCGATATACTATCTCGAAATTCTGTGCTCGAATTTGTATCAAATCATTATACAAATAGAATAATATACGTACATCCTACGTGTTGAGACTTGGTTTTGATTCATAACACAAAGCTATCATCTACAACATACAGATTTGATGACTGCTACGACAAAAGAAGAATATATGCTACAAGGAGACAAGACTTCAAAACCGGTGCATCAATTTTATATTTGATTTTTGAGTCTTAGGTCAACATTGTTAAAATCTCTCTTCAACTACGTATATATTAGCTTATATATTTTTATCACTCTATTTACAATTTTTTTATACACATATGTAAGCATATAATTAAATTACAAAAGATTGAAAGTTATATATATATATATATATATATATACATACAAACTGTGCATATTACACAAAATACACCAGGTCGACTGACCTAAAATTTCCAGTCGACTTAAACTGGAGAAAAAGTGCAACATGCACAGTGCACGAATATATGAATTTAAATATTTAAATTAGTTTGAATATTCAGTCGACTGACTCTAAAGCACGGTCGACTGAATTTCTATAACGGGCATATTTTTGAAAGGGCACGACTTTTGTAAAGAGTTGCGAACCTTTAACGAAAAGATTCATATGCAACACTTCGATCGAAACTCTTCACCAACAGTCGTAGCTTTCTAACTCTTATAAATACAAACTACAATTTCATTTCAAATCGCTTAATCACAATCAATTTCTCTTATTCTCTGATCTAACTTTTTGAAATCAATTTGCAATCGTACTTCCAATTATTCTGCATAAAAGCAATTTATACCTTTATATTCTTCATATACTTCAAATATAAACATTTATACTCGAGGAGAAGATTATAGGAAGGGTGTACTACAAGTGACAAATCCGTGTTATCAGAACACACATTAGTCAAACTATTTTCTGTATTAGTTGAAGTCCTTTTCTGCTGCTCAGGCAAGTGAAGTCCCCTTCGGCTGTTGAGGCGAAATCCTATTCTGCTGCTCAGGTCCCTATTCGGCTGCTCAGGGGTTGTATAAACCTGTTCCTCCAGGTTAAGTGAGGGTTTTTTGTTTTAGTGAAATTCCAGAAGGAGTCTGGGACTGGACGTAGGACGGTGCTCCGAACTATTATAAAAATCTCTAGTGTCATTTTACTATACTACTTTTTATTCCGCACTATTTACAGTATTGTTATCATCATTATACTTTTCATTATTGTATATCCATATTACACGATCCATAGCATACTTCCATTTGGTATCAGAGCCAGGTTGATAACTATTGTAAAAAGAAAGAAATATTTCATAATTTTTCATTTCCTAGAACTCCACAAAAAAATGGAGTTATAGAACGAAAGAATCGAACTATATAAGAATGTGTAAGAACTTTACTAAATGAAAGCACGTTACCAAAACAATTTTGGGCAGAAGCTGTTGCAACTGCTTGTTATATTTTGAATCGTGTTTCTATCAGAACTCTCACCAAAAATACTCCTTACGAACTTTTTAACGGTAGAAAACCAAACATATCTTATTTTAAAATATGTGGATCAAAATGCTTTATAATAAATACTAAAGATAAGCTTGGCAAATTCGATTCAAAATGTGACGAAGGAATATTTCTTGGATATTCGAATCGAAGCAAAGCTTATCGAATTTTTAATAAATGAACAAATACCGTCGAAGAATTATTTCATGTATCTTTTGATGAAAACGCTAAAACTGTTTCTACTACATTTAATGACAATGATTTACTTAATAAAACAAAAACGATAATAAACAATACGACAGACAATGACGATATCGTTTTATCTAGAGAAGATGAAAACATTGTTTATAATCTAGAAAATAGAAATACTACTAATACAATAAGATCTCCTCGAAGAGTTTTACAAAATCATCCTATAGAAAATATAATTGAAGAAATAAATTCAAATGTTCGAACTAGAAGTCAATTAGATTTAATGAGTAATGTAGCTTTTATCTCCACTATAAGACCTAAAAATACTAAAGAAGCATCATCCAATGAAAATTGGATTATTGCTATGCAAGAAGAATTAAATCAATTTGAACGAAATGAAGTTTGGGAATTAGTACCCAGACCGACCGATCAAATGGTTATAGGAACTAAATGAGTTTATAAAATAAAGCAGACGAATTAGGAAATATAACTAGAAATAAAGCAAGACTGGTAGCACAAGGATATAATCAGGAAGAAGGAATAGACTACAGAGAAATGTTTGCTCCAGTTACTAGACTAGAAGCAATACGGATATTATTGGCGTATGCTTGTTTTAATAATTTTAAACTTTGTCGAATGGATGTTAAAAGGGCTTTTTTAAATGGTTATATTAAAGAAAATGTTTATGTAGAACAACATCCTTTATTTATTCATGAAAGATATCCAGATCATGTATATAAACTTAAGAAAGCTTTATATGGATTAAAGCAAGCACCACGTGCTTGGTATGAACGCCTTAAAAGCTATTTAATTAATTCTGGATTCGAAATAGGAAAAGTAGATCAAACATTATTTATAAATTGATCTAAAAAGGATATATTAATAGTTCAGATATATGTCGATGACATTATATTTGGCTCAACAAATAATGAATTATGTAAAGAATTTTCTAAAATAATGACTAGAGAATTTGAAATGTCCCATATGGGAGAATTATCATATTTTCTACGACTACATATTAAACAAGTTTCAAACGGAATATTTATTAATCAAGAAAAATATTGTAATAATCTTATTAAACGTTTTGGAATGGAAAATTATTCCAAACCAACTCCTATGAGTACAATAGCACATCTTGATAAAGATGAAAACGACAAAAGTGTAGACCAGAAATTATATCATAGTATGATAGGATCACTACTCTATTTAACAGCAAGTAGACCAGATATTATGATGAGTGTATGCTTATGCATACGATTTCAAGCAGCCCTAAAGAATCACATCCACGTGTTGTAAAACGAATACTACGTTATCTTAGTAAAACTACAAATTTTGAACTTTTTTATCCAAAAGAGTGTTCGTTCGAATTAGTATCATACAGTGATGCTAATTTCGGAGGATCACGAACGAATAGAAAAAGTACAAGTGGTACGTCACTTTATTGGTAAATCGTTAATATCATGGTTTAGTAAGATACAAAACTGTGTCTCTCTATCAACTTGTGAAGTAGAATATATTTCTGCAGCACTAGCTTGCACACAAGTAATTTATATGCAACAGACACCTAAAGATTTTGGAATCAACTTATCAAAATCAACAATTTACTGCGATAATTCTAGTGCAATAAATTTATCTAAAAATCCAGTAAATCACATGAGAACTAAACATATATATATTAGACATCACTTTTTATGTGATAATATAGAAAAAGATATTATAAATCTAGACTACGTACCATCAGAAAATCAGTTAACCGATATTTTTACTAAACCACTATTAAAGAATACGTTTATAAAATTGCGACGTGAGCTCGGGATAATCTCAAGTAAGGATATATAAATAAAAATATAAAATTTTATAAACTAAAAAGTCAAAAATAGATTTTTAAAAAAAATTCGAAAATCTGACCATGCTGAGACTCGAACTCGTGACCTGTTGTAAATAGCCCAGATGTCTTAACTACCTGAGCCATTAATGTTTCCTATTCTAGTCTCTTATGGCCATTCTATTATATAGTTACATATATTTTATACTACTTTATATGTCATAATTAGTTTTATAATTTACATTATTAATTTTACAGATTAGCTCAGCCATAAGAATACTTGTGTCTCTACATTCTTTTAGGCTGGAATTAATATAATCTACAAACTATATCCTATTTTCTCTAAAAATAAAACTATAAATAGGTACATTCTCCCATTCCTATGCACTCAAAAACAATACTTCATTCGATTCTCTAAAATAAAAAATCAATTAACAACAGTTTTTACGACATTGTCAACTTCCTCTTCTACCGACTTTATCGAAATCCTGGCCACGCCCAACTCCCCAAAAACACCAAACCATAAAGGTTCACCATCATTGGTTTACCACACCGGATACACGCCGGACAAGAATAAAGGAAAAAAGACCGTTGATATTTCACCAAACACAAAACAAAAGATCGACGATCTCCACCATTATCAACAGGAGTCTCTAATGCTTCAGCGGGAGATATATTATGAGTAGAAAATTAACTCCAAACGTATAGGTATAATCGAGCACATAGCAATGAAATTCTACGGGGCTTCGTCACACCCGTTAGACGAAAATGCCATTTCGCCTATCCGACGTCCTTCGACTTCTCCTCCGTGACCACCATACTCACCAAATTCATGGGATCGCAATGAAGCTTCCAACGTTTGTCGTAAACAGCTGAAAGAATTCAAGACACCGAGTCGTAAGAAATAATCATAGTGTTTAATAATTTTTCATTTTATGTTTAATAAATTTTCTATCTATGTGTACATTCAAATATCTGAAATAAAATTATTTCCCGTGCAATAAACAACAACTTAGATATAAAAAATAATTCACATCTAACTGCAAAATAAAGTTAGTTTTATAGAATAAATAAAATATAAACATTTCATATCATATAAATAATTCACTATGCCAAAAGCTACAGGTCAGTTGACTGGATATGAAAATCAGTCAACTGACACTACAAAACTTTTACAATATAAACATGGCCAGTCGACTGTTGCAGGGCCTCAGTCGACTGGTCCAAAATGTTAAATATAATCAACCTTCAGCATTAGTCGACTGACCCCCTGCACTAGTCGACTGACGGTGTAACATTCACAAAAAATAAACATGGCCAGTCGACTGATGTAAGGCCTCAGTCGACTGGACTAGAAGGTCGAAAATTCATAACCTTCAGGTTCAGTCGACTGAAGGCCTGCACCAATCGAGTGAGCCATAGATCTAAAAGGCTTTTTACCTTTTCACCCACCCTTTTACCCCTTTATTTATCACTTTACCTTCTCTCCTCCTTCACAATTCACTTTTTTTTTTCAAAATCTTCAAAACCCTAAGCTCTCCAAAAATAAAATTTTCTCCTCGAAATCAAAATTAAATGGCACCAAAACGTAAAGGTCAACCCTCTTCCTTGACTCAACCTCCGTCTAATGAACAAATTCAGCGGTGGCTATTTGATGACAGCGCAATGAAGAGATGGAGATGGATGCAAGATTCGAAAATATTTGAAGGTTCCTTCGTCAAATTCCCTAATTTTTCACCTTATCATATTCAAGAGTTAGCCCACCGTAGCAATTTAGGGTAGTTAATTGATATAGACGACAATAAAAAAAAAATTAACCAAATTATGGTTAAGTTGTTCTACGCTAATCTCAACTTAGGTCATCAAGATGTGCCAAATCAGGAGGATTGCATATGGAGTCTCATTTGTGGTAAGCCCGTCTTCTTTTCTCTAGAGTGTGGCTCATATACTAAAAACAGAAAATGATGGAGTTGAGTTATCTACTATTGATGTTGATTTGGTTGTTCGAGACCACGTAAGCCATTTATTTCTCGAAGACGATATGCGTCAGTTAAAATCAATGTCTTTATGACCAAAGGAACGAATAATTCATCGCGCCTTAATGAAACTGTAACTCCTAGAACCGGGAGTTATGAACTCGTCTATGAACATAATTTCGAGCCTTGTATGCAATTTTTGGAAACATCAAAATAAACTGGCTTCGTTTAATACTTGATGAGTTTTTTAGCTTTAACCAAGGAAAGATGAATATAATTTATCATGGCGAATATATTATGCGTCTTCTCAAAGCATGTGAAGTTCCGAAACCGGATTCACCAGTTTCTACTGTTGGGTGTTTAAACGCTCGGACCTTAGCTTTAATGAAATTACAGGTTGCCCGACCTCCTCCTATAATATCTTTTAAGGAATGGACACAAAGGCAAACAACTCAAGTTCAACCACAAATAGGGGAGTCTTCTCACCGACCATCTTGTCAGACATCAACTCGATATCAACAAGAAGAAATTACAATTCCAGATAAAGGACTTCAACCAGGTGCGGCCATCAATATCATGTGCCGTAATCAACAATCCTTCAATCAAACATTCTCAAAGTTGATAAGAAGATCGATAAAGTCAAAGGATTTTTTTTTACAAAATTGTGGCAAGCTATATCGTGCTCTTCTGGTACATCTACTTCTACTATAGGCGACCCAGGTAAGCAACCCGTATTTACATGGTCTTCTTCTTCTTCTGAGGACGATCAAGCTAGTAGTGATGATGATAATGAAGGAGATGGTGGTAAGGGGAAGGGTCCAATGGTGTAAGATGTTTATTTTTCTTTTAATTTAAGACATTTGTTTTAATTAATATGGCTTGTACTTAAATGGCCATTCTAGTTTATTTGTTTCAATATAGTAGTCTATTTATTTTTTCAACATTCTAATTTATTTGTCTATGGATATCAAATGTGGATGATTGTTCTTGGTTTTATTTCATATTATCTTTCATATTTTAATATCATATTACTTATTCCTTTTTGTCGATGACAAAGGGGGAAAAAATATTCAAAAATATTGTTGCTACTAATAAAAATGCAGGATATAGAGCATTAGAGATTCAGGGGGAGCAAGTATTTATGTTGTTTTATATACAGTCGAAATCTTATCTATTTACAGGTTGTCATCAATCAAAAAGGGGGAGAACGTTGAGACTTCGTTTTGATTCATGACACAAAGCTATCATCTACAACATAAAGATTTGACAACTGTGATGACAAAAAGAGAATATATACTACAAGGAGACAAGACTTCAAAACCGGTGCATCAATTTTATTATTTGATTTTTTGAGTCTTAGGTCAACATTGTTAAAATCTCTCCTCAGTTACGTATGTATTAGCTTATATATTTTTATCACTCTATTTACAAATTTTTTATACACATATATAAGCATATAATTAATTTACAAAAGATTGAAAGTTATATATATATATATATATATATATATATATATATACATATATATATATATATGCAAACTGTGCATATTGCACAAAATACAGCAGGTCAGTCGACTGACCTAAAATTTCCAGTCGACTGACACTGGAGTAAAAGTGCAACATGCACAGCGCACGAATATATGAAATTAAATATTTAATTAGTTTGAATATTCAGTCGACTGATCCTAAAGCCCAGTCGACTGAATTTCTATAACAACCATAATTTTGAAAGGATACGACTTTTGTGAAGAGTTGCGAACCTTTAACGAAAAGATTCGGATGCAACACTTCGATCGAAACTCTTCACCAACAGTCGTAGCTTTCTAACTCTTACAAATACAAACTCCAACTTCATTTCAAATCACTTAATCACAATCGATATCTCTTATTCTCTGACCTAACTTTCTAAAATCTATTTGCAATCATACTTCCAATTATTCCGCATAAAAGCAATTTTTACCTTTCTATTCTTCATATACTTCAAATATAAACATTTATACTTGAGGAGAAGATTATAGGAAGGGTGTACTACAAGTGACAAATCCGTGTTATCAGAATACACAATAGTCAAACTATTTTCTGTATTAGTTGAAGTCCTGTTCTGCTGCTCAGGCAAGTGAAGTCCTCTTCGGGTGTTGAGGCGAAATCCTGTTCTGCTGCTCAGTTCCCCGTTCAGCTGCCCAGGGGTTGTATAGACCTGTTCCTCCGGGTTAAGTGAGGGTTGTTGTTTTAGTGAAATTCCAGAAGGAGTCTGGGGCTGGAGGTAGGACGGTGCTCCGAACCAGTATAAAAATCTCTGGTGTCATTTTACTATACTGCTTTTTATTCCGCACTATTTACAGTATTATTATCATCATTATACTCTGTATTATTGTATATCCATATTACACAATCCATAGCACACTTTCACTATGTATTTATCTTTATTGATCATTAGCTAAATCAATTCTCTTTTCTATTCACCTTCATTTTGATTCCATTCATTTATCCACAATTGCGTCCAATTTTCCATTTGGATTATCACTACTCTTATAAACAGCTTGCACTCTAACCATCTTGTATTTAGAAAGTAGCTTGAAAAGTTTAAAATAAATAAGTAGTTGAAAAATAGTTGTTAGTTGCAAAATAGTTATGTAATAGTTAAGTAATTATAAAATAATTGTAAATATTCAAATAGTTGTAAAATTATTGAAAAATAGTTAAATAGTTCCAAAAGCAGTTGTAAAATAAGTATAAGATAATTTTGGGTTTTTAAAAGTGAAGTTGTATAGTAAATAGCTAGGAGAATAGTTTAAAAACAATTATATTAAAATAATTTGTTTGGAAAAATGGTTCAGGGTAAACTGTTCAATTCCCAATCAATTTGCAATTTCCATTTCCATTTAAATTGATTCAATTTCAATTCAATTTAAATTAACTTCTATTTCTATCCCAAATTCAAATCAACTCCCATTTGAAATTCAAACTTATTCAACTCCAATTTCAGTTCAAATTAATTCAATTCAAAGTTTCCATTTGAATTTTATGCTTATCCATCTTCAATCATAATTCCAATTAATTCAAATCAAATTCAATTTGAACTAATTCTATTCAAATCTTAACTTAAAACCATCTCGAATTTCATAAATTCGAGTTAATTTTTTTAGATGTTGATTTAATCATTTAAATCAAATCGACCTTTATTTTTAAATTAACAACTTAAATTTTTAAACCATTTAATTCTGAGTCCAAATTTCATAATTCCATTTTAAATTACCTTTACTTAACTTATTTCAAAGTTCAAAGAAGAGCGCAAAACTTTTTTAAATGATTTCAATCTTCAGAATCCAATTTATTACCCAATTTTGACTTCAAAACCAATTCTTAATAAATTTCTTGCAAGCTCATTTCTAGCGTTTAAATCTTTAAGTTCAAAGCAATTTCCGTTTTCATAAGTTCAATCTTATTTCTATTTTATTTTAGTAATGGATGTATATAGGCTATTTCAACCCACTTGTTTTTCTAATTCATTTTAAACTAATCTAGTTCACAGTTTAAAGATTATTTATAACAATAGGATGATATTAAGATAAGTAAAAATAAATAAATATCAACATTTTATATAACATTCATCAATAGCATCTAATTCCAATTTCCAGATCTCAAACCCATTTTGAGATCACACATACTCCTAATTCAAATCAACCATTTAACTTCCCACGTTAAATCTCAATTTCATCTTGAAATTTCTAATTCAGGTTGTTTGTTCTAAATTTATTTAACTTCCCCTAAGTTAAATTCAATTCGGTTTAATCCAGTCAACTTTACCCAATTTGAAATTCCATTTCAAATTTTAAACTTATATTGATAATCTTCCTACTTATAAGTTCAAAAACTTATCACTTCAGGTTTTCATATCACATTCCAAGGAAAAAATTAAAACTTAACACTTAGAGTTTATTTCAAATCATTTTTAATATTATGTATATCCCATATATATATATATATATATATATATATATATATATATATATATTTCCTTTACACACCAAGTTATACCCACCTTTGATTTTAATTCAAAACAAATTTATTTAAAATTTCAAACAACTCTTGTTTGAAACATGACCCTTCCATTCAAATAATACTATTTATTATTTCATTTAACACTTTGGAACAAATTCCAAATATTCTGGATTTAGATTTAAAACTTCACAATTTAAATTATCTTTAATTTCCAATTTATAAGTCATACTCACCTAAATGTTTACTTCCTTAAAACATTTCATTTTGCTTAATCATTAACAAACACTTCATTATTAAACACAATAACCATTTATGATAATAACCATGATTATCGTATGTGGATACCAATTCATTATTTTCTTATTCTGAAAATACTTCTACAAATTTCAGATTTTAATTTTAGTTTGGATCCGTTTCATACTTATCTTTATAGTTTATATTATCCAATTCCTATTTAGTTGTATTTCTATTACCACTTAATTCTCATTATTATTATTTTAAGTTTAATGATCAATAACCAACTATCTTTCTAAACCATTGCTTTATATCAAATACAAGCTTTTATAAAAACTAATTTTAAAACCATTTAAAAACCTTTATTTAAGAAATTTATAAATATGCTCTCATATAATACGCTCAACTCATTCTAGGATACCATTGACCCTATCCTTAATGAGTAAACCCACCAAAGCCAAGGTTCTCGCTTAACCTTCTGCTCTGATATCAAAATGTAACGACCCAAAAATTTTAACCTTGAAAATTCGACACCAATACGTTCACTGTAGAAGTGTCGAGCAATCGAATGCCGAAAATTTCAGATTGTTAGAGAAAGAAGAAGGAGGAGGAAGAAGAACAGAAAACAACAGCATCTCACATTTGCAGCGGATCAAAATATAATATCAAAATAATAGCATTTACACAAGAAAGCTGTAATTGTTACTATACATCCAACATATCAGAGTACAACCATTACACATAAACTAGACAGTTAGAATAAACTTGTCCCAAATCAACAACAATATCTCTCAGTGGAATACACCATACGTTCCTGCCATCCAGCTCGCATTCTGAGCTCTAGAACGTCCTAACCTGAAAATCTGTAATACTCGGTTTGACCCGAGCATAACACCCGGGTCGGGCTAGAGACCAGCGTGAGTAAACCCATCAAATAAGAAATACTAATGCAAAAAAACTTATTTAAAACCCGGGGTAACTTGCACCTTACTACAAGTTCTTAACTTGCCATAGTCAAATACACATCTTTCAATCATATCTAAGCAATTTTACTCAGATTAAATGACTAAGTTTACGTCATTTATTCCATTCCAGCCTATTTATTCTAAGGTCAGTTCCATAAAGAATTATTGTATATTACAAATCGAAGTGGTTTCGGGTGTTTACTAATACTCGACCCTGGTCTTTTCGAATCCAATGTCATTCTTCAAGTCAAACTGTTTAAGTTTAAACAATACAATTTATATTCAGGATATCATATCCATACAATAGTTCATCTCAAATAAATAACCCATATTATCACAGTTCAACCAAAGTATCCTATACCACAAAAGCATCACAAATCACATATTAGAGATATCAATAATCTAAGGCATCCAATATCATTTAATCATTCATAAGCAAGATTAAATAGTCGCACAATTTCTAATTAATTTAAATAAATTAAATAAATTACTTTAATCGCCTTTTAAATCCTGCTTACTTAATCATTAATTAATTAAAAAACATTAATTAATCATCCTTTAATTACCCATTAATTATCCATAATTACTTTCATTAAGTTATTATCCCATTGGTTAATTATCCTCAATTAATTAACCTTTAATTATCAATTAATTTAACCTCTAATTACAGTTAATTATATTAATTAATCATTAACCAATTTATCCTTTAATTAGTTAGATTAAGTAATTTATCATTTGAGTAATTAATCTCTAGTTACTTAATCAATTTATCCTTAATTACGAATTAATTAATCTCCAATTAATTAACACATAATTAATTAAATTAATTAACTACCCTTAAAAATCATTAATTAATTAAATAAATTAAATTAATTACTCTTTAGTTACTTTATTAATTTAATTAATCCTTTATCATCCAAGGTCTTAATTAACCTTAAGATAAACCATTTATCTTAATTTAATTTCTTAATTATCATAATCATATTTAAAACATTTATCTTTATAATTATCTTACTTAATTAAATCATTTAATTTAAGTTTAAAATAACTTAAGCATTTAACTTAACAAATTTAAACAAATTATATAACTTCCTTAAACAATTATTTTAGACATTCATTATATAAAGAGATAAATTTAAAAAATGGTTCAAAAACTAGATTCATTTTAAATTTAAAAAGTTATTTATATTTAAACCTAAAAACTATACAAATTTTACTTCGGGTCAATCTCGAATAACACTCGATCCCCTACCTGAGACCATTACCTTTCTTTTTAAAAAAACTTAGATTTAGTTGTACTTAAAACATGGAAACAACACACACATGAAAATCTCGAAGACCCACCCGAGCAAATCAGCTGAAAACTCAAGTATCCCTTCGAGACAACTCTGAACATCTTCTTTCTTCCCAATCCTCCAACAACACCCAGGTACAAAATACACGCGCGCATGTGTACAGATGGCTGACCTCCCTTCGACCATCGTTGCTACCACTATCAAGTCGTCGATGCAAGCTCGACCGTCTTCGCTACCCAGAAACCCAAATTCTTCTTCCAATCGAATTCGAGCACCACAGGATCATCACAGTATTAAAGCGATCACCTTAAACTTTCATGCCACGTCACCAAAGACCACTAGGGAGTTCGATACTCCGACCTACCCTTCGCCTGAGCCCTACGCTACTATTCCCCTAAGTCCGATCGAACTCGACGCATCGTCGATGCCGCAATGGCCTCAAAATCAACCACGACCAAAACCCATGCTTAAACCCTAGATTAGTCTCGTCATGCCACTATGACATTCCAGAAAATCGCCGATTATTTTTCCTCCCATCCTTGACCCACGAGCCACCTCGGACATGAACCCCGACCCTAGTTACGCCGATCACCAAAAAATACTCAAAACACACTTTCCGTTCAACATGCATTTCCTCCTTTATTTAAAAGCCTAAAAATCTTGATTATAATTTTAAAAATCCTAGTTTTGATGATAAAACAGATTATACACCTAAAACAAACAATTATTATGATTGAGATTTGATATGTTTTCAAACCTATTGTTCTTCTTCCTTTTTATTTAAACTAGCTTCAGATTGAACTTTGAAACATTTTTAAAATTGATATTTTGATATAATAAACAAATTTTGTTTATATATTGAAGTCTAAAGAGATTCAGGGAAGAAGATCTTGAATTTTTTTCAAGTTTTGAAACCTGAACAACAAGAATAGAGCCAACAGTTTTGTATATAAACATGCACATTCATATATTCAGACATATGTACATATACACATTCATTCATCTTAAAATAATCATGCAAACATACATGCAAACATTCGTCACAAATTTACCTCAAAAATCTACTACATGCACAAAATTTCTAACTATTTTTAGGCTTTAGTTTACTCACCTGTTATTTTGAAAAACAGAGAAAGCTGGCAACTTAATCTGCTACTTGAAACTGGAATTTTGATCTTGAATTATGTTGAACTGCTACTAGATTTTGATTTACTATTGGATTTGTTGATCCTTGAACTGAAATGCTTTGGGTTGATTCTTGGTTTTGATTTAGTTCTAAGGTTGCTTGATAATTCAGTAGTTGATTGCTTGATTAAATTTCTGATTTGATTTTGTTTATAGGCTATTTTCTCTGGTTTGTACAATGTTTTACAGGTTTGTTTTCTAGTTTTGAAAAGAAGATAGGAAAAAAAGAAATGAAGAGAGGAGATAGATGTTTATATAAACTTAATTATTATTTAAGAAATAAGAGAAAAATAAAATAAATTGTGACACTTGTTAAATTTACCAACATTTGTCATTTACATTAGTTTATCATCTTACACATGTTGTTAAGATGATTTCATAAATTAACACTTGTAATTATGCATGTTTTAATTAATTTTAAAATGGTTTATAAAACTTTTGTATTTAATTTACTATTTGATAAATACATTTCTTAATTTATGTAAATAAAATCCTTTAAAAGAAAATGATATAAAACCAATTATATTCTTAGTAAACCATATAATATATTTTTAAATCCAAAATATTTTAATAGATCTATCCTTTGAATTTCAAACTTCAAATTCAAATTCAATTTAAAAATCCAATTTAAAATCAACTCATATATATATGTATGTATGTATATATTTAAATAAACACATGTTTAATTTGAAAACGATAATTCCATTTAAAATCTACTTATATATTATATATAAACAACTCATTATTTTTATTGTTTGAAAATAACAATTTTAACAATTTTAAATAATTTATAAAAGAGATTGTCACATTTTAATTGCTTGAAATTCCAGGATATCACATTCAACTTATTAATCAGTGTTTAAGTCATGTTAATTTCCAATTAACAGATATCTTAAAATCTACGTTATCGTATTCTCCATTCTTTGGGAGAACCACTCCTATAGAGTTCCGTTGGCATTCGGTTGATCTTGCCGTGGCAGTTTGAACTCCACTTCTAGCGTTTTTTCATTAACGCTAGTATTCAACTAACATCACCATCATCTAGCTGTGTGTCATCATCAGAGTCAGAAACCAGCAATGGATTCCCTCCTCAGCATCATCAAGCGAAATATTTGGGTTAGTACCGAGTTGTCTTATCTAGGTACTGAGTTTTTTACTTGTAGGGGGAGCGTTCCTACTTCCTCCTACAATAACACCTGCAACCCCACCAACTACTTCCTTTCACTTTTTCTTTTCATCTCTTCTATTTAGGCCAGAAACTAAAGAGTTCTTATATTCCATTGTAGGAGAAGTTTCTCTCCTAACTCTTCTTATCGCAGGTGGCTGCAAGGTTAGCAACGTTTCCATCTTACTCATAAGAGCTTTTTGTTTTACAATTTTCCATCTTCTAGTAAAATTAATGAATCAAGTTATTAAGCTCTCCTCCAGTAACGATATTCTATTGAGTAGAGGATTATGGTGTTACATTTCCATTATTAACTTTCACTTGTTAAGTGTTTCCTTCATCACCATTAACCACCGCTCCTACAAATCCCCCGAAACTAGATCTTCCTTTCTAGGCACTATTAATCTTCAACTGAAAGTTCCTAAACTTCTTAGAGCTAGTTTTCCGGATCTAACCTCGGGATCTTTCCAATCCTAAGTAAAGAGCTAGATCTAAGCTTGAATTTAGTTTTCTCGATAGAAACACCAAAATATTAACACCTAAAATGGATCGACATCCAAGATTGAGTCATGTGGAACCTGTATGACTTAGATCTTGAATATAGTATTGAAAATAAAATAAAAATAATAGGGAGACATAATATTTTTGTAGTATTTCAGCAATCTCTGGTCTACATCCTCTTTATAGCTTTATTGATTGTGGATGTAAGAGAGTTTTTATGAAATTACAAAGAACTAAAGTCACAAGTACAATAGGTTGGCAAGTTCTAAGGCGTAGAACTTCCATATGTAGCTACCTTAGTGCCTATTGTGAGGGAGGAAGATGATGAAGAGCAATGAAGTCCGAGATCCAAAGTGAAGAAAAAAGAGCGGTGAGAAGATCCTCTTTTGATTGCACATTGATTCGTATTTATAGGGAAACAAGTGTGCTGGGTCCGAATCCTACTTGCAGTAGAGTCCAAACATCATCCCAAAGTTGCATACGAAATCTTGGAGTCAATCACGTTGATAGAATAACTCAGCACCAAGTCATTTGACGTAGTGCCGAGTTATTTCTTAAGTGGAAATCACTCCAACTTTGTTCACTGCTCTTCTAACTCCCAGTTTATGTGTTCCATGCTTTTTACATTGATTATTTGTTGGTCTAGTAATTTTTCCACTATCACTTGAGTTATCCGATTTTCTAAGCACTCTTCTCTTCAACTCTTGAAAATGGTGGTCCAAACTTTGAGAAATCACTTAATCATGAGAGGAAGAGGTAGATAATGAGTGGCACGAAGTTGGTGAAGAGATATTTGGAGGAAAAATGACTTAGCACTGAGTAAAATAACTCGGTGGCGAGTTATTTACTTTGCCCATTTTTGGGTGAAACTTCCCCAAGTTTCTTCTTTGCCTCTTCTAGGCGTGCTCCCAAAATTTCAATTTGTTTTGTTTTAATTTTGATGTTCTAACTTCTGTTGACTTCTGCTTGGTTAAAAACGGGTTAAAAAAGTGGAACTGCTGCCATTAACACAATGAAGAAAATGATCAACTTTGTAGTAAAGAACATCATATGTATATGTGGAGTTCCATAGAAAATCATTATCAACATTTGAACTGAATTTGAAAGTACCGAGTTCAAAGACTTATGTAATTGTTAGAGAATTACAAAGAACTTCTCGACAGTAGCACATCCATAAGCAAATAGACAGATGGATGCAGTGAACAAAATCATCAAATTCATCCTAACGAAACAATTGACAAAAGCCATAGGAAACTGGGTTGATGAATTACCCTAGCACTACGGGCTTATTAAACGATACATAAGTTCGATACCAGACATAATCCACTCGCTTTGGCCTGCAAAGCCAATGCCATGATTCTGATAAAAATAAAAATTCCTTCCCATCGAAGATAAAACTATGATCCTAAGGTCAACGAGGAACTCTTGCTTGAGGGCTTGGTTGATGTGAAACAGGAAGAAGCTGAACGGAGAGTAGACGCTCGCTAGAAAAGTGCAGTAGGACACTTCAAGATAATGTCAGAAACTGTAATGTTGAGGTAGGGGATCTCATTTTGAAATGAGCCCTCCTTGGTATGGGCACTTGGTCCAAACTAGGAAGGTCCCTATATGACATGGAACTTTTAAGTTAGAAATAGTTATTGGGATCCCAATTCCATAGGCGTGGAATAGATAACACTTTTGACATTATTTTGCTTAGATTAATTTCTTTTCAGTAAATAAACCACCCTAGTAAACTAGGGAAATGTAATAGGCATCACTTTCTATTTCCTTTGTTTATAAATAAATCTAGCTTCTAGAAACAAAGGAACTATTTTCTTGTAAGCTAAACTTCATGTTGTGTGATTAGAATGCAATCAGGTACCTGGAGATAGGTACCGACTAACTCCTTTGACCCATAATCGGGTCAGGGAAGTATAATAACAAAAGGGTCAATCACAAAAATTATCCTTATCCCTTCGATCTGTGACTAATGACTGAAGATAGGAAAAGTTATTGATGGATAACTAGAGTTTGCCAATGGAAATGCCAATTCTTGTAGATAGGAACTGGTGCAATCAAATTTTTCATGAATATGCTCCCGACCTGAAAAGATACGCTTGGCTAGAAATAAAGTATGAGAGTCGATGAGTGATTTGGACAAATGCCAAGAGATAGGCGAGGTCAAAAACCGATGCTCAGAGCCAAGCATAAGAAATATCGATCCCCAGAGTTAAGGAACAACAAATGATTGGACTATTTATAACCCAAACTACCTTACATCTCGATGGACCTCGCCTGATAGATGATAAGTGATAAAGGTCAAAGAACAAATTTGGCTAGTGCCTAGAGATATGTGAGGTCAAAGCTTGGCATCCCGAGATAGGAACCTAAGGTGTTGTTTCCCAGAGATAGGAAACGATACGAGGCTGGATGCTTCTCCAATAACAACCTTCCGTATGTTTGGATAGAACTTGACCCAGAATATATAAGATGGGCTACAAAGTTGGTCGAATGCATAATAAGTTTTATTTAGCCAATAATGTTACACTTCGGTAATGATAAAAGAAATTTTGTAATGAAATATAATGAGTAATTGTATAAATTTACTTATATGTACAGAGCTATAGTAAGTAATGAAATGGGACATATATAGGCATGTGTAGTATAAATGAAAGAGCATCATAGATAATTATACTATACATGCAGGAAATACTATATAGATAGATGAAATACACATGTAGATACGTAAATATAACAAAGATTTTACATTAAAAAGTCCTTTACTTACTTTCACTTTTTAAATATAAGGATCGAAAGGGCGGCTCCTGCATAATTTCAGCCTATGGGAAAAGAAAGGCAAAATACATCAAAAAGCAATAAAGCTGCTTTTATTAAAGCCTAAGCAGAATGTTTACTTTTTCTTCCTCGCTTCCCACTGCCCTTCGAATCATCCTTCAACCGTTCTTCTTTGTACTTTTCCTATCCTTTACCTTCCTTTTTCTAGAATGCTCCCCTTGAAAGGTGTAGTTTCTTCTTTATCATCAATTTGATGGGGTCTTCAGGCTTGTCAATAGTAGAATCAAAATTTAGTGAAGAAGCACCTACGTCGCAACATTTTGGAGGCTTAGTTTTCATAAGAGGAAACTTGAGAATAAGACTTGACTTATGGAAGCTTTTGGCGGGCTTTTCGTTTCACAATTCAAGATTAATTTTGATTTTATCATTGTCAATCTCCTATCTCTCCACCATCATGATATGATCATCTACGTCCTTCTAGCTTATGATATTAATATTTTCCTCTTAGGATAGGCTGATGTCCTCCAACCCTTCTAATGCCACTATTTTATATGAATCAAGACTAGGCTAAAGGTGTAAGGAGTTAGGATGATTTTCTATATAGTGATAGAGGTTGATGTGGTAGAGATAGCACCGACACCTAAATTTTGAGCTGATAGTGGGAGAAGAGGAAGCAATGGATGACCTATAAGTTAATAAACAGTAAGTAAAGACTAGAGACATCCTTAGGTGAGAACTGAAGCTTCTCGAACACTGGGGAGATGAAAGAAATACCTTCATCGGGTGAAGTCCCAATGAACGAAGACTTGGAACTTTCACCATCCTCAGTGAGCGACTGTAGAAGCTGCGTAATAAAAGGAGGAATGTAAGGCTCAAAGGCAGTCATAGCAGTGGAGAAAAAAGTTGATGTGGGCGGCCTCGAAGCTGGCAATCGCAAGAGTTGTGGATTATGTTACAGGCTTCTTAAATTTTGGATTTTTCTCAATCCAATGTGCTAGCATCGACAAGAGACTTAATGCTTGTTTTTCCTATGGCTATGTTATCTTCAGCCAGGATAGCCTTTCCTTTCTCCAGAGCTAACTTAACTACTTCATCTAAGAATTTTGCTTCCAGCTCATCTTTAGTCAGGCCTTTGCCAGCGTCAACTGATCGATGGAGAATCTCCTCTGAAGCATCGACAAATGTAATAGGACAGTTGTCCTCTAGCTATTTCAGATTCTTGTCCTAGATGATATTTGCGAATAATTATTGGAGGTTGGAATTCATCTACTTATTACTCTTTCTAGCTTGCTCTTTGAGCTCTTTGATTTTGACTTCATCTATGGTGAGGTCGACCCTAGCCTGAGCCTTGGAGTATGTTTTAGCTTTAAATTGGCCTTGAGTATATCAACATCAAATTTGAGTATTTTAAGCTCTGCATCCTTAGCATGAAGTTCCTCCTACATAGATTTGCCTTGCTTGGGAGGCACATCACTCTCTTGATGGGCTTTCTTGAGCTGGTTATTTGTAATGTTAAGGCTTGAGTGTGTGTCATCGCCAACTCTATGTTTGATTCTTTGGCGTGCTTAGTTGATTTGAGAGCCTTATCCCTTTTTGTGACTTCTTCCAGCTCTGATTTATAACATGCTACAATTTTTTCATGAATACTCCTCTTTGACTCAGATAACCAAATAGTTACCTCATTGATTTGGTAAAGGTCAGAGGGCTTTGGTCAGATTTTTCCACTTAAAATATCAGTCAACCATTTTGTTAACTCCCCATGCCTTGCAGTTGGCATCCGAACAAGAGATGTCTTTGATGTTATGATCGAACATCACTTCTGTTAAGCAATTACTGGGTAAAGTGACCTGCATTGTAGTGTTTATAGCATCGAATTAACATAGGGGGGTGGCGGTGGAGCAACATAGTTTGAGACTTCTTTAGATTTATGGGAGGCTGATACAGGGATGAATAGAGGCTGAGTTGCTAGGAGTTGTTGTATAAGAGTTTAGGGTTGAGTACACGACTGAGAAGAGTCAAAGACGGGTCCTAGACGATTGTTAGAATCGCGTGGCCTCTTTGTCAAATGGTAATGTTCTTTCTCCTCTACATGGTATCTCCTTCTATCCTCCTCCTCCTAATATTCTCTATTCTTTCTTATTATTCACTTCTCCTCTATTTCTCAATGTGATATGGGATGGTGTGAGTGGGGACCTAGGTGGATGAGTGACGCAAACTAATGCCTGAGCGGAGATAGTCCATTCGATCATTTGCCATTGTACCAAAAATGAAGAAAGGGAGGAATATCGGTACCAAAGTACTGAACTGGGGATTATTGAATGTTGGTATTCACGTTCCTAAAAGTTAGCAAAGTACTGATAATGCCCTAAGTATTCTATGGACCATGCTTAGTGATTTGTAAAGATGGGATTTCATTTCCCTCAGCTACAAGATCACAGATGGAAAGCCGAACTCTCTTAGACTCTTGTTAAAAATATTCTCGATTAGGATGTCAAGATTGCTTAGAGAGCAAAAAATATTTTCTAAGGAGACCATGAAGGGAGTTTCTTCTAAGTTTGGCGTAAGGCATGGACTAGGCACTTGCTACGAAGAATTGATTAACAATTACTTTGGACGACATGCTATAAAGGTTGTATCGCCTTCGGAATATGTTACCCTCAAATTGAATTCTTCACCTTCTTCATTGTGCTCATTGTCTTCCTTGCCCTGTTTTTCTCCTTTATCTTCTTTTTCTCCTCCTCATTCTCTTCCTTCATCTCTTTCACCATCTTTCCTCTTCTGCTGCATTGACTACATTTTCCTCTGCTACACCTTCCTCTCCTTCGACGATACTCACCTTGCCACCCTAGTCTTCATCCTCCCCTTGATTATCATTGTCAGAGTCGCAAGTGAGGGTAGAGGACCCTACAATGAACCGAGACTTATTGGAAGGAAGAAAAAAGGGAACGACATATATGTCGGGATGAAGAAGGCTATACCAACTGAGCCTTTCATGAGTAAGAAGGAAAGTATTGGGGTAGAATTAAGAGTCGACACCCTATCAAGTATCTTGATAATTGGTATTTGTGTCATTAGAATCTCGATGTGGAAGAACTTTGAAGAGTATGGAAAATTGATTAGGTCTTTGGGTGAAAAATATCCCAAGTATACAAAGGAAATCAAAGAAGGAAATTTATGTCCAGATAACCAGAGGCAGTTGAAACCGAGCATATAATGGATAAAAAGGTATTTTCTTTTGAAGTAACCCTACTTGTTGTGAAGCACTCCTACGACCTTGCAATGATTAGGCCTCAAATATTAGCGTAGAAGGTGAGTTTTCTCTTTTTTTGAAGCTCAAAAGATATGTCAGCTCTTCAAAAATAGAAGAATGATTCAACTGCATCATGAACAAGCTGTATAAGGAGTTGATTAGAGCATAGCCATTAGGATGAACCTTTGTTAGAGCCAACCTAATCTATTGTAGAAAGAATCTGATGAGTTAATTGAAAAGCGAGACAGCTGCACCTAAAAACATGCACTTCTTGCATGCGGTGTACCTCTGGGGCGAATTGTGCGCTCGTTGATGAGAAATCATAATCTGGGATCACATGCTTAAGATTGATGGAATGGAGTGAATATATGGTTAGTGGGATAATATTTGGTCTGAAGAGTTTTCGAAGACTCTCAGGTCACGTTGCTTGCACAATGGAGGAGGCTGATTTGCCATAGGTGTTGTAAGAATGATTCAGCCCTAAGTATAGTCGTAATATAAACATCTTTCTCCAGAAGAAGTAGACATGGAGGCTTGAGCAATAGAAGAATCAGCCTTGGGAGGAGTAAAAGGATAAAAACTTACTTTAAGGTGAGAAAACTACTAAGTCATTTTGAACTGAAAGATTGATAGTGAACATAGTCAGGCATGTTTTGCTTTGAATATTTGTTTTAATTGGAACCGATGTAATCGATGCGTAGAATCCAATGAATGTTGACTTGTAAATTGACTGGTTGGGTTCTGAATATCAAACGGTGCAATGTGAAGTGTCAACCTATGAAGTGTGTATCTTGTGTCCAGAGCATGGTGTACGGAACACTATATGGATAGTCTGGTTGTGATGGAAAACAAGATTGGTTGCATGATGGAATTGTGTGTCAGATCTTACCCATTATCATGGAGTTAAAGATAATGGAGCTGTTGTCCACAGCGATACCGAGCCTTACTTGCAAGGACACAAGACCACTTTGTAACTTGAGAAATTGACTTGAGTAATCCACTTGAATGCCAAAGAGCAACTAGAGTGACCACTTCTTAGAACTTTGTCACTAGAGTCAAGTCATCGATCAACATTTAATCAAACTTAATAGGAGTTGTTTACAACATCTCATCAACGCAAAGATTTTTAGGAAGAACTCAGGATGAAGGGCGTTAAGTCATGGAGAAATCACCAATGAATCGGAAATTTGGATTCGAAACTTAGTGTTGTTTGGTGTTATCCCTAAAGATAGCCCAAGTTGATCTAAGAAAAAACTATTCCGATGACATGCCTTATGGCGAGCTTTGGTCAACAACGAAAGAGGAATGGTGACCTAGGATTCAACCATGACATGCCGATGATGATAGCCTCGACGTTACCCCATGATGACCAAGGCATCAACAGGGACCTCGGAACCCACCTTTTTCAAATAGATCTAAAAAGAAGAGGCGAGTGCTAATGGTTTTGGTGGAAATTATGGGCGTGATGGTGAAATCTCCATAATGATGTCGATGGTAGTTGAAGCGGTGGCAAATCTAGTGATGGTTTAAAGATGAAGTCAAGATACTTAGTCGGCGGTAGTTGGAGGTTCAAGATCGCCAAAGAAGAAGTAGATCAGTGCTGAATAAAAGTAGAATGAGAAAAAAATTAAGTCCCTAGCACTTATATGGGATAAACATCACTCGGTAATTCGATCGATACTAATCAAAGGTGATCAGTATCGGCATGATTTATTTTATTTTAAAAAAAGAAAAAAGAGAAAAACAGAGAAAAGAAAGAATAGTACTCAAAGGGCCAAGGAATGGAACGATCTTCATGATGATGTAGATCTAGACCATGGCGTAGAGAGTGGTACATCACTATTTTAGATCAGGAAATAAATTGTAGAGCTCTTATACTTGTGAAAATCCATATTCAAATAAGATTAAAGTAGATGTTGGTCATAGAATTTGCCGAACTTATAAAACTTGCTATGTTATTTACTATTTTTATTGGTATTCATATATCTATCCCATTTCTAGTTGATTGTGATGTTGTGTCGACTTTTGGATCAGCAAGCCTATAACTCTGCTTCAGGAAAGTTTGTATAGGATTTCATACTTGAATTTTTTAAATATTGAATAAGGACCGACTTCACATCAGAGAGTCAACACAACCGCATTGTTAAATTTTTTCTAGTTCTACCAATGGTAAAATTAATTAATAAATATCGTAAATTAATAATAAATTAATACAAACGTTGTATTAATAATTTATGGCTATTTTTATTATTTATTTAAAGCTAAAAATTGGGCGAATCGATGTGTAAAAGTCATATGATGCTTGAATTGTTTTAAGTGAAAGATATTAAATAATTGAATGGCGATTCAAATGGGAGTTAAAGAGGTCACTGAGCTTGCTTGGGCAAACCCTAGGCTAGCTTCCCATGGGGATAGAGGACTTTGCAAGTTAAAGAGGTCTCTCTAGCCCCCTATTACCCATTGGTGAAGCCTTCATTTCAACATTACAAACTGAAATAGAGGAGACCCAAAGCTCCAAGAGGATCTAATAAGCATACAATGTGTTAGGCTCTCCGTAGGACTACATCATTGAATGATATATTCTACATTTAGTTATTCATATATATATATACATGTTATTTAAATATTGTTTCGTATTATTACAAAATTTAAACATGCATATATAATTTAAGTATTATTTATAAAATTTTAATGGCCAAAAATATATTTCATATTAGTATAGGTATAAATGTAATATTACATGATTTATTTTGTGACATTAAGTTGACATCATTTCATCACACATGACATCTTATTTACCATAGGACACAATGGTCAACATTCCCTTGAACCTCTAGGATAGTGTGTTTGTGTATGTGTGTATGTATATTATTGTTTGGATGTTCATACTGTGAGTATGAACATCTTTAATATAAAATTAAACCAAATTAATTTTAGATTAAATTATTAATATATATTTTTTAAGACATTTATAATAAGTAAATATCTTTGTTAAATTACATATATTTAAACATTATCAAAACACTTTATTAACTCAATACTGAATTTGATGAAGTATAAAAAATACTATTTACATAAACACAAAATAAGATCTTGTGTTATTTAGTAGAAGGAATTTTTTCTAAAATTCACCCTTTTACCATGTTGCCTATGCCAACCAGTACTTTAACGGGGCTTAATTTTCATCAAATAAAAAATTCCAGCCCTCCAAAGTACGGATGGTATGTTTTGGTATCCTGTAAATGAACAATTGCATATCATAGCACTATCCATGTAAACTAATAGTGAAATAGTAAAGTATAATAAAACATATAGCTACTGACCAAGGCTAACACTTCCAATATCTAATGTCCTTATCGGTGCCGAGCATGCATAAGGAAGTCTGTCCTTCTACTATTCCCGTCCTATACTAGTACATGTTCCTCTAAAGCTATCTTGTGGGTTGTAATGAGAAGGATGTCAGAACAACATTCTGGAGATTGGAAAATTGTACACATCATACGTAACACTAGTTTATGCCGATTGTCGTCCATCACGTGCTGTCTTTTGATTTACATAGTCATTTGGGCTCCACATACGCTTATGATACGCCCCGTCTACTCAAAGTAGATATTAAATAAATATATATGCACTAAGTGCTACAGCCTCCTTTTGGACCAAGATACTTTCCCTGCTAGTATACGTAACTCAGCATCTCGTTAGGATCATCGTCAATGCAGTATCACATCCTCGTCACCGCGCACACAAGGAACCCCCATAGTGCATAATAACTGTGGCATAATAGTTTAGTCGTATTATATTCGTCTCATATAAAGGACGTTGTTCCATGAACTAATCATGGACTCGTCTCCGCGGACTATTAATGATTCAGCTCCTCAGACTATCCTATTCATTTGGAAGACCTCCAAAAAAAGGTTATCTAGGCTTGCCTCTAAATGAAAAACAAACTAGCTAACAACTATGAGGCGGTGCAAGTCCTAAACAAGATCTACACCAGTAGGAGGTGTAGTCCATTTAGGCAGAACCCCATCTTTCTGTTGGCTGCTTGGGAAGATGACGTTCTCGACTTATGTAACCAGCTCCTACTCTCAAAATGGTACCAATCTCACTATCATAGCATTGAGCCTTGCTCACTATCCCATTTAGGTTGCCTAACACAATCAAGGAAACGTCCATTTTGTTACTTAAAACGTACCCCATAATAGGTTGTAGCAAACTCTACTTATACTTTGACACATCAACCGGGACAAACCTTCCTACTAGTATATTCCCTTCACCTATACATGAACATATAATCCCACGGGTCCTATATTTGGATATGTCCCACATCAGTATAATATATACACAACTACCGTAGCCCCTTATGGTAGGTAGTCTTCTGTTATGTAAAACTCTCGTATTCCAACTCATTTTAATGACCATATCATTCTTATTTAATCTAAGCTATTGGCTAAGTTCAATAGCTCACGCCCGTCCAAACGCATAGTTGAGGCTGTGTATATATTCATACCTATTTATTTAATATACCTCTAATGTTTATTGTTATTTGATGTGCACGTAAATGTGCATATTTTTACCACCATATTTAATCTATTTCAATTAAATAAATGATCATATTGGGTATTTTAACATGTTTTAACCAAATTCCATATTAATTCCAAACTGTCACATATCCATCTTCATATAGGGGTAAAACGGTCATTTGTGTGCATATATTTCTTTAAGAAAAATTAATTGGAAATTTATATATATTCGTGTAGGAATTTGATCTCAAACATGAGCGGTTTCATGAAAACACATGCATGCACAATATGAATATAAAGGAATGAAGATGGAAATAATTCAAAGTGAAGATCATGGAGGACCCCATCTACCCACCACCTTAATGTACAAATTAGAGGCTAATGCACATGCTTATGGAATTAATAGTTTCATGTATACTTAAATGATGATTAGTAGAATCTAATGATTACTTGACCTCCACACTTTCTCAAGGGTAGTTTGATCATCCCTCAAATTATGGATTAGAGTTTCATGTTATATAAATAACCCCTTATGTTTCATGTAACCCTCCTATTCCTCTTCATTAGTTTTAGGCTCAAAATAAAAGAATGCTCATCTTTTCTTTTCATGGCTACTTAGCTATTTTTACTTCATGTAACTTTCATTTTTTATGCAATGTTAATTAGTGCTCTCTTTCTTTTACATGCTTCTTTTGTTTATTTACTTTCATGTTAGTAGTGTAGATTTATTTTTCATGCAAGTATAATAATTTTTTCTTTTCTTTACTTTGATCTCTTTTTCATTTTCTTTTTCTTTCATATTGCAAGCTATATTTGTTATTTTGACAACAAATATGAGAGGCTAATCCCTTCAATTTAGGGGTAATGAAACCTCTAATGATGTAGCTTCAACATTTTGATAATTATAGCTCTTCTTCTGTGCTTAATGACAATGCTTGAAGTGGTTTAATTTGTTGTTTTTGTTTTGAATTTGATAGCCTATATTGTTGAGGTCAAATAGGCTATGCTTAAACAATCACTAACACAAATGCCTCTTCATTAAAATATGATTATGGCATAAGAAAGTGATTTGAAATTCAAATTTGATGGTCTATATATCTAATTAATAGTTAATATGTCATACTTAAAATAGATTTCATTTGCAACTTTGTTGTCATTTTGTAAGAGTTAGTAAGTGGTTCAAAGGTTGTGTTACAGTTTGATGGCTTATGTTAAGCTAATTAATAACACAAATGAGCAATACTTATGATAAACACATCATTTAAACTCACTTATGACCAAAAAAAAGAAAATAATTTCATTAATTATTGAATTATATGGTCTAGAGAGTGGATTTATCTCTAAATTGCCATTTAACTCTCATATTTTTATCTATTTTTCTTTTGCTAATTTTTGTTATTTTCTTACATTTCTAGCTATTCACTCTCGACTTCGGTATAATTTGATTGAATAGAATTTTATAATCATCAATTCCATGTGGATCGACCCGTATTCGCCACGTGCTACATTCGTACACTGTGCACTTGCGGTTATTTTAATTTTGAAATTTTTCGACGGTTTTCTAATTCCATACATTTTCCGTCGATTAACAAGTTTTTGGCGCCGTTGCTGGGGAATAGTTTTGATTTTGATTTTCTATTCTTTGAATTATTTTTCGTTTGATTTTATCGTGCGTTTGTTGTGCGTGTTAATTTGCATTTTTTTAAAAAAAAAAAAATTAAGCATCCACTATTTCATTTGCAAAAGAAAAAATAAATTTCATTTCCATTCCATTTTACGTTTGCATTTGATTTATTTCTGCATTTTACATTGTGCATTTTTTTCCTTCTACTGTTCCTTTACAAACTGTTAACAGATTTCTGTGCACATTCCTCTTATTTTTGCCACTACAGCTGCATTCTGTCTTCCTCCTCTCTATTTCAAAACATAATTCTCACCATCATTCCCATTTGCAAATCTCCACTATCCACTCCACCCTCACCAGCCTCTGCTCTGCCATACCACTTTACTCCATTTGCTTGAATACCATCCACTTCTGTTCACCACATCCACTGCATTCATCAATCTATCCCTTCACTGCCATATAACTTGCTTGCAGCCTGCATCACCAAAGCACTGACCACACAACTACATATAATTGCAACTGCCCACTTGCAACATCACCGGAAACCCATCATAACCAGAAACATCGAAACTCCACCCATCAAATTTTGCTCTAACACTTAAAACCATAAACCTGACCATCACCACTTATTCAAACATCCTTCATAACTCACCATCATTCAATACAATAGCCACAACAACCCCTATCACCACTGCCTGTTTCTTTCACCAGAAACGTCATACCACTGCCAAAAACCTCCCTACCATTAACACATAACCTTCCAAACCACTCTCCATATCAATTCTGCCTACTGCACACCACACCACACCACACACTATCTCCTATCTCCTTACACATATACAGCGGTCACCGTCATAACATCACCACCATCAAACTTGCCACTTCCCTGCAAGTTCATCAACTACCACCGAAACCACCGGAAGCCATCTTCTTGAAACAAACAGCAATCATACAACTTCACCAATTCTCCCACTTTGACATCACAGCATAACCTTCCTTCCTTCCTTCTAAAAGAACTGCAGCACTTCTATAATTCAATTACATCCGACTAGACCTGTCAAAATTTGACCCAACCCATTAACCCTACTTATAAATGGGTTGGGTAAACCCATTTATTAATATTATTAAATGGGTTATGGGTTGGGTTGACCCATTTTTAAAAGAGTTATAAATGGGTAACGCATTTACCCATTTATTAAAAACATTAAATTTTAATATAAATTTGAAAAATAAGAATTTTGAACCTACATTATAATTTTTCATGGAGACTGACAGTTGTACTTAGAAAATAACATACTACCGCATCTCCATATTTGAATTCCGCCTAGTACAGAAGCCGCTATTTTTTTGTTCAGACGGCAATAACTCCTTCGTTTTAACTCGAAATCAGGCGAGACTCCAACCGATCAACTGCAACCTAAATTATGGACAATATGAAACACTCGGATACTTCATCGTGTGAACGCACTATAGTTCTCCAAGGGGACTGATAGTTGTATTTAGAAAATAACAGGCTACCGCATCCCCATGTTTGAACTCCGCCTAATGTAGAAGCCGCTATTTTTTTGTTCCGACTGCAATAACTCCTTCGTTCTAACTCGGAATCAAGCAAGACTTCGACCGATTAACTTCCACCTAAATTACGGACAGTATGGAACACTCGGATACTTCATCGTGTGAATACACACTGTAGTTCTCCAAAGGGACTGACAGTTGTACTTAGAAAATAACAGTCTACCACATCCCCATATTTGAACTCCGCCTAGTGCAGAAGCCGCTATTTTTTTGTTTGGACTGCAATAACTCCTTCATTCTAACTTGGAATCAAGCGAGACTTTGGCCGATTAACTTCCACCTAAATTACGGACAGTATGGAACACTCGGATACTTCATCGTGTGAACGCACAGTGTAGTTCTCCACGGGGACTAACAGTTGTACTTATAAAATAACAGGCTAGCATATCCCCATATTTGAACTTGGCCTAGTGCAGAAGCCGCAATTTGTTTTTGTTCGGACTGCAATAACTCCTTTGTTCTAACTCGGAATCAAGCGAGACTTCGATCGATTAACTTCCACCTAAATTACGGAAGGTATGGAACACTCGGATGCTTCATCATATGAATGCACACTATAGTTCTCCAAGGGGACTGACAGTTGTACTTAGAATATAACAGGCTATCACGTTTGCATATTGAACTCCGCCTAGTGCAGAAGTCGCTATTTTTTTGTTCAGACTGCAATAACTCATTCGTTTTAACTCGGAATCAGGTGAGACTTCAACCGATTAACTCCCACCTAAATTACGTATAGTATGAAACACTCGGATACTTTATGGTGTAAATGCACATTATAGTTCTCCATGGGGACTGACAGTTGTACTTGATAAATAACATGCTACCACATCCATGTCTATGAACTCCCCTAGTGCAGAAGCCGTTATTTTTTTTTCAGACTGCAATAACTTCTTCGTTCTACCTCAAAATCAGGTGGGACTTCGACCGATTAACTGCCACCTAAATAACAGATAGTATGGAACACTCGAATACTTTATCGTGTGAACGCACACTGTAGTTCTCCAAGGGGACTGACAGTTATACTTAGAAAATAATAAGTTACCACATCCCCATGTTTGAATTTTGATGAAATTTAGAATTACAATTTTAAATTTTTGTCGGATCTCAAAACATAAAAAATAGAATTATTTTATATATTTTTTATTAGTCAAGTTAAATTTAAATCTTTAAATGGGTTAAATGGGTAACCCGCTTATTAAGTGGGTTGAGTCATAAATGGGTTGGGTCATAAATGGGTCATAAATGGGTTGGGTCGAGTTTGACCGAACCTATTTTGACCCAATCCAACCCATTTGACAGGCCTACATCCGACCACTGCAATACCATCTGTCACTCGGCAACAACTCTACCACCCAATTCCATCAATACCACCCCCTATACCCTCTGACCATCACGCAAATGCATCTGACAACGTTCAACTTGCATACTTCCACTCAAATAATATAAAAAACAACCCACAAAACAACAGAGACCATACTTGACTTCACAGATCACTTACCACAACCTTGTATCCCCTGCCTCATCTCACAAACCACTCTTCTTTTAAACTACCAGCCAAAGCCGCGCATCCAGCCTACAAAGTGGCCGAAGCATCCCTCATCCAAAAAAATCAACAACCAATCGAAATTGCAAGCACCACTGACCAAAGCAACAGCTTGAAACCGTATCGACAGTGACCGCATACCCTCTAATTGCCTCTTAATCGAATTACAACCCTGACTAGTCGCCTTTAAACCCTTGGCAAACACGCGACTCTCCCTGACCAGTCAACTCTCAACCCTTCGAACCAGCCCCAAACCAAGTACTAACATCAATCGACCTGACACACCTTACCTCAACCGCAATTCAATCACCAACGAACTAACTTGCAACCTCGAGCTAAGCCACGCGCCTCATCTCCTTCTATGAACCACCCTCTACAGCAACTTCAATTAACAGCAGCATCCCCCTACAGCCGATCGCGACGTCTTCCTCAAACCTAAATTTAACACTCTTTATTGTATATTGGGCGGAATTCATTGAATTGAGGAAATTAAAGATTGCGAATTTTGATTGAGGAATTCGATTAAATGATTTTGATTTGAGGAAATTGATTTCTTCCTAGTGTTGTATTTTGTCTGGCCGCTTGCTCTCTATTTCTCACTTGTTTTAGTTTCTTTTTCACATGTTTTTAGTTGCTTTTAGTTGATTGAAGAAAAAAAACCAATTTCACTTGTTTTTTTTCATTTGTTTCGGTTTTTCACTCGTTTTAATTTCTTCTTTGATAAACATTAAAAAAAGAGGTAAGCAAGTTTTCATTTGTTTTGGTTTCATTTTTTTTGTGTTAGTTTCAATTCTATTTTGTTTTCATTTGCTTTAGTTTTTTTCCTTTTCTCTGATATATATTCAAAAAATTGTATATATCTTGTTTTTATTTCAGGTTGCCAAAGCAGATAGAGGAAGGAACAACTGCCAAATTACTGCTTGCCTACAACTAAACAAAAAAAATGCTACTTTAATCTCTTGTGTTATTTGAATTGCATTGTTGTTTGCGTGCATTTGCATTTTATAAAAAAACAAAAATCCATTCTTAGTTGCATTGTTAATACACGTTTAATTTCTGCTTCGCATTTCATCTTAGAATCTTGATTAATAATAACGATGGCTCTTAATTGTATATTGGCAATTTGTTTTTTTTGAACAATTTAATTTCTTGGTGTCTAGGCTATGGTAGAACAATAACCATTTATAAATATTACAGTGATTCGTAAATATTATAGTAGCTGTTTCTCTGAAGGTACTTAAACCTTCGGCTGCATTGCTACAGTGATTCGTGGTATACCAATAAATCTTGCCCATTACCTAGATGAGAATTATCTTGCTGATTGAAGACAATTTGTGATTATACAATGTTGGATTAACTTAGGATAAATAATTTGTAATTAGACCCTTGCATTAATTTAGTTGCATTATGTAACGACCCAATTTAACGATGCTCGAAAGTCGACACCAATACGTCCATTGTATCGAATGTCGAACCGTCGAATGCCGGAAAACCGAACCGTTAGGGTTCAAAGAAGAAAGAGGTAGAAGAAGAAATAGAAAACAATAAATAGAATCTCATATATTGCAGCGGAACAAATATAATAGATAAATGAATATCTTTAAAACAAAGAACTATATCAGTTATGACATTACATCACATTACATTATCAGAGTGTTACAACAACAAACAGCGGCAAAGAATATAGAATATACTAGTGATACGCTTCGCCATCCAGCTTGCTCCTGATCTCCACAGCATCTCTTTATCGACTTCGTTCCAGAATAATGATAACCTGACTCTAAGCTGCCCGTGTGGAAAATTATGGGCACCCAGAGTTCAGAAAGGGAACAATAAACTCCAGGTCAGTCGTGGGACTGGTGTGAGATCTTAAAAACAGTTATTTTTCACAAAGAAAATAAAAGAAATTCGCTATGCTTTTTAGAAAATGAAACTATCATAAGGCTTCCCACCACACACATAATGCAAACGCATAATTGGAGGATATTTCTCCTTATGATAGTTAAACATGCTTAATACATAAAATCTTTTTATATATTATTATTAGTGCATAGTGCAAAAAACATTCCGAAAGTATAATATTAATCTTAGCCAGCATACAAGCATTATTGTATGTCTACTATAGCTACCATGTTCGATGGCAGGTTACCGCCACATTCCATGGCTGGTTATACAACTAAAACCGTACAGCGCGCGTATTGTTTCTTTGAATTTCCAACAAATGGTCAAGCTAAGGAACTTCCTACTGCCACATGGGCATGCCTCTGGAGGGACATCCCGAGAACCTACCCAGCTCTCTGCCAACACAAGGCCGGTTACCCTCTTCCCGGGAAGTAAAACCTAAGATATGCTACCCCCGGTCGTTTGCGACCTTTATCCGAGGATCCTCTACACCAACAACCACAAAGAAATGTATTTGTAGTAACCACATAGGTTAAATATCAGGGCTCCATACCTGACACCACCCTTTTCCAGAAGGAATGGACGTACGCTAGGGAAGCTACCCCTGAAACCTTGCTGCATCTTTCCTGTTTCGACCATTACCGGTTTGTGAGGCTCGATGAGGTCTCGTCCACAAAGCTACGCTTTTCACAAAGTCATGCTTTGATCAACGAATGATCAGCAACACTTCGTATGCCACGTTACCAATTTGGTAATGTATCACTAGTAACCATCAACTACATAACCTCTGAGCTCGTACGTCTCAGAGAAGGGTGTTAAGCTAAGAGAATAAATTCTCTGCCACCAATAGAAATGTATTTGATAGAAACTAGCTTTACATCTCAAAGTGTAACGTCAGACACACATCCATATAAGTTCGTTCCGGGATCGAACGGAACTGAAGGCACTTCAAAAGAAGCCCTTGTAAATTTGGATATTCACTAATAATGTCCGGCATCCCCATCACAAAGGGTGATAAAAGCTCTATACCGGAGCAATACGGTCCAGAGACATTCAACAGGTAATCCTTTCGTTTTCGAAAATACCCGGTCTTCAACGCCATCTTCAAATGAAATCCCATTTCATCGTATCGTTATTCGGAATGGGTTTTATGACACAAGGTCCTCTCCCGGCTAATCCGAATAACGAGCGCTTATCTTTAAAAAATAAGTGTTACATTCAGATTTCAACAAATTACAACAATTTTCACTTTGATCTTTTAAACAAAAGATCTATCACAATCACAAAGATTCGATGTGGTTTTCGGATATCCACTTGGAATCCGACCCCCGGTCGTATCGAAATTCAAAAGCCATTAGAAGGCCAATATTGATAGTCGGTTATTTAACTATCAATCAACATCCACAACAATAATAAAGATTTAAATATATTTTTTCCCAATTATTATTTCCAAAATATTTTCGCAAGATATGTATTTTTAACACTTCAACCTTTTGAAAACAAATTTCAAATCACTTTTTACCTTTCAGTCCTTTGAAAACAAATTTTAAATCACCTTCCTCACTTGGAATAAATTTCCAAATATTTATTTGATTCCATTGAAAATTTGCCGAGTTCAAATATATTTAAAATGATTCAAATCACTTATCCAAAATATACTTGAATTTTTTCAGAATAAAAACTATATTAAAATACTTGCTTAAATATTAGTTATGAAAATATTGTGCTAATGTCTCATAAAAAAATCAAGTCGAAAACTAATTTTAAACCACAATTAGTACATAGGATATAACCACTTAAATATCCAATTCCTAAAATAAATATCATTTTAAAACTTTAAATCACTTCTATAATGGTTTAAAATATATTTTTACTTTAAATATTTTCAAAATAACCTAAGCAAAAAAATTTCTTCCAAACATTCTTTCCCTTAAACCATCTTAACAACTTCAATTTATATTTATAAACTATATTGAAACTTTCTCGGCTTTTCAGGGAAAATACACATTTCATTCTAAAATGGTTCATTCAAATCAACTTATAAATCTTTTTGGATTCATTTTGAATTTACATTCCAAATCCGTAAATTCCTTTCCACACTTTTAAAAATAAAACAATATTTATTTTTAAAACAAATTTCTCTTTCTTTTATAAAATTCCCATTGTGAATTTAAACTTCTAAATATCCATTGATATACGATTTTCAAATCGATTTTCAAATATTCATTTTCAGCCCGAATTAAATTCTAAATTGGTTTCCAAATTTATTTACAAATACCAAATCAATTTCCAAAATTGATTTCTAAATTTATTTCAACACCAAATTTATTTTCTTTTGAAACAAATTCTTTATTTTAAATCTATTCAATTTTCTAAGATTAATTTACTATAAATTTTCTACTAAATTTCAAAAATCAAATTTTATTTATTTCTGGTATCCTAAGATACCAAAAATATATTTGGCTAAATTATAGCCTTCAACAGTTTCAATCACAAATATTCACACATAGATTATAAATAATCAACAAACAATATTGAAACAAATTCAAATATTTGAGAAATCCAGTTGGATCCCTCCAACCTGTTTTCCCTAGATCCACAGACGTTAGCACAACAATTAAACACCAATTCCACTTCGAGGTGGAATATCGCGGTATATGGGATTTATAAAATATCATCCGCTATTATGCGGCGCATAGGGTCTCGTCCGCTATATAATACGGGAAATCAATCACCCAATATATACTACATACTCCTATATATATAATATCATCCAGTGAATAATTATTATAAATCAATCGTCCAAGCACACGGTCAATCAATTTTATATCAAACTATTTGAAATATAAATCAGAATAATATTGATTAAGTGAGAAGATCTCACCTTGACTACGCATGCAATCCAATTTCCATCACGGCTTGTTTTCTCCATTATTTTCGACCTTATATAATATTTATACAATTTCATTAATATTCGAATAAATCGAACAATCAATTATCGTTAAATTTATTTACTTAACCAAAAATTTATTTTAACTAATTTTCCTTTAATAAATAATTTAGTAAAAAAGATTGATATAAGTATATTAACCACATAAGTTATCTTAATAAATTATTTTTTTAGTAAATAAAATAATGGAACAAGTTAATTAATGGTTTAATCACCTAATTCATTTTTAAAGTGAACTAGTAAACATGTGTATATATATTAATTATAAGGTAATCTATATAGATTTCATAAAAATCTAATTTATATAAACTTTCATACATTCAAAAGTTTCCATTTTCAAATCTTATCGCTATACTTATATTTACTGAAAATTCTATATATATATATATATATTTTTTAAATTAATAAGTCTGCTTATATATCTTACTGGAATAAATTTTCTTTTTCTGTACAAAATATATATACATGTTATAAAAAAAATTAAATTAAACGAACGCAAATCAAAAGATTACCCCATTGCAAGCAAACATCGATTCCCAAACCACTGCTCACGAACGAGGTCTTCGATCTTCCCCAAGCACCGTACCACCTCCACGTGCCCACGCGAACCGCAAGCCGAAATCGCGACCACCTCCTATACTTGTCGCCACCGCCCTGCCCTGGCGTGGCCGCGACTCCAATCGTCGATCGCCGCCTTACTTTGCCTTATCAACGCGTCGCCATGCCGCACGCCAATCCACGATTCGAACTCGAATCCATTTGGTTGAACGCGACTGGATTTTGATTTTGAATTGCTTTGCCCTCTTTTTTTTCGATGTGAACCTGCGGCCCTTGTTTTTGTTTTGAATGAGAGAGAGAGGCGTTTCGAACAAGCTTCTTTTGTTCTGTCAAAATTTTCTTTTATAATACGCGATTCCAGCTTGAAAAGAAGGAGGGAAAGGACATCGCGATTTAAAGGACTGATGGAATGGTAGCGTGTTAGAATGAGTATAAGATGGCGTATTGGAGAAGGAATAAAAATAGTTGACTAGTCCAAACACCCTTATCTCGCTTAAATTATAAATCTCTCAAAAACGACGCCAAAAACCTAGGTCTCCTATCGAGGCATGCCACCAGGCGTTTATAATGTTATACGCCTATTCCGAACGCAATGGAAAAGGTTCCGGGTCCAAATCCGATCATATAGAGAAGATAGCTTTTTTTAAACCCAGTTATTAAGCTAAATTTCGATCTAATTTTCAGCGCGTTTATATGTCGTATGTTCACACAACAACTCCAATCACTACGAAATTTGAAATCCGATAATAAAACGATATTACGGATAAAATGGAACTGGTTTTGTCGAATTCCGAGACTGTGCCTCGGAATGCTATTTTTAAATATCGATTTAAACAATATAAATTCAAAACTAAACAAAACATTTCCAAATCAAATTCTGAAGCTTCCATTATCTTCGTCATTATCAATATAAATTCTCCAAGCCTTTAAAAATAATTTTTATACTGATAAAACTGAAGATTCAAATTTTTATCCAACTTCAATAAATTAAATTGCCAAATTCATAGTAAAATTTGAAATTCAAGTTAAATTAACTTCCAAATATTTAAAATTAATTAAATATTCCATTTCAAATGTTCAAATTTTCTGGGTCATCACACATTAGTTCATACATATTTTTAAAAAAAACAAAAAATCCAAAATCCAAAACTAAAAAAATTGTAAATATTTCTGAACTTAGTTTTTTTCTTTTCCTTTGAAAATTTTCAAATAAAATTCCAAAAAATAAAATAAATCAAAATCGACAAAAAAAATCTTTTCAAAAACAAAAAAATTGAAAAACCAAAATACAAAACTAAAATCAAAATTTCATTTTGAATAATAATTCCTCTTTGTAAATATTTTTTCTTTATAAAAACCAAATATAAAAAAAAACTTGAAAATGTCCGAGTTTCCTTTTTCTTACTCACTTGAATTTAGTTGTGAAAATCAATATAATCCATATGAGTACACTCCAAATTCGTATGGATATTTTAATAACAACTTTTGTTTAGACAATTCAAATTTTGAACCACAAAATTTTCAAAATAATGGTCAACCCTCAACTCTTGAAAATAGCATTTCGTCGTTACTTGAACTCTCTACGCAATAAAATCAAGAGATAAATGAGTTGTGCAATTCATATTTGTGCGATAACTCGAATCAAAGTTTTCAAAATAATCAAAATTTGAATCCACTTCAAAATTCAAATGGTTTCGAGTGTAACCCATGCCAATTAACCTTCGAGCTTCAAAATGAATTTCAAAATCAAGACGAAAATGTGAACCAATTTTCAAATAATTTTGGCAATGGGAATAGTTTTAATAACAATACAGTTGAAAACTTTGGTTATCAACAAATTCAAAATGAAAATTTCTGAATTAATAATCATGAATTTGAATTTTTTTGACCAAATGGAAAAATATAACGGGGATTTATTATCTGAAAAATACAAAACTTTTCGTGAAAATCATAATCAAATCTCAACTTGCGAAGAATCAAATAATAATCTATCGCTTATCAAAATTGACAATTCTTGTTCTTAACAATTCCAAATCGAAAATTTTCAAGTTAATAATAACAAATTTGACTTTGTTGAGCAAATGAATGAAATTTACGATGATCACACGAATTTGTTGATTAAAACACTGGAAAATTTTCGTGAGAAACAAAATCAAATTTCCATGTGTAGCGAGTCAAACGATAATCCATCTTTTACCCAAATCAATAATTTTCAAACAACAACTTTTGAAACTGAAAATGATGATATTAATGAAGTTGTTGAGAATAGGGTAATTGAGTTGGATTTCAATTCTTTTGAGGGTGTGGAACCAAATTTAAAATTTGATCTTCCTTTTCTTGATTTCAAAATTTTAAATACAACAACTTTGGATTTTGAAAATGATATACGAAATGAAGTTGATAATCCAACAAAGGAAGTCAAATTTAATGAACACGAATTTTTTGGACTTTTGGGTGGCGAGTTGTTAAATTCCAATGGGAAAGATTTAAATCACCACTTTGATTTTGAAATCAATAGTTTTGAAGAACTTTTTAATGACAAACTTGAATTTCAACTTGGTGAAAATAAAGTTGAATTTCAATCAATCGTTATATCTACCCCAAAAATCATCGAAAATAAAACAACTTGTATGATTTTTAATAAAACGACATTCGTTTTTCCACATCAACATTCAACTTCGAAATCTTTTACAGTTTGGTTTTCTGCGCTTAAATTGTGTCTCGCATACTTGACGAGACAAATGATCAATCTTGGAAGACCGTTTCATTTACTTTTTGATGATATACTTTCTGATCTTGTGTAAATACCATTAATTTTCATTTAAATAAAGGTCATGTTTTTATTTTTATTTTTCTCCTTCCACTTGGATTGACTGTGGGGACACGGTTAAAATCAAGTGTGGTGGGAGATTCATCTTCATTTTTAATTTTTCAGGGTTTAATTTTGCCTTTTCTTTTTTAAAAACTCAAAAAAATTCAAAAAAAATAATAATTAGCATTTTGATTTATTTTTGAAGAAACAATGTGAGATAAGTATAAGTTTTTGGTTTATTAAATTGAAATTTTTGAAAATTTATCTGTCTTAAAAACAACAAAAATGAAGTTTGATTACAAATAATAATGGTTTAACTAGTATATAGAAAGATTCATACGTGTTAATTATGAACTACATCTTAAAAATCTTTGTTTTAAAAAGTGGTTGATTTAAAGTAAAGGATATAACATTTTTTTGTCTTCTAAGTTAAATGGTGCTAAGATGATTTTGCAAAACTTTCTCTCTTTTTAAAAAAATATATAACATCCAAGTATTCACTCTCATTTAAAAGTCCTCACGGTTATGCATTGGTGAATTACTTGGAATCTTTGATTATGTGCTTTCATACTCATTTAAAAGTCCTCACGGTTATGCATGTACGGAACACATGTAAAAAAACAGACCTAATAAAAACCACCTACGGCCGATAGGTGTATGCACGAAATTGTGCGCACTCGCCATGCTCTGTACTCCCCTCACATAAGCCCGAAAGATAGTGCATGGGTGGTATATTTGGCCTCAGTTTACTTGAGCTAGGTGTGTAATTTTTCTTACAAATAATGAGAGAGCAAGCAACTGAAATCCTAGCACTACTTTTACTTAGTTGATTTGATTTGTTAGTGAAAAGAAATAAAATACCACTTTGATAAATTTTGATAATCAACTAAGAATCCTTTTCATAATTACACTTTGTTATCAAATGAAATAACGAGTTAAACTATAGTATATTTGTTATGATAACTTCGTCTTTATTGGAAACTTTGACGAGTGAATGACTTAAATTTCAAGATAATGATCGAAACCTATATTTAACTTATTTATGTTGATTTAAAAGTAAGTCCTTCATTTGTAAATATTTTCAAAAACTCGCATTCATCTCTTTGTAAATAAATCTTGCATTTTGTAAATATTTTCATCCTGCATTTGGATTTTGTAGGTAGTATCCGTTGAAAACGCTCATGAGACAACACTCATCCTATTGGGGACACCCAGAGGTTTATGGCTTGTTGCATAAACTAAATGCAATCGTGCTCCCAATGAAAACGGATTTATTTTAGTTTTCCATTATTTGAGGATGAATAAAAAAATAAGTGTGGGGGTATTTGATGTGCACATAAATATGCATATTTTTACCACCATATTTAATCTATTTAAATTAAATAAATGATGATATTGGGTATTTTAACATGTTTTAACCAAAATCCATATTAATTCCAAACTGTCACATATCCATCTTCATATAGGGGCAAAACAGTCATTTGTGTGCATATATTTCTTTGAGAAAAATTAATTGGAAATTTATATATATTTATGTTGGAATTTGATCTCAAATATGAGTGGTTTCATGAAGATACATGCATGCACAACATGAATATAAAGGAATGAAGATGGAAATAATTCAAAGTGAATATCATGGAGGACCCCACCTACCCACCACCTTAACATACGAATTAGAGGCTATTGCACATGCTTATGGAATTAATGGCTTCATATACACTTAAACCATGATTAGTGGAAGCTAATGATTACTTGGCCTCCACACTTTCTCAAGGGTAGTTTGATCATTCCCCAAATTATGGATTAGGGTTTCACGCTTGTATAAATAACCTCTTATGTTTCATGTAACCCTCCTCTTCCGCTTCATTAGTTTTAGGCTCAAAATAAAAGAAAGCTCATCTTTTCTTTCATGGCCACTTAGCCATTTTTACTTCATGTAACTTTCATTTTTTTTTATGCGATGTTAATTAGTGCTCTCTTTCTTTTACATGCTTCTTTTGTTTATTTACTTTCATGTTAGTAGTGTAGAGTTATTTTTCATGCAAGTATAATAGTTTTTTATTTTCTTTACTTTGCTCTCTTTTTTCTTTTCTTTTTCTTTCATGTTTCAAGCTATATTTGTTGTTTTGATAACAAATATGAGAGACTAATCTCTTCAATTTAGGGGTAATGAAGCCTCTAATCATGTAGCTTCAACATTTTGATAATTATAGCTCTCTTTTTGTGCTTTATGACAATGCTTGAAGTGGTTAAATTTATTGTTTTTGTTTTGAATTTGATAGCCTATGTTGTTGACACCAAATAGGCTATGCTTAAACAATCACTAACACAAATACCTCTTCATCAAAATATGATTATGGCATAAGGAAGTGATTTTAAATTCAAATTTGATGGTGTATATTTCTAATTAATAGTTAATATGCCATACTTAAAATAGATTTCATTTGCAACTTTGTTGTCATTTTCATGAGAGTTCGTAAGTGGTTTAAAGGTTGTGTTATAGTTTGATGGCTTATGTTGAGTTAATTAATAGCACAAATGAGCCATACATATGATAAACACATCATTTAAACTCACTTATGACTAAACAAGATATCATAATTTTCAATAATTGTCGAATTATATGGTCTGGAGAGTGGATTTATCTCTAAATTGTCATTTAACTTTCGTATTTTTATCTATTTTTGTTTTGCTAGTTTTGTTAGTTTCTGACATTTCTAGCTATTCATTCTCTACTTCGGTATAATTTGATTGTAGAATTTTAAAATCATCAATTCCCTACGAATCAACCCGTATTCGCCACATGCTACATTCGTACACCGTGCGCTTGCGGTTATTTTAATTTTGAAATTTTTCGACGGTTTTCTAATTCCATAGATTTCCGTCGATTAACATTAGTATCTAGTTATTTTTACATAAACGACTCCTTATTTCTTTAATATCAATTTTATTTCATTTACTGCTTACTCTTAACTTAAACAATTTAGATATCTTTTACTACTTCCTCCCTCTTTTATTTCATTAGATCTGTTTTACTGTTCCTTTTTAATTCTCACTATCTTCCTTTGGTTGCTACTTTCTTTCTGAATTATTTTATTACTTTACCTACATTTCATCGCTTATTGTTTAAATTCTAACTTGTCTTTATTGCATATATTTATTTAATAATTAAACTATTGTTATCATTACAACTTACAATTCTTCAGTTTACACTTATGGATTTCTGCATTTAAATGCGTTAGAATTAACACCGTAAATTTTTATAACTTATCTTAAAGGGGATTTATGTTACATTTGGAATTATAAAGAATTATCTGTTTGTTTTTATTGAAATAAACAATACAAAATACGGTAAACATCCTTATTTTATAAATCACTTTCTTTTACGTGTAGTGTTTATTATTTCAAACATTACACATTTATTTATTTATAAAATTGGATAATTTATTGAAACTTACATTGCAACATAATTCATTCAAATGAATTGAAATACTACTTAAATCATAATAAATTTTATAATAACTTCAAATTCAAATTTACTAATATATGTCATTTGACCCACAAAACTGGAATTTCTATACAACTTGTTAATCAAGGGACTACTGCTTACAACGTAACTTTCTCGATTCAAGTATACAACATTTAATTCAAGTTAATACTTCATAGAATATCTATGTATGGTTTTCATTTTCATTACACGTATAATTATGCTTAGAACTACAAAATAATTATATGAAGGCATACTAGGAATATATATACATTGAGATAAATTCAATATTATATGAGGGAAAGTCTATTTAGATAAAAATATGGACACAATTGGTGACACAATTGATTTTCACCATTAGAGTGTCCCTTGATTTCCACCTCCCATATAAGGAAAAAAATATCTAACGGCTGAGATATTTTGTGTCTAATTTTGTGTCAAAATAACCGCCCCCATTATATAAATCTAATAAATATTTTCCCACTTACCTTTAAGCTTTCCAATCTTCATATCTAAACCTTGTTACTTTTATTTGACTTCCTTTTTCTCTCTAATGGAATATGTGCTACAAGCAGATACATAAGTATTTGAAATTTAGATCTGAGAAGAGCTTCGAATTTAATTTAGATTTGGATTTATAGTTTGCATTGGCTTTAGCATTTTGGTTCATTCCTATTCTTCTTTTCTATTATTCTCAGCAATTCTCCACTTATACATACATATATAGATTAATTTTATTTAGATTTAAGAATTTGTGGAGAAAATAAAATGGCAGAGCTTCACCATGCTTTTGAAAATATGACAAGAAAAGTGAAGGATTAGGTTCATATCTATAGGGGTTTGAATCAAGCCAGTCGTTAGATTATTCTATTTTAAATCTGGACCGCTCGGCCTAGGTTCATATTACAGCCTCGAGCATACAAGCAATCAACCACTACCCCTTAACCAATCGACCTTTAGTGGTCAATCAGTCGCAGTAAATGGGTCAACCAGTTGTCATTTTATGTTAATTAATTATACTATTTCATTTAATTGCTTTCACACCCATTTAATTCCATTTTTTGATTGATCTTATTAACGCTGATTATGCTTAGAGTTTAAGTAAACATTAACATAAATTAACATTATTTAATTATATTTATTTCCTTAATTACATATATAATTGTTTTATGATTTGAAATATTCAATATTGATAACTTTTTGGTTTTAATTCCGATTGTAAAACTGTATATATTAAAATTGATTAGAAAATTACCACGAACCCAATAGTGTAAGTTTCGTTGCTAAGTTCTAAAACTTACAAAAAATCTATTTTTTGATACAATTAACTATTAGTTTATTTATTTTCAACTAATTATCCTTAAATTTATGGGGTGTTACATTTTCCCCCTTAACTGAATTTCGCCCCTGAAATTCTTCAAAGGCCGATCATGTGATATTGTGCACAACCAATCTAAGTTATCCAATCAATTAGCATGCAACCAATTTTGCTGCCAATAGTGTACAAGTGCATAGTGTATCACACTGTATATGATATGTATGCTGAATAATACTAAACTAGCGCCTCCTATATGAATGCATTATTTAAAATAATTTTTGAAAATATGATGCATAAAACCTAATTATACTTGCAGTTCTATATGTATGCATGTTTTAAAAGTCAAAATGTTTGTTTTTGTATCCAAATTTCCCACACTTCTATGAGCAGAAGTATGGTTCAGCCAATTTTGTATCCAATCATTACCAACCAATACCTAGTACAAAATATTTTAACATCTAAAATTTTGGAAATATGGTTTTTTAAATCTATACTCTTATGTCGAAAAAGGTTTTAGATGGAAAATTTTAGATTTTTGATTATTCTCTTGTGTAACCCTTCCATAATATCTTGGAACCTTTACCCCCTATTCTTTTCCAAGTATAGTTCACAAAAGGAAATTTACTTCTATAATTTTAAAATTTTAAAAAAGTGTCATTTTAAAACAAGTTTGGTTTACCTATCGACAAGGTATGGAAAAAGAATTCTCAGGGCTAAATGAACTTTTTCCTTTTATTACTAACTACATTTTACTTTAGTGTCACTTCTACTGCACAGTAAAATTCGTATTTGCTAACTCGTCATCTTTTCTATGCTAAGCATGTGACATTTAAAAAATACAAAATCCCTCTTTTTTGTTCAAAATCTTTTCCAATTAAATCTTAGAAATGATTAGAAAATTTTAAAAAATGATTTTTCAAAACTTTTACAAAACATTTTCGCTTAAAAATCAAATATTTTTGAATAATTTTTTACAAAAGTATTTGTTTTTATTCTTTCAAAAAAAATAATCCACATCCTATGCAGTCGGAATTTAGTTAATGAGTTAACATCTATCGTTGTCTCTTTTCTATTATACTGTAAATTTTCAAATTTCTAAAACTTTTCCTTTTAAATTAGAACAACAATTAGCACGCATGCCCACTTATAAATTTCAGCTTTTAACAGACTTTCCCTATCCTTCGCTTGCTAAAATTTATCTCCTAAAATTATATTAAGTTTTGGGACTTAATGTTATTTTACTTTAAATATCTACTAAATTTCTAATTTATTCTATAAATTTTCAGTCTTACTTTGCATTAGTTAAGTGTTTGCATGAAATTTCCTTACTTACATGGTTTTCTAATACATGTAACAGTCAATTCAGAAAACCAATTTAAAAGAAACTACTCTCACAATACGTACGTGTTTTATATAGAAGAAACAACCAATGCTTACAACCCAAACCTAAAAGAAACAATTGCTGGAGGTTGCCCTTCAGACATTAGTGATGTTGTGGTCCTATCACTTCTTACTTAATTTTAAATGGACCTATTTAACATGTCATTCTATTGTAATCCACATATCTTAACTTCCCTTTTTGGCTACTAATAAATAAGGTCCATCCATTACTTCCTTTATCATAACCAATTATATTACTATTCTCTTTTTAATCCAAATCTCTTGATAGTATTCTTAAATCTTGGTATACGCTTCCTTTATCTTTAATCTTTCATGCCGGTATACTCTAGAACTCATTGAAATATACTTCGATGGCATTTTCCATTTTCTTATGTGTTCTTCTTTATGGTCTTCACCCATGTTTAATGAAACAATACTAGGCTCAAACTAATATTCCTTATACGCAATGGGGGTTCACAATTGATATTCTACGAGCATTCATCGCCATTATATGCATAACCTTAACTTTTACCCTGTCTTTCCTAGATAGTCATCCCTATTTACTCCATATTAAAATTTTGGTTTGGTTTTTGCCACTTTTTCTAAAATTTAAACTTCACAATTATAAACTATTTAATCTCAAAACTTTTACCTTTTAAAGTACAAACTTAACTTTTTACCAAATTCAAAAATAACTTGGTGTCTTAACTTTTAGGACTATAATTTAGAAATTTTGACTTAAGCTTATTCATCAAGTCCAAAAGAAAATGTTTGCAATTTAATTTAAAAAGTTCATTTCATTTTCTTTTAAATAAACTTTTGCTTCAAATCCTTTTCATAACAGAGATTTTACTTCCTAAAAAAAGATTTTTAACTGAAACCATTTTTGAAGTTTCGCCTTTTAAAAACTCAATTTTTATACCAAACCCTTTTTAAAAAAAATGCACTTATACTATTTATAAAACATCTTTAATAATTTTAAACAATAAGAACTGGAGTAGACAAGGACACCTTTACTCTGTTACTTTCCAGTTACCTATTCTATCCCCACTTTCAAACTTGGTGGAGGTTCTAATAGCATAGAGAGAGACTTTTGAAGGATATATGCAATCAATAACCATAACTAGTAGAAAGATCTATTTTCCTTTGATTTTCTTTTAATTTCCTTTGTTGCTTCTAATTAGATTACTAGAATTATTTAATATAAACTCCTAATGTTGCTTCTATTTAAATTTCCCAATGTTTCTACAATTTATATTTCTCTTACCTAAATTGTTCTTATTTAAATAACTTCTCTGTACATAAATCTTTTTATGTGTAAACCTATTTCAAACATTCTTCTTCGTATTTTCCATATAAACGGGAATATTCTTCCCATATTCAATATATGCTATTCTTGCCCTTCCATTCTCCTTACCCAAATTAAAACTTTTACAACACCTACTATCCACCCCTAAAATGAATTTTACTACTTAAAAGTTTTCATCTCAAAAAAAATCAAAAAACTATATATGCTCTACTATTTTTGTCAAAACAAAAAACTTTTTTATAAAATCACATTTACAAAAAATTTGATTTAACTAATTTTAATTTCTACAAGAACGTATTTATATTTAAATAAGACGTCAATATTTTATTGTTCCAAAAATTTAATATTTATTTACCTTACAAAAACACGGTTTTGCTATCTTCAAATAATTTCTTTGAAAAAAATTCCAAATATATTATTTATATATTCTTCCGAGCTTTTATATTAAAATTATTTCAACTTTTATATTAAATTCTTTCATAGGAGTCAGAATCTTAGTAGATTTTTATTTGTCCATTCTTTTGGACAATGCTTCTTTTCTACATGCTTACCGAAATAATTTCTCTTAGAATATTAAAAATCTAGCTATCATCTAGGAGTGATTACTACAAAACTCCCTTCAAGAACTAGTTTAATTCTTACTTTTGGATATCCATAACATATAAATTCTCACTGTCCCCTTACTTAGACCTAATGTACTTCATCAATCGACAATTCTATAGGGATCTACAAACATAGGGCAATATGTGCTCTATAAGGGAGTCATGTGCTATCCAGCTTCAAAGACACTTCCATGTGTTGCATTCATGCTCTTCTTAAGTTGACACCTTCCAACGTGACCTACTTTCAATGGGGTAATTTGGATAAGTGTATATGTTCAACATCATCTGTTATTCCAACTCATAGTCGCATTGTTCATCTTTTCAGAATATAGTTTTAACTAGATTTATAGTCGAAATTACAAAGTCTAGCATATAGTTTATATAATTATAGTAAAAATACATTAACTAAATTTACCTTGTTTTTCTATGATCGACTAACCTGGCTCTGATGCCAAATGTGACAACCCACACTTTAATGGGGTTGAATTTCAACTTAATCGAAAATCCAAGTACCATAGTACTGATCGTTGGTTTCGGTATCCTGCAAATAAAGGATTGCATATTAGAGCATTATCGATGTAAAATCACATCGAAATAGTAAAGTACAATAAAACATATAGTTACTGACCAATGCTGACACTTCCAATATCTAATGTCCTTATTAGTGTCGAGCATGCATAAGGAACTCTGTCCTTCTACTATTCCCGCTTGTACCAGTACTTGTTTCTCTAGAGCTATTCTATGGGGTTGTAATGAAAAGGGGGTCAGAGCAACATTCTAGCGATTGAAAAAATACACATTATACATAACATTAGTTTATGCTGACTGCCTTCCATTACATGTTATGTCTTTTCTTTTACTTAATCATCTTAACTCCACGTATGTGTATAATACATCCAATCTACTCGAAGTATAAAACAACTATATATATAGGTACCCTAGTCCGCCTTTGGATTAAAATACTTTCATCACTACTATTCGTAACTCAGCACCTCGTAAGGATCCATCGTCAATGTAATATCACGTCCTCATTGTCAAGCATGCCAAGGAACACTTGCATATCACACCATTATAAGAGTTTAGCCATTTTCTATTCATTTCATACTGAGGACTTCGTTCCTCAAACTAATCATGGATTCGACTCCATGGAATATTAAGGACTCGGCTCCTCAAACTATCCTATTTATTTAAAGATCTCCATAAAATGGTTATCTAGCCTTGCCTCCTAACAATAAATAAACTATAAAATAACTGTGAGGCGGTGCATGTCTTAAATGGAATCTAAACTAGTAGGAGGTGTGATCCGTTTAGGTGTAACCCCTATTTTCCGCTGACCGCTCAGAACCGATGATGTTCTTGACCTATGCAAACAGCTCCTACTCCTCAAAATGGTACCAATCTCACTATCATAGCACCGAGCCTTGCTCACCGTCCCATTTAGATTGCCTAACACAATCAAAGAAATGCCCACTTGGTTACTTAAAACATACCCCTAATAGATTAAAGCAGACTCTACTTATGCTTTGACACTTTGATCGGGGCGAACCCTTCTACTAGTACTTTTACCTATAAGCAAATGTATAATCCCATAGGCCCTATAGTTGGATATGTTCCACATTAGTATAATGTATACATAACTACTGGTAACCCTTGCTGTGGGCATACATCTGTTGTGTAATATTACTAACCTCGCATTCCAACCCGTTTTAATGAATATGTCATTCTCATTTAATCTAAGCTATGTGCTAAAATTATAGTTCACACCCATCGAGATGCATTCTTGAGGCTATGTATATATTCATACTTATTTATTTACTATGCCTCTAATATTCACTATTAATATCTAGTTACTTTTACATACCGGACTCCTTATTTCTTTAATATTAATTTAATGTCATTTACCGCTTTTTTAACATAAAAGATTTAAATATCCTTTACTACTTACCTTACTTTTGATTTCATTAGATCTATTTCCTTTTTTATTCTCATTATCTTCCGTCCGCTCCTACTTTCTTTCTTACTCATTTCGTTACTTTACCTACATTTCTTTGCTTATTATTTAATTTCTAACTTGTCTTTATTACATATATTCGTTTTATAATCATCTATTGTTATTATTACTACTTACAATCCTTAAGATTGCACTTAGGGATTTTTGCTTTTTAATTCGTTGAAATTACATCTTCCTTAAAAGGACGTGTTAACACTGTAAATTCTTGTTCCTTATCTAAAAGGGAATTTATATTATGGGAATTACAAGGAATTATCCTTTTGTTTTCATTTAGATAGACAATACAAAGTATTGTAAGCATCCCTATTTTATACGTCTCTTTCTTTTAGGAACATTCCTTGTTATTTCAAACATTACACATTTATTTGTTTATAAAGCTAGAAATTTGTAGAAATTTGCATTGCAACGCACTTCTTTCCTATGGATTAAAATACTGCTTAAATCTTAATAAATTTTATAATAACTTCAAATTTATATTTGACAACATATGCCATTTGACCCACAAATCTAGAATTTTTATACAATCTTGTAACGAACTAACTTTTCTGCCTTAAATGTCGACACTAATAAATCTATGATATTCATGTATTGAACATCCAAGTACCGCAAATAAAGACGGTTAGGTAAAATAAAAAGAATAGAACAAGAAAGGAAGAACACAACATCAAAATCTCATGGTGGAATGATAACATATAATATCAAAAGAATGGTAAGGTTTACTTTGAATACAAGAATTTCAAAGTTACAGACTATGCCGCAAAGTGAATCCGACAGTAATGATCACATAACATAAGGTAAATTTGCTGTTATCCTAATATTTAACATTGTTTCACACAATACATGAAAAAAACCATCTTTTGTATGTCATAGCCTATGAAATCTTTGTTCTATTGAGATTTCATGCCTTCCATTCAAACAACATTTGTCTGTTGTCGGTTGAATTTATCAAAAAAATTATTTTAGCTCCTTATCAAAATTTTGGTTTCCCTCTTAATATTTCCTAGATTATTTCATGGCTGCGTTCTTTCTATTATTTACCCCTCTTTCTCTCATTTCTGAAGAAAAAAAATGGTGTTTGTTCCTTCAATTATTTTCCTCACCGCCTACTCCTAACCCTCCTCCTAGCCATCGCCTGCTACCGACCCTAGCCTTGTCCCATCCCATCGATGTTCTTCAATAAACTTAGTTTCCTATTCAGAGCAATCTCTTTCATCTTCATTCTAAATTAGGGTTTCATGAAAGCCGCCACTTGAAGGTTTGGCTTTGAATCACCTTGCTCCCTTCCTTCCTTATGGATTGCATATTTTGATTTACTGACTATTGATGATTGCGGCTCCTCCTTGTCGAGTGTTCTTCGATTGATATTGGTATGATTTATGCCCCTTTCGATTTACATTGTTCTCAACTTTTAATCTTTAGCTGATGATGATTTGAGTTTCTTATATAGGAATTTATTTACTAAATATGCGAATATATGATTCGGTTTTAATTTTTCAAATTATTTTCCTCGGCTATTGATTTATGTTTGATTGCTCTTGACGATTTTATGATTCTTGAATTTATGCTTTGGTTTTCGTTTTCTAATTTGATTGCCATGTTAGACCTTGTTTTTCACTACATTGACCGACCATGTGCTCTTGACTTCATGCCTGACTTAGTGGATTGCTATGTTGAACCTTGTTGTCCAAGGCAGTGTTGACTAGAACTACCTTGTTCAAGGCAGTGCGCTTCAACACTGAACATATGTTGCATATACACATGTGTGTGTATCTATGTGTGTGTGTATGTGCGTTGCTTACTATACTTATACTTGAACTTATGTGCTTGTGCACTTTCATGTGCTTGTGCCTTTACTTGTTTGTACACTTTCATGTGCTTGTGCCTTTACTTGTTTGTGCACTTTCATGTGCTTGAGCCTTTACTTCATGTTGTTCTGTTTGATTAATTTCCTGTGCTTTGGCTTCTTATATACATTTCATGTGCATTTTCATGTGCTTGTGCCTTTACTTCATGTTCTATTTATTGATTTGATGGTTTGAACTGCCTTTTGCTCACTATGTACATCAATACATGTATATATGTGTGTGTGTGTATGTGTATATTAGTTATGCTATCTTGGTTCATCCATGTATATACATGCACATGTGTATGTATGTGTTCAATGGTTTAGTCTTGTTCTATGGTTTTGCCTGAAACTGATACTTGTTCACATGTTATATTGTTGCATGCACTTTGTTTTTACTTGGATTAGTACTTTGTAGTAAGTTCAACTATAAGTCGAGGTAAAGTTGTGCACTTTGATTCCAATATCATCCATGTATATACATACAGACATATGTACGTATATAAGTGTGAATGTTGGTGGTTTGAATTTGTGGTTAGTGTTAGTGTCTTGTTTAATTTTGTGGCACTTGTTCAATTTGTGGCACTTATTCAAGGTGGTGACATTAAATTGTTGGTGATATGGACTTATAATTATTATTCAATTTGAGCTGAACCATTTTGAGTTGATCGTGTTACAGTGCACTTTGATTCCAATATCATCCATGCATATACATACATATATATGTATGTATATGTACGTGTTTGTGTGTGAGTGTTGGTGGCTGATCTATACTTGTACATTTCTTTGCTGCCTGAATGTTTGTGGCACTGCCTTGTTTTAATTTGTGGCACTTCCTTGTTTTTATTTATGGCGCTTGCTATTTGTGGCAATGCCTTATTGCATTGTTAGCATTGTCCATGTACCTGCACACTACCTTGTTCAAGGCAGTGCACTGCCTTAACATTAGTCGAATCCCTTTCACGTGCTTTGGTTTCTTATTTGTACGCATTGATTCTTGCTTTAGCACTTGTTGTTTTGCCTGAGCTTGTTTATGTGCATTGTGATTTCTTTTTACACGTCCAATTGCAAATCTTGCTCCAATTCAGTTCTTGTATATATACTTACATATACTTGTATGCACTTGTATATACTTATGTACACTCGATCTTATATATACTATCTTCAGCACTATGATTTCTTGTTTTGCCTGAGCACTTGCTGTTTGATGCCTATGTATATGTATACATATATACGTATATATGTATATATGTACATGCTCACTTTAATGATATATACTTACTCCTATAGCATGAAATGCTTGTCATGAACATACCATAATACATGCTTCATGTGTACATTTTTTGGTGTTCATTGCTCATGCCTTTATCTGAACCATTTTGAGTTTGTGAACCATTTTGATTTGAATATGTTTTGAGCTGCCTTGATTTTCTCCTATGTGCACTTCAGTTTTTCCTTAGCTTGTTTATGTGCATTTGAATTCTAATTTATGTGCACTACAGTTCTGAACATTATGTGCACTACAATTTTGCCTTGAATTCTTACCTAGTTGTCTTGTTTGCATTTCCTAGATGTGAAAGTATGCATTTTCATGTATACATACATACATATGCATGTATATATGTGTGAAAGTCCAAGTGTGCATTTCCTGGTTTGATTATTTTGTTTGTATTATCTTACACTTGAATTGCATATATTTGTAGTTTGAGTATTCTAGTGTTTCACCTATTAGTGCACTTGTTTTGAACATGAATTGCTAAAACTTGTTTTGAAGTTGAATTGCTAAAACTTATTTTATGACATGTGCACCTAAGTTAAACCCAAGGGGCTTGGGCTTGATCTTGTGCACATTTGCATTGTGTTCAGCTTTCATGCTTGATCTTTGCAATAATCCATAAGATTTAGTCGATGCTCGGCCTTGTGATATTCACATTGATACACCGTGCATATCTTAAATTGTCCATGCACATATATATATATATATATATATATATATATATATATATATATTTGTCCGTGTCTAAAACATGAAGAGAAAACAAACCCATAAATTGAGACAATATTAATATTAATATTCAATTCAATTTTAATTTTGTAATTTAGGCTTGTTTTATTTTCCATTTTACTAGTTATTTATTCGACAGGTATAGGAGATGGCTGGATACAAGCTGGAGCAAGCAAATCAAGGTCAATACATCAAAATGAAACTAGAGTGAGTGTGAGTGAGAGCGAGTAAAAAAAAAGGGTTATATATGAGAGTGTAGAGAAAAGTTCTACATACGAGAGTGATAATGAAAGTTGTATTGCATTTGAATTTGATTTGAAATTAAATATTTGTTTAAATAAAATTGTGATTCATTTATTTCATTTTGCAAACATAATGTAAGTGTAATCAGTATGCATATCAATCAATATATATATGTTGTATAATAGAAAATTCTAGAAATGATACAAAAACATTAGACAATGTATGGTTTTTCTGGTTGTGTTAGTGCATATCAGATGATGGGGCATATTTGTGGTCTGATGTGAAATGAGATGGTATGAGATTTAACGACAGGTAAAAATGCATATCTATCTTCTGATGCGGCTTTTCCCAAAAGTGAAAAAACCTTAGTATTTTCATCAACCTGGATAATTGTAACGGCCAGTCGTCACAACACTAAAGTATACGTAGCTAATATGAAGCAACGAAAATAGAAATAGATAGATAATGGAAGCCTTTAGTCCGTTTTCAAAGCTATAAAGCATCCAAGTTAAAATCTTCCATACTCAGCCTTCTCTAAAGTGTATGCAAGGAATTTAGAGGAACAAAAACCAAGCATGAAACATAAGTCTGGTATGAGGAAACCCGAGATACATGCAATATGTAACAGTAATTATAGAGATCGGGTAGATTCTCGTAACAGTTTTCCCCTCAAAAGAAACCAACCATTTACTAAGTTTAGTATAGTGATATGACAGATAATGTCTAGGGTGTACGATATAATCATATCAAATAGCTGTGATGCTTACATTGGTCACACCACAACATATTTAGATTACAATTAAAATCGCTAAGGTGCATTCACATATTGGATTTTCCGTTAAATACATCCTTAAATTTACAGAGGTCAGCTTCTTGATAAGGTCAGAAAGTATCTCCCGAGCGATATAAATCTCTAAACAAAATATACCATTAAAGTAAACCCAACTAGCCCACGCACGAACCTATAGAACCATGTGGAACCAACCATCAACTCGCGTACGCAACATATCAATTAGTATACTGTAAATATAGAGTTGATATACCCCATCATTTTTTAGCAAAACCCCGGGTTGTGCATGCTACTCTGGTTTCTATCATTTTTGATGTAAAGGTCACGTTCAATATATGTTACACGAGTTTTCATCACTTGAAAAAAAACACGAATCCCCAAATGGATTCCCATATCTCAAATAGATCATAAATCACTACTTGGATTCAAGCAACTCAAATAGATCTTGAATCTCCAAATAGGTTCTCCCTTGCAACCTCTTCCAAAACATAGAACCCATATACTAGTTTCGAAGTGGTATTCGGTAAGCAAAACACTTACCGATCTCGGAGTCTTCAAAACCAATCAATGAATTTCCTGTAACTCAATTTCGGTTCTTTTCAAAAGTAAATGAAAATTGGAGACGTTTCGTACTAAAACTTCTTCCCCAGGTTCTCGTTGGGATAAAATCACAAAGCCTTTCGATTACTTCTCAAGTTAATATTTGGTCAACTTCGATAATCAAGTAATCGATTATCTATTCAAAACAACTGCTTATACAAATCAATATTTGTATACTTAACACGTTTTCAACATTTAAACTTAATTATTCCTCTTTCAAGAGTGAAGGTAATTAGTTAGAGTGCTATTTGCATCAAAGCCTTCCCTAGACACTTCATTCTTGAATTTCATAAATAGATAAGTCTACCTCATCGGTTTTTAGTGTTGAATATAGTATAAATGATTTCCATAAACAAGTAAGAAATCTGTAAGAATAACACGTTTCGCACATTCTCGACTTAACTATTCCTCGACAAGAGGGAGACTGGCAGGTTAGAGCTCTATTTCTCCATCCCTATTCGACATAAATCTTAACCCTCACAAATAAATATGCTTACTTCGTTGGCTTCTAGCATTAAGCAAAGTTAATTACTTTTCGACGAGTAGTCGCATAATAAAACCATTTAACCACTAAGCAACTCTTAACCCTTTTTCAAAAACATTTGTATATACTTTTGAAATACATGAAATACTTGTAATATGTTTTAAAACATTTATCCAAAATATTTCTTTAAAATAACAAGTTTACAAAATCATAAAACTTGAAAATGAACATGTTTTATTATAGAAACATCTTCTTTAAAATTCATAGCTAACTCTTAAATATTCATAAAGACCTCAAACCACTTTTAAAATACTCTAATGCTAGTTAGTAAACACTTATAAAAAGAATGAAACCGAATACATAAAATTAAATATCTTTTCAACTCTTTTAAAGTTCAAAAATAAATTCTGAACGGGGTAATTTTGCATAAGTGATGTTTTGATCGTTTTTGAGATGTTACTTAACTTTTTTACTTTCCAAGCCCTTAATAGCAATAAAACACGTATAAAATATTATAAACATGGTGATAAATTCCTAAGAATCTTTCTACAAAGTTTCATAAACATCACCAAAAACAGGGCAATTCACAATTGCATCTATAGCGACTATTGCTATAAGTGGACTTTCAAATCTGGGTTATATTAAAACCTATGTTCAACTTAAACCTATATGATTTGTTCCTAGACCTTGCTATATGTCATACAAGTCCATTCAAGTTTGTTCAAGTTCATTCATGTCCATATGTCCCTTATTTTCAATGCAAGAAGTAAAACCATTGTTTTCACATGTGCCCAAGTCAATTTAAACAACTTTAACAAAACCAAACCCTAGCAAATATGAGTTATATTTTCAATTAAAGAGGCGAGTTAGCTCACCTTTTGTCCAACAAAAAACTAAGATCCAAGAACTCAAGTCCGAACCCATCTTGCAATCACCTTTCCCTCCGCTTCTTCCTCGCTTTCACTTGTTTTCTACCCTCCAAACCTCCCTCAAAGCCCACAACCTTCCTATGATGGAGGAGTATGGCTTTGTTTCTTCAACTTCTGGCTAGGTTGGATGTTTCGTAATATGGTAGTAAGGCTTTAATCCAAGTTTGAGTTGAATTGGATTTGATTTGCAAATATTTTTCCTTAGGAAATTATGAAGAGTAAAAAGAAGAAGATGTTGAATTTATGATAACTTAAGCCTGAGAATTTGTGGATTATAAACAAGGTGTGCCCCTCCTTTTATAGGCTAAGAATTGTGTTGCCTAAGCTTGCACTCACCCCCACCGTGCCATGGAAGCTTCACCTCCTTTCTTTTCTCCTTTATATCACTTTTCCTACATGCTAATTACATTTGTACCCTTAACATGATATGTCTCTTCTCCTAATAGAAGCTTCTAGAACATTCCAAGCTTTATGAAGAGATATGTTTGTGTTAATTAGTTTATAAGGTGTTCATTTGGTCATTAAACAAGTGCATAAGAGTTCAAACAACTTATATCCATAGAAAAGCTGTTTATTGGTAAACCGATTTTCGGTTACATTATCAATTTTTCTTCGAAGAATATATTTTTATAAAAAAAATTCAAAAATAAGTTTCTTATCATTATTTATTAATTAAATGATGTTTAACAAGGATGTAAAATCATATTTATAACACTTAAATTTTTTCAAAATGGTCCGGTATTTGAAGACAAAGTGTTGAATTTTTAGGGTCACTGCATTCTCCTACACTTAGAACATTTCTTCCTCGAAATGCAAATAAGAACAATAATGAAAGAAGATAGAAGAATAAGGTATATACATAGCATATTGCTAAAACTATATACAAACTAAAGTACAACCCAATATGCATACTAAGTGACTCCACCTCAAGCGGTGAGTACACTACAAAAGATGTACGATACTAAGATAAGAAATATCTAGCCTAAGAACAAATTTTGATAGGACTCCCTCAAACTATCCTCTATTTTCCACATACAATCTCGAGCATCCTCGCTCCATTAGACCTTAACTAACTTCATAACCTTAGTCCTTAATCACCTTGTATCCCTATCATACAAAGGCTGTCTTAAAACAGTCAAATTTGGCTCAATTCCTAGTCCTCCTGTTGCGATGCTTCCACTATCATTGAAGGGTCATGCACAAAATTATGTAAATGTGATACATGAAATACATTGTGTACACCTGATAGCCTAATCGGTAACTCGATTTCGTACGCGAGGGCACCAACCCTCTCCATAATCGGGAATGGCTTATATAATGAGGAGCCGACTTTCTAGCCCTTCCAAACCGGACTACACTTCTCATTGGAGAAACCTTGGCAAATACAAAGTCTCCAACTGAGAATTCCAAGTCCTTATGCCTCTCAACTTCATAGCTCTACTATCAATTCTGCACTTCCTTGATTCATTTTCGAATCTCTATAACCTTATTTGACGCCTCTCAAAACATATTAGGCCCAAGCACAAGATGATCTCAAGGTTCCGTCCAATACAATGGAGATTTGCATGGCCTTCCATACAACACTTCAATTGGTGCCATCTTAATGCTAGCCTGATAACTATTGCTGTTTGGAAACCCAACAAGTGGTAAATATTCTTCCCACAAACCCCTAAAATTTAAAATGCATGCTCGAACCAAGTCCTCCGATATTCGGTTCACCTTTTCCGTTTGCCAATCAGCTTGCAGATGGAAATTGGTACTCAGACTAACCTCAGTCCCTAATTCTTAGTGAAAACCCTTCCAAAACTAGCTTGTGAATATTAGATCTTTATTGCTCACGGTATCATAAGGAACACCGGGTAATCTAACAATCTTCTTAACATGAAACTTAACCAAACTATAAGGTGTTCTCGTAGTCTTGACAGGTAAGAAGTGCGCTCTTGGTCAATTGATCCACAATAACCTGCACACCTCTGTTATCCCTCCTCGACCTAGGCAATCCGTTGATGAAGACCATGGAAATCTGCTCCCATTTCCACTTAAGATTCTCGAGTGGCTGAAGCAGTCCAGCCATCTTCTGGGGTCTGCCTCCACCTATTAGTAATTAGCACACCTACTCACAAAGAGAGAAACATCCCTCTTTATGCCCTCCCACCAGAATGTCCTCTTTATGTCTTGATATATCTTAGTGACCCCAGGAAGTATCGTCAACCTAGAATGGTGACTCTCTGCTAGAATTTCCTACTTGATCCTATCCACATCAAGGACACATAACCTACCGTTTATTCTTAAAATGCTAGGCCATCCACCTCAAATCCCGGTCACCTCTCTGATGCTTTATTCTCTTTTATAATTTTTTGCTACTCTAGTAATAATGAAGATCTCTAAGATGATTCTCCTCGATACGACTAATCAGAGTTAGATGAAACTCAACAATTTCCATAACTGCATACTTCCTACTGAGAGCGTCAACTAGACATTAGCTTTCCCTAGTATGTATAATGTACCCAGATCATAGACCACGAGACACTTCAACTACCATTGCTGCCTCATGTTTATGTCTTCTTGTGTAAAAAGATACTTCAAAGATTTATGGTCCGTATATAACTTGAAACTTTCACCTAGAAAATGATGCCTCCTCATCCTCAATGCAAATACCTCTACTAACAACTCCAAATGATGAGTTGCATACTTGGTTTCATGCGATTTGAGTTGTTGACTCGCATAAGCAATAACTCGTCCATGCTACATTAACACAGCACCTAGACCCATTCCATATGCATCAGTGTAAACAGTCACACCCTCATCTCCATCTGGTATAGTAAGAATAGGAGCACTAGTCAAATTTTCCTTTAACTTTATGAATGCTTTCCCGCATTTACCAATCTACACAAACTTGCTTCTTCCTTCTTCAAATTCGTTAGGCAAAAGGAAAAGAAATCTCATATGAATATCTTGTAACAACCTACTAGACCAGAAAGCTTCTAATATCAGGAGCACTTTTCGACCTCTTTTTGTCCTGGCCACAACCTTGGAGGGATCAACAGAGATACCTTCCATCAAAACAATATGACATAAGAACCTAACTTCTGAATGCCAGAAATGACAATTCGAGAACTTAGCCTTCAACACATGCTCTCTTACTATTTTTAGAATGATCCTTAGATGGTACGAATGTTCCTCCTCGGTCTTGGAATAGACCAGAATATCATCGGTAAATACAAGGACAAACTTATTCAACACCTCTCAAAAAACTCAATTCAATAATTCCTCAAAATGCGTTGAAGTATTAGCTAGGCCGAACGACATAACTAACCACTCATAAAACTGGTCAAATCTAAAGGTTGTCAATGGTTCACTCTCCTCTGCTACCCTCAACTGATGGAACCCTATAACAAGATCAAGCGGAGTAAACATTCGAGCTTTATGAAGCTGATTGAACAAGTTATCTATCCTAGGCAAAAGATACTTTTTCCTAATAGTTTTTTCATTGAGCTCGCGATAATCTACACATAATCCTAAGGAACCATCCACCTCCGTAGTAAAGACGACAAGTTCTCCCCAGCTTGAACAATTTGGTCAGATCAAACCCTTCTCCAATAGCATACTAACTTTGATAAATAGCTCAAATTCCCCCTTCGGTGCAAGTATAGAAATAGGAAATACAATAAGCCTTGTATCCATAACTAAATCAATGTGAAATTTGATCTTTCGATGAGGTGGTAAACCCGACACCTCTTCGAAGAAATCCATAAACTCCCAAACAATCAAGATTGAACTCAACTCCTCATCTGTCATGTTAAGAGAATAAAGGAAACCATATATAAGAAAACCGGGCTCTCCACTATTAACCACTAGAGTTTATCCTCCTTCAATTTTAAATGACACACTTCTCTTCACACAATCCAGAATTGCACAATATCGAGATAACCAATCCATCCCGAACAAAACATCAAAGCCCATAAACTGTAGAACATATATATTGCAAGGAAAGTTAGCGAAAACAAAAAAGAAAAACTCCTAAACGGATCATAAAAATATTAGCCGAGCCCCCAATAAGGTTCGACACACAGATAGAATCTAAAGCCACAACCGACTCAAGTTTCAATTTGTCAATAAGAATACTAAAACAAAACTAAGAGAAGCACCAGTATCAAATAAGACACGAACAGCAATGCCACAAATAAATAGAATACCTTCCAAAACATGCTTCCCCTTTACAGTGGCAGAAGTAGAAGGTGTTGAAGAGTGCAAAAGCTTGAGTTTTTTCTCCGTTTGGAAGCAATGGATGCTCTCTATCAAAATGGACTAGCTGATGGCAGTAATAGCAACCCTGCCTTAGAAAAAACAGAGTCTTGGCTGTTGGTGGTAGGTGCTTCTACTAACGATACTTTCGCTACCTATCCTCTCCCAACTACTATATAGTGCATTGTGAAATGCCCGTTCTTCCCGCACTTATTACAAGCTAAACCAAAAATATATCTAAACAGCTGAAACTTCCGCTTGTTGTCCCCAAGTGGTGCGGAAATAGTCAGCTTTGGAACCAAATATCAAACCTTAGACCTATATTTACCAGATCTACATAAGATCCTACGATATGATTAGTCATATTAAACCTGAATTCCAAACACCTTCCAGTAAAAACATCTCATTTCTCTTCAATGGCGTATCATCAAAACCAGGCTCGAACCAGGATAAGACAGTGAATCGGTTATCATACTCTGCCACTTTCATGGCTCCCTGCTTCAAGTTGAGGAATCTCCTAAACAATGAAAAAATTCCAACTTCTGGATAAACTTCATCTCGAATCCCTTCTTAAATTGGGCCCAAGAGAAGTCATTCTCTTAGACGTCAACAGTGATAGAACTCCACCAATTCATGGCTACATCCATCAGCCATGATGTTAGTCAATTCTTCATCACGTCAGTAAGTTCTATATCCCCAAATATTCAATCACATAATTTGATCCAAGTCTGGACTTCTATGATCATCTCCAAACCACCAAACATCTTACCTTCCAACCTCTCATAATCGCAGTAGAGTAAAGCAAAATTCACCTAAGGGCTGACCTGCACGACCTCCTCTACAATATCCATCATTAGTTCTCGATCGGAGCAACATTCCTTGGTGCTTTATCTCCACCATATTTAACGGTACGACCTTGACCACCTCTATCTCCTCGATCATTGACGACCCTAGTACTTATGATGTTCGACCTTAAAAAACAGAATATATTTAGGATATGAAAGGCTGGAGTTATTTCAAAGAAAGAGATTATTCCTAAGGAAAGCTGAAAAGGGTATGGTTTATAGAAAATAAAAATATGCCCTTGTATATATAATACACTGGACTCATTATAGGGTGTTGCTTACACTGTCTCTAAAGAGCCATATCCAACCAAAGAAAAGGTGTTCGTGGAACTATGTGCTCTAATACAAATTGCAACGACCCGACTTTTCTCCCTTCGAATGCTGACACTAATACATCCATGATATTCATGTGCCAAACACCCAAGCGCCTGAAAGACAAAAGGTTTAGGGTAAAATAAAAAGAGCAGAACAAGAAAGGAAGAATACAACATCAGAATCTCAAGGTTGAACGATAATATACAATATCAAAAGAACGATACAAAGAGATACTCTGAAAATAGGAATTTTAGATTTTCAAAACCGAAGTATTATCATCAGCCTGGAAAGTTATAAATTCCTGTCCTAACAATGCTGATATATACATAGCTAATACTGAATAGAAAATATAGAAATAGATAAATAATAGAAGCCTCCAGGTCATCTTTTGAACTGTGAAGCATCCATGTTAAAACCTACCATACTCAGCCTACTAGAAAGAATATGCAAGGAATTTAAGGTGACAAAAACCAAGCATCATACATAAGTAGGTATGAGAAAACCCAAGACACATGCAATATGTAACAGTTACTATTAAGACCGTACGGATTCCTGTAACTGTTTTCCCCTCAAAAGAAATCAACCTTTCATTAATTTTAATATAGTGATATGATAGATAATGTCTAGGGTGTAGGATATAATCATATCAAATAGCTATGATACTTACATTGGTCATACCACGACATACTTAGGCTACATATAAAACTGCTAAAGTACATTCGCATATTTGATTTTCCATATAAGACATCCCCAAATTTACTAAGGCCAGCTTCCTAATAAAGGTCAAAAAGTACCTTTCGAGCGACATATATCTCTAGATAAAATATACCATTAAGGTAAGCATAAATAGCCCATACACAAACCTATATAACCATATGGAACCAAGTACCATAAACTCCCCATGCAACATATCAATTAGAACATTCTACATATGGTTGTGTGCCCTACTCTATTTTCTATCATTTTCAATGTCGATGTCATGTTCGGCGTCTTTCGCACGAGTTTTCAACACTTAAACAAAACATGAATCTCCAAATGGATTATCATACCTCGAACGGATCACGAATCACTACACGGATTAAAGAATCTTGAATAAATCTTGAAAAATCCACATAGATTCTCCCTTGCAACCGCTTCCAAACATAGAACCCGTATATTACATTTAAAGTGGTAGTTGGTAAGCAGAACTCTTACTAATCCCGGTCTCTTCCAAACCAATCGACGGATTTTAGGTTAACTAAATTCCAATTATTTCCAAAGTAAGCGAAAGCTAGATATATTTCATATCAACACTCCTCCTGGGGATTCTCATTGGTAGGAAATCATGAAACCTTTCAGTTACTTCTTAGGTTAATATTTAGTCAAGTTCGATAATCGACTAATAGCTTATCTAGTCAAAAAAAATGCTTATACAAATCAATATTCATATACTTAATTCGTTTTCGATATTCCAACTTAATTATTTCTCGTCCGAGGATGAAACCAGGTAAGTTAGAGCATTGATTGCATCAAAGCCTTACCTAGACACTTCATTCTTGAATATCACAAATAGATAAGCCTACCTCGTCGATTTTAATATTGAATATAGTATAACTGATTTTCGTAAACAAGTAGGAAATCAACAATATTAAGACATTCCCGACATTCCCGACATAACTATTCCTCGACCAAGAGGGAAAGTAGTAGGTTAGAGCTCTATTGCTCCATCCCTACTTGACATCAATCTTAACTTTCAGAATTAGATAAGCTTACTTCGTTGGCTTTAGCATTAAGCAAAGTTATTACATTTCAATAATTAATCGCATAATAAAACCATTTAGCCACCAAGCAATTCTTAACCCCTTTTTGAAAATATTTGTATATACTTTTAAAATACTTGAAAATACTTATAATAGTCTTAATACATTAATGCAAAATATTACTTTAAAATAACATATTTGTAAAATTTGTAAAACTTGGAAAAGAACATGTTTTATTATAAAAACCTCTTCTTTAGAAATGCACAACTGACTCTTAAAAATTCATAAAGACTTCAAACCATATTTAAAATAATATAATAAATAGTTAGTGAACACCTGTAAAAAGAATAAAACAAAATACTTCAATTTAAAGAACATTTCAACCCATTTAAAGTTCAAAAATCAAATTTAAATAGGGCAGTTTTGCACAAGTGAAGTTTGGGTTCTTTTCAAGATAACTTTTTACTATTCAATATTTAATAGCAACAAACATACGTTTAAAACATTATAAATATGGCGAGTAACCTTAAAGGATCTCTTTACAAAGTTCCATAAACATCGTCAAAAACAAGACAATTCACAACTTTATCTATAACAACTATCGATATAAGTGCACTTTCAATTTTGAGTTATAATGAAACCTATGTTCAACTACGACCTATGTGCTTTGTTCCAAGATCTTGCTATATGTAATACGAGTCTATTTAAGTTCTTTCAATTTCGTCCAAGTCCATTCGTATGTCACTAGTTTTCAAGGGAAAAAGTAAAACCATTAGTTTTACATATGTCCAAGTAAGTTTAAACAACTTTACAAAAACAAACCCAAGCAAATATGAGTTATATCTTCAATTAAAGTAGTGAATTAGATAACCTTTTATCCAAATAAATAATCTAGACCGCAGAACCTATGTCCAGACCAATTTGTAATCACTTTTCCCTCCTTTTCTTCCTTTCTTTCACTTGTTTTCTACCCTCCAAACCTCCTCAAAGCTCACGGCCTTCCTACAGTAGAGGAATATGGCTTTGTTTCTTTAACTTATAACTTGGATGGATGTTTTGTAATGCGGTATTAAGACTTTATTCCAAGTTTGAGTTGATTTGGATTTGTTTTTCAAATATTTTGCTTTAGGAAATTATGAAGAGGAAGAAGAAGATGATATTGAATTCATGAGAACTTTATCTTTGAATTTGTGAATTATAAAAAATGTGTGCCCCTCCTTTTATGGGCTAAGAATAGTGTTTCCTAAGCTTGCACTCACCCCCCACCATGCCATGAAAGCTTCACCTCCCATCTCTTCACCTTTATGTCACTTCTCGTTTATGCTAATTGCATTTGTACCCTTAACATAATATGTGGCTTACCCTATAGAAGCTTCTTGAACATTCCAAGCTTTATGAAGATATGTATATGTCAATTAGTTGCTAATGTGTTCATTTGGTCATCATACAAGTGTATAAGAGTTTGAACAACTTATATTGATCGAGAAGTTGTTTACCGATAAATCGATTTTCAGTCACATTATCGATTTTTCTTCGAAGAATATATTTTGGTAAACAAATTTAAAAAACAATTTTCTTATCATTATTTTTTAATTAAATAATTTTGAACAAGGTTATAAAATTATATTTTTAACAGTTATTTATTTTTTACAATGTTTCGATATTCGAGGACGAAGTGTTCGAATTTCTAGGTCGCTACAATCTCGTTAATTAAGGGGCTACTGCTTACACCCTAACTTTCCAGATTCAAGTATATACAAATTTAATTCAGTTTATAGTTCACAAAATATGTAGGCATGGTTTTCAATTTCATTATGCATATAATTAATTCTACAACCCCAAAATAATTATATCGAGCCATACAAGGAACATATTTACAATGAAATATATCCAATATTATATTAAAATATATAATTTCCACTCATCATTAAGCTTTCAAATCTCCAAATCTAAATCCTTTTATTTATGTTTGACTCCCTTTTTCTTGCTAAAAAATATGTACCACATGCATAAACATATGTAATAGAAATTTAGATCTAACAAGAGATTCGAATTTAATTTAGATTTGGATTTATAGTTTACATTGGCTTCGGCGATTTGATTCGACCCTATTCTTCTTCTCTATTATTCTCCACTATTCCCCATTTTTATATATGTATGTAAATTATAATCTTATTTAGATCTAATAATTTGGGAAGAAGAAAATAGTTGAGCTTCGCCGCGCTTTAGAAAATATGAGAAGAAAAGTAAGGGATTAGGTCCGTATTTATAAGGCTTAAAATCAATGCCAGCCTTTAGATTATTCTACTTTAAATCCAGGTTTTTCAGCCTAGGTTAAGATTATAGCTACCTATATACAAGTGGTCGACAGATACTCCTCGACCAGTCGACCTCTAGCGGTAGATCGGTCTTAGAAAAGGGATCGATCAGTTGTCGTTTTATGTTAATTAATTATACTATTTCATTTAATTCCTTTTACACCCACTAAATTCCAATTTTGACAGATCTAATTAACGTTCATTTTTCTTAGATGTTTATGTAAACATTAACACTAATTAAAGTTAGTTAATTACATTTATTTCTTTAATTACATATATAATTATTTACGATCTGAAATATTTAAATGCTAATAGCTTTTCCGGTTGAACTCCAATCGTAAAACTTTATGTATGAAAATCGATCAGAAAATCACCACGAACTTAATGATGTAAGTTTTGTAGCTAAATTATAAAATTTACAAAAATTCAACTTTTTTGCTACTAATAATTATTAATTAATTTTTTTAAAATAATTATCGTTGAATTTACGGGGTGTTATGTTCTCCCCTTAAAAGAATTTTATCCTCGTAATTCCTTAAGGGTCGAATCATGTATCATTGCACACAACCATTCTAAGCTATCCAAATTATTAGTGTGCAATCAATTTGGAATCCAATAGTATATAAGTGCGTGGTGTATCACAACATGTACGATATGTATGTTGAATATTACAAAACCAACGCCTCCTATATGAATGCACTATTTAAAATAATTTTTGAAAATACGATGCAAAAAACCTATATATACTGGCAGTTCTATATATATGCAAGTTTTGAAAATCAAAATCTTTGTTTCTGCTTTCAAATTTTCCCACACAAGTAGAAGTGTGGTTCAACCTATTATTGTAAATAAACAAGTATAAATGTTGTATATATAAATTAATTAAATTGATTTAATTAATAAAAGAACACATATGAATATATATGATATAGAAGCATAAATTCTACAATAATTAAATATGTGTATACATGTATGAAGTAAAACATGAGGTTAAAAAGAAATAAAACCTTAAGACTAAAGAGAACATAAATTGGATGTATATAAACGATATGTGATATTATGATTTATACTCGTTAAACTATCTCCCTTAATTAGTTGACAATATTCTGCAAAATTATTTTTAAATTATAAATGTAAAATAATAGTTCTGTCCATCATTTATAATATACATAGATTACCTCATATACATGTGGTTATTAAGCACCCTCAAGCAATATAATATCTATGATGATGTTTAAATTATCTATAGATAAGCAAGAATGTGTATGTAACTTTATTAAGCGCACTCATTAGTTACATAGCAATCCTTAGAATATTGCGAAATGATGGGTTTAGGTATCCAATGCACATCTTGATTTTTTAAGCACCCTCAAGGTCATGAAGATGATTAAGAGCATGGTCTAAAGTATGTTAGGAGTTATGTACAACATATAACTAGTAAATTGTCACTTACCGTTTATGGAGAATATAATTTATTGAGCACCCTTAAGGTTGTGGTAACATGGTAAATGGGTCCTAACACCTACTGAAGGATTTTATGAAATACTTCCATCTCTTTTATGGTTTTTGAGAGATGTAAAATTCAGCAAGAGCCTTATTGAATAAATATAATAAATAAATCTAGTAAGTATGAGAATATTTATGATATTATAATGATTTAAAAAATTTACATAGATAAAATAATTGTAAAGTTCTTCATCGATCAAATATACTAAATGAAACAAATTAAAGATTAATGAAGAAATATAAAGTATACTAACCAATAAGTCTTTTGGCATGTTATCCCTTCAAGATCCATGCAAGAGTCAAAATTGTATAACCAATAAAAACATTCTTGCCTTGGTCGCTTAATTTTTAAATTTCCCAATATTGTGTATTGTCTTCTACAAGCTCTGAACTATAAGGCAATTCAACTGAATGGATATTTCATCCATATTTTATCGCAAACAAAGTGGTATGGCGAACGATCATGTTCAAATTTTATAAAAATCTCGATGAGAATGTATCATTCAAAAGAAGCAAATAAACCACAGTGAAAGATCATGTATTTATTATCATTGAATATAAAAAGGATCTTATTGTATTAGAAATAACTGCAGTCCATCTATGTAACATCCCTTATCCCGAAACCCAAAGATGAAACTCCAATATGCTACAGTCACCTTAGAATTATCTTTCGATGACAAAGATAAGATCAGTTATTCATAAAAACAGTTTAAGTAAACAGAGCATCAATTAAATATCATTAAATTGGTTCATCGGTACAATTCCATATTAGTTCCTATAGTCATGTACATCTAGAGGCTAAAAATATAATCCAATAAGAGTTAATTCTATCATGCCCAATATATGAAGATGTTGACATGATCACTTAATATAGCATAAAAAATAACAATCAATGTCGAAGCTTCCTACTTCATATTCAAAATTCTTCATTCGTCATATGAAAGCAACCTGTGCAGATCTATAAACTTAGCCTACTTGAATGAGTACCCGAGAGTCTATAAGGAAAATGTGATAAAAACACGGGCCACGTATAAAGTATAGTATGAGCAATATATTAACCAAAAAATTAAATATAGCGAGGCCATGCCGCTAAAGCATGGAATGGGTTTTCTTCTCACTATAACAAACATTAATTTAATAGCTTTAAACATAAGCATACAACATTATTTGATTCCTAAAGGTTGTATACGTGATATGATACTATAAATCAATAGTCATTTCTTGCAATCTACCATTTAGTTTTATCAAAACCTATCACATGCTATCTTTGGCTACCACTGAAGCCTTATGCCTTCTTCTTATAATGAAGGGCTACAATTACAGTATATGGCTACCACCAAGGCCTTTTGGCTTCACTATTTCCTTAATTCTATTAATTCCACTATCAATTTTGATTACTACACAAGCCTTACACCTACACTGTCACGACCCATTTCTCCGTACCCTTTGAATCGACAATAATCCACATATGTCAAACTCAAATTGCACGAAAAGATGGAACATGAATGGTAAATAAAGAAAATAAGACAAAGTAGAATCTCATGCGAATGGAATAATATATAATATTGAACAAATATCTTTACAGTGGAAAACTTTTACATTACATAAATTAGAGTCTAACTTAAATTCAGTTTTGAACGGTTATAAACATCTGTCCTTGCAATTTCTAACAAACATCTAACAAAAACAAACAGACAACAACGGATAATAGAATAGATCATACGTAGATGAATATCTCCTGCTCTCCTCTGGAACTCCAACCATCATTAAACTAAATTTGAAACTATTCGGGTCTGACCCGAGTATTGAAAATTCCCAGATCAGGCTTGATAAACCAGCATGAAAATAAATAAATAATAGATGGCAGTGTCATATAGCAGCCTTTAAATAAAATCCATTGAGAAGAAAGAGTATCTTTTAAGACCACGCCCACACATAAACACAGACGAGTTTTTATCTTACGATAACTTAAAACACTTTTAAATATCAAAACATTTGATATTATTTCAAATGACATTCCTTGAAAACATTTGCAATTGAACTTATTAATCTTGTCTGAAATGGTTACCCATATAGCATTTCGAGGCTATTCATTATACGAATACAAACAAAACCGCTGGTTCTTATCAGAGAATGGATTTCCAAACAAATAACTAGGTGAAGGAACTACCTTTCGGCAGTACATCTCTAAAGGAATGTACCGAGGACCATCACAAATGATCCTCTACCAACACAAGACCGACCTACCTCTGTAACTAGATAGTACTGAATATATCATTCCCGGGTCATTATCGATCTTTAATTGAGCGCGCTCTAGCATACAAACCACATTAATTTACATCCTGAATGTCATAGTGGGAAGAAATATATCTAGATGGGGATGATCATATCCTAGTTGGGAATGACCCATTTAGCCTTGCTGCATCTAACGTTATTTCGGTCATTTCCAGTTGATTAGGCTCGAGGCTATGATTATTTTTCACATAGCACATCTTCTTTCACTTTGAATGCCACACTGCCATTTCTTTTATTACTATTTGACTCCCACAAGTATACAACCTCTGAGCCTGTATGTCTCGTAGAAGGGTGTTAAGCTAAAAGAAGTTGCCTTCTCCTCCACTAAGTAAATGTACTTTGTAAAAGTCAAACGTTGTGCCTCAGAAATGCAATGTCAGACATTCATCCATACAAGTTCGTTCTAGGACTGAACAAAAATGAAGGAACTTTCCTCGGCCATTACAAGGCGAGAAGCCCTTGTGGTTTTGAGGTTTTTCCATAACAAAGAGACCACCGCTACAATATAGTGAATCGGGAGTTTATCCCCCATTAATCAACAAGTTGTCTCTTGTTATTATTCGTCTCAATATCTCCGTCTTCAAACATCTTCATTATTCGAACATGTAAACTGGTTCAAAGTTGTTTTCAGATAGGAATAACCCAAATCCGACCTCGGTTCCTTCGAAGCCGATGATTGCTTTAAAAGATGTTAAGTTCATATGTGGATATCAATCATCAATTAATTACTTCATCTTCTATTTAAATCAAATATCTTTCTTATATATATATATATTCTTTTCAATTTATTACATTTTCTTTTCAAATGTATATGGAGACAATAAGTCTCATTTATCAAATCATTTGGTTTATTTAAAACCTTTCTTAAATCTTGAAATAATTCCAAATCATTTTCTCTTTGACTTAGGAAAACCTTTCCAAACCATTCATTAAATCTTAATCAAAGATTTTTTTATATTCAAGCTATAATTTTTAACTTAGGGAAAATATTTCCAAATCATTTATTAAATCTTCATCAAAGATTTTCTTCTTAACTTCAAATCATATTATTGCAAATCGAAGATTTTCATAACAGAGCACTACTACAACCTTAGATAGGGTAAATTTCAACTCCAGAGACTAACGACAAGTAATCTTACATCATGAATATCTTTGTCTTCAATATGTTTTATTTTAAAAATTAGTTTGAAGGGGTTTTCGAATAGGAATCACCCAAATCCGATCCCGGTTATTCAGATATGAATCACCCAAATTCGATCCCCGTGCCTTCGTACCAATCTTCGAATAAAAGGTGTTAATTGGTTACTTAACATTCAAAGATTTTTTTTCTTTTCTTTTATCTTGGAAAAACTTAAATATGATCTTTCCAGAGCAGCCCAACTTTCCTTTCGATCTGTTGCACCCCTTGCCTAAGAAAACAAATTATAGGCCATGTAAGTTCAGGGCACTGGTAGCTCCATTTCTAACCTTAGTTAAACACCTTATTTTATCTTCTCAGATTTTACAAGTGGGACAAATTTACTAGTCGTTTCCGCATACCCAGTTGGTTATTACATTCAATATTTTTCACTTTTTTTTACTTAAGTGCTACAAACAATTTCTCTTAACCATTTATTCAAACTCTTACTAAAACTTCCAAATCATCTTTACATTACTTAATTATTCCTTTAAAATTATTCACAAAATATACAGGAAAAAATTGTTAAGTCTAAACTCATATTCAAAAGGTTACAGAATTCGCAGCATAAAAGTGCCGCGGAAAGTGCTATATAAGCTTATTTGATTTAAACGACTTTTTAATATTCGAAATTCATATTTTCCATTCCAAATCTCTTCTAAACCATTTAATAGACTTATCAAATTTATTTCATATTTTTAATCATTTAGAAATATTATTTATAAAGAAATCCCCTTTTTGTGTTCCGAACTGCAAAACCGTGATGTTTTTTGAATTTTTTTTGGACATATTACAAACTCTATTTGATGAAAGTTTGATTTTCTTACTTCGTTGGAAAAAAATGGATATAATGGACCAAAAAATCCCTATCTTGGAGAATTCCAAGCGATATTCCACTTTGTACACTTATTTAACATTTACGGTGCGAAATCGCGAACTAGCATTACGCGACGCGCGTGACTTGTTTTTCAATTTCTTTTCAAACTTCTAGGAAATACTTTTAAAAGTTTATAAAATATTTATAAATCATTTTAAACTCATTTTAAACAATATTTTTATATTTCAAACTCATTTCACTTTATAACATTATATTACCACAATATCATTACTAACCTTTTTAGATCATTTAAAATCATTAAGAGGCTAAATAACTTTCGTACACATATTTGTATGGATTTAATTTTCATTTAATTAACTATGGTTAATTACTAAACATTTCTCTTATCATTTTTCAAACCAAGTTATCTTCCATGTCACAAACATATAATCAACCATAATATCAACCAAGTTATCATCTACATCAACCAATATTCAACATATTAATTTCTAATTTAACATGTGTACTGTCAACTTAAGTTTTATTAAAATAAAACTATGACTAGAGTACTTACCTTTAACCAATTCGTTTAGCTTCCTACCAACATTTATTGAATCAAACACTTCATTAAATTCTCTTATCTTCACCAAATCTTTTTCGTAGACTTTTTTTTTATTCTGGCAACACTTCCTTCTCTTTTTCTCGCTCTAAAGCTCCTTGAACTTGCTTCTCACTTCCAAATGGTTCGTCCACCAATCCTCCATCATTTCTTCCATTTCTAGATGTTAAACCATATTTTAATGGTATTCTAAGGTCTTTGGCAAAGTTTGGTGGTGTTTTGACTTTGTTTGATATGTTTTGAAAAAGTTAGTAAGGAAATGGAAGAGAAGAAGCCACTAGAGAGTGAAAGAAAAGCTTGAAAAAGAGAGAAGAAGAAGTGAAATAAAGTGAGAAAGTGGATACTTATTTATAGAAAAAAAATTAGATTAAAATAATATTTTGTAAAAAGACCGAAATTGTAACGATCCCGTTTTTAAGCCAAATTTAATTTTGTAATTAATATAATTTTCAGAATGAATTTGTGAACTAATTTAAAATTTTCCAAAACAAATAAGCTAAGTATTTGTTTTATGTATATATAAATAGGTTGTAGATAGAATTTTGATTTGAAATTCAAAACTAAATATCTTAAAAATAAATTGGACTTAAAAACTATATATTATAAAAACAAATATATATATATATATATATATATATGTGTGTGTGTGTGTGTGTGTGTGTGTGTGTGTTTTATTTATTAATGTATAATTAGTTTTAAATTATTTTCTTTAAAGTTATATAAATATAAATAAAGGAAAGGTATTTATTAAAATTGAAAATATGATATAAATTATATAAAAATATTAATAACATGCAATTTACAAGTGTAAGTATTGTAACATGAAATTGGACAAATGTTAGCTTAATTATATAATGAAAATACAAGTGTCATTAGTTTATTTTTACTTTTAAAATAATAAATAAAATAAAAGTCAAGGTTATATATGTTTACACATCTATACTCTTTCATTTCTTCTTCTATCTTCAAATTTATTTCAAAACTAAAACTAAAGCAAACTAGTGATTAAAAAATTGAAGCAATCAAGAAAAATTCAATATAATCATAGGAACAAAGAAGATCAACTCAAAAACAAGTAGATTCAACAAGATCAAAGCAAGACTCATTTTTCCAATTTTCAAGTTCAAAGCATTTCCAGTTTTTTTCAAAAAAGCTCTTCTGTTCTACATCTAAATCTGTGAGTAAACATCTTTTTAAAAGCATAAATCTGTTAAATCTTGATTTCCTTTGATAAAAACATAAAGTACGTTATGGAAAAAAGTTTGTATGGAAGTAAAATATGCCTGCATGTCTGTATATTTTGTATGCACAGGCAAATGTACCTCTGTTCTAGTTTACAGTTCTAAATCAAGCTCAAAATTCAAAACTCTCATCCCTTATTCTCTTATAAGCTTTGATGTTTAAACAAGACATGTTTAAATTAACAAGATCTTAGTTTAAAAATATTTTTTATTAAATTTAGTTTGAGTTTTTCTAGAAAATTAGAAAATACAGTGAATACTCAATGCATGTTGAAAATTCAAATATCAAGATTTCTTGATTCACCCACATAATCTAATTCGTTTTAAAAAACAATGAAATTTAAAAGAAGAATCATGCTTTTTAGTTTTGATTTGAGGTAGAAATCGTGAGTTGAACAGGAATCCTACTTTGGGTAGATTCTTGTGATCGGAGCAGAGGTGGGTCTCGGGGGTCATTGCCGAGGCTTGATTATGGGTCAGGGGTCTCGGCAAAAATGATCGGAGCATTTATCGATTATAGTGGTGGCGACACCACATTATAGTAGGGTTTAAGGACCTGATTTGGTCGATGTTGGAATTTGAGCTGCTGCGTCGTCGTCAATGCACGATCGGTACGGGGGGAATCGATGCGTGGTTGATAGCGAAGGGTTGGTTGGAATTGCAAGGTCTCTGGTTACCTGAGGCGGCGGGTCGAGGAGATTTTCGGTGATCCAGTTCTATTCCAGCAGGTAGTCTGGTTGCTCGATTTCGAGTTCGTCATCGATTCAAGGATCTGGGTGGTCGAAAACTTAAGGAAGGTTGTCGTCGTCGTGTGGGTGGTAGCAGCGATGGTCAGAGCGACGGCGAACTCGTGTGCATGCGCACGTGTGTCGGTAGAGTGTCAGGCTTGGGTAGTTGCTGTTGGATTTGGACAAGAAGGAGAGAGCTCGGGTGTGTACTCGGGAAAGTATGGTTTTGGCTCGAATTAGTATACGAGATGTTCGCGTGTATTTTAGCTATGTAACAGGTTTTTAAAATTTTCAAAATAAAACAAAGTTAAAAATAAAAGAGGAGGGATTTCCTCGGGTTTGTTTGTCAGAGATTGCAAGGTTGGCTCGGGTTAGGGTACGGGTTGCACAGGGTTCGACTCGGGTTAGTATTAGAGTATTAACTAAGTTTTTAAATTTTAAAAATAAGACAAGTTTAAACAATTTCTTAATTAACTCCCTTAGATAATAATTATTTTGTTAAGTTTAGAATTAGTTAAAGGTTTCAAATAAATTATTTTAAATAAATCAAGTTTTTAACAATTTTTCTTAAACTAATTCTTCTATATAATATGTGTTTATTTAAGTTTGGGATTAATTAAAGGGTTTAAAATAAATTATTTTATTTAATTAAGTTTAAAGTGTTTAAATATATATCCTTTATTTTAATTAATTCTTAAAGTTATTTCAAATAATATTTAATAGTAGAAGATAAAGATGTTTTTAATTATTAATTTAACTTAAAAGTCTTAAGTTAGTTTAATGGGTAATGATGAATTAATTCCAAAAGGTTTATTAAATAAGATTTAAATAATAATTAAGTAACTAATTAAGATAAATGGTTTATCTTTTAAATTAATTAAGGTCTTGGGTAATTAAAGATTTATTAATTAATGAAAGTAATTAAAGATTAATTAATTAATTAATAAATAGCTAAAGAATAATTATTTCATTAATTTATTAATTAAAGATAATTAATTGATAATTAAAGGTTAATTAATTAATAATTAATAATTAAAGGTTAATTAATTAATGATTAAAGGATAACTAAGTAGTAATTATGGGATAATAAATTGATGTAAGTAATTAAGGATAATTAATTAAGATGGATAATTAAGGATGAATTTAATTAAAAAAATAACAAATAGTTTGTAATTAATTAATGTTAATTAGGTAGAGTTAGTTAATTAATTCATATGTAATTAATTTATTAGGTTTAAATAAAATAAATTATAAATTATGTTGTTAATTAATCTTGCTTATGCATGATTAATTATATTAAATGTTTGGATTGATTGATATCTCTAGTATGTTAATCTGAAATATCATGCGAAATGAATTGCTTTGGATTGAGCTGTGATAAATGTAAGTTATTTATCTGTGATGAATTGCTGTGTGAATATAATGTTCTTCATTAAATTATAAAAGGTATATCTTTTGTTTAAAAGATTTAGAATGGAAATTTGTTTAAACCTTTCAAAAGGAAAGGTTTAGGAAATAAGTTGTGATTTAACCAAGATCTGAATGTATCCATATGTTTTAAATAAGCGCTCATTATTCAAAAAGGCCGGGGGAGGACATTAAGTCGTAAAACCCATTCCGAATAATGATACGACGGAATGGAATTGCATTTGAAGATGGTGATTGAAGATCAGGTGTTTTCAAAAACGAAAGGATTACCTGTTGATTGTATCGGCACCGAGTTGCTCTGGTATAGAGATTACCCTATGTGATGGGGAGTCCAGACGAGATTGGGGATATCCGGATTTAAAAGAACTTCTTTTCTTAATTGGACGAAGTGCCTTCGGTTCCATTCAGACTCAGGATGTACTTGTATGGATGTATGTTTGACATTACACTTTGAGATATAAAGCTAGTTTCTAACAAATACATTTCTGTTTGGTGGTGGAGAATTTATCCTCTTAGCTTAACACCCTTCTTGGAGACGTACGAGCTCAGAGATTGTGTAGTCGATAGTTATTAGTGATATATTCCCAATTTGGTAATGTGGTATGCTAAGTGTTGAGCAGTGGTTGATCGAAGCATGGATTTTATGTAAAGTGTAGCTTTGTGGGACGAGACTTCATCGAACCTCACACCTCAGGAAATGGTCGAAACATGAAGGATGCAGCAAGATTATGGGGTTCGCGACCCTAAGGGTATGTGCATTTCTTTCTGGATAAAAAGTGGTATCATGGTATGGAGCCTAGATATTTTATTTATGTGGTTGTTGGAATATGAGGGCCCTTGATAAAGGTCGGTTCAACCAGGGGATGGCACACTCGTGACAGTTAGTTACCTAGCTACAGAGATTACCCAGCCTTGTGTTGGCAGAGATCCGGTTAGGTTCTTAGGACGTCCCTCCAGAGGCATACCCATTCGGATAAAGGAAGTTCCTTAGCCTTCGCCATTTGTTGGAAATCCAAACAAAACAATACGAGCCCTTTACGATTTCAGTTGTAGAACCCTCTATTTAACATGGTAGCTATAGTAGGCATACTATAATGGTACGTATGCTGGCTAAGATTAATATTATACTTGCAAAATGTTTTCCCACACTAAGCACTAAAAATGATATCAAAAGGATTTTCTCGTATCAAGCATGTTTGACTACTATAAGGAGAAATCTCCTCTATGTGTGCGATTGCATTTCAGTGTGTGCCAGGAGACCTTATAGTAGTTTCATTTCCCGAAAAGCATGAATGGATTTCTTTTTGTACAAATAACTGTTTTTATGTTTCTCGCACCAGTCCTATGACTGACTCGGAGTTTATTGTTCCCTTTGCTAAACTCTGGGTGCCCCTAATTTTCCACACCGGCAGCCTAGTGTCAGGTGATCAGTAGGTTCTGGAGCTAAGTAGATGTGGATTTGGAAGCCTTTGAAGCCTTTGATTTTGAGCTTTTTGATTTGGACTTTGGAGCTTTGGAAATGAAGATGCAGTATGTTGGACTCTCTTGGAAGACACTGTTGATGTTAATTTTTCCGCTGTTATGTTATACTCCGCTGTTGTGTTGTATATATTGGCTCTGATGATGTTGGCCGCTTGTTGTAGTATGTTGTAACCCATGTAGTGTATGAATAAAAGTTATTTTTTTCCATTGTGTTGTTATTATCTAATGTGTTATAGCTCCAGCAAACCGGACTCCAACGTTTGAATCTCTGGCATTTGAATACGAGTGATGTATTGGATGTCGATTTTCGAAGGTTTAAGTCGGGGTTGTCACATTTGGTATCAGAGCTAAAGGTTGAGTAAGAACTTTAGCTTTGGAGTATAACTCTTTAGGTGACTCATTAAAGATATGGTTAGGAATGCACTAGAATGAGTATATTCCTTAAGATATCTCATCCCTATGCCTAAGTCAATTTTCTTAATATTTACAGATAGTGAGAATGAGTGCAAGAAGAGGACGAGGTAGGGGAAGAGAAAGTACCGCTACAAATGGTCGAGACCCTGCAATAATAGTAATGGAAGGAGTAGCTCTTCCCATCCAACCCCAACCAAATCTGGCAGAGTTATATCGGAATTTCTCAAGACTTGGAGGGAAACCATTCAAAGGTACGGAGACTATTATAGAAGTGCAAGCTTGGATTTGATCTTGTGAGAGGATTTTTAAAGGATTGAAAATGGATGATGATCAAAAGAGGTTGATGGCTTCCTGGCAGCTCCAGGAAGAAGCTTTGGCATGGTGGGAGACAATTTCTTTGGCCGAATTGGGGGATGAGTTTACATGGGATAGATTTAAGCCAGTATTTGAGCAGCGTTATATGCCTTCCGCTGGTATTTCGGGGATGTATCAATACTTTATCAATTTGAAGCAAGGAAATCTATCTTTTGAAGAATACTTAAATAAGTTTAATGAGTTACCCCGATTTGGACCTGAATTAGTGAATACCCCTCTTAAGAAGAATGAGAGATTTATTAAAGGGATGAATAAGAAGTTTCATGAAAGGATGATAGGCCATATGAAGGAGTCTTTTGCTGATTTGGTAGACATGGGACATAGATATGCCACCTTAGATAAACAAGAGATTCCAGAAGAGGAAGGAAGCGGAAGTAATCCAAATTCGAAGAAGAGAAAGTTTGGAGGAAAGAAGCCTTGGCAATGTAAAGAAAAGAAGGATACTTAGGAGAAAAAGGATAAGATTCCAGCTTTGAAATCGATAATAGTGGAATTATGAGGTTGAAAAGGAGGATTTGTGTCCCAGACATCCCAGATCTCAAACAAGAAGCATTGGACGAATGTCACGAATCCAAGTTTAGTATCCATCCAGGGGTTAACAAAATGTATCGAGATATTAAGAGGACCTTCTGGTGGAAAACAATGAAGAGGGATATATCCATTTATGTTAGTCGATGCGCAACTTGCCAATAAATAAAGAGTGATCAAATGAAGATGGCAGGATTACTCCAAACACTGGAAGTGCCTAAATGGAAGTGGGATCAATTATCTATGGATTTCATAGATGGTTTGCCATGAATTCGGAAGGGTAATGAGGCGATTTGGGTTATTGTGGATCGTCTGACCAAGACTTCCCACTTTATTCCAATTAAATCCACCCGAACGACAGCGAGTTTGGCAGAGTTATATGTAAAGGAGATTGTTCGACTCCATGGAATACCAAGTAATATAGTGAGTGATCGTGACCCGATCTTCGCTAGCAGATTTTGGGAAGCATTTCAAGCCGCACTAGGAACCAAGTTGAACTTCAGTACTACTTACCACCTGTAGTCTGATGAGCAAACTGAGAGAATAAATCCAATCTTGGAAGATCTTTTGCGTGCTTGTATTCTTGATTTTGGAGGTTCATGGGAGGACCATTTGCATTTGGTTGAGTTTTCATATAATAATAGTTATCAGGCCAGAATTAAAATGGCTCCTTTCGAAGAATTGTATGGCCGTCCTTGTAGATCACCTGCGTGTTGGATTGTGTCGGGTTATAGGCTTGTTCTTGGTCTAGACATGATAAGGGAAGCTTCTGAGAAGGTTGATTTCATTCGGAGGAAATTGAAAACTGCCCAGAGTCAAAAGAAAAGTTATGTCGACCACATGCGAACATTAGAGTTCCAGGTTGGAGATTTAGTTTTCTTAAAGGTTTCTCCAATGCGTGGAGTTTTGAGATTTGGAAAGACAGGTAAGCAGGCACCACAATATATAGGTCCTTTTCGTATACTTGAGAGGATCGGTCCTTTGGCTTATTGAGTGCAGTTACCTAATTGGTTAGCTGGCGTGCATAATGTATTCCATGTTTCACACCTTGGGAAATATGTGCACGGCCCTGATCATATCATTGAGTAGGCCGCTCAACAGGATTTGGAAATCACACCTAACTTAGCAGTGAAAAGAGAACCATTGAAGATTATTGGTCGAGATGAAAAGCGATTAAGGAATAAAGTGGTGAAATTGATGAAAGTACAATGGAGTGGAGATCCGAATGATTGTACACGGAAAATAGAGGAAAGCATGCAGAAGTCCTATCGCAAGTGTAGAGTGGATATTTCGGCTTAATCTGGTTAGCCATTTCTCTATCTTTTTATATATTCATATGTTCTTTGTTTGTCTCCCTATCTATCAAATTTAGAGGAAGAAATTTTCTTAAGGGGGAATTTGTAACGATCCCATTTTTAAGTCAAATTTAATTTAGTAATTAATATAAATTTTAGAGCTAATTTGTAATCTAATTTGATTTTTTCCAAAACAAATAAGATAAGTGTTTGTTTTATGTATATATAAATAGATTTTGATAGAATTTTGATTTCAAATTCAAAAATAAATATCTTAAAAATAAATTCAATTTAAAAACTATATATTTTAAAAATTAATATATATATATATGTTTTATTTATTAATCTATAATTAGTTTTAAATCATTTTCTGTAAAGTTATATAAATATAAATAAAGAAAATGTATTTATTAAAATTGAAAATACAATATAAATTATATAAAAATATTAGTAACATGCAATTTACAAGTGTAAGTACTGTAACATGAAATAGAACAAGTGTTAGCTTAATTATATCATGCAAATACAAGTGTCATTAGTTTCTTTTCATTTTTAAAATAATAAATAAAATAAAATAAAAATCAAGCTATATATGTATACACATCTCTACTCTTTCATTTCTTCTTCTATCTTCAAATTTATTTCAAAACAAAAACTAAAGCAAAGCCAGTGAATAAAAAAACTGAAGCAATCAAGAAAAATTCAATATAATCAAAGGAACAAAGTGGATCAACTCAAAAACAAGCAGATTCAACATGATCAAAGCATGACCCATTTTTCCAATTTTCAAGTTCAAAGCATTTTCAGTTTTTTTTTTCAAAAAAGTTCCTCTGTTCTACATCTAAATCTGTGAGTAAACATCTTTTTAAAAGCATAAATCTGTTAAATCTTGATTGCATGTGATAAAAACATAAAGTACGTTATGGAAAAAAGTTTGCATGGAAGTAAAATATGCCTGCATGTCTGTATATTTTGTATGCACAGGTAAATGTACCTCTGTTCTAGTTTACGGGTTTTTAATCAAGCTCAAAATTCAAAACTCTCATCCTTTATTCTCTTATAAGCTTTGATGTTTAAACAAGACATGTTTAAATTAACAAGACTTAGTTTAAAAATATTTTTCAGTAAATTAGTTTGTGTTTTTTTAGAAAAATGAGAAAATACAGTGAAAACTCAATGCATGTTGAAAATTCGAATACCAAGATTTCTTGATTCACCTACATAATCTAATTCGTTTTCAAAAAAAAATGAATTTTAAAAGAAGAATCATGATTTTTAGTTTTGATTTGAGGTAGAAATCGTGAGTTGAACGGGAATCCTACTTTGGGTAGATTCTTGTGATCGGAGCAGAGGTGGGTCTCGGGGGTCGTTACCGAGGCTTGCTTATGGGTCAGGGGTCTCGGCAAAAATGATCGGAGCATTTATCAATCATCGTGGTGGCGGCAAGACGTTGTAGTAGGGTTTAAGGACCTGATTTGGTCGATGTTGGAATTCGAGTTGCTGCGTCGTCTTCAATGCACCCGACTTGATCGGTACGGGGGGAATCGATGCATGCTTGATAGCGAAGGGTTGGTCAGAGTTGCGAGGCCTCTAGTGACCTAAGGCGGCGGGTCGAGGTGATTTTGGGTGATCCAGTTCTGTTCTAGTAGGTAGTCTGGTTGCTCGATTTCGAGTTCGTCATCGATTCAAGGATCTGGGTGGTCAGAAACTTAAGGAAGGTTGTCGTCGTCGTGCGGGTGGTAGCGGCGATGGTTGGAGCGACGGCGAACTCGTGTGCATGTGCATGTGTGTCAGTAGAGTGTCAGGCTTGGGTAGTTGCTGTTGGATTTGGACAAGAAGGAGAGAGCTCGGGTGTGTACTCGGGAAAGTATGGTTTTGGCTCGAGTTAGTATACGAGATGTTCTCGTGTATTTTAGCTATGTAACAGGTTTTAATTTTTTTTAAAATAAAACAAAGTTAAAAAGAAAAGAGGAGGGATTTCCTCGGGTTTTTTCACGAGAGATTGCAAGGTTGGCTCGGGTTTGGGTACGGGTTGCACAGGGTTCGACTCGGGTTAGTATTAGTGTATTAACTAAGTTTTTAAATTTTAAAAATAAGACAAGTTTAAACAATTTCTCAATTAACTCTCTTAAATAACAATTGTTTTGTTAAGTTTAGAATTAGTTAAAGGTTTTAAAATAAATTATTTTAAATAAATCAAGTTTTTAACAATTTTCCTTAAACTAATTCTTTTATATAATATGTTTTTATTTAAGTTTGGGATTAATTAAAGGGTTTGAAATAAATTATTTTAATTAATTAAGTTTAAAGTGTTTAAATATATATCCTTTATTTTAATTAATTCTTAAGTTTATTTTAAATAAATTTAATAGTATAATTAAGAAGTTAATTGAGAAGATAAAAATGTTTTTAATTATTAATTTAACTTAAAGTCTTAAGTTAGTTTATAGGGTAATGATAAATTAATGCCAAAATGTTTATTAAATAAGATTTAAATAATAATTAAGTAATTAATTAAGATAAATGGTTTATTTTTTAAATTAATTAAGGTCTTGGGTAATTAAAGATTTATTAATTAATGAAAGTAATTAAAGAATAATTAATTAATAAGTAATTACTAAAGAATAATTATTTCATTAATTTTTTTAGCAAAGCTGGCCGGCTTTATAGTGGGTCGTGCCACTGTATATAAAAATGGGAGAACAGGTGCTCTGCACATGCACAGAGCAACTAAGATGGAGAAAAGTTTAAAGAAAAGGAGTTAGACAAGAAAGCCTAAGCTACTAATACAGAAGAAACTAATCTTGCTCAGAAGAGGAAGAATAATGTTGTCCATCATCCGCACTAGGTCCAAAAACATGCGAAAACCTTGAGAAGAGAACTGCCAAACGTGGATCATAACCAACCGAACCAGGCGAGTAAAGAAATTTCCTATCCCAAGTGACATCAAAAAACTTACTTTTGTTCTCTTCCCCTAACTCACCATCCGTAATGAGGCTCAATCCTTCTCCCACAATACGATACATAAGATATCGACTCTCGCCACCAATCTCACTAATAAAAGCATAAAAAATGTCCCTTTCAGGCGAATATCTCATATCAGAAGGAGAGTGAACCCAAGCACGCTCATCCGAGTACTAGGAAATGATATCAGAAGCAGAAGTAGAAGGTTCCACCTCCAGGGAAGAAGGAGGAGACGCAGAGGAAGGGGCTAGAGCAGGCACAGGACCAGAAGGAGCAACGCAAACCAACGGGATAGCAGGAGGCTCCATAGTAGGAGGGACTAAATCAAGAGCTAGAGGCGGAACAGATGAGGTATCAGGAGGAGCAGGAGCATGAGCAGGAGCAACAACCTTCCGAACCCACTTACGGACAGGAGGACGAGGAAGAGGAGTCCGGTCAACAAAAGGGACAACCAGACTTGGACAGGCTTCAGCACAATGACCAAAAGACTGACAAGAAGTACAAATCTCCGGTTTCCGACTATAGCGAACTCTGACCTCAGCTACATGTTTCTCAGCTAATTTGACCTTTAAAACCAACGGCAAAGGTTTGTCAGGAGTGATCTCAATTAGAGCTTTGGCATATACAAGCTTCTTTCTGGCCACAGTATTAGTATCATAACATATCACCTTACCAACCAGTCTAGCAAGCCGGTCAATCCAAATAAGAGGCTGGAGAACAGAAGGAATATGAGAAAAATGGGCCCAGACAGGAATAGATAAAACTTGTTCCTTCGCACGATCCACTGAAGGACTCCAAGTAGTGATAATGAACAGTTTTCCATCAATAAGGAGAGGGTTTGCTTCCAGAATACGTTGCCTTTCATCACTACGCGTAAACTTAAAGAAAAACATTTCATTATCATAGTGAACAGACAAACCACCTCTAGGCTTCCACACCATATTGCACCTCGACTTAACTACGTTATAGGGAGGATTAGAATCAAGAAAGAAACCAAACAAATGGTCTTTCCAAAAATCCACACATGCCTCAATCACTTCCACGGGAGGAACCATAACTCCCTCGTTCTCATCTACTTCAAAACGACGAGGAGAGTGAATACCCGTGCTACTTGGGAGCTTGTTAAACAAAGAAGACCATTTGGTTGCAGGCCGAGACAGTGGAGGGACAAGCGGATTATCTTGAGAACCAACATTCATTGGATCAACGTCATCGACAATACAACAAACAGAAGATGTGCTTCCCAGTATAATCCCAGAATTAGTCTTACATCCCATTACAGCATCAACACAGTTATCATCAACAACCACACATTCATTTGTTACCAAAATAGTACAATTAACATTCGCACTATCAACAGCATATGGCACACCCTTATCTGACCCATGACTATCTGTAGATACACTTCCAACATCCAAACCATTGCCAGGAACAACTGGAAGACCCACAGCCATCGACGTCCAAGCATTTGAAGGAGAAGTAGCTAAAAACGTAGACAGAGAGGACGTACCAGATTTAGGAAAAGGACCTAGCACCGATGTGAAGACGAGACCGGAGATTTGTTTACTGACGTAACACCCAACAATGGCAAAGGCATTTAAAGCATAGCGTGAGGCAAATCGCATACTCGATTCAAAAACGCGAGCCCCAAAAGCGCGGCAAAGCCACGAGTCAGATCTTAAGGCTTAATCGAAGAACGCAATGGCTTATCCAAGGGCATTGAAAAAGCGAAGGGGGTTAGGGAAAAGAGGACAGGAAGGCGAGAATGAGATGGGGAAGGGGCGGCGAACAGAAGAGAAAGGGGGGGTTACGGAGATGTTGAGGAGAATATCGCCTGGAAACAGCTCACCATTGTGAATTGTTAAAATCGCCTGGAATTGAAAAACTTTGGGGCCAAGGAAACTATGTTTGCCCTGGCCTTTGGTTAAGCCGGTTTTATAAGTGGCCGTGCACTGTGTCTCATTATTGTGGCCGCTGGGATTCGAACCGGTGCCACTACAACCACATGTAGCAACTCCACTATGTGTTAACCACTGGACCACTAGAACTTGACAAAAAATTAAAGGTTAACTAATTAATAATTTATTAATTAAAGATAATTAATTAATAATTAAAAGTTAATTAATTAAAGGTTAATTAATTAATAATTAAAGGTTAACTAATTAATAATTAAAGGTTAATTAACTAATGATTAAAGGATAACTAATTAGTAATTATGTGATAATAAATTGATGTAAGTAATTAAGGACAATTAATTAAGATGGATGATTAATTAATTAAAATAATAACAAATGGTTTGTAATTAATTAATGTTAATTGGGCAGGGTTAGTTAATTCATATGTAATTAATTTATTTGGTTTAAATAAAATAAATTACAAATTACGTGATTAATTAATCTTGCTTATGGATGATTAATTATATTGAATGTTTTGTTTGATTGATATCTATAGTATATTAATTTTTAATATTCTATGATATGAATTGCTTTGGATTGAGCTGTGATAAATGTAAGTTATTTATCTATGATGAATTGCTGTGCGAATATAATCTTCTGCATTGAATTATAAAAGGTAGATCTTTTGTTTAAAAGATTTAGAATGGAATTTTTATAAACCATTCAAAAGGAAAGGTTTTGGAAATAAGGTGTGAATGTATCCATATGTTTTAAATAAGCGCTTATTATTCGGAAAGGCCGGGGGAGGACATTAAGTCGTAAAACCCATTTCGAATAATGATACGACGGAATGGAAATGCATTTGAAGACGGTGGTTGAAGACCGAATATTTTCGAAAACCAAAGGATTGCCTGTTGATTGTCTCTACACCAAGTTGCTTTGGTATAGAGATTACCCTATGTGATAGGGAGTCCGGACAAGATTAGGGATATCCGGATTTGCAAGGACTTCTTACCTTAATTGGACGAAGTGCCTTCGGTTCCATTCAGACTCAGGAAGGACTTGTATGTATGTATGTATGTATGTCTGACATTACACTTTGAGATATAAAGATGGTTTCTATCAAATACATTTCCGTTTGGTGGCGGAGAATTTATCCTCTTAGCTTAACACCCTTCTTTGAGACGTACGAGCTCAGAGGTTATGTAGTTGATTATTATTAGTGATATATTCCCAATTTGATAATGTGGCATGCTAAGTGTTGAGCATTGGTTGATCGAAGCATGTCTTTTGTGTAAAGCGCAGCTTTGTGGGACGAGACTTCACCGAACCTCACACCCCGGGAAACGGTCGAAACAGGAAGGATGCAGCAAGGTTATGGGGATCGCGACCCTAAGGGTATATGCATTTCCTTATAGATAAAAAGAAGTATCATGGTATGGAGCCTAGATATTTTATTTATGTGGTCGTTGGAATTTGAGGGCCCTTGATAAAGGTCGGTTACGACCGGGGGATGACATACTCATGACAGTTAGTTACCTAGTTACAGAGGTAACCTGGCCTTGTGTTGACAGAGATCCGGTTAGGTTCTGGGGACTTCCCTCCTGAGGTGTACTCATTCGGATAAAAGAAGTTGCTTAGCCTTGGCCATTTTTGAAAATCCAAACAAAACAATACGAGGCCTTTACGATTTCAGTTGTAGAACCTGCCATTTAACATGGTAGCTATAGTAGGCATACTGTAATGGTACGTATGCTAGCTAAGATTAATATTATATTTGCAAAATATTTTTCCACACTATGCACTAAAAATAATATCAAAAGAATTTTCGCGTATCAAGCATGTTTAACTACTATAATGAGAAAACTCCCCCATGTGTGCGATTGCATTTGGGTGTGTGCCGGGAGACCTTATGGTAGTTTCATTTTCTAAAAAGCATGAATGGATTTCTTTTTGTACAAATAACTGTTTTTATGTTTCTCGCACCAGTCTCATGACTGACTCGGAGTTTATTATTCCCTTTGCCAAACTCTGGGCGCCCCTAATTTTCCATACAGGCAGCCTAGAGTCATGTTATCAGTAGGTTCTGGAGCTGAGTAGACGTGGATTTGGAAGCCTTTGAAGCTTTTGGTTTTGAGCTTTTTGGTTTGGACTTTAGAGCTTTGGAAATGAAGATGCAGTATGCTGGACTCTCTTGGAAGACCCTATTGATGTTAATTTTTCTGCTGTTATGTTATGTTCCACTGTTGTGTTGTATATATTGTCTTTGATGATGTTAGCCGCTTTTTGTAGTATGTTGTAACCCATGTAGTGTATGAATGAATTTTTTTTCCATTGTGTTGTTATCATCTAATTTTTTACAGGTCCAGCGAACCGGACTCCAACGTTTGAATCTCCAGCGTTTGAATACGAGTGATGTATTGGATGCCGATTTTCGAAGGTTGAAGTTGGGGTCGTCACAAAAATACCCTTTACTAACTTTTTAAGCAACCTTATTTTTTCAATACTCAACATCACATTTCAAATCATTACTTTATATCATTTTGACATAAGTATTATGTGAAGAATATAATAATTATGTTCATTTTTGTTTGGTGTTTACCTTTTGCTTTGAAATGACATGTTTGTCGTTTTGTGCTTACTTTTTGTTAATTATATTCTAGAATTTTTCTAAATATATTTAGTAAAAGTAAACTTGATTAGTTAACTAATCAATACTTAAACTATTTGAATATATATACCTATATAAGAAAATAAAGGTGCGACGGCGTTGCGACGACTTTTAATTGACAAAATGTTAATTTTCGACTATATGTTTTACGGTCACATTTTGACGTTTTAGTTAAACTATTTATTTATGTGAACCAAATTCAAAAATGAAAATTTTACTTCTTTAAATAAATTAAAACATGTCTCTTTATATTTTAAAATCATATTTAAATAATATCACAATCTCTAATTTTACAGTGTATGTAAAACTGATAAAATGTGACAAAATTTGGTTATTTTTTAATACAATTATCGATATACTTTTAAATATTTTAATATACTTTTATTATCTTTATTAAACGTTTTCAATAAGAATTATCTTTTTAAATAAATATTTAAACCTATTTAATTAAGCATTTATTTATTTTTAACAAAACTTAACTTTTGTTGATTTGTTCAAAAATCCAAATTTATACTTTTAAAATTATCAACTATAAGAACAAATAATTTCTCTATTGTTATATATTATATATAACTTATTTATTTAAGTTTTAAACCTTTTTAAATTTAAAACAAATGAAATCACTCATATTCAAAGTAGCGAAATTACGGGTCGTTACATTCTCCCATGCTTAAAAGCATTTCGTCCTCGAAATTACACAGAAAAAAGTTTGCCTAAAACATTTATCTTTAGACTTAATTTCATATAACATACATAGATCATGTTTATGAAATATCTTATTTGATCTCCTATTCGAACTAGTATCGATCTCCCGATCCTTAATGCGGACTCTGATCAAGCTTCTAGATCAGATACACTTGCTTTCCTTGCATAGCTTCCAACTATGATAGAAAACTTGAGTAACTAACCACAAACGCTCATCAATGTTCATCGTCGAGAATTGAGTGATAAATCCTTTTCTGAAAGTGTGTAAACACCTCAAAGTTCCATACTCAAATATTAGATCAACGTTTGTGTGATGAAATGATCTATATATAATATATGTATTTATTAACCTTCAAAATCTTCCATAAAAACTTTATCTTAAGTTCAAACATTTTATAAAGGTGCTTCTTTATATAATCCCTTTAACTATTTATTTTCAAATATTTTTATTAAAGGGAAATATTCTAAAGAAACCATTTTTTCACTCAAAAGATGATTTATCTTTATAAAATTGTTTTCCCACAATCTTTTATCTCAGTATATTTCCTTTAACACTAATATTATTTATGAATCATTTCATAAAACTATTACTTAAGTTTATTTCATCTTATAACTTATGCAAATCAATCACTTTTAAAGACTTAAGTCCAAATTCTTAATTAATGCTGGAATTCATTAATAAAAACATTTTCCAAGTTATAATTAAATTTTAAAGAGTCATGATTTTACTTAAGTGTATAAATAGTTAATGGCTTAAATCTAGTTTTATATAATACCTTTTTTACATTCTAATAGTATATATGTACACATCCCAAATTCTCGATCGATTTTATATCCAGGTGAACTACAGTTTGTTGTAGGTTGCTATCATTTCAAATTCATAATTACAAAATTTATTTATGATTTAATGTATTATAGATTTCTCCATTTTTAAATCCTTTTTATATATAATCACATTTATAAATTTTACTTATCCAATTTCATTTACTCAGAGTATTTCACAATTGTTTGTCTTTTACCAAAAAATTCATAAATTTCTTAGCTCTATATTGGTGTGATTTAGAAATTTTCAACTGTCCAAAATCATCGAGAATCCTGCTTTACCTTATCAATTAGTGATTCCAATTTTGTCTTTAGTTTAAACACTTTTATAAAGATTATTGATCAATGATTCACATTATTTCTTTAAACTAAGAAAATTATATAGATCGAGTAACTCCAAAACAATCCAAGGAACTGGGTACTAGCAATAGCACCATATATCCTCTTAACAAGAAGAGTAATACTTCAAAGAAGTGCTTACCATCTGAATACCTCACTTGCCCATTTTTAGTTTATTTTCGAGTAAATCGAATTAGTTATCACAAAATAGCTCTTTTTATTTGAAATAATACCATTTTCAAAATCCTTTAGAGATTGCTTTATAAAACCTATCTTATAAGTTCTTTTTATAAATTTATCTTACATTAATTAACTTCACTTAAATTTCCACAACTCTTTAAACTACTCGAATTTAAATTCTCATTCCTTTTATATTTATATTTTTACACAATCATTTAAATAAATTTTTATCTTACATGTTCATTCCTTAAACAAGTCTAATTATCAAAAACCTTATAGTCAAATTGAGAAACTTAATTCACAAGGTATTTGTACTTAAACTTTTAAATCAAACAACTGATCAACTTATGATAGTAACTTAAGATTATCATTTCTTAACTTATTATTTTGAAAAAAGTATTAAAGATCTTAATAACCTTATCAGGTTTCTTACTTATCGATTATCTTTATGAATCATCTTATAGTCAAAATGTGAAATTGTAATCACAAGATGTTCATATTTAAATTTCACTAATCCGAATTTCTAACTATACAACTTTTCAAAATATATACTTTATATTCAAAATATAGTCCTAGGTAAAATTATTTCATTTTCCAATTTTTCAAAATAAGTGTGTCGGTTCGTCTTGTTTAAATGTTTAGGAACCCTCATCGATAACGGCGATCAGGCGCATCGATTAGAATCCATAAATCACTCAACAGATAAATTAACACAAAACAATTTATTAGTGATTAACAAATACACACTCATATATAATACACTCAAACTCATTCTAGGGTGTTGCTAACCTTATCTCTAATGAGCCACTCATCCTAGGGTATTGTTGACCCTATCTCTGATGAGTCTTTACCATATCATAGAAAGGGTTCTTGCTTATCCTTCAACTCTAAAACCAAATGCCACGGCCCTTTCCACCGTACCCTTTGAATCGACAATAAACCATATATGTCCAACTCAAATTGCACGAAAAGCCGAAACATAAAGGGTAAATAAAGGAAATAAGACAGAACAGAATCTCTTACGAATGAAATAATATATAATATTGAACAAATATCTTTACAGCGGAAAACTTTTACATTACAAATATCAAAGTCTAGCCTAAATTCAGCTTTTAACAGTTATAAACATCTATCCTTACAATTGCTAACAAACATCAAACAAAAACAAACATATAGCAGCGGACAATAAAATATGCCATACGTAGATGAATATATCCATCTCTCCTCTAAAAACTCCAACCATCTTCGAACTAAACCTGAAACTACTTAGTTCTGACCCGAGTATTGAAAATACCCAAATCAGGCTTGATAAACTAGCTGAGAAAAACTAAATAATAGATGACAGTTTCATATATCAGCCTTTAAATAAAATCCTTTGAAAAGAATGAGTTTCTCATAAGACCAGTCCGTATATAAAAACGGACGGGTTTTTATCTTATGATAACTTAAAACACTTTTATATATCAAAACATTTGATATTATTTCTAATGACATTCCATGAAAACATTTGCAATTAAACTTATTAATCTTATCCGAAATGGTTACCTATATAGCATTTTGAGGCTATTCTTTATGCCAATACAAACAAAACCGCAGGTTCTCATTGGAAAATGGATTTCCATACACATGACCAGGTGACGGGACTACTTTTCGGCAGTACATCTCTAGAGGAATATACCGATGACCATCACAAAGGATCGTTTTCCAACACAAGACCGACCTACCTCTGTGACTAGATAGTACCAATATATCATCCCTCGGTCGTTACGACCTTTAACTCAGTGCGCTCTAGCATACAGACCACATTAATTTACAACCCGAACGTCATAACGGGAAGAAATATATCTAGAATAGGATGATCATACCCTCAATGGGAATGACCCACTTAGCCTTGCTGCATCTAACCCTGTTTCGATCACTTTCGGTTGATGACGCCCGAGGATACGATTACCTTTTCACATAATACATCTGCTTTCACTTTGAATACCATACTGTCATTTCTTTGATTACTATTTGTCTCCTATAAGTATATAGCCTCTGAGCTCATATGTCTCACAGAAGGGTGTTAAGCTAAGAGAATTTGCCTTCTTCGCCACCAAGCAAATGTACATTTGTAAAAGTCAAACATTGTGTCTCAAGAATGTAATGTCAGACATTCATCCATACAAGTTAATTATGGGATTGAACAAAACCGAAGAAACTTTCCTCGCTATTACTAGGAGAGAAGCCTTTGTGGTTTTGAGGTGTTTCATAATAAAGAGACCACGACTACAATATAGTGAATCAGAAGTTTATCCCTAATTAATCAACAAGTAGTCCCTCGTTATTGTTCGTCTCAATATCTCCATCTTCAAACATCTTCATTCTTCGAACACGTAAACTGGTTCGAATTGGTTTTCGGATAGGAATCACCCAAATCTGACCCCGGTTTCTTTGAAGCCAATCATCGCTTTAAAAGATGTAAAGTTCGCATGTGGATATCAATCATCAATCAATTACCTGATCTTCTATTTAAATCTAATATCTTTCTTAGATATATTCTTTTTAAGTTATTACATTTTCTTTTCAAATGTATATGGAAATATTAAGCCTCATTTACCAAATCATTTGGTTTATTTAGAAACTTTCTTAAATTCTTGGAATAATTCCAATTCATTTTCTCTTTTACTTAGGAAAACCTTTCCCAATCATTCATTAAATATTAATCAAAGATTTCTTATATTCAAGCTATAACTTTTAAGTTAGGGAAAATATTCGCAAATCATTTATTAAATCTTAATCAAAGATTTTCTTCTTAAATTCAAATCATATTCTTGTAAATTAAAGATTTTCATAACAGAGCACTACTGCCACCTTAGATATGGTAAATTTCTTCTCCAGGGACTAATGGCAAGTAATCCTACATCATGGATATCTCCGTCTTCAATATGTTTTATTTCGAAAATTAGTTTGAAGGGGTTTTCGAAGAGGAATCATCCAAATCTAATCTCGGTTCCTTCGTACTAATCATCGAATAAAAGATGTTAAGTGATTAAGTAGCATTCAAAGAATTTGTTTCTTTTATTTTGGAAAAACTTAAATATGATCTTTATAGAGCATCCGGGTTTTTCTTTCGATCTGTTCCACCTCTTGCCTAAGAAGAGAAAATATAGGCCAGGTAAGTTTAGGGCATTGGGTGTTCCATTCTTAACCTTAGTTAAACACCTTGTTTTATCTTTCTAGATCTCACAGCCATGACAAACGTACTAGTCGTTTCCGCATACTCAGTTGGTTATTACATTCTATATTTTTCACTTTTTTTCACCTAAGCGCTACAATTAATTTCTCTTAACCATTTATTCAAACTCTTATTAAAACTTCCAAATCATCTTTACATTGCTTAATTATTCCTTTAAAATTATTCACAAAATATATAGCAAAGAATTGTTAAGTTTAAAATCACATTGAAAAGGTTATAGATTTACAGCATAAAAGTGCTGCGGAAAGTGAGATATATGCTTATTTGATTTAAACAACTTTTTAATATTTGAAATTCATATTTTCCATTTTGAATCTCTTCTAAACCATTTTAATAGATTTATCAAATTGATTTCATATTTTAAATCATTCATTTATAAAGAAATCCCTTTTTGGATCACGAACTGCAAAACCACGATGTTTTTTGAAAATTGTTTGGACATATTTCAAACTCTAATTGAAGAAAGTTTGATTTTCTTGCTTCTTTGGAAAAATATGAATATAATGGATTGGAAAATTCTTATCTTGGATAATTCCAAGCTATATTCCACTTTGTACACTCATTTAACTTTTAGCGTGCGAAATTGCGAATTACCATTATGCGATGCGCATAGTTTTGACTTGTTTTTCAGTTTCTTTTCAAACTTCTTGGAAACACTTTTAAATGTTTATAAAACATTTTTTAAATCATTTTAAACTCATTTTAAACAATATTTTTATATTTCATACTCATATTCCATTTCATTTCACTTTATATTATATTATCATAATATCATTTCTAACCTTTTTAGATCATTTAAAATCAATAAGAGGCTAAATAACTTTCATACATATATTTGTATGGATTTAATTTTCATTTAATTGACTATGGTTAATTGTTAATTATTTCTCTTATCGTTTATCAAACCCAGTTATCATCCATATCATAAACATATAATCAACCATAACATCAATCAATATTCTACATATTAATTTCTTATTTAACATGTGTATTATCAACTTAAGTTTTATTAAAATAAAAGTAAGATTTGAGTACTCACCTTTAACCAGATCGTTTAACTTCCTACCAACATTCATTTAATCCAACACTTCACTAAATCCTCTTATCTTCACCAAATCTTTTTCGCAGACTTTCCTTTTGATTCCGACAGCACTTTCTTTTCTTTTTCTTGCTCCGGAGATCCTTGAACTTGCTCCTCCCTTCCTAACGGTTCGGCCTCCACGGGTTCCAACCACTCCTCCATCATTTCTACCTTTTTTAGATGCTAAACATGTTTTAATGGTATTTTAAGGTCTTTGCAAAGTTTGGTAGTGTTTTGACTTTGTTTGATATGGTTTAGAAAAAGTTAGTAAGAAAATGGAAGAGAAGAAGCCATTAGAGAGTGGAAGAAAAGCTTGAAAAAGGAAGAAGGAGAAGTGAAAAAAAGTGAGAAAGTGGATGCTTATTTATAGAAAAAGTTTGGATTAAAATAATATTTTGCAAAAAGACCAAAATACTCTTTACTTACTTTTTGAGCAACCTTATTTTTTCAACATTTAACATCATATCTATGTCATTTTCACTTAAGTATTAAGTAAAGAATATAATAATTATGTTTAGTTTGATTTGATGTTTACGTTTTGCTTTGAAATGACATGTTTGTTTTTTGCGCTTATTTTTTGTTAATTGTATTCTAGGATTTTCTAAGTATATTTAGTAAAAGTAAACTCAATTAGTGAATTAATTAATACTTATACTATTTGAATATATGTTCTTATATAAGAAAATAAAGGTGCAACGACGTTGCAACAACTTTTAATCGACAAAACGTTGACTTTCGACAAAATGATTTACGGTCACATTTTGACGTTTTAGTTAAACTATTTATTTATGTAAACAAAATTTAAAAATGAACATTTTAGTTCTTTAAATAAATTAAAACATGTCTCTTTATATTTTAAAATCATATTTAAATAATATCAAGATCTCTAATTTTACAGTGTATGTAAAACTAACAAAATGCGATAAAATTTGGTTATTTTTATAAACGATTATTAACATACTTTTAAATATTTTAATATACTTTTATTATCTTTATTTATGTTTTCAATAAGATTTATATTTTTAAATAAATATTTAAACCTGTTTATTTAAGCATTTATTTTTTTGTAACAAAACTTAACTTTTGTTGTTTTGTTCAAAAATCCAAATTTATACTTCTTAAATTATCAAATATAAGAATAAATAATTTCTCTATTATTATCTATTATATATAACTTATTTATTTGAGTTTTAAACCTTTTTAAATTTAGAACAAACGAAATCTCTCATTTTCGAAGTAGCGAAATTACGGGTCGTTACATACACTTTTGTGTTTCAGTTGAGACATAGGTCTTACACCTTTGCTTTCATGTTTCGGTTTGCTACATAAGCCTTACACCTTTGCTTTCTATTCTTGATTGCCCCATTAGGCATTATGCCATCCACTGAGCTCTGCCTTGGTTGGTACATAGGCCTTACACTAATGATTTCATGTTTCAGATGCCACCATTGGACTTACTCTAATGCATTTGGTTGTGGTTGCCACTTAGGCCTTACATCAATGTTTCAATTGCCACACCAGCCTTTGATCTTTGTTTTCAATTTCACTTTCCATACAAGTCTTATACTTTCGCTTTTGGTTCTCGAATATTGCACAAGCATCACCCATCTATCGAATACTCTACCTGATAATTCACTTAAGCTTTATCTTTAGCTATTCATTAAGCTATTTTATGTTTGACAACCTTCAGCTAACTTCACTACTTATTACATCAATATTAATGTTCAAAGTACTAGTTTCGGTCATCTTAGCCTTAGCATAAATTTCTCTTTCAAAAGTTAATTAATTCTGACTACTACAGAGAGGTAATCAACCCTCGACAATCAATACTCTCAGTCTCATCTAGGTAAGCCTTACGTAGTTTGGTTTTATTTTGATAACAATTGAAATCACAACTCTAATTCTTCCATAGTCCACGTCCCCTTCGATCTTCAGTCAATGCACTCGGTTAATAAACATAGATTCTTGCTTATAGTTTCTTAGTTTCTCAATTAAGTCTTTATTCTTAGTGTTTTAGTTCATTTACTTTCACTTTGGCTCCAATGGCCTCGGTACTGCCTCTTGGTACACATTAAAAACCTATCCACTATACATCTGACACTACCTTTACATGTATTGACTTCTCATATGTTCTGACTTCGTACTTTTACTATTGTCTAGAACTTTTCTTATGTATTCAGTATGTATTGTGGTTTTCTCTGCTAACCAATTACTAAACACTTCATCATTTACATTACCTTCTAGCCTTTAATATTTTACTTTCGACATTCATAAATCTCCCCTCGGATAACCGAGTTTTCAATCAGGATTTACCTAAAACATTTCCAAAAATCCTTAGAAAATATATATACATGTATTTCTTTCAATAAAGTTTCTCAAACTCCCTAATTCTATTCATTTTCTATAATAAACGATTCTTGGGTAATTCATATCTAATTATTTGTTTATTAGAAAATTCTATAAATCAATACCCATCTAACATCAAACTAAACTTCGGAATACTTAAATCACAAGAAGCATAATAATTGATCACAATAATATCCAGCCATAGACAATTATTAAGCAAACAAGATTAAAGAATATAGTACTCACCTAAATTTTTTAGTTGAGTGAACTTTCGAGTGCCCTCATGTAATAATATGTCTTTTTAATCCCCAAATGTCGATACTAGTACATCCACGGTATTCATGGCCAAGCATCCAAGGGTTGAAATGACAAATTGTTATGGTAAAATAAAAGAAAACAAAACAAATAAGAAAGAAGATAGCACAGTATTACAATCTTACAATGAAAAATAACCTATAATATCAAAAGATAGTACAAATAGTCACCCTAAGATACATAGCATTTTAGAGTTACAGTTCTAAATATTGTCATCGACATGGATAGTTAAAAAGATCTATCCTCACAAATGCTGATATGTACACTATAGTAACACAACCGTAATAAGAATACCACACTAGAAGAATCATCCAGATTGTCTCCTCAAGCTCCAATGAACGTCAAAGAAAATTTGCCTTTCTCAAACTATCTGAAAGAGCACATGAGGTATTTAGGGAAAACAAAAACCATGTATCATTAACAAGTCTAGTATGAGAAACCTAAGAAATATGTAGCAGCATATAATAGTGCATTTGAGACCGTACGAAATGCCATAACAGTTATCCCTTCAAAAGAACCACCACTTAATAAATACATGAGCTAATATAATAGATAATGCCTATGGTGAAGAATATAAATCAAAAAATAACTACGATCCTTACATTGATCACACCACAACATATTGAAGGTATAATCAAAATCGCTAAGGTACATTCGCATAATGGATTTTCCATGGAGCTATTCGGTGAAGCCAGATCCGTACTTCATACACAAGGATCAAAAACCACCTTATGAGCTTTGTATATTTCTAGATAAAATACACCATAAGGTAAACACAATTGGTCCATGCATGAACCTATAGAACTAAGTATCATCAACAAACGCACGTAACATATCTATAAGCATGCTTTAGATTTGGAGATACGTGGGTTAGCAAAATCCTAGTTTGTGCAGCCTACTATGTCTTTAGCCATTTACAATGTTGAGATCACGTTCGACATCTCTCACACGAGTCTTCACCACTCGGACAGAATAGGAATCCCCATATGGATTATCACATCTTGAACATATCTTGGACCCACACATGGATTCCAACATCTTGAACATATCAACTTCCTAGAGACAGAACATATATCATAGTCTTGAAGTTTTTGATAAGTTAAACACTTTCTGATCCTAGTCTCTTCAAGAATAAATCATCGAATTTGGTCATATTCAACAATAATGAGGACGATCACATATGGAAACTAAGTCTCATATACTTATTGTTTCCGACCTTTTTGGCTCACACTATCCCCCGGTCAAGAGTGAAGCTAGTAGGTTAGAGCATTATTTCTTCTATCCCTACTCAAACATCAGCCTTAACTCTTACAGATAGACAAGCCTTCTTCATTGAATTTTAGTGCTATATACGACTAGACACTTTTCATAAATGAACACACAAAGCATGATTAAGTCACATAAGCAACTTCTAATCACTTTTTTATTTAATTAATATTTATTTAGTAAATCCTCTTTTATTAGTAAAACTTATTTATCTAATAAAACTTCTTTTATGAATTTCTACTATTCATTTGTACTCTTTTGTGTGACGACCTGGAATTTTGAGCAATGTCAATTTAATAATCTTTGTTAATAATTAAATTGATTTGATCATTTTACATTATAAATTGACAGTTAAAATTCTTTTAAAAGTCTAATAATAATAAATTGATAATATCTATTAACATTTTTCTTAACAACATGAATTGGCAAGTTTAATTCTTTTGAAAACTAATAATATTTTAATTTGAAAATATTTATTTTAGCAATTTAAAATTGGTAATATTTATTTTTCCAAAAGTTAATCAAAATATTTTCTATTTATAATGTATGTATATAGTTATATATTATAAATAGGAAGTCTTTAAGTAATAAAGCTATATATTCAAATTGTAATATATATGAATGTATATATTGTGATTTGAAATTGTGTTTTATAATTTAATATAGTAATTATCAAAACTAATGTTAAAATGTCTTCCATTTGAAATGTATATATTTATATATATTAGAAATGGGAAAATTTATTGTTTTGAATTTAATAAGTGTTTTCAAACTTTAATATATATATATATATATAATTTGTAATTTGGAAATTTTAATTTGTCTTAATAGTTTTGAAAATGATATTTGAGATTTAAAATTTTAATAACAAGAATAATTTCTTATTTATTATAAACATATATTTTAGCTCGAGTTCTAAATAAGATTTAAATTTAAAGGTTCATTGTTTTTAATATTCTTTCATTTTAATAAGATAAATTTATTTTAATTTTTTTATATAAAGAGTTAAAATAAATTTCTTAAGCTTATAAACATATATATATATATATATATAAATTGAATCAAAAGCATAAGTTATTTGTTAATAAATGTTTACATGAAGTCACTTTTATATTTATTAAAATCTAAAACTTGTTTATTAAAAAGATAAGTACATAAATATTACATAATTACATTCATAATTTAAATAAATTATTAAAAAGAAAATAACATTGTAAATCATTAATTAAACATTAAAAACACTTATTCACATTTTGATATATGTAAGAGACAGTTGTAAATACATAAGCATATGTGTAAGCAAACTAGAGCATTAAAGTGACAAATGTCATTCTCTTGATAAATTAAATTTAAAATTAAATTGTAAAATAAAAGAAGAGTTTTATTCTTCAGCTAAAAATCCTTTTCTTCATTTCAACAAAATGAACGCAAATCAAAGATCAAAAAAAGAAAGTAGAAAACTGTAAAAAAAATCCGAAACAAGAATGAAATCTGGAATCAAGAACTTCATGTACAATCAGGCAAGGGAATTTACCAATAAGCAATTCAGTAATCATCAGCAGTAGGATTAATTCGACATGCAAGTGAAAATTGGAAGAGCTAGTGAAATTCAAGAATCTGGAAAATACAGTCTCTATCTTCTGCTCAGTTCCTTGCTTTTATAAGGTGAGTAAATGATTTTTTTTAAAAATAGTTTAAATCCTGATTTCAAATTATTATTGTGATGAATATCATGATCTTAATGAAATTTTTGAATTTAATTGAATGCATGTCTGAATATTTGTGTTTAGATGCCTGTATAGTGTTAATATAGTTCCTGTGTGAAGAACAGTTTTAGATTTTCATAATAAAATCAATAACTCCATGTTGAATTCGAATTGGTCTTTGATTTGTAAATAGAAGTTATTTGTAATCAAGTAATCTACCATCAAAAAATAATTACAAGTTTTTAAAGTGAATAATTGGCTCTGAATTTTTGAATTTATAGTAAATTCTTAATTTGGGTCAAAAATTTATCAAAACAATTTTAAGTTTTTATTACCTAATTTAATTCGTGATACTAAATCATGATTTTTAATGCTTGTATCATAATTTTTAGTTGGGTAATTAGTGAGATATCTGGGTTTATCTGTTTTGGACATTATGGCCAATTGGTGGCGAATGACGGTGAACTGGAGGTCGGGGTTGAGCATGAAGGTCGAGGGGATGTTGTAGATCATCATAAAATTGCTTTGGGATTTTATAGTTGATTGTGATGGCCGAAAATTGTCAAATTAGGGTTTAACGGCCTATGTTTTGTCGACGATGTTCAATTGGGTTTTGCGGCGACGAGGGGCTACCGGAGTCGTGCGCGAGGGGTTCTGGAGGTGCTGGAGGTCGCGACGTTCCTTCGGGGAGGTTGGCGTGGCGTCTCGTGTCAAGGATCGTCGGTGGCGGTCGTATTTCGTTGAAGTGTGCTTCAGGTCGTTTGGGTCGTAGGGTCAAAATTTGATTCTCGATCGAAACACAATTTCTGGGTTTCGCGAAGTGTTGTAGTGGTCGAGTGTGACGTATCGGAGACTAGAGTAAAGATCATCGGCGGCCAGGGGCGTCGTGCACGTGAACGTGCACGGTTGCGTGTTTGGTTTTGGGTTAGGGTTGAGTGGCTCGGGTTTTACTCCAGGTTTGTTCAAGTGGATCTCGAAGCAGGAAGAAGGAGGAATGACTCGTGTTAGCATCGGGGAGATTAGGTGAATTACTCGAGTTTTCATTCGAGTAATGGATGTTTGCTCGATGTTGTTGGGTTGTGTGATTTTGGTGCTGTTTTAGTTTTAAGGTTTTAAAATTTGACAGCAATAGTTTAAAAAGCTTTGAACAAAGAAAATTTGATTTTTCGTAAATAACTCAAGTTTAAAAACATAGGTGAAACAAGTTTTTATTAAACTAACTTGTTTTCAAGAATAATTATTTTTAAACAAGTTTTAATTATTTAAATAGAAAAGTTTTTACATAAAATTAGTTGATTTTCAAAAATAAGATTTGTATTAAATTTTATTAAATAACTTTGGGAAGTTTAAAGATTTGAAAGTTTAATTTGAATGTTTAAATTATTTTAATTTAAATTGATTTCTAAAGTGTTTTATTTTAAATAAAGTTTAATGTTTAAGAATTTGGTAATCAATTATAATAAAGATTATCTTAAGTAATTTAGAATTTTGATTTAATTAAAGATAAATAAATTTGTGAAAATAATTAAGATAATTCAATTTTTATTAATAATTAAAGTGTTTTTGGTTAATATAAATGATTTAATTAAAATAATGGTTTTCTTAATTAAGAATCTTTATAATATAAGAAGTTAAAAAAATCAATTAATTAATTTAAATGATTAGTTAAATAATTAATTAGTGATTAATTAAAGATAATCACTTTGGAGTTAATTAAGTATAATTACTTGGTGAAGTAATTAAGTAATTAATTACCGGTGGTAATTAAGTGAAAGGAAATTATTGAACAAAGTAATTAGAGGTTAATTACTTTATGAAAGTAATTAGGTGGAAGTGATTAGGGGTTAATCACTTGTGTTATTAATTAAAGAATTAATTAATATAAGTAAGCAAAGATTTAAAATTTAATTAATAGTTATTTAATAAAAAGATTAAGAGAATTTAATAATGTAATTAATTAATTGTTAAAGTAATTAATTAAGAAAGAAATTTAATTAATGGAATAAATCATTAATTAATGGAAATAATTAATTAACTGTGAATTAATAATTAAAGGATAATTAATCTATAAATAAGTTTTAATTACTAGATGTAATTAAAAAGTAATTAATCAAATGTGATTAATTAAAAGTAATTAATCAAGTACGATTAATTAAAAGTAGTTAATCAAGAGTGTTTGATTAAAAGTAATTAATCCAATGTGATTAATTAAAAGGTGATTAATCAGGTATGATTAATTTAAAAGGATAATTAAGAAATAATTATCAGGGTAATTTATAATAATTAATCAAGTGTGATTAATTTAAAAAGGTAATTAAGAGATAATTACTTGGTATAATTAGGAAGTAATTAATCAAGATGATTAATTAAATTTGTAATTAAGGAATAATTACTTAAAGCAATTAAGAGATAATTAATCAAGGGAGATTAATTAAAGTGGATAATTAAGTGATGTTTAGTTAATTAATTTGTAATTAATTAATGAATAAGTAAGTTGGATTAATGATAATCCAAGTGATTAAGTAACGAATAAATTTAATTAAGGATCAATTAAATTAATTAAGTTTGGATTAAACTTGTTATGGATGATTAATGATTGGATGATAAATATCATTAGATGAGTTAATGGTATTGGATGATACTGAATGTCATTGGTTGATATGTAATGATATGAATGTGATATATCTGAGATGTGATATATATGCTGCTTTGTGATATGTGTGGTTGAATTTGATAATAATGGATTATCTATCTGTGTGTTATGAATAATTCATTTATGTTAAGTAATATTCTGAATTTCTACTGTTTAAACCCTTAAGTACAACTTGGACATTAAAATGGCATTTGGATTCGGTGAGACCGGGATCGGGTTTCCATATTTGGATAGCTGAAAACCACATCGATCCAAAATAAACGTTAGGTCGTGAATCCAAGTGGAGTGCAAGTGATTCCGAGATGAGTTTGAAGGAAATAGTGCTTACAGGTTCGAGATGGTGATTCAGAGTGCAAGGGCTATGGTCGTTGACTCTGAGGGTGATTCCAAAATGAGTGCAACGAGATAGTGCCTTCGGTTTAGTTCGAACCCATAACGGACTTGTATGGATTGAATGCTTTCAGAACATCGTCAGGTGGACGATGAGCATTCTAAGATAAATGTGTCCTATAAAGGTAATCGCAGCCTCAAGCCTCATCAACCGGGAATGGCTAAAACAGGGGAGGTGCAGCAAGGTTAAGTGGGTCATGCCCAAGTAGGGCGATATTTACCCCTGTCTAGATGGCTCTTTTTATTCGGCTGTGTGGGCGGTTAGATCTACAGCCAACTGCGGGGTGGTCTTGTTCGGGACTATTCAGTAAGGAATGGTTCTGGCCTTGTGTTGCAGGGGATTGGAAGTAATCTTCGGTACGATGATCTAGGCCGTGTACTGTGACGGGCGGTACCCCAGTAGCCCTGCCATTGTTGGAAACTCATTCTTCCTACGAGAGCCTACGGTTTTGTTTGTATTACCCACTTTTGTGGCTAGTAGCTGGAATTTAATCATGTAACAATTTCGGCTATTTTTTATTTACTTGAAAACCCTAGACACTATTATAATACCACTGAATTTCCTATCAAATGTTTCGGTTAGCGTAAGGTAAAAACTTTTCCATGTTTATGTGTGGGAAGTCTTACGTGATACCTTTCTTTTCAAAGGATTTTCTAAAGTTAAGAAATTTTAAACCGTTTACTTACACTAGACCCCTGTCTGACCCGAGTGTTTATTTTCTGTTTTATTAAACTCTTGGGTACTCATATTATGTATGAGTAGTCAAGTGATTCAGGTTATCCTTGACGAATTCTGGAGGAGCTTTGGAGCAGGAGGCTTCAGTGTGTAGATATATTGTTAGAGTTTCCGTTGTGTGTTATTCTGTATGAATGTTCTTGTATTGTACATTAGATAGAAATGTTATAACTGTCTAAATTGAGATGTATAGTTGTGTACTCTTATGTATATGATATTATATATATGTTATATATTATATTTCATTCGTTCCGCTGTGAGATTCTGATGTGTTGTTGTTCTTTCTTCTCTTTCTTTTCTTCTTCTATCCCTTTCTTTCTTAAATAGTGATGCGTCTTTCTGGTGATAGAAAGTCGGGTCGCTACATTTTGATACCTTAAAAAGTATTCATATACTTATCTAAAATGGTATAGGCATATTCACAAATCATTAACAAGATTTCTTACTTTAAACCTTTATATTTTCTATCCTTTTTTCCTGAAAGATTCCATACTTATAATTTCCTTCGAAATATCCATTTTAAGGATCTAAGTACTCTCATAAAGCTATTCAAATAGGTTTAAGACTAATGTTAATTAAATGCTGTCAAAAGTAAACCAAAACCATTTCACTTATGCTTATCTTTAAAACATTCTTTTAAAGATGCACTTACATTCAGAAGTACAATAAAAAAGGGTTAAAGATGAATTTTATTAATGCATTGTCACAACAAACCCAAAACCATTCTATACTTGTTACTATCTTTAAAATAAACTTTTAAAGATCTAAGTAAATATTCGGTTAAGTTCGACAGCTGACTAATCAACTATCTAGTTATAAACGATCGCTTATACAAATCAATGTTCATATACTTAACTCATTTCTGACATTCCAACTTATATTATCCCTCATTCAAGCGTGAAGCCAAGTAAGCTAGAGCACTAGTTGCATATCAAAGCCTTATGTAAACACTTCATTCTTGAATCTCAAAAATAGATAAGTCTACCTCGTCGGCTTTTAATGTTAAGTATAGTATTAATGACTTCCATAAAAAAGCAATAAATAAAAACGATTAACACGTTTTCGACTTAACAATTCCTTAGTCAAGAGGAAAGCTAGTAGGTTAGAGCACTATTGCTTCTATCCTAACTCGAACATCTATCTTAACACTCACAAATAGATAAGCCTACTTCGTCAGTTTTTAGAGTTAAGCATAGTTAATTTCCTTTTTTCAAATATATATAGTTAAAAATGCATATAAATAGGTTTTAAATATCTATGTAAATTATTACCTAAAAATAACTAATTTATAATTTGATGAAATAACTAAAATCCATGTTTTATAAATTAAAACCGCTTTACTTCCAAAATCATAAATAAATATTAAAAATACATTTAAACTTCAAACCATCTTTAAAGTACCGCAAAGTATGTTTGAAAACATCCTTCAAAAGATCAGGGAGAAATACCAAATTTAAATATCATTTTTAAACACTTACAACCATAAGCAACATCCTACAACATTTATGAATGTTGTTAAAAGTCCTTGTTGAAGAACAACATTGAAAAGAACAATCTTTATGAATAGTTTTCACCACTTTAACAAATGATTTAAGATTTTAAAAGACGGTAAATACTACTCTTAATATGCTGAAAAACATGGAAAAAATCCTAAGTATATCTTCTACATTAAATATAAAAATTCCTGAAAACAAGATATTTACTGAAATGTTCGTTTAGCAACATTTTTCCTCCAAATTTAGCCGTCTTGTTTGACTAGTTCCAAAACCTTTTGAACTCCAATTTTTTTCCAATAATAAGTAAGCTTATACTGCTTATCAAAAATTTAAAGAAACCCTTAAGGATTTCTTATAAAGTTAACTTTGAAAATAGCCATACACTAGGCATTTTCAAAGTGCATCCATAACGACCTTTCCGCATCTAGATTTTCACAGCTCTGGTTCATAGTTTCTTTAACTTTCCAAACAATTTATTTATTGTACCATAAGGTAAAATATGTGTAGAGAATAGCCAAATCAAATTATTCCAAGTTAAGATTATAAGTCCTCCATTTATACAAGTTAAAGTTAAGGGATATTAAAGTGCACTTGTAGCGACTATTCTGGTTTCAAACACTTTCATACATACTTCAATTCAGCACATAAGCCAAACTACCATTTAAACATAAAGTTAAGGGAATTGCACATCTTAAGAGGGTAATAAAAGTGATGTTATACATTATAAACTTGTCATTTTCTTTCTAAAGCAAGGGGGGTCCAAAGTTTATAACTTTATTTAGTTAATGTCACTTTAACTTTGTATTTGCGTACGCACATACACACATACGTGCATGTGCGTCTACATGCACAAACATACACATAATATATAGAAATAAGATAGTGAGATAATTCACTTAGATTCAAGCCAAAACACTGACTAAGCCAAGAACACTTTCTACCATCACCAAACTCCTAAAAATTCAACCTTTAGTACTTCTAGGACCAGCCACCACCTCTCTCTTCTTCCTCATGCTCATGGCCCAAGTTGGAAACCACATTTCCACTTCACTTCTTCAACTTTAAAACTTGATATTCATGCTTTCTAAGGTGTTCTAAGGTATAGGTAAAATTTTGATGTAGTTTAGAGAAGATTAGAGTTAATTAGAGAAAGCCGGTGAAGAACAAAATGGATTAGTGCTAATCCACTTCCACCATTTTCTTAACTGGTAAAAAGTGATTAGTGAAACCTTTAAGGTTTCATTTATAGGCTTGAACAAGTGGTCATAACCACCTTCCATGAAAGGCATAAAGGGTCCTTCTTCTCACTTGCCACCTTTACAACTCATTTTCTTTACTTAACACCTAAGTATTTTCTTTAAAGCCCATTTTCAAAATATATTATATGACATCATCAAAAAAATTTATTTTCCAAAACGGTAAAATATTTTTATTTTATTTTAAGATTCTCCTAAGTAAATAAGTGTATGTAGAAAAAGTTTGAACAACTTCTGATAAGTAAAAAGCTGTTTATCGATAAAACGATTTTCGATCACATTATCGATATTCAAAGTAAATATTTTTGAAATATTCTTCCAGAAAAACTTTACCATCATTAATTATGATTTAAAATAGGGTTAACAAGGTTATTAATTCACTTTAATAACATTTAATACAAGATTCAAATATTTGAATAATTCAAATATTAAAATACGAAATGTCCAAAATTCTGGGTCGTTGCATTCTTCCCTAACTTACAATATCTCATCCTCGAAATTCTAACATGAGCAACGAAAGAAACAATCACATAGTAATACTTAACAGTACTCAAAATCACTAGCAAACAAATCCCTCGGATTGTAGATTTAAAGACCCTCACATCGCATAAGGATGGTAAACAACCTACTAAGCGCATCTTATGTTCAACAACCATAAGTTATTACTCAGTCGATTATTCATGCTAACTCATAAAAAATCCAAGAGTTATCACCTTAGCTCTTCATATGCCAACAAAACATAGTATAAAAACATAATAAAGATCAAATGATGCACATGGACCACCCATAAGCAATATATGGTCTGATCACTTGCTTGATCACATAAATTTTACTACCAAACTAGTATAGATCACCTAATCTCTCTAGTGGGAACTCTGCTCAAGTTTCTGGGTTACAAACCTCCATTCTCCTGACATATCCATATACTATGATAAAAAACTTTGTAATCATATCAGGGATCAATATCAAGTGCTCGATGTCAAGAATCGAGTGAAAAATCCTTATTCAGGCCGGTGTAGATCACCTCAAAATCATGTACTTCAATACTGGATCAAGAATAGTCATGCGAATAAAACGATCTACTTATAGCTTACACGTTTATCCTATTTGTTTCTTAACTTATACCAATTTCCTTTCATCGCCTTTTTTTACATAAATAGTATATCTCTTCAATACTAAAATCATTAATGAAGCATTTTATAAAACCTAAATTCAAGTTACCAAACATCTTATAACTTAGGTACGTGCTCGTGTAATACTCCACTGCATACTAAGAGTATATACAAAATATTATTTTACTTAACATGTTGAACAGTTTAAACTTGTTTATGTTCCACTATCTTCTTAATACAAAGAGTTACAAAAGCTCAACTTTTATATCTACACAAAAACACTTAGCTTTAAGTTCTATAATGATTCAGAAGTTTCCGATTGTCCAAAATCATCAAAAATTCCGTTTCATTTTAACAAATGAAAACTACTACTCTAGCTCCCTTCATAGTATACATATAAAATTTTCCAAACCAGAAAGTTCATATCAAATTTCTTAAGGAAAACTTTTGAACTAAACCCTGAGTTTTACTTAAAATCAATGAAATAATAATATATACATATATCTTTTTATATCAAACTACACTTTGGAATTAAACCAATATCTATTTTAAAAAAACAACTTTGTAGCAGCCCCTACTTAAAAATTAGAAAATGAACAACCACGACGTTGCAATCATCACTCGAATTATTCTCAAGCGATAAGAGTGAGTTTAGTATATCCAAATCATGCCTTACAGATCTAACCAAAATCAATTTCAAAGCAGTATCAAATACTTTGTAAATATTTTCAAGTATCATGATCTCAATTTCATAAACCAATATTTCAAGTATTTACTTTCAGATAATACCATTATTATTTTCTTCAAAACCTCAAAAAACATCTTCAAAGACATCGGGATTTAAGTTCTCAAATTCTTAGTTCAAATCGTTTTCATCTATAAACCATATTGTGTAAACCATTCTTATATAAATCATTACACAATTATTTATTTAAAAAATTCCTTATCTTCCTTTTAGATCAAAATAAACATCATTTATTAAAGTTAACTTTTAAACTAAAATTATCACCAAATGCCTTAAAGTCAAACAGTCAAACTCAATTTGCAAGGTATTCGTTTCAATGTATCTACAAATACGGTATGCCTAACCCATGTAGTAAAAAGGTAAAATTGCTAATAAACTGGTCGAGCACAAAACAACAATTAACAAAGGATGATAATGCTTGTAAACTGGATGAGCATATTAAGCTAATGATTCTAAAAATGATAATAATGCTCATAAACTAGTCGAGCATGTCAAATCATTTTACGAAGAATAGCAATGCTCATAAACTAGCCGAGCACGGCTAACTTTGTACTGAGGGGTAACGAATGAACATCATTAATTACTACGTTAACTATACTACGTTTCAACTTATACTTGTATAAGATACCTTGTATAAGATCATTAATTTTCACGGATGTAATTACCATTAATGTATAGGGTATAACAAATATAAATATTCTCTAATACACTCAACTCATGCTAGCCATTCCAATACCCTATTCCTTAATGAGTTATACCCCACCAAAGCCAAGGTTCTCTCTTAATCTTTAGCTCTGATTACAAGGGTAGCGATCATCTTTTCGACCTCCAAATGTCGATATTAATACATCCACGGTATTCGTGTATCGGGCATCCAAGTGCCGAAAAAATAGATTGTTAGGTAGAATTAAAGAAAAAGGAAATAGAACAAGAAAGAAGAGAACACGGTATCAAAATTTCATAGTAGAACAATAACCTGTAGTAGCAAAAGATAGTATAAAATATCACACTAAGATACACAACATTTAAGAGTTACAATTCTAAATACCATCATTCACATGAATAATTATAACAACCTATCATCACAAATGCTGATATATGCAATATAATAATGCGGCGAAAAAAGAATATTATAGTAGGTGAAGCATCTTGCTTGTCTCCTTGAGGTCTTATGAACGTCGAGGAAAGCCTACCTTTCTAAACTACTCGAAAGGGCACATGAGGAGTTAGAGAAAACAAAAACCACGCATAAGACATATGAGAAACTTAAGAAATATATAGCTAGCATATAATGGTACTTTTGAGACTGCATGATACATTGTAACAGTTATCCTTTCAAAAGAATCACCATCTAATAAGTACATAAGGTAGTATAATAAATAATGTCTAGGGTAACGAATATAAATAGGAAAATATTTATGATGCTTACATTGATCACACTACAACATATTGAGGGTACAATCAAAACTGCTAAGGTACGTTCACAATGGAATTTCCAACCTTTAGCACCTCGAACCAAGCCACTACCTCTCTCTTCTTCCTCATGCTCAAGGCCCAATGTGGAAACCACATTTCCACTACACTTTTTCCAATTTCAACTTGATATTCATGCTACAAAAGGTGTTCTAAAGTGTTGGTGAAAGTTTGGTGAAGTTTGGAGAAGATTTGACTTAACAGAGAAAGTTAGTGAAGAACAAAGTTGATCAGTGCTAATCCACTTCCAACATTTTCTTAATTTGTAAAAAGTGATTAGTGAAACCCTTAAAGGTGCATTTATAGGTTTGAACAAGAGGTCATTACCATCTTCTACCTTTCATGAAAGGTCACAAAGGATCTCCCTCACATGCCACCTTTATACCGTATTTTCTTTACTTAACACTTAAGTATTTCCTTAAAAGCTCAGTTTAAAAATATTTTCTATGACATGACCAATGACATCGTAAACAAAATATTTTCCATAAATGGAAAAATATTTTTATTTCATTTTAATGTTTCCTTTAGCAAATAAGTATATGTAAAAAAAATAACTTTTGATGAGTAAAAAGTTGTTTATCAATAAAAGGATTTTCGGCCACATTATCGACATTTCTTCAAAAGTATATTTTTGTAAACATTTTGTCTTAACAAGTATACCACCATTAGTTATCAATTAAAAGGGTTTAATATGGTTATTAAATCACTTTAATAATATTTAATACAAGATTCAAGTATTTAAATAATGTGGATATTTAGATATTTTTGTAAACATTTTTCCTTTTCTACATTGTCCCACAAAAAGTGATGATGAATATCTATATGTTTTATATGAGAATGGTTTATTGGGTTTTAGATAAGTTTGTAGCACTTTTGTTATCACAAGATATCGAAGATTTTGCAAAAATAGTCCGAAGTCTTGAAGCATTTGTTGCATGCAGATTACTTAAGCACATTCTAAAGCAGCAAAAATATATTCCACTTCACATGTCGAAAGTGAAACACAATTTTGTTTCTTACTAAACCACAATACTTGAGATTGTCCATTGAAATTACAGTAACTAGTCATACTCTTTCAATCCGTTCTACATACTCTGAAATCAGCATCACTATATGATACTAACTCAGAAGGACATTCTTTTGAGTAAAGATTTTGTAGTCCCTAGTGTTGGTTAAGTAGCACAAAATTAGTTTTACTACTCGAAATGTGATTCTTTGGGATTTGCTTGAAAGCGTGGAAATAAATTAACACTCGTCATAATGTTGAAATGACTTACGTTTAGGCATAACAAAGAGTTGATCATACTTCTATTTAATTTTTGATCTATATTTCTACCATTTTCATCTTTATCTTGACATACCGTGTTACTCATTGGTGTCAGTTTAGTAGAAGTATTTTCCATACCTAAACGTCTAAGTAGATTGTTACAATATTTTTCTTAACTAATAAAAATTCCATTATTTAATTTCTTAATTTGTAAACTAAGAAACTATGAAAATTCTCCCACATAGGATATCTCAAATTCACTTTTCAAAATATTTGCAAATTCGTTACATAGTATTTCATTTGAAGAACGAATATAATATCTGTAACATCCCATACTTGGAGGTCCAAAACTAATGGCTACGGATGCTGCATTCATTCATAATTATTAATCTTCGACGACCAAATACGGTGGTGCTAGGTATGTTGATACACAGATCACAGAAATACGAAAATAATTTAGCCATTCAAAAACACATTTCCATATTCAAATCAAAACATTTCATGTTCATTACATAACCCAAATTACGTTAACCACGTTCAACAAAATATAATTATTACAAATACGCCAAGAGCGACATATGAAGATGCCTCCTTGTTTGATCAGAGTATATAGTAAGGCTAATAAATCTGTCTTTACAAACAAATACACAATGGAAAAAGAAAACTCTAAATAACATCTACCTCCAGCACGCCTCCGGAAGCTTTATTCGTCTAAGAAGAGAACCTGAAAACCCTAAACCTCAAACTACTCAAAATCAATTGAGTACCCGAGAGTTTAAGGGGAAAACAAAAACTTTAAATCAGACATAAAGCCTATTATGAATAATAATCTAACATCTCATTCCTTTTAGATATCAGTGAGACCACACCCTTAGCGGAACGGGTTTTCCCCTCACTAGTATCCTAAAACCTTTATAAAACCATATTCTTTTCTCCTGTGCCTTACCATAAGGTAGTTGGTGTCTTTCTGGGTTGGCGTTCCATAATGACAAAGTTGGGAAACAGAGAATATCGTCTTTCGACCAAAAACAAGCAAGAGGTGGAATACCACAAAGAGAGAGTGTACCTAATAAAAAAGTAATTCTTGTAATTGGAATATATTTTGTTAACCCTCCCTCTGCCAATTGCATATTTCCATTCGTATCACAATAATGTTTCCAACTCTAGTTTTTTTCCGGTGAAACGTTTTCTCTAGATCACATTCTAGTATACGTTCTGAAATAGTACTTCGTTCAAAAACTTGGCCAAAAATGGCCTCGTAACTATTAGACTTGAAAGAAACGAGAAAGATCAGTTTTCAAAAAAAGAACAAAGACAAGGAAATAGCGACATGAACTAAATGTCCTATCCAAGCCAAGGAGCCTACTCCAAAAAGTCCTGACAAATGATGATTGAGACGAGATTCGGCATTTTTGAACCAGAATGAAGAATTGAATGAAAGGGCTCGCTTTGACCATTAGGGGTAGGTAACCCGTTCCCTGTCTTTGTTTCTATTGCATTCTATCTCATCGTATCACATTCTGTTTTACGATATTTGAGCATTCTCAACGAATCCATAAGAAGTGATCCTATTTTTTTCACCGGATCCGGGTCCAGGTGAAGACCAAAGATCTTGAGCGACCAATCCGGCAGAACAACTCAAAAGATTTTTGCTCTTAGCCTTTGTTTGGCAAGCTGCTGTAAGTTTTCGATAAACTCTTTAATGCTCCAAAAAATTCATGATTTTTAGGAACTTTCTAAAAATTTATCCACAAAGGTTAAAACATACCTTTTCAAAATATTACGATGATATGAATACTTGAAAATAATTAGGATTTCTCGGTATGCATACTTGAAAATAATTAGGATTTTTCATTCCCGGTTTAGTCTAACACCAAATAATTAGGATTTCCCATTCCCGGTTTAGTCTGACACCGGGTCATAATTATAATTTCTAAGGTCGTTATTAACCTTTTTACTTTTCATGGGTTAACTACTAAGCTTTTAATTCCTAATAGACACCCTGTCCTATTTAAAGTTTTCATGGGATCACTAAGAACTTATAGGCTTCTGCCAGTTAACTTACTCGATTCATAGGTCCTCCTGAACCAATTAGTCCTTCCATCAACTAATCACCTTATCCTAGATTTCATGGGTTTACTAGGAATCTATGGATTTATCCAGTAACACACTTCACATCCTAATTTTCATGGGTTGACTAGGAACCTACTAATACTTCCATTAGCCACATTCTTATCTTAGTTTTCATGGGTTTACTAGGAACCTACTGGTGTCAATTCTTAATTCGGATATAGTTTTATTGGGTTCACTATAAACCAATTAGCCCCTGCCAAGTGTCCTTAGTATATAGTTTTCATGGGTTAACTATGAACCTATTGGTTTCCTCCAATAACTACTTAATCATAGTTTTCATAGGTTTATTATGAACCTTTTGGTTTCCACCAATAACTTACTTATCATAGTTTTCATAGGTTTACTATGAACCTTTTGGTTACCTCTTATAACTACAAAGTTTAGAAATCTTATATTTTTGGGTCACCCTGACTCCTTGGATGCAATTCAACTCATTCAGGAGATCAAGCAATTTATATTCATTATTGAGTTAACTTAGTGGGTTCTTCTACCCCTTTTTCCCCAAAATACAGTTATGGATCATCATGTGAATATATTCCTGTTTGAAGAAGAAAATTAACAATTTTAACTATACCACTCTTATGGGTTTAAGGTCCTTGAAATATATTTCACAAAATATAGTTAGCACCCTTAACATATATTTTTATCAAGGAAAATTCTTCTTCAAAATTACATACTCAAAGCTAGTACAAAACTCCTCTATATACGCCTTGGTTTTCTTTAAAAATTTAGACTTATGGGTTTTAAAACCTTTCAACAATGTCGAGAGCTTCTATTTTTCAACCCTTCAAAGGGATTTAATTATATCTTTTAAAAATAATAGGCTCTAGCCCTCTTTATACATTAAAACACTCTTTCCAAACCCTTCAACCCCATTGAAACTCAAACCATTTGCAATTATTGGAAAACCATTTGAAACTAATAAAACGCAAACCTTTCGAAAGAAATGCAAAATAAACCATTCGAAAATTCACTAGGTTCAACTTAAAATATATGGAGAACCTTCTTTGAAAATCTTTTGACTTCATTAGAAACAACCTCTCGACTTTGTCGAAATCTCTACTTCGAAGGCTTTCAGACATATCATTTAAAACAACAGACTTCTTCCTTTTTAAAATAACTCCTTCAAAAACTTTGGGTTATACTTCAATTATAAAACAAGGGTAAATCATCTAAGTCGAAAGCTTTGGTACTTTTCGAAAGCATTGGAGAAGTGGCTGGTTTTAAAACAAGTAAGCCTTTCGACCTTGTCGAAAGCAACGACTTCGAAAGGTTGGAAAAAACGGCAATAACCTTTCGACTATGCCGAAAGGTTCAAACCAAAAAATGATAAAGAGGAAGTAACCTTTCAACTTCGTTGAAAGGTTTAAAACCTTTATTTTAAATGTTTAGCCGGGTCGAAACAAACCAAGTCGAAAGCTCCTTTTTGAACGCAAGCAGTTGTAAGTTTTTGGTTTATAACAAACATACTCCAACCTCTTTGGCAACCACCTTCCGACTAAGCACCCTTCGTCCTTGTTCAATTCATTATGCACCAAGTAACTTGATACCATATGCATTAAACTTTGACCTTGTCGAAAGCTACAATCTTTCGACCATGTGGGAAGGTATGATGCCTAAAATGGCTAAAACATGCAAAAAGCATGATTTTCTTATTTTTAACTTAAAAAGATAACTTTTCAACTAACCTTCCTTTATTTGATAAATTATCATTGATTGATAAATACTTTTCAGAAAAGTGTTGCCACTAATTTAAAATTAAATAATAATTTTATTTTATAAAATGCCCCTTTTTCTTAATTAAATATATAAAACATTTAAGTCCCATACCTTAAATTATTCTATATATTCATCAAATCACTTGGGAAAAAATTGGAAAAATTCTAGAAAATTTATTTTAATATTTTCTCCAACATATATAAATTTCAAACCCAAATAACTATTATTTTAGCCGTAATTAATTTATAACCTATTAAATCATTTTCTTCACTAGAAAATTAATACAAAATCCAAATAAATTCAGAAAATTATGGAAATTGAAACCCATCTCCAAAATCATGTTTTCTATAACATAAAATTTTCCATAGCATTTAAAAATCATTTCATCATGGTTTTACCCTAAAACCATATATATCTCCTTTAAAACAACCTTGTTTAATCCATATAAATCATAAATCTAGCATATCATCATTCTATATATCATAAAACAGATTTACAAAAAAATCCAAAACTATACAATCATAAAACTAAAATAGAGATGTAGAAATTATTATTCACCTTAGATTGGATAAGGAAATTAAAGTTTGATTGAGATTGATTCCTTCTAACTTGAATCCTAAGCTTTAAGTTGATTTTGTCTTCTCTTCTTCCTAATGGGCGGCCTTGCTTTTCACGGTTATAAAATTTGTTTTAAGTAAAATGAATGTGCATGACCTAACGGTAATAGTATAAGGGAGGGAAGTAGAGTTATTTACCATAATGCCCTTATGTTTAATTTCCTAACCATTTATATAAGTTCATTAGATTTTGAATAAGCACGACCACCTAGTTTATTAATCAACCTCAATCTCCTTATCTTCATTATTCTATTAATTTATTCTAATTAAATCATCTGAATAATATCAACAAAATTAGGAGTGTTACAATATCATCAACATATACTTTTATAATAAAATATCTTAATTTCTTGTTTAATAAAAAAAATGTTTGATCTGCCTCTCCTATTTCAAATCTAGAAGCTATCATATAGCTTTTTAATGGTTCATACCACACATGGGGTTCTTGTTTTAAACCATAAAGAGCTTATTTAGCATATATACATGATCAAGAAATTTTTCATGTATAAATAACAGAGTTTGTTCTAAAATACATTCTTTTTTACAATGCCATTTGAACATGTGCATTTAATGTCCATTTGAAATAGTTTAAAGTTATGATGACATGAGAAAGCTAAAGAATACGTTTTGCTTCTAATCTAGCTACATGAGCAAACATTTCTTCATATTCTATACCTTCTTCTTGATTATATCCATGTGCAACAAGCCCAGCTTTATTTCTGGTTATATCTCCATGTTCATCAACTTTGTTTTTGTAAACCCATTTCGTTCCAATGACCGTTTGATCATTTGGTCTTGGAACCAATTCAAACATCATTAGATTCGAACTGATTTAGTTCTTCTTACATTGCAAGAATCCAAAATCATCGTTAGATGCTTCTTTATGATTTTTAGCTATATGACTCATTTTATTTAATTGACTTCTAGCTTTAGCGTTAGTATTAGCTTCACCAATTATATTTCCCGCAAGATGATCTTTTCATATTTGCAGAGGAGATTTAAGATCATTTGTGATTTTTGATTCTTAAGGAGGATTATCTAACTTCGGTGAAGTATTAATTATGATTTCTTCTTCATCATTCTTACTATTTCCAAATTATAATCAAAAGATACGTGTAAAGTTCATTTTATTATTTTTGATCTTTTAATAAAAATTTTGTGTGCTTTACTTCATTCCAAATATCTAACAAAAATACCTTCATCGGATTTTTGGTTGAATTTTGCTAATTGATCTTTTATATATAAGACAAAACATTTTGAACCGAAAATTCTAAAATAGGCAATATTTGGTTTTCCACCATTAAATAGTTTGTGTGATGTGTGTTTTGTTAGAGGTCTTATAATGATATGGTTTAGAACATAATGGGCACTAGATACAACTTTCGCCTAGAAGTTCTTTGCTAATAGCTATACTTAGTAAAGTTCTAGCGCATTCTTTTAGCATTCTATTTTTTTTCTACGATGCCATTTTGGTATGGGGTTCTAGGAAAGTAGAAACTGTGGCTATTACACTTTTTATTACAAAAATCATTAAATATTTTGTTTTCAAATTCACCACCGTGATAACTTTTAATACTTTTAGTTTTAAAACTCTTTATACTTTGTATTATTTTTGTAATGATTTCAAAAGTTTCGTAAGTTTTGCTTTAATCTTTCTAAAGTAATGTCCAGATATTCCTAGAAAAGTCATCTATTGTAATAAAGAAATGTTTGTTATGGTTTGTGAATTGTAATTGAGCCAGGCCGAAGGGATCCAAACGGAATAATTCCAGTAGTTGTAAAGTAGAAATTGTTTTCATATATTTAAAAAAGATTTTTATAGTTTTCCTAACTGACAAGCATCGCATAAGTTATTTACACTACAATTCATTTTTGGTATCTTTTAATAATTCAATTTAGATAATTTTCTTATGGATTTAAAAATAATGTAACAAAATCTTTTTCTAAAGCCAAGGATCATTGTCTTTAGTCATTAAACACATATCAATATTATGAATTATTTTCATATTTAAAACATAAATATTTCTTTTGCTAATTCCTTCAAAAATTAAAATTTTATTTTAGTCAAAAATAAAACATTTATCCTTTTCAAATGAAATACTCAAACCTTTATCGCAAAGTTGACTAATGTCTTTTTTTAAGTTCTTAACTAATAAAACATTTGTAATAAGAGGTTAATTAAATATGTCGTCATTGCTCACATCGCCTTTTCCAATGACGTATCCTTTGATGTTATCTCCAAAAGTGACGGTTCCTCAATTTGAGTAAATAATGTTTGATAGCATTTCTTTGTTCCTAGTCATATGCTTAGAGTGACCATTATCGAGTATCCATTTGCCTCTTTGGTTATTTGGTACCTACAAAAAATATTAATTTGAATTGGTACCCACTTCCTACGTTAGATTCCTAAGAGTTAGGTCTTAAGCAACCATACCCAAGAGGGTTTGGTGTTCCTTTTAAAAATGAAATCAAAATTTTTATGTACACTATCTCTTCCTTTATTAAAATTTAAGAATTTCATAAATAGATTTTCAAAATTATTCTTAAGAACTTTTATCTCTATACTAAGTAAATTAATATTAGAACTTACATTACAATTTTCTTTTGCTAATTTAACATTCATATTTTTACAAATATCAACTTCAGTATTTAAGATAGTGTTTTGAGATGCTAAATTATTGCAAGATTCTTGTGCTTGAGCTTGTTCTTCTCATAAAGTTTTCTTTTCATCTTTTAGTAAGTTTACTTCTAATTCTATCCTATTTAATATTTCTAAGGTTTCTTTATATATTCTTTTGAAATATTTCAATTTATCTAATAATTATGAATTAAGTTCTACAAGATCATCAAACGAAATATCTCTCACATCGTCATTTGAGGCCATGAAGCAAACATTTGCTGAATCACTTTCACTTTATGAGGATGAATATGAGTTCGAATCATCTCATGTAACTTGAAAAGCTTGCTTCCTATTTTTAAAGAATCTTTCATTTTTGTTCTTAAAGTCATATTTCTCTTTCTGAGATTTAGACAAACTTTCTTTATATAGCCAAATTTATTGCATTCATAGCATTTGAGTGATGAAGACGATGTGTTGTTGTAGTTATTATTGCCAAAATTCCTATCCTTCTTCATTTTTAGGAATTTCTTGAAATTTTTGAGTAGAAGTGCAAAACCATATCATCAACATCAGATTCTTCTTTTTCTGCTTGAAATGCTATTGTTTCCCTTTCTGGAGCCTGATATATTTTTATCTATAAGTTCACTTCGTATGACATGATATTTCATATTAACTCTTCGGGTTTTATAATAGAAAGATCATTAGCTTTTTTTTAGTTGATACTTTTCATTTCCACTCATCTATTAAAGAGTTAAGATTTTTTTAACTATATTGAAATATGTAATATCTTGCTTAGTGCTATTAGGGAATGTTGAATGTCTTGAAATCGTGAATACATATCACTAATATTTTCATTTTGCTTTATTATGAAATTCTGAAATTGGTTTTTCAACCTTGAAATTTTGCTTTCTTTAACTTTATTTGTTCCTTCATGAGTTACATTTAAATTACATCAAATTTCATAAGCAGATGCCACACACTAACTCTATTGAATTCATTTTTGTCCAGGGAGAAAAATAGCATGTTCATAGCTTTAGTGTTACCAGAAGCATCTAGTTTTGGCTGTTTGACCATTATGCATAATCAGTGGTAGGAACAGTGTATTCCTGTTGTGTAATATTCCAAGTGTCATACCCATTAGCCTACATATCTATTCTCAACCTAGTTGACCAATAAGTGTAGATTAATTCGTTAAATAGTGCTAGTCGTGTAGTAGATTATCCTTCAATACAATAAGAAGTAATTTTTTTCCATAGTACTTGAATGATATTCCATAAACTTTGTTACTGTTGTATGAATGTCTATTTTTGATACTAAATGAAAGTCGTTATGGATCGAGTAATATGAATTATTCTACTGAGTTAAAACTTGTATAGTAATAGCTTAAATAAAAATGCTCTAAAGTAAAAAAACATTAGAGATTTTTATAGTAGTTCACACTTCTCGTTCAAAATCCAGTCCCAGAATCCTTCTAGGATTAATAAAGCAACCCCCACTTAACCCGACAGAACAAGTATCTTACAAAATTTCTGAGCAGCTGAACATGACTTTACTTGCTTGAAGATCTCTAATATGACTTCAACTGCAAAAGTAGTAAGTTGTTGACTTTATATATTCTGGATAAAACACTAACGAGTCAGTAAAATACACCCTTTCTATAATCTCCTTTAGATAATGATTCCTATGTGCAGATTAAGGAAGTAGAAACTTGGATGCTTTTTGATAATTCATAAGAGAGTAGAGAGTAGAAAATAAGTAAGAATTAGTAAATCTAAAAATTAATATCACTTCTATTTATAGTGTTTGGAAGGTTCTATTTGAAAGGTTATCACCATTAGAAAAGTTAAAGAAGAAGACAACTCTCCAAATTTGAATTTTCTACAAAGAGGCACTTCTTTTCATACAAGTCAGATGGCTAAAAATTAAATTAAATTGGCTAAAAAGTAGCAATGCAAAACAAGAACAAATAATGTAAAAGTAGGCTAATTCATATGGTTGAACTTTTTTCATACATCTGAATTATAATTCAAACGGCTGAATTTGCCAAAAAAGAAAATAAATGTTTTGTATTATATTTCTTTTGAATTCAACCGTTTTGAAATTCTAAGACTATACGTCCGAATTCTTTGAAAAAATCTAAAAATAATTTTCAAAAAAGGTTAGTGTTTATGTATGATCATCGTAAGGAAGATTTACATAGGAACTATATTAACTATATATGCCAAGACTTAACTTAATTTTGTCTTTAATATTTGATCTTGATTCCATGGTGGATCATCATATCTCCTTGAATTTATTCATGGAAATATAATAATAGTGTGTATATATCGAATGTATTGAAACTCAAAAGGCAGGATCTAACTCACGCATGTACTTCCTTAGATGAGACACATGAAAAGTGTCAGGTTCTCCTGCCAAACTACTTGAAATAATATGTGAGTTTTCAATTCTCTTAATGATTAGAGACGGACCAACATATCTATATGCTAATTTTCCCATCATTCAAATCATACAACACCCTTCATCGGTGATACTTTCTCAAAAAATAGAATCTATGTCTAAGAATTCCAAGTCCTTTACGCCTCTTGACTGCATAACTTTTCTACCTCGATTGAGCTTCTTTCATACTTACTTAGATTAACCTAATCTTTTTAGTCACTTCTTTTACCAAATTTGGACAAAGTATTGGTCTATCACTTATCTCCAACAAAATGCAAGCGATTTGCGCAGACTTTCGTAAAGTGCTTTGAAAATTGTCATTCTTATACTAGCCTAATAACTATTATTATAGAAAAACTTGACTAAGTGCAAATGGTCTTGCATGACCTCCAGAGTCCATCAAAAAAGCTTTTAATAAATCTGCGAGTCCTTTATTGACCTTTCTATCTAACCATAAGCCTACAAATGGTAAGCGGCACTCATCTTCAACTTGGTATCCAATTCATTCTACAAGATGTTCTAAAACTCAATGTTAAATAAAGGAACTCTATTACTTAAAATGCTATTCGATATTGCATGCGGTCTTGCTACATTCTTTATGGACAACTTTGTCAAACTAGTGTAACTCTTATCAACTTAACAAGGATAAAGTGTGCACTCTTGGCCAATCTATCATTCACAACCCAAATGTTTTCGTTTACCTTATTCATCCTTGGAAACCCATTAATAAAATCAGTAGAGACAGAATCCTATTTCCACTGTGGCACTTCCAAAGGTTGAAGTAATCCACTTGGCTTTTGATGCTCGGCTTTTACTTATTGCTGATTCATACATTGCTTCACCCACAAGCCTACACATCTCTTTCCATACCTTCCCAAAAGAAACCTCTTCATATCTTGATATATTTTCATACCACCTGGATGAATGCTAAACTTCAATCATGACATTCTATAAGAACTTCCTTTCTTAGATTATCCACATTCGTACATAACCATCCCTTCTTTCTCAACCAGCCATTTGGTCAAGTACAAAATCTTCCAAGTCATTAATCTCATCACCCACCTAGCATCTCTTTATCCGATTGGCTAATATTGGATCATCATTTTGTTTTGCGCAATTCTTTCGATCACTACCAGTTGAACTTCTAAAAGAAGAAAAAACATTGATGTACTCTGACTAGAACTGACCACTGACCTCATCATAACTCCACATGAATCCAATGCCTCTAGATCATTCCATTTATATAACATCGCTAATGCTACACTTTGATGTTATTATACTAAGTGCATCCGCCACTTATTTTCTTTCCCTGGCGTATACTCTATTCCAAAGTCATAGACTGCTAAAAACTCCAGCCATCTTTGTTTCCTCATATTCGACTTCTTCTGAGAGAATAAACACTTTAAGGACTTATTATACATAAACAATTCAAATTTTTCTCCTAATAGATAGTACCTCCATACTTTCAATGCAAAGATCACTGCTGCCAACTCCAAATCATATGTAGGATATCTAAACTTCATACAGTCGAAATTGTCGAAAAGCAAAGGGAAGAACTTTGCCTCACTACATTAATACATCTCCTATCCTAGATCCACATGCATCAGTATACACCACCAAACCTTGATTCCCATCTAAAATAACTAACATGGGTGCATTAGTCAATAAATATTTTAGCTTCTAAAATGCTTATTCATTTTTATCAGTCCAAACATACTTTATGTCCTTTCTTGTTGGTATAGTCATTGGTGCTACCATATGAGAGTAAATTTTAATAAATCTCCAGCAGTAGCCAACTAACCCCAAGAAACTTCTAGCTCGATAACAGTCTCGGGTCCTTTTCCAATTATTCATAGCTTCAATCTTTGATGGATCAATATATACCCCATTATCTAACACTACATACCCAAGAAACTTCACTTCCCTTTTCCGAAAATGACATTTTGAAAACTTCTCTTCTAACTGATGCTGCCTCAACGTATCTAGCACTATTTAGAGATAAACTTCATAGTTTGGTCACTCTTTGAATATATCAAAATGTTGTCAATAAATACCAAAACAAATCTATCTAAATACTCTAAGAAGATTTGATTAATCAAGTCTATAAAGAAAGCAGATACATTGGTCAATCGGAAGGACATGACTAACCATTGACGCAGACCATATCTCATTCAAAATGCCATTGATGGCAGACAATCCTCCAACACTCTTAATTGGTGGAAACCTATTGCTAATTCCATCTATGAAAACACCTTGACCCTTCTAAATTGATCAAATAAATTGCCAATTCTGGGCAAGGGTTATTGATTCTTTATGGTCTTCTTATTTAGCTTTCTATAATCAATACATATCCTAAACTGCCCATCTTAATTTTTTAACAAGCACCATTATAGCTCTGTAATGTGAACTTCTTCTAATAAAAATCCTTCTCTTCTAAATCTACTGGCTTCCCATTTAACTCCTTCATCTTGGTAGTGTCATTCTTCTTGGTGGTCTACATACTGGCTCAGATCTATGTATGGGATCTATTTGAAATGTTATGGCACGTTTCGATGGTGGTCTCGTAGTAGGCTCAAAAACATCATCTTACTCTCTCACAACAAAAACCTAATTTACTTCTTCCTTCATACCTTCCATTACACCTAAGATTGAAAAGACATTGAAACTCGATTCTTCTAACGAGTATATAATTCAATCATGGAAATTAGGATGCTTTAACCATATTACTCGATCTGAACGAAATATCCTACTGTCTTATCAACTCAACGAAATCCATACCCAAGATTATCCAATGATGCATAAGATCAAACACATTTAAATTGCAAGCAAACAGATGGCCTACCACTTCAAACTCTACATGATCACATCTCATTACAGGAGTTTCATAGCCACCTACCGGATTCGCAACCCTTGAAGAGGTAATAAGTTATGTTGGTTCAAGGTTTAACGTATCAACCATACATCCAGAGACAAATACCAGACATCTAGAGACAAATAATATGATGCTCCAGTATTGTATAACACATTAATAGGAATTTTATAAATAAGAAGTGTACCTCCAAACTAAGCCTTTCCCCTCTCCAATTGGTCTAGAAGCCGTAGGTTTTAAAGCGAAAACCTTTCTCTTCTGAGATTGGCTGAATTGGGACAATCATTTTTGGTATGCACCATCTTGTTGCAGATATAGCACCTCACATTCTTCTTATCAAAAACATTCTTGCTTTCACTAGAATGACACTCATTTGCAAAGTGCCATTTCTTATCACACTTATAACAAATCACTTAAGCTTTTCCCGTTTTGGACCCCTTTCTTCTGAGCTTTCTCTTTCTTCCAAATAACTCCCTCTTTTTTCCTTAGTAACCCTAGTCTCCACATACTTGTTATTTCCCAGAGATGCAAAGTGAATCTTCATTCCTTAGATCCATATCTACAATGACATTAAACAGGTCTCTAAGGCATGGTATTGTTGCCCTAGCAATCTCTTGCTTCAACCCTCTTATGAACTTCTTGTTCTTATTAAGCTAGGTATTTATGATAGCTTGTCTACATCTTGACAGCGCATCAAACTTCGTAATATACCAACACAATCATATCACCCTACTCTAGCTACAAGAACTTCCAAACCAAAGTCAACTTAGCTGATTTAGATAAACTTCTCTTTAAATCTCTCTCTAAAGCCAACCCGAGTATCTTACGGCAACACTATTCTACCAGTATAAAGCAATTCCTTGCAACTGGCTCGTCGCCAATCTCCTTTCCTGATCATCGTTCAACCTCATATCCATGAAAATTCTTGCACATCGAAGAACCCAATCCTTCACTTTAATGGCATTCTCTACTCCCAAGATGTTTCCGCCTAAGCTAGTATAATCTTGGCTTGACGTAGCATATTTATTATTAGTAGCCATTTTGGTACGATAGCTCCCGCATTACCGACATCACCTCCAGTTAATCCACACATTGCTTGAGTTTGCATCATATTGACAAAGAACTAATACATAGCCCCCATATCAACTGGTGCAGTTCTAGCACCCACATTAGCATTATCGTTTGCATTCGCATATGCACTGGTGGTTCTGTTAGCGTTTCTAGCATTGGCCCGAACATTCCCATTGGTTGTAGTGATTTCGCCTCCCAAGTTTAGTCTTCTACGACCAGTATCTGTTTCTTGTAATTTGCATATGATTCTTCATAAGATACATAAGAATGGTCTAAGATAGAGGGTAGAATATATATAGATATGTGTAATTGTTTTGTGTGTATATATAAAAGATAACAAGTAAGTTAAAATATTGCTATCGCATACCCCTAGTTTTTCTTTCAATTTTCATTTGAGCAATGTTCTTCCAAAATCTTATTAAGTTTTATGTAATCTTATGCTCTGATACAAAGTTGGAACATCTGTCATTTTGAGGCTCGAAAATAGATACTATTGATATTGCAGTCATCCTTAGCATTATTTCTCAATGACAGATCCGTTATTGAATCAGTAACACCAAGTGCACTAGAATTTACGAATTTTAACAAATTATTTTAATTCATAAATTTGCAGAATTCGTTACAGTTCAATTTCCATAAACCCACTAGTACATCGTTCAGAAAAAATATATTAATTACAATATAGTTTCAAGAGCGACATATGATGATTCCCCCTTCAATGATCAGAGTCTTAACTACTTAGATGGCTACAGTGCCTGTCGTTGCATATAGTTAACAAAATCATAAGTAGTTAAACTACTACACGATGGAAATATAATCTTGTATATAGTAGCTTGCCTCTTGCATGCCTTCAAAAGCTTATTCGTCTAAACCGAAATACCTTACTCTCAGCCTACCCAATTTCAAACTGAGTACCCAAGAGTTTAGAGGGAAATCAAAAACTTTGGTTCAAAAAAATAGTCCGGTGTGAAAAATATTATTCCATCTTGGATCAAACTATGGGTACTTAATGTGACCACACTGTTGACCGGAATAGGCTTTCTGTCACTAATACGCTATCAAACAATATGTCAACCATAACATATCCTTCGTCCAAAATAATTAGCACATAATAATAACATCATTATTATATCATGCATGCATGGGTTAAAATGAATGGTCCCTATTCACAAGGTTAAGGGTTACACATCCCTAAAACTACTTAGTCCATATATGGTACATTCATCAATGTAGTTTCCTAGGGTCACTATGAACCTATATTGGTTTCCTCAGCCAGCTAAAACCCTACCGACTAACTCAGGCTAAGATTTACTAGATAATTTAATGGCCTTCTAGTATAGTCAGAAGAAATATCAATGGTCTCCTTAGATTAGTAAGAGAAGATTACGATGGTTTATTAAAAATAGTAGGAGAAAAGAATAATAGTCTTCTTAAAATAGTTGGAGAAAAGAATAATGGTCTCCTGAAAATGGTAAGAGAAAACATAGATGAGCCAACTGCTACGAGTTCCTTTGGATGCCTAACTCCACAAATTTTGGCTATAATATCGCCAAAGCCTTATGCATCGGAATCGCGGCCTAATTATTCGGGGGCTTATGGTTGGAGGATAGGGCGTGACCTTACCCTACTCTCCATCCAAAATCTAGTTTTCAAAAGAAATTCAAAAAGTTAAGTGATCAGCCCAAGACATCCTAACATAATTTAATCTTCCCGATCTCCTAGATGCAATTATACTCACTCGGGATTTTAAGTCAAACCATACCCACTAATGGAACAACCCAAATCGCTCATCAATCCCCAATTTCCCAAGGTCAAAATGTTGGATGATAACATTCATCAAGAATGTGAGTACGTCAGCAATTCATCATATGTAGTAAGAACCGACAATCAAACTAAATAAACATATAACATATCAAAATTAATTAAATATATGTTCAATTTGGTAGCCAACTTATACACAAATTATTTTTCTAAAGTAAGAGCTTCTTCTACACATAACACTTTAAATATAGGAAAAATATCCTTTCTTTCCTTTGACACTTTTATAAATACTTAACAAAATCATCCTTTTTGTTTAAGTAAAGATTTGCCAAATATAGAGTTAAAATCCTTCCCATATTAAAAAATGTAGTTATCCTTTCTTTCAAGACAAGTGTCAACATGCATTGTGAACGTGACCTTTAGGCCTTAAAATTATAGCCTTCATGCTATTCTATAAAATAAAGCTTTCGTGCCCTTTTCTATAAAACATAGTCGTTGTGCCCCGGTAAAGCGAATCCATCATAGGCAAAAATGTAGGCTATCATGCCTCATAAATTCTTTTGCCAACGAATGCTAAAAATAGAGGCCATTGTGCAGTATTAAAATCACAGTGATCATTAATAAAACAAACTTTCATCACTTATCACGATAGGTAGTTATCATGAGTACGTAGAAAAATGAAATAAAAGTAATATAACTTAGCCTTCGACTTTAGCTAGAACATAGATTTCCAACTTAATAAAGCATTGTCATTGTGAGTTAACATGAAAGGCACTGTCGCGGGTATTTGAAATAATGCTCTCATGAGTAATCAAAATATAGCCTTCATTGGCAAATTGAAATAGAGCTTTCGTGAGTAAAAGTAAAATATTCAAAAGGAGTAAAACTTAGAGGTCGTGGGTAAAACTTAGCTTTAATATAGCTATCGTGGACGATGACTTTCATGTGTTAAACGGAAGCTTTAAAAGACTAAGTAAAATATTGCTATCGTGGACAATAGCTTCTGTGCAAAAAAATTAGGGATTTTGGGCTTATAATGGCATTTGTGTAATGTTTCCAAAAATTAAAAGTAAAAAAAACTACTTTCGTAGGTCAGGGATGTAAGAAGGTCCGCCAGCTATGACCCCTTTTACCTCAGGCTCTCACTGAGGCACTTTTCGATCTTGAAATTTAACTCATTTAAGGGATTTTTACATGCCTACGCAAATATCAGGCCGCTAAAGTGGGGCTTCCAAGGCTCGAACTCTCTCCCTCTACAGGTGAGCTAGGAACCATTGCCACCATACTAAAGCTGGGGACGATATTCATAGCCATATTATTCGTTAAACTTTTCACCCAACCCATATCATTTATCAGAATCTCATTAATTTCATCTTTTCAGAATTCTTTTAGATACCAAAGTGGAAATTTAATTTTATTCACCAAAAATAGATTTTTCCTAAAATTTATATTATTATCATATTTTGCAAATAAGTCCAATTTACACAAAACAATTTATATTGAATTGTAAACACTTAAGAAAATCCTCATAAATTCTCAAAAATCAATATTTATTTCCTTAATCATATTAAAATTTTGGACCAAAATAATTATTCTTCGTGAAATTGACCATTTTCTTCCTTAGAAAGTTCAAAATAAATTTATATAAATTCCAAAAATTATGAAATTTAAAACACATCTCCAAAATAATAATACAAATATCATATAAAAAATTAGCTTATTTAGAGACAAAAAACTTGGCTTTTTCCATATAAAACCCTTTAGGAAAATTTCTAAAATTCCTAAATAATAACCATTCAACCATATATATGATTTTATGTTCAACATACATAACAAACATTCAATAAAGTTTAGATGTACACTCAGACATGAATCAACATACATCAAACAAATGAGATGGTAATATTAAGTATTCACCTTTTAGTCCTTGTTGAAAAGATGAAATTTGCCTTATTTAGCTTATCTTTAATTTTCCCCTTCTTTCTTAACCGTTGTGGCCAACTTTGGTTTCTATTCTTTGTTTATAAGAATGAAAATGAAAATGAATATGATGGCGAGGAGAGTATATTATAAATTTGCTCTTTATCTTTTGTTCCTTCTATACTTATGCTTATTAAACCTAGTTTCCTTGACCATTTTCTTTAATTATATTTATTAAGGCCACTTAAGTTAATTAATATAGAAAATTCTAGATTTACAACTTCTCATTTAATTGCCCATAAAAATTAATTATTTAACGTTTGTTTAATAGAATTAGGTATGTTACAATAGTGTTTGTCCCTAAATAGGGGTGAGGCACGAGTGTCATTGTGTTACGTTTACCCACTTTGTAACTCTGAAAGTGGAAATCGTAGTGCTAACCGATTTAAACACCTGAAGCGCCTTATCATACAAAGTTGGACCCCTCAACGGCCTACAAAGGCCATAAAGGAAACTCCACCCAAGCACCATAGAAAGTCGTGGGTAGCTACCTTATTAAAAAATTAGTCTGTTTGGTTTAGGTGCTTATATTTTCCTTATGTCTACTTATCCATTATATAATGCACAAAAAGCTAAGTCTACATGCTTACCAAACAATGTGGAGGCCATCTATTACACCCCAACTCTATGCCCATACTACCAAACAGTATTATTAGGTAATACTATCTGATAATATGGAGAATGAGGCGATGTTAGACTGCCACACATGAATATTCCCATATGCAAACACTGGTATGTATTTCAAAAATCATAAATAACTCACGTATATGTACTCACTATCGACACAAAGCAATAAACATGTGTGTTTCCAAGATAGAAAAATACACGATATAAAATAAATCATAGAGAACATAAAGTCATCCATGCAACAATAAAATATAATAATAATAAATATACATGAGTCTAGGTTGGATACAAATTGGGTCAAACTATTATTATCTCAAAAATATATAATGTATAAAACCTCTCTCTCTCTCTATATATATATCAACATCATCAATTTACATTAGGTTACAAAAACAAATAATCTCATACCAATCAACTAGTAGTATAGCTTTCGTCTATATCCAACTATCACAATCTGGTCTCTTTGTCCATGAACCCGTAATCTATATCTAGGACTCACCCGAGTATTATCTAAATATACATGGATCAAACTATGTCTAGAATGTGTATGTCAATATAAAATAACAACTACATAATATAAACAAGTGCAACGCAAGTGGTACATGCATATCTTAAATGGCAACATATCTCAAAACCATGTACATTATAGATAACATATTTTCAAGTAAGTCGATCAACACATCAACGACATATAAGCACATGGTTGAAACAACCATAATCTAACTATCATCATGTATAAAACTCATCAACAATATATGACACACTCTTAGCAATGCCTTAGAACATCTCTCGAGCAATCCTAAAGTAGACATACCCTGGTTCTGTCTCACTCGATATATATAACACATAACAATCACTCAAATGAAACATACGTGAAATATAAATATGGCATACCCTCGACAGCCATGGTCATTTCCCAAATAACTATGCAAAGGTAGGTACAAGGCCCAACTCCATGCTATTAACATTTCTGGCTATGCTCGATAGTGGTATGATCAATGTGTACAGGGTTACACAACTACATAAACTTTTAGACTTATAAATAATCTAAGATATTAATAACCACATAATAATCATCTTGACGTTCAACGTCATAGTAATCGATTTGGCTCCCATCCACTGAAATTATCATATGGTCTCTCAGACCTCTAATTATCCACCTAACTCTAAATTTTATGGATAATCATCAGGACTCTCAGTTCTATGTTCTCTCAGCGTAAAAAAACTCTGTTTCTACATCAATATCGACAAATGATTAGATCGTATCTTAGCTGTAAACACAATGGTCTCATATAAGTGAATAAGTGGGTGTCTATAGCATCTCATGCTATCTTATCAATAATAACCATATAGGAGACTGATAGCACTTAGCCTACTCTGGGAGCCTTCCTCGGATGCACACAGTGTTACTCCTATAAGCTTAGTTACATCGATGGTCATCGTGACCCAAAATTCATCAAGTGCAAGACAACGTGCGGTAGTCATGATCCTGCAAGTACCCCTAATAGTAACATACTACTAGCCTATGTGGCAAACAGGCGGTGGCTCTTAGCCATATACATCAAAAAGATGTCACGGATTTAGCGAGCGACCCCACAATGAGGCCGTTAGGATGGATTCTAGCCAATGTGGTTTACTCCATTTCATATAATAGGAGTATTCACATAATAGATGAACACAATTATGACTTTCAGCCTAATCACTCTCAGTGCGCATCACCATAAATATGATACACCATATACATGACCCTTTTAGAGCGACATCTACGTTCAAAAAGTAATCGAACAAATATCAGCTCATGCGTCCCATACCACATGGTGTTACTCGTCCGTTTACTCGATGTTCATAAATTACACTCATCGCCGCATAATTATCCTACATAAAGGTTCAAAAAATAATTGAATAAATACTATCGAAAGTCTCATACTAGACCATACTATAACTCCATTTATTCTAATTCCTCTTTACATGGAAATAGAAATATAAATTAACTAAATATACAATTCTATTATTTATTGTTTTGGAAGTGGTTTAAAAATAAAAAAATTCAAAATCTTTAAAATATATTCCAGTATTAATATTCGATCAAAAGAAGATTAATCTATAAAATTCCCATTCATTCTTAAAAATCCACTTAAAGTTTCAAAAATGAATATTTACAAACCTCTCGTTTAATTATAAGAAAATACACAAATTAAAATTTAACTCCAAATATCCAAAATTATATTTTCCAGTATAGCTTAGTTCAAATTCTTTTATATTTGTTCCCCAAGGCCTTTTAAAACGATATTCTTTCTATTAAAATAATGATAATCAAGTACTAAGCATTATACTTCCAAAATATTATTTTATAAACTTCCAATTTATGAAATTCAAATAGAATTAACTAGTTACTTTTAGAAATATAATTTTTAAAATAAAATTTTATAAAAATCATCTAAATATTATAATAATTAATGAAAATGAATAAAAACATAAGTATTGAAAACTTAACTTATATAATCAGATCCCAAAATTTCTTATTTTTCAAATAATTTCTATTTATAGAATACACAAAACAATTCACATAGATAATTTTCTATCACTAATAATATTTTCAATTTTGAATAAAAATCATTTCAAAATCCATTATTTAATTCCAAAAATATTTCACATCTTCCAAAGTAGTCCATTTCAAATTTATTTATTCCCTTCCGACCAATCTTACTTGTCATCCCGACTACTTACAAGCATCCATATATATTATGCAAACAACATAAAATATGTATACTCAACAATCGTCTAATTTCCCATTATAATCAACAAGTACATGATGGTTTACACACATTCAACCAATTCAATGCATATCAAACAATATTCATCACACAATTACCTTGTAAAACCATAGAAAAAAGGGGATCTAGACAAAAGTTGCGAGTTATGTAGATAAATCACCGAATGATGTATGAAATTCATTAATAGTTTCAGCATATTTTTGCACATATTCTCACTGCTTCCACCCCCAAATGTACACCCCTAAAAAACCAAGCTCGGATCACCAAAAATCCACCCAGTTAGCATCGATAGCCTATTCCACATGAGTCATGCATCGTGGTCGTCACCACCAACAGCGCCAAACTCAACAACCTTCGCCATTACCTCCTCCTAGTCACTACTGCACTGTCTTCATTGCATCAATGAATTCCACCACCTACTTCCGTTCGCGTGCGCTATCTTCCACTATCAACTATGATTATCGATCTGTCGGTCAAGCTGCCTTCGAACGCTTAAGTGCAAAAAAAATTCTTTTGCACGATTTGTTCTGGTTAAGGAGAAGAAAGAATGGGTCATATATTGATTTGGGTATGATAAAGTAGAGGAATTTTCTAAAAAGGAAGGGAGAAAGGAATTTGAAATGTTCTTGAACTGAAAGAAATTTGGCTATTTAAATTTTAGTTCAATCTAATTCAAATTGCTTTACATTCCTTTGTACAAATATATCCCGATAATTGAACAATTTTATTCCATTCGATGTCTACTTATTTATTTTCCACTATTTTATCCATATAAGATTTATTTGCACTTTTTAAAAATATATATTTTATATTCAATTAAAAAAATGTATTCACTATCAATAACTTATCTAAAAATAATTTATTAATTTAATTCAAGTTATTAAATCAAAATCATTCATTAAATAAAATTTGTTAAGTAAAATTTTATTTCAAAATATTAAGTATAAAACATCGAATTCTAATAATTTTATTTTAATTAAAATTATTATTATCACGGTGTAGAAAATAGGGTTGTTATAGATTTACTACTTCAGAAAATTGCGTCCTTGCAGCTTCTTATAAGGTTCTGAACTATCTTCGTATCTACAATCTTCCATCAAACTAAACTTGCTCAATCCTCTATGTGGCTCTCAAACTTTAACTCATCTTACCGTACGTTATTATTTTAAATAGATTCATTTAACAACTTTATATTTTTACATACGATAAATTTTTGTAAAAAATTTCTAGGTGTCGGATTTTTCAATTTTTTTTGAGAGAGTCTCCTTTTGTTTGAAGAGCATTCCAAAAAATCAAAATGCAATATAATCACAAAATCAATATACATCTCAATACGGGGCATCCTGAAACACAAGAAAACAAGATAATATCATAATATATTCTCATATAGTGTAAACATGTGCCTTTTCATTAGCGTTTTAAAAAAGTTAGCTTATTATAAAGCGAGCGAAAGCGAGCTATCATCACAATTTAGCACAAGTATGTGTAAGATCTAGATTTTTGTCAATTTATTTTGGAATATTTAATTAATTTTAAATATTGAAATGTTAGTTTTATGAGTCAAACAGCCTAAGTTTCAAATATAAGGGATTATTTAAAAATGTGAATTGTGAATTTGTTGTGAATAAAAATGATTTCGAAGGCTCGTTTAAATTCTGTTTAAATAAGAATGATAATAGTAACTTTAAAATTATAATTAAAAGTTATTTAAAATGGTTTTAATCATAATTCATTTTAATTAACATATGAAATTACTATTTTGGGACATTGTCTTGGATTTTAACGAAACTAGTGCCATTAGATCCGTAATAGCGAATTATTATACGTTATCGAATTTTGTGGTGATCGAACGTATCGTTTTGTTATGCGAGCTCGAAATGCTTAGAAAACTAATTACAAAAATTAATATAATATAACTGGGTTTGAAAAGAAATCTTCTATATATGATCGAGTTAGGTTTCGAGACTAGTTCCCTTATGTTCGAAATAAGGGTATTTCAAACAGAACGCCAGGCGGCATGCCTCATTTGGAGATCGAGATTTTTGAGTGCATTGCGCTAGACATTTTTGGATATAAAATATATATGTACCCTATCATAGCCCATACCACTAGCATATACCAGGCCATATTCTCCATGTCGTAACCATTCCTCCTTTCCCCCTATTCGGCTCCAAAAGAAAAAAATAGTTCAAAAATTTTCATATCAAAACATTGTCTCCATCAATGGCCATAATCGAATGGGGCCAATCTAGGCATGTTTAGATGATGTTGTTAATTAGAGATATGTTCGTCTAGGCTAAGGGAAGCTAGTGTATGGTTGGATTGTCAGGAAGTGGTCATGGGTAGCCGGAGTTGCCAGTTGAATAAGGAAAGAGAATTTTCAGTTTTGGCATATTCTGACATCATTGTCGAGAGTTGGTCGATGTGTCTTGAAGAGAAAATGTCGAGTGTGGTATGGGCAAGGCACTGGCGATGTTTGGTTGCATTTGGTCAAGTGTGGTGATGGAATTTGGGGGTTGAATGGTGATCGTGTTTTTGGGTATTGGGGGAGTTTAGGCGGTGATGGTGGTCGAGGTCGGTAGAGCGTGGGTCGATGACGCAGTGGTCTCTGATGAGCTATGGTGCTAGTGGCGATGAGGTGAAGTTTGGCTTGGAGTTTCATTCGTGTGAGAAAAAAATGTAGAGGAAGAGGGATTATGTTTGAATGGAGATTATAGTGAGGGTATAAATCAAACACAACGAGTCACATTAGGATTGTTTCATCTAATACTACGTTATGGAATTGGTTTGGTAGAGATTTGAGCTTGTGGAATTTTGACGTTGGATTCGTATGTCGTTTGGATTCAGATGGAACCAGAATGCTTTGGCGAAAACTAGAATAATGCTGAGTTAAACTCACTCTTTGGTTAACCAATATGTCATATATTCGGTAAAAAAATTTGAATGGATGTTTGGATGATTTACTGTTTTATCAGTTGGTTTGGATTTATTCCCGCCCTTCGAGTGGATGACCCATATTATATGATTATATACTGTTTGTAATACAGGAGAACAGGTTGGAGGGATCCAACAGGATTCCTCACCATTGTTGAATTGTTTTCATTAACATCCCTTTTATATGAATCATTGGATATCAAACCTGGTTGTTTGACACCACCGGCTATGACATTTTTATATGTTCAAAACTTAAACCCTATAGTGATAGAAAATCAATGTCGATATTGGTTAACATTGGATAACTATTGGCGTCAAATTAGTATTTTAAATATACTATAAATAGTCATTTGATTTTAAGTTGGTTTTTGACGCAGGAAATGATTTAAAATCTGAATTTGGGGTTTCAGAAATATTTTGTTTTCAAGGATTTAACTTCTACTTTACTTCAACCTTTTTATCTGCCTTTTCTAATTTATTTATTCACATTTAATAGTGTTTTAAGATTACTTATATTTAATATTTTTTAAATGGTTATTTATTTATATTTAATGTTGTTTTAAAGTTATTTATCAATATTTTAGTATTTTAAAAGTTAATCATTTAAAAAATTATTATGGCTTGAAACTAATAATAATGATTAATTATTAGTGCTTTGGAAATTAATTATTACTATTTATAATAATGGTAAAGATTAATCATTATTGTCGATTTAATAATGTTTTGAAATTATTAATTATTATTATTAAGGTGATTTGAAGTTAATAATTATTATTTATTTACAAGGTATATTGTTAATAATTATTATCATGCAATTGTGTTTTGAAGTAAAAGGTTTTTATTTATTTATAAATGTTTTTTAGACTCATAAATAGAGTTTTATAAATAGACTTGTGTCTTATAAGAGGAGTTTTATAAAATGGTTTGAAGACTTAAAAGGAAGATTATTTACAAAGTAAAGGAGTTTTATAAATGGTTAGATATTTATAAAATGGATTTTAGAGAGGGGTTTATAGATCTATAAAAAGTGTTTTATAAATTGCATGGATTTATAAAGGGTATATAAATGACTTGAGAAAAAATTTATAAATAGTTTTATAGATTTATAAATGATTTTAGAGTTTCATAAAGAAATTTATAAGTGGTTCTTAAATTGTGAAAAAAAGGGAATCTTCCTTTGTTCTATGAATATACTTATACCGTTGAGATCAGTATATGGATATTTTTTCAAGTGTTAAAAGTATAAAGATTTGTGGGTATATCTTTGTAAAGATATTTTATACAAGTAAATTATAAAGAGATTTCAATTACTGAATGGATTTATTTAAGAGGTTGGTGATTGCTTATGTGCTTAACCAATGTTGATTCTCCCTTGAAATTAAAAGCCTGATTTGGATGTATGTTGTGGATAGTTAAATAATCGACTATCAAATATGGACTGAAACATAACTTTAGAAATATCTAGGAGAAACATGTAAGTTATATGGCACAGTCAACTTCAATGATGTTGTGCTATGTGCATAAATCTTGCTTCATTCTTCTAGGACAAATGATAAGGAAATCCATCCACTAGCGGCTAGGAGGCGATCTTCGCTCTTATCTTTGATTATTTATTTCCTAAAGAACTGAGGTTGAGATAACCATAAACTATCGAATGTTGTTTCGAAGAGAATGTGATCGGATATGTTGTCCAAAAACCAATTTGATCCAACTCAAGTGTTTCAAAGTGAAGACATCTTGAAGATGATAGAATTTAAAGACAGAGCTCTTTGAAATACAAGTGCTGCTTGCTACTAATCCTAAGAGTGATTCCAAAGTTGATGTAGCAGAAATAGTGCCTTCGGTTTGTTCATCTCCTGAATGACTTGTACAGATGAATGCTGAAATTATGTTGTCGATTGGAAGGCAATATAGCATTCCAAGTGGAAAGTGCTATATGAAGGTAAAACGTAGCCTCATTCCTCATCAACCAGGAAATGACCAAAATCGAGCATACAGTAAGGCCATGTGGGTCACTCCCATCAGGGAATGGTCATCCTATATCTAGCACGATTATTATCTTCTTATGTATGCTTCAGGGCTCGTTAACAAGAAGTGGTGATCATATTCGATACTACTAGTCAATTGGTAGGTCAGTCTTGTGTGGCACTGGTACAAGATATTCTTATTAGACCGAGTGCATTTTATATAGAGATGTACCATCGAAAGGTAGTTTCTTACCTTGTCATGGTGTGGAATCAATCTCCAGTACATTCCTTTATAGTTTTGATTGTAGAACCTAGTATGATGGAATTTAATTATTGCAACAATTTCAGCTATTATTAATAAGTATTTCTATCTTAGACACTATTATAATACCAAAGGATTTTCTATAGAAAATATTTTGATTATCATAAGGGAAAACCTCGTCCGTGTTTATATACGGCGTGGTCTTACGAGATACCTTCATTTTAAAAAGAGATTGATAACTTTTAAATCCATTGGTTGTGTTTTTCGTATGCTGATTTACCAGACTAACCCAGGCATTCTTCCCTTTCAATGCTCGGGTCAAACCGCATATTTACAAATTTCTTTGGATGTATTAGAACTCAAGACACGAGCTGGAGGTCCAAAACATATCTATGTAGTTCTTTGTGTTATGCTGTATTGTTTGTTGATCGTATTTATCAGCAATTGTAATGACAGGCTGTTATAACTATTTAGATTAAAATGGGTTGGTGTCCTCTGATTGGTGTATGTATATTACATTTTTATTTATGTAAAGACAGCGAGAAATGCAGATTACGGATCTTAAGGCTAGAATTAACACTAGAGGGAGGGTGAACAGTGCTTATAAAGAATTACTAAATCTTTTTGGGTTAATGTTAATTTAAACACAGATGTGTGCAACATACAGATACAGATATGATCACAGAAACAAACACAGATGTAGAAATAAAATAAAAAGCAGTAAAAGAAAGAACACACCGGATTTTATACTGGTTCGGAGTTGCTCTACATCCAGTCCCGCAACACAAGTACGGATTTCCTTTCAAAAGCAATCTTTACAATTACACCCTCGATTTCAAGGCTACGTGGTACACCCTTCGGAATCACAATCCTCTGGGTAAAGATACTTGATTTTCCGGGCTACAAGTTCACCCACATGATTTTACGGGTAACAAGTTCACCCAATTGATTTTCAAGGCTACAATCACACCTTTTCTCGCTAAGTTGATTACAAAAGCCCTATAACTCTGAATAGCACTGAGGATCTAGTTGAGATAGTTGTAGAGAATCAAACTACGAATGATCGAGTTCAATTCAATGTAGATTTCGACAGAGTAATGATAAGAATTTTTATTAAGAAAAGTGGAAGAAGAAGAGAAGTGAAAAACCAGAAAATCTGATATAAAATTCGTTGAAACTGACCCCTATTTATAGTAGTACAACAGTCATGTCCAATCGTGAAGAGTTATGGCGAATAGACACTTCTTTTGAAATTGAAATTTTGAATTCAACTGACACCATGTCGACATGGTCACCATGAGTATGTCGACATCCCAAAGCATTTTTTGATGATTTGATTTTCTTTGAAAATAACCTTTATCTTATATTAAAACTATTTTAAACTTTATAAATATACTTGACTATAGTTAAAATTCATAAGTAAATATCGATAATGACATATATATAGAATTTAACTATAATTTTATATTTAAATCTAAGTATAAATATTAAAAGTTAAATATATTATATTAAAAGATAGTTTAAAATCAGGAATAATTTGACTTTGAAATTAAAGATGATTTTGAGGCTAAAATTATTTAAAATCAGGATAGATGTTTTTGATGCTTTTAAAAGGAAGGGTTTGAAATCATTTTGAAAACAAGATATAATTTAAAAAAAAATTATTTTGAATAAAAGATTAGCGGATACAAAACAATGTTCCACTAGATTTTTCGTAGGTTCTATCCTACTTAGGGTTCCATCCCTTTAACAGGCTCGAAGTGGATTTCATTCCACGAATAAATTGGATTTTAAGATGTAGTGCTTCTCTAGGAGTTTTAACTAAATTTTCTAATTAAAGAATAAATTACTTGAATTCCTGAACTCTTGATAATCTTGGTACTCATGAGTCTTCAGTCTTGATATCTTGAATTTCTATACTGTACAGGCTTCATTCTTGGTACCTGCATGGTTAATTCCTACATATACATATATATCTAAACTTATAATGTTAGTATTTATATTTTATAATCTATTCTAAGGTTGTTGTCATCAAAACCATCATCTCATGGACTAACAATCTCCCCTTTTTGATGATGACAACCTTTGTTTATAAAATATTACTTCTATCCTAATAACTCCCCTAAAACTAATAACTCCCCCTTAATCTATGCCTAACTACCCTATTTTATACTTCTCCCCCTTTTTCATCAACAAAAACTAACTCCCCCTCATTCTTGGACTAAAGTACCTACATTGATAAACTATACAAAGGAATATATAATAGATAGATTAAGAAATAATTATACTTATGAACATGATAATTTAATCAAAGACTATATACATTACAATGTATATTTACATGTTTTATACATCAAACATCGAACTAAATTAAGAAATCAATCCACATCAAGCATCATTCTACACCAAATCAAATCAATTCAAACAAACAATTCAAAAAAGTAATAATTAAACGTTACGAGGAACTTCCACCCATCCTTCTTCTCCAAAGAGAGGGTCTGCTTTAATAACATCCCAATTTTCATTGTCATTAGTGAGAGAGACAGGAGAATGTGCTTCGTTATCATCCTTGTGTAGGGAGGAAATCATCCATTGTATTGCATCGAAATGCCTTTCTTGCTCCTTGATCATCTACATTTGACTCAATTCTAAGTGACGCTGGTTACGGAGAATGAACGAGAGAATATTCTTGAATCAATTAAGAGTTTCATCAAGATTTTCGGATAAATTGTGAATTGGATTAGCCATAGTTGAATCTGTGAAAGAAATGAAGGATTAGAAGATAAGAAATAATTTTCTGTGAAGAATTCTAGAAGAAATAGGTATATATAGGTGTAGAAATTCGGTTTAAATGAATAGACATATGGTAGTTATTCAAATTTCAAATTCAAAATGAATTTTCATTTCTGACCAGTACATGTCGACATGGTCATAGGGGGTATGTCGACATGGGTTAGTGAAAAAATATGACTAATTAGATTTTGTGAATAATTGTGTGTGTATATATATATATATATATTTATATAATATACTAACATTTATTCTGGAGATAAGACAAGCTAGATAACGGAAAGGAAATTTCATTTCATTGCATACCAAGATGATACAATGATTAAACATATGAAACTACATGAACTTTCGAATTAAAACAAGCTAAAACACATACAACAAAATACGAAAAGATAACACTAGTTAGAGGATGATGATGATGAAGAAAGTCCAAGTTTCTTGCTGGCTTTAGAAATGAACTTGCTCATCTTGGATGAAATTTTGTCCAACTTCTTACTAACGGATCGTTTAAGAATCCGTTGATTCTCAACAATCGCCTTTTGGTTCTTGAGAAGGGTTTTGGTGGATGGATTAGGAGGATAGTCGATGCTTTCCAAAGAGGTTTCACCTTCTTCTTCTTTAATTTCCATTTCATCCCCTTCTTCTTCTTCTTCCTCTTCTTCTTCTTCCATTTCCTCATGAGCCAAACGCTCTTCCTTTTCGCAAGGGTCTCATAGGGTTGAAAAACAAATGGAATTTTCATAAGCGAAATGTTGGAATGATTGAAAACTTTTCTAGAAATAAATTCTTCGCCTTTGAAATCCACTCCAAAATAGTTGAAAATCCGAGTGAGATAAATTCCATGATACAAAGTATTCTCACCCATTTCAAGATTTTTAGGATGAAGTTCATCAAAAATAATTTGCGCCCAATTTATGTCATAATTTCCAAAAATAGCAAAAAGTGCTTTGTAGGATTGTTAAAATTCCCCAATCTTGGGGTCAAAGTATGTTGCAAAAGAAGATTGACAATTCTTGCCTTTGGTCGAAAATTTCGAATTTCGAATTCAAAATTATCATTCCCTTCAAAAATATGATGAAATGTCTCACGATCATTTTCATCGATTTTAAAATTAGAAAGATCCATTCCCGTACACTTGCAATTGAGAATGGTACCCAAAAGATCACTATTCAAAACAATTCTAGTGCCTTTGACACTACTCCAAATTTCATCCTCATTTCCATTATAAAACACGGTTTAAATTAGCATAGAAAATTTTGACAAGATTTGGATAGAAAACAAAATCATTTTGAGAAGCATCAGTAAGACTGAAAACTCCATTGTTTGCAAAAAGAGAATCAAGCTCATAAGAAGGAAAATCTTGAAAAATAGCAAACTTTCTGGGATGGAATTTGGCATAATTAGCATAATTGATGTATGCTTTTATTGCTTCCGGATCATTGAAGAGTTGCTCTTTTATTTTTCTGGAAATTCTCATGATGGAGGGGTTGCTTGAAGAAGCCATTACAATAGAGAGTAGAGAGCTTGAAGTTTTGAAGAAGGAGAGTTTGAATTGGAAAATGAGAGTGAAAAGATATGATAAAAGATAATGGATAAATAGATTCTCAAAGGACGTATTCTTTGGTCAAAAGGTAGCTTTTCAGAGAATTGAATGAAGTGAAAAGATGGAGGCAAATTCAAACATTTGAATTCAAATTTTGATATTCAAATTCTGGTACCCATGTCGACATCATGGTAGGGACCATGTCAACATGTGCCAGTGAATTTTTGGAATTATTTTTCTTAAGTTCTCTAATAAATTTATATACTTTATTATATATTTCTAAAATATTATCGGACTAATAGTATATTTCAGAAAGTATTAGTATACTATTAAAAATAATAATATAAAATAAATAAAAATAATAAAAATAATAAAATAACAAAAAATGGAAAATAAAAAATTAAAAATTCAAACAACACGCCAATTCAAAATCAATTAATTAAGCAATCAAAACATCTAATTCTAAGCAAGCAATTTCGTCCAATTATATTGTAAATGTGTACCTTTTTCTGAGTCCGTTTCTCTGAATTCGTCGGAGTCGTGAACTGCCGTGAAACACAAATTTGAATTATCTGTTTTATGATCATCACCACTTGAGGACGATCCTGAGTCATCTAGAGTAGCAGTAAATGCACGTTTCCGTTTCTTTGCTGGATCATTATTCATAGGAGGATTTTGCCTATCTAGATATGGACAGTTTCTTTTGATATGGCCTCGTTCATCACAGTTGTAACATTTGACATTATTTGGCACTATATTCTGATTTCCAGAGTTCTTATAGTTGTTTCTCTTGAGATTATTCATCTTTCTGTATTTCAGGATTTTCCTAAAATTTCTGGTCATTAAGGCCATTTCTTCATCATTATCGCTGTTTGAATCTGATCCATCAGTCAATGCATTGAATGCCATTGATTTCTTTTCAGATGCTTTGCTTTCTCTTCTCCCGATCATTTGAACTTCATATGAAATTAGATTTCCAATTAATTCTTCTATCTTTAAAGTACTGATGTCATTTTCCTCTTCGATAGCAAGTGTCTTTTGATCCCATTCTGGAGTAAAAGAATTTAAAAAAATTCTGACTTGATTTTCTTCAGAAAATTCCTTTCCCAAAGATATTAGAGAATGCATAATATCCTGAAATCTACTATACATATCTGGAATAGAATCGTTATAATTCATTTTAAATAATTGAAACTGATTTGTGAGCATGGAAATTTTGGTCTGTTTAACTTTGCTTGTTCCTTCGTGAGTAACTTGCAAAGTTTTCCAAAATTCATATGCAGACTTACAAACTGACACTCTATTGAATTCATTTCTATCTAGTGAACAAAACAAAATATTCATTGCCTTAGAATTATTTTGTGCAACAGTCTTTTGCTCAGCAGTCCACTGTGCAAAATCAGTTGCGGGTTCAGAATATTCAGTTTGTGTATTATTCCAAGTGTCTAATCCTATAGATTGTAAATATATTTTCATCCTACATGCCCAATATGCATAGTTACTGCCATTAAAAAGTGATGGTCTGACAATAGACTGACCTTTTACAAATGAATTAGTGACAGGGATACTAGTATTAGTAACAGTACCAGTGTTGGTAGCCATTTTGAAATTTTTTCAAAAATCAGATTATGAAACTTTGAAAACCTCGCTCTGATATCAATTGTGAGAAATGCAGATTACAGATCTTAAGGCTAGAATTAACACTAGAGGGGGGGTGAATAGTGTTTATAAAGAATTACTAAATCTTTTTGAGTTTATGTTAATTTAAACACAGATGTGTGCAATACACAGACACAGATATGATCACAGAAACAAACACAGATGTATAAATAAAATAAAACGCAATAAAGGAAAGAACACACCGGATTTTATACTGGTTCGGAGTTACCCTACATCCAGTCCTGCAACACAAGTACGGATTTCCTTTCAAAAGCAATCTTTAAAATTACACCCTCGATTTCAAGGCTATGAGGTACATCCTCAAGAATCACAATCCTTTGGGTAGAGATAATTGATTTTCCAGGCTACAAGTTCACCCACTTGATTTTACGGGCAACAAGTTCACCCAATTGATTTTCAAGGCAACAATCACACCTTTTCTCGCTACGTTGATTACAAAAGCCCTATAACTCTGAATAGCACAGAGGATCTTGTTAAGATAGTGATAGAGAATCAAACCACGAATGATCAAGTTCAATTCAGTGTAGATTTCGTCAGAGTAATGATAAGAATTTTTATTAAGAAAAGTGAAAGAAGAAGAAGTGAAAAACCAGAAAATATGATATAAAATTCGTTGAAACTGACCCCTATTTATAGTAGAACAACAGTCATGTCCATTCATGAAGAATTATGGCGAATAGACACTTCTTTTGAAATTGAAATTTTGAACTCAACTGACACCATGTCGACATGGTCACCATGAGTATGTCGACATCCCAAAGCATTTTTTTATGATTTGATTTTCTTTGAAAATAACATTTATCTTATATTAAAACTATTTTAAACTTTATAAATATACTTGACTATAGTTAAAATTCGTAAGTATATATAGATAATAATATATATAGAATTTAACTATAATTTTATATTTAAATCTAAGTATAAATATTAAAAGTTAAATATATTATATTAAAAGATAGTTTAAAATCAGGAGTAATTTGACTTTAAAATTAAAGATTATTTTGAGGCTAAAATTATTTAAAATCAGGATAGATGTTTTTGATGCTTTTAAAAGGAAGGTTTTGAAAAAAAGATATAATTTTGAAAAAAATTATTTTGAATAAAAGGTTAGCGGATACAAAACAATGTTCCACTAGATTTTTCATAGGTTCTATCCTACTTAGGGTTCCATCCCTTTAACATGCTCGAAGTGGATTCCATTCCACGAATAAATTGGATTTTAAGATGCCAGTGCTTTTCTAGGAGTTTTAACAAAATTTTCTAATTAAAAAATAAATTACTTGAATTCTTGAACTCTTGATAATCTTGATACTCATGAGTCTTCAGTCTTGATATCTTGAATCTCTATACTGTACAGTCTTCATTCCTGGTACATGCATGGTTAATTCCTGCGTATACATATATATCTAAACTTATAATGTTTGTATTTATATTTTATAATCTATTCTAAGGTTGTTGTCATCAAAACCATCATCTCATGGACTAACAAAGACTTGTTGTATATTATAGATTATTTGTTCTGCTGTGAGAACAGTGTTGTTTAGTTTCTTCTTGTCTTCTTTCTTTCCCCTAACTATCTGCTTTTTCGTTCAATTTGACTGGGTCATGTGTGGTTAATTGTCTTCTTAAACTGTACGGAGAAAATGGGTCTTTACGCTGTGGTATCAGAGCGGGAGGTTAAACGAGAACCTTGGCTTTGGTGGGGATTACTCATTGGAGATAGGGTCAGTAGCACCCTAGAATGAATTTGAGTATGTATATATATGAGCTCGTATTTGTTAGTGATATAAAAATGTTTTATATTGTGTTAGTTGAACTGTTGAGTGGCTTATGGATTTTGGTCAATATGAGTAATTAATGTTATTGATAGAGATCTCTAAACACTTGAACAATACAATTCGACCATAATATTATTTAGCAATTGGGTAAATGAAATAATTTTACCTTGATTATATTTTATATATAAAGGGAATTTTTTACAAATTATTATAGTTGTATATGGTGTGTTTAGGTGGTAATGAATGATAATATTTGATTATTATCATGTGTTTGTTTTTTGTGTTCTAACAAAAGTTGTTATTAATATAATGTAAACAAGATAAACAATGCAGAAATGGTTTTAAATAACAAAAGTGAAATTACATATAAGAGAAATTTATAAATATGATCTATAAATAAAAAAGGATTTAAAAGCGTAGAATTTGAAAATTTAAATCCCGTTGATTTTGAAAATTGTTTTCAAAGGTTTTGGAAGAAATAATGATGATATTATTTATAAAGTATTTTGATTAGAAATATTTTTAAATGAGATAGAAAGCATTGAACTCACTTCGGCTGTCGGAAAATTTCGATGATGACTACAACATCATCGACGTTCATTTTTGGCTTTCTAAGAGAGGAATTGCTACCATAGAAGATTTGTTTTGGTAAACAAGTTTTGATTTTAAGTCCCAAATATGATTTGTTATACAAAAAGAGATATATACTATATTATGTATTATTTCCAAATAGAGTTGAAATAAAACAGTGTGCTTAAAATTTTGCAAATTTTTATCGAAGTATTTGGTTGAAATTATAAGAAATCAAGTTTTTATAACTTATAAATTTTGAAAATTAGCAAATTAAAACAATTTTTTTTAAAATAAATGTTAAGAAAAGTAAATTTGAAATTGAACTATGAAATTAAATTTAACTTAAGTTAAGTTAAATGAAATGATTTTTGAAATGAAATTGATTGTGGTTTGAAATGAATTAATGAAATTGAATAATAAAATGAGTTAAATAAAACTGAATTTGATTTGAAACAAATATGAAATTAAGTTATGGAGTGTAATAAACATGAGAAGTGTGTGTAAAATGTTTATAATAAACTTAGGGTAAAATTTGACGGAATGGTTATTAAGTGACATTAGTATTGAAAGAAATATACTAAGTAATAAATGAATACGAATAGAGCAACGTGAATAATTTTGAGAAAAATGTATGATCCTTTAAAATAGAGAAGAGCACACATGTAAATATATATATACACACACGCACACATCACAAGACAAAATGCTTCCAACGAGCCTGACAGGTAGCTAATCTAAGTACAAATATCAAATGAAAAGCAAAAGTACCCCTAAAATGAGCTCCGGCATAGCCACCATCCATTTCACCCTAATACGAGCTCCAACATGGCCAACGCCCGATATTAAGGTGTTAGAAGTACCTGAAAAGCTATGAAATATCATATAGCAAAAAAAACAGGAAATCAGCTCCAACTAAGAAGGCAACTCCATGCTGCAGACTCAGATGGAATGGAAATCCGAATGATCTGAAATGGAACTGTGAATGATCTGTATTGCAAATGCCACTCTGAAAACTCGATAAAACTGGAATGAGTGCATAGTTGAAAAATGAATCCTCCTGAAAACAGAACGCCATAATGAAGATGAATATTTACTGAGAAGACACCCTCACTACAGTCAGCCTAAAACTATATCTGAAAAGGAACTAAAGAAAATAGTTAGAATGATACACACATATATATGTATATAAATGTAATTTATATATATATATATATATATATATATATATATATATATATGTATGTAGGTATAAAAGAAGTAAAGAAACAAAAGTTAAGCTATTAGGATAGAATAAAATAAAGATTAGAAAAATGACTAAAAGGAATCTATGATCAAATGAACTTAAAGATCTATAAATTAAAACAAACAAAAACTACAACAATAACTAAAACAAATCAAAAATATCCTTATGGCCCTTTGATCAAAAGGATATTATGATACATAGTGAAACATCATTTAAGTTTGAAAAAATACTAATACTACAATTATTAATGTCAAAAATATTATTTTTATGTTTAAAATAGTTTAATATTATTATTAACCTTATTAAGATATTCTTTAAATTGATTATTTTTAGCTAATTTATATTTACGATTAGATATCCAATTAAAAGAAAATGAAGAAATTATAAAAAATCAATTTATTAAAATGATTATAATTATTTTTAAAAATTCTCTGATTTCTTTCAAACCAAATATACCAACAAATTATAATAAATAAAGTGTCAAGTAAAAATCTATTTTCCTTTTTGAACTTAAATCTAAAACTATTCTAATAATATTCACAATCATAAATTTTAGTTGTTAGATTAAAGTTAAAGATTTTTAGAGTATTATTTAGAATGAAATAGGTATCCATGCAATCATAGTATACATGTTTAATATCTTCAAAATGCAGATTTTTAAAAATTCTATAGCATTTAAGTTTCCATGCATAATTAACAACATGTGAATTTTAGATTGGAGGAGCATTTGATTTCCAAATAAATTTAAAAGAGTTATTGGTTACACCAAAAGTTAATAAATCTATAAAAAGAATTAGAAGTATACTTCTTACTCTTATCCCATTTCCAACTAATATTATCATTATCAATATTATATAGGTTTAATCTAGCATAAAGAAAAGCAAGCTGCCTAAGTGTTGAACTTACTAAAATTCCAAGGAGGGTCATTTTTAGGAGAAAAAACTTCTATAATTAGAGAAACGTTAATAATGATTATGAATAAATGAATGTGAATAAAAAAAGGATATGATTTGAAACCAACTGAAATAAATATTTAAGTTGTATATATATATTATTTTGTTCGCATACCTATTTCATCCAGATTCGGGTACATGATTTCGAGGCGATTTACACCAATCCAAGTCAAGATTTTTGACTCGTTTCTTAACAGCGAACACTTGATATACAAATTTTTGATATAATTCTGAAGTTCCGTATCATAGTTTATGGCTATGTAAGGAGAATGATGGTTTCTAGTCAAGGAACTGGATTGGAGTCCACAATAGAAAAGTCGATTGGACGATACTAGTTCCGAAGTGAAATTGTGTGATCGAGCGAGCGATCAGATTCGATTTGCATACGGTTGATGTGTGTGCATCGTAGGGCTTTAATAAATTAAATGTTGACATTGGAAAATGAAAATTGACATGGTTGTGAATTAATAGGATGGATATATTTGTTTGATGGTTTCTCTGGTCACATTTGTTACATTTTCATATAGTTACTGTATTAGTACATGTTATATATTGATATTACTTTCTCTATACTTGTTCTCATTAGTTGATGAGTGATTAGTAGGTGTGGATGATGTATGCTTCGAATTTGGTGCTCGTTTTTGCATTATATATTGATTGAATATGCTTACTTATACTAAAAAAAGATATACATCTCGAACTACATACCGTATTTTTATATTTTCCCTATGATATGCCTCATCCTTGAAGATGAGATGTATATTTGTGGTTATATATACTGTTAATTTTTCTGATCCAACCACACAAAGGAGACGCTAGCAATTAAATTCGTAAATTTAAGGCGTTATAAATTTTTTGATAATGTTGAAAAAAAAAATTATAACTAAAATTTGATGTTTATGTTATAACATGAAATGATATTAGTTAGTAATTAAGAATGAATTTAAAGACTTAGAAAAGATGATAATAAAATTTCAACAAATTGATTTGAAAAGTTAAAGGCTTAAAAGATTTTGGTAGTCTATTTAAACTAATTGGTTTTGAAAAGTTAAAGGGTTTTAAGGAATTTTTCTTACGTTGAAAATTTCGAGGACAAAATTTTTCCAAAGAGGGAAGAATGTAACAACCCAGATTTTTGTCAATTGGTTTTGAAATATTTAATTAATTTTAAATATTGAAATGTTAGTTTAATAAGTCTAAAAGTTTAAACTTTAAATATAAGGGATCATTGAAAATGCGACTTGTGATTTTGTTGTGAATAAAAATGATTTCGAAGATTGATTTAAATTATATTTAAATAAGAATGATAATAGTAACTTTTAAACTATTATTAAAAGTGATATTAAAATGGTTTTAATAATAACCCGTTTGAGTTAACATGTGAATTATCATTCCAAAACACTATTTCGGATTTTGACGAAACTAGTGTCACTGGATCCGTAATAGTGAATTATTATATGGCATCAAATTTCATGGCGATTGAATGTATCGTTTGGTCGTGCAAGCTCTAAATGTTTAGAAAACTAATTATAGAATTTAATAAAAATAATTTCGTTTGAAATACTATCCTCTATATACGATCAAATTATGTCTCGGGACTAGTTCCATCGTATTTGGAATAGAGGTATTACATATAGAATGCTACGCGGTATGCGTCGTTCGGGGTTTGAGATTTTTGACTGCATCAAGCTAGATATTTTTGAATATAAAATATATATGTACCCTTTCCTAGCCCATACCGACAACCACCCTTCCCACCTGCACATTAACGACCTAAAAGAGAATTGTAACCGTGCCAGGTTGATATGAAACGATCATCAAGGTTGAAATCTAAAGTAGAGAGCTTGTTGCATATCTCACAACGCATAGATAAAATGTGATATAGAAAATATACAACTGAATACAGTGAGCCATAACAACTGAAAATAACATCCCCACTAAATCATGAGTTATGGTACAAATGTCATAATATCTTAGTGCAAGGTTTCCTCATAACATCTCTTAGAGTACATTGAAACAGACAGCGAAAACTACAAATATAGAGTACACCATAGCTTCTGTAAGCTCGTCTTCGTACAATAGTTGTGACTCCAAACCTATCATCTAGTCTACTCATTTAAGATGCCCAAGATGATAAGAGGAAACTTAGAAGCATGGGTCAGACAATAGTCTGGTATGAGAGGTAAATGACTATCAAAGGCTAAACTAGAAAATATGGTGCTAGTACAAAAAGAAACCATACCTGACATGTCCCTACAACCAAAGAGTTAGCACATGATAATAATTTATAATATGTTGCTCAAATAAACGACAATAGGATACTATAACAGAATGGGATAGAAGAATCTAAGCAGCCTTCTTCATTGACCCTATTCCCAGTCTCTTCTCCACCATTCCTATAGATGATAGCCAACCCAAGATAAATAGCAACCATAGCATCCATCAACCAAAATCTAGCCATCATCTTCGAAAGCCTTAAATATATGATAACTCATATGTCCCCGTCCTCGCTTGCCAGAGTCTAATGGAAACCCCTGTTCTCAATTCTGTTCCCCGTACTTTTAGGTCCAAAACCAAGCAGGGTTGTCTCCTATAGTACGTCTAAAACATCTAACACTAGACCCTCTCAGAGCAGTCGAGGGTACACGACTAGGGCTACCAACCCTCGGATGCCCTTGCATATAGTACCCCTGCTTGAACACAACCAAAACATTCCGACTTATCAATGATTCCTTGGCACTCAAAGATCTTTAGAGTTTACACAATCCTAATCCATTTCTAAGCATGAGTCCTGCCACTCCACCCAGTTCATAATACTACAGCCTCGTTCCATCCCGAGCTGTCTATCAACTCTTTAATCCTTCTCCTTATCCAAGCCCCCGATCGAAGAACCAAAACTTCATTATGTTATAACTTCCAAACCGTATAAGCAATCACCGAGCCACAACTTCAAGTATGATCCACCACAACCCAGAGTCTCCACCTTTGATCGCATCACCATTGGGGAAAAAATTTGGATCGATACCGATCTGATCAAATTTTATCGGTGCAATCAATATACTTACCCATTTTGGACTCCATTTCTCTTCCAGCTTCTAGTGCACTACCTCTAGATGCCATAGACCCTTAGCCATCCCTCGTAGCCTTCAGGTATTCTCTTCTATGCACCATAGCCAACCTAACGAAGATGATCCATCCAATCTTCAACACTTGGTCTATTCTTCGATCCATCTTCATAGAGCAACTCTATAATCCATGCACATTTTCCTCTGTAGATCTCACTTCAACTGGCACACTAATTTTGGATCGGTACCAATCCGATCCAAATACTTAGCTCCAATTGTCATGAAATATTTAGGTGTCTTTATACCATGCTCTAGAGCCTACCCACCAAGTTTCGTGCGATTTCGATGAACTTTTCTCCTGATATGCTTCGATCACAAATCTAAGTCCTAAAACATGCACAATACTAGCAAACGAATCAAGCATAGCAAGCAATTCAAACATAACGGAAAATCGATCATAGCAAATCATCCAATTACATCAAATACGAACATACAAATCATCCAATTCAATCTACCATCACAATTTTAGCATAGATCTAATCTAACACTTAGAATTTCATAGACAAATATACACAAATGACACTAGCCAAAAATCTAATCCCAATTACATGTTTAATTAAATTAATCTAAGGTTTCTAAATTTGAAATTGACTAAGTTTAATCGATTTAATTCACCTAACTACAACATGTAACTCATCATAGACTAGTGAAAGATCATAACCACTCACAAAATCTACCAAACCTATGAAAATTGATGAAGATGCAATCCAAATGTTGAAATCAAGCTCCTAGCTGAAGATCTAGCCTCTAATTTGCAATTAGAGACGTCTTTAAATTAAATCCAATGAGACGAATGAAGAATTAGAGAGGAGTAGGGTTTGAGGCTGATTTGAAATGAGAGATAAACTTTCAAATGGTCTCTCTCACCTTATATTTATATCCAACCATAATTAGAGTAATAGGCTTGCTTATTCGCCCATTAATCCCCTTCTAATTCTAACCAATAGATATTAAAACTTAAAATTACTTTTACTTCCTAACCACTTGTCTGATTTTCCTATATGAAAACACTACGGAATGGGGAACCACATCCCTAAAACCATAGGTCGATGAAGCATGGGGTTACGACGCGGCAATCCCTGGTGAGCTAAGGTGGCAGCAACGACGAAGTGAAGTTTGGCCTAGAGTTTCATTTGCGTGAGAAAAAGATGTAGAGGCAGAGGGATTAAATTTAAATGAATATTATAGCGAGGGTCCAAACTGAATGCAACGGGTCACGTTAAGTTTGTATCATCAAATACTACGTTATGGAATTGGTTTGGCAGAGATTTAAGATTGTGGAATTTTAACACTGATTCGAACATCGTTCAGATTCAGACGAAACCTGAATGCTTCTATAAACCCTATATTTTTAGTAACATTATTTAGGATATTTAATTAGCTAAATTAAATTGAATTCCACAATGAACTAGGGGATTGAGATTTATGATTAAATTGAGTAGTCGTGCCATGTAAACAATGAACTAAAGATGAGTTAAATGAAATAGAAAAGGGTTAAAATAGCAAGAAGAATATTCTTGTACCCTAGCCTTTAGGAATTCATTTGCACATTCATTTCAAAACCAAAGACAAAGTAGAGGCCGACCACCATTAGACAAGCTAGGGGAAGAGAAAGAAATCAAAGGAAAAAGAGCAATCAAAATCAAATTCATACAAATTTCAAACTCCTCAATCTCAAAGCTAAGGTGAATAATGACTGCATCTCATATTTCTTAAGTGTTTTTGATTTTAAGGTTAATCCTTACTATTTTGCAAAATTTAGCCATGTTTTTGAATTGTTAAAGGTTTATATATGCTTGTTGATGATTTATGCATATTCGTATAGGTTTTATAATGTGTTTTGATCCGAAAACCCTATTAAATGACATCCAAATACCTTGCAATTTTATATTTAGATCAGAAATGATATTTTAGAGAGGGTTTTCAATTTTCACAATTTTATGAATTAATGTGGATTTTATATTAATTTTCTAGTGAAGAAAATGTTTATTTGGGTTTGAAATAATTTATTGCTAAATTATTTATATTTTGGGTCTAAAATTAATATATGTTAGAAAACATATTTAAAATGATTTTTTGGAATTTTCGTAGAATTTTCCTAAGTGTTTTAACAGATATATAAAATTATTTAGGGTATGCGACTTAAATGTTTTATATATTTATAAAAGGAGAAGGGGTATTTTGTAAATTATTTAAATTGTTTAATTCTGAAATTTTGGTAGCACTTATAGAAAAGAAAATTGGCAACCAATAATATTTTAACAAACGAGGGAGGTTACTTGAAAAGAACATCCTTTTAAACTAAAAATCAGTTTTTACATGATTTTAGCATGTTTCGACACTTTCGACACATAGGTTCTGACTTAGTAGTTCTACCACCATCACCATCGAAACCAATGCATACGACATCAAAGACTTGGTGCGCAGTGAATTAGATATAGGTGGAAGGTATTTGGTCAAAACCAGGGGTTCCGAAGGGGTCGAAGTGATACTTTGCTTTCAAATGAAAACGTGTCTGCTTTGCTTTCGAAGGGTATGCCTTCGAAAAGGTTGTTTTGTTTTAAAACTTAGCCACTTCTCCAACGCTTTCAGAAGGGTGGATTTTGACACAGTCACTTCTTTACTTAGAAAATACTTTCGAAAGAATGCTTTCGACTTAAATGTTTTATGACCCTTTTGCTCTGTTGAAGGTAGAACCCAAATGTTTAGAAGGAGACAGTTTTAAATGGTTTCAAAATGTTGTCCCATAAGTTTTACTTGAACCCAAATGGTTTGAAAGGTTTGATGTTTTAATGCTTTCAAAAGTGTTTAATTAAGGTTTCGAAGGGGTGTTTCTCTAATGGTTTCGAATGATTTGAAGGTAAAGGTTTTCCAAAGTTTTTGAAAGGAAATGTTCAAGTGTTTAAAGATAAGATGTCTAAGGTTTTATAGCTTTCAAGGGAAAGTTTTTTCAGTGGTTTCTAAAGGATTATATGAATGGTTTCAAAAGGAATGGTTTGGTCTTTCAGCCTAGGTGAAAGAAGGAGGTTTACCTGGTTTTGAAAGGGGGTACTTTCAATGGATTTGAAAGGGGTACTGTAACATCCCGCCTTTTTGTACGCTTTTATATCGACGATGAACCACACACGTCAGACTTAAACCATACAGAAGGGCGGATTGTTATTGGGGTGAATAAGAAAAGGCAGTGAAAGAAAAAAAAACAGAATCTTGCAGCGGAACGACAAAATATAATAATCAAATAAACAGTTCATGAAGCTATTTTACAAAACATTTGATTATACTTGTACAACATAGAATCAGAGTTACACATACCGAAGGATAATAAATAATGTAGTGGAACAATGTGATGCAGTGGAACAACATAGTATATAATAATAATAATATCTTCGTCTTCGTCCTCCAAAATAAAGTTTTCAAATCCTATAATGCTCAGACTGACACGAGCGAATTGAAAAGACAAAACATTCGAGTCAGAACTAAAAGATCTTATGTAAGTTAAATCAGCATGAATAAATATGAGTGGAATGGCGTCGGAGATGTTTCGGGATTTGACATCTCCTATCCAGTGTCTAACGTGAGTGCAGTAACTTAAGAGATGCTCGGGATTCACACCTCTTAAGGATCCGTTAAACTATTTACTATGTAGTAATATACACTATTATAATAATGTCTAACAGTAAAATAAACTTACTTTTAAATAGCGTTAAGGGTTTACCCATATATCCCTTAACACGTAATAGTCCCAGTAGTCCATCCTGTATCAGCGCATCTCCAGATCGGGAGACTATCCTAAATACTCCATGGGCTATAGGAGAAAACAAAACTCGTACAGGGCATGCTAGGGTAGGTGACACGACACAACTATGCAATGCCAGGGTAGATATACCAATTACGCTCTCGTACAAGTGGTAACGCGCAGCAGCTACTACCGCCCACCTTGACCCATACCCCCAAAATCAAGAAGGGCCCAAATCAATCACAAAGTAATAGAATGGCATCAAAGGAGTGTGTTCGATAAAAGGTGCTACCTTCTTAGCCCATCAATCGCTCATGTTTTAGCCACCTTATGCCAACTCACGGGAGTCGGGTCCACGTATATACCTCAAAGGAGCGCCGCCACCATCCTACTTCATTCTGGAATCTCCACCGCATGCACAGTTGTTAAAGTGATTTTCGAAGTTGGCAGAGAGTATGACAACTTCCGATCCCAGTCTCTTTAACATCCAAGCGTTATTATAACACCGCGGTCATTTCAAAATAAATTTATACTTCAAAACCGACATATAATATCCATTTCAAAACCATATAAATATGATATCGTTTTCATTTTAAAAAACCAAATCAATATGATATCATTTTTATAAAAAAAAAACCAAATCAATATATTATCATTTTTATTTCAAATATATCCTTTTCAAAAATCATAGCACTTTCAAAGTTATAACACTTCAAAATCAAAACAATAAAAGTACAAAATTTTCAAATCATAATACTTTGAAACTCATAACTTTGAAACATAACTACACCACTTAAATGGCTTAAATATTAAATTACTTTATATAATAAAATAGTTTCTTCAATTCACAAATCAATTCCAAACACAGATTTGAACCCCCAAATAAACCGTTTCAATTTCCATACATTTCAAAGCTTTAAATATTCCATAATTTCAAAACTAATTCTTTGATAAATCCGTATATATCAAACTTAATTACTATTATTTAGATTTGAAATGTTTACTTAATAAATCCAATATCATTTAAGTAAAACTTTTAAACTTCAAATAACGGGATATTCTTTCAATTTATTTAATTTGATATATTCATTTAAATCACTCTAAACCAAAATCAAGTTATAAAAATCATACCCTTTAAAATCTCAATTTTATTTAAATTTCAAATCAAATTTATTCGAGTATAATTCTTAAATAATTTAATTCAAATCAGTGTCATATTTATCTTCCAACCTTAATTTTATTTACGTTATTATAAACTCCATATATAATATAATTTAAACAGACACTTAACTATAGTTTATAAAAATAATCAAACTTTATTATTTAACTTATTTTATATTTCAAAATAAATTTATGCATAGCTAAGAATAAATAATAAAATAACATTTATATAACATCTAAAATCAATATTTATATAACTTATATATTTCTTTACAAAACCGCAGAAATCATATCAAAATATTTTTATATATAGACCACGGTGTCTGTATATAATTTTCTATCCTGTGGACACGTGATACAGATATTTATCATTTCAATCCGCAATTTAAAATATAAATAAAGTTATATATCATTTTAAACCGCAATCCCGAATGAAATAAAATCCATAATCACTTGCAGTTTATAACAATATAAAATACAACATCCATTCATCCAATATCAATCATCAAACATTTATCACTATCATCATCCAATCCAATCAATAACATCAATATAGAACAGATCATAAATAACTGGTATTTACAGGCTGTTTATATTTAATAATAAATCAAATAACTATTTTATTCGAATAAATTTAAATAAACTGAGATGATGATTCAAAATAAGCCAAATAGTCATAAATAAATTTCTAATCACATCATAAATCAATTTAACAAATTGAAGAAATTTTAGAAGTTGCAAGTGGGTTAAAACACTCACCTTTTGAATTTAAATTGAATTCAAATCCAATTTAAACCCAAAAATTGAACAGTCTCAGAATTCGTCCAAACAAGTGTCAAAATGTCCATAATCCCGATACGATCCCAGCAAAATAAACTGCGCGTGAATCCGAAAGTTATGAAAATTAGAAGATAGGAAAAATTCTGCTCCTGGGTGGACTTCGGGTTCAACTTCAGTCCGTCGCCTCAAATCCCCGATGCTTGCTCGGAGTTTTTGCCAAAAAGACCCGGAGCTACCCGAGTCATTTTCTTCCTAACCCGAAGTTGCTGCAGGGTTTTTGCCTTTGAAACTTGAAGCGCGACTCGAAGTTGCTGCAGGGTTTTTGCCTCTGAAACCTGAAGCGCGACTCGAAGTTGCTGCAGATCCGCAATTTTTTTTTTGAAATTGGAATTAATTTTTGGAATCTGGGAATTAGGTTTTGTCTGCCATTGGAATGAGGAGCTGAGAAGGAGATGTACGTACAGACAAATGAAAATAAGGAGTGGCTAGGGTTTATAACGGGTTATTTATAAGCAAAGCTGAAAATAGAATGAATGGGCAAGATTTAATTGAACGATAAACGACTCGAAAAGCCCATTCTACCTCCAGAACGAAAATGGTTCAATCTATATATCAAAATAGATGTTTTTAAATATTTTACATTCAATGGAATAGGTTTCAATTCCAATTCCATCGTATGAATAAGTTACGTTAAGATCAGCTTATTTCAAATTGGTTTCAATTAATTAATTCTAAGCGTTTCGAGCCCGTACGATCAAAAGACAAGTCCGATTGTTACGAAACTTGAAATCCTACAATAATTCACTGTTACGGATGCGATGAAGCTGGTTTTGTCAAAATCAGAGTCGGTGGCGAAAATGGCTATATTTTGGTTAATTAAATAAATTAATAATAAATTAATTAAATCACATTTCCAATTCAAATTTAATTATTTACAAATTTTATCAATTTGGATTCTTTGGTAATTTAAAATCCATTAAACAAATTTCTAAATCAATTTATCGTTGTATATTTTATCATTTACAGCATTAAATTTTCAATTTCAATTAATCCAGTTATTATAAATTTAAATTCCCAATAAATCTATTTATTTGATTTAAATCTTGTTATGAAATCAATTATCAACTTATCACCTTAAAGGTAATATTGATATTGGTTTATATCCTAATACATTAAAATTTTCCATTTCATCCTAATTTCAATTAACCTAGTATTTAATTCCATTTATCAACAATAATCCATTTATTATAGATTGTATTCCCATTAATTATAATTTCTAATAAATTGATTTGATTTAATTCCCATCTTTATACTAGGTCCATTATTACTCTATAACACAGTTAACACTTGTTTCACATTTCATCTGCATTAGTATATTCAAATTTCCAACTTTCCTTCATACTAATTATTATTTTCAATTATTGAATTTGTCAAATATATACATTAATTATAATTAAAACCTCAATCAATCTATTCAACTCAGTTTCATTCTTCTATTTTATCTTATGAATGACATATATTTTCCATCCATTGTATTACATTCACACTTAACAAATATTGTCCTAACTCACATCAATGAACATTTACTTACATTTAGATGTAATTGATTTTCAATTAATTTCATTGACAAATTAAATAGGTAATTTATAGTAATTGTTATCATAACCTTTAATTTACACTTAAGTTTATTTTGTATTCAACTAATTATTTTAATTACTCACATAATACTGAATTCATCCAATTACCATTAATTATACTAATTGATTTATTTATATAACACTTACCCTTATTTACTTATATTCAATTTTATAACCAAATGCAACTATTTACACTATTTCATTATTGGGATTTCACTTCAGTTGTCAATAATTAGTTTTAATTACCATTGCTACATTTCATTTTAGCATTCATTTCATTATTAAATTACAAAGTTTTTATTTCTTTCCATATTAAATTACCAAAACTTATAAATTAAACAAATTAAATAGTCGAAATTTTATGGGTCGTTACACTCTCCCCCACTCAAAACTTTTCGTCTCCGAAAAGGAAAAAGAAGGGAAAAGAAAGAATTAAGTAAACAATACATCTTATTCAAAAATACTAACTTTATAAACAAATAAATTTACAAAATTAATTAATTTAAATAAAACATACCAATTTATAACCATTAAATCTTTTTATACTCAAATTAATAAAGTTTGGAAAACATTTTTCAAAATTTTCTAAGTCCAAAATTTACGGAAAATTTCGACAGAGTCTCCTTTGTACGGAGAGGCTCGGGAAAAAATATAATGTCAAATATAACAATCTATATCACAATATCTCAAAATAATATCTCCCAACAATGGGAAAAACAATATAATATCGCTAGAAACCGTAATCTGAGAATGTACCTATTTGTCGGGCAAACAACGTTTAATTATGAAACCAAAAGTAGTTGCAATTGCTTCCATAACCTGTATTTCACTTATATAATCAAAAAAGAGTTAATAATTATATAAAATAAAATATTTAAAGTTGTTTCAACCACTAACAACAAATCAATACAAACAACAATCACTTGCAACCAATATACAATCATCATATAAATCAACACAAATCAATTATCCATTCATATCAAACAAAACCAATAGTTGTTCGGGTTCAAAAACTTTAAATTGTACAAAATGAAAAATAAACTACTAAGTGCACCATTTACTCAATAGTCTTAGATGAAACTGGATAGATTATTCATACATCCTAATAATTTTAAAGTATCATTGCCCAAACAACCATAAACCAAACAAACAATGACCCTAAGCATGAATTAAGTTTATTCTTATTAATTTCATTTCACAAATTTATTGCTTCATTTCCCTTTCATTCATATAATGATTTATCTTTTTAATTTACATTTTATTTCTTACAGTTTTCATTTCTTAATTTCATTTATTTACAGTATTCATGTGTAATTCAATTATTTAGCATTTCAATATATTTACTTAAGTTTCTAATTACTCAGTTATAATACTTACTTTCTATCTCATTTTATTATAGTAACATTTCAATTATAACTTAAATTATAACCACTATAACATCAAATTCTTATTTATAAAGTAATTCATTGAACCTTTGTATTACATATGTTTTACTTGTAAATTTTTCCATTACATTTTCTTATTAGACATTTCAACTTTTAAATCTTTTGGTAAGTTATATATATGCTTTTTAAGAATGCAATTGAATTTAAACAAGTTTATCTCATTTCTTTTAAATTAATTTAATGTTCAAAAATCAAATCGTTTGTTTTTATAGGTTACAAATTTCAACTTTCTTGAAATTTCATCTATAACCTAGCATTTAATCTCTTATTTTAATTAGAGGTTCCAATTATTAATCAGTTACATTCCATTTCACTACATTAATTGAAACTGTTAATTAGCGAAAACTTAAGAACTAAATACCGGTTTAAATTTCAAATCATTTTAAAATAATAGATAGATGTATACACTTACAATTTATATGTCCGATCATATTTAAAACAATTCGAAATTTATATTTGTTTATCAAAATAAATCTGTAGTAAAACTACTACAGTGGTCTTCCCACTTCGAAACTCGAAAATGAATGTCGATGATGCATGCACTCATCACCGAAATTATTTTCCAACGACAGAGATGGGAGTACGTAAGTTATTTATTTCCAAAGTTTCTTTAAAACGATTCTTTCAAATTATATTGAAATATTTATATCAGAAAATACTTATACACAATATTATTATATTTCAAAATCCTTTGAAAGAAATTTGCGAAATCCCGAAACTTAAGTTCTAAAATTTCCAATTTACATTTATTTTATTTTCTTCAAATTTTGTTTCCAATCAATATTTATAAATTTCACTACTTAACAACCAATATATTACAACCAAATATAACCTTTATAAAAAAAAAATTTATATATAGAAAATATAGTAGCCAAATTTTTTCATTCACCTATATTCAAAACAAATATTGTGTCGGTCTGTCCTATTAAGTGTTTAGAAATCTCTACTGATGTCATAGCGTCTTATGCCTCTACCAGAATTTATAAATACAAAACGGAACAAATTAATACAATATCAAAACCTTTTTATAACATTAACAAATACACTCTCATATATACACACACTCAGTGACTCATCATAGGATATTACAACCCTATTAATAAAGAGTTAGACCCCACAAAGCTAAGGTTTATCACTAAACCAAAGCTCTGATACCAAATATAACATCCCATCTTTTTGTACACTTTAAACCGAGGATGAACCACACACGTCAGACTTAAACACAGAAGGGCGGACTGTTATTGGGGTGAATAAGAAAAGGCGGAAAAATAAAAAAAAACATAACTGTAGCGGAACGACAAAATATATTAATCAAATAAATAGTTCATGAAGCTATTTTACAAAACATTTGATTATACTAGTACAACATAGAATCACAGTTACACATACCAAAGGATAATAAATAACAATGTAGTGGAACAATGTAATGCAGTGAAACAACATAGTATATAATAATAATAATAATATCTTCGTCTTCGTCCTCCAAAATAAAGTTTTAAAACCTGTAATGCTCAGACTGACCCGAGGGAATTGAAAAGACAAAACACTCGAGTTAGAACTAAAAGATCTTATGTAAGTTAAATCAATATAAATAAATATGAGTGGAACGGCGTTTGAGATATTTATGGGATTTGACATCTCCTTTCCAGTGTCTAACGTGAGTGCAGTGACTTAAGAGATGCTCAGGATTCACACCTCTTAAAGATTCGTTAAACTATTTACTGCGTAGTAATATACGCTATTATAATAATGTCTGTAACGATCCGATATTTTCAACCATTCGCATCCATTATGAGTGTATATGTAGACACTCATGCTGGAATTGAATTGCTCAAAATACCGCGTTGTAAATAAAAATCACAGATCACAGACATAGAGTAATAATAATGCAGCAGAAGTAAAAGAGATAGTAGTTCATGAAGCTACTATATAAATATATCAGAGTTACATAAAATACAGCAGAAGAAATAAAGTACAAAGGAAGTCTCACTACATAGAAGTCTAATAATACAAGAGCTGAAAGGAACAACAGACTGCAAAGGATAAAACTTGACAAGTAGATAATCTCCAGCGATTTCAATCTCCAGAAAGTGGAAATCCAAATCTATGAATAACTCAGGCTGACCCGAGCGTAAATAAAAATAAAAACACTCGAGTCAGGACATACATACTAATACAATGTAAACCAACTCAAGTGAACTATAGTAAAAGTACAAGTAACTTAGAAGATGCTTGGGACTGACCATCCTCTAAGGATCCGTTAAACTATTTACTATGTAGTAATATACGCTATATACAGTAGTGTCTAATCAGTAAAGTATAATCATATAGAAAATAGCGTTAAGGGGATGGTGAACCTTAACGCGGTCGGATCTTTAAAACCAAAATCGTAGTGGGCTCGATATAAGGAGATGACACGGCACGCGAGGCAATGCCAGGGTGGATACACCGTTTGCACTCCCGGACTGGTGGTGACAGCAAGCCAGCAGCTTCCGCCCACCTCGAACAATACCCCCGAATCAAAGTGGCGCCACATATCGAATCGCAAAAGTAATAGAATGGTTTCCGATGGAGCATGCTCGATGAAAGGGTGCGACCCTTTGTGTAGCCCGGTATACCTCCTGTTTTAGTCATTTATGCCAACTCACGGGAGTTGGGTCCACGTAAATTACCTCGAGAGCGTCGCCACCATCCTACTTCATTCTGAAATCTCCACCGCGTACACAGTTGTTAAAGTGGTTTTCGGTATTGGCCGGCTATAAGACAATATCCGATCCCGGTCTCTTTAACAACCGGTCATTATTATAACCCGTAGTTATAACTTTAAAACAATATTTTATACTTCAAAATAAAATATCATTTCAACCCAAATCTTTATCAAAATAAAGATTAAATCATTTCCAAACCATTTCAGTATATCATCATACCATATCTTTCAATTCAAATATTTATCAAAATAAATATCAAGTCATTTCTAACCATTTCAATATATTAAATTATCATATCCTTTATAATATATCAAAATAGCAATATTTTTCAAACCCACATTTCAATCATTTAATATATCAAAATATCATCTCTTTTCAAAACCACATTTCAATCATTTAATATATCAAAATATCAAAACCACATTCATTTCAAATCATTATTCATTTTATTCAATTTAAAATACCATTTCAATTCACATTTCAAAACAGTTTATATTCAAAAAAAATCATTTTAATCATTAAAATGAAGTTATTATGTTCAATAATTAAATTATTAAATTTCCAAAATTTTCATATTTCAAAGTTCATTTATTTACTTAAGTTTATCAAAACAGTGAAAATTCACTTTTCGTGGCATTTCGAAAACGCTACGGAAAGATACATTCAAAACAGTTCAATTTAACAAAAGACAACATTTTAAAATGTTGTAATAGGGTTTACTTAAATTTCAAATAAACTTAGTTAAATTCAAAAATTATAGCACTTACAAAAATTTCTATAATAGCTTTTAATTCAATTTAGCTTTTTAGTTCATTATCATCAACTACAGCATTTACAAATGCTGTAATATCATTTACATTGTAATTAATAGCATTTCAAAAATGCAGTCAATTAACTTCAAATATTCAATATAATTTCTCAACCAATTATATTTTTTTATTTAAAACATTTTTAACTCATAAAATCATACATCTTCACATTTATAAACATCATTTAATTTTCCTCAAGTTCATGATTTTATAAAGTTAAATTTCCATTCAAAAATCAAGATTTAATAACAATTCACTTATTAAATTGCAATGTTCAATTTTAAATTCATTGCATTAAATTTCAACTTAACACTTAAGTTCAAATTCTCAAATATAACTTAGGTTTATTTTTATTTACTTAACTAAAAGTTCACTTTTAAGTCAATTTCATAAATTTCCAATTTAGTTATATTTCAAAATTTCAACTTAAAGTATTCGTTCATTTCACATTTCAACTTTATTATAAATCATTAATATGATATAAAATCACTTTGAATTCATTTATATTCAAGTTATCATAAATTTATCATAATTTAATATTCAATTTAATATCCAATTATCATTAAATCAAATTTTCCAAAGCAACTTACATTCAAAATTTTCTAACTTTTCATTAATTCATTTTACTTACAATTATTCAGAAAATCAATAATATTTTACAAAAATCCTTTCTAATTAGATTTAAATCAAAATGTTTTAATATTTACATTTCTAAAATAATTTTAAAATTTTCAGAAAACATATATTAACTACGGGTCTGTATATAATTTTCTACACTAGGAAAATTGATATGAGTAATATATCATTTCAACCCGTAATTTACAAAGAAAATCTGGGTTTTATCATTTCAAACCCGCAGTCCCAAGTAAATGAAATAAATTGAAAATCATTCAGGCCTATCATTTTAGCCCATAACAATTTTCCCTTATTCTAAAGTCCGTTCGGGTATGTATCATTTCAACCCATAGTGATTTCTAATTTACAGGGAACTTGCAGTGTGATAAACTGATAAAATATACATAATAGCATGAAATAACAGTAACATATGATATAACAGGTTTAATAACAGGTGTGAACATCATATGATAATAATAAAAGCAGTTATAACATGTTAATATAGTTCTACAAATTCACAGGGTGTCAATTTACTACTTATATAAGTACATAATGTCTGGTGAGAAATACTCACATTTTTATGCTGGAGATATCAATTATAATGACACGACGGATCCAGAAGGCACGACCTTTGATTTGAGTGGAGAGAAATAGCCGAGATATCATCTTGTAAACAACCCCAAATCAAGACAATATAACTTATGAATATTCAACCAAAATATATTGAAATAAATTGAAATTAAAAGGCAACAAAGACAAGATAACTTGACCTTGCTACAACCATTCAAAAGCTCGACTAAGGGGTTCGTTTTCTCAGCCATGATGATGATACGAGTGTGGGAGAGACAAGGCTAATAGCCTTGAAACATTCAAACAAAACAAACAAATAACATAAGTTTTCAAACCCAAATTCAATAAAACAATGTTAGAATTAAATGCATAAAACAAAGCCAAAGTTTTTGCACTTGCTTTCTACCGCCTATGCTTCAGCTATAGATCTGAAATACATGTCCAAGGAGTGGGTTAGGATCAGGTCTTGGGCTCATATGGGTCGGCCATAGCTTGGAAGTAATGGTGCAAAGGTGGATGGACATAGGTGCAACAAAACAACAACTACAAGGCAAATTCATCACTTCTATGCTATAAATGGGTTCGGCCATAGGCTCTAGGGGCATGGCCAGTGGGTCCAGGTGGTGGTGGGTGATGTGGCATAGGGTGGAGGTCAGGTCAGAGGTGGTGGTGGTGGTGGAAGTGGCGGCTAATGGTTGTAGAAGGTGGCGCTAGCAAACTAGGCTCGATTTATGTAAATAGGTGATGGGTTTGTGCATTTTTGGTGTTGTCTCTTGCTAAGGTGGGTTCGGCCTGGTCATGGACTAGAAGGGTGGTTGATCAGAGAAGGAGGAGGTGGAGGTCAGCCTAGATCTGGTTGAGGAGGAGTGGAGCCATGAAGTAGAGAACAAGTTGCAAAATCACATAGAAAAACTAGAAAACAAGAGAAGAGAAGAAGATTTTACCAAATTTTTGCAAGATGGAGACCATGATTTCTTTTTAGGGTTGAGAAGATTTGAAAATACGTGAAAAATATGAGAGAATGCAGCTTAAAAAAATAGAGAGAGGTACGGTCAAAATAAATTGTGTATTGATTGAAAAAGAAACGGTAAAAGAAACGGTGAAACGACTTTACGTTTCTTTGCTTTTAAAACCTTCCATACTTCCTTTTCTTTTAAATCAAGTAAAACAAAATAAACTTCAGAAAGTACATCCAAAAACCGAAACAAAGTGAAATAAAATAAAAATATATAATTAAATTTAAAGAAAATATAAAAAGAATTAAGGAAATTGCTTTAAAATTGAAAACAGGGTTCAAAAATTACAATTAAAACATCAATGGCTTTGGAAAAAATCTACTTCATTTTAAAAATATTCTAAAGCAAAATTTTGAAATAAAATAATTTATTTATCATTTATAAAATAAAATAAATAATTAAATTGGAAAAAAAATAGAAAAGAACTAAAGAAAATGTTTAAAAATTGAAAACAGGGCATGGAAATTACAAGAAAAATACTACTAGCTCTAGAAAAATTCCTACCTCACTTCAAAAATATTAAAAGACAAAAACATACATAAAATAACATATCAATACATATTACAATAAAATATGACAAAGAAAAATAGAATTTATACTATTTAAAATAATAAAATTGCAGAATAAACAAATTGCACTCGATATTGAAATATACATAACTTTCACAATTTAAATCCGTTTCCAACGAAACAAAAAGCAGTGTTCTTAAAATTTTATGTACTTTCATAATAAAAGATAAAATTTAAATTTTCAAACTTCTAAAAATTTAAATTAAAAGTCAAAGTTTGACTATTTTGACCAAAAATTCAATTTTTGGAAAATATTCTTTTTAGTCATGCTTTTGAATGATAATTCATGTCAAAACTAAAGTTTATCATTCCAAATAAATAAAATAAGTTTTTAAATCAAAAATTCAATTAAAATAATTAAAATATACAAAAAAAATAAATCACAAAATACAGGGTTGTTACACTCTCCCCCACTCAAAACTTTTCGTCCCCGAAAAGGAATGAGGTACAGGAAAGCACAGAAAAAGATAGAGTGAAACAACATTAGGACAAGATGACAAGGAGATTGAAATTATACATGATGGCTATTGTTATAGGTAAGTTTTACAAGGCGGAGATGATCTTTCCAAGATTCTCCAAAATTAAGAACACAAGCACGAAAAGGTGGATTCAAAATGATTACCAAAGATCTATCAAAGATTATAGAAAGAGGCCTATACCAATCTATAGCAAGATAAAGATGATAAGGACAACCAAAAGATAGTTTGGAAAACAAAATAAGGAAATAAATTTGAAAGCACGGAAATTTCAACTTAAATAGAGAATAAATCTGTACATAAGTTAAATAAATCTTAACTATCTCAAATTCCATTATCTTATTATCCAATCATCTTAAATTAACAATTTTTAATACCAAAGGGTTTGAAAAATAATCATTTATTATACTCATAATGTACTTAATACATTTAATTCTTCTTTATTCCTAATTAAAATTAAAATTATTGCTTTCAATATATTTATTACTTATGTTAAATATACTTACACTTATTATAACTGCTTTGTTTTATTCTTACTTCTTTTAATATATTTTTTATTGTAAGTTATTCAATTACCCTTTATTATATTTACCTCTGTTAATCATTTTATAATTAAAATTTAAGTGTATAACATTTATTATAACTACTCAAATTTTATTTATTAAATATTTTATATTGTATATTATACAATTACATTGTCAACTTTTGAAAAATTAAGGTAAGTTATATTTGAATGCAATTGTATTATACAATTAAATCATTTCATGCTTGAATATTCATCCAAAAAAATTCTTTTCTTTTTATAATTGAATTTAAGAATTAAATTTCCGATTTCTTCAAACCATTTAGAGATAAATAGATGTATGTACATAACTTATCGAATCAAATTTTTAAATCATATATCTATATTATATATTATAAATCAAGTTATATTTTAGAAAATTCAAACCAAATTAAATCCCCAAAACAAAGCTGTAGCAAGACTACAGAACAGTCTCTTCACTTCAAAACTCGAAAATGAACGTCGATGATGCTGCAGTCATCACCGAAGTTATTTTCCAGCAACAAAGAGAAGAGCACTAATTTTAAATTCTTTAGAAACAAATTTCTATTCAAAAATACTTTAAATAATATAACCTTTTAAAATTTAAACACAAGGTTTGAAACCATCGGAAATTAAATTCTCAAATTTCTTGTTCAAAATTCATTTCAGTTCCCAAATCAATTTATAAACAACTATTTATAAATTCATTTATAGAACAATAAATGATAAATTAAGTATTATCATTTCAAATAATCAATTTTAAATCAATTTATTAAGTTCCATAAATTTACTTATATATCAAAATTTTATTTCACTAACCAAATTTTAAAATAATATTGTGTCAGTTTGTTCTGTCAAAGTGTTTTAGAAATCCTATCGATAGCGTTGATCAGACGAATCGATCGGAAACCCAAATCAACATCAACAACTCAAACAACACAATATATAAAACAAAACATAGATATGCAAGTACAATTCAAAATGTTTGGAAGAATATATTGGAAACAAAAGACAAGATGATTAAATAACATAGTAGGGAGGTGGATAAGCTTAAATAAATCGCGGACAACCTTAACTGGGTCAACCGTGACTTAAATAATAAGATCAATGTGGATTTTTTAGGGTAAATCTACATTCGATCTCAAGAGTTAAAGTTTGGAATAACAAAAGATATTAGCATCTAAACCAAGGATAGATATAAATCTCTGGTGAATCGATGCTAATTGTAAAGGAGTTTCACCCTTTTACAATTCAATTTGAAATTGGCGTGACCGTCGACTCACTAAATAGAACATCCGAAGCGGAGTTATGGAATACTCCGGAGTCAAAAGAAGATGAATAGTGAGGGATACGAATGGATTTTGGAACCGTAGGGAACGTTCCAAAATTCAAAGGAATTGAGTCAAAAAGGAAGAGATTCAAACTCGAATGAAAGTGATTCTGTAAATACATTTACTCCATATGCTGAGTTTTGCCTAGAGCTACCAAAGCTCTGATACCAACTGTAACGATCCGATATTTTCAACCATTCGCATCCATTATAAGTGTATAGGTAGACACTCATGCTAGAATTGAATTGCTCAAAATACCGCGTTGTAAATAAAAATTTGGCAAATCTCAGAATATACAGTAAATAAAAATCACAGATCACAGACACAGAGTAATAATAATGCAGCGGAAGTAAAAGAGATAGTAGTTCATGAAGCTACTATATAAATATATCAGAGTTACATAAAATACAACAGAAGAAATAAAGTACAAAGGAAGTCTCACTACATAGAAGTCTAATAATACAAGAGCTGAAAGGAACAACAGACGGCAAAGGATAAAATTTGACAAGTAGATAATCTCCAGCGATTTCAATCTCCAGAAATTGGAAATCCAAATCTATGAATAACTCAGGCTGACCCGAGCGTAAGTAAAAATACAAACACTCGAGTTAGGACATACATACTTATACAATGTAAACCAACTCAAGTGAACTGTAGTAAAGGTACAAGTAACTTAGAAGATGCTTGGGACCGACCATCCTCTAAGGATCCGTTAAACTATTTACTATGTAGTAATATACGCTATATACAGTAGTGTCTAATTAGTAAAGTATAATCATATAGAAAATAGCATTAAGGGGATGGTGAACCTTAACGCGGTCGGATCTTTAAAACCAAAATCGTAGTGGGCTCGATATAAGGAGATGACACGGCACGCGAGGCAATGCCAGGGTGGATACACCGTTTGCACTCCCGGACCGGTGGTGACGGCAAGCCAGCAGCTTCCGCCCACCTCGAACAATACCCCCGAATCAAAGTGGCGCCACATATCGAATCGCAAAAGTAATAGAATGGTTTCTGATGGAGCATGCTCGATGAAAGGGTGCGACCCTTTGTGTAGCCCGGTATAGCTCCTGTTTTAGTCATTTATGCTAACTCACGGGAGTTGGGTCCACGTAAATTACCTCGAGAACGTCGCCACCATCCTACTTCATTCTGGAATCTCCACCGCGTACACAGTTGTTAAAGTGGTTTTCGATATTGGCCGGCTATAAGATAATATCCGATCCCGGTCTCTTTAACAACCAATCGTTATTATAACCCGTAGTTATAACTTTAAAACAATATTTTATACTTCAAAATAAAATATCATTTCAACCCAAATCTTTATCAAAATAAAGATTAAATCATTTCCAAACCATTTCAATATATCATCATACCATATCTTTCAATTCAAATATTTATCAAATTAAATATCAAGTCATTTCTAACCATTTAAATATATTAAATTATCATATCCTTTCAAATCATTTTAATATATCAAAATAGCTATATTTTTCAAAACCACATTTCAATCATTTAATATATCAAAATATCATCTCTTTTCAAAACCACATTTCAATCATTTAATATATCAAAATATCAAAACCACATTCATTTCAAATCATTATTCATTTTATTCAATTTAAAATACCATTTCAATTCACATTTCAAAACAGTTTATATTCAAAAAAATCATTTTAATCATTAAAATGAAGTTATTATGTTCAATAATTAAATTATTAAATTTCCAAAATTTTCAACTTCCAAAGTTCATTTATTCACTTAAGTTTATCAAAACAATGAAAATTCACTTTTCGTGGCATTTAGAAAACGCTACGGAAAGATACATTCAAAATAGTTCAATTTAACAAAAGACAACATTTTAAAATGTTGTAATAGGGTTTACTTAAATTTCAAATAAACTTAGTTAAATTCAAAAATTATAGCACTTACAAAAATTGCTATAATAGCTTTTAATTCAATTTAGCTTTTTAGTTCATTATCATCAACTACAGCATTTACAAATGTTGTAATATCATTTACATTGTAATTAATAGCATTTCAAAAATGCAGTCAATTAACTTCAAATATTCAATATAATTTCTCAACCAATTATATTATTTTATTTAAAACATTTTTAACTCATAAAATCATACATTTTCACATTTATAAACATCATTTAATTTTCCTCAAGTTCATGATTTTATAAAGTTAAATTTCCATTCAAAAATCAAGATTTAATAACAATTCACTTATTAAATTGCAATGTTCAATTTTAAATTCATTGCATTAAATTTCAACTTAACACTTAAGTTTAAATTCTCAAATATAACTTAGTTTTATTTTTATTTACTTAACTAAAAGTTCACTTTTAAGTCAATTTCATAAATTTCCAATTTAGTTATATTTCAAAATTTCAACTTAAAGTATTCATTCATTTCACATTTCAACTTTATTAAAAATCATTAATATGATATAAAATCACTTTGAATTCATTTAAATTCAAATTATCATAAATTTATCATAATTTCATATTCAATTTAATTTCCAATTATCATTAAATCAAATTTTCTAAAAAAACTTACGTTCAAAATTTTCTAACTTTTCATTAATTCATTTTACTTACAATTATTCAGAAAATCAATAATATTTTACAAAAATCCTTTCTAATTAGATTTAAATCAAAATGTTTTAATATTTACATTTCTAAAATAATTTTAAAAATTTCAGAAAACATATATTAACTACGGGTCTGTATATAATTTTCTACACTAGGAAAAGTGATACGGGTAATATATCATTTCAACCCGTAATTTACAAAGAAAATCATGGTTTTATCATTTCAAACCCGCTGTCCCAAGTAAATGAAATAAATTGAAAATCATTCAGGCCTATCATTTCAGCCCATAACAATTTTCCCTTATTCTAAAGTCCGATCGGGTATGTATCATTTCAACCCATAGTGATTTCTAATTTACAGGGAACTTGCAGTGTGATAAACTGATAAAATATACAGAATAGCATGAAATAACAGTAACATATGATATAACAGGTGTAATAACAGGTATGAACATCATATGATAATAATAAAAGCAGTTATAACATGTTAATATAGTTCTACAGATTCACAGGGTGTCAATTTACTACTTATATAAGTACATAATGTCTGGTGAGAAATACTCACATTTTTATGCTGGAGATATCAATTAGAATGACACAACGGATCCAGAAGGCATGACCTTTGATTTGAGTGGAGAGAAATAGCCGAGATATCATCTTGTAAACAACCCCAAAACAAGACAATATAACTTATGAATATTCAACCAAAATATATTGAAATAAATTGAAATTGAAAGGCAACAAAGACAAGATAACTTGACCTTGCTACAACCATTCAAAAGCTCGACTAAGGGGTTCGTTTTCTCAGCCATGATGATGATACGAGTGTGGGAGAGATAAGGCTAATAGCCTTGAAACATTCAAACAAAACAAACAAATAACATAAGTTTTCAAACCCAAATTCAATAAAACAATGTTAGAATTAAATGCATAAAACAAAGCCAAAGTTTTTACACTTGCTTTCTACCGCCTATGCTTCAGCTATAGATCTGAAATACATGTCTAAGGAGTGGGATAGGATCAGGTCTTGGGCTCATATGGGTCGGCCATAGCTTGGAAGTAATGGTGCAAAGGTGGATGGACATAGGTGCAACAAAACAACAACTACAAGGCAAATTCATTACTTCTATGCTATAAATGGGTTCGGCCATAGGCTCTAGGGGCATGGCCAGTGGGTCCAGGTGGTGGTGGGTGATGTGGCAGAGGGTGGAGGTCAGGTCAGAGGTGGTGGTGGTGGTGGAAGTGGTGGCTAATGGTTGTAGAAGGTGGTGCTAGCAAACTAGGCTCGATTTATGTAAATAGGTGATGGTTTGTGCATTTTTGTTGTTGTCTCTTGCTAAGGTGGGTTCGGCCTGGTCATGGTGATGGACTAGAGGGGTGGTTGATCAGAGAAGGAGGAGGTGGAGGTCAGCCTAGATCTGGTTGAGGAGGAGTGGAGCCATGAAGTAGAGAACAAGTTGCAAAATCACATAGAAAAACTAGAAAACAAGAGAAGAGAAGAAGATTTTATCAAATTTTTGCAAGACGGAGACCATGATTTTTTTTTTAGGGTTGAGAAGCTTTGAAAATACATGAAAAAGATGAGAGAATGCAGCTAAAAAGAATAGAGAGAGGTACGGCCAAAATAAATTGTGTATTGATTGAAAAAGAAACGGTAAAAGAAACGGTGAAATGACTTTACGTTTCTTTGCTTTTAAAACCTTCCATACTTCCTTTTCTTTTAAATCAAGTAAAACAAAATAAACTTCAGAAAGTACATCCATAAACCGAAACAAAGTGAAATAAAATAAAAATATATAATTAAATTTAAAGAAAATATAAAAAGAATTAAGGAAATTGCTTAAAAATTGAAAACAGGGTTCAAAAATTACAATTAAAACATCAATGGCTTTGGAAAATATATACTTCATTTTAAAGATATTCTAAAGCAAAATTTTGAAATAAAATAATTTATTTATCATTTCTAAAATAAAATAAATAATTAAATTGGAGAAAAATAGAAAAGAACTAAAGAAAATGTTTAAAAATTGAAAATAGGCATGGAAATTACAAGAAAAATACTACTAGCTCTAGAAAAATTCCTACCTCACTTCAAAAATATTAAAAGACAAAAACATACATAAAATAACATATCAATACATATTACAATAAAATATGACAAAGAGAAATAAAATTTATAATATTTAAAATAATAAAATTGCAGAATAAACAAATTGCACTCGATATTGAAATATACATAACTTTCACAATTTAAATCCGTTTCCAACGAAACAAAAAGTAGTGTTCTTAAACTTTTATGTACTTTCATAATGAAAGATAAAATTTAAATTTTCAAACTTTTAACAATTTAAATTAAAAGTCAAAGTTTGACTATTTTGACCAAAAATTCAATTTTTGGAAAATATTCTTTTTAGTCATGCTTTGGAATGATAATTCATATCAAATCTAGAGTTTATCATTCCAAATAAATAAAATAAGTTTTTAAATCAAAAATTCAATTAAAATAATTAAAATATACAAAAAAGTTAAATCACAAAATACAGGGTTGTTACAATGTCTAATAGTAAAATAAACTTACTTTTAGATAGCGTTAAGGGGTTACCCATATAGCCCTTACAACGTAATAGTCCCAGTAGTCCATCCAGTATCAGTGCATCTCCAGATCGAAAGACTACCCTAAATACTCCACGGGTTACGGGAGAAAACCAAACTTGTACAAGGCACGTTAGGGTAGGTGACACGGCACAACTTGGCAATGCCATTGTAGATATACCAATTACGCTTCCAGACCGGTGGTAACGCGTAGCAGCTACTACCGCCCACCTCGATCCACACCCCTAAAATCAAAAAGGGCCCAAATTAATCACAAAGTAATAGAATGGTATTGAAGGAGTGTGTCCGATAAAAGGTGCTACATCCTTAGCCCGTCAATCGCTCATGTTTTAGCCACCTTATGCCAACTCATGGGAGTCGAGTCCACGTATATACCTCCAAGGAACGCCGCTACCATCCTACTTCATTTTGGAATCTTCACCGCATGCACGGTTGTTAAAGTGGTTTTCGGAGTTGGCAGAGAGTATGACAACTTCCGATCCCGATCTCATTAACAACCAAACGTTATTATAACACTGCAGTCATCTCAAAATAAATTTATACTTCAAAACTGGCATATAATATCCATTTCAAAACGATATAAATACGATATCGTTTCCATTTTGAAAACCTAATCAATACGATATCATTTTTATAAAAAAAATCCAAATCAATGTAATATCATTTTTATTTCAAGTATATCCTTTTATAGAAATCATAGCACTTTCAAAGTTATAACACTTCGAAATCAAAACACTTAAAGTATAACACTTTCAAATCATAACATTTTGAAACTCATAACTTTGAAACATAACTACACCACTTAAATGGCTTAAATATTAAATTACTTTATATAATAAAATAGCTTCTTCAATATCACAAATCAATTCCAAATACAGATTTGAACCCCCAAATCAACCATTTCAATTTCCATATATTTCAAGGCTTTAAACATTCTACCATTTCAAAAAAATTCTTTGATAATTCTGTATATATCAAATTCAATTACTATTATTTAGATTTGAAATGTTTACTTATTAAATCCAATATCATTTAAGTAAAACTTTTAAACTTCAAATAACCGGATATTCTTTCAATTTATTTAACTTGATATATTCATTTAAATCAACTTGATATTCATTTAAATCACTCTAAACCAAAATCAAGCTATAAAAATAATACCCTTTAAAATCTCAATTTTATTTAAACTTCAAATCAAATTTATTCGAGTTTAATTCTTAAATAATTTAGCTCAAATTAATTTCATATTTATCTTCCAACCTTAATTTTATTTAAGTCATTATAAACTCTATATATAATATAATTTAAACAGATACTTAACTATATTATATAAAAACAATCAAACTTTATTTTTAACTTATTTTATATATCAAAAGAAATTTAAATATAGCTAAGACTCAATAATAAAATAACATTTATATAACATCTAAAATCAATATTTATATAACCCATATTTTTTTTACAAAACTGTAGAAATCTTATCAAAATAATTTTATATGTAGACCATGGTGTCTGTATATAATTTTCTATCATATGGTTAAGTGATACAGATATTTATCATTTCAATCCGTAATTTAAAATATAAATACGGTTATGTATCATTTCAAACCACAATCCCGAATGGAATAAAATCCATAACAACTTGCAGTTTATAACAGCATAAAATACAATATCCATTCATCCAATATCAATCATTAAACATTTACCACAATCATCATCCAATCCAATCAATAACATCAATATAGAACAGATAATAAACAACTGGTATTTACAGGCAGCTTATATTCAATAATAAATTAAATAACTATTTTATCCGAATAAATTTAAATAAATTGAGATGATGATTCAAAATATGCCAAACAGTCATAAATAAATTTCTAATCACATCATAAATCAATTTAACAAACATAAGAAATTTTAGAAGTTGCGAATGGGTTAAAACACTCACCTTTTGAATTTAAATTCAATTCAAATCCAATTTAAACCCAAAAATTGAACAGTCTCAGAATTCATCCAAACAAGTGTCAAAATGTCCATAATTCCTATATGATCCCAGCAAAACAGACCACGTGTGAATCCGAGCTCGTATGAAAAAGTTATGAAAATTAGAAGATTAGAAAAATTCTGCTCCTGGGTCGACTTCGGGTTCAACATCGATCCGCCGCCTCAAATCCCCGGTGTCTGCTCTGAGTTTTTGCCAAAAAGACCCGGAGCTACTCAAGTCATTTTCTTCCTGACCCGAAGTTGCTACAGGGTTTTTGCCTCTGAAACCTGAAGCGTGACTCGATGTTGCTGCAGATCCGCAATTTTTTTTTTTTGAAATTGAAATTAATTTTTGGAATTTAGAAATTTGGTTTTATCTGCCATTGGAATGAGGAGTTGAGAAGGAGATGTAAGTATAGACAAATGATAATAAAGAGTGGCTAGGGTTTATAACGGGTTATTTATAGGCAACGTTGAAAATAGAAAGAACGGACAAGATTTGATTGAACGATAAACGACCCGAAAAGCCCGTTCTACCTCCGGAACGAAAGTGGTTCAGCCTAGATATCGAAATAGATGTTTTTAATTATTTTAAATTCAATGGAACAAGTTTCAAGTCCAAATTTCATCATATGAATAAGTTACGTTAAGATCAGCTTATTTCAAATTGATTTCAACTAAATTGATTTCTAAGCATTTCGAGCCCGTACGATCAAACGACAAGTCCGATTGTTATGAAACTTGAAATCCTACAATAATTCGCTGTTATGGATCCGACGAAACTGGTTTAATTGAAATTTGAGGCAGTGGCCAAAATAGCAATATTTCAGTTAATCAAAAAAATTAATATTGAATTAATTAAATCACATTTCCAATTCAAATTTAATTATTTACATATTTTACCAATTTGGATTCTTTGGTAATTTAAAATCCATTAAACAAATTTCTATATCAATTTATCGTTGTATATTTTACCATTTACAGTACTAAATTTTCAATTTCAATTAATCTAGTAATTATAAATTTAAATTCCCAATAAATCCATTTATTTGATTTCAGTCTTGTTACCAAATCAATTATAGACTTATCACCTTAAAGTTAATATTAATATTGGTTTATATCCTAATACATTACAATTTTCCATTTCATTCCAATTTCAATTAACCTTGTATTTAATTCCATTTACCAACAATAATCCATTTATTATAGATTGCATTCCAATTAATTATAATTAATTCTAACAAATTGATTTGGTTTAATTTCCATCTTTATACTAGGTCCATTATTTCTCTATAATACAGTTAACACTTGTTTCATATTTCGTCTGCATTAATATATTCAAATTTCCAACTTTCTTTTGTATTAACTACTATTTTCAATTATTGAATTTGTCAAATATATACATTAATTGTAATTAAAACCTCAATCAATTTATTCAGCTTAGTTTCATTCTTTTATTTTATCTTATGAATAACATATACTTTTCCATTCATTTTATTACATTCACACATTACAATTACTGTCCTAACTCACATTAATGAACATTTACTTACATTTAGATGTAACTGATTTTCAATTAATTTCATTGACAAATTAAATAGGTAATTTATAATAATTGTTATCATAACCTTTAATTTACACTTAATTTTATTTTGTATTCAACTAATTATTATAATTTCTCACATAATACTGAATTCATCCAATTACCATTAATTATACTAATTTATTTATTTATACAACACTTACCCTTATTTTCTTATATTCAATTTTATAACCAAGTGCAACTATTTACACTATTTCATCATTGGGATTTCACTTCAATTGTCAATAATTAGTTTTAATTACCATTGCCACATTTCATTTTAGCATTCATTTCATTATTAAATTACAAAGTTTTTATTTCTTTCCATATTAAATTACCAAAACTTATAAATTAAACAAATTAAATAGTCAAAATTTTATGGGTCGTCACAAATACTTTCAAAGGTTTAAATGTTTTCATCAACAAGGATTTGAGTAAAGTATAAATAACATGGCAAAGGAATTTAAAGTAAAGCATAGAGTATATATTTTCCTTGTTTAAGTTTGATTTAAAGGTTTTAAATCAATTTGAGATGAAAAGGTTTTCAAGAAAAATTTAAGGGAAGGTTACCCTATGTAAAATGACTAAGATATTTGTATACCAGATGAGAATAGTGTAAGGTCATGCCATATACATTACTATTAGCCCCTAGCTAATTTAGTCCCAAATTCCAGTGTGTAGGGCTTTGTCACATGTAAGACTAGAATGATGGTACTGACAGAAAGGAATATATTTGTATAGAGGTAGGTTATTAGTGAGCCTGGAGAAGTAAGTTAGGGACAGACCGTCCAGAATAGGAGTATCTAATAGATTTTAGATTATTTGTTTATTTTGTCTGGTAGGCTCGAGTCAGCCAAAAGTTAGTAGTTAGCCAAACAAAACTATAATGTTCGGACAGATTGTCCATTTGTTACTTGATATGTATGTTTACACGATAATGCTTTACAGTTTTAACCAGTTATGGTTGTAGGATTATGATTTGCAAAAGATATGTTTTAAAAGGATATTAGTGAAGGGAAACCTATTCCGCTAAGAGATGTGGTCTAACTTAATATTAAATAACCGAGACGTATAGTATTATTCTCACCATGCTTTATGTCTGACTCGAAATTTATGTCTTTCCCCTTAAACTCTCGGCGTCCAAAATTGATTTGAGTAGGCTGAGGGTTGATAATTTCCAAGTTTTTAGTAGGTTGGCGAATAAAGCTTTCGAAGACGAGCAGGTGGCTGAAGGATGCTATATAGGAGTTGTTGTTTTATTTTATTTGATTCCTCTATGTTGTACCATGTCAGTTATGACTATATAATGCTCTGATCAACTAAGGAGGCATCATTATATGTCGCTCTTGGCGTATTTAAATAATAATTGTATTTTATCTAAAATTAGGAAAGCGATGGGACTTTGTAATTTGAATATGAAATGTTGTTTTGAAATGCAATCAGAAAAGTTGTTTTAATCTATGATGATTTTATTTCCTATTCATGCGCCTATGATATTATGGATGCCATCAACATTACCATATTTTGTTATTAGAAGTTAATACTATAGATGACTACAGCATCTATAGCATTTAGGTTTTGGCCTCAAGATAGGGGATGTTACAACTTGGTATCGGAGCATAGATTTATGAAAAAACTTTAAACCAAAATGATTTTTAAAAATGTAACCCTAAGGAATTAGAGATAAGATTGATGTGTGGGATAATGCTATAGTAACATATTTGTATTTGCTATATATATAATTATATGCTATATCCCTATTCTCCTACCTCTCTTAAGCAATTCTACGGTATCTCACGAGGCTTGAATATAGATATGGATATTAGAAGTGGAAAAGTTAACCTTGGAGGGGGAAGCACCACAACAAATGGAAATCGTAGGCCGAATACCGGGAGAAACCAAGGTCGGGCACAAGCAGGATATGCGGGTGTTGGAGTCCTGTAAGTTGATATGGGAGCTATGTATCGGTTCTTTGTCAATATGACGCAGGCGGGTGTTGTTGCTGCAATGGTTGGAGGAAATGTTGGAGAAGGAGTTTAGGAAGCACCAGTGGTTAACATTATGCTATCTTGAGCAGAGATTATGTTAGGCTTGGAGGGAGTCATTTATCTAAACTGAAGATACTATTGAGGTGGAGTGCTGGTTGTTGCATTGTGAGAGAATCTTTGCTCACTTAGGGCTCAATGATGAGTTGAAGAGGAGGCTTGCTTTGAGACAACTTCAGTGGGCAGCATTATTTTGGTGGAATAGTGTGTCAGTTGGAGTTAATGAAGAAAATAATACTTAGGCTAAGTTCAGGAGAATATTCGAGGAGAGGCTTATATTTAAGGTTGCTAAGTCTGCTTTGCTCATGAAGTTTGCTGAATTGGAGCAGGGAGACATGACTGTGTTAGAGTGTGCTATAAGGTTTGAGGAGTTGGCTAGGAATGGACATGCCATTGTGGACACTATGATGAAGATGAATGAAAAGTTCATCATGGGGTTGAAGCCTGAGTTGGCCAGGGCAACATTACCTCATATCAGAGATCCCTGTGATTTTGTAGTTGAAATGACTTGGAGGCAAGAGGAAATGTTTACTTCTCTTGAGAGGAATAAGGCCAAGGAGGTCCAGTTAGGGCAGGGTCAGAAAAGAAAGTTATTTCATAAGAAAGGAGCTCAGAAGGGCTGTAACATCCCAAAATTTATTAATTTAAATATGATAACTTATTTGAACTTTTGAAATTTAATTTGAAAGATTTCAAAACAAATAAAATATAATTATAAAAATATATGAATGTAAATTAAGTGCTTGATAATAAGTTTAAAATAGAAATAAAAATAATAAGGACTATGTTAAAAACAAGTATATAAGTGGGTTTGTGTATAAGCAACATAAGATAAACACATAACAATAACTATAACAATTTTTATATTAAGCACAAAGGTATGTTTGCTGTGAATTTTTTTTAGTAATGCAAAAGAAACAAAAAATATCTATATACAAAAAAATCAAAGGGGATAAATATGTAAACAAGATGGGAAGCATATGCATTTAATACTATCACCTCAGCCAAAATAAAATCATTTCACATATTTAGATATCATTTCAGTTTTTAGAAAAACAATCTTTGACCAAAGATTAGGAAATAAAGGAAAGCTTATACTAGAAGACACCTACTGTAAAACCTATTTTCTTTATATATACATCCATATTAGTCTTGTTCGTTCAAACAAAACTAGCAAGCCTGAAAGAAAAGAAAAATAAACATTATTATCTTACAAACTCAAACATCATTCAAGATCAAAACAGAAAAGGATATACATAAAAAATCAAACTGTAGCCTTCAACATAAGGTTGTCCTCTGTTTCAAATATATTTCAGGTGAGCAAACATTTCTAAGCTCTGATGTCTGAGGTGTTGTTTGAATATAGGATTTAAACAAGTTTGAACATTTGTTTGCATACACAAAATCTATGAATTTGTGCGTATTTTTGCCTATGCATGTCAGTTCAATTTTGAATCACCTCTATTCCAGGTTGCAGAGTTTTATAATCCTATACAAAATCCAACTCCCCTGTCCCAGATCCTTGTTTGATCTCAGAATTTAAAAAAATTGTTTGTTTTTACATGTCTTAAGTTGTAAAAAATGAATTCAAGCAAAATGAATTAAAGCTTCTCTGGAAAATTGGAGAATACAGTCACAATTCAAACTATGTAGAAATTCAAATATTATAAATCCTAGTTTCAAGAATAATATCTGAATTGTTATCACAAAAAATGATTTTTGAAAGTAAAATCAAAATTTTTAAGTAAGAATTCATTGAGTAATGCAAATATGAACAGATTCGAGTTTTTTATCAATTTCTGGTGATCGGCAACACAATTCATCTTGCGGCCTTGGGTGAAGCTTGCTGGGTGGTAGGGTAGCTTGAGAAAAATGCTCAGAAATTTTTCTAATCATCGCGGAGTTGAGACGAGATCAAATTAGGGTTTTAGCCCATGTTTTTGTATTGATCAGAAATTGACCAAATTTGTTGTGTAGGCTGCATCGGACTGGACGAGACTGTTTGGTGGAGGAGCGTGGTCGACATGGGAAGCTCGTGACGGAGGCGCATTGCCTCTGGTGATCATTGGCGTTGGAGCGAGGTGGATTGGTAGGTCGAGCTTCGACCCAGTTTTGAGTCAGTTGACTCTTTTGCAGGTTCGCTGAAGTTATGGGTTTCTTGGTGGTGTGGATGTTAGGTGGAGTTGTCGTCGACTCGATGGAGGCTGGAGCTTCGACCAACGATGGTGATTCCGACCGTGCATGTGCACGTCGCCAAGGTTGTATCAGTAGTTTGGTTTGAAGGAGAAGGATATGGACTCGAAGCAAGCTTCAAGAGATTTGCATGATAGCTCGAGTCTTAACTCGAGTAAGATATGTGATATGCCAAGTAAACACTTAAGAAAATTTGAAGTTTTGAAAAAAAATGTAGTACATGGGTTGATTTTGATAAAACCCAAAGCAAACAAGAATTTTTATCGTGTGTGACTCAAAGCAGGTCTCGAGCCTGATATATAAAACAGTTTTTATTTTAAAATTTATCAAACTTTTAAAACATTGTCAAAACATGTTTTTAAATTGATGATTTTGAGTTAAGATTGGATTACTTAAGGATATAAGTAATATATTTTCAAAGTAATTAAACTTTAATTTATTTAATTTGGATACATTATTTTATAAAGTTATTTATATTCAGTAATAATGTAATTTAAAAGGGTAATTAAGATAGAATGTTATTTAAACTAATCTTAATCTTTTGAAGAAATTAATGTAATGAAGATGGTTTATTAAACAAATTCCAAAAGATAGCCAAAGTGATTAATAAAGATAAAAGATTTATCTTTTAATTTATTAAGTAATTAATGATTTGTTAATATAATTATTTTTAAAAGTAGTTACTTAATTAATTACTTAATATTAAGATTAATTTAATAAATAAATAAGATTAGTTAATTTGTAATTAATTATTAATTAATAAAAGTAATTAAGATTTATTTAATTAATAATTAAGGGTTAATTAAATTAAGATAATTAATTAAGGAATGATTAATTTATGAAGATGATTAAGACTTAAGCAATTGTAATTAATGAAATTAATCATTGATTAAAGATTACTAATGAAAGTAATTATGTGGTTAATAAATTTAAAACCACAAAAGTTGTTCATCTTAATTAAAGATGTTTGATTATTCGTGAATGTTTTGTGTTGGATTTATATTTCTGATATGTGATGTGAGGCTTTATAATATGAAATGCTTTATGTTGAGCTGTGATATCTACGATGAATATACTGCTGTGTGAATGTGAACACCCTTTTTGGGCCGTAAAACGGCATTTGAATTTCGATGCGACAGGGAGTCGGATTCCAGTTGGTCATCCGAAACACACATCGAACCCTGAATATGAATCTATGTGATGGATACATCCACCTATTTTTAAATTGAGCGCTCACTATTCGGTTTAGCCGGGAGAGGACCTTTGTGTCATATAACCCATTCCGAATATGTGATACGACGAAATGGATGGCAATTGAAGACGGTGGTGAAGACCAGGAATCTTCGAGAACAATAAGGATAACTGGTCGAATGACTCTACACTGAGTTGCTCCGGTATAGAGATCTCCATATGTGATGGGGAGTCCGATCGGGATTGTGGATGCCTGGATTGCAAGGACTTCTTCGGAAGTGCCTTCGGTTCTGTTCGAACCCGGAACAGACTTGTATGGTTGTCTGACATTACAATTTAAGGTATAAAGCTGATTTCTTTCAAATACATATCTGTTGGTGGCGGAGAATTTATTCTCTTAGCTTAACACCCTTCTCTGAAACGTACGAGCTCAGAGGTTATGTAGTTGAAGGTTATTAGTGATATACTCCCAATTTGGTAGTGTGGCATGCTGAGTGTTGCTGATCATTTGTTGATCGAAGCATAGCTTTGTGAAAAAGCATAGCTTTGTGGACGAGACTTCGTCGAACCTCACAACCCGGTTATGGTCAAAACCGGAATCGTGGCAGCAAGGTTATTTGGGGGCAGCACCCTCTAAGGGTATGTCCATTTCCTTCTGGATTATAAGTGGTATCATGGTATGGAGCCCAGATACTTACTTTGTGGTTGCTGCAAACTTATTGCTTTGTGGTTGTCGGTTGAGAAGCGCTTCGGATAAAGGTTGGTAACGACCGAGAGGTGGCATACTCATGTCAGTTGTTGCCTAGTCATAGAGGTAACCCAGCCTTGTGTAGCAGAGATCCGGTTAGGTTCTCGGGAATGTCCCTCCAGAGGGATTCCATTTTTTGTGGGAAGTTCCTTCGCCTGACCATTTGTTGGAAATCCAAATAAAACAATACGAACCTAGTACGGTTCTAGTTGTATAACCTACCATTTACTTATGGTGGTCAACACTGTTTAGATGGTAGCTATAGTAGGCATAGTACGGAATGTTATGCTGGCTAAGATTAATATTATACTTCCGAAAATGTTCTCAAACTATGCACTAATAATAATATTTAAAATATTTTTCCCGTATCAAGCATTTTTGACTGTCATAAGGAGAAATCTCCTCCAAATTTACGCTTGCATTGTGTGTGTGGTGGGAGGCCTTATGGCAGTTTCACTTTTAAAAAGCATTGCGGATTTCTTTTAAACTCCTTTGTTTTTCTTTTGATAAAATGAACTGTTTTATTTCAAACAACTGTTTTTGGTTTACGCACACCAGTCTCATGACTGACCCAGAGTTTATTGTTCCTTTCCTAAACTCTGGGTGCCCATAATTTTCCACACGGGCAGCCTAGATGCAGGTCATCCGTGTTTCGGAGCTGGCTTGGATTTTGAAATCTTTTGGAAGCTCTCGGATTCTGGAAGCTTTGGATTGGAAATATTTTGAAGTGTTGGAGTTTTGAAGACCTTGTCGAAGTTGAAGTATGTTGGAAACCTGTTGAAGTTTATGTTGTTGTGTTATTGTTGTATCATATTTGTATCACTCTGATATTTGGGATCGATGTTGTATTGGATATCGTATCATGTTGTATCTGTGTTGATATATGATATTCCTTTTGTTTCCGCTGTTTATATTCATCTAATGTTGTTATAAGCTCCATCTGATTGGAGTTCGATGTTTGATTCTTTAGCAGTCGAATACAAGTGAGGTATTTGATGTCAATGTTCGAACATTGGATTTCGGGTCGTGACAGTGGAGTTGCTAAGAAGTTAAAGGCAGAAGTGGTCTGTTACAAGTGTGACAAGAAGGGATATTTTTCTAATGAATGTCGTATGGGAAAGGAGAAGGAAATGATCGGGAAGAAGAATATTAGATGTTACAACTGCGGTCAGATTGGTCACTATAAAAACCAGTGCAAGGAGCCAACAAAGGATGGGAAAGGCAAAGTATTTGCATTGGAACCAGCTTCCTCAAAACCAACATCGCAGGAGAAAGGGAAAGTAGTGTTGGGAGGTACGCTTTCGATCCATGGTATGTCAGTTAGTGTTATTTCTAATAATGGTGCATCCCATTCTTTTATATCTCATTGTTTGGTAGATAAGTTTAACCTAGAACCCTCACATTTAGTTACTTCTCTATGGGTTACAAATCTGATAGGAGGGTGTGCGACACTTAGGACGAAGTGTGACCACCTAGAGTTTGATTTGTTAGATCATACCTTTGTTTGCAGTTTGCATGTATTTAACTTTGTGGAGTTCAAAATCATTTTGTGTATGGATTGGCTAAGTAGGTAAGATGCTAGGATATTTTACCATGATAGGAAAATATCGCTTAAACACCCAGACTATAGTGATCAGATTGTATATACCGTAGAGAGCCCTAGTTGTGAGGTGAATGCTTTATTGAGTGTTATGGTGTTAGAGGACGAGTTGAGTTTACATGGTTAGAGAATTCGTGGATGTCTTCGAGCTGATAATAGGATTGTCACCGAAACGAGCCATTGAGTTTCAGATAGATTTAGTGCCTAGAGCAGAACCAGTGAGTGGACCACCAAGCGGGATGATACCTACAGAAATGAGAGAGCTGAAGGTGCAGTTGGTGGATTTGGAAAGTAAGAATTTTATTAGGCCAAGTAGTTCATCTTGGGGAGCGGCTACAGTGTTTGCTAAGAAATCAGTTGGATCGTTGAGGTTATATATCGATTATCGTAAGTTGAATGAGAAGACGATAAATAATCAATATCCATTGCCTAGAATCGACGATTTTTTTGATCAGTTGAGTTAAGCCAAGGTATTTTATCAGTTGGATTTGGCAACAAAATTTCATCAGCTTAGAGTAGCAGAGGGTATTTATAACTAGATATGGATCATACGAATGGTTACTGATGCGTTCGGACTAACTAATGCGCCAGCATTCTTTGTGGATTTGATGAACTGAATTTCCGAGAGCACTTGGATTGGTTTGTATTGGTTTTCATAGATGATATTTTTGGTATAATCTAAGGATGAAAGGGAGCATGAAGTTCATCTTAGAGTTGTGCTTGAGACGCTGAGGCAGCATCGGCTAAAAGCGAAGTTTTCAAAGTGTCATTGTGGAAGAAAGAGGTTAAGTTTCTTGGTCACGTTGTTTCAGAGAAGGGGTTGTCAGTCGATCTATATAAAATCGAAGTTGTTAGTAATTGGAAGAGACCAAAGACTGTGATTGAGATAAATAGTTTTCTTGGATTGATTGGACACTATCAGAGGTTCGTAAAGGATTTTTCAATCATAGCGGTACCTATGACCAAGTTAACACGAAAAGATGTGAAGTTCGTATGGACTGATAAGTGTGAGGAAGCATTCCAGAACTTTAAACATTTATTGACCCATGCACTTATGTTGGTTGCTCCGAAAGGGAATCAGGACTTGGTAGTATATATAGATGCGTGTGGAGCTGGATTAGGAGCACTGTTAATGCAGAGAGGCAAAGTGATTGTCTATGTTTCTCGGCAGCTTAGACCGCATGAAGTTAGATATCCAACGCATGATTTTGAGTTGGCTGCGGTGATTTTTGCATTGAATGTGTGGAGACATTGCCTTTTGCGAGAAACATTTAAGATTTATACAGATCATATGTAACGACCTGGTATTTCGAACCATTCAAATCCACAATCATCCGCTATGTCAGACCTAAGTTTCTCAAAACAATAGATTGTTAATTTATATTTGGCAAAACTTAGCATATACAGTAAATAAATCAATCATAGAATCACAGATACAGAGTATTACAACAATAACCAGCGGAATAGATAAATAGTAGTTCATGAAGCTAAATAAAACATCAAAGCCTGAAACAAAATACAACAGAATCTCAAATTCAAATGAATCTCTAATATATAAGCGGCTGACAAGTCTGAACATAAATGACTAGAATAAACTGAAATAACTGAAAGCGGGATAGATAGATCTTCAAACATTGCTCCAATGTCTAATGATGAGTCTCAAATGATATGACACTCAGTATGACCCGAGCATAAAGAAAAACACAAAACACTCGAGTCAGGATTAACATTCTTATACCAGTAAATTCAACTCAAGTGAAATGTCAACTAAAATACAAGTAACTTAAATGATATTTGGGATTTCCATCCTCTAAGAATCCGTGGAACTATCTACTATGTAGTAAGATACGTTATTATAAGTAAAGTATTAAAATAGCATTAAAGCATTACCCAGTTCCCCTTTAACACATTTTATATATTACCGTAGTCTATACAGTATCGTAAGCTCCACCAAACTGATTTTCTTATTCAGAGGGCACTCCATAGGTACGGTACAGTCCAAACTTGTAGAAGGTGCGATAAGGCATGTGATAAGGCACACGAGGCAATGAGGGTAGAAATACAGTTTGCACTCATGGACTGGTGGTAACGCATAGCAGCTACTACCGCCCACATAGAGACACACTCCTAAATTAAAGGTGCACCCAATCAAATCACAAAAGCAATAGAATCGTATCGAAGAAATGTTATCGATAGGGGGAGCGACCCCACTTGGCCTGGTACAGCTCCTATTTTAGCCATATCAAGCTGACCCAGGGCTGCGTTAATACCTCATACAAAATCATCGCCAAATTATCTTACTTTGTTTTGTAATCTGCATCAAATACACGGTTGTTAAAGTGGTTTTCGGTATTGGTAGAGAGTATGACAATGCTCGATCCCGGTCTCTTCAAAAATCAAACGCTTATTTCACACTATGGTCATTTATTTCAAAACAGTTCATACTTCATATCAAAATATCATATTCATTCCAAAATCATATCGGTTTCGAATTTATATCATTTCGAAATCATATTCTCTCCCAAAATCATATCACTTTTGAAGTCATTATTCACTTTAAAATCATATTTATTTCCAAAATTTTAACCACAAAATAGTTTAAACAATCATATCAAAATATTCTCATTTAAATCCATTAAATCTAAATCATAACATTTCCAACTTAAACAGTTTATATATATTGAAATAGTTATAAATTAAAAATAGTTTAGATATTTAAAAATAAGTTATAAATTAGAAATAATTTATATATTAAAAATAATTTATATACTAAAATAGTTTATATATTAAAAAGAGTTTAAATACTAAAATAGTTTATAGATTAAAATATACGTTGAAAATAGTTTCAAGTTAGAATTGTATCTTCCAATTTCACAAATTGATTCAAATCAATTTTTGTTCCAAAAATTCAATTTAAATCAATCTCAATTCAAATTCTCATTAAAACCATTTTTAATTTATATCGATTTCAAATTTAAACCACTTCCCATTCAATAGGTTACAAAGTTAAATATTCAAACAATTTACACTAACTTAATTTGATAAATTTCATTTATATTCCAAAATTCAACTTTAGTTTTATCTAAATCTGAAATATTCACTAAATAATTTTTAATACATTTAAATAAAATATCAAATTACAAATTTAATCAAATCCAATAATTAACTTCAATATATTTAAATTTGAAAATATCCTTTTTATCACTTTATATGAAATCCCAAATTACATATTTAAATCAAAATTAAATATTAAAAATATTCAATTATTTAAATTTAAATATTCATTTAACCCCCTTTAGAAAAATCAAGTTATCAAGTTATAAAATAATATCTTCAAATTCTCGATCAATAAGTTTCAAATCAATTTTATTTAAATTCAATTCTTAAATAAATAAAATTACAAATCAGCTTTAACTTATCTCTCCAACATTTATTTTTTAAAGTTAATACAAAAATCTATTTAAAATATTAAAATAAATTTAAATAAATATTCAAACATATTATATATATATATATATTAGTTAAATTAAATTTTTATTAAATAAAATTAAATTTAACCTTTTTAAAACTTATTTAAATCTTATTTTTCAAATTTTAAAAATAATAAAATATAAGTAAAATCTTAAAATTTACATTTTCACAACTTAACTTAAATTTTTATAACTTCTAAAATGAAATCTAAATTTTACACATTTTAAAATAAAAATCTTTGTATTATATTTTTTAAAATCAAACTCATATATTTCCTTTTAAACTTTGGAAATCATTTTCAAAAATGGACCAACGGTGTCCATATATAATTTTCTACCATATAGTAAAGTGATATGTATATTTACCATTTCAATCCGTAATAATCTTATATTCACGGGTAAATATCATTTCAACCCGCAATTCCAAAATTCAACTATGAAATTCGCTTGGGTTTATCATTTCAACCCATAATTATTTTCCCCTAATCTATAAAATCGTTCATACATGTATCCATTCAACCCATAGGGAAATTCTAACTGTCAAGGAACTTGTAGAGTGAGAACAATATGATAATAATATAATATATCAACAACAGGCATATATCATGATTGACAATATAACATATATATAACAGGTTATCGGTGTCAATACTATCAATTAACATAGGTGTAACGACCCGATTTTTTGACGCTCGAAAATCAACATCAATACGTTCACTATATCAAATGCCGAACAATCGAATGCCGAAAAACCAAACCATTAGGTTAAAGAAGAAGGAGGTAGAAGAAGAAATAGAAACAATATCAGAATCTCATAATCGCAGCGAAATAATATATAATAGATATCAACAGGTTTTATACAAAGAAAATGTAATTGTATAATATATTACATCATTAGAGTACAACATAAAAAAACACAACACCAGATAGTTATGATAACTTGTCCACATAGAAACTGATTATGCAGCAAACCATACACAGTGGGTAATATCAAATACGCGTGATACGTCTCGCCATCCAGCTCGTCTCCTGAGCTCCACAACATCCTTTCCTGTATCTATAATAATCGGTCTGACCCCAGCATTATAGCGAAATAACACCCGAGTCAATCTGGAAAACAAGAGTGAGAAAACACACCTAATTGGCTTACTACAGTTTCCAAAATCCTTTTAAATCAAAGGTATCTCGTAAGACCACGCCACAAATAAACATACCAGGTTTTTGCCTTACGATAACCAAAACATTTTTATCAACTCCGTCTGATATTATAATAATGTCTATTGAAAGTGAATCAGAATCTAGCTGAAATGCTTGCATCTCACATTTCAGCATAGTTATGCACAATCAAAACCGTACAGACGCTTATTGGAGATTGGATTCCATACAATGACAGGGCTATTGGGGTACCGCCCGTCACAGTACGTGGTCTAGATCATCATACCGATGATCCACCCTGATCCCTTGCATCACAAGACCAGAGCTACCCCTTACTAGATAGTCCGAATAAGATCACCCCACGATTGGGATCGGCAACCACCCACACAACCGAAATATTAGACACGGATGCCCTGCCCTAATTGGTTGCTAGCCACTTAGCCTTGCGTGCACTTCCTCTGTCTTAGCCATTCCCAGTTGATGAGGCTCGAGGCTATGCGTTACCTTATTTGCACACATTTACTTAGAATGCTCATCGTCCTCCAGACGATGTTCTGATAGCATTCATCCATACAAGTCCGTTCTGGGTCCGAACAGAACCGAAAGCACTACTCCTACTACATCCATTTTGGAATCATCCGCAGGATTAGTAGCGATTATCCCTTGCACTTAACTGCTCCATCTTCAACTTCAAGCTCTTGTCTTCCTCACGAAAACATTCAAACCGGATCGAAGTGGTTTCGAGGAATTAATCCCGATCCCGGTCTCTTCGAAACGATCAGCGCATTGGCAAAAATTGATAGTCGGTTATTTAACTATCATATACATCCACATACAACCATCAGGCCATAATAGTTTCCCAAATTTTTTATTTCAAAATATCTTCGCAAGATATTTTTCTATACTTAAATCCTTTGAAAAATAGTTCAAATAACTTGTTCTCTCGCAGAATAAATTCCCAACCAATTGTTTTATTCCACTAAAAATCACCAAGACTTAATATTTTAAGGTTTTAACAATTTAAATCACTTTATCAAGAAATATGTACTTTAAAATACTTAAAATAAAAATATTTAAAACACTTTATTTAAATACTAGTTATGAAATTTATATAATATATTTCTCATGAAAAACTTAAACCAAAAACAATTTTTAAAATAAAAGTTATTCTATAAGGTATAATATTTAATAATTATTCTTTAAATCATAATACTATTTAAACCTTCAAAATAATTTACTTATATAATTAACTTAATAAATATTTTTCTTTTAAAAATTTTAAAACCATTAAATAATAATTTCTTTCTAAAACACTCTTTTAAAAACTCTAACTTATACTTGAAAATCTTTCTTTGAAAATATACTTGGTTTTCCAGGGAAATACTCTTTCCTTTCCACGCCTTTAAAAATAAACCACTATTTATTTTTCAAAAAATACCCATTCCTTATAAATTCCCACCATGAATTTATACTTCCAAAATATTCACTGATATGTTATTTCACTTTATAAACCCAATTTATAAATTCCATAGTCTCATTCTCCTTTTGAAACATAGTTTCAAACACTAAATCAATTTTCAAATCTATTTCCAAAATTTACTCTATTTAAAAATTACTCCTTTACTTATCCAAATTTATTTCAAAATCTATTAATTCCAAAATCACTTCTTTATTTATGATTCAAAACCTTATCTTGAACTGGAAATATCCATTTCATTCTTTATTCAAAATTCTCCCTTTTAATTCTTCCCAATCATTTTAAATCTTAAAATTTAAAATAAAATCCTTTAATTCTTAAGCAATATCACTTAAGTCTCCAAAACTCCTTTAATTTCATTTATTTAAAATCTCAATATTTTCTTTTCCATACCCAGCACTTATTTAATAGAATTTAAAATCAAATCTTTATTCTTTTTGAATTCATTTCTTTAATTTATCTAAAATTATTTTACTTAATATTTCTCTCTTATATCTCTTTTCAAAATCAAATCTTTTATATTTTTCATATCTTCAAAATATCCAAATATATTCAGCCAAACCATAGCATTAATAATTTCAATTACCAATATAATCAATATAATCGTCACAGATTATCACATAAATCACATCGCTGAATATAAAATAAATTCAACGTTTTGAGGAATCCAGTTGAATCCCTCCAACCTGTTTCTCTGCATCCACAAATGCTAGCATAATATAAAATATCAATCCCACTTCGAGAGGGATATCGCGGTATAGAGGGTCATCCGCTATTATGCGGGGAGCATAGGGTCTCATCCGATATATAATGCGGGAAATCAATCACTCCAATATATATATACTACTATATAAAATATACCACATCCAGTCAATTCAATAGATCAACCAATAATATAAATTTAACTATTTAAATCCAAATGGTGATCCAAATGAGTGAGATTAACTCACTTTTAATTTATTTTTGCAATCCAACCCAAACCGGCTAGATTCTCCGCAATTTTAGAACTTGTATAACATTATATAATTTATTAATATTCGAACAAATCGAACAATTAATTACCATTTAATAGATTGAGTTTTAACAAATAATTAAATTTATAGCTAACTTCCCTGTAAAATCTTTTTAGTAACTAAAATAATTTAAACAAGTTAGTTAAATATTTTTTTCCACCAAATACATTATTTTAAATTGAACTAGTAAATTAAAATTTGAATATACATATATTTATTTTTCTTTTGAAGCCACATGTATACTTACAAAAATAAGTTATAGATTTCAAAAAATATCTAGCTTTACATAAATTTCCTTTACTGTAAAAGCTCTTTTTTTAAAACAAAACTTTAGCTCACTGTAAAAAATTTGAAATAGATTTTTCCCTTTTACATTTTAATGTAAATTAATTTTCCACTGTATAGATTCTTCAAAAATCAAACGCTTATTTCACACTATGGTCATTTATTTCAAAACAGTTCATACTTCATATCAAAATATCATATTCATTCCAAAATCATATCGGTTTCGAATTTATATCATTTCGAAATCATATTCTCTCCCAAAATCATATCACTTTTGAAGTCATTATTCACTTTAAAATCATATTTATTTCCAAAATTTTAACCACAAAATAGTTTAAACAATCATATCAAAATATTCTCATTTAAATCCATTAAATCTAAATCATAACATTTCCAACTTAAACAGTTTATATATATTGAAATAGTTATAAATTAAAAATAGTTTAGATATTTAAAAATAAGTTATAAATTAGAAATAATTTATATATTAAAAATAATTTATATACTAAAATAGTTTATATATTAAAAAGAGTTTAAATACTAAAATAGTTTATAGATTAAAATATACGTTGAAAATAGTTTCAAGTTAGAATTGTATCTTCCAATTTCACAAATTGATTCAAATCAATTTTTGTTCCAAAAATTCAATTTAAATCAATCTCAATTCAAATTCTCATTAAAACCATTTTTAATTTATATCGATTTCAAATTTAAACCACTTCCCATTCAATAGGTTACAAAGTTAAATATTCAAACAATTTACACTAACTTAATTTGATAAATTTCATTTATATTTCAAAATTCAACTTTAGTTTTATCTAAATCTGAAATATTCACTAAATAATTTTTAATACATTTAAATAAAATATCAAATTACAAATTTAATCAAATCCAATAATTAACTTCAATATATTTAAATTTGAAAATATCCTTTTTATCACTTTATATGAAATCCCAAATTACATATTTAAATCAAAATTAAATATTAAAAATATTCAATTATTTAAATTTAAATATTCATTTAACCCCCTTTAGAAAAATCAAGTTATCAAGTTATAAAATAATATCTTCAAATTCTCGATCAATAAGTTTCAAATCAATTTTATTTAAATTCAATTCTTAAATAAATAAAATTACAAATCAGCTTTAACTTATCTCTCCAACATTTATTTTTTAAAGTTAATACAAAAATCTATTTAAAATATTAAAATAAATTTAAATAAATATTCAAACATATTATATATATATATTAGTTAAATTAAATTTTTATTAAATAAAATTAAATTTAACCTTTTTAAAACTTATTTAAATCTTATTTTTCAAATTTTAAAAATAATAAAATATAAGTAAAATCTTAAAATTTACATTTTCACAACTTAACTTAAATTTTTATAACTTCTAAAATGAAATCTAAATTTTACACATTTTAAAATAAAAATCTTTATATTATATTTTTTAAAATCAAACTCATATATTTCCTTTTAAATTTTGGAAATCATTTTCAAAAATGGACCAACGGTGTCCATATATAATTTTCTACCATATAGTAAAGTGATATGTATATTTACCATTTCAATCCGTAATAATCTTATATTCACGGGTAAATATCATTTCAACCCGCAATTCCAAAATTCAACTATGAAATTCGCTTGGGTTTATCATTTCAACCCATAATTATTTTCCCCTAATCTATAAAATCGTTCATACATGTATCCATTCAACCCATAGGGAAATTCTAACTGTCAAGGAACTTGTAGAGTGAGAACAATATGATAATAATATAATATATCAACAACAGGCATATATCATGATTGACAATATAACATATATATAACAGGTTATCGGTGTCAATACTATCAATTAACATAGGTGTAACGACCCGATTTTTTGACGCTCGAAAATCAACATCAATACGTTCACTATATCAAATGCCGAACAATCGAATGCCGAAAAACCAAACCATTAGGTTAAAGAAGAAGGAGGTAGAAGAAGAAATAGAAACAATATCAGAATCTCATAATCGCAGCGAAATAATATATAATAGATATCAACAGGTTTTATACAAAGAAAATGTAATTGTATAATATATTACATCATTAGAGTACAACATAAAAAAACACAACACCAGATAGTTATGATAACTTGTCCACATAGAAACTGATTATGCAGCAAACCATACACAGTGGGTAATATCAAATACGCGTGATACGTCTCGCCATCCAGCTCGTCTCCTGAGCTCCACAACATCCTTTCCTGTATCTATAATAATCGGTCTGACCCCAGCATTATAGCGAAATAACACCCGAGTCAATCTGGAAAACAAGAGTGAGAAAACACACCTAATTGGCTTACTACAGTTTCCAAAATCCTTTTAAATCAAAGGTATCTCGTAAGACCACGCCACAAATAAACATACCAGGTTTTTGCCTTACGATAACCAAAACATTTTTATCAACTCCGTCTGATATTATAATAATGTCTATTGAAAGTGAATCAGAATCTAGCTGAAATGCTTGCATCTCACATTTCAGCATAGTTATGCACAATCAAAACCGTACAGACGCTTATTGGAGATTGGATTCCATACAATGGCAGGGCTATTGGGGTACCGCCCGTCACAGTACGTGGTCTAGATCATCATACCGATGATCCACCCTGATCCCTTGCATCACAAGACCAGAGCTACCCCTTACTAGATAGTCCGAATAAGATCACCCCACGATTGGGATCGGCAACCACCCACACAGCCGAAATATTAGACACGGATGCCCTGCCCTAATTGGTTGCTAGCCACTTAGCCTTGCGTGCACTTCCTCTGTCTTAGCCATTCCCAGTTGATGAGGCTCGAGGCTATGCGTTACCTTATTTGCACACATTTACTTAGAATGCTCATCGTCCTCCAGACGATGTTCTGATAGCATTCATCCATACAAGTCCGTTCTGGGTCCGAACAGAACCGAAAGCACTACTCCTACTACATCCATTTTGGAATCATCCGCAGGATTAGTAGCGATTATCCCTTGCACTTAACTGCTCCATCTTCAACTTCAAGCTCTTGTCTTCCTCACGAAAACATTCAAACCGGATCGAAGTGGTTTCGAGGAATTAATCCCGATCCCGGTCTCTTCGAAACGATCAGCGCATTGGCAAAAATTGATAGTCGGTTATTTAACTATCATATACATCCACATACAACCATCAGGCCATAATAGTTTCCCAAATTTTTTATTTCAAAATATCTTCGCAATATATTTTTCTATACTTAAATCCTTTGAAAAATAGTTCAAATAACTTGTTCTCTCGCAGAATAAATTCCCAACCAATTGTTTTATTCCACTAAAAATCACCAAGACTTAATATTTTAAGGTTTTAACAATTTAAATCACTTTATCAAGAAATATGTACTTTAAAATACTTAAAATAAAAACTATTTAAAACACTTTATTTAAATACTAGTTATGAAATTTATATAATATATTTCTCATGAAAAACTTAAACCAAAAACAATTTTTAAAATAAAAGTTATTCTATAAGGTATAATATTTAATAATTATTCTTTAAATCATAATACTATTTAAACCTTCAAAATAATTTACTTATATAATTAACTTAATAAATATTTTTCTTTTAAAAATTTTAAAACCATTAAATAATAATTTCTTTCTAAAACACTCTTTTAAAAACTCTAACTTATACTTGAAAATCTTTCTTTGAAAATATACTTGGTTTTCCAGGGAAATACTCTTTCCTTTTGTAACGACCCGTATTTTACGTGTCGATGGATCGTAGAATTTGCAGGTCGATAGTGTTGTTTGTGTTGCCTCTAGCTTGAGTCGTTTAGAAGTTAACCCGGGTGGAGTATGAGTTGTGACCGACTCATGAGCATTGCCGAGCTAAGGGATGAGTCGTGACCGACTCATAGGGGACCGACTCAAGGAGGGGTTACGGGTTGGAGTGTTGGCCGAGATAAGGAAGCAACCGACTTAAGTTAGGTAAGTCGTTTGGACGAGTTAGTGGGTCAGGTGATGAGTCATAGCCGAGTTAAGGCTTGAGTCGTTACCGACTCATGGTGGCCGACTCATGAGAGTTAATGACCTATAGTGTTAGAGCGACTTAGAGAAGGAGCGAGTGTAGGTGTGGCCGAGTTAGTATGTGACCGAGTCAAGAGAGGAACGACTCATGGTCTAGGCCGAGTCAGCGGGTTAAGGGTTAGCAAAATGAGTCGTTGCCGACTCATAGTGTTAGGGATCCAGTAGTTTAGACCGACCTAAGGAAGTGACCGACTTAGGGAGTTGGGTCGGTAGATGTTGAGTCGGCTAAGGCTTAGGTCGGTGGGCCGACTTAGTGGATAAGTCGTTAGGGACTTAGGTTTTTGAGTCGTTAGGTCTCTGAGTCGGTGAGGCTGTAGGTCGTGAGTCGTGTGGCAAATAGGACCTTAGTACGACTTAGTGTGGGTCGGCTGCCTGGTGAGTCGGTTGTGTAGATAAGTCGGGGGCGACTCAAGTGTTGGGTCGGCGACGACCTAAGGGACAGCCGAGCTATGGTTGATTCAGCCTATAAATAGAGGGGTTCGGCTCACTTTTTGGCACCGGATTTCGAAGCGACGAAGTGCTGCCATTTTGGAAACTCGACTACAGTATTTTCATCACTTCTTTCTCTACTTCTATCAAGTGCTAACATCCATTGAAGATTGAAGATCAAGATCAAAGATCAAGAGCCAAAGTTGAAGATTTTCATCCGAAGAGGCTAGATTTCACCGTTTCAAGTGAAATTTCTCCGGATCAAGTCCAAGTCCTTGCTGTCCAGATCTGTAGTTGATTCATTTTAGGTTGTTTTGGTGATTTGGTGAGTGGTAGTTATCTCTCACGCGGATCCAAAGGAGTGTATGGGATTGGTGATATTTTTATGTGTTAAAGTTAGCGTTTTCTCGCATTTTCCTTAAGTCTGCATGTAGATCCATCATGTTTGAAGATGTTTACCTTTAGAAGTTATTTATCAAGTATTAGAGATAAAACCCATGTTTAGATTTGATAGATCTATGCTAAAAACCATGATTTCACATATGTTGGACTTTTGCACACTTAATTACGAAATTGCCATTATAATTGTTATTGCTTAATATATCTTGTTTGAATGCTTGAATGTTTGAATGAATGCTAGATTTGATTGTTTCCAAGTTAGCTAGTAGTTGATTTGGAACAAGGTGATTGAAGATGATTCAAAAGCTACGGAAGAAGGCTCTTGAATGGTGAAAGCTGCTTAAGGCATATGTAGCGGATGTTGAAGCTCATATGTATGATGTTGAGATGGAACTTTGCCATGATGCGATGAGGCAAACCATGTTGTTGAGTTGAGATCTTGCTTTGATGTGATGAAGCGAGGCATGTTGATATCTTGAAGGGTAGTTCAAGTATGATGTGAGTCTTGGCTTAATCCAGGCAGGGATCATTCCAAGCATGTTGATAACTTGAAGGGTAGTTCAAGTTGGTTGATAATGGAGCTGCTCAAGAGGTAGCTTGGGCTAGGTTGAGAATAGTCGTCGAGGAGGATGACTAGGAGGCTTGGACTTTATCGTTGTTGAAGGTTCTAGCAAACTTAAAGCAAGGGTACATAGGGACGCCTAAAAGACTACAGGAAGGTAGTCGAGTACTCTGGGCCAAGAAGATAAGTCCTAGGCACAAGGCAGTGTGCGGAGTTTTGTCTAGAACCGGGGTTACCATTAGCCCTTGACAGATGGCTCAGGAAGGAGTCGGTCATTCAATTAACGGTGATTTCGAAGCAAGGTTAACAGTGATAGCCAGAGTCATGGATGTTTGGATGTTTGGTTGTATTATCATTCGGCTTCAAGAGCGGTGTTTTCTGAGTGCTTATCTGATCTTGGTTTAGGCCTTGGGGGTTTGTATTTGGAAAACATCGTCCTTGACTCGAGTGATTATTGCTTTACCTTACTTATCTGCTATGTTATGCCTACTTCTCCTTAGTGTGTGTCTGGGGGCTATCACTGTAGAAAGAGGTGGAGTGGGATGGTTTGGTTCCTATTCCTTTTATCCTTTATGCTCTTTTGGTATGCTTGATAGTTGATTTACTGCTCACTAAGACTTTGTCTGACTCAAGGTTTTATGTCTCCTCTTATTACCTTGGGCTGTTCATCCATGTTTGGGATGGGCAGACTAGGTAGCAGGTGACAGGTGCTGTGCTAGGAGTTCTACGCTGAAGATGACGAAGACGAGCAGGAGGCTTTGCATATTAGTTTTCTTACTATATGTACTGGGTATCCGCTGCTGTATTTGGTTGAGTGATTTGTAGTGAGGCTTTCATGTATGGATTTGAGTAGATGATTGTATGAAACTACTGTGATGCTTATATGATGATGTTCTGTTCTATGGAGCTTCACTATATTATATTTCTCTATTGTATTTTATCCATGCGCTGTGAGTTATGCGATAGAGATTCTTCTGTTTTGTTTTACCCTGACTATCGTCCATGGCTGCCTGGCACACCTTTTAGCGCATTATTTCCTTGATTTGGTGCGGGAGTCATGGGCGGTCGTCACATTTGGTATCAGAGCTTTGGTTAATCGATTTTAGCCAACGCTCGCTGATGTAACTACGTAAGAGAGACGTAATTGTAATTTGATGGATGATTACTATATATAATATAGTAGCCTAGAAGGATTTGAACTCCTTATGTAGTTGTTTCTTAAGGTGTTCTAATCACTCTTATTACAGATATTAAGGATGAGTCGAAGAGGGAGACCAGCTGCAAGGGAAAGCCGTGCTGATGAAGGAGCTGTTAATTATGGAACTATGTTCGAAGCGATGATGACTTCGATCATGAGAAGGATACCAGCTTCAGGATCATCAGTGGATGTGGGAGTTCAAGTCCAAGCTCCGAGGCCAGTAGATTTTGCTAAGCTTTGCAAGGATTATACTTCTCTTGGAGGAAAAGCTTTCTTAGGGACGGAGTCGACTATTGAGGTACAGAGGTGGATTGATGCTTGCCGAAGGATTTTTGGTGATCTAGGGATTGAGGATGCAACCAAGAGAAAGCTTGCATCGAGGCAGCTTCAAGGGAGGGCTGCGGATTGGTGGAATTCTATCACCATAGATACACCAGAAGAAGAGATTACTTGGGAGCAGTTCCAAGTTAGATTTGAAGCCAAGTTCATCTCTACTGCTCAGAGGTCTGTTTTGTTCAAGAGATTTGTGGAGCTCAAACAAGGCGGAAGGCCTGTTCTGGAGTATATTTCTGAGTTCGAAGCTTTGTCTAAGTATGCCAGATCGTACATTGATTCTCCCTATCAGAAGAATGAGAAGTTTGTGACTGGTCTGGATGCTTATCTTGGGAGGCAGTTAGTGGATCATTTGGACGATCCATTTGAGAAGCTTGTGGAGAAAGCCCTTAGGCATGAGAGTTTGTTTCCTAAGGAAAGTTCTGTTGTTGCTGTAACCAGGGAAGGATCTAAACCACACCAGAATGGCAATAAGAGGAGGAAGCAGCAGCAACAGAAGGGTAAGGATGGCCAGAAGAAGCCGAAGAGCGAAATGACTTGCTATAACTGCCAGCAGAAGGGCCATCTTTACAAAGATTGTAAGAATCCCAAGGTGCCGGGAAAGTGTTACAACTGTGATAAGCTGGGACATATCAAGAAGGACTGTCCAGAACCGAGGAAAGATAGGCAGGTTGTGCAAGCCTATGCTTTGGGGGCTGTTCCATTGTCTTCGAAAGCTCCTACTGCTGAAGAGAAGGGGAAGAGTGTGGTTGTTCAAGGTACTCTTTCTATTTGTGGTGTTCCAGTTAGAGTGTTGTTTGATACTGGAGCGTCGCATTCTTTTGTTTGTGATGATTTGGTAAGCCGGTTAGGTATGAAACCGGATATTGTTGATAGGCCATTGGTTGTGACTAATCCAGTTGGGGGTTCGTCATGTTTGTGTATGATATGCCGTGGTCTAGTTGTTTCGAGTCATGATTGCTCGTTTGTTTGTGATTGCTTTGTTCTGAACTTTGCGGGGTTCGGAATTATTTTGGGTATGGACTGGCTTAGGAAGTATGCGGCTAGGATTGATTGTGAGAGGCTGGAGGTGACAGTCGGGAATGTGGAAGGGCGAAAGGTTGTGATACGATGTAAGCATGAGGAAGGCGTCTTCATGAGCTTCATGTATTCGCTGGTTGTTCCACGGGATGGACTGTCATCGGTGCCTATTGTGAATGGATTTGAGGATGTCTTTGACGAAGTCAAAGGGTTGCCGCCGCATAGGGAGATCGAGTTTCGTATCGATCTAGTTGAGGGAGCCAGACCTGTTGTGATGCCTCTTAGGCGGATGGCACCGAGGGAGCAGCAAGAGCTGAAGGTGCAAGTTGATGACCTTTTACGGAAAGGATTCATTCGGAGGAGTGTGTCCGAATGGGGTGCGCCCGTTGTGTTTGCAACCAAAGCGGATGGATCGTTGAGGTTGTGTGTTGATTATCGTGAACTGAATAAGGTGACTAAGAAGAACAAGTATCCATTGCCGAGAATAGATGACTTGTTTGATCAGCTTCACGAGGCTAAGGTGTTTTCTCAGATGGATTTGGCAACGGGATTTCACCAGTTGAGAGTGGCGAAGGATAGTGTGCCGAAGACTGCTTTCAGGACACCATCCGGGTTTTATGAGTGGCTGGTAATGCCGTTTGGGTTGACTAACGCGCCAGCATATTTTGTGGATCTTATGAATAGAGTGTTCAGAGATCAGTTGAATAAGTTCGTGCTTGTGTTCGTGGATGATATTTTGGTTTATTCCAGAACTGAGGAAGAGCACAAGACGCACTTGAGGATTGTTTTGGATATATTGCGGAAACATCAGCTGAAGGCTAAGTTTTCGAAGTGTCACTTCTGGAAGAATGAAGTGAGGTTCTTAGGTCATGTTATTTCTGGAAATGGAATAGCGGTTGATCCCGCTAAGGTGGCAGCAATCCAGGATTGGGTTAGACCTAAGAATGCATCTGATGTAAGAAGTTTTCTTGGATTAGCAGGATATTATCGTCGGTTTATCAAAGACTTTTCCAAGATAGCTGCACCGTTGACAGGATTGACGAAGAAGAACCAGTTGTTCAAATGGGATGATAAGTGTGAGCAAGCTTTCGTGATCCTGAAAGAGCGACTGACGAGTGCTCCTGTTTTGACTATTCCAAGTGGGAATGATGAGATGGTGGTTTACACCGATGCATGTGGTACTGGACTTGGAGCAGTGCTAATGCAGAAGGATAAAGTTGTTGCATATGCAAGTCGACAACTGAAGCCGCATGAAAGGAACTATCCGACTCATGATTTGGAGTTAGCGGCGATTGTGTTTGCTTTGAAGATGTGGAGACATTATCTATTGGGAGTTAGATTCGAGTTGTTTACAGATCATAAGTCGTTGAAGTATCTGTTCTCCCAAAAGGATTTAAATCTTCGACAGCAACGGTGGCTAGAGTTCCTAGCATCTTATGATTTTGGTATAGCCTATACTCCGGGGAAAGGTAACGCAGTGGCTGATGCGTTAAGTCGAAGACATGCAGGATTGGGAGCCATGTTTTCAGAATGGAAGAGTCTTGAGTATTTGGCTGGATTTGATTTCAGGCCTAGATGTGAATTGGAACCTGAGATGTTGGCAAACTTATCGATAAGGCCTACTCTTGTGGAAAGAATTGGTGAGAGGCAAAGGGGAGATGATAAGCTTGTCAAGATTATCTGTGATTTGGAATCTGGATTGGACCCGGAGAAGGATAAGGGATTCGAGGTCGATCGAGAGGGTTGGCTTCGAAAGCAAGGGCGACTAGTTGTTCCCGATGTAGATGGATTGAGAGATGAAGTTCTGAGGGAGAGTCATCACTCGAAGTTGACAATTCATCCAGGTGGAAATAAGATGTATCGGGATATGAAGAGAACCTACTACTGGGAAGGTATGAAGAAGGATGTTGGAAACTTTATTTCCAAGTGTATGAATTGCCAGTTGGTGAAAGCTGAGCAGAAGAAGCCCAGTGGATTGCTTCAGCCATTAGAGGTTCCTACATGGAAATGGGAGCAAGTGTCGATGGACTTTATCGATGGTCTACCTAGGACAAGAGCAGGGAATGAAGGGATTTGGGTCATAGTAGATCGTTTGACCAAGAGTGCAAGGTTCATTCCCGTTCGATCGACTAGGACTGCATCGAAACTGGCTGAGTTGTATGTGAAGTGGATTGTTCGATTCCATGGTGTTCCGAAGAATATAGTGAGCGATCGAGACCCATTGTTCACTAGTGGATTTTGGAAGAGCTTCCAGGAAGTTTTGGGAACTGAGTTGTGTTTGAGTACAGCTTATCACCCTCAAACAGATGGTCAGACTGAGAGAGTCAACCGGGTTTTGGAAGATCTTCTTAGAGCTTGTGTTTTGGACTTCGGAGGATCATGGGAAGATCACCTTCATTTGGTGGAGTTTGCTTATAATAACAGTTATCAGTCGAGCATTGGTATGGCACCATATGAGGCATTATATGGAAGACCGTGTAACTCTCCGACATGTTGGTTGGAAACTGGAGAAAAGCTGATACTTGGGCCAGAGATGATTCGACAGACTTCGGATTGTATAGAGATCATTCGGCAACGAATGAAGGCAGCCCAAGATCGTCAGAAAAGTTATGCAGATAATCGTCGAAAGGATTTGGAATTCGACGTAGGTGATATGGTTTTTGTGAAGATTTCTCCTCTGAAGAGTGTCATTAGATTCGGAAAGAAAGGAAAGTTAACTCCGAGATTTGTTGGACCATTCCCGATTATCGAGCGAATTGGAAAGCTCGCTTATAGATTGGAGTTACCGGAAAAGATGGCGGGTGTGCACAATGTTTTTCATGTATCTTATCTACGGAAGTATGTGCACGACCCAACTACTGTGGTTTCTGCTGATAGCTGTGAAGACTTGGAGGTTTATCCAGTTGTTTCGAGACCTCGTAAGCCGCTTCGTATTGTTGAAACCGATACGAAACAGCTTAGGAGGAAGACGATTACGTTGCTCAAGGTACAATGGATTGATGATGTTAACGACTGTACATGGGAGGAGGAAGAGAGGATGAAGGCAGCTCATCCCGGACTCTTCGAGGTATGGCCCTAAAGTGTCGTGACATCTCATGAATTTGTAGCTTGTTCTGAGTCTTAGAATTCTGCATGCTAGGCTAGAATTGGTTGCATGGTTTGTTGATTGCTTTGGATGGTAGGCATGCGGAATATCTTTGATTTCTGATTGTTTGCTTGGAATTTCGGGGGCGAAATTCCTAAGGGGGAGAGAATGTAACGACCCGTATTTTACGTGTCGATGGATCGTAGAATTTGCAGGTCGATAGTGTTGTTTGTGTTGCCTCTAGCTTGAGTCGTTTAGAAGTTAACCCGGGTGGAGTATGAGTTGTGACCGACTCATGAGCATTGCCGAGCTAAGGGATGAGTCGTGACCGACTCATAGGGGACCGACTCAAGGAGGGGTTACGGGTTGGAGTGTTGGCCGAGATAAGGAAGCAACCGACTTAAGTTAGGTAAGTCGTTTGGACGAGTTAGTGGGTCAGGTGATGAGTCATAGCCGAGTTAAGGCTTGAGTCGTTACCGACTCATGGTGGCCGACTCATGAGAGTTAATGACCTATAGTGTTAGAGCGACTTAGAGAAGGAGCGAGTGTAGGTGTGGCCGAGTTAGTATGTGACCGAGTCAAGAGAGGAACGACTCATGGTCTAGGCCGAGTCAGCGGGTTAAGGGTTAGCAAAATGAGTCGTTGCCGACTCATAGTGTTAGGGATCCAGTAGTTTAGACCGACCTAAGGAAGTGACCGACTTAGGGAGTTGGGTCGGTAGATGTTGAGTCGGCTAAGGCTTAGGTCGGTGGGCCGACTTAGTGGATAAGTCGTTAGGGACTTAGGTTTTTGAGTCGTTAGGTCTCTGAGTCGGTGAGGCTGTAGGTCGTGAGTCGTGTGGCAAATAGGACCTTAGTACGACTTAGTGTGGGTCGGCTGCCTGGTGAGTCGGTTGTGTAGATAAGTCGGGGGCGACTCAAGTGTTGGGTCGGCGACGACCTAAGGGACAGCCGAGCTATGGTTGATTCAGCCTATAAATAGAGGGGTTCGGCTCACTTTTTGGCACCGGATTTCGAAGCGATGAAGTGCTGCCATTTTGGAAACTCGACTACAGTATTTTCATCACTTCTTTCTCTACTTCTATCAAGTGCTAACATCCATTGAAGATTGAAGATCAAGATCAAAGATCAAGAGCCAAAGTTGAAGATTTTCATCCGAAGAGGCTAGATTTCACCGTTTCAAGTGAAATTTCTCCGGATCAAGTCCAAGTCCTTGCTGTCCAGATCTGTAGTTGATTCATTTTAGGTTGTTTTGGTGATTTGGTGAGTGGTAGTTATCTCTCACGCGGATCCAAAGGAGTGTATGGGATTGGTGATATTTTTATGTGTTAAAGTTAGCGTTTTCTCGCATTTTCCTTAAGTCTGCATGTAGATCCATCATGTTTGAAGATGTTTACCTTTAGAAGTTATTTATCAAGTATTAGAGATAAAACCCATGTTTAGATTTGATAGATCTATGCTAAAAACCATGATTTCACATATGTTGGACTTTTGCACACTTAATTACGAAATTGCCATTATAATTGTTATTGCTTAATATATCTTGTTTGAATGCTTGAATGTTTGAATGAATGCTAGATTTGATTGTTTCCAAGTTAGCTAGTAGTTGATTTGGAACAAGGTGATTGAAGATGATTCAAAAGCTACGGAAGAAGGCTCTTGAATGGTGAAAGCTGCTTAAGGCATATGTAGCGGATGTTGAAGCTCATATGTATGATGTTGAGATGGAACTTTGCCATGATGCGATGAGGCAAACCATGTTGTTGAGTTGAGATCTTGCTTTGATGTGATGAAGCGAGGCATGTTGATATCTTGAAGGGTAGTTCAAGTATGATGTGAGTCTTGGCTTAATCCAGGCAGGGATCATTCCAAGCATGTTGATAACTTGAAGGGTAGTTCAAGTTGGTTGATAATGGAGCTGCTCAAGAGGTAGCTTGGGCTAGGTTGAGAATAGTCGTCGAGGAGGATGACTAGGAGGCTTGGACTTTATCGTTGTTGAAGGTTCTAGCAAACTTAAAGCAAGGGTACATAGGGACGCCTAAAAGACTACAGGAAGGTAGTCGAGTACTCTGGGCCAAGAAGATAAGTCCTAGGCACAAGGCAGTGTGCGGAGTTTTGTCTAGAACCGGGGTTACCATTAGCCCTTGACAGATGGCTCAGGAAGGAGTCGGTCATTCAATTAACGGTGATTTCGAAGCAAGGTTAACAGTGATAGCCAGAGTCATGGATGTTTGGATGTTTGGTTGTATTATCATTCGGCTTCAAGAGCGGTGTTTTCTGAGTGCTTATCTGATCTTGGTTTAGGCCTTGGGGGTTTGTATTTGGAAAACATCGTCCTTGACTCGAGTGATTATTGCTTTACCTTACTTATCTGCTATGTTATGCCTACTTCTCCTTAGTGTGTGTCTGGGGGCTATCACTGTAGAAAGAGGTGGAGTGGGATGGTTTGGTTCCTATTCCTTTTATCCTTTATGCTCTTTTGGTATGCTTGATAGTTGATTTACTGCTCACTAAGACTTTGTCTGACTCAAGGTTTTATGTCTCCTCTTATTACCTTGGGCTGTTCATCCATGTTTGGGATGGGCAGACTAGGTAGCAGGTGACAGGTGCTGTGCTAGGAGTTCTACGCTGAAGATGACGAAGACGAGCAGGAGGCTTTGCATATTAGTTTTCTTACTATATGTACTGGGTATCCGCTGCTGTATTTGGTTGAGTGATTTGTAGTGAGGCTTTCATGTATGGATTTGAGTAGATGATTGTATGAAACTACTGTGATGCTTATATGATGATGTTCTGTTCTATGGAGCTTCACTATATTATATTTCTCTATTGTATTTTATCCATGCGCTGTGAGTTATGCGATAGAGATTCTTCTGTTTTGTTTTACCCTGACTATCGTCCATGGCTGCCTGGCACACCTTTTAGCGCATTATTTCCTTGATTTGGTGCGGGAGTCATGGGCGGTCGTCACACCTTTCCACGCCTTTAAAAATAAACCACTATTTATTTTTCAAAAAATACCCATTCCTTATAAATTCCCACCATGAATTTATACTTCCAAAATATTCACTGATATGTTATTTCACTTTATAAACCCAATTTATAAATTCCATAGTCTCATTCTCCTTTTGAAACATAGTTTCAAACACTAAATCAATTTTCAAATCTATTTCCAAAATTTACTCTATTTAAAAATTACTCCTTTACTTATCCAAATTTATTTCAAAATCTATTAATTCCAAAATCACTTCTTTATTTATGATTCAAAACCTTATCTTGAACTGGAAATATCCATTTCATTCTTTATTCAAAATTCTCCCTTTTAATTCTTCCCAATCATTTTAAATCTTAAAATTTAAAATAAAATCCTTTAATTCTTAAGCAATATCACTTAAGTCTCCAAAACTCCTTTAATTTCATTTATTTAAAATCTCAATATTTTCTTTTCCATACCCAGCACTTATTTAATAGAATTTAAAATCAAATCTTTATTCTTTTTGAATTCATTTCTTTAATTTATCTAAAATTATTTTACTTAATATTTCTCTCTTATATCTCTTTTCAAAATCAAATCTTTTATATTTTTCATATCTTCAAAATATCCAAATATATTCAGCCAAACCATAGCATTAATAATTTCAATTACCAATATAATCAATATAATCGTCACAGATTATCACATAAATCACATCGCTGAATATAAAATAAATTCAACGTTTTGAGGAATCCAGTTGAATCCCTCCAACCTGTTTCTCTGCATCCACAAATGCTAGCATAATATAAAATATCAATCCCACTTCGAGAGGGATATCGCGGTATAGAGGGTCATCCGCTATTATGCGGGGAGCATAGGGTCTCATCCGATATATAATGCGGGAAATCAATCACTCCAATATATATATACTACTATATAAAATATACCACATCCAGTCAATTCAATAGATCAACCAATAATATAAATTTAACTATTTAAATCCAAATGGTGATCCAAATGAGTGAGATTAACTCACTCTTAATTTATTTTTGCAATCCAACCCAAACCGGCTAGATTCTCCGCAATTTTAGAACTTGTATAACATTATATAATTTATTAATATTCGAACAAATCGAACAATTAATTACCATTTAATAGATTGAGTTTTAACAAATAATTAAATTTATAGCTAACTTCCCTGTAAAATCTTTTTAGTAACTAAAATAATTTAAACAAGTTAGTTAAATATTTTTTTTCCACCAAATACATTATTTTAAATTGAACTAGTAAATTAAAATTTGAATATACATATATTTATTTTTCTTTTGAAGCCACATGTATACTTACAAAAATAAGTTATAGATTTCAAAAAATATCTAGCTTTACATAAATTTCCTTTACTGTAAAAGCTCTTTTTTTAAAACAAAACTTTAGCTCACTGTAAAAAATTTGAAATAGATTTTTCCCTTTTACATTTTAATGTAAATTAATTTTCCACTGTATAGATTCTTCAAAAATCAAACGCTTATTTCACACTATGGTCATTTATTTCAAAACAGTTCATACTTCATATCAAAATATCATATTCATTCCAAAATCATATCGGTTTCGAATTTATATCATTTCGAAATCATATTCTCTCCCAAAATCATATCACTTTTGAAGTCATTATTCACTTTAAAATCATATTTATTTCCAAAATTTTAACCACAAAATAGTTTAAACAATCATATCAAAATATTCTCATTTAAATCCATTAAATCTAAATCATAACATTTCCAACTTAAACAGTTTATATATATTGAAATAGTTATAAATTAAAAATAGTTTAGATATTTAAAAATAAGTTATAAATTAGAAATAATTTATATATTAAAAATAATTTATATACTAAAATAGTTTATATATTAAAAAGAGTTTAAATACTAAAATAGTTTATAGATTAAAATATACGTTGAAAATAGTTTCAAGTTAGAATTGTATCTTCCAATTTCACAAATTGATTCAAATCAATTTTTGTTCCAAAAATTCAATTTAAATCAATCTCAATTCAAATTCTCATTAAAACCATTTTTAATTTATATCGATTTCAAATTTAAACCACTTCCCATTCAATAGGTTACAAAGTTAAATATTCAAACAATTTACACTAACTTAATTTGATAAATTTCATTTATATTTCAAAATTCAACTTTAGTTTTATCTAAATCTGAAATATTCACTAAATAATTTTTAATACATTTAAATAAAATATCAAATTACAAATTTAATCAAATCCAATAATTAACTTCAATATATTTAAATTTGAAAATATCCTTTTTATCACTTTATATGAAATCCCAAATTACATATTTAAATCAAAATTAAATATTAAAAATATTCAATTATTTAAATTTAAATATTCATTTAACCCCCTTTAGAAAAATCAAGTTATCAAGTTATAAAATAATATCTTCAAATTCTCGATCAATAAGTTTCAAATCAATTTTATTTAAATTCAATTCTTAAATAAATAAAATTACAAATCAGCTTTAACTTATCTCTCCAACATTTATTTTTTAAAGTTAATACAAAAATCTATTTAAAATATTAAAATAAATTTAAATAAATATTCAAACATATTATATATATATTAGTTAAATTAAATTTTTATTAAATAAAATTAAATTTAACCTTTTTAAAACTTATTTAAATCTTATTTTTCAAATTTTAAAAATAATAAAATATAAGTAAAATCTTAAAATTTACATTTTCACAACTTAACTTAAATTTTTATAACTTCTAAAATGAAATCTAAATTTTACACATTTTAAAATAAAAATCTTTATATTATATTTTTTAAAATCAAACTCATATATTTCCTTTTAAACTTTGGAAATCATTTTCAAAAATGGACCAACGGTGTCCATATATAATTTTCTACCATATAGTAAAGTGATATGTATATTTACCATTTCAATCCGTAATAATCTTATATTCACGGGTAAATATCATTTCAACCCGCAATTCCAAAATTCAACTATGAAATTCGCTTGGGTTTATCATTTCAACCCATAATTATTTTCCCCTAATCTATAAAATCGTTCATACATGTATCCATTCAACCCATAGGGAAATTCTAACTGTCAAGGAACTTGTAGAGTGAGAACAATATGATAATAATATAATATATCAACAACAGGCATATATCATGATTGACAATATAACATATATATAACAGGTTATCGGTGTCAATACTATCAATTAACATAGGTGTAACGACCCGATTTTTTGACGCTCGAAAATCAACATCAATACGTTCACTATATCAAATGCCGAACAATCGAATGCCCAAAAACCAAACCATTAGGTTAAAGAAGAAGGAGGTAGAAGAAGAAATAGAAACAATATCAGAATCTCATAATCGCAGCGAAATAATATATAATAGATATCAACAGGTTTTATACAAAGAAAATGTAATTGTATAATATATTACATCATTAGAGTACAACATAAAAAAACACAACACCAGATAGTTATGATAACTTGTCCACATAGAAACTGATTATGCAGCAAACCATACACAGTGGGTAATATCAAATACGCGTGATACGTCTCGCCATCCAGCTCGTCTCCTGAGCTCCACAACATCCTTTCCTGTATCTATAATAATCGGTCTGACCCCAGCATTATAGCGAAATAACACCCGAGTCAATCTGGAAAACAAGAGTGAGAAAACACACCTAATTGGCTTACTACAGTTTCCAAAATCCTTTTAAATCAAAGGTATCTCGTAAGACCACGCCACAAATAAACATACCAGGTTTTTGCCTTACGATAACCAAAACATTTTTATCAACTCCGTCTGATATTATAATAATGTCTATTGAAAGTGAATCAGAATCTAGCTGAAATGCTTGCATCTCACATTTCAGCATAGTTATGCACAATCAAAACCGTACAGACGCTTATTGGAGATTGGATTCCATACAATGGCAGGGCTATTGGGGTACCGCCCGTCACAGTACGTGGTCTAGATCATCATACCGATGATCCACCCTGATCCCTTGCATCACAAGACCAGAGCTACCCCTTACTAGATAGTGCGAATAAGATCACCCCACGATTGGGATCGGCAACCACCCACACAGCCGAAATATTAGACACGGATGCCCTGCCCTAATTGGTTGCTAGCCACTTAGCCTTGCGTGCACTTCCTCTGTCTTAGCCATTCCCAGTTGATGAGGCTCGAGGCTATGCGTTACCTTATTTGCACACATTTACTTAGAATGCTCATCGTCCTCCAGACGATGTTCTGATAGCATTCATCCATACAAGTCCGTTCTGGGTCCGAACAGAACCGAAAGCACTACTCCTACTACATCCATTTTGGAATCATCCGCAGGATTAGTAGCGATTATCCCTTGCACTTAACTGCTCCATCTTCAACTTCAAGCTCTTGTCTTCCTCACGAAAACATTCAAACCGGATCGAAGTGGTTTCGAGGAATTAATCCCGATCCCGGTCTCTTCGAAACGATCAGCGCATTGGCAAAAATTGATAGTCGGTTATTTAACTATCATATACATCCACATACAACCATCAGGCCATAATAGTTTCCCAAATTTTTTATTTCAAAATATCTTCGCAAGATATTTTTCTATACTTAAATCCTTTGAAAAATAGTTCAAATAACTTGTTCTCTCGCAGAATAAATTCCCAACCAATTGTTTTATTCCACTAAAAATCACCAAGACTTAATATTTTAAGGTTTTAACAATTTAAATCACTTTATCAAGAAATATGTACTTTAAAATACTTAAAATAAAAACTATTTAAAACACTTTATTTAAATACTAGTTATGAAATTTATATAATATATTTCTCATGAAAAACTTAAACCAAAAACAATTTTTAAAATAAAAGTTATTCTATAAGGTATAATATTTAATAATTATTCTTTAAATCATAATACTATTTAAACCTTCAAAATAATTTACTTATATAATTAACTTAATAAATATTTTTCTTTTAAAAATTTTAAAACCATTAAATAATAATTTCTTTCTAAAACACTCTTTTAAAAACTCTAACTTATACTTGAAAATCTTTCTTTGAAAATATACTTGGTTTTCCAGGGAAATACTCTTTCCTTTCCACGCCTTTAAAAATAAACCACTATTTATTTTTCAAAAAATACCCATTCCTTATAAATTCCCACCATGAATTTATACTTCCAAAATATTCACTGATATGTTATTTCACTTTATAAACCCAATTTATAAATTCCATAGTCTCATTCTCCTTTTGAAACATAGTTTCAAACACTAAATCAATTTTCAAATCTATTTCCAAAATTTACTCTATTTAAAAATTACTCCTTTACTTATCCAAATTTATTTCAAAATCTATTAATTCCAAAATCACTTCTTTATTTATGATTCAAAACCTTATCTTGAACTGGAAATATCCATTTCATTCTTTATTCAAAATTCTCCCTTTTAATTCTTCCCAATCATTTTAAATCTTAAAATTTAAAATAAAATCCTTTAATTCTTAAGCAATATCACTTAAGTCTCCAAAACTCCTTTAATTTCATTTATTTAAAATCTCAATATTTTCTTTTCCATACCCAGCACTTATTTAATAGAATTTAAAATCAAATCTTTATTCTTTTTGAATTCATTTCTTTAATTTATCTAAAATTATTTTACTTAATATTTCTCTCTTATATCTCTTTTCAAAATCAAATCTTTTATATTTTTCATATCTTCAAAATATCCAAATATATTCAGCCAAACCATAGCATTAATAATTTCAATTACCAATATAATCAATATAATCGTCACAGATTATCACATAAATCACATCGCTGAATATAAAATAAATTCAACGTTTTGAGGAATCCAGTTGAATCCCTCCAACCTGTTTCTCTGCATCCACAAATGCTAGCATAATATAAAATATCAATCCCACTTCGAGAGGGATATCGCGGTATAGAGGGTCATCCGCTATTATGCGGGGAGCATAGGGTCTCATCCGATATATAATGCGGGAAATCAATCACTCCAATATATATATACTACTATATAAAATATACCACATCCAGTCAATTCAATAGATCAACCAATAATATAAATTTAACTATTTAAATCCAAATGGTGATCCAAATGAGTGAGATTAACTCACTTTTAATTTATTTTTGCAATCCAACCCAAACCGGCTAGATTCTCCGCAATTTTAGAACTTGTATAACATTATATAATTTATTAATATTCGAACAAATCGAACAATTAATTACCATTTAATAGATTGAGTTTTAACAAATAATTAAATTTATAGCTAACTTCCCTGTAAAATCTTTTTAGTAACTAAAATAATTTAAACAAGTTAGTTAAATATTTTTTTCCACCAAATACATTATTTTAAATTGAACTAGTAAATTAAAATTTGAATATACATATATTTATTTTTCTTTTGAAGCCACATGTATACTTACAAAAATAAGTTATAGATTTCAAAAAATATCTAGCTTTACATAAATTTCCTTTACTGTAAAAGCTCTTTTTTTAAAACAAAACTTTAGCTCACTGTAAAAAATTTGAAATAGATTTTTCCCTTTTACATTTTAATGTAAATTAATTTTCCACTGTATAGATTCTTCAAAAATCAAACGCTTATTTCACACTATGGTCATTTATTTCAAAACAGTTCATACTTCATATCAAAATATCATATTCATTCCAAAATCATATCGGTTTCGAATTTATATCATTTCGAAATCATATTCTCTCCCAAAATCATATCACTTTTGAAGTCATTATTCACTTTAAAATCATATTTATTTCCAAAATTTTAACCACAAAATAGTTTAAACAATCATATCAAAATATTCTCATTTAAATCCATTAAATCTAAATCATAACATTTCCAACTTAAACAGTTTATATATATTGAAATAGTTATAAATTAAAAATAGTTTAGATATTTAAAAATAAGTTATAAATTAGAAATAATTTATATATTAAAAATAATTTATATACTAAAATAGTTTATATATTAAAAAGAGTTTAAATACTAAAATAGTTTATAGATTAAAATATACGTTGAAAATAGTTTCAAGTTAGAATTGTATCTTCCAATTTCACAAATTGATTCAAATCAATTTTTGTTCCAAAAATTCAATTTAAATCAATCTCAATTCAAATTCTCATTAAAACCATTTTTAATTTATATCGATTTCAAATTTAAACCACTTCCCATTCAATAGGTTACAAAGTTAAATATTCAAACAATTTACACTAACTTAATTTGATAAATTTCATTTATATTTCAAAATTCAACTTTAGTTTTATCTAAATCTGAAATATTCACTAAATAATTTTTAATACATTTAAATAAAATATCAAATTACAAATTTAATCAAATCCAATAATTAACTTCAATATATTTAAATTTGAAAATATCCTTTTTATCACTTTATATGAAATCCCAAATTACATATTTAAATCAAAATTAAATATTAAAAATATTCAATTATTTAAATTTAAATATTCATTTAACCCCCTTTAGAAAAATCAAGTTATCAAGTTATAAAATAATATCTTCAAATTCTCGATCAATAAGTTTCAAATCAATTTTATTTAAATTCAATTCTTAAATAAATAAAATTACAAATCAGCTTTAACTTATCTCTCCAACATTTATTTTTTAAAGTTAATACAAAAATCTATTTAAAATATTAAAATAAATTTAAATAAATATTCAAACATATTATATATATATATTAGTTAAATTAAATTTTTATTAAATAAAATTAAATTTAACCTTTTTAAAACTTATTTAAATCTTATTTTTCAAATTTTAAAAATAATAAAATATAAGTAAAATCTTAAAATTTACATTTTCACAACTTAACTTAAATTTTTATAACTTCTAAAATGAAATCTAAATTTTACACATTTTAAAATAAAAATCTTTATATTATATTTTTTAAAATCAAACTCATATATTTCCTTTTAAACTTTGGAAATCATTTTCAAAAATGGACCAACGGTGTCCATATATAATTTTCTACCATATAGTAAAGTGATATGTATATTTACCATTTCAATCCGTAATAATCTTATATTCACGGGTAAATATCATTTCAACCCGCAATTCCAAAATTCAACTATGAAATTCGCTTGGGTTTATCATTTCAACCCATAATTATTTTCCCCTAATCTATAAAATCGTTCATACATGTATCCATTCAACCCATAGGGAAATTCTAACTGTCAAGGAACTTGTAGAGTGAGAACAATATGATAATAATATAATATATCAACAACAGGCATATATCATGATTGACAATATAACATATATATAACAGGTTATCGGTGTCAATACTATCAATTAACATAGGTGTAACGACCCGATTTTTTGACGCTCGAAAATCAACATCAATACGTTCACTATATCAAATGCCGAACAATCGAATGCCGAAAAACCAAACCATTAGGTTAAAGAAGAAGGAGGTAGAAGAAGAAATAGAAACAATATCAGAATCTCATAATCGCAGCGAAATAATATATAATAGATATCAACAGGTTTTATACAAAGAAAATGTAATTGTATAATATATTACATCATTAGAGTACAACATAAAAAAACACAACACCAGATAGTTATGATAACTTGTCCACATAGAAACTGATTATGCAGCAAACCATACACAGTGGGTAATATCAAATACGCGTGATACGTCTCGCCATCCAGCTCGTCTCCTGAGCTCCACAACATCCTTTCCTGTATCTATAATAATCGGTCTGACCCCAGCATTATAGCGAAATAACACCCGAGTCAATCTGGAAAACAAGAGTGAGAAAACACACCTAATTGGCTTACTACAGTTTCCAAAATCCTTTTAAATCAAAGGTATCTCGTAAGACCACGCCACAAATAAACATACCAGGTTTTTGCCTTACGATAACCAAAACATTTTTATCAACTCCGTCTGATATTATAATAATGTCTATTGAAAGTGAATCAGAATCTAGCTGAAATGCTTGCATCTCACATTTCAGCATAGTTATGCACAATCAAAACCGTACAGACGCTTATTGGAGATTGGATTCCATACAATGGCAGGGCTATTGGGGTACCGCCCGTCACAGTACGTGGTCTAGATCATCATACCGATGATCCACCCTGATCCCTTGCATCACAAGACCAGAGCTACCCCTTACTAGATAGTCCGAATAAGATCACCCCACGATTGGGATCGGCAACCACCCACACAGCCGAAATATTAGACACGGATGCCCTGCCCTAATTGGTTGCTAGCCACTTAGCCTTGCGTGCACTTCCTCTGTCTTAGCCATTCCCAGTTGATGAGGCTCGAGGCTATGCGTTACCTTATTTGCACACATTTACTTAGAATGCTCATCGTCCTCCAGACGATGTTCTGATAGCATTCATCCATACAAGTCCGTTCTGGGTCCGAACAGAACCGAAAGCACTACTCCTACTACATCCATTTTGGAATCATCCGCAGGATTAGTAGCGATTATCCCTTGCACTTAACTGCTCCATCTTCAACTTCAAGCTCTTGTCTTCCTCACGAAAACATTCAAACCGGATCGAAGTGGTTTCGAGGAATTAATCCCGATCCCGGTCTCTTCGAAACGATCAGCGCATTGGCAAGAATTGATAGTCGGTTATTTAACTATCATATACATCCACATACAACCATCAGGCCATAATAGTTTCCCAAATTTTTTATTTCAAAATATCTTCGCAAGATATTTTTCTATACTTAAATCCTTTGAAAAATAGTTCAAATAACTTGTTCTCTCGCAGAATAAATTCCCAACCAATTGTTTTATTCCACTTAAAATCACCAAGACTTAATATTTTAAGGTTTTAACAATTTAAATCACTTTATCAAGAAATATGTACTTTAAAATACTTAAAATAAAAACTATTTAAAACACTTTATTTAAATACTAGTTATGAAATTTATATAATATATTTCTCATGAAAAACTTAAACCAAAAACAATTTTTAAAATAAAAGTTATTCTATAAGGTATAATATTTAATAATTATTCTTTAAATCATAATACTATTTAAACCTTCAAAATAATTTACTTATATAATTAACTTAATAAATATTTTTCTTTTAAAAATTTTAAAACCATTAAATAATAATTTCTTTCTAAAACACTCTTTTAAAACCTCTAACTTATACTTGAAAATCTTTCTTTGAAAATATACTTGGTTTTCCAGGGAAATACTCTTTCCTTTCCACGCCTTTAAAAATAAACCACTATTTATTTTTCAAAAAATACCCATTCCTTATAAATTCCCACCATGAATTTATACTTCCAAAATATTCACTGATATGTTATTTCACTTTATAAACCCAATTTATAAATTCCATAGTCACATTCTCCTTTTGAAACATAGTTTCAAACACTAAATCAATTTTCAAATCTATTTCCAAAATTTACTCTATTTAAAAATTACTCCTTTACTTATCCAAATTTATTTCAAAATCTATTAATTCCAAAATCACTTCTTTATTTATGATTCAAAACCTTATCTTGAACTGGAAATATCCATTTCATTCTTTATTCAAAATTCTCCCTTTTAATTCTTCCCAATCATTTTAAATCTTAAAATTTAAAATAAAATCCTTTAATTCTTAAGCAATATCACTTAAGTCTCCAAAACTCCTTTAATTTCATTTATTTAAAATCTCAATATTTTCTTTTCCATACCCAGCACTTATTTAATAGAATTTAAAATCAAATCTTTATTCTTTTTGAATTCATTTCTTTAATTTATCTAAAATTATTTTACTTAATATTTCTCTCTTATATCTCTTTTCAAAATCAAATCTTTTATATTTTTCATATCTTCAAAATATCCAAATATATTCAGCCAAACCATAGCATTAATAATTTCAATTACCAATATAATCAATATAATCGTCACAGATTATCACATAAATCACATCGCTGAATATAAAATAAATTCAACGTTTTGAGGAATCCAGTTGAATCCCTCCAACCTGTTTCTCTGCATCCACAAATGCTAGCATAATATAAAATATCAATCCCACTTCGAGAGGGATATCGCGGTATAGAGGGTCATCCGCTATTATGCGGGGAGCATAGGGTCTCATCCGATATATAATGCGGGAAATCAATCACTCCAATATATATATACTACTATATAAAATATACCACATCCAGTCAATTCAATAGATCAACCAATAATATAAATTTAACTATTTAAATCCAAATGGTGATCCAAATGAGTGAGATTAACTCACTTTTAATTTATTTTTGCAATCCAACCCAAACCGGCTAGATTCTCCGCAATTTTAGAACTTGTATAACATTATATAATTTATTAATATTCGAACAAATCGAACAATTAATTACCATTTAATAGATTGAGTTTTAACAAATAATTAAATTTATAGCTAACTTCCCTGTAAAATCTTTTTAGTAACTAAAATAATTTAAACAAGTTAGTTAAATATTTTTTTCCACCAAATACATTATTTTAAATTGAACTAGTAAATTAAAATTTGAATATACATATATTTATTTTTCTTTTGAAGCCACATGTATACTTACAAAAATAAGTTATAGATTTCAAAAAATATCTAGCTTTACATAAATTTCCTTTACTGTAAAAGCTCTTTTTTTAAAACAAAACTTTAGCTCACTGTAAAAAATTTGAAATAGATTTTTCCCTTTTACATTATTTTAAACCAAATACCTCATCGTTATTATCGCCAGTAGTCGAGTAACCACATCACGCCGCCGCCCGACGTCGCCTCAAACGGTCGTGCATCCCACCGCCGCCGCCGAGCCTGACACCTCCACTCAAACGATCATGCTGGGAAGCGAGTTGGCCTCCCCTCCCGTACGCATGCACGAGCGCGCACCACAATCGAACGCGATGCAAAATCGTCGCACTCGAAATTGATTTCCCTTACGTCGCTCAGAAAGATCGATGTTCGATCGCCATTTTTTAAAGATCGAACTAATTCGATTTTCTGAAGAAAGAGAGGATGGGTTTCGATTTATTTGGAAAAGAGGGGAAACTGCAATTTTATTTCTATCTCTTTTTTTTTTGCTTTCTCACCATTTATTTTCTGGCTCGATTTACTTTTGAACTTGGAATAAGGAATGGAAAAGGACGAAGAAATGAAGGTGATATTCTTGAGCTTGGCCATGATTTTTATTTTATTTTTGAACGAAGAAAACTGTTAATTTTTGACACTTGTAGACCAAGGTCCTCTTTTAGCTTACAAATGTCCAAATGCATACACACACACACACACACTTACATTTTTTTATTTCATTTTAACTTGAGTGATTATTACTTTAATTTAATAACTATATATATACTTGTCTACAATGTTTTAAAAATGTTGAGTTCAAATTTAAATCATCTTGAAAATACAACTTAAAAACTTAACATCTTATCGAGGCATGCCCGCTAGGCGTTTATAATGTTATACACCTATTATGAACACAATGGAAAAGATTTTGAGGCCTAACTCGATCATATGGAGAAGATAGCTTTTTGGACCCAGTTATTTATATTAAATTTCGATATAGATTTCAGCGTGTTTATCTATCGTACGATAACATGACAACTCCAACCGCTACAAAAATTGACATCCGATAATAATACACTATTGCAGATCCAATGGAACTGGTTTCGTCAAATTCCAAGACTGTGCCTCGGAGGGCTATTTTTAAATATCGATTTAAACAATATAATTTCAAAACTTAACAATACACTTCCAAATTCAATTTTAACACTTCTATTATCTCAGTATTATTAATATAGATTTTATAAGCCTTCAAATTATATTTTTAACAAGCTCAAAACTGAAGATGCAATATTTCACCCTAATTCGTAAATTAAATATTCAAATTATCCAAATTAATAGTGATATTTGAAATTCAAGTTAAACATTAACTTTTAAACATTAAAAATCAATTAAATATTCCAATTTTAAATATCCAAAAATTCTGAGTTGTCACGTTCCTCCACCTTATAAGAATTTCGTCCCCAAAATTACTAGTTAAGAGGAGTAGTCCATAACCCGTTAACCATTTTTCCCGAATCCAAATAGTTTTTAACAACTTTTCAAAACCATCTTTTTATTAAAGACACACTATCAATTCTTCCAAACTCATCCATAGTTCCCAAACAACACTGCTTACTCAACCATTCAAATTTTAATTTAAAACCAAATTTTAAATTATCAAAATTTTTGCAAAATTTTTTATCTCTCTAAATTTTCAAAAAAAATCATCAGCGTCTCCTTTGCGCAGCTAGATCGGTACAACTACAAAATGCCTCAAGGGGGCCCCAGATTTCAAAAGAAAACAAAAGGCCAAGTGGCTAGATCAGAAAATCATCAAACTTCATACAGAATTTTAAATACATACCTTTTTATTCGCCAATTCATTTTATCTTCTGAAATCATAACATCAATTTATCCTTTGTTTTAAAACACCTGTTTATCCTATCCAATAATAATATCCAAATATAAAATCCAGATTCATTTTATTCATTTCTTTTCAAAATTTCCAATATTTATTTAAGCTAAGCCGTACGATGTACATATATCATCCGTATGCAATACCTAATTTGATCGCTCACTCGATCACACAATTTTACTTCCGAACTAGTATCGTCCCCCCAACTTTCTAGTGCGGACTCAAGTTTAGTTTCTTGATTAGAAACTGTCATTCTCCTTGCATAACCATAGCTATGATAGAGAAATTCCATTATCAATCAAAAATCCAAATCCAGGGTTCGCCGTCGAAAATCGAGTGAAAAATCCGAACTCAGATCGATATAACTATCTTGCAATTCTGTGCTCGAATCTAGGTCAAATTGCTATGTGAATAAAATAATACACGTATATTCTACGTATTTATCTCAATTTATTATTAGTTATATCAATTTTATTTTTATTCACATTTATTTCGATTTCTTATTCACTTATCCACACTTATTCCATTTCATAACCTTACTTAACTTTGTTCAATATTAACTTAGAATATTTTCCTAATACCAAACTTTACTTAAGAATTTCACCATTTCTTAAGTCAATATGAAGATTACATATACTTCTTAGAACAACTATAACTACACCACTTAAGCTTTCACATCTAATTCATTTAACATAATTTCCAATTCCCTTTCTGAATTCAATTTACCTTTCATTTTTAAATATTGAATTCAATTCATTTCAAATCATATTTAATTTTTCATTTCATTAATTAGTTCCACTTACTAATTCATTTAAATTTCAAACAATTTTTATTTCCAAACCTTATTTACTTTTAGTCCACCTCGAACCAATTCTTCAACTTTACTTTACTTAAACCAATTTAAATCGAATTTGAGTATTCAGTTTAAGTTCCAATTACTTACAATTTAAATTAAATATCATTCCAATTTTTCATTTTCAATCCATTTATTTACAAATGTAAATTCATTTGTTCATTCACAAATTTATTTCCTACTTAATAAATTTTATTTCAAGGTCCATTCCATTTAGCTTACTTAGATTCATTTCCTTAAGATTTACTTTATTTCACTTAATTCAATTATCTTCCAATTAAACTCAAATTTTAAATTTCTATCAGTTTCCCAATATATTCCACACTTATTTTATTTTAACTCTTCCTTAAGTTAGATTTTACCCCAAACAATTTTTTTTTAATTTTTGTAAGTTATCAAACCCATTTATATTCTATAAGCATTTTTAATTAAACTTCCAAAGTTTTAAACAATTGCTTACATTCAAAACATTTTTGAAATCATATATACCCAAACCAAATTATTCCTTGCATTCCAAAATCAAATCCAATTTTTGCAAACAAACACCAAATTCAAAATATTTTGGCAGTAATTCCTCCCTTGGAAACTCGAAAATGAATATCGATGATGCTGTAGTCATCACCGAAATTATTTTTCAGCGGCCGAAAAGAGTTCGGTGCTTTTATCCCTTTAAAAACATTTCAAATATTTTTAGATCCCAAATCTTACCAGATTTCATATCCAATTCAAAAATATTTCTGAAACAATATCATTATCATTTTTTCAAAACCATTGAAAACCATTTTCAAACCCAAAGGAATTTAAACTTTTCCCAAAATTTTGAATTCTGAATCCTTTCAATTCATTTTCAAATATTACTCTAGAATTTTTATTTCATTTTCAATTATAAATCGCAATTATGATTCACATTTACAAATCCCATTTTGTTATATAAATTTATTCCTTAACCTTAGGTTATAATTTTAATCCCTAGTTCAATTTCCATACAACAATGATAATAATTTAATATTATCACTTCCTAACAATCAAGCAACCATATATAAGTATAATAATTTACGGAAAATTATTTCTTTTATATACCAAAATAATTTGGGTAAAATTATTTCATTTACCCTATTTTAAAACAATACTGCATCGGTTTATCTTGTTTAAGAGTTTAAAAACTCCTATCGATGACATGGCGTCCCACATATCGACCAGAATTCATAAACACTCAACCGATAAGTCAACACAATATAAAAACAATTTATATTCACTAACAAATACGCGCTCATATCTATTAATACACTCAAACTCATTCTAGAGTACTTACAGACTCTATTTCTAATGAGTAATCCCCACCAGAGCCAAGGATTTCGCTTAACCTTTAGCTCTGATACCAATTGTAACGGGACGAGCTAGTGGCAACCGGTAGGCTTTTCAACCGTTCCAGACCCACCATGGCATACATTGGTGCCCCGAATTTTCTTTTACGGCCAGCCTCTCGACATGCAATCAACCCTCACAGGGACATGTAGGGGTAAGAGTCTCCTTCCTGCCACCAAACACGAAGCGAGAACCCCCTATCATGCTGTAATGAAGCAAACCCGATCCCGGTCTCTTCGAAACGATCAACGCATTGGCAAAAATTGATGGTTGGTTATTTAACTATCATATACATCCACAAACAACCATCAGGCCTTAATAGTTTCCTAAATTATTTACTTCAAAATATCTTCTCAAGATATTTTTATATACTTCAATCCTTTGAAAAATAGTTTTGAAATCACTTGTTCTCTTGTGCAACAAATTCCCAACCAATTGCTTTATTTCCACGGAAAATCACCAGGACTTAATACTTTAAGTTTTTAACAATTTAAATCACTTTATCCAAAAATATATACTTTAAAATACTTAAAATAAAAACTATTTAAAACACTTTATTTAAAATACTAGTTATGAAACTTTTATAATAAATTTCTCATGCAAAACTTAAACCAAAACAAATTTTAAAATAAAAGTTATTCTATACGATATAAATATTAAATAATTATCCTTTAAATCATAATACTATTTAAACCTTTAAAATAATTTACTTATATAATTAACTTAATAAATATTTTCTTTTAAAAAATTTAAAACCATTAAACAATAATTTCTTTCTAAAACATTCTTTTAAAACCATTTTAAAACCTCTAACTTATACTTGGAAATCTTTCTTTGAAAATATACTTGGCTTTCCAGGGAAATACACTTTCCTTTCCACACCTTTAAAAATAAACCACTATTTACTTTTAAAATAAATTATCTATTCCTTATCAATTCCACCGTGAATTTATACTTCCAAATATCCACTGATATCTTATTTCACTTTATAAACCAGTATATAAATTCCATAGTCTCATTATCCTTTTAAAACATAGTTTCAAACACTAAATCAATTTCCAAATCGATTTACAAAATTTAATCCATTTAAAAATTACTCCTTAACTTATCCAAATTTATTTCAAAACCTATTAATTCCAAATTCACTTCTTTATTTATGATTCAAAATCTTATCTTAAACTATCCATTTCATTCTTTATTCAAAATTCCCCCTTTTAATTCTTCCCAATCATTTTAAATCTTAAAAATTAAAATAAAATCCTTTATTTCTTAAGCAATATCACTTAAGTCTCCAAATTTCCTTTAATTTCATTTATTTAAAATCTCTATATTTTTCTTTTCCATACCCAGCATTTATTTAATAGAATTTAAAATCAAACCTTTATTCTTCCCGAATTCATTTCTTTAATTTATCTAAAGTTATTTTACTTAATATTTCTTTCTGATATCTCTTTTCAAAATCAAATCTTTGGTATTTTTCATATCTTCAAAATATCCAAATATATTCAGCCAAACCATAGCATTCAATAATTTCAATTATCAATATAATCATCACAGATTATCACATAAATCACATCGTTGAATATAAAATAAATTCAACATTTTGAGGAATCTAGTTGGATCCCTTCAACTTGTTTTTCTGCATCCACAGATGTTAGCATAATATAAAATATCAATCCCACTTCGAGGGGGATGTCGTGGTATAAAGGGTCATCCGCTGTTATGCGGGGCGCATAGGGTTTCATTCGCTATATAATGCGGGAAATCAATCACTCTAATATATATATACTACTATATATAATATACCTCATCCAGTCAATTCAATAGATCAACCAATAATTTAAATCTAACTATTTAAATCTAAATGATAATCCAAATGAGTGAGATTAACTCACCTTTGATTTTCTTTTTCAATCCAACCCAAACCGGCTTGATTCACCATGATTTTAGACCTTGTATAACATTATATGATTTATTAATATTCGAACAAATCGAACAATCAATTACCGTTTAGTAGATTTAATTTTAACAAATAATTAAATTTACAGCTAACTTCCCTCTAAAATCTTTTTAGTAACTAAAATAATTTAACCAAGTTAGTTAAATATTATTTTCCACCAAATGCATTATTTTAAATTGAACTATTAAATTAAAATATGTATATGTATATTTATCTTTCTTTTGAAGCTACATGTATACTTATAAAATAAGTTATAGATAAAAAAATCTAGCTTTACATAAATTTCCTTTACTGTAAAAGCTCTTTTTTTAAAAACACAACTTTAGCTCACTGTAAAAAATTTGAAATAGATTTTTCCCTTTTACATCTTACTGTAAATAAATTTTCCTCTGTATAGACATATATATATTTTAAATTTAAAACTAATATAGGTTTAAACCTTACTATGATTCTCTGTATATATACATGTACATACATACATACATACATACATACATATATATATATATATATAATATAAATAGAAAGAAAAAACAACATATACCTCTTCGCGATTATCAACAGCAATCGAGTAACCACATCACGTCGTCGCCCAACGTCGCCTCAACCGGTCGCAATTCTTGCCGCCGCCGCCGAGCCTGACACCTCCACTCAAACAATCACACTACTCCGTGACTTGGCCTCCCCTCGCGTGCGCATGTACGAGCGCGCACCCCAATCGAACGCGATGCAAAATCGTCACACTCAAAATTGATTTCCCCTACGTCGCTCAGAAAGATCGATCTTCGATCGCCATTTTTTTTAAGATCGAACGAATTCGATTTTCTAAAGAAAGAGAGGAGGGGTTTGATTTATTTGGAAAAGAGAGGAAACTGCGATTTTCTTTTTATCTTTTTTGCTCGCTCACCATTTATTTTCTGGCACTATTTACTTTTGAACTTGGAGCAAGGAATGGAAAGGGACGAAGAAATGAAAGTGATATTCCTGGGCTCGGCCATGATTTTTGTTTTATTTTTAAATGAAGAAAACTATTAATTTTTGACACTTCTAGACCAAGGTCCCCTTTTAGCTTACAAATGTCCAAATGCACATATATACATACGCACATTTTTTATATTTCATTTTAACTTGAGTGATTATTACTTTAATTTAATAACTACATACACACACACTTATCTATAATGTTTTTAAAAAGGTTGAGTTTAAATTTAAATCGTCTTGAAAATACAACTTAAAAACTTAACATCCTATCGAGACGTGCCGCTAGGTGTTTATAATGTTATACCCCTATTACGAATACAATGGAAAATGTTTCGAGGCCTAACTCGATCGTATGAAGAAGATAGCTTTTTGGATCCAGTTATTTGTATTAAATTTTGATATAGATTTCAGCGTGTTTACCTATCGTACGATCACATGACAACTCCAAACGCTACAAAAATTGAAATTCGATAATAATACACTATTACAGATCCAATGGAACTAGTTTCGTTGAATTCTGAGAATGTGCCTCGGAGGGCTATTTTTAAATATCGATTTAAACAATATAATTTCAAAACATAACAAAACACTTCTAAATTCAATTTTAACCCTTCTATTATCTTTAGTATTATTAATATAGATTTTACAAGCCTTCAAATTATATTTTTAACAAGCTCAAACTGAAGATGCAATATTTTACCCAATTATTAAATTAAATACTTAAATTATCCAAATTAACAGTAATATTTGAAATTCAAGTTAAACATCAACTTTTAAATATTTAAAATCAATTAAATATTCCAATTTTAAATATCCAAAAATTTCAGGTCGTCACAATAGGTGAACAAATGCAACTAATAACATATCATATTTAATAATTAAATAACTAACAGTTCAAATTTAATAACATATTTCAATTGTCATTTCATGTGAATTAACTTTACTAAATATAAGAATTTTAATCAGTGATTGCTCACCTTTCGTGGCTAGAGAAATTAGACGACACGATAAGTTATGAATTGAATCACGAACTTAACAATCGACCAATCTAAATGACAAATCTCAAAGCAAAGCAAGTGAACACGAATTCAATGAACAAAGCTGATTATTAGGGAGGGATGAAAACAAATCAAAGTTAGCTTGATGTAAACTCAAATGAAATATGTATATTATATAAATTTTCTCTTAAAACCAATATTTGATTAAAATACTCATTTTTAAAAAAATCTCCATATTGTACATATATTATTATTATTTTCTTTTCAATATTTATTAAAACCCAATTTTTCTAGAATTCTTCAATAAAACATAAATATATATATTACAAAACATATATTAAAAATATTAACATAATCTAAAAATACTTTAAACATGTGATATATACATATACCGTTACATATAAAAGATTGTTATAAAATGCTTGTTTTCCTTCTTGAAACTGGGATTTTTTTAAGAGGGAAATAGGGAAAAGGACAAACTTTGATAACAGTTTTGTCTCAAGGGCATCAAGATTCATTTTTTGGCTGAATGACAAACTTTGAGAAAGTTAGGCTAAAGGACAATGCTAGTTCAAACTAGCATTATATTCATTTTTACACTATACAAAATGCTAGTTATTCAGTTTTTACACTATGCAAAATGCTAGTTCTAACTAGAATTGTCCTTCAGCCTAAAAATAAAACTTGTTGTCTTTCAGCCTAATTTTTTTTTCAAAGTTTGTTCTTATGTCTATTTTCCAATTTTTTTTAATATGTAGCAGCAAAAACTACAAGTAGTTTGTGTGAAAGAACACTATTATAAAATCCTTTAGCAACAAAATTTCATCCTTCTAGCTTGTATTCGGTTATAAAGTATTGATATAACAATTAGCATACATTTAACAGCCTTCACAATTTTAATAGTTGGGAGACACGTAGAATGGAATTTAAAAGTAAAAAAAAAACAGTTCGCATGCGAATCATAAAAAGTTTTAAATTATGTAATTTATAAACTCGATAGGTATTTGATACTTAAATAAATCACTTACCAACAAACAAATGGCACCAAATTGCAGCTCCTATGAGAGTGAGATAGGCAGGTAATACTTATAAACTTTTTTGGTGTTAACACGGCACAAGGCAGGTCAAGGAGATAGTGTAGGCTGCTAATGGTGGGGCAAGGTGCTTGGCGCTGTGACTGGGTGGGGAGGTATTAGGTGCGGAAGTGGCTGGGTGCGGAGCGGTAGGCTGGTTTTGGCTTTGTGGAAGGCGAGCTGTTTGTTGGTGAAAAAGGGTGGAGATCTGGAAATGAAGCAAACGACTGGACTGAGAAGGAGTATGGCATATGGCGGCTGTCAGTGGGGAATGAGGCAACGTCGGCTGTGGTCGTGATTCAGGCGCGGACTGCCATGTCATGGCAGTGGAAAAACTGTGGGTCGGGGGAGAAAATGGCCGGAGCTTCGTAGCTAAGGGCAGGGCGTGGGAAGAGGGAAGGAGTTCGACCACACTGCAATGGAGAGGCAAGGAGAAAAGGCTGGGAAGAGAGAGAGGTCGGAGACGAAAAGTAGGGGCTGTGGTTGGTCAGCCGATATGGTGGATGGGTTAGTGATGGTTGTTGGCACAGCACAGGGTCATGAGGCCTGCTTTGGGTCTGGGTGGTTGATGTAAGTCAGAGCAGCTAAGAGTGGGTTTCATGAGGCCGAAGTAGGAGATGAGCAGCTAGGTGCTGCTATTGTGGTGGTGGTGGCACAAGGCGGGATAGTAGTTGTTGGAGAGAGGGATAGCAGGTCAGGGGAGGCAGAGAAACGGTGGCGGGAGGGAAAACTAATGGACGAGGTTAAACGGTCGGCGAAGGAATGAGCTCGAAAATTCATAAGAAACAAATACATAACTCTACATATATTATAGTATTTTTTTTTAGCATGAAATAGAGGGGACGAGCAGAAAGGTAGAAAGCAAATGAAAGGCTTGAGGCAAAATAAAATTATATACTTTACTATATATTTATTTTTTTCACAGCAAACGAACGGTACAAAATGAGAAAGAAATGAAGAGAAAGGTTGAGAAACACACATCAAATAAATATAGCTGTTGATTCTGAAACATTAAAAGCAAATGCCTATTTGTTTTCTCCTAGTGTGTAGATGAAAGGACACAGGGAAAATAAAAGATCCAAAATTACCTACCGATACGGCTAACAATTTTGAAGAATTCGTCGTGCACCATACGTCAAAACATACAAATGAATATACTGTAGAGGTCAGCATGACGAGATGAACAAAATGACACATAGATATGAACGATTTGGTCATCCTATCAAAAATCGATATTCGCTGCCAAAATGCTGCTAAACCGTCGAAAATAATATAAGCGGGGCTAGAGTAGTCCAAATTTGATGAAATATGACGTTTCACTCAGAAAATGATTTACATTTTTATTATATAAAAATATTCAGGTTTCAAAAATGTTTTATTTCCACCAAAATATTAACTGCTTTAAATTTAAATAAAATTACACAATAAAATAAACTTCCATATTCTGTGATGAAAATCTGACATTTGCTATGTCTAAATAGACATATTTCAAATATCCAATTTTCATTGTTAAATTTAATAATTTAACTTCAAGAAATTTTTTAGTTAATTACGTTATTAAATCATTAAAGTTTATGGGTGATTACATCATAAGTTGTTGAAGTATTTGTTCTCTTGGAAGGAGCTAAATATGAGATAACAGAGGTGGCTAGAATTTTTAGCCGCTTATGATTTTAGTATTGAATACACACTAGGGAAAGGCAATAAGGTTGTAGATGCACTTAGCAAGAAATATCATATTGCAGTGATAGCGATGATATTTGAGTGGAAGGAGTTAGAAGCACCAACTTCGTGTAAAGTACAGTGGAGATCTAAGAGTAGTTCTAGTATAGAAACTACTATGTTGTCATGTTTAGAAGTTCGACCTGTGATGATTGAAAAGATTACTTCTAAACAGATGAAGGATAATATCCTTTTAAAACGTATGTTTTGCAAATCATAATCCGGCAACCTAAACTGGTTAAAACTGTAAAGCATTATCATGTAAACATACATATCAGGTAAAAAATGGCATGTTTGTCTGAAACACTATAGTTTTTTTGGGCTAACTACTAACCTTTGGCTGACTTGGCCTAACTGACAAAATAAACAAATAATCTAACATTTGTAAGATACTCTCTTCCGAACGTTCTATCCCTAACTTACATCTCCAGATCAACTGATCCTAATGGCTTTGCGGGCCCACCAATAACCTACATCTGTACAAATATATTCCTTTTTATGTGTAACATCACTTTAGTCTTATCCGTGACAAAGCCCTACACACTCTAATTTTGGACTAAATTAGGGCAGGACCCTATACCAGTCTCATTTGGTATACAAATATCTAATCCATTTTACATAGAGTAACCTTCCCATAAATTTTCCTTGAAAACTTTTTCATCTCAAATTGATTAAAAACCTTTAAATCAAACTTTAACAAGGAATATCTATACTCTATGCTAAAATCAAATTCCCTTTGCCATGTTGAATATACTTTACTCAAATCCTTGTTGATGCAAAACATTTAAACCTTTGAAAGTACCCTTTTCAAATCCCATGAAAGTGTCCATTTCAAAACCAAGCAAACCACTTTCTTTTACCTAGGCCGAAAGGCCAAAGCATTCCTTTCAAAACCATTCATATAAAACTTTCAAAACCATTGAAAAACCTTTCCTTTGAAGGCTATAAAACCTCAAACATCCTATCTTTAAACACTTAAACATTGCCTTTCGAAAACATTGGAAAACCTTTCCTTTCAAACCTTCAAAACCATTGGGGAATCATCCCTTCGAAACCTTCAATAAAACCTTTCGAAACCATTTAGGTTTAAGTAAAACATGTGGACAACTTTTCGAAATCATTAAAACTGTCCCCTTCGAAACCTTTGGGTTTTACTTTAATAGAGCAAAAGAGTCATAAAACATTTAAGTCGAAAGCACTCTTTCGAAAGCATTTCCTAAGTAAAGAAGTGATGGTGTCGAAACCCACCCTTCCGAAAGCATTAGAGAAGCAGTTGAGTTTGTCTTTGGCTTTGAAATGAACGTGTAAATGAATTCCCAAGAGTTTAGTTTTCTTCCTATTTTACTCCTCTATTTCATTTTGACTCATCTTTAGTTTATTGTTTACATGGCACGACTACCGCTTAATTTAATCACAAATCTCAATCCCCTAATCTTCACATTATTTTATTTTATTTAGCTAATTACATATCCTACATAATGTTACTAAAAATATAGGGTATTACAGTCTCCCCTTCTTATAGAATTTCATCCTCAAAATTACGGTAAGGTATCCAACATATCAATCAAAAAGGTAAAACATACCATCAAACAAATCAAGATAAGCGTCTTCAATCCTGGTCTCAGTCTCCTAAGTATAATCTCTCTCATCGTCGCTCCATTGGACTTTTGCTAATCTGACTATTTTATTCCTCAACTTCTTCTCATCTGTCGCAACTATACGAACTTTCTTTCTAACTATAGTCAAGTCTGGTTCTACAACCAAGTTATCTAACACAGTCGGTGCTATAGTAGACTACGGATCTCTAACACACTTCCTTAGATTAGAAACATGAAAAACATCGTGGATTCTTATCAAACTGTTCGGAAACTCTTCTCTATATGCGAGTTTTCTGATTCTCTCTATAATAGGAAATAGCCCTACGAATCTCGATGCCAATTTCCCTGATTTTTCAAATTGAATTACGCCCTTCATCAATGATACCTTAGTAAAAACATGATCCTCAACATAGAACTCTAAGTTTTCCGTCTTCGATCTGCATAACTCTTCTGCCTAGACCGAGCTTCCTTCATCCTTGCCCAAATTAATTCAATCTTCTCTATAGCTTCTCTAACCAAATTTGAACCAAGAATCAACCTATCCTTGGTCTCTAACCAACAAATGGGAGATTTGCATGGCCTTCCATACAAAGCTTCAAATGGTGCCATCCCTATACTAGTCTGATAATCGTTGTTATATGAAAACTCGACTAAATGTAGATGGTCTTTCGATGATCCCCCAAAATCTAACACACAAGCTCGTAAAAAATCTTCAAGACTTTGTTAGCTCTTTCCGTTTATCTATCAGTCTGTAGATGGTAGCGGTATTTATCTTGAGCTTGGTTTCTAAAATCTCATGTAGACTCTTCCAGAACTCACTAGTGAATAAGGAATCTCTATCACCTACTTTACTACTAGGAATTCCATGAAGTCTAAATATATTCTTCATAAATAACTTAACTAGAACAGGTGTCGTCCTAGTTGATTTAACTAAAATGAAATGGGTACTCTTGGTCAACCTTTCCACCATGACCCATATACTTTCATTTCTTCTATTAGATCTAGGAAACCTATCTATAAAGTCCATAAAAATAGAATCCCACTTCAACACTGAAATATCTAATGGCTGAAGCAATCCACTTGGGTTCTGATGTTCGGCTTTTACCTATTGGCAGTTCCACCCATAAGCCTACATCCTTCTTCATACCTTCCTAAAAGAAACTCCTCTTCATGTCTTGATATATTTTAGATCCTCCTGGATGAATACTGAACTTCGAACGATGGCATTCGTCTAAAACTTCCTTCCTTATGTCACCCACATTTAGGACACTTAACCTCCCTTTCTCCATTAACCATCCATTCTAGTCAGGATTGAAACATTTCAAGTCATCGCTCATTATTCCTTCCTTTAACTTTCTAATCCATTCAACTAATACTGGTAAGTGAAACCCGTTCCACTGAGCGGTGTGGTCTCAGTTAATATCAATAACCGTGATATATAGTATTATTCACACCAGGCTTTATGTCTGACTCAAAGTTAATGGTTTTTCCCTTAAAATCTAGGGTGCTCAAGTTTTATTTGAGTAGGCTGAGGGTTGAGGATTTTCAAGTTTTTAGTAGGTTAGTGAATAAAGCTTTTGAAGACGAGTAGGTGGCTGAGGGATAAATATTTAGGAGTTGTTGTTTTATTTTGTTTTATTCCACTGTGTTGTTATTATATCAGTTATGACTATAGTAATCTGGTCAACCAAGTGGGCATCATCATATGTCGCTTTTGGCGTATTTATAATTTGAATACCAAGTGGTCAACCAACTGGGAAAGCAATGGGATTATATAATTTGAATATGAAATGTTGTTTTTAAATGTAATCAGAAAAGTTGTTTTAATCTATGATGATTTTATTTTATATTCATGTGCCTCTGATATTATGGATACCATTAACATTACCGTATTTTGTCACTAGAAGTAAAAACTATAGATGATTCCAGCATCTGTAGCGTTTAGCTTTTGGCCTCAAGATAGGGGAAGTTATAGCTTCGGTGGCAACTATATTAATGGAGAGTTAAACTCACTCTTTTGGTTAACCAGTATGTTATATTGTTGATAAAAATTATTGATTGGATGTTTGGATGATTTACTTTTTTTTGAGCTGGTTTGGATTTATTCCCACCCTTGGAGCAGATGACCCATATTATATGGTTATATATTGTTTGTAATGCAGGAGGAAAGGTTGAAGGGATCAAACGGGATTCCTCGCCATTGTTGAATTATTTTCAATAATATCCCTATTATATGAATCATTGGATATCAAACCTAATTGTTTGAAAATATTGTTTATAACATTGTTATATACTCAAAACGTAAATCTTGTAGTGATAGAAAGTCAATATCGATATTGGTTAAACGTTGGGGAGCTATTGGCGTCAAATTACTATTTTAAATAACTATAAGTTGCCGTTTAAGTTGAAGTTAGTTTTTGAAACAAGAAATGATTTAAAATATGAATTTGGGGTTTCAGAAATTTTTTTTTAAAGGATTTAACTTCTATTTTACTCCAACCTTTTTGTCTGTCTTTTCTAAGTTATTTATTTATATTTAATATTGTTTTAAAATTAATATCAAATATTTCTTATAGATTATTTATTTATTTGAAATGTTGTTTTAAATTTATTTATCAATATTTTAATATTTTAAAAAGTTAATCATTTAAATAATTAATATGGCTTAAAATTAATAATAATGACTAATTATTAATATTTTGGAAATTAATTATTACTATTTATAATGATGGTAAAGATTAATTAATACTATATATTTAATAATTTTTTGAAATTATTAATTATTATTTTTAAAGTGTTTTGAAGTTAATAATTATTATTTATTTATAGTGTTTATTGTTATATAATAGTGTTTTGAAGTAAATCGTTTTTATTTATTTATAAATGTTTTCGAGACTTATAAGCAGATTTTTATAAACGGACTTGTGTTTTATAAGAAGAGTTTTATAAAATGAGTTGAAGACTTCAAGGAAGAGTATTTATAAGGTAAAGGAGTTTTATAAATGGTTAAACATTTATAAACGTATTTTAGTGAGGGGTTTATAGATTTATAAAAAGATTTTATAAACAGTTGCATGGATATATATAAAGGGTTTATAAATAAATTGAGAAATAATTTATAAATAGTTAATAAATGGTTTTAGAGATTTTTAAATAGTTTATAAATGATTTTAGAGATTCATAAAGGAATTTATAGATGGTTCTAGAATTGTGCAAAAAGGGAATTTTCCACCGTTTTGTGAATATACTTATACCATTGAGATGAGTATATGGATATTTTTCCAAGTATGTAAAATATAGGGATTTGTGGGTATATCGTTTTAAAGGTATTTTTATACGAGTAAATTACAAAGTGATTTCAATTAGTGAAAGGATTTATTTAAGAGGCTAGTTACTCTTATGTGCTTAATCAATATTGGTTCTCCTTTGAAATTAAAACCCTGATTTGGATGTGTATTGTGGATAGTTAAATAATCGACTATCAAATATGGACCCAAACGTAACTTTGGAAAGATCTAAGAGAAACCCATGTGTTATATGGCACAGTCACCTTCAGTGATGTTTTACTGTACGTGTAAATCTCAGTTCATTCTCCAAGGACAAAAGGTAAGGAAATCTGTCCACTAACGGTTAGGAGGTGATCTACGCCCTTATCTTTGACTAATTATTTTCTTAAGACCGGGATTGAGATTACCAAAAAATGTTGAATATTTTCGAAGAGATTGGGATCAGATATTTTATCCAAAAACCACTTCGATTCAACTCAAGTGTTTCAAGTGAAGACGCCTTGAAGACGATGGAATATTAAGATGGAGCTCTTTAAGTGCAAGAGCTGCTTGCTACTAATCCTCAGACTGATTCCAAAGTGGAATGGTAGAAGTAGTGCCTTCGGTTCGTTCATCTCTTGAAGGACTTGTATGGATGAATGCTGACATTGTGTCGTCGACTGGAAGGCAATGTAGCATTCTAAGTGGAAAGTGCTATATAAAGGTAAAATGTAGCCTCAAGCCTCATCAACCGAGAAATGACAAAAATCAGGCATGTAACCGGGCCATGCATGTCACTTTCACCAAGGGATGGTCATCCCAAATCTTGATCGGTTACTATCTACTCATGTATGCTTCGTGGCCCAATAATAAGAAGAGGTGATCATATTCGGTACTACTAGTCAAGTGGTAGGCCAGTCTTATGTGGAAGGGGTGCAAAATGTTCTTGTCAGACCCTGGTGCTTTTTATCTAGAACTGTACCATAGGAAGGTAGTTCCTTACCTTGTTAGAGTATGGAATCCAATCTTTAATTCATGCTTTTAAGTTTTTGATCATAGAACCTAGCATGTCGGAATTTAATTAATGTTCCAATTTCAACTATAGTTAGTAAGTATTTGTACCCTAGGCACTATTATAATATCAATGGATTTTATATAGAAAACATTTTAGTTATCGTAATGTAAAAACCTATCCATGTTTATGGGTGGCGTGGTCTTATGAGATACCCATATTTTGAAAAGAGTTCGATAATTTTAAAATCCATTAGGTGTGTTTCTCTTATGCTGGTTTACCGGACTGATCTGAACGTTCTTCGCTTTCGATGCTTAGGTCAGACTAAGCATATTTACAAATTGCTTTAGCCGATTTGGATCTCAGGAGACGAGCTAGTTGTCCAAGACGTATCTACGTAATTCTTTGAGTTTTGCTATATTGTCTGTTGATTGTATTTATCAGTAATTGTTAGGACATGCCATTATAAATGTTCGGGTTGAAATGGGTTAGAGTACTCTGATTGGTGTATGTATATTACATTTTTTCTTTATGTAAAGACTTGTTGTATTTTATAGATTATTCGTTCTGCTATGAGATTCAATGTTCTTTAGTTTCTTCTTGTCTTCCTTCTTTTTCCTAACTATCTGCCATTTCGTTCAATTTGAGTAGGTCATATGTGGTTGATTGTCAACTTAAACTGTACGGAAAAAGTGGGTCATTACAATATGCTTCATCTATACATATCTATACTCAAAGTCAAACATTAGCTTCATTTGACGAGATATAATAGTATGTATTCACGTAATATCAAAGCAACATAGAATTCTAATTTTCACCACGAGTGAATTGTGGCATAATGGTGTTAACTTTTCAAAACAACTTTCGAATTGCAAAAATTTCATCTATAACTTGAGCTATATCGTTTTTACCAAAGATATCAAATTTTGAAATAGAAAGACAAATGCAGGTCACCCTTTAAACCGACGTTTTTAGCTTAGTGAAGGTCAAAACTTTGTAAAACTCTTGAAACAAGAATGGTTGCTTAAATTGTAAGCTTTTCGAAATAGGCAAATCGCCAAAATCGAACAAACAATTTGAAAAATATATTCAAATGAAGTAAGCGTTGTTTTATAGAGTTTGCACTTGGGACAACGAGCACTTCATTTATTAATTCATGTCTTACCCTAAGCTAAATTCAAAATTTTACATTGCACTTCAAATAAAAATTGTTCTTTAATAACATAGCTTTCCAATAAAATTAAAACCATCGCAAACAGACCAATAATTTGAGATTTATTATCAAAACTAATCATAGTATTTAAAAAAATATATAAAAAAAACTTCACTTCCAAAAATATTTCCAAAATTAATTATAAATGAATAATTAAATTTACAAATCTCTTATTATTAATTTATATCACTTCTAGAAATATCACCATTTCATTTTCTTGCTTCACCGCCAAACCATTTCAATATATTTCGATAACACTAAAAACAATCCAAAGGTATATTTTTTCTAGGTTACTAATCATTTCTTTACTAATTCTCTCACAACTTAAATTTCAAATGCATAAAACATATATTATTTTTCTTTTGCTAAGATTTCACTTCACATTGGTTATAGTTGAACTTAAGACACATTTTTATTTTCCTTTTCTTGAAATCAATCTTTATTCAAATATTTGAATAACATATTTATTATTAGAGTTACTTTGAATTAGAAATTTGTATGTGCATTTCATATCTTAAAGCATTTTATTACAACAAATATATTTATATAACTTATTCCAATCATAAAAAAATCATTCGAAAGGTCGCACACATAATTCAAATCGATATAATTTCAAATCAAAACATTTGCCAAGGTAGGATTAATAACTTTTATCAGAGTATCATACCCTTTTAAAATATTATTTATATTACTTCCCTAAAATAATAACTCCTTTTCAAATAAATTATTTTCATTTCAAAATATTAATTATCCTTATGCATCATGTTACAAATATATCCTCAACACTCATATATACATATATCTATATTAAGGTCAAAACGGTTTCCATAACTTTAAAATATTATTCTTATTTACATATAAACTTACATCACTAAAACATCACTTCAAAATGTACTTCTCTCATATAAAAATACTATTTATTTTTTATCTCTTAAATCTTCATCTATATTCTTTTCAAAATAATAGTTCTCCATATTCCAATACATTGTTGTCATTTCAAAACTTTAAATATAACTCCTTGAAAACATTAATTTTAAAGATTACTTAAATATTTTACTTCCCAAAACATTATATCACTTCCCAAAACTTTGCATCCATATGTTCCATCCTAGCGTTTAAGAATCCTTATTGATCACGTTAATCATGCGCATCGACCAGAATTCTTAAAGCACTCAACCAACCGATTAACACAATATAAATTTCAAAAATTCCTTTAAATATTTAATTGTAGATATACTTTAAACAATTTTATTTTTAATAAAAACAATCGCTTGCTTCTAATAAAAATTTGTTCCATAACTTATATATATTTATAAAGAGACACACACACACTCCAATAATCTTACTTCATAAAATAATTGTTTAATTATATTAAAACATCCTCTAATACCACATTTATGTACATACCAATATATTTTATCAAAAATATTTTTAACCTAACATATTCTTATTTGAATAAAAATATTTATTTTCAAAATTTACATTCAATTCAACAGCCACTAACAACAATACAAACAATCACACATCATTCGTCCATAATATCAAGCAAGCATTATATAAGCATACATACATTTTCACTCCCAGTGGAAAACTATTAACTAGTTTCCGTTGCGCAACTCTGATCACTATTGGATCTTCTTACTCAACTCGCATCTCATAATTTGGATTTGTGAATTATTCAATACAAGAGTCAAATTGGAGTCATTTACAGCTTCCTTAAGTGAACACAACTCAGTTCTTACTTCTAAGCCATATAGAGTCTGTTGGGTGCGTTTCCACCACCACCGAATCTAAAAAGGGAAGCACCATCGAATCAATGAAGGGAAGATACCACCGAACCACCTCTTCTCCAAGTGTCTACCGAACCAAATCAAAGTAGCACCACCGGACCAGAAGCAAGGGAGGCCACCACCGGACCAACCTCCACCAAAATAACCTCCACCGAACCAACGTACTACCAGATCAAGGTGTACCAGACCAACCTTGCCAGGCCAGATTGCTTCAGCCCAGGCCCACCAGCACCTATATACATCCAGGACCCCTGGCCTCAGCCTCACTCTATAAATAGAGGGGCAGGGTACAACAATGGCAGACAAGTTTGAGAGCTCAGGCACGGATAGAACTTTCAAACAACTTTCAGTTACTTGTAATCAAAGCTTTGTACTTGTAATCTAAATAGAAAAGGAGAATAACATATAAAGTGGACGTAGGCACATTCTGGCCCAACCACTATAAATCTGTGTGTCTTTTACAGTTTAGTCCATCTATTTTATATATTCGCATAAATCACCCAAATCGCTAAGAACCACATATAATCAAATAAATCATACGACTTGGAGGTGTTTGCCCATTTTTCGTGCAAACATTTTTGGTGCTTTCATTGAGAGAGGGAGCTCAAAGCTTCAGCTTCTCCCACTTGACCCTTTTCCTATCAGCATCGTTCATTACTTGGAAAACATGCCTCCCGGATGGAAGAAAGATGCTAACAAAGGAAAGAACATCGCAGTTAGCAGTATCCCAGATCCAGTGATCAGAGATCAAGACAATCGTCCGGTTCTAACAGCAAATGGAAATCAGGCAAATCCGACAGCCCCTGCTACAGAACAACCAATTAAAAGGACGGATCTGAACAGGGTTGTGGCTGAAGTAACTACCCGCTTCGCATCTCAACAAGAAGCCTTGGTGAACCAACTCATGTCTCGCTTGAGGGATGCTGAAGAATCTAACCGCAACACTGAATCATGGGGCGAGTCCCGGTCTGGAGGATCTGGGAGACGACAAAGGTCTTTCTTCTTCGAAGAGGGTAACAACATAAGCAGCAATGGTAGGAGCCGAGCCCGGACTCAGCCCGAATTCCGACCCGAGGAAACACTTGGAACCGAACCCAACGGGGGAGGTACCAGGCAGGGGTCGGATGTAGCTGAGCCTGCCATGCTACCTAACCATGGAAACACCAATAGGCGGGGCCGAGATGGAGTCCAGCCCGAAGTCGGACCCGAGAAAGTGCTGAGAACAGAACCCAGCAGGGGAAGATCAAGGCAAGGGCCAACTATGGCTGACCTCAGCGTGCCCCCGGAAGACCAGAGGCAGCCATTGGAGAATATTAGGAGTGATAGACGATACCATCCTTACAGGTCATCTGGACGGAATCAATCCCGCAGGGAAGAACCAAACTCATTTCTATCCGCTCCAAGTTCTGATGAAAGGATGGCGCGATTGTTCAGAGAGTGCGTCCGACGGGACCAAAGAGATCGAGGGATAGGCGCTAGGGTAACCAGCCCCTTCACCAGCAATATCGAAATCGCCATCACCCCTCGAGAATGGAAAATGCCAACAATGGAACCTTACAAGGGAACCTCTGACCCCGTCGTACACTTACAAAGATACACACGGCATATGCTCATGAGCGAAGCAATAGAGGGAGTGTTGTGTAAATGCTTCCCACTATTCTTGGCAGATCTAGCTACCTCCTGGTTCTGCCATCTACCCCAAGGGTCCATCAGCTCATGGGAAATGTTGAAAGAAAAGTTCATCAGCCAGTTCCGCATTCATGTGGAACAACCCACGGACGCTTGCTCCCTATCTAATATCAAACAGAAACCCGGAGAGACAGTGCAACAATATCTAACCCGATTCAACGCCGCAGCGGCCATAGTCCAAGATGCCGACGGGAAATTCATCCTAATGGCCCTCTGCAGTGGTGTACATCCGGATATTAAATTTGCTAGGAGATTAACGAAAGAAAAGCCAGCTACCTTACCCGATTTCTTCCATGAAGCTGGGAAATACATGAGACTTGAAGACGCTGCCATTGAAAGGCAGACAGGGCAACAAACCAAGGCAGCTCATGGCAACACACCCGCAGTAGCAAAGGACGTTCGAAGAAATGACTCCAGAGATAGTGCTGGGGGCAAGAAGGGAAAAAAGCGCTTATATAGGCCAGGACCGAGATTTGAATCTTACACTCCTTTAAACGAAACAATCGAAAACATCTTCTTGGCCACCCAAGACGAAGTTAGATACAAGCGCTCCCCGCACAAGAAGGAATCAGATAATGCAATTAAGTCTGGAAAGTTCTGCCGCTTCCACGAATCTCATGGGCATGACAACAATGAATGCCATCATCTCCGGGACTTGATTGAAGAACATATCAGAAGGAAGAGACTAGAGCGCTATGTGAAAGGTCAGAACAGGACTTCAACTCCTGCCAATGAGAATCTAGGGCTACCCCTCCTGGAAGTAGGCGGAGGAAATCGCAACACCAGCGGCTCCAGTCAAGAGAAGATAGTGGTCCTTACCATATCAGGAGGACCACACATCGCCGACGGAAGCTGGGCAGAGATGGAAAGATACGGTAAGTCACTTAGAAACAATGAAGGCTACGTTAATTTTGTTACAGAAGAACGCCACCCGAAACGGAAAGAGAATAATGACATCACATTCAGCAGGCGTGATCTAGAGGGAAGGCAGTACCCTCACATGGATCCTATGGTCATCTCTGCCTAGTTCGGTCCAGCCAAGGTTTTCCGAATTCTAGTAGACACTGGAAGCTCAGTAAATATCCTATTCAAGCATGCTTTCGACAAAATGAAGCTGTCAATGAAGGATGTGTCTCCCTGCAGCAAACCGCTACATGGTTTCACTGGAGATGCGAAGATGCCCCTCGGGCAACTGGACCTCTTTGTCGAAATAGGAAGTCATCCCCGCTCCGTTGTGCGAAAGCAAACGTTTGTGCTAATAGAAAACCACTCAGCCTACAATGCCTTTTTAGGAAGACCAGCTTTGTCTGACTTCCAAATTGTCCTAGCCCCGTGGTGCTTGAAGATGAAATTTCCAACGCATAACGGAATAGGAGAAATAGAGGGAGATCAAGACGCCGCTCGAGATTGCTATGTGACTGAACTTTGCAATAACCGCAGGAAGGATAAAGGGAAGGATGTAGAGACTTCTCTCTGTAAGAAAAACTTGGAAGCATAGCAATTAAAGAAAGCCCCTCCTCTTCGATATACCAGTGATCCTTTCAACGAATTAGACCCCAGGGACAAGGAGGAGGAGGCCACCACCGAGCCTGCAGAGGCTATGGAATTTGTATCTGTAGACAAACACGACCCAAGTAGACTGCTGAGAGTCAGGTCTCAGTTAAGAGCAGAATTGAAGGATCAACTCGTAGATTTTCTTCGGCACAACTTGGATGTATTTGCATGGACGCACGCTGACATGACTGGAATCTCCCCAGACGTAGCATGCCACGTATTGAACATCGATCCCACCAAGGTGCCAGTGAAGCAGAAAAAGAGAAGCATGGGGGCAGAACGATCAGCAGCCCTCGAGGAAGAAGTAAAGAACCTACTTGCCAATGACTTCATACGAGAAGCCATCTACCCAGAATGGATCGCCAACCCGGTACTGGTAAAGAAGGCTAATGGGAAGTGGCGAACATGCATCGACTTCTCCAACTTAAATGACGCTTGCCCGAAGGACTGCTTCCCACTCCCCCGAATCGATCAACTCATGGACAGCACAGCCGGACACGAACTCTTATCCTTTATGGACGCATACTCAGGATATAACCAGATCCCTATGCACGCCCCCGATCAAGACCACAATAGTTTCATCACTGACCGGGGATTGTACTGCTACAGAGTAATGCCTTTTGGACTTAAAAACGCCGGAGCTACTTATCAGCGCCTCGTCAACAAGATGTTTGCGGATCTAATAGGACGAACTATGGAAGTTTTTGTGGATGACATGCTGGTAAAATCGAGGAAAGCCAACGATCATATAAATCACCTGGACGAGATGTTTCAAGTACTTCGCCGATATGGAATGAAGCTGAATCCTCTAAAGTGCTCCTTCGGAGTATCGTCGGGAAAATTCCTGGGATTCATCGTCCATGCCAGGGAGATTGAAGCAAACCCCGAGAAAGTCCGAGCTTTGCAAGATATCAAGATACCATCCACTCGAAGAGAGATGCAAAGCCTAAACGGAAAAGTGGCCGCCCCTAAGCAGGTTCATCTCTAAAGCAACCGACAAATGCATCCCTTTCTTCGAAGCTCTAAAGAAAGACAAAGGAAAGTTCGAATGGACTGACGAATGCTCGACAGCCTTCCTTAACCTAATCGAACACCTTCAGAGACCACCAGTACTCTCAACCCCAAATGAAGGCGAAGAACTATACATATACCTTGCTGTATCGTCCCATGCTTTAAGCACCGCTTTGGTGAGAGAGGACAACCGCGTGCAGCGGCCCGTGTACTTTGTAAGCAAGAGATTTACAGGGGCAGAAGCAAGATACCCTAAACTTGAAAAGCTAGCATATTGTTTGCTAATCGCATCACGGAAACTGCGACACTATTTCCAATCTCATTCCATCAAAGTAGCCGATCAACTGCTAAGGCAGGTACTCCATCGCCCCGACACTTCTGGGCGACTACTTAAATGGTGCATTGAACTGAGTCAATATGGTATCACTTACTACCCTCGCACCGCCATCAAGGGACAAGCCATGGCCGATTTCATTGCCGAATTCACTACCAACTAAGGTAAAGATCGATCTGAAATAACAAAAGATATCAAGTGGAATCTCTTTGTAGATGGAGCATCAAACGAACAAGGCTCGGGGGCAGGTATTGTGATAATCACCCCCAGGGGAAGAAAACTGCACTATTCCCTAAAGTTGGAATTCGTTGCCACCAACAACGATGCAGAATATGAAGTAGTGATAGTCGGATTAGAACTTGCCCTAGAGATTGGAGTCGGTTCTTTATGTATCCATAGTGATTCTCAACTTATTGTAAATCAAATACTAGGAGAATTCCAAACTCGAAGGGAACAACTCACAGCATATCTAAAGAAAACCAAGCTGCTACTCGATCAGTTGGACCACTATGTAATCAACACATTCCTTGAGAGGAGAACCGAGAGGCCGACGAACTGGCAAAGCAAGATAGCATGAAGAACAACACCATTTTCGGAACAGTAGCCATCTCAAAACAACTAGCCCCAAGTTTCGAACAAGAGGATCTGATAGCTGCAATCGAAGAAGAAACTTGGATGATTCCTATCCGGAAATACTTGCAAGATGGCACACTACCCAACGAGCGTAACGAAGTCAGGAAAATCTTAAGAAGTGCTTCCCACTACACAATACAAGAAGGCATCCTCTATCGGCGTGGCTTCTCTAACCCCTTATTAAGGTGTGTCGCTGGAAGGGAAGCCAAGGAAATCTTATCCAACATCGATCAAAGAAGTTGCGGAGACCACAATGGAGGGCAGACTCTGGCAAAGAAGATACTCCGATATGGATATTTCTGGCCCACCTTAAACAAAGACGCCTTGGACTTCATCAAAAAATGCGACAGATATCAGAAATTTGCTAAGGTCCCTCGACTACCAACCAATGAGATTACTCAGATGACCAGCCCTTGGCCCTTTGCAATATGGGGAATTGACTTGATTAGCGAACTGCCAATGGGCCGAGGCGGAGCCAAATATGCAATAGTGGCAGTCGACTATTTCACCAAATGGGTGGAAGCGGAACCTCTAAATAAAATATCTTCGGCAAAAGTTATTAACTTCTTGATCAAAAATGTTTTATGCAGGTACGGGGTTCCACTCAAAATCATATCGGATAATGGACTTCAATTTGACAGCGAGGAATTCACCGACTGGTGCCAAGAGCACGGAATTAACAAAATCTTCTCATCTGTAGCTTATCCCCAAGCAAACGGACAAGTTGAAGCTATCAACAAAATTCTCAAAACTCTTATCAAGAAGAAACTTGAAAAATCAAAAGGCGCTTGGGTGGATGAACTTCCTACGGCACTTTGGGCCTACCGCACATCTTACAGAACATCAACAGGGCATACTCCTTTCTCTTTGGCATACGGATCGGAGGCCGTGCTCCTAGTTGAAACTATAGTGCCTTCCCACCATAGGATCCACTACAACCCAGAAGAGAACGAAGAACTCCTCCACATGTCTTTGGAGCTAATTGAAGAGAGAAGAAACGATGCAGCACTCAAAGCGGCAGCTCACAAGCAAAAAGTGGCAGCACAATACAACTCAAAAGTCAAACACCGCAGCTTACAAGAAGGAGATCTTGTCCTTAAACGGATCTTTCCGCGCCCTGGAGCGCTAGATCCAATCTGGGACGGACCCTATGTAATTCATAAAGATCTCCACAACGGAGCTTATATTTTGTCAACAGTGGACGGAGATGTGTTCCATAGGGCATGGAACATCCAACACCTTCGTCGATACTTTTCTTAACTTGTACTGCCCATATGAAGTGAATTAATAAAGAGAATCAGTGGACGTAGGCATTTTCGTGCCGAACCACTCTAAAAATCTTGTCTCTTTTTAACTTGTTCCTTTATATCTTGGCTGCTTGTTAAGCTTTATCCTTTTCTGTTGAACAAAATCCTGTGTAACGGCATTTCCATTCTGGACACTTCACGGCACAACCTCACCTGAACAAGACCTAACAGGTACTATACGAATCTATGCCCTCGCCAATGAGACACTTTTGCTCCAGCGTCCCTCTGTTGCGGGTTAACTCATTGCTCGCGACGGCCCTCAAAGCCAACTGTAATGAGCCGATTATAAGCCACCGAGAAGGCCGACTATAGCCGAGGCAGCTCATTACGTCGTTCGGCTCGCCAGCAACCGTGAACCGATTATAAGCCCCAACATAAGGTGTGGCCAGCCAAGGGCAGTTCATAGTTGACGATCGACACCCGCGCTAGCCGACCACAGTAAATCGAATAATACCCACGATTACGGGCCATAATGGCCCGGGTAGTTACTGTGCGCGATCTCGGCTCCGATGTGTCTTAAGTACGGCTGTGGTAAAAAAGAAAACTCCTCGCGGAGGCGTAAGATGGGTGACAAATGTCTCCAAGACCCACAGATAGGGAAAGTGACTACAAAATCCATTTGCCACGAACTTAAGCACATCGAAGGCCTTCCGTGATTGGAAGTTTTACTATTTCTTATATTTCCATTCTATTTAAAAACTTTCCTCCTATCCTCTATAACAACCCTTAATGTACAGGACACCAAATAGGATGCACTCGTTAATGGGAATGAGAACTCTCAGCTGGATGACGGGTCACTCAACTGCATTCCGTGTTCGATCACACAAGGCATTCAAAGCTACCATCTACAACTAAAAATCGAAAGGGCGGTACTTTCTTCTCTTGTATACAAATAAGTAGCTATGATATATTCACGCATCACATTAACATTGCAAGACATGAAATTATATTTTAAGAGAGAACTTGACATTGAAACACAATTGAATCACTAGCACATGCACAGCTATATTTCTTATGCAACACATCAAAATAATGACAGCATCCTAATATGACAGAATCAGCTTATGTTATAAAACTACGTGTAAAAAATAAAGTCGTTCGTTGTAATGACATAATTACAACCTGAAAGTACATTAATGTTTTGGAACTAGTATATATAGGAATGTCAAGTAAAACCAAAAATATCCGGATCAAGCCAAAATAGTCGGCAGCATCAGAACTTCATCCCTATCCTTCCGACCCCCCAAGATCTACTTGACCGCAGGATCAGAGCTCCCAGCATGCTGACCAGAGCTCCCATCTGTCCAATTCAGGAGAAGAATCTATTAGATAAACGATAAGCAACCAAGCTATGAAAAGGCTAAAAGGGAAGACTTACCAACATCCGTTCCTTGATCGTCGTCTCCCAACTGCACGCCTACCTACTCGGCAGCAAGCAGCCGCATGCCCTCCTTCACCGCCACTTTCGCTTCCTTAGTAAACTGGGCCGTAACCACATCCATCCTGAAGGCCATACCACCCTCCTTATCCGCATCAGCCTTGGCCTCCTCCAGAGCCCGAAGATAAATCATGGCCATGATCCGGGGATAGTCATCCATCCAGGATAAGTTGCCATGCTTCCACGCACGAAAATACATATTCTGCAGCATATCATCCATCATCCCCTCGTTTTCCTCAAACTCCCTCATTCGGACTTCAGAAGCCAACAGCTTTGCAACGGTAGCATCCCTCTCCGATCGGTATCGCGAGCGGTCAGCCTGAAGGGATTTCCTCATCACCTCCATCTCCTCCTTCAGCTTGGCTTGAGCAAGCTCCGCAGCTTCAAGCTTCCCGGATAACTCCTCTACCCGCTCGAGGTCCGCCTTCCGAACATCGTCTACCATTGCAATGGCTATATCGATCCTTTCCTTGCAGATGGCCTCCATTTTTCGCAGCTCGGCTCAGCTGGCCTCTTCCATAGTTTTCTTTAGCCGTCTGGAGGCAGCTCGTGCTGAGAAATCTGGATGGCCTGATCGGCAAGTTGCTTAGCCTGGTCGGCAATCACTAGCCGCAATCTTATGTTGGCACTCCCAATTTCCTCCCCGTCCTTGACCAGTCGGGCGTGATGCCCCATCAACTTTCTGGTCTCCTCAGCCACCCGATCGATATTTGCCTTGGCCTCATCCTCCATAGTCACAATCCGAGTGGTCAACAAGTCGAGATCCAAAGACTTAGCCTCATCAAGCACCCTTACCATAGGATTGCGGGGTAGGAGGTGCTCATCGGTAACCTCATCGAAGGAAATATCATGAGAACTTGGGTCCATATTTGGATGACCCACAAATGGGCTACGAGCCAAGTTGGGACGATCAACATGAGTAACGGTAGGATTCCCTGATGGATGCGGAGATGGTATGGACTCAGTATCCTCCCCCGTGATATCATGAACAGGCTGGGTTGGGGGCTGAGGTTCAAGTGAAGGTTCTAACATAGAGCGCTTCCTCTTTCTCTTTTGAATACCCTCTTCAATAACTCCGAGAAGAGGACGGTAGTCGACTACGTCCCCGGAACGGTTGGTCGAAGGCTTCGGTCCAGCAGAAGCTTTGAGGAGTTTGAATTTCTCGAGATGGTGCCGAATGTCTGATGTCTTGGCCGCCTTACCCGTTCCTGGAATAAAAACCAAGTGTTACAAGCATGCATGAGACTATAATCCAAGAAACATGTGAAGTTAAAAGAGGAGTCAAAAATTCACCTTGAACCGCCGGAGTTGCCCTAGATAAAATGCTCTCAGAAGATGGACTGGTACCAATCCCGACCTTATCAGTTTTCTTCGATTTCTCCACCAAGGCCGACCCTTCTTCCAACCCCTCAAAAGCTTGGCGGAAAGCATCATCCGTCCACTCTTGAATCTCACCTGCTTGCCCAGAGGTCAAGCCACCAACGCCACTACCACTTTGTCCTTCACCACCATTACCACCATCACCTTCTCCATCACCTCCGCTCTCCTCCTCGCCTCTTTCCTCCTCTCCACTTTCCTCCTCCGAAACATCTGGGCACGTGCTAGGAGAGGGTCCATCAGTTTTCTTGAGCTTTTTTCCCCCGACGACTGGAGGTATCGAGAATGGTTTCCTCTTGCTGCTCTCTGTCATGGCCCCTCCTTTAGATTTAGCAGCCCTTTCCTCGGCCGTATCCCTCTGCTTGACCACAGACTGATGTGGTAGAATCAAGTTGTGTGCCAGGAGAGTGGCATTCCTGATCAGGTAAGAAGCTGACCTATCCCTTCCCGATATGACTTCTATCTCCGCGGCCATCTGAACCAGGTGATCGTTCTCCACGACCGCAAATCCACCTGTTGCTAGCAGGAAATAAAAACACATGAGAAGAAGCATTTCAGCCAGAACGAAAATTATAAATAAGCTTCAAATTACAGCCAGAGGTGAAGCGGTGGATAGAAACGGAGTCATCCTGGACGAAGAACCATTCCTTCTTAAACATGGTGAACTTTGAATACAAGTCCAGGACCGGCTTGAAGGACACGGCCGATTCCAAGCTGATGTATGGAGACCCCTTCTTGTAACCCCTCAAGTTATATAGGTACTGAATCTCCCGGTTGGAAGGGGGGCGTCCGTACTTTCTCTGGAAAATCACGAATAGGCACACCAAGATAGCATAGGAGTTGGGCTGGAGCTGGAAAGGGGCCACCTTCAAATTGGTGACGAAGCTAACTATCCAAGCATTGATTGGAGGAATGTCCCCACACATGCAGTGGTACCTACTATAAGCAAAGTATCCTTCAGGGGGATTATATGGCATGACCCCCTTCCCTGGCAACAGCACGCGTGCTCTATCAATCCTAAAGGAGCGAGATATAACATCAAGCTGCTCCTCTTTGAGGGAGCTAGGAAAGCAGTCAGGAGGAGAGTTCAAGAGCTCCTGAGGACCATATCCATCCACTAGTGATCTCGGGATGGGTCCCTGTCGTCCCGGTCCTGGCTGGGCTGGGGGCACAACGGGGGACTCTCTTCTGTCCATGGATTTCCTCTTATCTGATCGAGTTTCCACTTTATGAGACATTTATCTGCAACACAAGAAAGTATATCGTTAAAATGGAAGGTATAAACATGCAAGTTTATGTAGTCCGGAATTTCACTCGTAATTCAAAACATAAAAATTCAAGTATATAAGGTTCATTCGGCACTCAAACCCCCAAGTCTCGTTCGGTAATTCAAAAATGAAAATTCATTCGGTATTCGAACCCCATGTTTCATTCGGTAGCCCATCATAAGAACTCATTCGGCAGAAGAAAACTCACCTGGTCCGGCAGTTAGGTTTGATTCGGCACTTGGTTGATTCGGTATTTGATTGATTCGGCACTTGGTTGATTCGGTGTTTAGTTGATCCGGTACTCGATTGATTCGGCTATCTCAAAACGATAAAGGAATAACAGTGGCGTGATTCCCCTACTTATAGGCGAGCATAGGACACCGGACCAAACAGTTCGGCACTTAGAACCGAATGAGACTATCCAAACTACGAAAAAACAAAGCGCGACATATGCTAGCATATGCCCCACTTTGGGGGGCAAATGTTGGGTGCGTTTCCACCACCACCGAATCTAAAAAGAGAAGCACCACCGAATCAATGAAGGGAAGATACCACCGAACCACCTCTTCTCCAAGTGTCTACCGAACCAAATCAAAGTAGCACCACCGGACCAGAAGCAAGGGAGGCCACCACCGGACCAACCTCCACCGAACCAACGTACTACCGGATCAAGTAGTACCAAACCAACCTTGCCAGGCCAGATTGCTTCAGCCCAGGCCCACCAGCAGCTATATACATCCAGGACCCCTAGCCTCATCCTCACTCTATAAATAGAGGGGCAGGGGTACAACAATGGCAGACAAGTTTGAGAGCTCAGGCACGGATAGAACTTTCAAACAACTTTCAGTTACTTGTAATCAAAGCTTTGTACTTGTAATCTAAATAGAAAAGGAGAATAACATATAAAGTGGACGTAGGCACATTCTGGTCGAACCACTATAAATCTGTGTGTCTTTTACAGTTTAGTCCATCTATTTTATATATTCGCATAAATCACCCAAATCGCTAAGAACCACATATAATCAACTAAATCATACGACTTGGAGGTGTTTGCCTATTTTTCGTGCAAACAGAGTCTATCATTCATCATCAATACCGATACTACTGGCCAGGCTAATAACTTCTACCTTCACAACTTCAACAATTTCTTTGCATCTCATGTAGAGACTTTCACTCAAAAAATGGTTGAAGAAATATATTATATAATAAGAAAAATACAAATACATCTCCGGATCATTACGCTAGTAATCATCGTATATTCCAATTTCACATAAATATAAATGTTAATCTACCACACAACTACGAGGACAAGGACTCTAAGTGTCATCTAAAGTCAGGGCACATGTCTCTTACACTTTTTATTGCTCTATACTTGCTCTGATACCAAATGTAACACCCAACCCCCATTTATATCCATACGACTAAGGAGTTTACTAGGTAATACTGTTTGATAATATGGAGAATGTGGTAATATTGGACTGCCATATGTGTGTAGAAAATGCAGATTACAGATTGTGGATCTTAAGGCAGAATTAACCCCAAAGGGGAGGGTGAATTGTGTTTAATTAATTTTATGTATCTTTTTGAAATATTTTAAAATTAAATCCAAACAGATGTAATTTACAAACACAGAAAAAATCACAGAATCAGACACATATGCAAATAGTAAATAAAAGCGGTAAAGGAAAGAACACACCGAATTTTATACTGGTTCGGAGTTACCCTACATCCAGTCCCACACAATTTCTTACGCAGATTTCTTTTCAAATATAATGTCGATATAACAACCTCGATTTCAAGGCCATGAGATACACTCTCCTGTCTCCGAGTCTAGGCAAACTCTATTGATTTAACCAGGCTACAAGATCGCCTAATTAATTTACGGGCAACAATCTCACCCAATTGATTTACGGGGCCATAATCACACTGTTTCCAATCCCATTTTGATAGAGAGACTCGATACACTTCGATCTTTCGGTTATTGATTACAAATGATCCTATAACTTTGAATAGCACTAAGATCTTTGAGGGAGAATGGAAGAGAACCAAACTAGAGATGATCGAGTTTGATTCAGTTAGAATTTCAGTAGAGTTTTGTTAAAGCATTTGAAATAAAATAGAATATTTGAGAGAAGAAGGAGTGAAGAAATGAAGAAAAACTAACTTAAAATTCATTGAAAACAACCGATACATATAGGATAACAACGGCCATGTCCATTTGCGAAAGGTTATGGCGAATAAACACTTCATTTGAAAATTTGAAATGTGAATTCTACGGCTACCATGTCGACATGGGGGGTAGGGGCATGTCGACATCCCCTAGTATATTTTGAAAATTGATATTTGTCTTAAAAGTGATTTTCTTTCTAAAGTTTGTCAAAACAATCTTAGAAATTTGTAAACTATTTTGAATACACTTAATGATTATAAAAGCCAATGGAAAGTAATCTTACGAAATATAAAAGTAATAAAAACTAAATGTATAAATATTTTGAGATTAAAGCTAAAACATTAAAACCAGAAGATAGCTCAAAAAAAAGAAATGATTAGAATTAATATGATTAAAAATAATTTTTTAATTATGGCTAAAATATTTAGACTGGGAGAAAGATGTCTTTTAAAAAAGATAGTTTTGAAAAAAATCTAAAAATAAGTCAGTTTGAAAATTTCGTGGATTGCATTCCATAAGAGAAGGTCGTGGGTTCCATCCCACTAAAGAGGTTGTGGGTTCCATCCCACTATTAAAGCGAGAAGGTGGATTCCATTTCATAATTAAAATCCGAGTAAAGATTTTAGTATTATTATGAAGTTTTAACATAAATCTGGACTCTATTTCTTATCTTGATATCTTGAACTCTTGATAATCTTGATACTCATAAGTCTTCAGTCTTGATTTCTACAATCTTGAATTCGTCAGTCTTGAATCTCTATACTTGGTCTTGAATCTTTATATTGTGCATCTTCATTCTCAGTAACTTCATATATATATATATATATATATATATATATATATATATATATCCTGCACATACATATTTATCTAGACAAGAATATTAGTACTTATATTTTATAAAAATGTCCTAAGGTTGTTGTCATCAAAACCATCATCTCAGGAACGAACAATCTCCCTTGATGATGACAACCTATTTATAAAATCTACTCTAACAAATTTTGATTCTACTCGCCTCCTCCTTATTTCAAAAAGCCCTCTTTAATCTACTAACTCCCCCTTAATCTATTCCTATCTAACCAATTTTATAATTCTCCCCCTTTGTCGTCAACCAAAGCTAATCCTAAACCATATAACTCCCCCTTAAACTATGGAACTAAAAGTTAATAACGATTATAATAAGTGAAACATAAATCTAATTTTATTATATATGATGTTGTAATACACATTTATATGAAACATATACACAAATATTTACAAGTGCACAAAATATAAAAACATTAATATAATAATAATCTAACGATAGTCCTTGACAGTAGGGTGACTTGTGAATCAAATAATTAGGGTAATGGAGACAAAAGTTTCCATGTTGTTTGACCAAATTACCATTTTTGTCAAAACAGACTTCTCCAATGCAAATAACTTTATCGTCCATATCCATTTGCGCTTCTTCCTCTTCTTCTTCATCATCGTCCTCTAATGGATTAAGAATATGTATGTTAGAGGAATCATCTTCAATCACAATAGGGTCTACATGATTATCCATTACAAATTTTGCAAATTTCTAAGAATATTGCCTTGTTTCTATTGTTCCTTTGCTATAATTATTTGCATGACTTGTAATTCAGTCAGATTTGTAGAGAATCCTTCATAGTTTCCTCGATCTTCATTACTCCAGTCAATGTAGTATGTTGAAATGGATCAGAATTAGGAGAAGGGAAGGAAAAGATTGCATTTTGGTTTGATTTAGAAGAGGAGGCCATTTTTTTATATTTTCAGAAGTTGATTACAGAGAAAATGAAGTAAGAAGATAGAGTAATTTGAAATGTTGTGATTATATGATCATTAACTAAGTTCAGAGGAAAATCAAAATTTCAAATTTTACCATTGTATGCCAACATGGGGTTAGCGGCATGTCGACATCCCTTTGAAAATTTTGAAAATTTTGTTTTTATTTATTTATTTAAATATATATGTTGTTATATCTATATTATGTATCTCAGTTATAGAACGAATACCTAGTTCTCTTCTTAATTTAATAAAGGTTGACTAATTCAAGGGTTTGGTCAGAATGTCAGCTATTTGACTCTCAGTATTGATAATCTATTTACTTATATTATCTCTGAGAACATGATGTCTTCTATCAATATGTTTTGTTCTAACATGATGTGTAGGATTTTTGGATAAATTTGTTGCACTTATTTTGTCATAATAAATTAGTGATTTTGAAATATTTAATCCAAAATCCTTTAGGGTCTGTTGTGTATAGATAACTTGAGAACAAGCCAAAGCAGCAGAGATATATTCTGCTTTAGTTGTCGATAGAGAGACAGTATTTTTCTTTTTACTAAACCAGAAAACCAGAGAATGTCCTAAAAAGTGACAAGTTCCACTTGTACTTTTGCAGTCTGATTTACAAACAGCATAGTCAGCATCACAATATGAGATTAAATCAAAAGAATCATTTTTAGGGTAAAATATACCATAGTCTAAAGTGCGTTTAACATATCTTAGGATACGTTTAACTACTTTTAACTGGGTTTCTTTGGGTTGAGAATGGTACCTTGCATAGAGACAGACACTACGTATGATATCTGGCCTACTCGTAGTTATATAGAGTAGCGATCTAATCATTCCCCTGTATAGTTTTTAATCAACATCTTTTGACATGTCTTCTTTATTTAAGGCTTTATTGGTTGCCATAGGAGTGGGTTTTCCACTTGAAGTTGTCATACCAAACTTACTACCTAGATCTCTAGCATACTTTTATTGACTAATGAAAATACCACTATCTAATTATTTTATTTGCAATCCTAAAAAGAAAAGCAAGTTCACCCATATGACTCATCTCAAACTCTTTTGTCATTATTTCAAAAAACTCTTTGTTCAGTTCATTGTTTGTTGATCCAAAAATTATATCATCTACATAAATCTGTGCTAATTGGATATCATTTTTGTTTCTTTTAATAAAAAGAGTATTATCTTCATTACCGATTTCAAAACTTGATTGTAATAGGTAAGATCTTAGTCTGACATACCAGGCTCTAGGAGCTTGTTTCAAACCATACAAAGCTTTCTTTAATTTGTAAACATGATTTGGAAACTTTTCTTCTTCAAAAAGTGGTGGTTGTCCAATATACATCCTCTTTAACAAAACCATTTAAAAAGGTACTTTTGACATCCATTTGAAATAATTAAAATTGTTGTGATTTGCTAAAGCAAGTTGAATTCTAATGGCTTCTAATCTTGCTACGGGTGCAAAAGTTTCATCATAGTCTATTCCTTCTTCTTGACAATAATCTTGCGCGACTAACCGAGCTTTATTTCTAACAACCTCACCTAGTTCATTCATTTTATATTTATAAACCCATTTAGTTCCTTTTATAGTGTTGTCCTTAGGTCTAGGAATAAGTTCCCATACATTATTTCTGGTGAATTGATTCAGTTATTCTTGCATGGTAAGAATCCATGAATCATCATATGATGCTTCCTTTAGATTTTTGGGTTCAATAGTTGATATAAAAGCTATATTACTTATCTTCTTTAGTTGATTTCTAGTTCTAAAAACCGATTCAATATTTCCTAGTATATTTTCTATAGGATGATCTTTTAAAAGCCTGATCCTTTTATTAGGATGAACAATTTCACAGTTTGTTTCATTTGATTCATTATTTAAAATAACAAAATCTTTGAAATTTTCATCAAAAGATGCAAGCATTGTTTCTTCGATAGTGTTAGTTTTTAAATTAAAGACTCTATATGCTTTACTTCTATTAGAATATCTGATAAAGATTCCTTTGTCGAATTTAGGATCAAATTTATGTAAATTTTCCTTTGTATTTAGAATAAAGCATTTACTTCCAAAAACTTTAAAATAAGATACTTTGGTTTCTTATTGAAAAGAAGTTCATGTGGTGTTTTATTTGTTAGAGGTCTAATCGAAATCCTATTTAAAATGTAATAAGCCATAGCGACTGCTTCAGCCCAAAAATTTCTTGGCAATTTACTACCTGAAAGCATACATCTTGCACACTCTTGAATCATCCTATTTTTACGCTCCACCACTCCGTTTTGTTGTGGAGTTCTTGTAAAAGGATAAATTATGAGCTATTCCTTTTTATTACATAAATTCTCAAAATTTTCATTTTCAAAATCTCCACGGTGATCACTAGGAATAGTTTTGATTTTTAAAGAAAGTTGATTTTGAATTCATTTTGCAAAAGTTTTAAACAAATCACAAGCATCACTTTTATGTTTCAGAAAAATTTCCCATGTAAATCTAGAATAATCATCTACAATTACAAAATGTGATTTAGTGACTAAATTTGAGATGGACCAAATAGATCTAAATGAAGTTACTCAAGAGGTTTTGAAGTTGAAATCATATCTTTCAATTTAAATGAACTCTTTCTAAGTTTTCCTAATTAACAAGCATCACATATACTATCTACTTTAAAATCCATTTTAGGGAGACCTCTTATTAGATCAAGTTTTGAAACTCTAGATAAGATTTTGAAATTCAAATGCCCAATTCTTTTATGCCAAATCCAAGGCTCACTTATATTAGCAAAAGACATAGATTATCATTTGAGATTTTCATACTGAGAATATAAATATTTTTCTTCCTAATTCTTTCAAAGATAATATTTGATTTATTATCTTCGATGTGACACTTATCCTTTTCAAATTTAGTTTTGTAGCCCTTGTCACATAGTTGACTTATACTTAGTAAGTTGTGTTTTAGATTCCTAACTAGCAAAGAATCAGAAATAGTAGGAGTCTAGAGTTACCGACATTGCCGATGCCAATCACATATTCTTTTAAATTGCCTCCAAAGTTAACCATTCCTCCACCTCTATAAATTATGTCATTCATTATCTTCGAATTAGCAGTCATGTGTCTTGAACATCCGTTATCAAGCATCCATTTATTCTTCTTGATTTTCACCATTTGTCCACCGAGTGTTGATTCTTCAAAAGCCATATGACACATCTGTTTCTGCACAACACACCAATTTAGTAGATGACTTGATTTTTTATAATAAAAATACGCAGACTTATGAGACAGTGATGATTTGGGCATTTTTGAACTAGTGTAAACAGAATCTTCAAAAATTGCCATTTTAAACTTTTTCAAAATTCAGATTATGATAACTTTGAAAATCAATGCTTTCATACCAAATGTATGAAATGCGAATTACAGATATTAAGGCAGAATTAACACTAGAGAGGGTGAATAGTGTTTAATTAATTTTATGCATCTTTTTAAAATCATTTCAAATTAAATCCAAACAGATGAAATTCACAAACACGGAAATAATCACAGAATCAGACACAGACGCAAATAGTAAATAAAAGCGGTAAAGAAAATAACGCACCAAAATTTTATACTAGCTCAGAGTTACCCTACATCCAGACCCACATAATTTTTTGTACAGATTTCTTTTCAAATATAATGTCGATATTACAACCTCGATTTCAAGGCCACGAGATACACCCTCTTGTCTTCGAGGCTAGGGAAAACTCTCTTGATTTAACCAGGCTACAAGATCACCTAACTGATTTACGGGCTACAATCACGCCCAACTGATTTACGGGGAACAATCACACCGTTTCCAATCACACTTTGATAGAGAGACTCGATACACTTAGATCTTTCGATCTTTGATCACAAATGATCCTATAACTCTAAATAGCAATGAGATCTTTGAGAGAGAATGACAAAGAATCAAATTAGAGATGATCAAGTTTATTTCACTTAGAATTTCGGTAGAGTTTTGTTAAGCGTTTGAAATATAAGAGAATATTTGAGTGGAGAAGAAGGAGTGAAACTAACTTAAAATTCGTTGAAAACAGCTGGTATTTATAGGAGAACAATGGTTACGTCCATTTGTGAAAGGTTATGACGAATAGCACATCTTTTGAAAATTTGAAATATGAGTTCTCTAGCTACCATATCGGAATGGGGGGTAGAGGCATGTCGACATCCACTAGTATATTTTGAAAATTGATTTTTGTTTTAAAGGATATTTTCTTTCTAAAGTTTGTCAAAAAAATCTTAGAAAATTGTAAACTATTCTGAATATACTTTATGATTATAAAACCCTTTGGAATGTAATCTACGAAATATAAAAGTAACAAAAACTAAATATATAAATATTTCGAGATTAAAGCTAAAACATTAAAACCAGGAGATAGTTTAAAAATAAGAAATGATTTTTAAATCAGTATGATTAAAAATAGTTTTTAAATTAAGGCTAAAATATATAAACCGAGAGAAAGATGTCTTTTTAAAAAGATAGTTTTGAAAAAATCTAAAAAAAATCATTTTGAAAATTTCGTGGATTCCATTCCATTAGAGAAGGTCATGGGTTCCATCCTACTAATGAGGTAGTGGGTTTCATCCCACTATTAAAGTGAGAAGGTGGATTCCATTCCACAATTAAAATCCAAATAATGATTTTAGTGCTATTATGAAGTTTTAACATAAATCTAGACTCTATTACTTATCTTGGTATCTTGAACTCTTTATAATCTTGATAATCATAAGTCTTCAGTCTTGATTTCTACAATCTTGAATTCGTCAGTCTTGAATCTTTATACTTAGTGTTGAATCTTTATACTGTGCAGTCTTCATTCTTAATACCTATATATATATATATATATATATATATATATATATATATATATATCCTGCATATACATGTATATCTAGACAAAGAATATTAGTATTTATATTTTATAACAAGTCCTAAGGTTGTTTTCATCAAAACCATTATCTTAGGAACTAACAATGTGAATATTCTCGTAGATTAACACTGGTACATTTCTAAATTCATACACCTTCAGGTACTTATTATCAGCATAAAGCAATAAACACATGAGTTTCCATTATAGAACAATACATAATACAAAATAAATCACAGAGAACATAGAGTCATCCACGCAGCGATAACATATGATAATAAATATACATAAGTCCAACTGGGATATTAATTATGCCAGACTCCCACTATCTCAAATATATGAAATGTATAAATCCAATACATACATCTCAACATCATCAATATACAAGAGGCTACAAATTGGATAATGCTACACCGATCGACTAATAATCTAGCCTCCGTCTACGCCCAACTATCACAATCTGGTCTCTTTGTCCCTAAACCTGTAATGTTTTATCAAACTGACCTAAGCATTATTTAAATAACACATGGGTCAGACTATGTTTAGAATGTAGATATCAGTATAAAACAAAAACTGGCATGGTATAAACAAGTGCAACGTAAGTGGCCTGTGCATTTCTCAAATGGAAGCATACATCAAAACAATACATAATCTAATCAAATGAGTGAAATGACTATAAGTTAACTATCATCAAGTACAAAACTCATCAACAATACAAGACAAGCTATTAGAATGCCCTAGATTATTTCTTAGTAGGAAAATAGACATACCCGAGGTCTATCTCACTCGATATATATAACACATAACAATTAACCAAATCAAACATACATAAAATATAAATTTGGCATACCCTCGGTAGCCAAGGTCATCTCTCAGATAACCATGTAAAATATAGGTACAAGATCCAACTCCATACTCTCAGTTGCGGTAGAATTAATGTGTAAGAGCTACACAACTACATAGACTCGTGGACTCATAGATAATCTGAAATATTGATAACCATACAATAATCATTCAGGCATTCAACCCTATAGTAATCGATTTGGCTCTCAGCTAATGAAATAAACATACGGTCTCTTAGACATCTTCTTATCCACCCAATTCTCAATATTGTGAATAATCATCGGGACTCTTGATTCTATGTTCTCTCAGCATCATAAATATCTATTTCTGCATTGTTCTCGACAAATGATCAGATCGTCTCTCAATCGTAAACACAATGATCTCATATAGGTGAAGTAGTAGGTGTCCATAGCATCTTATGCTATCTTATCAATAATAAGCTAATGGGAGACTGACACTTCTCATTCTGCTCCAGGAGCCTTCCTCACATGTACTCGGTGCTACTCTTACAGTCTTAGTTACATTGGCATTCATCGTGACCCAAAATCCATCAAGTGCAAGATTACCCTATGCGGTAGCGATGACCCTATAAGTGACCCTGATAGTAACAGATTGCTAGCCTATATGGCCCACAGGCGGTGGTTCTTGGCCATATACGTCAAAAAGATGTCATGGATTCAGGAAGCGACCCTACAATAAGCCGCTAGGATGGATTCTAGCCAATCTTGTTTACTCCACGTCATATAATAAGAGCATTCACAAAAAAAAATAGACAAACTTATGGCTTTCGGCCTAATCACACTTTATGTGCATCACCATAACTATAATATCTTGTATACTTGACCCAGTTAGAGTAACATCTACATACAGGAAGTAATCGAACAAATATCAGCTCAGGCATCCCATACCACCTGGCGTTACTCACCCGTTCACTTAATGTTCGAATTATACCCATTACGCATAATTATTCTATATATAAGTCTAAAGAATAACTAGAGAAATATTACCGAAAGTCTTATAACAGACGGTACTACAACTTTGTTTATTCTGATTCCTTACTACACAAAAATATAAACTAATTAAAACATACAATTCCATTATTCATTGATTAAGAAGAGGTTTTAAAATAATCTTTCCTTAAAATCTTGAAAACAATTTCCAATATTAGTATTTGATAAAAAAAAGATATATTTATAAAATTCTCATTCTTTTATAAAAATCCATTTATAGTTTCGAAAATAGATATTATAGATCTCTCTTTTAATTATAATAAAATATACATATTAAAATTCACACTCCAAATCTTCAAAATTATACTTTTGTGAAACCCCAGATTTTTTATAACATTATTTAGGAAATTCAGTTAGCTAAACTAAATAAAATAATGTATCAATAAGGGGATTGAGATTTGATTTAATTAAGGTAGGCGTGCCTTTTAATTATTAAATTAAAAGAAAGGTTTTAAATGAATTAGACGAGGTGTATTATGGGAAATATGCCATTCCTATATTGTTTTCCTTAGGCTCTGTATTTCAAAACACACGTTCATTCTCACATTCAAAATTTTAAAAGCTTGGCCGGCAACCATTAATGAAGGGAGAAAAAGAGGAAACAAAAGATAAACTTAAGTAAAGCAAATTCAAACCAAACTCGTTCGAATATCAAGCTCCCTAATCATTAAAGTAGAGGTGAATAATGTTTACATCTCTAAATAATTTTTGTTTCGACTTTAAGGTTAATTCCGAATGATTATGCAATGATTTGTCATGTGTATTAATGGAAAAAAGATTATATATACATGTTAATGATTTATGGATGTTCATATAGATTTTATGACATGTTTTGAGATTAAATTCTATTAAATAACATCCATTAGTCTTGCGAATTTTTATGATGATCTAAAAAGTTATTTTAGAGATGAGTTTCGATTTTCAAAACTTTTTGAATTTTTGTGGAATTATTATGAATTTCCTAAGGAAGAAAAGGTTAATTTGGATTATAAAATTATTTACGGGAAAAATAATGATAGTTTGGATTTGAAAATTTTATGTTTTGAAGAGAACGTATTATTTGATTTTCTGGTTTTCAAGGTGCTTTAATAGTTATATAAAATTATTAAGTTATGGGATTCAAATGTTTTATATAATTATAAAGGAGAAAGGGGTTTTTTCAAAATTATTCAAATTTCCAAATAAGAAAAGTCAATAGCCATTTTGGATATAAAATTCTGGCAACCAATCAAATTAAGACAAACAAGGCAACTGGGTACAAAAGAACTATTTTAAAGTACACGTAAATAGTCTTTCTTCTATTTCAACCCTTTCTGTAGAGCTTTCGCTTTCATTTAAGACCTTCTGACAAGGTCGAAAGGTATCAAACCTTTTGACTAGGTCAAATACCAATGTACATGGTATTAGGTAATGGTACGTAGTGAATTGGATGAAGTCGAAAGGTTTAGAGATGAAAGGTTAGAGCTTTCGAAGGAGATGAAACCTTGTTTTGGTTTTAAAGAAAATACACCTACTAACTTTGGAAAAGGAGCTTTCGACGTTGTTAAATGGTTTAAAAGAAAAAGGTTTTGATTGGTTTGCTTTTTTGTTTTAAATGAAATCTTCCAACAAGGTCGAAAGGTACAGCTTCCGATAAGACCGAAAGCTTAGTTGTTGCTTCCTAACCTTTGGACACAGATGGAGTCAAAGTTTTCTTTTTATTTTCTAAAACTTGCCGCTTCTCTCCATTGATTTCGAAGGGTTGGTTCCTACACCAACACTTTATTGTTTTGAATGATTTTGAAAGGTTTACAAAGGTTTTGAAGAAGTTGCATTCAACTACAATGTTTTTACTGATCCTTTTGCATAACCCAAATGTTTTAAGTCGAAATGTTTTAAAGGTTTCAAAGTGGTTAGCTTTGATTGGTTTCAAAAGGTTTTCCACCAGTTTTGAATTGAACCCAATATCTTCGAAAGGTTTTGATTTACAATATTTTCGAAAGGTTTAATATATAGGGGAGGTACCCAGGCTTTCGACTAGGTCGAAAAGAAACCTTCCGACAAGGTCGAAAGGTAAGACCTTCCAACAAGGTCGAAAGGTATGGTTTTGCAATGTTTTCAAAAGGCTAAGATTTAAAGGATTTAATAGGACGTATGCCATATGTTTTAAAACTTGTAAAAGGAAAGCTTTTAAAAGGTTTAGAAGGAGTTACTTTCAATGATTTCGAAAGGTTTATTAAAGATATGAAGGAATTACCTTCAATACTTTTGAAGGACTTTGTAAATGGTTTTGAAGGATTTACCTTCTATGTTTTCAAAAGGTTGTTTAAAAGGTTTTAATTTCGAATATAAGAACTAGGCAAATAGCATAAGTGTTTTAATTTATAAAGGACATTAACTTAATATAAAGGATAGACAATCTTCATTGAACATCATCAACATTATTTTGAGTAAAGTATATGTAACATGGCAAAAATAGCTTAGAGTAAAGCTGAAGATATATTTTCCTTATATATATGATTTAATGAATTAAATTATTCTAAAACGGTTTCAAGGAAAATTTAAAGAGTAGTTAGCTCAGTAATTTTATAGGGTAGTTAGCTCAAATGTTTCGAAGGGTAGTTAACCCAAAAGAAAATTTGGGCAGTCAGCTCATTTTAAATTTGGACAGTCCATCCATTTGAGGGAAATTCTCCCAGAGGACAGTTAGTCCAAAAAGAGCAGTCAGCTCTGATAGGAACAGATAGTTCATTTATTAGCATAACGGACTTGCAAATCATTAAAGATAGTTAATCCACTCTTTTTACTTGTTTTGGATAGATATCCCATTATCTAGCATAAAAGATATTGTTATAATCAATTTTAGGACAAATAGTTTAGAATTTAGAACATATAGTTCAGATTTTAGAAAGATAGTCTATTTCGTTTACTGTTTCAGCATAATGGATATTGCCATATTATTATTATAATTAGTTGATTAACTAGTTTGCTTGCAGGAAAGGATTTGCAAAATATATGTTTTAAAAAGAGATATTAGTGAGGGGAAACCCGTTTCCCTAAGCGAAGTTGTCTCACTATGTATGAGTAAACTGAGATGTAATATAAATTATTCATACCAGGCTTTAAGTCTGACTCGAAAATTTTGTTTTCCCTTAAACTCCCAAGTGCTCAAAATTTGATTTGAGTAGGCTGAGAGTTTAGGTTTTCAGATTTTAGCAGATTTTGGCGAATAAAGTATCTGATGACAAGCAGGTGGCTGACGGATAACTAATTTAGGAATTTTATTATAAAATTGTTTCCACTGTGTATTAAGACAATTATGTCTATATTGCTTTGATCATCCAAGGAGGCATCTTCATATGTCACTCTTGGCGTATTATTGTAAATTATAGTTGATCAATGCCTGGGATTACGTTTGGGATTTTTGTAACTTGGATATGATTTATTTGAAATATAATCACTGAAATCATTATTTTTAGAAATTTTGATTTTATTCATATTCAAGTGCTTCTAATATTATGGATAACATTAACACTGTCGTATTTCATCATCAGAAGTTAATATTATGGAAGACTACAACATTCATAGGGCTAGCTTTTGGCCTCCAGATACAGGATGTTACAACTTGGTATCAAAGCATAGATTTGCGAAAAATTTAACTAAAAATTGGTTTTAAAAATAAAAATCTGAGGAAATTGGAGTAAGATTTGGGATTGGGTTAACGCTATAATAACGTACTTGTATTTATTATATATAAGTATCGCTTTATCTCCATTCATCTATCTTTGATTAAGTTATCTTTCTATATCTCATGAGATTTGAATGCAGATATGGATGGTAGAAGAAGCAAAGTTAACCAAGTAAGGGGAGCACCGAAAGGAACGCCAGACCTAATGCAGTGATAGGCCAAGGTCATGCGGAGAACGCTGGTGCAGAAGTCCCGCAGGTCGAAATGGAAGCCATGTCTCAGTTTTTTAGGAATATGATGCAGGTAGGAGTTGCAGCCAGAGTGGTAGGAGGAAATGTCGTAGGAGAAGGGGTTCCAGAAGTTCTGGTAGTTAATCATTTCTCTAAGATGAACGGTGATTATGTGAAGCTAAGGGGGAATCCATTTATGGGAATGAGGATGCCAATGAAGTGAAGAATTGGTTGTTGCACTACGAAAGGATTTTTGCATATTTAGGGCTCAATGACAAGCAGAAGAGGAGATTGGCATCCAGGTGGCTTCAAGGGACCGCATTATTCTAGTGGAACAATGTAACAGCGGCAGTTGATGAAAAGATAATAACCTAGGAGGATTTCAAGAGAGTTTTATGTTGGTAATGGCACGTTCAGATTTGATTAGGCAGTTTGCTAAGCTGGTGCAGAGAGAGATATCAGTTGCTGAGTATGCCAAGAAGTTCGAAGAGTTGGCCTGGTATGGGTATGTTTCGGTTGATATCGTTTGAAACGAAATGAGAAATTTATCGGAGGATTGAAGCTAGAATTGGCTAGTGTCATATTTTCTCATCTTAGAGATCTTTCTGATATTGTTATAGAGATAGTTTTAAGGCAGGAAGAAGTCCTTGAGTCTTTGGAGAAGAGCGAGGCAAAAGTGGTCCAGGTTGGACAGAGCCAGAAGAGGAAGTTCTTTCCAAAGAAAGGTGCTCAGAAGTGTGGAGCAGCCAAGAAAGCGAAGTCCGAAGTTGTCTGCTATAAATGCGATAAGAAAGTGCACTTCGCTAATGAGTGCGCTCAGGGAAAGCGAAGGATGCGGCTAAGGGGAAGAATGTTAGGTGTTTCAATTGTGACCGGATATGCCACTATAGAAACTAGTGCAAGGAGCCCATTAGAGATGGTAAGGGCAAGGTGTATGTATTGAAGCCTGCCGCTTCTAAGCCAACAGCCCAGGAGAAGGGAAAGTTTGTTCTTGGGGGAATGCTTCAGATTCATGGTATGTCTGTTAGCATTTTATTTAATAGTGGTGCATCACATTCTTTTTTATCCAGATGGTTGATAGATAATCTTAACCTTGAACCCACATATTTAGTAACTTCCTTACGGGTTGTGAATCCAATAGGATGGTATGCCACTCTAGGGTTGAGGTGTTACACTTTGAGTTTGACCTGTTAGGTCATACTGTTGAGTGCAGTTTGCATGTGTTTGACTCTATGGGGTAGGGGTCATCCTGGTTATGGATTGGTTCGGTGGTTACAATGCTAAGATATTTTTCCAGGGTAGGAAGATATCTCTTTTTCACCCGAATTGTAGCGATCGAATTGTTTTCACCGTAGGAGTTTCTAGCAGTGTAGTGTTTGCTTTGTTGGGAGCATTGGGTTCAGATCATGAGTTGAGTCGAGTTTTCATGGTTAGAGAATTCACAGACGTGTTTGAGCCTATAGTTGGATTGTCGCCGAAAGGAGCTATTGAGTTTCAGATCAATTTGGTTCTGGGAGCGAAATCGGTGAGTGGACCGCTAAGTAGGATGACCCCTTTAGAGATGAGGGAGTTGAAGGTGCAATTGGTGAATTTAGAGGGCAAGAGTTTTGTCAAGCCTAGTAGTTCACTGTGGGGTGCAGTGGCAGTTTTGCTAAGAAGCCGGATGGATCGTTGAGGCTATGTATCGATTATCATAAGTTGAATGAAAGGATGATAAAGAATCGATATCCATTGTCCAGAATTGACGATTTGTTCGACCAACTAAGTGGAGTAAAGGTACTTTTTTAGTTGGATTTGGCAACGGGTTTCCATCAACTCAGAGTAGAGAGGATAGTATACCTTTGACGACACTCAACACCTAATATGGATCATACGAATGGTTAGTTATGCCATTCGGAATGACGAATGCTCCGGCTTTCTTTATTGATTTGATGAACCGGATTTTCTGAGAGCACTTGGATAGGTTCATGTTGGTTTTCATAGATGATATCTTGATTTACTCTAAGAATGAAAGTGAGCATGAATTTAAACTTAGAGTAGTGCTTAAGACACTAAGGTAGCATTAAATGAAAGCAAAGTTTTTGAACTTTCACTTCAGGAAGTAGGAGGTGAAGTTTCTTGGTCATGTCGTCTTAGAGGAAGGGTTATCAGTAGATCCGACTAAGATCGAGGCAGTGAATAGTTGAAAGAGACCCGAGATAGTGACCGAGATTAAGAGTTTCCTTGGGTTAGCTGGTTATTATCGAAGATTCATTAAGTATTTTTTGCAGATAGTAGCACCAATGGCCAAGCTGACGAGGAAGGATGTGAAGTTTTTGTGGACCGATAAGTCTGAGGAAGCATTCTAAAGTTTGAAATACTTATTGACCCATGAACCTGTGTTAGTAGTTCTAAAGGGGAATTGGGACTTGGTAGTTTATACCGATGCGTGTGGAACAAGAATAGGAGTTGTGATGATGTAGAGAGGTAAAGTGATTGCTAATGCATCTAGAGTGCTTAGACCGCATGAGGTCGGATATCCAACACATGATTTAGAGTTAGCTATTGTGATTTTTGCTTTGAAGGTGTGGAGACATTACCTTATGGGAGAAAGGATTGAGCTGTTTACAGATCATAAGTCGCTGAAGTATTTGTTCTCTCATAAGTAGTTGTACATGAGATAGTAGAGGTGGTTAGAGTTCATAGCCGCTTATGATTTTGGGTTTGAGTACACACTAGGGAAAGGAAACAAGGTTGCAGATGCACTTAGAAGGAAATATCACAATGTAGTGGTAGCAATGATGACTGAGTGGAAAGATTTATAAGCATTAGCAGATCACAGATTGCAGTGGAGATCTGAGGCAGGATTTAGTTGTGATATAGTTGTATTGTCTTATTTAGAAGTTCGACCAGTTTTGATCAAAAGAATTACTTCTAAGCAAATAGAGGAACCAGTTTCAGTTGAACGGATACTAAGCTAAAGGAAGGAACCAAGAGCGATGACTTGAAAGGTTTCAGTCTTGACCAAAATGGGTGATTGAGAAAGAAAGGAAGATTCTGTGTTCCAAGTGTAGGAAACATAAAAAAGGAAGTCTTAGATGAATGCCATTGTTCGAAGTTCACTATACATCTCGGAGGTAACAAGATGTATCAGGATATGAAGAGGATTTTCTTCTAGGAAGTAATGAAGCGGTATATTGGTTTTTGTGCAAGGCAGTGCTTGAATTGCTAGCAGGAAAAGGTCGAACACCAGAAATTGAGTGGTTTGCTTCTACCTTCAGATATTCCAGTATGGAAGTGGGATTCTATTTTTGTGGAGTTCATAGAAGTATTGCCAAGGTCGAACAGGGGGAATGAAAGTATATAGGTTATAGTGGATAAATTTACCAAGAGTTCCCATTTCATTCTAGTTAAGTCAACCAGGACGGTATCTGTTTTAGCAAGGTTGTTCATAAAGAATATGGCTAGACTGTATGGAGTTCATAGCAGCATAGTTGGTGATAGAGATTCCTTGTTCACTAGCGAGTTTTGGAAGAGTCTACAGGAAGTTTTGGGAAACAAGCTTATGACGAGTACCGCTTACCATCCACAAACAAATGGGCAAACGAAAAGAATTAACAAGATCTTCGAAGATTTGTTGAGAGCTTGTGTTCTGGACTCTGGGGGATCATGGGAGGACCATCTGCATCTAGTCGAGTTTTCATATAACAACAGTTATCAGACTAGTATTAGGATGACACCATTTGAAGCTTTGTATGGAAGGCCATACAAGTCTCTTGTTTGTTAGTTGGAGACCGGGAATAGGTTGATTCTTGGTCCAGATTTGGTCAGAGAAGCTAAAGAAAAGTTTGAGGTCATTCGAGATAGGATGAAAGAAGCCCAGTCTAAGCAGAAAAGTCATGCAGATAAGGGACGGAAAGATTTGGAGTTCTCGGTTGGGGGCCAAGTTTTTATCAAAGTATCACCGATGAAGAGTGTGCTTAGATTTGGGAAGTCGGAGAAGTTATCTCCTAGGTTTATTGGACGATTTTCTATTTTAGAGGATCGGGAAGCTCGCGTATAGACTTGAGTTACCGAGCAGTTTGGCAGGTGTCCATGATGTTTTTCATATTTCTCATATCAGAAAGTGTGTTAGAGACCCGAAGATTGCTATTGCACCGACAGTGCTAGATGATATAGTGGTGGAATTGGACTTGGCCATAATGAGGAAGCCGGTTCGCATTGTTGCGAGAGATGAGAAGAGGCTTAGAACCAAGACGGTCAGATTAGTCAAAGTCAAGTGGAGCGATGACGACAGAAACTGTACTTGGGAAGTTGAGAGAAGGGTTAGAGATACTTCTCCTGATTTTTTTTGATGGTATGTTTTACCCTCTTGTTTATTTTTATCCTTATTATAATTCTGAGGACGAAATTCTTTAAGGAGGGGTGCCTGTAACACCCCAGATTTTTGATAACATTATTTAGGAGATTTAATTAGATAAACTAAATAAATTAACGTGTTGATAAAGGGATTGAGATTTGATTTAATTAAGGTAGCCGTGCCTTTTAACTAACAAATTAAAAAAAGTTTAAAATGAATTTGAGGAGGGGTATTATGGAAAAGAGGCCATTCCTATATTGTCTTCCTTAGGCCGTGTATTTCAAAACACACGTTGACTCTCACTTTCAAAATTTTAAGAGCTTGGTCGGCCGCCATTAACGAAGGAAAAAGAAGAGGAAACAAAAGAGAAGCTTAAATAAAGCAAATTCAAACCAAACTCATTCGAATCTCAAGCTCCTAAAGCAAAGGAGAATAATGTTTACATCTCTAAATATTTCTGGTTTCAGTTTAAGGTTAATTCCAAATGATTTTACAAAGATTTGCAATGTGTTTGAATGGAAAAAAGATTATATACACATGTTGATGATTTATGTATGTTCATATAGATTTTATGACATGTTTTGAGATAAAACCCTATTAAATGACATCTGTTAGCCTTGCGAATTTTTATGATGATCTAAAAATTTATTTTAGAGTTGCGTTTTGATTTTCAGAACTTTCTGAATTTTTGTGGAATTATTATAAATTTTCTAAGGAAGAAAAGGCTAATTTGGATTATAAAATTATTTACGGAAAAATAATTATAGTTTGAATTTGAAAATTTTATATGTTTAAGAGAACATATTGTTTGATTTTTTGGAATTTTTCCAGGATATTTCAAGGTGCTCTAATAGTTATATAAAATTGTTTAAGGTATGGGATTTAAATCTTTTATATAATTATAAAAGAGAAAGGGGCATTTTCAAAATTATTCAAATTTTCAAATAAGGAAAGTCGGCAGCCATTTTGAATATAAAATTCACGCAACCAATCAAATTTAGACAAACAAAGCAGTTGGGACACAAAAGATATATTTTAAAGTATAAATAAATAATCTTTCTTCTATTTCAACCCTTTCGGTAGAGCTTCCACCTTCATTCCAGACCTTCTGACAAGGTCGAAATATATCAAACCTTTCAGTTAGGTCAAATATCAATGTACAAGGTATTAGGCAACTGGTACGTAGTGAATTTGATAAAGTCGAAAGGTTTAGGGATGAAAGGTTAGAGCTTTCAGTGGAGACGAAACTATTTTTTGGTTTTAAAGATAATACACCTGCTTAACTTTCGACAAAAGGCTTTCGATGTTGTCGAGTAGTTTAAAAGAAAAAGGTTTCGATTGGTTTTCTTTTTGATTTTAAATGAAACCTTCCAACAAGATCAAAAGGTATAGCTTCCGACAAGGCCGAAAGCTTAGTTGTCGCTTCCTAAGCTTTCGACACAGACGGAGTCAAAGGTTATTTTTGTTTTCTAAAACTTTCTACTCCTCTCCATTGATTTCGAAGGGTTGGTTCTACACTTCATTGTTTTCGAATGATTTCGAAAGGTTTACAAAGGTTTTGAAGCTGTTGCTTTCGACTCCAATGTTTTTCTGATCCTTTTGCATAATCCAAATGTTTTAAGTCGAAATGTTTTAAAGGTTTAAAAGTTGTTAACTTTGATTAGTTTCGAAAGATTTTCTACCAGTTTTGAATTGAACCCAATGTCTTAGGAAGGTTTTGGTTGCAATAATTTTGAAGGGTTTATTATATAGGGGAGGAACCCTAGGCTCTCGACCAGGTTGAAAAGAAACCTTCCGACTAGGTCAAAAAGAAACCTTCCAACTAGGTCGAAGTTAAGACCTTCGGACAAGGTCGAAATTTATGGTTTTGCAATGTTTTCGAAAGGCTAAGGTTTAAAGGATTTAATAGGGCGGATGTCATGCGTTTTAAAGGTTGTAAAAGGAAAGCTTATAAAAGGTTTAGAAGGAGTTATCTTCAATTATTTCGAAAGGTTTATTAAAAGATATGAAGGAGTTACCTTCAATACTTTCGAAGGGTTTTGTAAATGCTTTTGAAGGAGCTACCATCTGTGTTCTCGAAAGGTTGTTTAAAAATTTTTAAACAAAGTTTTCATATAAGAACTGGCAGATAGCCTAAGTGTTTTGAGTTATAAAGGACACTAACTTTTTATAAAGGATAGACAATCCTTATTGAACATCATCAACATTATTTTGAGTAAAGTATACATAACATGGTAAAAATAGCTTAGAGTAAAGCTAAAGATATATTTTCCTTGTATATATGTGATTTGACGGGTTAAATCATTCTGAAAAGGTTTCAAGGAAAATTCAAAGAGTGGTTAGCTCAGATATTTTATAGAGTACTTAGCTCAGATATTTTGAAGTGTAGTTAACACAAAAGAAAATTCGAACAGTTAGCTCATTTTAAATTCGGATAGTCAGTCCATTTTGAGGGCAGTCAGCCTAGAGGACAGTTGGTCCGGAAAGACCAATCAGCACTGATGTGAACAGTTAGTTCATTTATTAGCATAACACCTTGCTAAATCTTTAAGGACAGTAAGTCCCCCTTTTTTAACCTGTTTTGGGCAGATAGCCCATTATCTATTATAAAAGATATAGTTATAATCAATTTTAGGGTAGATAGTCCAGAAAAGAGAATATAGCTCAAAATTGAGAATAGATAGTTCAGAATTTAGAACAGATAGTTCAGGTTTTAGACAGATAGTTCATTTCCTGTTTCAACATAAAGGATATTGCTATATTATTATTATAAATAGTTGATAACCAGTTTATTTGCAGGTAAGGGTTTGCAAAATATATGTTTTGAAAAGTAATATTAGTGAGGGGAAATCTATTCCGCTAAGCGGAGTGGTCTCACTATTTATCAGTAAACTGAGATGTGGCATAAATTATTCATACCAAGCTTTAAGTCTGACTCGGATTTTTTGTTTCCCTTTAAACTCTCGGGTGCTCAAAATTTGATTTGAGTAGGCTAAGAGTTTAGGTTTCTAGGTTTTAGCAGATTTTGGCGAATAAAGTATCCAAAGACGAGCAGGTGGCTGACGGATAGGTAATTTAGGAATTCTATCTCAAAATTGCTTTTGCTGCGTATTTAGACAATTATGTTTATATTTCTTTGATCATCCATAGGGACATCTTCATATGTCGCTTTTGGTGTATTATTGTAAATAATATTGATCAATGCCTGGGATTATGTTTGAGATTTTTGTAACTTTGATATGATTTATTTAAAATAAAATCACTGAAATTATTGTTTTTTAGAAATCAGTTATTTTATTCATATTCAAGTGCCTCTGACATTATGGATACCATTAACACTGCAATATTTCGTCATAAGAAGTTAATATTGTGGATGACTGCAGCATCTATAACGCTTAGCTTTTGGCCTTTAGATAAGGGATGTTACAACTTTCTACTATAGCTTAGTTCAAATTCTTTTATATCTATTCCCAAAGGCTTTTTAAAATAATTTCTTTCGATCATAAATAATTATAATCAAGTACTAAGCATATTACTTTCAAAATGTTATTTTACAAACTTCTAATTTGTTAAATTCAAATAGAATTAACTGATTACTTTTAGAAATATAAACTTTTAGATGCCATTTTACAAAAATCATTTAAATATTATTATAATCAATGGTTAATTAATACAAATATAAATATTCAAAGTTTAACTTATTTAATCAAATCCCAAAGTTCATAGAATAGGTATATACATATATATATATATATATATATAAATGCATATACACATACTAATATGCGCATAGACATGGGACACTATAACTCACGTGTGCGCACAAAATATAGAAGGTAACAGCAAATTAATATAATATTGTAACCTTGGCATACACGCACACACTCATATACAGATTAAACCATATTGAAATATCATTATTTATGAGATTGGGAAATAGAGCTATGAGTAACACTCACCTGCAGATTGCATCTCCTTCTTCTTGTGATCACACTTAACCCTAAAACTCTGTGTTACTTCCACACACAAGCGTAAATTGATGTCGAGGAGCACGAAGTTGAATCTAGGAATTTGTAAATTTATTTTAGAATCTAATTTACTTTATTATGGTGTAGGGTTAAAGAATGAAATTAATTTTTTTCTAAAATCTAGAAAAAGAAAACGTATAGGTTAGGTTTATAAACGAAGTAGAAATATCAGGAATTGGGAAATTCTGGAAATGGAGTAATATGAATATCAAAGTCTGGGTTGAGAAAGTTAGGCTTGTGTTACTGGGTTTTTGGGCTTTAAATGTAAATAAGTAAACGAACTTATATATATGTATATGTGTGTGTGTGTGTGTGTGTGTATGTGTGTGTCTTTCTTTCTTCCTTTGATTTATAAACAACTTCATACAAGCCTATTTCTAAAATCATTTCTTTCACACGATTTCTTTCAGATATTACAATTTTATTTATTTTGCAACGTTATAAAAAATTCTAAAATTTATTAAGTTTAAATACTCAAAAATTCATATTTTCAACCCAATAGTAAATACCTTTCAAATTAATTTCAAAATTCTTAAAACAATTCATTATTCTCAAACCATTTAATTCCATTACTAATTACTTCATAATGTGTTCGATATTCTAAGATAAGTTCAAAATATTTATTCTAAATTTCCAGAACCTACAAGAAAATTAATTAAATATTTGTTATTAGTTCCCAGAAACCGAATTGTTACGGACTTCCCCTTAACAAATTTGCATCCTCGTAATTTTATTTGGAGAAATCTATACAAGACTAATAACTACATTACCAGTCATATTCAAACGCAAATCAAATAATTATTATAATGAATCATAATCATTCTATCTTCACTTAAAACTTTAATCACAAAACCTTTCCATTAAATTACTTTACTTTAGACTAAATTTCGCAATATATATCCAAAAATACTTTACCTTTTACAAAATACTTCCCTTTGATTAACACCAATTGTACATATATTTCATAAGAATTTACAAAATAAATACTTTCCAACTCAAGATTTTTCATTTTGGAATAAAATTTCGCAATGTCTAATTTTTCCATAATTAATAGTATTCATATTCAAAAGGACCTCTTTATAATCAAAATTCTATTCAATAATCATTATGTAATGGATGGGGATTTTCGACCCTCAAAAACCGACATCGATACGTCCATTGTATAGAACGCCGAGCAATCGAGTGCTGGAAGCACCCGTTTATTTGAGGTTAAGAAGAAAAGGATAAAATAAAAAGAAAGAAATCAACATCACAGAATCTCACAATCGTAGGGGGACAAAATCTAATATATAGATTTTAGGTACAAGAACTGTACTGTTAATATACATACCACTATCAGAGTATAACAATTCGATACATCAAATGGACAATCCTAATAACTTGTCCACACACAGCGGAAATAACCAAGTACGTGATATACGTATGAACTCCTCCAGACATCTCTTAAGCTCCATAGCATTGTAACCTGAATTTGTAATACTCTGACCCGAGCATTATAATAGAATAACAACCGAGAGTCAGTCTAGAAAACCAGCGTGAGAAAACACACTCAATTTGAATTATTAGAGTTATCAAAATCATTTGAAAAACAAGGGTATCTCATAAGACCATGTCACACATAAACACAATGGGTTTTTACCTTACTATAACCAAAACAATTTTAATATTATAATAGTGTCTAAATACAAATACTTATTCAAATAGCTGAAATTGTTACATCAATTAAATTGCAGCATACTAGGTTCTACAAACAAAACCGCAAGCTCGTATTGGAGAATGGATTCCAGCTTATGACTGTACCATTAGGGTACCACCCATCACAGTACACCTCTTGAACAATGTACCGAGGACCACACCGGGGATCCCCTGCTACATAAGATCGGCCTACCCCTAATCTGGATAGATCGAATATGTTATCACCCAGGGTGTTCCCACCCTTACCATCGAGCGCTCCTTCCATGCACATCCATATCCATAATATAAAGGTATCCGAGGACATCTAGAAAGGTGATAACATACCCTACTTGGGTGCGACCCACTTAGCGTTGCTGTATATCCCCTATTTTAGTCATTCTCGGTTGATGAGGATCGAGGCTAAGTGTTACATTTCAAGGAACGATTTCTCTTAGAATGTTCATCGTCCTCCAATGACAATGTTCTGATAGCATTCGCCCATACAAGTCGTCTTAGGTCTTGACAAACCAAATCACCATCCTCATCATCTTCATGGTATTCTTTCATTACATTCACAACTAGATCGAAGTGGTTTTCAAATAATTAAATCCGATCCCGGTCTCTTCGAAACAATTAACGAAAATTAGCCAAAATTGATAGTTGGTTATTTAACTATCAAAGAAATCATCCACCCTTATTAAAATTTTCCCAAATTTTAAATTTCAAAATATCTTTATGGTATATTACTTCCAGTTCTTCACATCTGAAAATAGTTTCAAATCTTTATATTTACAACAGAACATTTCCAACCCTTCCCAATACTTAGAATTTTTTCCCACTTTATTTTATATTCAACACTTAGAAAATAATCCTTTTATTTTCTATTTCTCTTTCTCAAAATCATTTACAATTTTATTTGTAAATTTCTCTACTCGTTTTACATGAATTCTATAAATTTCGAAATTCATTAATTAATTCCCTTAATATTTTCAAAACCAATTATACTTGCTTATAAACTCAATTCCCTTTGTACTTCTTTATGAATTCTATTTTCGTTTTCGAAGTTCACTTTTATTTAGCTTCTTTAGAAATTTCCTTACTTTTTCCCAATTTTTGTTCTGAGAATTCTCTTATAAGTCCATCTACTAAATAACATTTTCCAACTCTTGAGAAGGTTTACAAATACATTTAAACCATTTAAAAAACTTTATATATATATATATATGAAAATAAAAATAGGTATGTAAAGAAAAATAATAAATAATTATTTCTAAAACATTTTTAAATAATTATCTAATATTGAAACACTTTTATAACATCACTTTCCAAAGCAGGTTTTAAAATCAGAATTTATTAAGATAAATATTAAGTATTTGGAAATTCACTTCTGAAGTATTTCGGTACTAACTAACTTTGAATTACATAGTTTAATAAAAAAAAATTCCTTTCTAAAATAAAAAATTGATTTATTAATAAATATATATTTTTAAATCTCAAAAACCAAATTTCAATTTATAGTCCCTCTCGCTTTCTATCACATCACTTCCATTTCGGTCTCCTTAACCATTTTCACTTCAAAAATAGTAACCACTATTTTTCTCTCACCCTGTTTCCATATTCAACTATGTATTCTCCCAATAAATTTATCTTTCCAATTTATCATCTGATTTCGATTTCTTTTATTTATAAACATCGTTTATAAATCCCTATAACCCTTTAGTTCCACTAAAAATAAATTTATTTATAAATTCCATTTTTATAAATTCAAACCTTTATAAATTCCATTTATTTGTTCCAATCTATTTTTAATATTGTTTTCAACATCCTTCCATATTTTTTCGACTATCAGTTTAAAATCCAATCTTTAAAAATTCCTTTATATAACTTATCTTAACTTCTCTATTTAAAATATTTTCTCTATATTATTTAATACAATAAAAAATTCACCATTTCTTATTCAAACCAATCTCCTTTAAATAGTCCAAATTTTGATGTACATATTTTTATATTAAAAATAGCTTTTAATTCCTTAAAAATTAAAATAATATTTATGGTATTTAATATTCCCAAAATTAATTTCCATGCCATTGTATCATTTAAAAATTTACAACACACAATAGTCCAGCATTTTATATATATGAAAAATACTAATATATTTCATCTAGTTCGATCCTTCCACCCTATTTCCCTGCATCTATAGATGTTAGAAAATAAAAATACCAATCGCACATCGAGGAGGATATCGCAGTATATAGGGTCATCCGCTATTATGCGGGGTGCATAGGGTCTCATCCGTTATAATGTGCGGGTATATCACTCCATACATACATACATGTACATACATACATACATACATATATATATATATAGTGATAACCCGGATTTTTAGGCATCTGTTAATTGAAAATTTACTGATTTTAACTATTGAAACACTGATTTATAAAATTGAATAAATAAATCCTGATAAATATTTGGATATATATATAGGGGCATTTTACCAGAAGGACAAATTTTACAGTCCAGTTAGTTTCTAGGACACATATTCACAAAAATTAATTTCAAGGCCAAAGTCAGCAGAATAATTACTTTTAAGGACAAAGTCAGTAGTCCAATTATTTTCAAGGACATAATTTCATAGGTTTTTAGGCCTTAGAAACTAATTATTTTGCATTTTGTCCTTATAAATAATTATTTCAGTTGTGTGTCCTAGAAACTAATTGCGCTTACTAAAGAGGCCCTTATGGAAAATTTTCGCATGTATATATATATATATATATATATATATATATATATATATATATATATATTGAAACTATAATAAATGTTGAATTATAAATCTCTGTAATGATAAATCTTATAGTAAATGAATAATAAATAATATATTTCATAAATGAATTCAAGATAAAATATCCCTAAGATATTATATTTGTTCCAAAATTATATTTACAAAATTAAAATAAACTCTACATTTTTAATACTAGTATATATTTAGATATTGATTTAAAATATTTATAATCTTAGTTTAAAAATAAAATATATATATAAATAAGGAAATATATTACTAAAAATGGGAAACATAATATAAAAACATATAAAAACAATAAAACATAAATATAAAACATGTGGAAATATTAATGCATGCAATTTTACAAATGTAAGTTAATTATAACATGTTAATTACAAGTGGCATATTTCTTTTTCTTAAAATGGAAATATAAATAATAAAGTGTTTGAGAAAAACATGGCTGCATATTCGTACCTCTTTCTCAATTCTTTTCTTTCTTTTAAAAAAAAGAAGAAGATCAAAACATGTTCAAGTTTTCAACCTGGTTTAAAGTAAATCAGCAAGCAAAAGATTCAATTTAACTAAAACAAAGCAGTTCAGCAACCCAAGCACCAAGCAAACAGAACAGTTCAAGAAAAGGATAGGAAGAATTAGAGAATTCATTTTGGATCCGCAGGTGAGTAAACTTCTTCCCAAAACAAATATTTTTTTATCTGTGAGTATGGTAAAGATGGAATAGGACGTAACAGTTTTTACTTGTTATATAGAAACAATTGTACATCTGACGCTTTCTATTAGCCGGATTCAACTTCGTGAAATCAGATCTTTGAAGTACATTTAAAATATCTTCCATCTTTGTTCTTTACGAAATCCTAAATCAGGACCATGATTAATTCAATCACAAAATTTCAAAGAAAATCTCGCCAGTATTGCGAATAAAATATTCGACGCAGATGAAGATGAGCTCGAGACCTCTCAGTTGATTTTCGATTCTCCTTCTTCTACCATAGAAATTAAAGACACCGATCGTCGAGATTCGCGTCTCCAGTTTCTAAATCACCAGCATCTAGTGGGACCAGTAGCGATCCCGGTTCAACGAAGAGATTGCAGAAATAAAATAACCAGATATTCGATGGTTATCGACACCTGAATCTGGAACTAAGGAATTGTGTTCAACTATTCTGCTGTTTGGTGGAGCAAAGAGATAATTAAACAACTATAGGTTCTATTTTACATTGAAGTTTAATAATGGGTATATTTAGTCTTGGCTTCTCTGTTGGGTGATAAAATTTTGATATAGATTTTGAAATTCAAGATTTTAGGGGAGGGTACAGAACTGAAGAAGTAGGAACAGGGAAGAGGCGGGTCTTCCGATGAAAGTTGAGGATATATTGTTGTAGGATTGGTCGGAGCGGGGAGATTGATATGTGTCTGATCATTTTCCAGTAGGGGTCGAAGCTCCTCTTTTTGATCTGGATAGTTCGCCGAGGCTTGGGCGGTTGGATGGGATGGAGTGATCGTACGAGATTGGTATGGATGATCGGAGACATAGTGGGAAGACTGGGTAGTGTGTGCACGGATATATATATATAATTGTGCATAAGCATATTGTTCCAAGGTAACTGAAGAAAGGAAGATAAGGGACTGAAAAGAAAGGAGAGAAGAGGAGGAAAAGAAAGTCGGGCCGAATAGTAGTTGGGCCAGGGAAAAATTTTATCACGTCAGTAAGGAAAATGAATATAGATAATAAACTGAAAAATAGAAGAGGGAAGGATTTTGTGGATCAGGTTGGGCCAGAAATCATGGGGCCGAAGATTTAAAAAATAAGTAAATTTAAATATAAATGGATTGTAAAGGAAAATGTTAACAAGTTTTAAACATAAGGAACAGTACATAGTATTCAAGCTTGACAAGTTTCAAAGTAAATTATTGAATAAAGTTTAAGCAAAAGAACCTATCAGGTTCAAAGATTGAAATTTTAAAGGTTTTAAGGAAAATGGTTTTGGTATAATTAAATATTAGGTTGATTTTTGATTAAATCTCTAATTTTTTTCAAAATAAAAGAATGTGATTAAGTAAGTGATCAAAGATAAATGTATTGAACTTTAAAAGGATAATTAATTAGCTTAAGAAATTAATGTGTAATTAATGTAAGTATAATTGATATAAGTAATTTAAGGAAAACTAATCAATGTGAATACTTAAGATATTAATTAATTAATTAAAAGATAATTGATAATTAAGAATTAATTGATTAAGTAATTAAAGAGTAATTTATTTAATTAAATGATAATTACTTAATTGAAGGATTAATTTATGAAGGATTAATTAATTTAATTTATAATTAAGAGTTAAATTAATGATTAAAGGTTGATAAACCGAGCGTAACTAACCAATGGAATAATTGCTTGATGAAAATAATTGAAGCTAAATTGCTTGAAGTAATTTAAGGATTAATTACTTAGTTTAATTAATTAAAGGATTGATTAATTAAGGGAATTAACTAAGGGTTAGTTAACTAATGAGTGTGATTAATTAAGGGATAATTAATCAATGTAAGTGATTATAGAATAATTAATTTGAGAAATTAATTAAGGTTAAATGTAATAAATCATTGTTAATTACTATATAAGAGTAATTAAGGGATTATTTAATGTGATGAGTGAAGGCTAATTAATTTGTGGAATTAATTAAAAAACTAATTACTTATTGTAATTAAAGGATAATTAATCACGGATGATAAATTAAGATGGATAAATAAAAAGGTGATTAATTAATTGATTTGTAATTAATTAATGTTGAGTAAAGGTAATCCAAGTGATTAATGTTTAGTGATTAATTTAATTAGAGATGAATTAAATTAATTTTGGGAGTGATAAACCTTTCTTATGAATGATTGAATGATGTTCAATGCCTCGAATTGATTGATATCTCTGATATGAATTGTTTTGTGATATGATATGTTTGAGTGGACAGTAATAAATATGGTTATCCATCAATGACGAATTGCTGCGATAAAAAGTGACATCCTATATTTAAAGTTTGAATTGTATTTCATTTGAATAACTTGGCTTAATATGACATGAGATTCGAGGAGACCGGAGTCGGGTATCAGTAAATACCCGGAACCACTTCGATTTGTAACCTACAAAATTCTTTATAAATTGAATATGTGATATTAAACAGGCTGGAATGGAATGAATTGTGTAATATGGATATTTAACCAGAAGCTGTTGTGAGATAAATGTTGACTATAAGAACTCGTAAAGGGTACGAATTACCCTGATATTCACATATGGCATAGATCGGTATTCATATTATATGGGTTTACTCGTGCTGGTTTCTAGCCTGACTCGGGTGTTACTGTGATGTAATGCTTGGGTCAGACCGAGTATTACCGATTTTCAGGTAAGGACGTTCGGGAGCTCAGGAGGCAGCTGGATGGCAGGAACGAATGAAGTGTATTCCGCTATGATCTTGTTGTAGTTTATCTGGGACAAGTTAATCCTAACTGTCCAGTGATGGTGTAAATGTTGTAACTCTGATGTATTAATGTATATTAACTGATATAGTTTTCCCTTGTATAACTGTTATTTTATTTGATATTACATTTTGATCGGCTGCGAATGTGAGATTCTGTGTTCCATTTCTGTTTCTTCTTCTAACTCTTTCCTTCTTTTTCTAACTATATGGAATTTTTGGGATCGAAAATTTATGGGTTGTTACGTTTGGTATCAGAGTTGAAGGTTAAGCGAGAACCTTGTCTCTAATGGGTTTACTCATTAGGGAGGGTCAATGATACCCTAGAATGTATCATACGTGTGTGTGTGTGTGTGAGAGAGAGAACGTACTTGTTATTTTCTTATATAAAGATTTTAAATGATTTTATATAAGCTTATATTTTAATATATAAAGCAATAGTTTTTCTAATATTAAGGTAATTGGTTGTTAAATTATTGGAATTAAATTAAGTGGTAATGGAAATACAACCAAATTGAAATTAAATAAAGATAAGTTTGAAATGGATTCAAACTGAAATTAAAATCTTGAATTTGGGGAAATTTTTCAGAATAATACAGTAATGAATTGGTTTCCAGATATGATAATCTTGGTTATTATCATAAATGATTGTTGTGTTTGATAATAAATGTGTATTAACGAGTAAGAAAAAATGAAATGTTTTATGGAAGTAAAACATTTAGGGAAGTATGACTTATTAATTTGAAACTGAAGATGATCTGAATTGTGAAGTTTTAAATCTATGTCCAGAAATTTGAAAATTGTTTCAAAGTGATAAAGAAATAATAAATAATATTATTTAATGTATTTGAATGAAAGGTCCTATTTCAACAAGAATTGTTTGAAAATTTAAAGAGATTTGTTTTGAATTAAAAACCAAAGATGATTTGAGATAAACTCTAAATTTTGAGTTTTAAATTTTTATTTGGAATGGGATGTGAAAAGACAAAGTCATATAAGTTTTGAACTTATAAATGGGAAATAATTTTGAAAGTTAAAGTGGGAACTCAAATTTGAGTAAGGTTAATTGGATTAATAAATTGAATTTAACTTGGGAGAACTTAAAAGTTAACAGACAACCTGAATTGAAAATTAAAACATGAAATTGAAATTTAACTTGGGAAGTTAAATGGTTGATTTGAATGGGGAGTTTGTGTGATCAAAAATTGGATTTGAGATCTGGAGATTGGAAATGGATGGATGTTTTAAGTAATTCAAATGATACCATCATGTTGTTATTAATAATCTTTAAGCTGAAATTGGATTTGTTTAAATGAATGAAGAAATAGGATATGGTAATATATCCATTATTAAGATAAAATGGAATCATTTTGGACTTAAGATTTGAATGTTTAAGATAAAACTTCAAGGGTTTTGTTTCAAAATTGAAATTTGGTGATAAATTGAAGTTCAAAGATTGAGTTGTTTAAAAAGGATTTGAATTATTTAAACTTTAAAATAGGTTAAGTAAGGATAATTTAAAAATGGAATTTGGATTCAAAGTTGAATGGTTTAAAGATATAAGTTGATTTGATTTGAAGGATTAAAACAACATTTAAAAATTTCAACTTGAATTTATATAATTCAGGATGGTTTAAAACTGAAATTTGAATTGAATTAGTTCAAATTGAATTTGATTTAAATTAATTGGAATTGTGATTGAAGATGTATAAGTTTAAAAATTCAGATGGAAAATTTGAATTGGAATGATTTGAAATGAAATTGAAGTTGAATGAGTTCAAATTCAAATGAGAATTGGGATTTATTCAAACTGGAATTGATATGAATTGAAATTGGTTCAATTTGAAATTTGTTTGAATTAATTTAAAATTGTGATTAAAGTTGAATAAGTAAATTCAAATGGAATTTGATTTGAATTTAAGAAAGAGATTGAGGATTAATTCAACTTGAATTGGGGTTAAATCAATTTCGATGGAAATTGAAGTTATTTATATTGGAATTGAGTCAATTTAAATGGAAGTGGAAATTTAAATGAATTAATTGGAAATGGGGGTTGGGAATTGAACAGTTGACTCTGGACTATTTTCAAAATAAATTGTTTTAGTACAAATCTATTTTTCCAAGTAATTTATTATATATACAACCTTTCTTATTAAACCCAAAACTATCTTATACTTATTTTATAACTACTTTTGGAATTATTTAACTATTTTGAAACTGTTTTATAAACTAATTACTATTTTTCAACTACTTTATAACTAATTACTATTTTACAACTGTTTTGCAATAATTTAAAATTTCTATAACTATTTGACTATTTTTCAACAATTTTACAACTACTTAACTGTTTTGCAGATATTTTACAAACTGATAATTATTTTTCAACTACTTAGATATTTTTAACTTTTCAAGCTATTTTCTAAATTTAAGCTGGACAGAGTTCAAACTGTTTATAGTTAAATACCCAATTGAGATAAGAACTGAGATGATAATCCAAATGGGATTAAAACAATTGTGAATAAGTGGATAGAAATTAAAGTGAATGTGAATAGATAAGAGAATTGATTTGGCTAATAATCAACAAAGATAAATACGTAGGATGTGCGTATATTATTCTATTCGCATAGTGATTTGATCCAGATTCGAGCACAAAATTTCGAGATAGTTTATCGATCCGAGTTAGGATTTTTCACTCGATTTTCGACGGCGAACCTGGATATGGATTGTTGATTCGTTTTGGATATTCTCTATCATAGTTACGGCTATGTAAGGGGAATAACAGTTTCTGATCAAGAAACCAGATCTGAGTCCGCACTAGGAAGTCGGGTGGACGATACTAGTTCGAAAGTGAAATTGTGTGATTGAGTGAGCGATCAGATTGATATTGTGTATGGATGATATGTGTACATCGTACGGATTGGAATGAAATTAATATTGAAAGTTTGTGGATAAGAACTGTAAAATGGTTTTTCAAGTGAAAAATATATTTTGTAAAATATATGATGAAATAAAGTCGAAAATGGATATTTCTATGGTAAAAATTTACTTTATGGAAGTAAGTAAATTTTAAGTGACTTTATAGAGTAATCAAATTTGAATATTTGATTTGGAATAAACAAAGTTATATATCTTTGTTATATAAGATAAATCTCCCCTTGTTGAATCTTTTGCCAGAAGAAAATGGTTTTTGAAAGTATTTGAAGTATAAAAAGGGAATTTATACAAGTTTGAAGTGATCCAAAGATTTTTAAAGTTATACATATCATATATATATAAGGGATCTTATGAGAATGATTTTGAGAAAATGTTTTTGGAACCTATGGATTTTGGAAAGGCTTTTGATTTTTGGGTAAAATCAATATTGGAATATGGAAAAGCCTAATTTCAGAATTATCAATTTTGGAATAATCGATTTTGAGAAAGAAAATTTATTTGAGATCCATAGTAGGTGTATGATTTGGAAGATATTATATGTGAATAGTATAAAGTGTTTTGAAAATGGCTCTGGGGAAAAAGGCAGTCCCGTGAAATGAATTTCTCAGGAGTGCCATAGGTTGGTACAGCCTTGAACCCTAAGGAGGGTTTCTAAAGTTGATCCTGTGAAGAGCCCGGACAAAACTAGCTCTTGAGGATTATATGTAGTGTGTAGCGAAAGTCGAAGGCGCTGATGCCTACAGAGGCATTTGGGTTATGCTGTGACGACAGTGTAGCTCGATGTCACTACGATCTACTGCAGACCATAGCGAAAGTCATGTGTGTCGCTGAGAGCCAACAGTCTACATTTGATTTTATATCGGTAGACTACGACCAATGGTGACATAGCGAAAGTTGTGAGTGCTGCTGAGAGCCAACAGTCTACGTTTGATTTTGCATCGGTAGACTGCGACCTATGTAGGAGTGGAGAAGTTACATTTTTTGGCAGCGAAAATCGAGGGGCGCGGAGTGCCTACAGTTACATGGACTTTTGCTGTGACGGCAACGTAACCCAGGATGTAATTGCGACCATGGATGGGAGTGATGATTTCCAGAGCATTCTCACTAAAGATGTTTCCTCTGTTTTCAAAATGTTAATATGACTCTGGATATACCGAGCTCCGATGTTTATGTTTCTTTGTTTTCCATGGAGTCATGAGATGAAGATGAGATAGCCAGAGTACCAATTGTCAGAGATTTTGGTGATATATTTGAGCCTGTTATAGGCTAACCACCAAAGAGAGCCGTGGAGTTCCGCATAGATATTATCCCTAGAGCCCAACCAGTCAGTCGACCACCTACTCGTATGCCTCGAGTTGAGATGGAGGAACTTCGTAAGCAGTTGACTGAATTGAAAGGGAAGCAGTTTATCCGATCTAGTAGCTCACCTTGGAGAGCTTCTGCTGTTTTTGTAAAGAAGGCGGATGGCTCTCTTCATTTATGCATTGACTACAGGTAGTTTAATGAGCTAACTATAAAGAATAAGTATCCATTACCTCGTATTGGTGATCTTTTTGATCAGTTGAGCGGAGCAAAGGTCTTTTCCCAGCTAGACTTAGCCACCGAATTCCATCAGTTGAGCGCAGCGGAAGCGTGGTGGGCCCATAACCCACAGGTCCCAGGATCGTAACCTGGCTTTGATACCAAAAATGTAACGCCCGACCCCTACACCCATGCCAACCAAGAGCAATACTAAGTATTACTGTCAGGAAGCACGGAGAATGGGACTCGATAGGGCTAAATGTTGTACTCATTCCCTTGAACTAACACCGGCACGAGAAATTTTTTTCTTCTACTTACCATTCGTGCACAGTCTTGGTTCAAAGAAATGGTACAAGATAATTTTTTTTCCAGGTTACATAGTACAGAATATAATAGAATGTACAGTTCAGCACAGCAACAGCATAATGCATAATACATATCATAATAGTAATGTCCACGATGCATAGTCCATAGTACATATCACTTCCAAAATACATAAAAACATACATACCATATTACATATATTAACTACTCCTAAGTCCAAGCTGTAAAGTCCAAAACCCCAAAATGTGGAAAATGATATGAATGCTGCTACAGTCCACGCAACCTAACCTGCAACCACAATCCTTAGACTGACCCGAGGATTACAAAACAAATCACATGGGTCGGACTATTTCTAGTGTGAGTGAAGTAAGATCTATGAACAATAATTGTCTCAATCAACAAAAAGGAAAAGAAAGCACCGCATGTATAAACTAACATGAGACATATATGTATGTGTGAACCAACATGCAAATTTGGTTTCATAAACAATTCATTTAATCAGACAATGGTTTTAGGCCAAACATATCGTATGTATCCAATACGATACCAACCCAATTATCATATGTAACACAATGAATAAGTTCATACACACATTCTCTAAAAATACTGGGTTTTTTTTAAAATCAACTTTCATATTTTCCAAAAAAATCATAAGATAAAGAAAATTGCATTATGGGATAAATATAACATGACTCAAAAAATATACCAAATAAACAGACGCTAGTATTGTAAAATCACAGTGGTAGAGCTCGAGCGCGCGTGGAGACATAAACCCGGTAACCTACTCATAACGCCATAATACACCTGGCGATCAACCCAGGATAACCAAGACGGTCTAAGGCAAAGGCTGTATGCTACCCGTTCACGAATCTACACGTGGGACCCCCACGCCTCCATCCATCATAGTCCGTGACCCGCCGATCGGAGATCCCGATGAAAAATAAGATTAGCCCTGTGTAGCAGACCGTTGACCTTTGGTGGTAAAAAGGCATGTGATATACCACCGATTCAGGTAGCGATCCTGAATCAGGTCGGTTAAGATGGATTTTTGGCCCATTGGTACAACGGAGTCCAATCTGTCCCGACCTAAAAATCAAAAGCATTTGTAATTTCAAAACACTTCCAAAAAAGTCAATGACGACAACATCTTCCAATAAAACCTTTGATAAACCCAGTATAACATTCAAAAAGCAAATAAAATTTAGCAAAACAAATATGCGTATAAAAGAAAATAATTACATCTCCGTTTCGCATTAACACACAAGTACCCCATAATACTTATGTATCAAGGCGAAACACAGAAACCTAATTTATTGGATTAAAATTATTAAAAATTCGTTAAGTTAGATAAAAATTAACAACAATTAATTTAATTTAAAAAAACAAGTTTTAGTATTCAAAAACGTAATCAAAATTCTAAATAAAATGTTCTAGTTTTTTTCAAACATGTATTGATCGATAATATAATATTTTTCTTCTTTAACCAAAATAATTTTAATTTAACATTTTAAATTTTTTTTCCTTCGAAGCTGGGCTGCACTTGTGCAGCCCTGAGCTGGGCTGTAATTGTGCAGCCCTGAGCTGGGCTGCACAGTGTATGACCGAATTTCTATGAGAACAAGGATGGACTGATTGAGACATCGAGTTATAGAAAGTATTTTTATAAAACTATTTTTGTAATACTATGTAGATTTTAAAGTGTTTTCAAAGAAATTCTTAAATAAAAGGGAGATTATAGTTTCAAAAAGTAATTTAACTGACAAATAGTATTTTAATAAAAATTCTGGCTTCGTTCCTTTTCGAGGATGAAAAGATTCAAACCGAGGAGGTATGTGATAATCCAGATTTTTAGGCATCTTCTAATTGGAAATTTACTGATTTTAACTATTGAAATACCGATTTATAAAATTGAATAAATAAATTTTGATAAATATCTGGATATATATATATATATAGAGATTTGAAACTATAATAAATGTTGAATTATAAATCTCTAAAATGATAAATCTTATAGTAAATAAATAAATAAACAATATATTTCACGAATGAATTCAAGATAAAATATCCCTAATATATTCTACTTATTCCAAAATTATATTTTTACAAAATTAAAATAAACTCTATATTTTTAATACTAGTATATATTTAGATACTGATTTAAAATATTTATAGTCTTAGTTTAAAATTAAAATATATATATATATATAAACAAGGAAATATATTACTAAAAATGGGGAACGTAATATAAAAACATATAAAAACAATAAAACATAAATATAAAACACGTGGAAATATTAATGCATGCAATTTTACAAATGGAAGTTAATTATAACATGCTAATTACAAGTGGCATATTTCTTTTTCTTAGAATATGAATAATAAAGTATTTGAGAAAAACCAGGCTGCATATTCATACCTCTTTCTCAATTCTGTTCTTCCTTCTAAAAAAAGAAGAAGATCAAAACATGTTCAAGTTTTGAACCTGGTCTAAAGTAAATCAGCAAGCAGTAGATTCAGTTTAACTAAAACAAAGCAGTTCAGCAACCCAAGCACCAAGCAAACAGAACATTTCAAGAAAAGAATAGGAAGAACCAGAGAATTCATTTTGGATTTGCAGGTGAGTGAACTTCTTCCCAAAACAAATAATTTTTTTTATCTATGAGTATGGTAAAGATGGAATAGGAAGTAATAGTTTTTACTTGTTATATAGAAACAATTGTATCACCTGACGCTTTTTATTAGCCCGATTCAACTTCGTGAAATCAGATCTTTGAAGTACGTTTAAAATATCTTCCATCTTTGTTCTCTACCAAATCCTAAATCAGGACCATGATTAATTCAATCGCAAAATTCAAAGAAAATCTCTCCCGTATTGCGAATAAAATATTCGACGCAAACGAAGATGAGCTCGAGACCTCTTAGTTGATTTTCGATTCTCCTTCTTCTACCATAGAAATTAGAGACACCGACTGTCGAGATTCGCGTCTCCGGTTTCTAAATCACCAGTCACTAGTTGGACCGGTAGCGATCCCGGTTCAACGAAGAAATAGTGGAAATAAAATAATCAAATATTCAAAGGTTATCGACACCTGAAGCTAGAATTGAGGAATTGCGTTCAACTATTCTGCTATTTGGTGGAGCGGAGAGATAATTAAACAACTATATGTTCTATTTTACATTGAAGTTTAATAATGCGTATATTTAGTCTTGGCTTCTCTGTTAGGTGATAAAAATTTGATATAGTTTTGGAAATACAAGATTTGAGGGGAGGGTACATAACTAAAGAAGTAGGAACAGTGAAGAGGTGGGTCTTCCAATGAAAGTTGAGGATATATGGTTGCAGGATTGGTCGGAGCATGGAGATTGATATGTGTCTGATCATTTTCCAGTAGGGGTCGAAGCTCGTCTTTTTGATCTGGACAATTCGCCGAGGCCTGGGCGTTTGGATGGGATAGAGTGATCGTACGAGATTGGCATGGATGATCGGAGATGTAGTGGGAAGATTGGGTTGTGTGTGCATGCTATATATATATATATATATATTTGTGCATGAGCATATTGTTCCCAGGTAAGTGAAGAAAGGAAGATAAGGGACTAAAAAAAGGAGAGAAGAGGAGGAAAAGAAAGTCGGGCCGAATAGTAGTTGGGCCAGGGAAAAATTTTCTTACGTCGGTAAGGAAAATGAATATAGATAATAAACTGAAAAATAGAAGAGGGAAGGATTTTGTGGATCAGGTTGAGCCAGAAATCATGGGGCCGAAGATTTAAAAAATAAGTAAATTTAAATATAAATGGATTGTAAAGGTAAATGTTAAAAAGTTTTAAACATAAGGAACAGTACATAGTTTTCAAGCTAAACAAGTTTCAAAGTAAATTATTGAACAAAGTTCAAGCAAAAGAGCCTATCAGGTTTAAAGATTGAAATTTTAAAGGTTTTAAGGAAAATGATTTTGATGTTGAATAATTAAATATTAGGTAGATTTTTAATTAAATATCTAATTGGTTTCAAAATAAAAGAATGTGATTAAGTGATTAAAGATAAATCTATTGAACTTTAATTAATAAAAGGATAATTAATTAGCTTAAGAAATTAATGTGTAATTAATGTAAGTATAATTGATATAAGTAATTTAAAGAAAGCTAATCAATGTGAATAATTAAGAGATTAATTAACTTATTAAAAGATAATTGAATATTAGGAATTAATTGATTAAGTAATTAAAGAGTAATTTATTTAATTAATTAATTAAATGATAATTACTTAATTGAAGGATTAATTTGTGAAGGATTAATTAATTTAATTTATAATTAAGGGTTAAATTAATGGTTAAAGGTTAATTAACTGAGGGTAAATAACCGATGGAATAATTGCTTGATGAAAAATATTTGAAGCTAAATTGCTTAAGGGAAGTAATTTAAGGATTAATTACTCAGTGTAATTAATTAAAGGATTGATTAATTAAGGGAATTAACTAAGGGTTAGTTAATTAATGAGTGTGATTAACTAAGGGATAATTAATCAATGTAAGTGATTATAGAATAATTAATTTGAGAAATTAATTAAGGTTAAATGTAATAAATCATTATTAATTACTTTATAAGAGTAATTAAGGGATTATTTAATGTGATGAGTGAAGGCTAGTTAATTTGTGGAATTGATTAAAAAATTAATTACTTATTGTAATTAAAGGATAATTAATCAAGGATGATAAATTAAGATGGATAAATAAAAAGGTGATTAATTAATTGATTTGTAATTAATTAATGTTTAGTAAAGGTAATCCAAGTGATTAAAGTTTAGTAATTAATTTAATTAGAGATGAATCAAATTAATTTTGGGAGTGATAAATCTTGCTTATGAATGATTGAATGATGTTCAATGCCTTGAATTGATTGATATCTCTGATATGAAATGTTTTGTGATATGATATGTTTGAGTGGACCGTAATAAATTTGGTTATCCATCGATGATGAATTGCTGCGACAAAAAGTGACATCCTATATTTAAAGTTTGAATTGTATTTCATTTAAATAACTTGGGTTAATATGACATGAGATTCGAAGAGACTGGATTCGAGTATCGGAAAATACCCGGAACCACTTCGATTTGTAACTACAAAATTCTTTATAGATTGAATATGTGATATTAAACAGGCTGGAATGGAATGAATTATGTAATATGGATATTTAACCAAAAACTGTTGTGAGATAAATGTTGACTATGAGAACTCATAAAGGGTACGAGTTACCCTAATATTCACATATGTCATAGATTGGTACTCATATTATATGGGTTTACTCACGCTGGTTTCCAGCCTGATCCAGGTGTTACTTTGATGTAATGCTCGGGTCAGACTGAGTATTATAGATTTTAAGGTAAGGACGTTCTGGAGCTCGGGATGCGAGCTAGATGGAAGGAACGTATGGAGTGTATTCCGCTGTGATCTTGTTGTAGTTTTTCTGGGACAAGTTAATCTTAACTGTCCAGTGATGGTGTAAATGTTGTAACTTCGATGTATTAATGTATATTAACTGATACAGTTTTCCCTTGTATAACTGTTATTTTATTTGATATTATATTTTGATCCGCTGCGAATGTGAGATTCTGCATTCCATTTCTGTTTCTTCTTCTATCTATTTTCTTCTTTTTCTAACTATCTGGAATTTTTTGGATCAAAAATTTCCAAGTCGATATATATATTATATACCACTATATATGTAGTCATCAAAAAGATAATTAGAAATTTATCAATCAATCAAGCAACCAACAAATTTAAATTTAACATCTAAATTTAAATATGGTAATCTAAAAGAGTGAGAAATTCGCACCTTGATTTTAACTAGCGATCCGTTCCAATTTTTTATAAATAGCTGCTTCTAAAAAAGTCTTCAATTAATTCCAAATTATAACTTGCGACCTTTATACCCTGTGTAAACATTTTTACGGATTTTTAAAAGTTTTATTTTATTTTCAATTTGTAATTAATAAAAGTAATAATGATTAAACTTAAATTTTCAATTTTCCTTCATGATTTTCAGATCATGTATACTCTGGTAAACTTGCTAGCTAGAGCGGGATCAGCGGAAATAAGAACCTTGATATGGCAGGCCTCAATACTCTGGCCAAGAACTCAAGGCCATGATTCAACCTCAACAAAGTCTTCTGACATTATCTTCGAAGATCATAGCAACAAGGTAGAAGCTTAAAGTTATATTGCGATGGAGACCTCTAGGCCATTAAAAGTTGAAGCATCGTCTCTAAGAACTGTACATCTCAGGCACCCCGACGCATCAGAGTCACGATCTACGTTTTTCACAACTAATGCAAAGCATTATTAGTTCTAAGTTAAAGCAGTACTTCTCAAAGAAGTCCATATAGGTGGGGCAGCTTCAGAGCTCAACGATGAACAGAGTTCCTATTAGAACACAGCACCACTTCCCAACGAACAATCATCTCAGACCGACAACTTAAAAGCTTCAAATCTCATCAAGGCAGCGCGGTTTTTTAATGGGATAAAAGGGAAAGGTCTCGACTTTGAGTTCGAATCAATTCGATTTTGAATAGAAGGAACATGATTTTGATTTTTAGAGAGGGGAAAACATTCGATTTCCTTTTTCCAGATGAAGACGATCTGTTTTTGAACGGATTTGAATTTGCTTTCCCTTTCTTTATTTTTATTTCTAAGTTTAACTTTTATATTGAAGAAGAGGGATGTAAGATTTTTAAAAGGTGAAGGAAGTTGTGATGTTGGCGTGCTTGAATATGCTTGCTACAGTGATTTGAAGAAAGGTTAAAGTGTCGATGTGAGCTTTTTCTTTTTTGTCAAATCAATGAACATATATATTATTTAAATTTTAAATCGTCTTGATTTCGTAACTTAAAATCTCGACCTCCTATTGAGGTGTGCTGGTAGGAGTTCATAATGTTATACCCCTATTTCGAACGCAATGAAAAGGTTTCGAGTCCTAATTCGATCGTATGGAAAAGATAACTTTTTGTACCCAATTATTAAATTGATTTTCGATATAAATTTTAGTGTGTTTATATTCCGTACGATCAAACGGTAACTCCAAAAGCTATGAAATTTGAAATCCGGTAACAATACACAATTAGGGATCCAATGGATATGGTTTCGTTGAATTTCGAGACTGGGTCTCGGATGGCTGTTTTTAAATGTTAATTTGAACAAACTATTTTTAAAATTGAATAGATCACTTTTAAATTCAACTTTAAAACTTTTATTATCTTCGTTATTATTAATACAAATTTTACAAGCCTTTAAATAATGGCTTAAAACTCAAGGTACAATAATTTAACCTATGTTCAATTATAAACTTCAAAAATTAAATTATCCAACAAATCGCTATATTTAAATTCTGAATTTATTTTATAAATAAAAACCAAATTTCCATATTCAAAATCAATATGTAATTCAAGTTCAGTATTTACAACCATTTGAATATTTTGAATCAAATGTCAAAAAATGCAGGTCGTTACATTTTTCCCTCTTAAAAGAATTTCGTCCCCGAAATTTCTAAGGTAGGAAAATGGCCCATTCCCATTTACTTATCTAACCCCACTTAGCGAAAGCTCGATACTTCACTTTCCATACCCTCTACCTTCATTCAAACAATTTTTTTCCTCCTAAACCAAATTCCTTTATTTCGATTATAACTTACAAAATCCATTTCCGTTAAAAAAATTTCCTAAAAATTTTCAAAATTCTTCCAACACCCTAAATTTTCAAATTTTTTTGACAGAGTCTCCTTTGTACGGAGGACCTTTTGCAAATTGACAAAAGAGATAAATATATATACATCGATCCACATGGTCGGAAAACAATATATATGTATCAATATTTATATATCTGCTGTATTTAATCCGAAAGTGTACCTTATTCTAGCATTATTAAGCAAGCAATTTTCTTCATACACATATACGCAACCAAAACTAATCCGACGGCCTTCGGTTACCTGTACTTACTCAATTAAATCACGTAAATATCAAAATTTGAAAGTTCAATAACATTTCCTTTATTCAAATAGTTAAAACGCATAATTTCTAAACAAACATGTTATAACACGTTTTTATAGCAATTAAGGCTTCCATCATTCGATTATTTATTTTAAATTGATTTATATAGTATTATAATAAACCCGAATGCTTTACAACTCAATTTTCTCGCATCAATTTATTTTCATACCAAACAACTCATATCCATTTCGAGTTGATTTAAAAATCAATTTTATTCACTTCTGTTAATCCATAGAATTTTATTTACTTCCATTTACGCCAATGCCAATTTTTCTTTGCAATTTCGATGCTATTCGTTTAAATGAATAACCATTTAAGCTTATAACTATTTTTAATTGATTACAAATCAATTTATATTTAATTCTATTCTATTTCAAATTCAATCCATTTATTTAATATCCCAAGCCATATCAATTTATTTACGTATCAATTGAATTTATTTATAACTTGAGTTATCGCCATTTCAAACTATTTCCGCATTACTCGACACATTTCCAATTTTTTATTTAAACTACTTACCAACTGAGTTAAATTTTATTTACAACTCAAGTTTCATTTCCAAATTCCATTTTGACTCACAATCCAAATTTATTTTATAATCCTAGTTTGCATTTTTATTTCATTTCCAAAATATCAACTCTTTTTATTTTGGCTCATATATTTCAGTTTTCAATTTTATAAGTCACACAACTATAATTTTTCATATTTCCATCAATTCGATACTCGTATACATTCACATTTTATTTTCACTCCAAATCATACATTTATTTATAGCCTAAATATATTTTTATTCAATTTATTTCAATTTTTATAACCTATTCCAATTTATTTGTTCACATTCTAGGTTTCACTCAATTTTTATTTCATTCAAGATTTAAGCCATATGGTTTTTATAATATTTCACAATTCAAAATTTATATTTACTTCAATTCGATATTATTTCTAATCCAACTCAAATTTTATAACGTATAGTTATATAGTCGCTTAATAATTATCATTTACATATTTTAATTCAATTGCGTATTATTCAAATCCAATTCACCTTTTATTTTAGATTTCAATTCCTCTTTACCCTAATTCCAGCCTATACTTAATTTAAATTCTACCCCAAACAAATTTACTTTTAATTCATTCAATCTAATCAAGTAAGAATTTAATTCCAATTTCAAATCGCAATCGATTTAGTTTTTCTAAAATTTAATTCGTTCAACATAGCTCAAGTTGAATTCCATTCAATTTTATATCTCAATCCAATTTTATTTTCAATTTAATTCAACTTCGGCTCAATTTTACTTAGCTTAAGTTAAATTTCAAATCCATACCATTTTCTTTAACCAATTTAATTAATTTAACCTGCGTAAGTCAAATTCAATTTATACAATCCACTTTATTAATTCACTAATTCCTTTTTACTATTGCCATCACTTAATTTATTTATTTCATTTGCTTTTCTTAAGTTTAATTTTATCCATTCTAACTTTGCTCAAGTTAAAATTTAATTTCGAAGTCCAATTTCCATACCTTTCTCTCTTCTTTAAAATTATTCTCAATTTTATAAGTTCATTCTTATTTCGTGATGTTTTATAAATATTTTAATAAGGATTTAAAATTCAAATACCCGGTATTGATTTCAAATCATTTTGAAGTCTAACTTCCAAATCACCCTTCTTAAATTTTTTTAAATCAACCCTAGATTTATCCAAAACAAATTCCCTTCGTAATTTCGAAAAAGAAAAATTGGCCCAAAAATCTGAACAATCAATTTCGGTAGCAATCCGTCACTTAGAAACTTGAAAATTAAAACCGATGGTGTCACGATCATCATCGGAATTATTTTCCAGCGGCTGTAGTGAGTTCATTGCTATATCCCTTCCAAAATTCATTTTGAAACAATTTCTTTTCGAAATATTTTAAAATACTTTTCCACACCACTTTGAACAATATTTTTCCAAACTTCCCAGGATTTAAATATCCAGATTTGCTTTGAATCCAATTTTAATTATAATCCATTCGTATAAATTATACTTTTACAAACTTTCATTTGGTTATATAAATCATTTCCAATTTTATAATCTTGTTTGATTATATATCATCATCCAAACACTCCAGATTTGTATAATATTTTTAGAAAATTTTCTCTTTTATATCAAAATATAATTTGAGTAAAACTATTTCATTTACCTTATTCCAAAAAAACACCGTGTCGAATTACTCTATTCAAGTGTTTAGAGACCCATATTGATACAATTGTATGGACTGTGCTGACCAGAGTTCATAAGCCACTCAATAAATCAACCAACATAATATAAAACATTTTATATTCACTAATAAATAAGTACTCATATCTATTAAAACACTCAAACTCATTCTAGAGTACTACAGACTCTATTGCTAATGAGTAATTCTCACTAGAGCCAAGGTTCTCGCTTAACCTTCATCTCTGATACCAAGTGTAACGAACAGGGATTTTCGACCCTGGAAAATCGATATCAATGCGTCTACTGTATAGAATGCGGAGCAATCTGTGCCGAAAACACCAGTTCATTTGGGGTGAAGAAGATAAATATAAAAGGAAAAAAAGAAATCAACATTATAGAATCTCACAATCGCAGGGGAACAAAATCTAATATATAATAATAGATTTTAAGTATAAGAACTGTACGGTTAATATAATTACCACTATCAGAGTATAACAATTCAATACATCAAATGGACAATCATAATAACTTGTCCACACACTGCTAAAATAACCAAGTACATGATATACGTCTAACCTCCTCAAGAACGTCTCCTGAACTCCATAGCACTTTAACCTGAATCTATAATACTCGGTCTGACCTCGAGTATTATTATAGAATAACATCCGAGTAGGTCTGGAAAACCAACGTGAGAAAAACACACTCAATTTGATTTATTAGAGTTATCAAAATCCTTGGAAAAACAAAGGTATCTCGTAAGACCGCGTCACACATAAAAACAATAGGTTTTTACCTTACAATAACCAAAATAATTTTACAGAAAATCCTCTGATATTATAATAGTGTTTAAATACTATTCAAATAGCCGAAATTGTTACATTAATCAAATTCCAACATACTAGATTCTACAACAAAACTGCAAGCTGGTATTGGAGAATGGGTTCCAACGAATGACTGGGCCACTGGGGTGCCACCTATGTAACAACCCTGTATTTTATGATTATTTTAATTGTATATTTTAATTATTTTAATTGAATTCCTGATTTAAAAACTTTATTTATTTGTAAAATGAATAATTTTTGTTATTTTAAATATAAATTTTGATTTGTATGTGAATTAGAATTTCAAACATGAATAAATTGAATATTTTCCAAAAATGTGAATTTTGGTCAATATGGTCAAACTTTGACTTTTAAATTTAAAATTTAAATATTTGAATTTTTTAATTTTATCTTTTATTATGAAAATAAATTAAATTTTAAGTATACTACGTTTTGTTTTGTTGAAATCCGATTTATATTGTGAAAGTAATGTTTTTTCCAATATTGTATGTAAACTGATTTATTTAAAAAAATTGCTTATTTTAATTTATATAAATAATATTTTTGTTTGTTCTAATTGGTATATATTTGTGTAACATGATATGTTATGTATTTATTTATTTTTAAAATATTTTTAAAAGTATAGTTATAATTCTCAAATTTTAATTGTATATTGTTTATATTTTTAAATTCTAGTTGCAATTATTAAACTATTTTCTTATTTATATTCTATTTTTCCTTAAAATAATTATTTATATTCTTTTTCACTTTATTTTGTTCATATTTTTACTTTTATTTTCTGAATTTTTATTTTTGATTAAAAGAAATAAGAAAACAAAGAAATAAAACCTTTCATTTGCTAGTGTCCTTTCATTTTCATTGCCTTTTCATTGCTTACCTTTTCATTCTTTCTCTTGGCCGTACATTTTATTTTTGCCTAGCCGTGTATTCTCATTAGCATTCACATGAAAAACTTCTCAAGTATTCATTTTTCATGGCAATAGAAAAATTGGTAATGACTTCTATCATTTTTTCTATTTTCTCTTCACTTTTTCTTCTTATTTTCTAATGATTTTGCCTTGATCTTTCTTGTATTTTACTAGGCCACTACCACCTTCATCTCCACCATCCTCTCCACCATCACCTGTTGCAGCAAACATCTCCTCCTCCTCTGGCCAAGACAAGCCGTGCCCATCCATTGAAGTTAACACCACAAAAACAATGCAAACTCCACCAAAAATGCATAACCAAGCCATGTTTTCCACTATCCCCTCCATGTCTTGCTTCGGCCACCTCCTTAGCCACCGCCACCAGCCTCTCCACCACCTCTAGCCACCACTTCAGCAACCACCTATACTAACCTGACCTGTACAAGCAAGAGCCGAGCCCAATTGGCCCATAGGCCAAGCCAAAATGTTGCATCAAAGCTTGCCTTCTACCTTGTCCCTTTATATGCTTCAGATTGCAACTCTTACGCCTTCATACCCATATTGTCGTGCCTACATGATACCATACCTGACCCAAGCACACATCAATGGCCAAGCATATGTTTCTTTGGTCGAGCTTTTGGATGGTCAAAAGCAAGGTCTAACTATTTTATCCTTTGTTGCTTTTTATTTCAATTCATTTCAATATTGTTTTGTATTGAATATTCATGTATATGTTGCTTTGTTTTATTGGTTGTTTACAAGATCATATCATGGCTATCTCTCTCATTTGAATCATGTCGTGCTGTGTCGTGCCATATCGTGTTTTCTAGATTTGTTTTGTGTGTTTTGATTCGCTATCTCTAGCTTAAAACGGTGAGTCTTTCTCACTCTTACATGTTTACTTATGAATTAGTGAATTGATGACAAGTGTTTAGTAAATAAAAAATGTTATGCAAGTTAATAATGATCATATGATATGCTATGCCATGTTATTACTATGTTAACTTTGTTAATTATCACCTGACATCTAATATATGTCATTATATTGTGACATTGACATTGTTTATATTATATATGTATATGTTCACACTACAAGTTCCCTGTTTGAATAGAATCACTATGGGTTGAAATGATACATACCCGAACGGACTTTAGAATAGGAAAAAATCATTATGGGCTGAAATGATAGGCTTGGGCGAATTTTATTTTATTTTTTTTTACTTGGGATTGCAGGTTTGAAATGATAGAACCCGGATTTTCTTTTTAGATTGCATATTGTGATGATATATATCTGTATCACTTGACCTAGGTTAGAAAATTATATACAGACCCCATGGTATATTTTTAAATGATTTTTCTTAAGATATATATTTTTAAAGTATGAAATTTTGATTTAAAAATATATATTTTATGGTTTTTAAGAAAGATGAATATTAAGATTTGAATTTGTGAATTTAAGTATGTAAATTTGAAGTAAATGTGATTTTTGACTTTAAATTTTATTTTAAAAAAAATGTAAGTAAATAATGGGAATTAAATTTAAAGTTTGAAATGATATTTAAAGTAAAATGTTAAGTTTAATTAAATTTATAAGTTAAGAAAACAGTAAAATTTGACTTAACAAATGAAAGTGAGTTTTAAATTGGATATTTAGTTATAAAATTTTGTTGTGAAATCATATGTTAAATTATTTAAATGTGAAGTTTTGAGTCTAGAAATATGATTTATAAATTTAAATATAGAAATTTTTTGAAGTGTTAATGTTTCTGAAGTTATAATAAAATCTGGAATTCTATTAATAGCATTTCTAAAATGCTGTAGTTTTACGACGGCACTTTTAAATGCTGTTGTTTTTGAACTTAACTATGTTGAAATAACTAAATATCTATTACCGCATTTTATAAACGCCGTTATTCCTGAACTAAACTATTTTGGAAACTATAAGCTACGATAGCACTTTATAAATGCTGTCAATGCTATAATTTGACAATGTTTTGAAATGTTATAGATTTTAATACTGTTTGAGTTATATTTTAAAGTGTTAAATGATTTAACTTTTGGAATTGATTATTTGTGAAATCTAAGGAGTTTTGAATATATTTTATTATTTGAATTTGAATTTTAAGGAATTTAAATTGAATTTGAATTTAAATAAGGTTTACTTGGTTATGTGTTAAATGGAATGAAATGTAATGAGATAAATAAATTTTGAATGGAATTTTGAAATGTGTTTTGTAATGATATTTGGAATAATAAATGAATGACTTATTTGACTTAAAAATGGTATTTAAATTTGAATATTTGAATTTGAATTCAAATAACGATTTGATAATGAGGTTTTGAAAGGATATGATATTTGATGATTGAAATGGTTTGGAAATGATTTGATCTTTATTTTTTATTATAAAGAATGTGAATTTGGAATGGTATTCGATTTGATCTATTTGATAAATGAATATTTGAGCTTATTTAAATAATATTAGATTTATGAAAATGAATATTTCAAAACTAAATATTAGTAAGTTAAATTTGAGATGTATGAAATTTTAAAATTTAGTTTTGAAATGTGGGATATTAAAGCTTTGAAATATATTAAAATTTTAATAGTTTATTTTGTGGATCAAATCTATATTTGAAATTCATAAGATTTGAATGGATTTTTGGGAACTGAATTGAACTGAAACTGATGGTTTGAATTGAATTAAATTGGAAAATTGAAATTTGGGTTTAATTGAATAAATTTGAAAATTTGGATTAAATGAATGTTCCATGATTTCAAATGTATGATTTAGAAATGTTATGATTTCAAAGTGTAATGATTTCAAGTATTTATGTTTCGAAAGAGTTATAACTTTGAAAGTATTATGATTTTTGAAAGATGAATATATATTTGAAATGGAAATGATATTGTACTGATTTGGATATATTTTTGAAATAAAAAAATGGTTTTGGTCTTGAAGTATAAACTATTTTGAAAGGGATATAATTTTGAAATGAAATGATTTGATTTCGAAGTATGAACTATTCTGAAATGGCCACGACGTTATAATAACGTTTGGTTGTTAAAGAGACCGGGATCGGAAGTTGTCATACTCTCTGCCAACTCCGAAAACCACTTTAACAACCGCGTACGCGGTGGAGATTCCAGAATGAAGTAGGATGGTGGCGACGTTCTTGAGGTATAAATTACGTGGACTCGACTCCCGTGAGTTGGCTTAATGTGGCTAAAACAGGAGCGATCTTGAGCCAAAAGGGATAGCTCCTCTGGTCGGACGCACTTCTTCGGTACATACTCTTACTTGTGGTTGATTTGATGGCCATCCTTCGATTTTGATTGGAAGTGTGTTCCGAGGTGGGCGTAGTGGCTGCTACGTTACCGCCATCCCGTGTGCGTAATTGGTATATCTACCCTGGCATTGCCTTGTGCCGTGTCACTTACCATATCTAGCCTTACCACGAGTTTGTTTTTCTCCCGTAGCCCATGGAGTATTTAGGGTAGCCTCCCGATCTGGAGGTACGCTGATACTGGATGGACTACTGGGACTATTACGTGTTGGGGACTATATGGGTAACCCCTTAACGCTATTTAAAAGTAAGTTTATTTTACTGTAGACATTATTATAATAGCGCAATATTACTACATAGTAAATAGTTTAACGGATCTTTAAAGGATGGTCGATCTCAAGCATCCTTTAAGTTGTTGATGTATTTTGTTACTGTTCACTTGAGTTGATTTACAGTTCATAAGTATTTATGTCCTGACTCGAGTGTTTTATTTTTTGATTTACGCTCGAGTCAGACTGAGTGATTCAGCATTCAAGATTCACCTTCGGAGTTGGAGCTTTCCTTGAAGATCCAGCCATCTATTTTGCTTTTTGTATCCAGTGATTTCAGTGATGTATTTTGTTTTGTACCTGATGTATCTTGTTGTTTTTCTATTGTATCTTGTTTAACTCTGATGTATCTTATTTTTTTATACAGTAGCTTCATGAACTACTATCTCTTTATTTCCGCTGCATTATTATTTACTATGTGTCTGTGATCTGTAATTATTTTATTTACTGTATATTCTGAGATTTGCCAAATTTTATTTACAACGCGGTATTTTGAGCGATTCAAGTCCGACATGTGCAGATGTGAATGGTTGAAAATATCGGGTCGTTACAACCCATCACAGTACACCTCTAGAACAATGTTCCAAGAACAACGTCGGGATCCCCTACTACATAAGACCGGCGTACCCCAACTCGGATAGACCGAATATGTTATCACCCCGGGTGTTTCCACCCTTACCATCAAGCGCTCCTTTCATGCACAACCATATCCATAATATAAAGGTTTCCGAGGACATCTAGAAAGGTGATAACATACCCTACTTGGGTGTGATCCACCTAGCCTTGCTGCATCTCTCCTGCTTCGGTCATTCTTGCTTGATGAGGCTTGAGGCCAAGCATTACCTTTCAAGGTACGATTTCTCTTAGAATGCTCATCGTCCTCAAATGACGATGTTCTGATAGCATTCGTCCATACAAGTCATCCTGGATTTGGACAAATTGAATAATCATCTTCATCATCTTAATGGTATTCTTTCGATATGTTCACATCCGGATTGAAGTGGTTTTCGAATAATTAAATCCGATCTCGGTCTCTTCGAAAAAATTAACAAAAATTAGCCAAAATTGATAGTCGGTTATTTAACTTTCAATACACATCCATAAGAAATCATCGACCCTTATAAAAAATTTCCCAAATTTTTTATTTAAAAATATCTTTATAGGATATTACTTCCAATTCTTCACATTTGAAAACGGTTTCAAATCCTTATATTTACAACGGAACATTTCCAACCGTTCCAAATACTTAGAATTTTTTTCCGACTTCATTTTATATTCAACACTTAGAAAACATTCTTTTTATTTCCTATTTCTCTTTCTCAAAATCATTTACAATTTTATTTGTAAATTTCTCAACTCATTTTACATGATTCTATAAATTTCGAAATTCCTTAATTAATTCCTTTAATATTTTCAAAACCAATTGTACTTGCTTATAAACTCAATTCCCTTTGTGCTTCTTTATTAATTTTATTTTCATTTTCGAAGTTCACTTTTATCTAACTTTTTCGAAAATTTCCTTACCTTTTCCAAATTTTTATTCTAAGAATTCTCTTATGAGTCCATCTACTAAATAACATTTTTCCAACTCTCGAGAAGGCTTATAAATACATTTAAACCATTTTCAAAACTTTATATGTATATATATATACATATGTAAATAAAAATAAGTATTTAAAGAAAAATAATAACTATTTATTTTAAAAACATGTTTAAATAATTATCTAATATTGAAACACTTTTATAACATCACTTTCCAAAGCGGGATCTAAAATTTAGGATTTATTAAGATAAATATTAAGTATTTGAAAATTCACTTCTCAAGTATTTCAGTACTAGCTAACTTTGAATTACATAGTTTAATAAACAAAATTTTCGTTTTAAAAAAATATAATTTATTGATAGAAATATGTTTTAAAATCTCAATAACCAATTTCAATTTATAACCCCTCTCGTTTTCTATCACATCACTTTCATTTCGGTCTCCTTAACCATTTTCGCTTCAAAATAGTATCCACTATTTTTCTCTCATCCTATTTCCATATTCAACTATAAATTCTCCCTGTAAATTTATCTTTCCAATTTATCATCTGATTTCGATTTCTTTTATTTATAAACATCGTTTATAAATCCCTATAACCCTTTGAGTTCCATTAAAAATAATCTTATGTATAAAATTCCATTTTTATAAATTCAATCCTTTATAAATTCCATTTATTTGTTCCAATCTATTTTTTAATATCGTTTTCAACTTCCTTCCATCATTTTTCGAATATTAGTTTAAAATCCAGTATTTAAAATATTCCTTTACATAACTTGTCTTAACTTCTCTATTTAAAATATTTTCTCCGCATTATTTAATACGATCAAAAATTCATCATTTCTTATCCAAACCAGTCTCCTTTAAATAGTCCAAATTTCGATGTACATATTTTTATATCAAAAATCTCTTTTTAATTCCTTAAAAATTAAAATAATATTTATGGTATTTAATATTCCTAAAATTAATTTCCATGCCATTATATCACTTAAAAATTTACAACACACAATAGTCCAGCATTTTATATATATGAAAAATACTAATATATTTGAGGAATCCAGTTGGATCCCTCCAACCTATTTCCTGCATCCATAGATATTACAAAATAAAAATACCAATCCCACTTCGAGGGGGATATCAGGGTACATAGGGTCATACGCTATTATGCAGGGCGCATAGGATCTCATCTGTTATAATATGCGGTAATATCACTCCAATAATAATATATATTTATATATACCACTAAATATATGTATATAGATATCCAACATATAATTATAGAATTATCAATCAATTAAGCATCCAAAAAAATTAAATTTAAATATGGTAATCCAAATGAGTCAGAAATTCTCACTTTGATTTTAATTTGCGATTCATTCCAATTTTGATAAACAGCTGCCTCTAAATAAATCTTCAGTTAATTCCATATTATAATTTGCGACCCTTGTACCTCATGTAAACATTTTTATGGATTTTCATAAGTTTTATATTTTTTTTCAAATTGTAACTAGTAAAACTAATAACGGTTAAACTTAAATTTTCAATTTACCTTCATGATTTTAAACCAGGTATACTCTGGTAAATTTGCTAGCTAGAGTAGGATCAATGGAAATAAGAACCTTGGTATGGCAGACCTCAATATCTCTGGCCAAGAATTCAAGGCCATGATTCAACCACAACAAAGTCTTCTGACATCTTCAAAGATCACAGCAACAAGGTGGAAGATCAAAGTTATCATGCGATAGAGATCTCTAGGCCATTAAAAGTTGAAGCATCAATCTCTAAGAATTGTACATCTCCGGCACCCCGATGCATCAGAGTCACGATCTACATTTTTCGCCACTAATGCAAAGCATTATTAGTTCTAAGTTAAAGTAGTACTTTTCAAAAAGGTCCATATAGGCGGGGCATGTTCAGATCTCAACGACGAATAGAGTTCCTGTTTCGGAACACAGCACCACTTCCCAGCGAACAATCATCTCAGATCGATAACATCAAAGTTTCAAATCTCGTCAAGGCAGCACGGTTTTTGAATGGGATAAAGGGGAAAGGTCTCGACTTTGAGATCGATCCAATTCAATTTTGAACAGAGAGGAACACGATTTCGATTTGGAGAGTGGGGAAAACATTCGATTTCCTTTTTGCAGATGAAGACGGTCTGTTTTTGAATGAATTTGTATTCGTTTTCCCTTTCTTTATTTTTATTTCTGCGTTCGACTTTTAAATTAAAGAAAAGGGATATTGTACGCAGATTCTTAAAAGGCGAGGAAGATGTGATTTTGGCATGTTTGAATATGCTTACAATAGTGATTTGAAGAGAGGTTAAAAGTGCTGATGTGAGCTTTTTTTGTCAAATCAATGGATATATTTTATTTAAATTTTAAATCATGTCGAATTCATAGCATAAAATCGCAACCTCCTATTAAGACATGCTACTGGGTGCTCATAATGTTATACCCTATTCCAAACGCAATGAAAAAGGTTTCGAGTCCTAATTCGATCGTATGGAGAAGATAGCTTTTTGGACCCATTTATTAAATTGAATTTCGATATAAATTTTAACGCGTTTATATTCCGTACGATCAAACGGTAACTCCAAAAGCTATGAAATTTGAAATTCGATAATAATACACTACGGATCCAACGGAACCGGTTTCATCGAATTCCGAAATTGTCTCCCGGATGGCTATTTTTAAAATTGAACGAATCACTTTTAAATTCAATTTTAAAACTTTTATTATCTTCGTTATTATTAATATAAATTTTACAACCCTTTAAATAATTTTTATCGGCTTAAAACTCAAGGTACAATAATTTAACCAATGTTCAATTATAAACTTCAAAATTAAATTATCCAACAAATCGCTATATTTAAATTTTGAATTTATTTTATAAATAAAAACTAAATTTCCATTTTCAAAATCAATCTATAATTCAAATTCAATATTTAAAACCATTTAAATATTCCAAGTCAAACGTCGAAAAACCCGGATCATTACATTCCTCCTCTCTTAAAAGAATTTCGTCCCCGAAATAGCTAAGGCTGGAAAATGCCCTAAACCCATTTACTTATCGAACCCCGCTTAGAAAAAGCTCGATACTTTATTTCCAAACCCTCTACCTTCAACAATTTATTTTTGGTCCTAAACCAAATTCCTTTATTTTGATTAAAATTTCAAAATCGATTTCAGTTAACAAAAATTTTGCCAAAAATTTTCAAAAATTTCTAACACCCTAAATTTTCGAACTTTTTGGGCAGAGTCTCATTTGTACAGAGGACTTTTTGCAATTGACAAGAGAGATAAATATATAAATATCAACCCACACGGTCGGAAACAAAAATATATATCAATATTTATATATTTGTTGTACTTATCTGAAAACGCGCATTATTTTAGCATTTTTAAGCATTATTAAGCAAGCAATTTTCTTCATACGCAAATAGGCAACCAAATTCTATTTCGACAGCCTCCGGTTACATGTACTTACTCAGTTAAATCACATAAGTATAAAAATATGAAAGTTCAATAATATTTCATTTATTTAAATAGTTAAAACACATACTTTCATAAAAAACATGTTATAACACGTTTTTTTAGCAATTACAAGGCTTCCACCATTCGATTATTCATTCTAAATCGATTTATATAGCATTTCATTAAATTCAAATGCTTTACAACTCAATTTTTTTGCATCACTTTATTTTCATACCGAAAAATTCATATCCATTTCAAATTGGTTTAAAAATCAATTTTATTCACTTCTATTAATCCATAGAATTTTATTTACTTCCATTTAAGCCAATGCAAATTTTTCTATGCAATTCCGACTCTATTCGTTTAAATGAATAACCATTTAAGCTTATAACTGTTTTTAATTGATTACAAATCAATTTATATTTAATTCTATTCTATTTCAAATTCAATCCATTTATTTAATATCCCAAGACATATCAATTTATTTACGCTTCAATTGAATTTATTTATAACTTGAGTTATCACCATTTCAAACTATTTCCATTTTACTCGATACATTTCTTTTAATTTGCTAACCAACTAAGTTGAATTTTGTTTAGAACTCAAGTTTCATTTCCAAATTATTTTTAACTTACAATCCAAATTTATTTTACAATTCAAGTTTGGGTTTTTATTTCGTTTCCAAAATACCGGCTCCTTTTATTTTGTCTTGTCTATTTCAATTTTCAATTTTATAAGTCACGCAACAATTATTTTTCATTTTTCCATCAATTCTATATTTGTACACATATTATTTTTACTCGAGATCATACATTTATTTATAGCCCAAATATATTTTTATTCAATTTATTTCAATTTTTACAGGCTATTCCAATTTATATATTCACAATTCCAGGGTTTCACTCAATTTTTTTCATTCAAGATTTAGGCTATATGGTTTTTAGTAATATTTCACAATTCAAAATTTATATTTACTCAATTCGATATTATTTTTAATCTAATTCAAATTTTATAACTTATAGTTATATAGTCACTTAATAATTCTCATTTACATATTTTAATTCAATTCCGAATAACTCAAATCCAATTCACCTTTTAATTTAAATTTCAATTCCTCTTTATCCTCATTCCAAACCATACTTAATTTAAATTCTACCCCAAACAAATTTACTTCTAATTCATTCAATATAATCAAGTAGGAATTTAATTCCAATTTCAAATCACAGTCTATTTAGTTTTTCTAAAATTTAATTTGTTCAACTTAGCTTAAGTTGAATTCCATTCAATTTTATATCTCAATCTAACTTCATTTTCAATTTAATTCAACTTCCTCTCAATTTTACTTAGCTTAAGTTAAATTTCAAATCCATACCATTTTCTTTTACCAATTTAATTTGTTTAATCTGCATAAGTCAAATTCAATTTACGAAAACCACTTTAATTAATTCACTAATTCCTTTTTGTTATTGCCATCACTTCATTTATTTATTCCATTTGTTTTGCTTAAGTTTAATTTTATCCATTTTAACTTTACTCAAGTTAAAATTTAATTACGAAGTCCAATTTCCATAACTTTTTCTCTTCTTTAAAATTATTCTCAATTTTAAAAGTTCACACACACACACACACACACACACACACATATATATATATATATCCTGATGTTTTCTAAACATTTTAATAAGGATTCAAATACTCAGTATTGATTTCAGATCATTTTGAAGTCTCAATATTCCAAAATCACCGTTCTCAAATTTTTTAAACCAACTTGGCTTTATCCAAAACAAATTCCCTTCAGAATTTTCAAAACAAAATTTGTCTGACCAACAAATCTGAATAATCAATTTTGGTTGCAATCCGTCACTTAGAAGCTTGAAAATGAACACGGATGGTGTCGCGGTCATCATCAGAATTATTTTCCAGCCACTTAGTGAGTTTAGTCCTATATCTCTTCCAAAATCCATTTTGAAACAATTTCCTCTGAAAATATTTCCAAAATACGTTTCCACACCACTTTGAAAAATATTTTTCCAAACTTCCTGGGATTTAAATTTCCAGATTCGCTTTGAATCCAATTTTAATTATAATCCATTCATATAATTTATACTTATACAAACTTTCATTTAGTTATATAAACCATTTCCTATTTTATTATCTTGTTTAATTATATATCATCGTCCAAACACTCCAAATTTATATAATATTTTCAGAAAATTTTCCCTTTTATATTAAAATATAATTTGGGTAAAATTGTTTCATTTACCCTATTCCAAAAAAAATACTGTGTCGAATTACTCTATTCAACTGTGTAGAAACCCCTATCGATACAGTTTTACAGACTATGCCGACCAGAGCTCATAAGCTACTAAATAAATCAACCAACACAATATAAAACATTTTATATTCACTAACAAATATGCGCTCATATCTATTAATACACAAAAAATCAGTCTAGAATACTACTCCAATGAGTAATTCACACCAGAGCCAAGGTTCTCGCTTAACTTTTGCTCTGATACCAAGTGTAATGGACGAGGATTTTCGACCCTCCAAAATCGACATCAATACGTCTAATGTATAGAATGCCGAACAATCGGGTGCTGGAAACACCGGTTCGTTAGGGGTGAAGAAGAAAAAGATAGAAGGAAAAAAAGAAATCAACAACATAGAATCTCACAATCGCAGTGGAACAAAATATAATATATAATAACAGATTTTAAATACAATAACTATACTGTTAATATACATACTACTATCAGATAACTTGTCCACATACAACGGAAATAACCAAGTACGTGATATACGTCTAAACTCCTCCAGCTCGTCCCCTGAGCTCCATAGCACTTTAACCTGAATCTGTAATACTCGGTCTAACCCGAGCACTATAATAGAATAACACCCGAGTCAGTCTGGAAAACCAACGTGAGAAAACACACTCAATTTGAATAAGTAGAGTTATCAAAATCCTTAAAAAACAAAGGTATCTCGTCAGGCCGTGTCACACATAAAAATGATGGGTTTTACCTTACGATAACTAAAACAATTTTACAAAAAATCCTCTGATATTATAATAATGTCTAAATACAAATACTTATTCAAATAGCTGAAATTTCCACTGAGGTACCACCCATAGCAGTACATCTCTCGAACAATGCACTGAGGACAATGCTAAGATCCCCTGCTACACAAGACCGGTCTACCTCTAACCTGGATAGACCAAATATGTTATCACCCCGGGTGTTCCCACCCTTACCATCGAGCTCTCCTTCCATGCACAACCATATCCATAGTGTATAGGTTTCCGAGGACGTCTAGAAAGGTGATAGCATACCCTACTTGGATGTGGCCCACTTAGCCTTGCTACATCTTCCCTGTTTTAGTCATTCCTGGTTGATGAGGCTCGAGGCCAAGTGTTACCTTTGAAGGAACGATTTCTCTTAGAATGCTCATCGTCCTCCAGTGATGATGTTATGATAGCATTCATACATACAAGCCGTCCTGGGTCTAGACAAACCGAATCACCGTCTTCATCATCTTCACGGTATTTTTTCGTTAGGTTCACAATGGTATCGAAGTTGTTTTTGGATAATTAACTCCGATCCCGGTCTCTTCGAAACGATTAACAAAAATTGGCCAAAATTGATAGTTGGTTATTTAACCATCAATACACATCCATAAGAAATCATCAACGCTTACAAAACAATTTCCAAATTTTTTATTTCAAAAATCTTTATAGTATATTACTTCTAGTTCTTTAAATTTGAAAACAGTTTCAAATCCTTTATTTACAACGGAACATTTCCAACCCTTCCCAATACTTAGAATTTTTTCCCATTTCATTTTATATTCGACAGTTAGAAAATGCTCTTTTATTTCCTATTTCTCTTTCTCAAAATCATTTACAATTTTATTTGTAAATTTCTCAACTCGTTTTACACGAATTCTATAAATTCCGGAATTCTTTAATTTATTCCCTTAAAATTTTCAAAACCATGTATACTTGCTTATAAACTCAATTCCCTTTGTACTTCTTTATGAATTCTATTTTCATTTTCGAAGTTCACTTTTATCTAACTTCTTCGAAAATTTCCTTACTTTTTCCTAATTTTTGTTCTGAGAATTTTCTTGTAAAACCATCTACTAAACAATATTTTCCAACTCTCGAGAAGGTTTTTAAATACAATTAAACCATTTTCCAAACTTTATATACACACACACATATGTAAATAAAAAAAAGCATTTAAAGAAAAATAGTAAATATTTATTTTTAAAACATGTTTAAATAATTAACAAATATTGGAACACTTTTATAACATCACTTTTTAAAGCATTTTTTAAAATCAAGGATTTATTAAGATAAATATTAAGTATTTGAAAATTCACTTCTGAAGTATTTCAATACTAACTAACTTTGAATTACATAATTTAATAAACAAAATTTTCCATTTTAAAATAAAAACTTAATTTATTAATAAAAATATATTTTAAAATCATAATAACCAAATTTCAATTTATAACCCATCTCACTTTCTATCACATCATTTCAATTTCGGTCTCCTTAACCATTTTGACTTTAAAAATAGTATCCACTATTTTTCTCTCACCCTATTTCCATATACAACTATCAATTCTCTCTGTAAATTTATCTTTCCAATTTATCAGCTGATTTCGATTTCTTTTATATATAAAATTCGTTTATAAATCCCTATAACCCTTTAAGTTCCACTAAAAATAATCTTATTTATAAAATTCCATTTTTATAAATTCAATCCTAATAAATTCCATTTATTTGTTCCAATCTATTTTTAATATTGTTTTCAACTTCCTTTCATATTTTTTTCGAATATCCGTTTAAAATCCAGTCTTTAAAAAATTCCTTTATATAACTTATCTTAACTTCTTTATTTGAAATATTTTCTCCGCATTATTTAACACGATAAAAAATTCACCATTTCTTATCCAAACCAATCTCCTTTAAATAGTCCAAATTTCAATGTGCATATTTTTATATTAAAAATCAGTTTTTGATTCCTTAAAAATTAAAGTAATATTTAGGGTATTTAATATTCCCAAAATTAATTTCCATGCTATTATATCATTTAAAAATTTACAACGCACAATAGTCCAGGATTTTATATATATGAAAAATACTAATATATCTAAGGAATCCTGTTGGATCCCTCCAACCTATTCCTGTGCATCCACATATTTTAGAAAATAAAAATACCAATCCCACTTCTAGGGGGATATCGTGGTATATAGGGTCATCTGCTATTATGCAGGGCACATAGGGTCTCATCTGCTATAATGTGCGGGAATATCACTCCAACACTAATACACACACACACTACCATATATAGCCATCCAACAAATAATTATAAATTTATCAATCAATCAAGAATCCAACAAATTTAAATTTAACATTTAAATTTAAATATTGTAATCCAATAGAGTGAGAAATTCTCACCTTGATTTTAATTTGCGATCCATTCCAATTTTTGATAAATAGCCGCCTCTAAAAAATCTTTAGTTAATTCCAGATTATAATTTGCGACCTTTGTACCTAGTGTATACATTTTACGAATTTTATAAGGTTTATTTTATTTTTAATTTTTAATTAATAAAACTAATAACGATTAAACTTAAATTTTCAATTTACCTTCACGATACTAGATACTCTGGTAAATTTGCTAGCTAGAGCAGGATCAACGAAAATAAGAACCTTGGTATGGCATACGTCAATACCTCCGGCCAAGAACTCAAGGCCATGATTCAACCACAACAAAGTCTTCTGACATTATCTTCAAAGATCACAGCAATAAGGTAGAAGCTCAAAGTTATCATGCAATGGAGATCTCTAGGCCATTAAAAGTTGAAGTATCGATCTCTAAAAACTGTACATCTTAGGCACCCCGACGGATCAGAGTCATGATCTACATTTTCACCACTAATGCAAAGCATTATCAGTTCTAAGTCAAAGCAGTACTTCTTAAGGCGGTCCATATAGGCGGGGCATCTTAAGATCTCAACAATGAACAAAGTTCCTGTTAGAACACCGCACCACTTCCAGTGAACAATCATCACAGATCGACAACTTTAAAGCTTCAAATCTTGTCAAGGCAGTGTGGTTCTGGAATGTGATAAAGGGGAAAGGTCTGGACTTTGAGTTCGAATCGATTCAATTTTGAACATAGAGGTACATGATTTCAATTTGTAGAGAGGGGAAAACATTCGATTTCCTTTTTCCAGATGAAGATGATCTATTTTTGAATGAATTTGAATTTGTTTTCCCTTTCTTTATTTTTATTTCTGCGTTGAATATTAAATTGAAGAAGAGGGAAGTTGTATGCTGATTTTTCAAAGGTGAAGGAAGACGTGATGTTTGCGCGTTTGAATATGCTTGCTACAGTGATTTGAAGAGAGGATAAAAGTGCCGACGTGAGCTTTTTTTGTCAAATAAATGAATATATATATATATATATATATATATATATTATTTAAATTTTAAATCGTCTTGAATTCCTACCTTAAAATCTTGACCTCCTATAAGGCATGCCGTTAGACGTTCATAATGTTATACCCCTATTCCAAACGCAATGGAAAAGTTTCGAGTCCTAATTCGATCGTATGGAGAATATAGCTTTTTGGACCCAATTATTAAATTGAATTTCGAAATAAATTTTAGCGTATATATATTCCTACGACCAAACAGTAACTCCAAAAGCTATGAAATTTGAAATACAATAATAATACACTATTACGGATCCAATGGAACTGGTTTGTTGAATTCCGAGACTGCGTCCTAGATGGCTATTTTTAAATATCAATTTGAACAAACTATTTTTAAAACTGAGCAGATCACTTTTAAATTCATTTTAAAAACTTTTATTATCTTCGTTATTATTAATATAAATTTTACGAGCCTTTTAAATAATTTTTATTGGATTAAAACTCAAGGTACAATAATTTAACCAATGTTCAATTATAAACTTCAAAAATTAAATTATTCCACAAATCACTATATTTAAAATTTGAATTTATTTTATAAATGAAAACCAAATTTCCACATTCAAAATCAATCTATAATTCAAATTCAATATTTCAAATCATTTAAATATTCGAAATCAAACGTCGAAAAGTCGGGTCGTTACACATTACTTAAATATGTAAACATATTCGCCATAATTTTCCTGCCATATTAACTTATAAGCTTACTCAAGTTTGCAATATCCTAATATAATTCACATTCATTATACAAAACTTTTCCAAAATGCAAATTAAACTTTTCTAGAAATTTCTACTATGTTTAAAATCTTGCATCACTTTGTGAAACTCCACAAATCATTTAAGAAATTTCAAAATTTCTCAATTCTTTCCAAAACTCTATGTCCATATGTCTCATTTTAGTACGTGGAAGTCCCTATCGATAACGACGATCAAAGGCATCTACCAGAATTCTTGAAGCATTCAACGGACAAATTAACACAATTCAATTTTCAATTTTCTTCAAAATATTTTATCTATATATTTGGATAAAATAATACTTCCTACTATGATATAACCACATCTATAACGTAAAATACAATTTTCAAAATTCCTAGCGGCAACTTCAATATTAAAAATACCACAAGGACTTAATATCAATAGTTACAAATTTAACACAAACAATCATCAATTAATACTAACATAAATAATCAAACATAAAAGATGTTCGGCGAAAATAAATTAATACATTTCCACCGCATACTTTGATTACCAACAAATCAGAATATAAACATTTACGTCTAGCCACTGGAGATAAAACATTATACATTTCATACTTATTAATTATTTGTAAAATATCTTATACAAAAGACTAATATGCTCTTTGATGATTACTACAAGTAAACATCATTTGATAAGTAATATATGCATACATGTACTTCTATTATATCTTCCAATAACTAAACTCTCAACACGCCTAAGGGACAGGAACCCTAAGTTTCTTCTAAGCCAATGACTCGTGTCACATATATACAATGCATTGTTCTAAAACTGCTCTAATACCACTTTGTAACACCCTACCTCTATACCTTTATAATCCAAGAGTATTAGAGAGTAATATTGTTAGATAATATGGAAATGAGGCTATGTAGGGTATACGAGTGAATATTCGCTTGGAATAACACTGGTACATATTAAAACATTGGATATATTACTCACCTATATGTACACAGTATTGGTATAAAGTAATAAACATGTGTGTGTCTAAGGTAGAAAGATACAAAATATACTGTACATAAATAGAGAATACAAAGTCAGTATTGCAACTACAATATATAATATGCAACATACAATGTCTGTTCAAAATATCTCAAGAATATACATAAATGAAGTATATATATTTAATAATCTACAACTAAACTGCCTAACTTGTCTCCACTAAACCTAATAAACACAATTTGGTCTTGTCATCCTTTACCTAAAATATCTCGAGCTGACCCAAGTATTATAAAATAATATGCGAGTCGGACTATGTCTAATCAATGATCATAAATAAGGTGATACACTATAAACAAGAAAGAATAATATGCAATTTCTATCAAAGATACTCAAATGTCTGATGACATGTCAAAGTATGTGTGTGTCTACATACATACATACATACATACATACATACATACATACATACATACATACATACATACATACATACATACATACATACATATGTATATATATATATATGGTTAATAAATCTAAAAAGAGATATATTCGAATGGCGACCGCTTCTTCATCATCGAACCCTAACCCTATGAACTTGAATTTTGAATCCGACTATAACGTCTCGCCTTTTCGCACGTTTTAGATCCGACGATAAACCACACACGTCAGACTTAAAACACACAGAAGGGCGGATTGTTATGGGGTAAATAAGAAAAAGCAGAGAAAGAAAGAAAAACAAAACAGAATCTTGCAGCGGAATGATAAAATATAATAATCAAATATAGTTCATGAGGCCGTTTTATAAAATATTCTATTATACTTATACAATACATATCAGAGTTACACTCACCAGAGAATATTAATAATGCAGCGGAATAAAATGATGTAGTGGAATAATATAATAGATAATAGTAATACAAATCTTCATCTTCTTCCTCCAGAATAAAAGCTTCATATCCTGAAATGCTCGGACTGACCCGAGCGAATTGAAAAGGCAAAACATTCGAGTCAGAACTAAAAGATCTTATGTAAGTTAAATCAATGGTAAAATATGAGTGGAACGGCGTCAGAGATGTTTACGGGATTTGACATCTCCTATCCAGTGTCAAACGTGAGTGCAGTAACTTAAGAGATGCTCGGGATTTACATCTCGTAAGGATCCGTTAAACTATTTACTATGTAGTAATATTTCGCTATTATAATAGTATCTAAAGTAAAGTAAACTTACTTTTTAATAGCATTAAGGGGCTATCCATATTGCCCTTAACACGTAATAGTCCCAGTAGTCCATCCAATATCATGTCCCTCCTGATCGGGAAGCCACCAAAGGATACCACACGGGCTACAGGAGAAAACCAAACTCGTACAAGGCGCGATAGGGTAGGTGACACGGCACAACTAGGCAATGCCAGGGCAGATATACCAATTGCTATCCGGGTTGGTGGTAACCGTAGTGCGCAGCTACCGCCTACCTCGAGCCACACCTCCAAATAAAAAAAATCAAAAATGGCCACCAAATCAATCCAAAGGTCAAAGTATAATATCTAAGGGATGTGTCCGATCAAAGGTGCTACCTCATTGGCCCGAGAATCGCTCCTGTTTTAGCCACCTTATGCCAACTCACGGGAGTCGGGTCCACGTATTTACCTCAAAGGAAACGCCGCGACCATCCTACTTCATTCTGGAATCTCCACCGCGTACACGGTTGTTAAAGTGGTTTTCGGGGTTGGCAGAGAGTATGACAACTTCCGATCCCGGTCTCTTTAACAACCAAACATTATTATAAAACCGCGGTCATTTTAAAATAATTTATACTTCAAAACCAGAATATAATATCCATTTCAAAACCATATAAATACGATATCATTTCCGGTTTAAAACCCAAATCAACATGATATCATTTCAAATATATCATTTTCTAAAACCATAACAATTTCAGAGTTAAAAAATTATTTTGAAACCAAAACTTGAAATATAGCCTTTCAAAAACATAAAACTTTGAATTTCATAACTTTGAAAACATACTACCACTTAAATGGTTTAACTATTAAATTACTTTATATAATAAAATAGCTTCTTCACCTTCACAAATCAATTCCAAATATGGATTTAAATCCCCAAATAAACCAATATATTTCCATATATGTCAAAGCTTTAATTATCCCACCATTTCAAAACTTATTCTTTGATAATTTCATATATATCAATTTCAACTACTATTATTTAGATTTGAAATGTTTACTAAATAAATCAAATATCATTTTAGTAAAACCTTTAGACTTCAATAACTGGATATTCTTCCAATTAAATTAACTTGATAATATTCATTTAAATCAATTTGATATTCATTTAAATCCTCTAAACAAAAATCAAGTTATAAAATCATACCCTTTAAATCTCAAATTTATTTACATTTCAAATCAGATTTTTCGAGGATAATTCTTAAATACTTTAATTCAAATCAAGATCACATTTATCTTCCAACCTTAATTTTATTTGAGTCATTATAGACTCTATATATAATAGAATTTAAATAGATACTTAACCATTTATATATATAGACTGCGGTGCCTGCATATAATTTTCTATCCTATGGTCAAGTGATACAGATATTTATCATTTCAATCCGTAATTTAAAATAAAAGATTTCGGTTATATATCATTTCAAACCGCAATCCCGAATGAAAAGTAAATGCATAACAACTTGCAGACTATGATGATATAAATAAAACATCCATTCAGCCATCATAAAATCATACATCCATCACAATCATCATACAAAACAGTCAATAAATATCAATATATAACTGATAATATATAACAGGTAATTAACTAGCAGTTATATTCAATAATAAATTAAATAATGATTTAATTTAAATAATGCAATTAACTGAGATGATGATTAAAAATATACAAACAATCATAAATAAATTCATAATCACGACATAAATTAATTTAACAAACATCAGAAATTTTAGAAGTTGTGAGTGGGTTAAAACACTCACCTTTTGAATTTAAATTGAATTTAAATCCAATTTAAACCCAAAAATCGAACAGTCTCAGAATCCATCCAAACCAGGCCAAAATGTCCGGAATTCCAATACGAACCTAGCGGAGAAAACCACGCGTGAATTGGATCTCGTATTCGAAAGATATTTACGTTAGAACATAAGAAATCAAAAATTAAATTAAAAATAGAAAAAAAAGAAAAAAAAACATGACTCACCCAAATTTTTTGCCACACAATCATCTCCCTCTACCATGCAACAGACCCTATCGAACGCATGCAAATCCTTCGAACCCAACGCAGCTCATTGACCAAACTTTGACCATGTCGTACGATCGCCACTGACCGCCGTTGCGATGCCGACCACCCCATCCTCCTCGTCTTGGCGATCCGAGCACAACGACCCCACCCAGACAACCTCCGGCCGCCTGTAGCACTGTGGGCCGCCGCCTAGGGTTAAACCCTTACCGAATTGTTTCTGAAGATCCAGCCGTTAACTCACCACGAAACCCATATGGATGCGATACGCGTTCGACTCTCCACAGAACCCTATCGTTGATTTCCCGATCAGACGAAATTCATCGTCGAGCGATGAACGGCCGAAAATAGTTCATCGATTTCTGGCCAAACAGTGACCCAAATTGGAAAACGAATTATAGATCTGGGTTACGCTCTTCGAGGGCTTCGACATACATTTTTTCTGAATTTTTTTGAGGAGTTCGAAATTTTTGCTTTGGATTGAAATTTGGTTTGTGTTTGGATCTACAATATGTTTGTCTGCCATTGAGGAGGAGAGATAGTTGAAATGTACGTACATACAAATGAGAAATAGGAGTAGGCTAGGGTTTATAATAGGGTATTTATAGAGAAAGTCAAAATAGAATAGATGGACCCGATTTAAACGTGTTAAACGATGAATGGCCCGAAAAGCCCGTTTCGACTATGGAACAAAATTAGGTCAACCCATATATCAAAATAGGTGTTTTAAAATATTTTTAACGTGGTGGAACAAGTTTCAAGTCCAAATTCCATCGTATGAAGAAGTTATGCTAAAATCATTTTATTTCAAATTGATTTCAATTTCATTGCTTTCAAGGCGTTTCACGTTTGTACGATCAAACGACATGTCTGATCGCTACGAAACTTGAAACCTTATAATAATTCACCAATACGGATCCGATGAAACTGGTTTCGTCGAAATCCGAGTCAATGGCCAAAATGGCTATTTTCCAGTTAATTAAATAAATAATTAAACCCTATTTTTAACTTTCAATTATATAATTGACAAATTTTATCACTTTTATATTTCTCAATCATTTACAATGATTTAAACAAATTTAAATGTCAATTTAACGTTGATTCATTCATCAATTTCAACGTTAACCTTCATTTTCCTTATATTCAGAAATTATAATTTAATTTACAATAATTCCAATTAATTTACTTTTCATTCTATTGTTCGATTCATTGAGGCTAGATGGATGAAATTAACTTTGAAATCAAGATCTACAACATTAATATTATCTAATTTCAACTAAATTTTCAATTAACGAATAATTAAATATTTAATTTCATTCATTTGCAATTAGTCCAATTATGGAATGTTTGTTCCAACAAATTTTTTTTATTTGATTTAAATCTTTATACCACATCCACCAATTTTGAATAATATAGTTAATGCTGGTTTTTACATTATATTACATAAATATACTCAACTTACTTTCTTTATTGTGTATTAGCTATAATTTCCATTAGTATTGAAATCTTTGCCAAATATAGCATTTGCATTACTTCCTTTATTGGGATTTCATTCCACATATTTATAGTCAACTTATATTATCATCACTACCTTTCATTTTAATTATCAATTCATTCATAAACCACAACAATACATTATTACCAAATATTACCTTAAATCCACCCTAACGTAATATTTAATTCCATTTATTACAATAGTTTCAATTAATAGTGATTGCGCTAAATTAGTTTGCATTAACGTTATTTCATTAATCTACATCCATACATTTAATATTCCCAATAAATTTACTTACTTGGTCTTATGCTTCTATTACACCAATTACTACTTTATAATAAGTTTACATTTCAAATTTAAATTTACATTCACCCTTTCTGTTATTTATTTAATTATCATTAAAGTACATTTAGTTATCTTTATTGGTACTTGGTGAATTAACTGGTAACACAACCATTATATCCTTTATAATACTTGTATATTTATTCTTCACAAACAACTACTATCTATAATAATATTTCACAAATTAATTCAATAATTACTCTTGTTTTTCTCATATTCCCATCTTTATATCATGCCTATTATTACGCTATAAACTGGTTACTATTGTTTGCCTTTCATCTACTTGCCATATTCTCCTTCCCATTATTGTAACCTTTATTTATATTCATTTATTTAATTTAAATTCCAATTCAATCATTATTAGTTATGTACAAATTCCTTTATTTATACAACACTTACATTTATTTACTTATTGTAAATTTATACCCAAATGCAAAAATTTACACTTTCCATTATTATAACAATTTGAATTCCATTCTAGTTATTATTTTTATTAATAATTCACAAATTCAACATTCCCATTTGTTTCTTACATTTAGCTTATAACCAAGTATGATAATTCACATTATTTCAATTAATGGCAATTTCATTTTAAATTGTTAATTTTAATTACAACTGCTATATTTAATTTCTAACATTCACTCCAATATAAATTAAAGATTTTTATTTTTTCTAAATTTAATTACAACATCTCATTAATTTAACCAATTTTAATTATTGAAATTTACGGGTCGTTACACTCTCCCCCACTCAAAACTTTTCGTCCCCGAAAAGGAAAAAGAAGGGAAAAGAAAGAATTAAATAAAAAAATACATCTTTTCGAATATTAATTTTATAAACAATTACAATTTACAAAATTAATTAATTTGAATAAAATATACCAATTTATAACCATTAAGTCTTTTTATACTTAAATTAATAAGGTTTGGAAAACATTTCGATAATTTTCTAAGTCCAAAATTTATGGAAAATTTTGGCAGAGTCTCCTTTGTACGGAGATGCTCAGAAGAAAATATAGTATCAAATATAATAATATACAACATATATTTTCCAAAACAATATATCCCAACATGGGAAAAATAATATAATAAGGATATAAACCGTAATCCGACAACGTACCTATTCGTCGGGCAATTACGCTTAATTATGAAACCAAAAGCAGCAGCAATTGCTTCAATAAACTGTATTTCAATTATATAATCCAAAAGGTTAATGATTATATAAAATGAAATATTTAAGTTGTTTTAATCACAACAAAAAAATCAATCAACCATCACTTGCAACATACAACCATCAGATCGAATCAATGCAAATCAATCATTCATATCAACCAAAACAAATAGTTGTTCGGGTTTAGAACTTTAAATTGTATGGAATGAAAAATAAACTACTAAATGCACCCTTTACTCAATAGTCTTAGGTGAAGCTAAATAGATTATTCATTCATCTAAACAATTTTAAAGCATCATTTCCCAAACAGTCACAAACCAAACAAACAACACTTTCAAATAAGAAATCAAGTTAAATTTTCCAATTTCATAGCATTTATTGTTTTATTTCCTTTTATTATATTACATTCATTTATTCACTGCTCAATTTCATTTATTTACAATATTCATCTTTCTGTTTATTAAAATAATTAACTTCAACATTTGCTTAAGTCTACAATTACTTTATTTAAAACATTTACCTTTTATCATATTTTATTATAGTAAGATTTCCATTATAACTTAATTTTATAACAATTACAACATCAATTCTTGTAAATAAAAGCAATTTATTGAACGCTTCATTACATACTTTTGCTTGTACAATTTTCTTTACATTTTCTTATTGAACATTTCAACTTTTAATATTTGGTAAGTTATATATATGCTTTTAAAGAATGTAATTGAAACTTATACAAGTTTTACCTCATCTTTAAATTTAATTTTATGCTCAATGATTACATCCTTTTGTTTTATATGTTACAAATTTCCACTTTCTTTTTATTTATAACTTAGCATTAAATCTCTATTTAATTAGAGGTTCCACTTTTTAATTAGTTACATTCAATTTCACTCCAATAATTGAAACTACTAATAACAGAAACTTAAGAATTAAAAAACCGGGTTAAACTTCAAATTATTTTAAAGATAATATGTAACAACCCTGAATTTTGTGATTTATTTTAATTGTTTATTTTGATTATTTTATTTGAAAACTTTATTATATTTATTAAAATGAATAATTTTTTTAAAGAATATTTTGATTTTTGTGTGAATTATAATTGCAAACCTGAATAAATAGGATATTTCCAGAAAAGTGGATTTTGGTCAATTTGATCAAACTTTGCTTTTAAATTTAAAATTTAAATATTTGAATTTTTTAATTTTATCTTTTATTATGAAGATAGATTAAATTTTAAGAATACTACTTTTCGTTTCGTTGAAATCCAATTTATATTGTGAAAGTTATATTTTTTTACAATATTGGGTGTAAATTGATTTATTTAACAATATTGTTTATTTAACTTATAAATAATATTTTATTTGTTATCTTACTCTAGTTTGTATATATATGTTATGTTATATATATTTTGTCATTTAAATATTTTTAAAGTGATGTTTAAATTTTTCCAAAGCTTACTGAATTTATTTCTAATTTTTAACGCCTAGTTTGCCATTTAAGCCATTTTCTTAATTTAAATTCTATTTAATTAAAATTTAATTATTTACTTTATATATTTATTTTCATTTCTGAGTTGTTATCTTTATTTTTTTGGTTTTATATGTATTTATAGATTAGTAAATAAATAAAAGGAAATTGAAAAAGTTTATGTCTCTTTAGTTGCTTAAGACCCTTTGTTTTCCCGTCTCTTCATTTTCCAACCTCTTGTACTCAATTGCTTTGGCTGACTTCCTCGTTTCTTTCAGCTGATTATTTTTTCATTCACATACACAAATCTTTCTCAACTCACAAAAATAGCCGGCCTCCATTGCTTTAAATTTTTGGTAAAAAATCTTTTCCTTTTTCATGTTTTCTCTTGTTTTCATATTAATTTTGCACTTGTCTTCATCCCTATATGGCTCGGCTCCTCTCTCCTCCACCATCTTGGCCACCTCCACCACCATCCCCTCTGACCAACATCATCTCCATCCCCTTCCTATGCCATAGCCAAGCCCCTATGTGATGAAGAACCACCTTAAAATGAAGCAACATCACCTACATATGTACAAGCCTAGCACTTAGGTCTAGCACTACCTCTCTCAACCACCTAGGCCGACCAACCACCACCACCAATGGCCTGATCTCGACCTAACACACCTCTATACACCCTCACTTGACCATACCTGAAGTGGCTGTGACCTCCATAGCCTTGGCCGACCCCAAAGTTGCATAGAAACCCTTGCTTTTGCCTTTGAACATTAGCCTCTTGCCTCACAAACCTTTACACCACTTTCTCTAGGATAGGCCGATCCCTATAGGTCCACAACTAGACCTTAGAGCAAGCTTTAATCGTGTATTTTCCAGCCATGGCTGAGCCTTTGCTGGATGAAGGCAAGTGCAATTGGTTTGGATTTTTTTGTGCTTGAATTTATAAGTTGTTTAAAAGTATGTGTAGTGTTTATTAATGTATATTTGAATTGTTTTGTCTCATGTATTCAAGGCATTTAGTCTTGTCTCTCTCACATTCAAATCATTATCGTGCTCTCGTGCTTTTATGGATCTCTATTGGGTGTAGTTGTTTGCCATCTCCAGCTTAAACAAGTAAGTTATTCTCACTAGACAATATGTACATATATAACTAGCAAATTGACCTCTTTTGAATCTGTAAAATGCATTATCATGTTACACCTGCTATATTATGATTATATGATGTTCACCCATGCTTAAACACCTATTATAACATCTGTTACTGTTATATTATGTTGTTCTGTTATTTTTATCAGTTTATCACACTGCAAGTTCTCTTTAGATTAGAATCACTATAGGTTGAAATGATACATACCCGAACGGACTTTAGAATAGGAGAAAATCGTTATGGGCTGAAATGATTGGCCTGAATGATTTTAAATTATTTTCATTTACTTGGGATTGCGGGTTTGAAATGATAAAACCCAGGTTTTCTTTGTAAATTACGGGTTGAAATGATATATTACCCGTATCACTTTACCTAGGCTAGAAAAGACCCGTAGTTAAAATATGTTTTTCTAAAATTTGTAAACTATTTTAGAAATGAAAATATTATAATATTTTTTTAAAATTTGATTGAAAAAATGATTTTTGTAAATTATTATTGATTTTCTGAAAACTTATAAGTTAAATAAATTATGGGGGTTGGAAAATTTGAAATGTAAGTTGTTTGGGAAATTTTAATTTGGTGATAATTGGAACTTAAATTAAATATGAATTATGATAAATTTATGATAATTTGGATAAAAATGAATTTAAAAATGATTTAATAATATATTAATGATTTTTGAATAAAGTTGAAATATGAAATGAATGAATATTTAAGTTGAAATTTTGAAATATAACTAAAATTGGAAATTTGTGAATTTGGCTTAAATGTCAATTTTAAATTAAGTAAATAAAAATGAAATTAAGTTATATTTCAAATTTAAACTTAAGTTTAAGTAAAAATTTAATTTAATGAATTTAAATTTAGTGTTGGAATTTAATAAGCAAATTATTATTAAATATTTATTTTTGAATGGAAATTTAACTTTATAAAATCATGAATTTATGGAAAATAAAATGATAATTTTAGAAGTGAAAATATGCGACTTGATAAGTTGAAAATGATTTAAATAAAAATATAATTGTTTGTGAAATTAGATTGAATATTTGAAGTTAATTAACTATATCTTTTGAAATGCTATTATTTCTAATGTAAATGATTTTACAGCAATTATAAATGATGTAGTTGATAATAATGAACTAAATGGCTAAATTTAATTAAAGGCTATTATAGCATTTTTGTAAGTGATATAATTGTTGAATTTAACTAAGTTTCTTTAAAACTAATGTAACCTATTACAGCATTCTTAAATGTTATCTTCTGTTAAATTGAATTATTTTAAAAGTAACTTTCCGTAGCATTTTCTAAATGTTGCGAAAGTTGAATTTTCATTGTTTTAATAAATTTAAGTGAATAAATGAGTTTTGAAAGATTAAAATTTTGGAAATTTAATAATTTAATTATTAAATATAATAACTTTATTTAATTATTTAAAATGAAGTAATTTGTTTTGAAATATAAACTATTTTGATGTGTCTTGAAATGGTATTTTAAATTAAATGAATGTGGTTTTGAAAAGATAAGATATTTTGATATTTTGAAATGGATTTTTGAAATGATATTAAATTTTTAAAAGATATTTGATTTTAGAAGTATAAAATTTCCATTTCGAAATTTTAACCATGGGATGTATTTAATTTATAGTTTAACTGATCCTTAAAGGATGGGCGACCCCAAGCATCCTTTAAGTTAGTGTAAATTACTACTACAATTCACTTGATTTGGTTTACATTATATAAGTATATATGTCCTGACTCAGGTGTTTTGTGTTTTACTTTACGCTCAGGTCAGCCTGAGTATTCACAGCTTTGGATTCTCTTTTTGGAGCTGGTCTTTGTTGGAGTTTCTGCTTATCTACATTTATATCTACTTCTGTTTCAGCTATTTTTTATCTCATGTATTAGTGAACTTCTATGTATTTGCGATTTCTATTATGTTGTTTTCAGACTGTATTATGTATTTGGTTTGAGACTCTGTTACAGTAGCTTCATGAACTTTTTTAAATTTCCGCTGCGAGCTATTCTGATATTTATGTGTCTGTGATTCTGTGATTTGTATTTCATTTGCTCCAAATTTATTTACAATGCGGTATTTTGAGTGATTCAAGTCCGACACGTGTGGATGCGAATGGCTAAAAATATTGGGTTGTTACAGTTGGTATCAGAGCTTTGGTTTTTTTGGCAAACCATAGCCTACAGAGTAAAAACTCAGTAGAGATAGGGTAGAAATACCCTAGAATGAGTGAAATCAATCTCAGAATCATTTCCTTATAAGAGAACGTATTTTCGAAGTATAAAATGATTTCCAAATGATTTTTAAAGGATTTTCAAATATTATTTTGGTATAAATTTTTTTCTTATTTTGAAACCAAGATTTTCTAAACTTCGTTCCTTCTGTATCCGCCATATTAGAAATCTCTTGGTTAGGATTCTTATTGATTAGGTTTCCTTGAACTTTGGAACACTCCCACTTGTTCTGAAATCCAGTCTTGTCTTCCCTATTTTTATCCATTTTGATATTTGAGATTCCATAATGCCACTTTGGGTTGACCTCTCTAAAGATCGGTGATTCCGCCAATCTTTGAATGATTTGTGAAGGGGTGAAACTCCTTCACAATTGGCATTGATTCACCGGAGATTTCTATATCCTTGGTTTACAATGCTATTTATCTCCTGCTCTACATGGTTTCTATCTCTGGCGATCGAATGTCGATTTGCCTTATATTTCCGCATTGATTATATTTCTGAAGTCTCGGTTGATCGGCTAAGGTAGCCCACGATTTATATAGGCTTATCCATCTTCTATTTGGTAATAAAATTATCTCATATTCGTTCGAGCTTATCTTCGAACCAGAATTCTATTTGATTAGAGTCCTCTAAATTTGAATCTCTGTTTGTTTGAAATCTATCCTTGAATCATTCTTTGGGAATTTGTGTTTGGTTGTATTTTGGAATTTGTGCATGCATCGAAATTATTATTTTGATAAGGATGACCGTATTTTGTATATAAAAGTGAAATATTTTCAATAAGGATTTTATATCTTTTGAAAATGAGAATTTGAAGCTTTGAAAGGATTTTAAATTTTGAAAATTTTATAATAATTTGACTTATATAAAATGATTTATAACTGAAGAGTTTTGAATGTTGAATTTCGAGGAATTGAACTCCGGTGTTTTGAAATCGGTTTTAAGATTTGGGAAATTTAAAGATATTTCTCCGAATAAAATGTTTCAAATGTATTCGAATGAATTCCAATGATTTAAAAGAGGTTTCAAAGAAGTTTTAAGAAAATAAAAGTCCAAAACCCACTTATGTTGCTGGAAAATGATTTCGGTGATGAATGCATGCATCATCGACATTGATTTTCGAGTTTTTGAGTGGGGGAGAGGCCACTCTAGTAGCTTTGCTATGTGAGTGATTTTGTGAAACCAAATTTTGATTTCATATTTTGATGTATGGTTTGATATTTGGAAGATATATGTATGTATATATATTTGAAATGATTTAAAATAAGCCGGTGTTCAGTCTTCGAGATTTAGATTTGTTTGGTATAACCCTATCTTTTGGAAATTAGTATACTAATTTGTTGGTGATTTCCAACTCTTGGATTTGAAAATATGATTTCTTCGACTATTTTGAAGGTCCGAGCACTTCCAAATTAAGGTTAACTTTTCAAAGCTAAGAAATTTTGAAAGGTATAAAGTATTTGATAAAGAATATAAGTTTAGTTTGGTATGATTAAAGTATAAAGTAATATACTGGTTGGAACTGTTTGTTGAGTGAAATAAATAAGACTACTTTGATTTATACTGGCATGAAATATAGATTTGAAATGTTTTGAATAAAGTATACACATAGAATAATAATCTTTTCAATGGTAAATTGGATTTTTCATATGGAAATAAATAGTTTGAAGGTTTTAAAAAGTGATGGTTTTAAACTTTGTAACCATTTTAGATATTTTGATGATTGAAATGATTTGGAAATGATTTAATCTTTAATTTTGATAAAGAATGTGAATTTGAAATGATAATTGATTTAGATAAATGAACATTTGAAGTTTATAGTTGTATGAAAGGATATTTAGTTTACTTGTAATTTGAGTTTATTTAAAATGATGGATTTATGAAATAAATATTTCAAAACTAAGTAATAATGAAGTAAAATTTGAGATATATGAAATTATTAATTTAGTTTTGGAATATGGTATATTTAAGCTTTGAAATATATTAGAGATTGAATAGTACATTTATGGATCAAATCTTTATTCAAAATTTGATAATATTTGAAATGGTTTTGTTGAAAAACTACAATGAATTGAAACTGATGGTTTGAATTGAATAAAAGTTGGAAATTTAGATTTGGGTTTAATTGAATAAATCTATGGAATGTAAAGAATTAAAGGAATGTTTTATGATTTCAAATGTATGATTTCGAAATGTTATGATTTTCAAAGTGTAATGATTTCAAGTATTTTGGTTTCGAAAGATTTATAACTTTGGAAGTATTATGATTTTTTTGAAAGTAAATATATGTTTGAAATGGAAGTGAATTTGTTTGACCTAAATTTTTGTTGATTTGGAAATTTGGATTATTTTCTAAATCTATTGTTTTAAGAAACTTTAAAACTGAATAAATGTAATTTGGAAGAAATGATTTGGTGAAATCATATATGATTTTGAAACTTAATTGATATTGAAATGGTTTGAAATTGAGAACCTTGTTTATTTAAATACTTTGATTTGGGAGTTATCGAACTTATATAAAAATTGATTTGTATAAGCATAAAGTGATTTGAAACTATTTATTTGAAAACCGTTGATTGGAATGGGTACTCAATTTGGAAAGAGAAATCTTATACAATCGAAGTCTATATAAGTATGATTTGATATACTATGGATTTGGAAATATTTGATTTGAAATGGAATCTTATATATAATGGACTTTATATAAGTATGATATTTGAAAGTGATTTTGAAAGGTACTATATGATACATATTTTCGAAGTAAAGATATGGAGAGCGCCTTCGACTTGATATCCGCTTTATGGCCACACTGTGGATTCATTCTATCGATATTATTCTCTCTCTGATTTGGGTTTTCCGGATATGATACTCGAGTGTCCATCGAATTCCATGGCGATCTCCATGGTCTTACGAGCGCGACTACATAGCGCAACTGCCTGGCTGAGACGGCCTAACGGTACGGATTATTTCCTGGGGGATCCAGGCGTAACCATTGCGTATCCTACAATCTATGTAGGTCGCATTAGTAGCAAAACTGCTTGGCTGAGACGGCCTAGAGGTACAGATTGTTTCCTGTGGGATCCAGGCGTAACCATTGTGTATCCTGCACTCTACTAGTCATCATGGCGTAACTTGCAGGGTTGAGAAACCTTGCGGATACAGATTGTTTCCTAGGGGATCCAGGCGTAACCATTGTATATCTACGATCCATGGTTAGACAACCATTTTGGTTTGGTTGATTTGTTTGGATTGTACTTTCCATATCTATTTTTTAAAAGTGTTTTCTAGTATTTTCACTGGGTGTTGAAACAAGTCTATTAAGTACCTGAAGAATTCTAGCTTTGCGCCTGATCAACGCATAGCCAGAGCCTACAGGAACGAAAGTAAACTTGTTAAGACATCGAGTTATAAAAATATTTAAGTAAAGTATTATATAAAGGATATTTTAATCATGATTTAATTTTTTTTTAAATATTCATTATTTCGAACTATTAAATTTGAATCAAATGACTATTTATCATATTATAAAATGTTATAAATTTTTGAAATGTATATGGTTTTAAAATATGGTTCATCCTTGTCTTTCAACCTATTCTCCCTTCTAGCTATTTCTACCTTTTTCCTCTTCGAAGATCCTTTCCGCATTGTGGAAAGAGTTGGTTCTTTGGCTTATCGTCGAGATTTGCATCAAAAACTTTCTGGAGTGCATGATGTATTCCATGTCTCACATCTCCTCTAGTATCTTCTTGACCTATCTCTTTTTATTCAAGACTTCTGCTCTTGATAGTTTGGATATTTAGCCTAAATCTGACTGTCGAGAGGAAGTCACTTCGTATTCTCGACAGAGGTACGAAGCAGCTAAGAAGGAAATCTGTTAGTCTGATCATAGTACGATGGGTACTGATGATCGAGAATGTACCTGGGAGACGGAGGAGAGCATTCGTGCTTCGAATCCGGAATTTTTTTCAGGTACTATTTGCTTTTTCTATCTTGCTTTTCCTTATTTATCCTTGTTCGTCTTTTCGAGGATGAAAAGATTTAAGTGGGGGAGAGTGTAACAACCCCGAATCTTGGGATTTTTAATTGTTTATTTTGATTATTTTTCTTGAAAACTTTATTATATTTATTAAAATGAATAATTTTTGTTATTTTAAAGTATATTTTGATTTTTGTGTGAATTATAATTGCAAACCTGCATAAATAGGATATTTCCAGAAAAGTGGATTTTGGTCAATTTGGTCAAACTTTGACTTTTAAATTTAAAATTTAAATATTTAAACATTTGAATTTTATCTTTTATTTTGAAGATAGATTAAATTTTAAGAATACTATTTTACGTTTCGTTGAAATCCAATTTATATTGTGAAAGTTGTACTTTTTGCAATATTGGGTGTAAATTGATTTATTTAACAATATTGTTTATTTAACTTATAAATAATATTTTATTTGTCATATCTTACTCTAATTTGTATATATATGTTATGTTATATATATTTTGTTATTTAAATATTTTTAAAGTGATGTTTAAATTTTTCCAAAGCTTATTGAATTTATTTCTAATTTTTAACGCCTAGTTTGCAATTTTAAGCCATTTTCTTAATTTAAATTCTATTTAGTTAAAATTTAATTATTTACTTTATATATTTATTTTAATTTCTGAGTTTTTATCTTTATTTTTTTGGTTTTATATGTATTTATAGATTACTAAACCAATAAAAGGAAATTTGAAAAGTTTATGTCTCTTTAGTTACTTAAGACCCTTTGTTTTCCCGTCTCTTCATTTTCCAACCTCTTGTATTCAATTGCTTTGGCCGACTTCCACATTTCTTCAGCTGATTATTTTTCCTTTCATTCATGTACAAAAATCTTTCTCAACTCAAAAAAATAGCCGGCCTCCATTGCTTGAAAATTTTTGGTAAAAAATCTTTTCCTTTTTCATGTTTTCTCTTGTTTTCATATTAATTTTGCACTTGTCTTCATCCCTATATGGCTTGGCTCCTCTCTCCTCCACCATCTTGGCCACCTCCAACACTATCCCCTCTGACCAACATCACCTCCAGCCCCTTCCCATGCCATAGCCGAGCCCCTGTGTGATGAAGAACCACCTTAAAATGAAGCATTATCACCTACATATGTACAAGCCGAGCACTTAGGTCTAGCACCACCTCTCTCAACCATCTAAGCCGACCAACCACCACCACCACTGGCCTGGTCTCGACCTAACACACCTCTGCACACCCTCACCTGGCCATACCTGAAGTGGCCGTGCCCTCCATAGCCTTGGCCGAGCCTAATGTTGCATAGAAACCCATGCTTTTGCCTTTGAACATTAGCCTCTTGCCTCACAAACCTTTACACCACTTTCTCTAGGATAGGCCGATCCCTATAGGTCCACAACCAGACCTTAGAGCAAGCTTTAGTCGTATATTTTCCAGCCATGGCTGAGCCTATGCTGGATGAAGGCAAGTGCAATTGGTTTGGATTTTTTTTGTGCTTGAATTTATAAGTTGTTTAAAAGTATGTGTAGTGTTTATTAATATATATTCGAATTGTTTTGTCTCATGTATTCAAGGCATTTAGTCTCGTCTCTCTCACACTCAAATCATTATCGTGCTCCCGTGCTTTTATGGATCTCTGTTGGGTGTAGTTATTTGCCATCTCCAGCTTAAACAAGTGAGTTATTCTCACCAGACAATATGTACATATATAACTAGGAAATTGACCCCTTTTGAATATGTAAAATGCATTATCATGTTACACCTGCTATATTATGAATATATTATGTTCACCCATGCTTAAACACCTGTTATAACATCCGTTACTGTTATATTATGCTGTTCTGTTATTTTTATCAGTTTATCACACTGCAAGTTCCCTTTAGATTAGAATCACTATGGGTTGAAATGATACATACCCGAACGGGCTTTAGAATAGGAGAAAATCGTTATGGGCTGAAATAATTGGCATGAATGATTTTCAATTATTTTCATTTACTTGGAATTGCGGGTTTGAAATGATCAAACCCAGGTTTTCTTTGTAAATTACGGGTCGAAATGATATATTACCCGTATCACTTTACCTAGGCTAGAAAATGAAATACAGACCCGTAGTTAAAATATGTTTTTCTAAAAAATTTAAAATATTTTAGAAATGCAAATATTATGATATTTTGTTTTAAATTTGATAAAAAAATGATTTTTTTAAATATTATTGATTTTCTGAAAATTTATTGGTTAAATAAATTATGGAGGTTAGAAAATTTGAAATGTAAGTTATTTGGGAAATTTTAATTTGGTGATAATTGGAATTTAAATTAAATATGAATTACGATAAATTTATGATAATTTTGATAAATATGAATTTAAAAATGATTTTATAATATATTAATGATTTTTGAATAAAGTTAAAATATGAAATGAATGAATATTTAAGTTGAAATTTTGAAATATAACTAAAATTGGAAATTTGTGAATTTGGCTTAAATGTCAATTTTAAATTAAGTAAATAAAAATGAAATTAAGTTATATTTCAAATTTAAACTTAAGTTTAAGTAAAAATTTAATTTAATGAATTTAAATTTAGTTTTGGAATTTAATAAGTGAATTATTATTAAATATTTATTTTTGAATGGAAATTTAACTTTATAAAATCATGAATTTAAGGAAAATAAAATGATAATTTTAAAAGTGAAAATATGTGATTTGATAATTCGAAAATGATTTAAATAAAAATATTTTTGTTTGTGAAATTAGATTGAATATTTGAAGTTAATTAACTACATCTTTTGAAATGCTATTATTTCTAATGTAAATGATTTTACAGCAATTGTAAATGCTGTAGTTGATAATAATGAACTAAATGGCTAAATTTAATTAAAGGCTATTATAGCATTTTTGTAAGTGCTATAATTGTTGAAATTTAACTAAGTTTATTTAAAACTAATGTAACCTATTACAACATTCTTAAACGTTGTCTTTAATTAAATTGAATTATTTTAAAAGTAACTTTCTGTAGCATTTTCTAAATGCTGCAAAAGTTGAATTTTCATTGTTTTAATAAATTTAAGTGAGTAAATGAGTTTTGAAAGATTAAAATTTTGAAAATTTAATAAATTAATTATTAAATATAATAACTTCATTTTAATGATTTAAAATGAAGTAATTTGTTTTGAAATATAAACTATTTTGAAATGTATCTTGAAATGGTATTTTAAATTAAATGAATGTGGTTTTGAAAAGATATGATATTTTGAAATGGATTTTTGAAATGACATTGAATTTTTAAAAGACATTTGATTTAGAAGTATAAAATTTCCATTTTGAAATTCTAACCACGGGATGTATTTAATTTATAGTTTAACTGATTCTTAAAGGATAGGCGACCCTAAGCATCCTTTAAGTTAGTGTACACTACTACTACTGTTCACTTGAGTTGGTTTACATTATATAAGTATATATGTCCTGACTTGAGTGTTTTGTGTTTTACTTTACGCTCGGGTCAGCTTGATTATTCACAGCTTTGGATTCTCTTTCTGGAGCTGGTCATGCTGGAGTTTCTGCTTATCTACATTTATATCTACTTCTGTTTCAGCTATTCTTTATCTCATGTATTAGTGAACTTCTATGTATTTAAATTTCTATTATGTTGTTTTCAGACTGTATTATGTATTTGGTTTGAGAATCTGTTATAGTAGCTTCATGAACTACTATGGTATGTTAAATTTCCACTGTGAGCTATTCTGATATTTCTATGTCTGTGATTCTGTGATTTATATTTCATTTGCTCCAAATTTATTTACAATGCGGTATTTTGAGCGATTCAAGTCCGGCATGTGTGTATGCAAATGGCTGAAAATATCGGGTTGTTACATAATAGATATAGGTTTATACTTAAACAATCAAAAATTTATATTTGGTTAATCAAAACAAATCTGCAGTACACTACTACATTGGCCTTTCCACTCCGAAACTCAAAAATGAATGTCGATGATGCGGCAGCCATCACCGAAATTATTTTCCAGCGACAGAGAGGGAATTACAGAACTATTTTTTTTCAAAGTTTCTTTTTAAACAGTTCTTTCAAATTAAATTGAAATATTTATATTAGAAAATACTTCTAATAATATTATTATTATATTCCAAAATCAATTGAAAGAAATTTTCAAAACCCTGGAACTTAAGTTCTAAAATTCCCAATTTCATTTATTTTGTTTTCAATCTTATTTCAACTATTATTTATAAATTTCATTACCTAACAACCAATATATTGCAACCAAATATAACCTTTATAAAGGTTTATTTTATATATAGAAAATATAATAGGCAAAATTATTTCATTTACCTATATTAAAACAAATATTATGTCGGTCTGTCATATTAAGTGTTTAGAAATCCATATTGATGTCATAGCGTCCCATGCACCAACCAGAATTTATAAATACAAAATGGAACAGATTAACACAATATTAAAACCTTTTGATAACACTAACAAATATGCTCTCTCATATATATACGCTCAACGACTCCCATAGGGTATTACTACCCTATTAGTAAAGAGTCAAACCCCACAAAGCTAAGGTTTATCGCTAAACCTAAGCTCTGATACCAGATGTAACGTCCCGCCTTTTCACACATTTTAGATCCGATGATAAACCACACACGTCAGACTTAAAACGTACAGAAAGGCAGATTGTTATGAGGTAAATAAAAAAAAGCAGAGAAAGAAAGAAAAACAAAACAGAATCTTGCAGCGGAACGATAAAATATAATAATCAAATATACAGTTCATGAAGCTGTTTTACAAAATATTCGATTATACTTATACAATACATATCAGAGTTACACTTACCAGAGAATATTAATATGCAGCAGAATAAAATGATGTAGTGGAATAATATAATAAATAATAGTAATACAAATCTTCGTCTTCTTCCTCCAGAATAAAATCTTCATATCCTGAAATGCTCGGATTGACCTGAGCGAATTGAAAAATCAAAACACTCGAGTCAGAACTAAAAGATCTTATGTAAGTTGAATCAGTGGTAAAATATGAGTGGAACGATGTCAGAGATGTTTACGGGACTTGATATCTCCTATCTAGTGTCAAACGTGAGTGCAGTAACTTAAGAGATGCTCAGGATTTACATCTCCTAAGGATCCGTTAAACTATTTACTATGTAGTAATATTTCGCTATTATAATAGTGTCTAAAGTAAAGTAAAATTACTTTTTAATAGCATTAAGGGGTTACCCATATAGCCCTTAACACGTAATAGTCCCAATAGCCATCCAATATCATGATCCCTCCTGATCGGGAAGCCACCAGAGGATACCACACGGGCTACGTGAGAAAACCAAACTCGTACGAGGCGCGATAGGGTAGGTGGCACGACACAACTTGGAAATGCCAGGGTAGATATACCAATTGCTATCCGGGTCGGTGGTAACGCGTAGCGCGCAGCTACTGCCCACCTTGAGCCACATCTCCAAATAAAAAAATCAAAAGTGGCCACCGAATCAATCCAAAGGCCAAAGTATAATATCGAAGGGATGTGTCCGATCAAAGGTGCTACCTCATTGGCCCGAGAATCGCTCCTATTTTAGCCACGTTATGCCAACTCACGGGAGTCGGGTCTACGTATTTACCTCAAAGGAAATGTCGCCACCATCCTACTTCATTCTGGAATCTCCACTCTATACACGGTTGTTAAAGTGGTTTTCGGGGTTGGCAGAGAGTATGACAACTTCCGATCCCGGTCTCTTTAACAACCAAACGTTATTATAACACCGCGGTCATTTTAAAATAATTTATACTTCAACACCAGAATGTAATATCCATTTAAAAACCATATAAATACGATATCTTTTCCAGTTTAAAACCCAAATCAATATGATATCATTTCAAATATATCATTTTCTAAAACCATAACAATTTCAAAGTTAAAAATTATTTTGAAACCGAAACTTGAAATATAGCCTTTCAAAAACATAAAACTTTGAATTTCATAACTTTGAAAACATACTACCACTTAAATGGTTTAACTATTAAACTACTTTATATAATAAAATAGCTTCTTCACCTTCACAAATCAATTCCAAATATGGATTTAAATCCCCAAATAAACCAATATATTTCCATATATTTCAAGGCTTTAATTATCCCACCATTTCAAAACTTATTCTTTGATAATTTCATATCAATTTCAACTACTATTATTTAGATTTGAAATGTTTACTAAATAAATCAAATATCATTTTAGTAAAACCTTTAGACTTCAATAACTAGATATTCATCCAATTAAATTAACTTGATAATATTCATTTAAATCAATTTGATATTCATTTAAATCCTCTAAACAAAAATCAAGTTATAGAATCATACCCTTTAAATCTCAAATTTATTTACATTTCAAATCAGATTTTTCGAGGATAATTCTTAAATACTTTAATTCAAATCAAAATCACATTTATCTTCCAACCTTAATTTTATTTGAGTCATTATAAACTCTATATACAATAGAATTTAAATAGATACTTAACCATTTTATATAAAAGAAATCAAACTTTATTATTTATTAATCAATTTTATACATAACTTAAATTCTAGAATTTAACTACATATATATATATAAAATAATATTTATATAACATCAAAAATTAATATTTATTAAACCGTATATTCCTTTCCAAAACCATAGAAAATCATTTCAAAATATTTTTATATATATAGACCGCGGTGCCTGCATATAATTTTCTATCCTATGGTCAAGTGATACAGATATTTATCATTTCAATCCGTAATTTAAAATAAAAAATTTCGGTTATATATCATTTCAAACCGCAATCCCGAATGAAAAGTAAATGCATAACAACTTGTAGACTATGATGATATAAATAAAACATCCATTCAGCCATCATAAAATCATACATCCATCACAATCATCAAACAAAACAGTCAATAAATATCAATATATAACCGATAATATATAACAGGTAATTAATTGACAGTTATATTCAATAATAAATTAAATAACGGTTTAATTTAAATAATGCAATTAACTGAGATGATGATTAAAAGTATACAAACAGTCATAAATAAATTCATAATCACAACATAAATTAACTTAACAAACGTAAGAAATTTCAGAAGTTGTGAGTGGGTTTAAACACTCACCTTTTGAATTTAAATTGAATTTAAATCCAATTTAAACCTAAAAATCGAACAGTCTCATAATCCATTCAAACTAGCGCTAAAATGTCCGTAATTCCAATGCGAACCTAGCGGAGAAAACCGCACGTGAATTGGATCACGTATGCGAAAGATATTTACGTTAGAACATATGAAATCAAAAATTAAATTAAAAATAGAAAAAAAAGAAAAAAAACAACACTCACCCAAAAAATTTGCCACGCAATCATCTCCCTCTACCACGCAGCAGACCCTTTCAAACGCACGCAAATACTTCGAACCCAACGCAGCTCATTGACCAAACTTTGACCATGTCGTACGATCGCCACTGACTGCCGTTGCGATGCCGACCACCCCATCCTACTCATCTTGGCGAACCGAGCACAACGGCCCCACTCAGACAACCTCTGGCTGCCTGTAGCACTGTGCGCCGTCGCCTAGGGTTAAACCCTAATGGAATTGTTTCTGACGATCCAGCCGTTAACTCACCACGAAACCCACATGGATGCGATACGCGTTCGACTTTCCAAAGAACCTTATCGTTGATTTCCCGATCAGACGAAATTCATCGTCGAGCAATGAATGGCCGAAAATGGTTCATCGATTTCTAGCAAAATAGTGACCCAAATTGGAAAATGAATTACAGATTTGGGTTACGCTCTTCGAGAGCTTCGACATATATTTTTTTTGAATTTTTTTGAGGAGTTTGAAATTTTTGCTTTGGATTGAAATTTGGTTTGTGTTTGGGTCTAGAATATGTTTGTCTGCCATTGAGGAGGAGGGATAGTTGAAATGTACGTATAGACAAATGAGAAATAGGAGTAGGCTAGGGTTTATAGCAGTGTATTTTAGAGAAAGTCGAAATAGAATAGATAGACCCGATTTAAACGCGCTAAACGATGAATGGCCCGAAAATCCCGTTTCGACTTCGGAACGAAATTGGGTGAACGCATATATCAAAATAGGTGTTTTAAAATATTTTAAACGTGATGGAACAAGTTTCAAGTCCAAATTCCATCATATGAAGAAGTTATGCTAAAATCAATTTATTTGATTTCAATTGATTTCAATTTCATTGATTTCAAGGCGTTTCACGTTCGTACGATCAAACGACAAGTCTGATCTCTACGAAACTTGAAACCTATAATAATTCACCGATATGGATCCAATGAAACTAGTTTCGTCGAAATCCGAGTCAGTGGACAAAATAACTATTTTTCAGTTAATAAAATAAATAAATAAATAAATAAATAAATAAACCCAATTTTTAACTTCCAATTATATAATTGACAAATTTTATCACTTTTATATTTCTAAATCATTTACAATGATTTAAACAAATTTAAATGTCAATTTAACGTTGATTCATTCATCAATTTCAGCGTTAACCTTCATTTTCCTTATATTCAGAAATTATAATTTAATTTACAATAATTCCAATTAATTTACTTTTCATTCTATTATTCAATTCATTGAGGCTAGATGGATGAAATTAACTTTGGACTCAAGATCTATGACATTAATATTCTATAATTTCAACTAAATTTTCAATTAACGAATAATTAAATAATTAAATATTTAATTTCATTCATTTGCAATTAGTCCAATTATGGAATATTTATTCCAACAAATTGTTTTTATTTGATTTAAATCTTTATATCACATCCACCAATTTCAAATAATATAGTTAATGCTGGTTTTTACATTATATTACATAAATATACTTAACTTACTTTCTTTATTGTGTATTAGCTATAATTTCCATTAGTATTGAAATCTTTGCCAAATATAGCATTTGCATTACTTCCTTTATTGGGATTTCATTCCACTTATTTATAGTCAACTTATATTATCATCGCTACCTTTCATTTTAATTATCAATTCATTCATAAACCACAACAATACATTATTACCGAAAATTACCTTAAATCCACCCTAACGTAATATTTAATTCCATTTATTGCAATAGTTTCAATTAATAGTGATTGCGCTAAATTAGTTTGCATTAACGTTATTCCATTAATCTACACCCAATTACATTTTATGTTCCAATTAAATTTACTTACTTGGTCTTATGCTTCTATTACACCAATTACTACCTTATAATAAGTTTACGTTTCAAATTTAAATTTACATTCACCCTTTCCATTATTTATTTAATTATCATTATTAAAGTACCTTTAATTATCTTTATTGGTACTTGGTGAATTAACTAGTAACATAACTATTATATCCTTTATAGTACTTGTATATTTATTCTTCACAAACAACTACTATCTATAATAATATTTCACAAATTAATTCAATAAATACACTTTGTTTTTCTCATATTCCCATCTTTATATCATGCCTATTATTACGCTATAAACTGGTTACTATTGTTTTCGTTTCATCTACTTGCCATATTCTCCTTCCCATTATTGTAACCTTTATTTATTTTCATTTATTTAATTTAGATTCCAATTCAATCATTATTAGTTATGTACAAATTCCTTTATTTATACAACGCTTGCATTTATTTGCTTATTGTAAATTTTATACCCAAATGCAACAATTTACACTTTCCATTATTATAACAATTTGAATTCCATTCTAGTTATTATTTTTATTAATAATTCACAAATTCAACATTCCCATTTGTTTCTTACATTTAACTTATAACCAAGTATGACAATTCACATTATTTTAATTAATTGCAACTTCATTTTAAATTGTTAATTTTAGTTACAACTGCTACATTTAATTTCTAACATTCGCTCCAATATAAATTAAATATTTTTATTTTTTCTAAATTTATTTACAACATCTCATTAATTTAACCAATTTTAATTATTGAAATTTACGGTTCGTTACACCGACCTACCTTCTCAGGAAGGAGAAGACGAAGATAATTGGCAAGAGGTCAGAAGAAAAGTTAAGCAGAAGATGGTGATTAACCCTAACTCAAATTCATTTGACTTGTGCTGATGTGCTTAGATCTCAAGTATTCTCGAATGAAAAGGTCAAAAGTTGGACAAAAGTTACAGACTGTAAGAGGAGCATAGATAATAATGTTCAATTTTATGAAAAAACCGTTGAAGACAAAGGAGTATTTGTGGAGGTTGATGAGGGTGACTATGCAGAGGCTGTTAGCATCTGGAGAAACTTTGCATACATATATATGGTCGGAAAAAGGCTATTTTATATTCCCTTTAATGCATATATCAAAAGGGAATGGAAACCAGAAGGGGGATGGAACATTTTTGCAAGGGAGAATGGTTGCTATTTGGTGAAATTTGAACTGGAATTAGATTGTCAAATTTTTTTTGATAATTGTCCATGGTTCGTGGATAGTAAATTACTTTTCATTAAAATATGGGAAGCAAATTTAAGATTGGAGCATGATATGCTAGATCCGCAACCTATATAGATCAGGTTAACGAACCTTAACTTAGCATTATGGAGCAGCGGAAGAATAAGCAAACTTGCTAGTCTTATAAGTAAGCCAATAAAGATACATGAGGACACTAAACACCTGAGAAAACTTAGATTTGTAAGAGTCCTTGTAGAAATTTTAATAGATTCTAAATTACCTAACAAGCTACGTGCTATGGATAGAAATGGCAAATAATATGAACAAGACGTGGAATATGAATTTTTTCCGCTAAAGTGCACACAATGTCTATGCTTTGGTCATACACAAATGCAATGTATAAGAAGTAACACACCAGAATGGAGGGTTAAGGAGCAAAATCTTGAAGATTCAGATAATCATAGTGTAAGTGAACAGAGAAGAGTATTAGATGAAGTGGGATGCTCAAGCAACAAACATGCAAGTCAAAATGAAGCATCAGAGCAACCAAATATTTTACAAGGCCCACAAAAACCTACAGCAATAATATAAACATGGAATCAGCTGCTATACATAATACATATAATACTGATAGTACTATTACTGATTCAGTATATCACAATATTGTAGATAGTCAAATACACTCTAATTGTTTCCCAAGGGCTGAAGTGGATTACCCTGTGATTGACCAAAAAAACCAGCAATAGGGGAATTTGAACAATGTGATCCAGGGCAAGGCACTGAAACAGGTGTTTGATGGGACTGAACAGAATGGAAAGGAACCTGAAACATTGGAAGATATTAGTAAATTGAATGTAAACTTGGCATCCAGTGATAAGGAGATGTATATTGATCCAAAAATAAGCACTTACACTAAACCAAACCAGGCATACATAGAACAGTTCAATAAGAAAGCAAGTAAGCAAGGTCCAAAGAACTTTGCTCCTAGAAACTTGAGGAGTAATAAGGCGCCACCCTCCCAATGACAATTATTTGCTGGAATGTTAGAGGTCTTAAAAGTGATGAAAGATAATTGGACCTCTTTAATTTAAAAAATAAATATAAACCATCATTATTTGGTTTACTTGAGAATAAAATGAATAATAGGAGTATAGATAATTTTCATTATACTTTAGGCGCAAATTGGAGTATATATCATAATAACTCAACTACTTGCAAAGGAAGAATCTTAGTTGCTTGGTCTAGTGAGTTTTGGTCATGTAAATTGTTAAGCATGGATGATCAGCAAATTATAGCAAAAGCTACAAATACTGGTGTTTTGACAGTTCACATAACATTCATATACGCTAGTAATTTTGCATCAATTCGTTTAGGACTCTAGAAACTTGTTATAAATACTTCAAATCAAATAGATGATCCTTGGTTCACTATGGGAGATTATAATGCAATGTTAAAGGCAGAAGATAAAGTCGGGGGTCTCACATTAAAGGCATCCCAGCTGGAGGAATTTAATGGCTTTGTCACTGCTACTGGATTGGCTGAAGCTGCCCACACTGGGCTGAAATATACATTGAGAAGTGGAGAAGTTAAAAAGATTGCATGCAAACTGGACAGAGTGCTTGTAAATGCTGAGGCTATTAACTTGTTCCCTAACATGAAAGTAACTATTTTGCCATGTTCTACTAGTGATCACTCCCCTCTTCTTATTGAATTCATTCAAGTTAACATAGAGAAGAGTAAGCTATTCAGGTATGCCAATTTCTAGCGTTTGTGTAAAGATTATTACATTGCAGCTGATTTCTCTACCTTAGACATCTTTGAAGGCAACAACTCATTTATTTTGTTTATGATTCTTAAACATATAAAAATAAGACTCAAAGAATGGAATAAATGTAGAATAAAGAAATCAAATAAAATTACTCAACTTCAGGAAATTATGGACAAAACATAATCTGCTCTAGATGAAGGTCTTTACAATCATGAGTTAAACAAAGAATTTTTGAAGTGCAACATGAACTCAAGTATGCATTACAAATTCAAGCAATGGAGTTGAAGCAAAAAGCCAAGGAAAAATGGTTGATTGAGGGAGATGAATGCTCAAAGTTTATTTATACTAAAATGTCTCTTAGAAAAAATTATAATAATATGTATAATGTCATAGATGCAAATGGTGAACTAGCTACTATCTAAATAAGTTGGAGGAGGAAGAAATTGCTTATTTCATTGATCTGTTTAATGGAGAATATCCAATAGACTTACTTATTGTGAAAACCAGAAGCTTGATTATTGATGGGGGATGTCATATGTTGACTAGGGACATTGAAAGCACGGAAATTGAGGAAGCTGTTAAATCCATTCATCATGATTCCAGCCCAGGGACAGATGGGTTGGGATCTCATTTCTATGTAACCCACTGGCAAGACATAAAAGAAAATTTGAGATTAGCTTATCAAGAAGCACTTGATACTGGTAGAATCATAAAAAAAATGAACCATACCTTCATTTATCTAATACCAAAAAAAGATAAGACAGCACAAATTCAGGACTACAGGCCAATTTTATGCTGTAATGTCTCTTATAAGATCTTAAGTAAAGTTATTTGCAATAAGATTAAACTTGTCCTGTCTGATTGCATAGGATAATGCCAAAGTGCTTTTATTAAGGGAAGAATTATATCTGAAAACTCTTTGTTAGCACATGAACTGGTCAGGAATTTTAAAAAGAATGGAGGTAATAAAATATGTCTAAAAGTTGATCTTCAATAGGCTTATGATAAACTAAATAGAAAATTTATCATTCATATGATGAGGTATGTGGGATTTCCTGGTAAATCTTAGATCTAATTAAAGAATGTATAAGCTCACCCACTTACTCTATATTAATCCATGGTGTGCCTAAAGGGTTTCTAAAGAGTAATAGCGGTTTGAGACAAGGTGACCCCTTATCAGCTTATTTATTTGCTGTTGCAGTGGAATTTTTTTCTCTTCAAATGGAAATTTACACTCACAACAACATAATACAACCAGTTTACAAAATTTAGCCTCAAATAACACATCTTCTATATGCTGATGAACTTATTATTTGTTATAAAGCTAATCATACTGCTATTATGGGTTTGAATGACATATTTCACCAAACTCACCAACTTGAGCAGTTTATTGGGCTGAAGGTTAATGAGCAGAAAACTAAATGCTACTTTAATGATCACTGCAGAAACAAAGAGTCATTTCTTGCACTCTTTAATTTAAGGAGGGGCAGCTACCTGTTAAATACCTTGGTGTGCATCTATCAACTAATATTATCACTGACTTGGAATGTGGAATTATTGTCATAAAAATTAGAAATAAGCTTCAAAGCTGGAGCTCGAAATTGTTATTTTTGCTTGTAGGATTGAATTGGTTCACACTGTTATTTCTTCCATGGTTAGATTTTAGTTTCAAACTTTTCAATTTCCTTGTGCTTCCATTGATAAAATTGAAAGTGTTTGTACCAATTTTATATGGAGAGGGGGCATCCAAAAATAACCTTTTGCAAACCAAAAAAAGGAAGGAGGAGTTGGACTCAAAAAACTCACGGATATGAAAAAAGCTTATGCAGCTAAACTAGCTTGGAAAATTCTCAGTGGTAAGGGTTTTTGGGCTGAATGGATGAGGAGCAGATATCTAAGAGATAATTTCTGGATTCAGAAGGAGGATATAAATGCATTAAGCACATGGAAGACAATTCTTAGGGCAAGAAGTGACGTCCAGAACCTGGTATATAGGAAAATTGCAACCGAAAAGGATACAAGTTTCTGGTTTGATCCCTGGTTGAATAATGAATGCATTATAAAAAAATTGGGTTAGGACTGTTTTAGTGCTTATGGAGGAAGAGACTTTATGTTGGATAAAATTATTCATAATTACTCTTGGGTAATTCCCTCTAATTGTCCAGCAAATCAGATGTAATGAGTATTCCTCTCCGTTCCTCTATATTGGCTGACTCTTGGTTATGGAAACCAAACAACAACGACTTCACTCTAAAATAAGCTTGGGACCATCTCGGGGAAAGAGAAAATGAAATTGAATGGGCACAAATAGTCTGGAATAGAGCTGGTATTCCTAAAATGTCTCAAACAACTTATAAGGCTCTCATTCATAGGCTTCCTACAATGAACAGACTAAGAAAATGGGGAATTGTGCATAATTCGACTTGTGTCCTATGTAATGTAGAGGAAGAAAATCATAAATATCTTTTCTTTTCTTGTGAATTTACCGGAACCGTTTGGGAAACGGTATAAACAAAAGCTAATTCTGAATTGTAGCTTACAAGATAATTTTTTGAGCGAAATTGCGGTTTACCCGACTAGACGCTGGAAAACCGAAAGCTTGATGGGAAAAGTTGCTTTCATTTTGCTGAATACTTCTATTTGGCATGTGTGAAAAGAGAGGAATCGACCTATTTTTCAAAACAATCACAAAATTGAGCATGCAATCAGTGAGATGATAAGAAGAGATGTTCAAATCGGCATGAAAAGAGTAGGGAGAAAAGTACTTAAAGATTTATCAAATACTGAAAGTAGATAATAATGAGATTCACTTTGAGAGGCCATGGAAACCACCGTGAAAGCTTGAAAGCTTGAAGGGAGATGAAGCAGTTTTCTTTTCTTCTTTGTTTCTGCTGTTTGATGTAAAAATGAACCATATACTTGATAAGTTTGTGATGGGTCGGACCAACCTCTTGATTGGGCTTTTTCCTTATTAATAAAGCTTTTACCCATTTTCAATATATATATATATATATATATGTATGTATATGTATATGTATATTTATAATCTTCAAGGCATCACATTTCTCAAATATCTCAAATCCACATGAATCAGTTAGAACTAATATCAAAATATGTCATCGTCCACATAAAACAAATCAATAGAAAATCAAGAAGACCATCTCCAATGTGTGAATTCAACCATATTGTTTCCCAAGGAATTGACCAGGCAACCTAGTACTCGGCATAGCAAGGACGCTCGGTCAGAGAGGAGCGCTTGGCATCAAGTATCGCTCGGCATCAGAAGAACGTTCGGCATTGAATGCCGTCCGGCCAAGACTAACGTTCGGCCTCCAAGGTGTACTCGGTGTGAAGCGTGTTCAGCAGTCAAAGGACACTCGGCATCCAGAGCATGTTCAGCCAAAGGAGCGTTCGGCCGAAGTAAACATTCAGCATAAGACCGTTCGACATAAGGATATCGTTCGGCATCTAGAGGTCGTCTGGCATTGAGAGATAGTTAGGCATTGAATGCCGCTCGGCCAAATAATATCGTTCGGCCACCAAAGTCTGTTCGGCTTTCTACGAATGTTCGGCGTAAGAACGCTCGGCATCCCCGAACGTTCGGCTTGCAAGATGTTTCAGCATCCTCCTCAACACAACTGTTCCAACTATTGCTCGGCCTACTCGTTCAGCACGAAGGTTTCTGTTCGGCATTCCATCGTTCGGCCTCCCTGGTCGGCGCGCCGTGCCTACACTCTTTGGACCGAGTTATTCGACTACCAGGCCCACTAGGGAAGTCCAACCCACTGTCATCTATAAATAGGGAGGCAGGGGCACAGAAAACGGGATCAGATTTCAGAGAACACAGGGGAGACTCTGCCTCATCCAAACCTCATCCAAGACTTCTACTTTTATTTCACAATTGTATTCGAATGCTTAAAAGCGGATTGTATCTGTAATCAAGTTGAAAGTGAAGAAATAAAGGATCAACTTCAAAGTGGACGTAGGCTACAACGCCGAACCACTATAAATTCTGTGTTCTCGTCTCCCGCATTTTAATTTATATTATCTTCTCCATTTTAATTTATCTTCTTCATTAATCTCTCTACACAAACTCTCTAAGGGTGTTAGTGACCAATTTTGGCGCTAATATTTTGGTGCTTTCACTGAGAATCGAATTCTCAGGTTGCGAGGATCTACTTTGTAGCTACTCGATTGCATAAATCCCCCGAAGAACCGTAATTATTCATAAGGCATCTGTTGATTCTACTCAGAGTTACAACCAACGACTCTACCATGGGAAGGCCATGAACAAGATCGACCTCCCAAAATGTAGATGCCCGCGAAACCGCTAGTGTTCAACAACTTGGACCTAATGATCAACAAGCAATTCGAGGCACGGGGCCCTCCAGCCAAAATCAAGCGAAGCTGTTTCACGAGCAGAATTGAATGACTTGATAAAAGAGCTTACGGAAAGCAGAAGGCAACTCGCTGAGCAAATGCAAGTTAATGCTGACCTCATGGCCCAACTTGCTCAACAGCAGCATCAGAATGCTGGAGGTAGCCCTGTCCCCTACTCCGAAGATGATAGCTCAACTTCAGCTGATGAACCTCCCAGGCGTAGACGCCGCAAGGATGACGTTGACCAAGCAGGTGCCACTGATCGCTCTACTAGAAATCAATCCCGTGAAGCGGAACCCAACCTTCCTCCCACCATACAAACCCCGGATTTGACAGCTATGGTCAGGCAGTTGATGAGAGAGAATCAAGGTTTGACTAATGAAGATTGGGGAATGTCTAAGAGTCATACTCCCTTCACAGATACCATTCTACAGGCTGAATACCAAAGGAAGTTTAACATGCCCATCATACCCGCCTATGAAGGAAAAACTGACCCTAGACAACATGTAATGAGGTATGGATGGATGATGGATTCAGCAAGGGCTAACGACGCAACTAAGTGCAGGTGCTTTCCAATAACTCTGTCTGGAATTGCCACCATGTGGTTCACTCGACTTCCTCCACGGTCAATCTCAAACTTCGACGAATTAGCATGGAAATTCATAGAACAATTCAGGATACACGCCACTCGACCCAAGGATGTGATGTCCTTATCAAGCGTGACCCAAGCTCCTGGAGAATCACTGAAAGTATACTTGCAGAGATTTCATGTTGCCGCTACTGAAGTGAGCAATCCAAACGACCACGTGATTTTGATGGCAGTAATGCGTAGAGTGGATCCAGACTCTGAATTTGGGGATTGGTTGGTGGGAAAGCCACCAGCTACGTTGGAACGTTTCTATTCGAAAGCCCACCAGTTCATAAGGAGGGAGAAACTCGGTGGATAAGGAAAGACAAGGCACCAGGGTCCGTTCAGGAGTCTGTAAAGGGCAACATCGCCATGAAAGCAACCGACGATAACCCTGGAAAGACTCAGGCCAGCATCCAAAATAAGCCCGAGCAGTCTAAGGGAACTGGAAGTGGAAATCCTGGAAAGAAGAAGGAAATGGGGAGATGGAAGTCAAGGATCCCAACCTACAACGAATACACTCCACTGAATGCGTCTCTTGAAAACATCTACTTATCGACCTGAACACTTTTCAATACAGAAAACCACGCCCTAAGGAATCAACAGAGGAGCAAAAGCGGACTGGAAAGTATTGCCGCTATTGAGAAATTGATTAGGCAGAAGAAGCTGCAGGAATTCGTCAAAGATACGCCAGAAGGAAGACAAGAGACTTCAGACCCCGGACGTGGCCCAGCTCTACACCAACCAGAGCAACCTACGCGAACTGTGGGAAGATTGGTTATTAACACAATTGCTGGTGGACCTCATCCTGTGGATAAAAATTGGCAGGAAATGGAGCGATATGCTAATTCCTTGAGACATACAGAGGCATGAGTGCTGTTCAAATGTGGAGGATGGAACTCCCGCAAAGCAGCAACGCACGATGCACGACGATATTGTATTCAGGAATAGAGACGCGGATAAGGTGGAAGCTCCCACCATCGATCCATTGGTCATATCCGCAACCATCGGACCGGCATTCGTAAGGAGAATCCTAATTGATTGCGGAAGTTCCATTAACATCATCTTCAAGAAAGCGTATGACCAAATGAAGCTGGAGACTAAGGATTTGAAACCATCTAAAGCCCGAATCCATGCCTTTAACGGCGCAGCCACAGACGCGGTAGGATATGTGGAGTTACTAGTTGAACTGGAACAAGGTGAACGCAGGAGAGTGCGAATCCTACCATTCATAGTGCTGGATGTTGATTCACCATACAACGTGTTTTTGGGACGACCAGCCCTCGCAGATTTCAGGGCAGTCTTGGCCCCGTGGTGTCTCACACTGAAATTCCCGACAGACAAAGGGGTTGGCGTAGTGCATGGCGACCAAGCAACCGGACGTGCATGTTACGTGGCTGAGCTGAGAGAGGCCCAGCAGAGAAAAGGGGAAGACTGCGGACAGCATCGTCCGCATCCCGAATTCTGATGATTGACAATTAGCGCCCGAGCCCTGGCTCGGGCGACATTCTCGAATCGTCGGAGACATAGATCCGAGAGATGACAAAGGGGAACCTATGGAACCAGACGCAGCACCGGCCGAACTAACAATTGATATTCCAGTTAGCCACAGCGACCCGACACGAGTTCTTAGAATTGGGTCACAGCTCGATCCCCTAATGGTAGAGAATTTATCTGATTTCCTCCGAGCGAATCTTGATGTCTTCGCCTGGACACACTCTGATATGCGTGGGATTTCCCCTGCAATTGCGAGCCATATGTTGAATATAGACCCGAAACGCATACCTGTGAAGCAAAAAAGGAGAGGCATGGACCCGGAAAGGTCTGCAGCTCTCAAAGAGGAGGTGGATAAACTCAAAGCCAATGGGTTTGTCCGCGACGCCCTCTACCCGGAATAGGTGTCCAACCCTGTGTTGGTAAAGAAAGCAAACGGGAAATGGAGAACCTGCGTTGACTATTCTGATTTAAACAAAGCATGCCCGAAGGATAGCTTCCCGTTACCACGAATTGATCAGCTGGTCGATTCGACTGCCGGGCATGAGCTACTATCTTTTATGGATGCATACTCCGGGTACAATCAAATCCCAATGCACATCCCAGACCAAGAACACACCAGCTTCGTCACAAACGTCAGGCTGTATTGCTATGTAGTAATGCCTTTTGGGTTGAAGAATGCAGGAGCAACCTATCAACGCCTGGTGAACCGAATGTTCAAGGATCAGATTGGTAGAACAATGGAAGTCTATGTGGATGACATGCTCGTGAAGTCATGACAGTCAAACGACCACATCCGAGACTTGGCAGAAATGTTCGGTGTACTAAGGCACTATGGGATGAAGATCAATCCTTCAAAGTGTTCATTCGGCGTGGAATCAGGGAAGTTCTTGGGATTCATTGTGAATGCACGAGGAATTGAAACTAACCCGGAGAAGATCCAGGCCATCCGAGATATACAGGCACCTAGAACCATAAAACAGGTACAGAGCTTGAACGGAAAAGTAGCTGCGCTCAGTCGATTCATATCCAGAGCCACAGATAAGTGTGTTCCTTTCTTCGATGTCATAAAGAAAGGAAAGAGAAACTTCGAATGGACGACTGACTGCGAGGAAGCATTCCGAGCCCTGGTAAGACACTTGGAAAGTCCTCCAGTGTTGTCAAAACCAGTAGACCACGAGACGTTGTACGTATATTTGGCTGTGTCTCAACACGCTATTAGTACAGCCCTAGTTCGCGAAGAAGACAAGGTTCAAAGGCCGGTGTACTATGTTAGTAAACGACTGACGGGGGCAGAAAAGAATTATCCAAAGATCGAGAAACTTTCCTATTGCCTGGTGATTGCATCACGCAAGCTTCGTCCCTACTTTCAGGCGCACTCAATCAGTGTTTACACTGACCAACCCTTGCGACAGGTACTCCAACGACCGAAAACTTCCGGTAGGATGCTAAAGTGGAACATCGAGTTAAGCCAGTTTGATATCACCTACCTGCCGCGAAGGACCATCCAAGGGCAAGCATTAGCTGACTTCGTTGCTGAGTTCACCATTCCGGATGAACCGAGTGAAAATCACAAAGTAATCCCTCCTGTCCAATGGAAGATGTTCACTGACAGGGCATCTAACGACCGTTGGTCGGGAGCTGGGATAGTTCTGGTAACTCCTGAAAACCGATCGATTTGCTACGCTTTGAAGCTCGAATTTACAGCGACAAATAACGAAGCCGAATACGAAGCACTGATTGCTGGCTTAAAACTTGCCAATGAACTGAGGGTAAAGTCCATCGAAATCTTCTGCGACTCACAGCTGGTGGTATATTAGGTACGGGGAGACTACCAAGCGAAAGGACAGAGACTGGCTCCTTACCTTGCTCGGGTCCAGGAGCTACTAGTAAACCTAGAATATTATGACATTTCGCATGTCCCGCGCGAAAAGAACAGGGAGGCCGACTTGTTGGCTAAATTCGCGAGTACTGGCGATGCACAGCAGATGAGATTTTTCCCTGTCGAGACTCTGCTTGCTCCAAGTATAGACATGATGGAGATAGATCTCGTCTTGGAGACCGAACTCGAAAGGGGATCATGGATGACCCCGATCAAACATTACTTGCTATATGGGGACTTACCTGAGAAAAGAAGCGAAAGACGCCAAGTCCTTCGTAAGGCTTCGCGTTATGTGATGCAAGACGGGATAATGTATCGAAGGGGATTCTCGACCCCCTTACTCCGGTGCGTGGCCCATGACGAGGTAAAATGGGTGTTGGAAGAAGTCCATGAGGGAGAATGTGGTGATCATACCGGGGGGCAAACTTTGGCGAGGAAAATCCTCCACTATGGATATTATTGGCCGACTGTAAATCAGGATGCTGCAGACTATGCGAGAAGATGCGACAAATGCCAGATATATGCAAAGATTCCGAGAGCTCCACCAACGGAACTCACACAAATGGTTAGTCCCTGGCCATTTGCAATGTGGGGAATCGACCTAATTGGATCTCTACCCATAGCCAAAGGAGGCGCGAAATATGCAATAGTGGCAGTCATTATTTCACCAAGTGGGCGGAAGCAGAGCCAATGGCCACAATCACCACCAAGAAAGTCATTAATTTCGTTGTACGAAATATCATATGTCGTTTTGGCCTCCCACGGACCATCATAACGGACAACGGAACTCAATTCGAAAGCAAGGAATTCAAAGAGTTCTGTCAGAGGTATGGCATTGGGAAAAGGTTCGCAGCAGTTGCTCACCCGAAGGCGAATGGGCAGGTAGAAGCCGTCAATAAAATCATCAAGTCCATATTGAAGAAGCGTTTGGAAAAGGCTAGAGGCAAGTGGGTGGATGAACTCCCAACAGCGCTTTGGGCCTATAGAACTACTCACAAGACCGCGACTGGCCACACACCATTCGCACTGGCGTACGGCACGGAAGCCGTCATACCCGTAGAACTTGAAGTTCCGTCACACCGGGTAACCTATTACGATCCTGCGTCAAACCAGGATCTCCTATTGGAATCATTAGACTTCATTAATGAGAAACGCGAAGAAGCTGATTTGAGAGCAGCCTCATACAGACACCGAGTCGCTAAATATTATAATGGAAAAGTCCAGCCAAGAACATTTAGTGTGGGAGATCTCGTTTTGAAACGAGTCTTTCCAACCCCTTCGCACATGAATCCCGCATGGGAAGGTCCATACGTCATCGAACGGAGGCTTGAAGAAGGAACTTTCAAGCTAACGACCGTCGATGGTGCGACACTCCCCCGAGCATGGAACAACGAGCATTTGCGGCGTTATTACACTTAGTCTATTTCCCTTTATGCGGTAGTTGCATTTATTTCCAGTATGCTTTCTTCTTGGCATGTAATAAGATAATCTAGCTTGTTTTCATCAATAAAGGCTTGAAGCCATCTTTTCCATGAATGACCAATGTCTCTTCGTATGATATTCCTATGACGCGCAATTAAAAATTATGATATCCTGGCTAGCGTACGAACGCTTATAATAAATGACAAAAAATATTCAAGTCCCCGGAGTGCGGACTGGAGTACTCTAAGTCCCCGGAGTGCGGACTCGAGTATAAACGACAAAAAAATCTCCAAGTCCCCGGAGTGCGGACTGGAGTACTCTAAGTCCCCGGAGTGCGAACTCGAGTATAAATGACAAAAAATCTCCAAGTCCCCGGAGTGCGGACTGGCGTACTCTAAGTCCCCGGAGTGCGGACTCGAGTATAAACGACAAAAAATCTCCAAGTCCCCGGAGTGCAGACTGGCGTACTCTAAGTCCCCGGAGTGCGGACTCGAGTATAAACGACAAAAAATCTCCAAGTCCCCGGAGTGCGGACTGGAGTACTCTAAGTCCCCGGAGTGCGGACTCGAGTATAAACGATTCAAAATCTCCAAGTCCCCAGAGTGCGGACTGGAGTACTCTAAGTCCCCGGAGTGCGGACTCGAGTATAAACGATTCAAAATCTCCAAGTCCCCGGAGTGCGGACTGGAGTACTCTAAGTCCCCAGAGTACGGACTCGAGTATAAACGACAAAAAATCTCCAAGTCCCCGGAGTGCGGACTGGAGTACTCTAAATCCCCGGAGTGCGGACTCGAGTATAAACGATTTGAAACCTCCAAATCCTCAGAGCGCGGACTGGAGTACTCTAAGTTCCCAGAATGCGGACTCGAATACAAATGACTCGAAATCTCCAAGTCCCCGGAGCACGGACTGGAGTACTCGAAGTCCGGTGTATAGACTTAATTGCAAGCAGTTCAGACCTCCGAGTTCCTTGAATAGGAACTACGATGCAAATGACTTGGATATGTCAAGTCCCCAACATACGGGCTATGAAATATTCTAAGTGCTTGAAGCACCAAGTGGAGATTGATCAAATCCAGGGAAGCTCCCAAGCCATATAAAGACGAACCAAGAAGTCTAAGTTACCCATAACAATTCAGATTTCAATCACGACCATAAAAGAAACTGAATAATAAAAGTCTTTTGAGAAGACAAAAGTGAAGATCAAATTTTATTCACTAAAAGCTTATTTACACAGTCTATAAAAATTAGTACATGACTTAAACTAGTTCTCGTTGAACGGGGACGACGGTCATTTCTTGTGTTTCTTTGACTTCTTCCCGGATGGTTCCTTCCCAGAGCGCTTACTCTTGGAATCCTTCCCTGACGGAGGGGTGACGACCGAAGACGTAGAGGGAACATCCATGGGCTGGGACTTTCCAGGAAGAATGACCTTCAATGGTTTGTTCAGAGGATCGTCCAGGTCCACTTCACGCGGCTCGACCTTGACTGAGGTCGTACCTCTTTTCTCTTTCTCGAGCCGTTCCTTCATGCTCAAGTCGGATGTGTGCTCATAGGCACCTGTGGTTTCTACTTCGAAACTCTCCGAGGAAGAGTCAGATTTGCCTTCATCCAGCGCCCCGATTACTTGAGCATCTGGACCAGGATCTCCGCCGACTTGAGTAGCCTCACTCGCCTTTATCTCCACCTCCTTGGCGGCATCGCTCCTCGGAGTGGGCTCGGGGTCAGAACATCCTGCAAAGAAGACACGAAAATAAACAAGTGTTAGAACACAACAACTTCTGAGGGAACGAGAAAGATCTTTGTGAAGCCCAGAGGTTACTCACCAGATGCCGGTGGGTTCCCAGTCGCCAGGGGTGTCCCGCCCTCCGGTATGGGAGATAAAACATGAATGCCAAGCCCGGGGGCTTCCGGGTCATAACCAACGTGCTGCTCGAAGGGATCAAGTGTTGACCGACTGGCCGATTGGGTAGGCACACGAACTGGGGGCACAACGCCGGAAGGGTCCGTAGCCACCTCTTTCCCTTTCCTGGAGGGAGAACCTTTGCTGTAGAGGGCTTTAGCCGCCGATAAATCTGAAGGCTCCTTCCCCCTCAGGAATTCTTTTATCAATGCTTCTTCGTCGACCTCATCGGCGCCGCTCTCAACCTTCCTGATCTGAATCAAGGTCTCCCATGCCTCGGCCAATGACTCAAGGTAGCCGTCGCCCAGAAAAGTTAGATCTCGATGCATGAGAACGCGAGCATTGAACTCAGCGATGAGCGGGTCGAATTCGGTCTTTATCTCCTCCCTACCTTCTTCCCTGGCCGCCTCGAGGCGAGAGTCGATGTCGACAGTTGCTGCCCTTTTTCCTTCCTCACGGGCCTCATTCCTCAGTGCCTCGACTTTGGAGAGATCGCCTTCAAGTTTCCCCTTTAGGAGTTGGGTGGCGACAATCTCATCACAATAATGTTGTGCCTCAACCTGGGCAGCCACTTTCTCTTTCCTCTCCTCGAAAAGTTGCTCTTCGAGTTCCTTAACCCGATAACTAAGTGTGTCCCGCTCCTTCTGAACGGAGTCTTTCACCAAAGCTAATGCCCCACACCGTTGAACCGCTTCATCGAGCTCTTTCTTATGAGTCAATTCAAGGCGGGAAACAGCCTCGACGGTGTCCTTAGCGCTCTGACGAGTAGCTTCAAGCTCGGACTTATAGGCGGCAATTTCTTCATCCTGGGCCCTAATGATATCCCAGTCATGAATAGCTTCAAGCTTTAGGCGGTCAATTTCATGCTGGTGCTCCAAAGAGACTTCAGAAAGTTTCTCAGCCAGATGGACGAACGCGTCATGCTGCACGTAGACGTCATTGGTACAAGCGATAGCATTTTGTTTGACATCTCCGGGAATAGGATGAATAGCCGGGAGGAACTTTAACCCATCAAAACAAATCTTCGGAAACTTAGCCTTAAGTTCGTTCAATCTCTCCGACACTGTCGGGTCTGTTACGGGAGCGGGAGGAGACGGCTTTGAAAGTTCGCCCTTCCTATGAGAATCTCGGGAGTGCCGGGTAGAAGAAGAATCAGAGTGTTGGTCCTGGGGAGCATCAGAATGCGACCTCTTATGGCCACGTTTGTCTTTGCTTCGCTCCTGATAAGAAGAGGTCTCCTGGCAATGTTCGGGCTGATAACAAGTTTTCTTCCGGGATGACGAGTCCCGGGCATGATAATCTTGGTTGTTGTCTCTGTCTCGGAGCTTCCCGAGGCCCGAGTCCCGACCAGACTGGCGTAAAGTCGACGAACCGCGAAGGCGGTCGTATCCGTAAGAGCGCCCCATGTCACCTGCAATCAAACAATAGCGAATTAGCGAGAGAGCAGAATGATGAAAGAAAAGTAGGTGCAAAGCGAAATGCATGTATCTGTATGTGTCCTAGTGCTACCCCCCGATGGACCAGTGGCTTTGCTAACGGGAGTTTTTTCCCCTTGGATCGGGGCCGGGACGCCCGCATCACCCCTGACGGGTGAGCGAAACTTAAACAGCTCCGGGGCATCGAAATCATAGTCGAGCAAGTCGTCAGGAATGGAGAGGTTCGATAAGCCTTTCAGAGAACTTCCAATGCGCTGTGAAGAAGCCTCTTTCTCTGGCTGAACAGGCGTAGCTTTGGAAGTCCCACCAACCTTCTCTTTCCTCAACTTGCGCGCCAGCTCCTTTCTCCCCTTCGAAGCGGAAGATGTCGTTTCGATATCATGAGCTTCAGCTGCAGGACCTAAATCCTCACCTCGCTTTTTAGGTGGCTCGCCTAGAATTTCCCCTTCTTTCGGTACTTCAGGAGAAGGGCGAACAGATGATTCAGGCAATTTTTTCCTTCTGACGGGCACGGACTTGGGAAGCGATACGCCCTCTGGAAGGCTAACCCGGCGGCCAAGGGCTAGCAAGCCTAACTTCGATAGTGACCCATTGGAAATGAGGGCTCGGATATCTCTCTCTTCAGCAGGAAGAGCTCTAATGGCGTCGACAGCATCGGAGTACCCCCGACCCTCGGGACGGGGGACGAGATCTGAAAAAATAGAACAATGAGTTAGGAGAAGTTCAACCTCAATCGAGAACGGACATCAACTCAAAGAAAGGACTTACTTCCTTCAACCCACCTCCTCGCAAAGCCTTGGGGGCAGCGCACATAAAACCACTCCTGTTTGTACAGGGCGAACTTGCTACTCCACGCGCTAGTGAAAAGTTGGCACTTCCGATGTGGCTCAAGAAACATGTAAGAGGGGCTTTCTCCCCGTTTCTTGGTCATATAGATGTACCTTATATCGCCGGGAGTTGGAGGCCTGGAGAAGACGGCCATGAAAAGCATGTACGTGCCATAAATGAAAGCGTGACCATTTGGATGAAGTTGAGACGGGGCGACGTCCAGATACTGCAGCACGTCGCGAAGGAATAGATTGAAAGGTGGCACGCTACCAACCCAGCACATGAACTTGCTACACGCCGTATATCCCGCTGGGGGCAGATGTGGGCGGTCATGCCCCGACGGAACGAGCACGTCAGCAAACGGAATGCCATGAATAGAACATATCCGCTTAAGAGCGGCCTCAATGACTCTCGAAGCCTATGAGTCAACTGGGTCATCCAGTAAAATCGACGATTCCAAAGTATCCGGAGCCCAGTCATGAGCGAGAGAAGCTGACGGGTCAGTTGTGTCGGGAGCCGTTCGCTTAGAAGACGGCCCAGGTTTGTCGGAAAGTGTAGCAGAACTGGATCTTTTGGACATCTTGAATAAATAGCAGACCCAACCAAGCACCTGTGTGAACTATACTCGAAAAATGATCGATGTTAGAATTAACAACGCAGATAACCCCCCCGTGTGGTGTGTGAACTAGTGCAATCAATCGTGCATAAGCATTTAATATAACGTCAAGCCTAAAAACATCGCTTCCGAAAACCGTCATCGCTGACCGTCTCCGAAAGCCTTTTGAATAACGACTGCAGTAAGACACTAGAGGTAATTATCCGATTATGCCAAGTAAAGACCAGTTATGAAATTGGGCAAGGAGAGTATGTTCAGCATTTGTATATGTCCGGCATTTATGTGTGCTCGGCACTTAATTATGCTCGGCATGCTAACTATGTTCGACATGAAGATAGGTCCGGTATTTATGTATGTTCGGCATGTTAAGTATATTCGGCATTTACTTGGGTTCGGCATTAAGGTCTGCTCGGCGATTAGTTTGTTCGGCAGGGTAGTTTGTTCACACAAGTACGTTCGGTATGTTGGTTTGCTCGGCATGGAGGTAGGCTCGGCATTTATGTACGCTCGACATAACAGTTTGTTCGGCTAAAGTAGTGGCTCGGCAAAACTACTATTCGGCCTATAACCATCGTTCGGCTCAACCTCAGTTCGTACTGAGTTAGTGTTGTTCGGCCAAAACATGATTCGGCCGAAACAACGCCCGGCCTACCTACTGGCTCACACTTCCTCCCTAACCTTCTGACCCATCGTTCGGCTGACAATATGCCATGCCGAACCAAAGTTGAATCGTGTCCTAACATTCAACACGGCCTCCATACTTTCCACTCTTCCACCCAACTCTTTCCCGCGGCCTCATCTAAAACATAGAGGCCGTGCCGAACCACAGCATCCCTCTCAAACAACGGAACGAACCCTATGAGGTGATCAACCCTCACCACACCTCCCTGCCTTAAGTCGCTCGGCCGTGGGGACGTCCAAATCAGGGTTTGGATCATCCACCCGCATAGCTCGTTCAGCCGCCGTTCTAACCTATCCCAACCGATCGAAACTTATCAAGGAAAGGAATCAGATGAAGGGTTTTACCTAGTTCGTGGATCGAGTGTTAGGAAGGGTTGAGAAGTCTGAAAAGTCTTATGGCCAGGGTAGATCGAGAGAGCAGAAGTGAAAGTAGATAAAAAGGGGGAGGAAGAAGAAGTTGGGTTTTATAAGGGAGAAGAGGAAGTCGAAGGGGTTTTGACCGGCTTTACCGGTCAAAACGGTCGTGTTCGGACACCTCGGTTCGTCCAGCTTGGGCCCACTTGGATCTACCGGCACTTGTATTGTTCGGCTCGAATACTCGGCATACAAACTCACTCGGGGTAACATATGTCGTTCGGCTTTCCCTGCTAACGTCCGGCCTTCCCTACTGCGTTCGGCCAAGAGAGCCTTAAGACAAAGGTGGCGACCAAGGATCAAAGCACATCACGTTCGGCCACGTAATGCACTTTGGGGGGCAAGTGTTTCCCAAGGATTTGACCAGGCAACCTAGTACTCGGCATAGCAAGGACGCTCGGTCAGAGAGGAGCTCTCGGCATCAAGTATCGCTCGGCATCAGAAGAACGTTCGGCATTAAATGCCGTCCGACCAAGACTAACGTTCGGCCTCCAAGGTGTACTCGTTGTAAAGTGTGTTCAGCAGTCAAAGGACACTCGGCATCCAGAGCATGTTTGGCCAAAGGAGCGTTCGGCCGAAGTAAACATTCAGCATAAGACCGTTCGGCATAAGGATATCGTTCGACATCTAGAGGTCGTCTGGCATCGAGAGATAGTTAGGCATTGAATGCCGCTCGGCCAAATAATATCGTTCGGCCACCAAAGTCTGTTCGGCTTTCTACGAATGTTCGGCGTAAGAACGCTCGGCATCCCCGAACGTTCGGCCAGCAAGATGTTTCAACATCCTCCTCAACACAACTATTCCAACTGTTGCTCGGCCTACTCGTTCGGCACGAAGGTTTCTGTTCGGCATTCCATCGTTCGGCCTCCCTAGTCGGCGCGCCGTGCCTACACTCTTTGGACCGAGTTATTCGACTACCAGGCCCACTAGGGAAGTCCAACCCACTGTCATCTATAAATAGGGAGGCAGGGGCACAGAAAACGGGATCAGATTTCAGAGAACACAGGGGAGACTCTGCCTCATCCAAACGTCATCCAAGACTTCTACTTTTATTTCACAATTGTATTCGAATGCTTAAAAGCGGATTGTATCTGTAATCAAGTTGAAAGTGAAGAAATAAAGGATCAACTTCAAAGTGGACGTAGGCTACAACGCCGAACCACTATAAATTCTGTGTTCTCGTCTCCCGCATTTTAATTTATATTATATTCTCCATTTTAATGTATCTTCTTCATTACTCTCTCTACGCAAACTCTCTAAGGGTGTTAGTGACCAATTTTGGCGCTAACACATATCACACAACCTCATCGCATAAAATAAAATCATCAAGTGAAAAGGGATAACACATATCAATGCCCTAATATAACATCATAAATCATAGGTCAATAGGTAATATGAGATAGACCATCAAATCATCTGATTGATATTTAATATCATGCAATTCATAAAGATAATCTATCATAATCCAATCACAATTAATAAACTAAGAATATCTCTAGAATATCAAACCAAAAGAGTATGGATATATGGGGACCGACTGTATTTTAAATTCATCTAATCTCTATTATAGCCTAATCATCATTGGAACGAGACATATACGTAAATTCACTACCCACATATACCCTAAACCAAAAAGGGGGACTGATAGTACAACATGCTCCAGGAACTCATGACTACTCTCCTCCCATAGAGAACTGATTGTTCCTACTATCATTAGTTATCTTGAAGGACATCGTGACCACATCCACCATTGGTTCGTCTACGCAAAGCATCAGTCATGACCTTGCTTTAGCCCTTGTGGTAATAGACTACTGGCCTATATGGCACAAGGGGCTATAGGCAACAACTTACATGCCTTCATGAAGATAATACAATTCATGATGGCAATAATCCATGTGTCTTAAGGGCCTATGCGAATTGTAACGCATGCATGCATGTGACTTTAAACTAATGAACTAGCTGCGCAACAAATGACTTAAGTACATACAAGCATGCTTACATACATACATTGGTAAAATGTGACAGTTCAGATGGGTGAATTTCTTCATTGGTAATTAACAGAGGAATATACATGCATGCAGACATTCTCAAACACATCCAGTAATGCACGCACTCATACAGTCATTCACACGAGCACATAATAATAAACATGATTCCATAACAGTCAATAAACATTGAAATTGTGCAGTTAAAGCACCCTGCCGCTCCATAGCGTTTGAGGTGCGAAAAGTTGCAACAGAGATATATCGGGAATATAGCAGGATAAAGCGACGACATCAAAAAGATGAATGATGAACATTCTACATTAAAAAGAGGAACAAATATTACTTATTATTTCCCACCAAGCAAAACAAGTTATAATAAAGAAAACATAAAAAAAGTTGGCGCTTAAAAAGTTAGAACTAGTCAAAATAACCAACAGCGTATATCATTATTACATCAACTTTGAAGTTACCATAAAACTTCAAAGCAAGACATCAAGAAAAATGCTTATTTATAGGAAATGGGGATATAGCAGGGCAACAAAATCGGGGATATAGCGGTTATTGCCGAATATCGGGGACAATAGCGGATCCGCTATATTGGACAACTATATTGGAATATCGTTGCCCCAAAAGTCCGCTACAAGATATATCTGGGATATATCGGGGCAATTTCAGGGAATTGACGGCACAGCATTGAAAAAACCTTTATTTACTCACATATTGTTATACATATGTAAATTACAAAGAGTGAATGTGCTATACAATGTGTAACGACCCAGAATTTTTATTAATTAAAATATGAATATTTAATTAATTTTAAATATTAATAAGTGAATTTATAAGTCGAATAAATTTTTATTTGAATTTTTGGAATTAATTGGATAATTTAAATCGATAATTTAATATGTTAAATTATGGAAATAATTGAAAATATAGTTAAATATGATTGAAAATAATTTGGGAAATTTTATTTTATCATATGGAAGTTAGAAGGATATTTTAGAACTTTTACAATCGAATTAAAAGTTAATTTGTGAAAATTGAATATTTTAATATTAAAATCGACTAGTGAAAATAGTCAATTTTTGAACAGTCTCAGAATTGAACGAAACTAGTTTCATTGGATCCGTAATAGTTAGTTATTACCGGATTTCAATTTTCGTGTCAATCGGAGTTATCGTTTGATCGTGGCAGCTCGAAACGCATCGATTTATTTTTAATTTAAATTTGGCGAGTGAAAATAGCCATTTTTCAAAAAGTCTCGGATTTCGACGAAACTAGTTTCATCGGATCCGTAACGTGATATTATTGTAAGGCTTCAAATTTCAAGTCAATTGGATTTACCGTTTGTCCTGTACGAATTAAAACGCCTAGAAATCGACTTAAATCGGTTTAATTCAAATTGAGCGTTTACAGCCATAACTCGCACATACTTCCGAATTAGCTTTCGAAACCTGTTCCATTGTGTCCGGAACGCGGGGTAAACCCTAGAAACGCTGGTTACGGCGCGTAAATCGGAGTTCGGAATTTCCGGGATGAATAGTGTCGCTCGTTCTCTTATAAATAGACCACCCCTTCACAAAAAAAAACAAAACCCTAGCCGCCACCCCCGCAGTTCACCCTCTTCCTCCACGTTTTCCTCCCAATCTAGGCGAAATTAGATGAAGGCTCCAACTAACAAAACGTAGAGCATATCGAGACGGAGAGATTCAACGGTGGAGATCGTGTTTGGAGCGACGATGGGGGAGATAGGGGGTCGCGTGCGTGCCGTGTATGTCTTCGTGCGCGCGCATCACGAGGCAGCCGAGCATCATGGGGTTGAGGCCGAGCGTGGTGTTGACGAAGGGCTTCGACATGGTGGGGTTGTGATCGAGTTTCGTCGAGAGATCGCGATGGAAATTGAAACCCTAGCTAGCTAAAATGGGTTCGGCCCCATTTGCGTTTGCCTGGAGATGAACGAGAGGGTGGGGGAGATGAACTTGAGGCGTTGGATCTGCTATGCACGGCCAGGATTAGTTTGGTATAAAAATTATTAAAGTTTATGTTGTAAGTTTTAATTATAAAATCGTGTAAGAGTTAAAAATGCATAACTTTTTCATACGAGGTCGAAAACGCGCGAAACCAGTTGCGTTGGAATCGTATGGACGAGCACTACGCGATGGAGTTGGTTTGGAGTCGTTTGGAGTTAGTGAGAATTTTGGGTAAAAATTAAACGTCCGTTTAATTTTATTCGAAATAAATCGCTAAAACGGAAATTTAAAATCAAGGTGAGAACTTCTCACTCAATCGAATCAGTTTCGATTTTATTTTAAATAGTTAGATTTAAAATATTTGAATGCATGTTTGAATGATGATTGTTATGTATTGATTGTTAAAATAGACATTATACGCCGTTAGTAAGCGGATGTTATTTAATAAAAACATATACCGTGAATATTTCATAAACAGTGAAATTGGTATTATATATAATATCAATATATATATATTGGCATATGTATATATTGCAGTTGTTGATTTCCCGTATTTTTTAGCGGATGAGACCCTATTGCGCCGTTATTAAGCGGATAATATTTAATAAGAACATATACCGCGATAATTTCGTACTGGAGCGAAATTGGTATTGTGCTAATGTTTGTGATGCAGGAAAACAGGTTGGAGGGATCCAACTGGATTCCTCAACAGTATTTATTTGATTTCAGATATTTTGATATTTGATGGATTTTCATATTGATATATGATATCGTTGTAGTCGTGATTGACTATTTGGTGTGTAGCATCATTGGACCCAGATTTTGGGATTTTAAAATGATTTTAAAGTGATTTTAGAAAGTATACGTTTTATAAAATAATTTTGGAATTGATCCATTTTAAATAAATAAACGTTATAATTTTTAATGTTATAAAAATTATGATTTTTGAGAAATATAGTTAAAAACTGATTTTTGAGAATATGATGCTAATGATTTTATAAACTAGTTTAATCGGGATTTTAGAATTATTGTGAAAAGTTGAAATATAGGGTTTATAAAATTTAATTATTTTATGAATCAAAAGGATAAAGTTTTTAAAGGAATTTAAAGACGTTTAAAAAGGATAATATAAATTGATTTATATTAAGAGATTTATAAATGGATATTTATAAATTGAAATATAGACATTATAAAACGAGTTTTTATAAGTGTTTGAGTGAAGTGAAAATGAATTTCATAAATGAATGAAATTTATAGAATTTTAAACAGTGAAGTTATAAATGGAATTTTATAAACAGTAGGTTTACAAAATTTATAAAGTTATTGAAAGAATGAATTTTGGATAAATAATTGAATCTTATAAGTTATAAGATTTATAATTATGAAGTTAAAAGAACGATTTTTGTAAAATAATCGTTTTATAAGTATTTAACTTATAATATGAACTTTTAGTTTATAATTAAGTTATAACCGGGAATAGGTTAATAAAGGAATTTATAAGAAGGAAGTTTTTATAAATAAATAGAAATGGAATTTATAAACGTTGTTTTATAAATTCGCAAATGACTTATTTTGATAAGTAAAATTGTTGAAACCTATTAATGGAGTTATATTCACGTTTTAGACTGTGAATAATCCTTTGAAATAAAATGAATAGAAGTGATAAAATTGGTTAACGTAGAGTATTCACGTTTTTGAATAGTGAATAACACGTTAAAGAAATTGTTTTGGATTTGGATGTTTTACATAGAATTAAAACGATCTAACGATGTTTTAAATGTGTTGAGATTCGAAACCATGGATTTCAACATTAATTGTTGAAATAGACGTTTTCGAGAAATGAAAGGAGATGATGGACTATAACACTGTTGTTATAGTAAATGATTTCCGAAAGGAAATGTTTTGTATAGTATTGGGATTATATATCTATTTAAATTTCGAATCCCTATACTAGTGATTTGGGTTGTTGTAACGATGTTTTACGCAACATTCGTTTTGGCCCAAATAAATATGTTTAAGTGAATGATTTCCTTAAAGAATGAAATATATACTTAATTCGATTTAAGTATATTGAATATTTTCCAAGGTTGAAAATAAAAAGATTTGTGAATTACTTATGAATAAATAAGTATGGAATTGTTTTCCAATATGAAGTGATATTTAGAATTTATCTTTTTGAAGATAAATTGAAATGAATAATTGAAACCGAATATTCATTGATATTTGGAATTATAAATTCACTAAGAAATTTATAAAGGAAGTGGAATTTGTTTAAAAATAAATATTGATTTATTTTTGAAGTATATATCTAGTGAAGATATTTTGGAAAATAAATAATCTGGAAAATTATTTGGAAACTGGTGATGTGTGCATATCCATTGATAGTTCAATAACCGACTATCAATATTTCCCTTTGAATGGGTATTTGATGTGATTTGATTGAATGTGAATGCCACACTTATATTTTGAATAAGCGCTCACTATTCGGGTTAACCGGGAAAGGACCATGGGGTCGTATAACCCATTCCGAATATGTGATACGTCGTTATGAATTGCATTGAAGATCGGTGTTGAAGACCCGGTATTTGCGAGAGCGATAGGATGACCTGTCGATTTACTCTGCACCGAGTTGCTCCGGTATAGAGTTCTCCATATGTGATGGTGAATCCGATCAGGATTGTGAATATCCGGATTGCAAGGACTTCTTTGTAAGTGCCTTCGGTTTTGTTCGAGCCCGGAATAGACTTGTATGGATTGTGTGTCTGACATTACAAGCTGAGATATAAAGCTGATTTCTTTCAAATATATTTCTGTTGGTGGCGGAGAATTTATTCTTTTAGCTTAACACCCTTCTCTGAGACGTACGAGCTCAGAGGTTATATAGTTGAAGTTATCAGCGATATATTCCCAATCTGGTAATGTGACATGCTGAGTGATGCTGAAATGATCATTGTGTTGATTATTGTGATAGGATCGTTTATTTGATCGTCTATCTTGTGATCATTGTGTTGATCATTTGTTTGACCCAAAGCATGGCTTTTGTATAAAGTATGTTTTTGTGGACGTGACTTCGTCGAGCCTCACACCCCGGAAATGGTCAAAACAGGAAAGATGCGGCAAGGTTATGAGGGGTAGCACCCTTTAGGGTATGTACATTTCCTTCTGGATAGAGGTGGTATCATGGTATGGAGCCCAGATATTTAACCTATGTGGTTACTACGAATTTATTACTTTGTGGTTGTTGGTTTTCGGGATCCCGTGAGAAAGGTCGTTTACGATCGGGGAATGGCGTGCTCGTGTCAGTAGTTACCCAGTTAGGGGTAACCCGGCCTTGTGTTGGCAGAGTTCCGGTTTGGTTCTCGGGGATGTCTTTCCAGAGGCATTCTCATGTGGCAATGGGAAGTTCCTTGGCCTGACCATTTGTTGGAAATCCAAAGAAACAATACGTGACTTGTACGGTTTTAGTTGTATAACCTGCTATGGAATGTGGCGGTAACCTGCTATTGAACATAGTTAGCTATAGTAGGCATAGTTCGAAATGTCTATGTTGGCTAAGATTTATATCTTTACTTTCGAAATGAATTTTTCCTACACTATGCACTAATAATAATATGAAATGTTCTTTTAAATGCGTATCAAGCATCTTTGACTATCATAAGGAGAAATCTCCTCCGATTCTGCGTTTGCATGTGTGTGTGTGCGGGAGGCCTTATGGTAGTCTCATTTTTAAAAGCATTGCGAATTGAATTTAAAAATATTCCTCTATTTTGATTTTAAAGATAAATAAACTGTTTTGAGTTCTCACACCAGTCACATGACTGACTTGGAGTTTATTGTTTTCCTTCCTAAACTCTGGGTGCCCACCAATTTTCACACGGGCAGTCAAGAGTAAGGTTTATCAGGATATTCTGGATATTCTGGAATTGCTGGAGGCAAGCTGGATGGCATGGCATATTACTAGTTTATATAGTATTTCTTTTTCCGCTGCACTATTTGTTGTTGTTGTTGTACACTCTGATGATATGATGTAATGAAATGTAATGTAATAACTGATATAGTTCTTTGTTTAAAGATTATTCATTTATTATTATATGTTGTTCCGCTGCGAATTGTGAGATTCTGATGTTGTTCTGTTGTTTTCTATTCCGTTCTATTCTCTTTTCTTTCTATTTTAAAATTTTCTTCTTCTTTCTTCTTTTCTACTCTTTTCTTTTCTTAAAATCTTTTAAAAACCCATAACTATTCGGTTTTTCGGCAACGAAAATCCTCCGAGTCGTTACATTTGGTATCAGAGCTTATGGTTAAGCGACAACCATGGTTCTGTTGGGTATAATTCATTAGAGATAGAGTTTGTAGTACTCTAGAATGAATTTGAGTGTAATAATAGCTATGAGAGCGTATTTGTTAGTGAATATAAAATTGTTTTATATTGTGTAGACTTATCAGTTGATTGTTTATAGATTTCAGTCGATGTAGTCTGGCTAACTATCGTAGATAGGAGTTTCTAAACTCTTAAACAATATAAACCGACATAATATTGTTTTAAATTGGGTAAATGAAATAATTTTGCCTTGATTATATTTTATATATAAAGAAATAATTTTTCAGAATTGTTAAAGTGCATATAAGTTGATTGTTTAGTTGTTTGAATAAATCTAAATAAAGGAATAATTGTATAAGCAAATGAATTATAAGAATTGAATTATAATTAAAGTGATTTACAATTGTGAATAAACTTATATATGTAAGAAGTGAAACTATATGAATATATTTATGAATATGAGTTGTAAATAAAAATGAATTTAAAGATTAAATGGAAATTTACTTTAGAATTGATTTATAAATGGAATTTAAGTTAAGTAAAACCAAGTGATGGATATGAATTTGAGTTATATAAATGAAATTCAACTTTTGTAATTGAATTGAATTAATGGATTGAATATTAATCAATTAAATTAAACCAATTGAAAGCAAAGTAATTTGGTTGTAATTAATATACATTGATTGTTATATGATTGTTAGATTGATTGTAAATAAAATTCATTAAGTGTTAATGAAATTGGAAGCTAAAGTAATTGAAATTCAATTGGAAGTTAAATGAATCTTAAATAGAATTGAATTTGATTTGGAAGTGAACCAACATATGAATTAGTGAATATAAACTAATTGAAAATGAATGTTAGTAAAAACATCCACTGTAAATAAATCAAATGTGATTAAATTGAAAACCAATTCATTGAATATGAATGAGAATATAAATAAATATTTATTGGTTATGAATGATAATTGGTTGATGTTTGCATTTGTTGTTTAGTTGCATTTGCTATATGTTGTATATCGATACTATTTTCATATATACATGTTCTCATGTTGTTTGTTGAGTGATTAGTAGGTGCGGATCGCGTTTGCTTCGCATTTGGAGCTCGCTTTTGCGCTATATTAGCCGTATATGCTCGCTAATAAAATATAAGGTACATATCTCGGATTACATACCGTACTTTTATACTTTTTCCCTTCGGGATGCCTCATTACTTAATGAGATGTATATTTGTGATATATATACTGTCATTTTTTTTTCGGATCGAGCCGCGCAAAGGAGACTATGGCGAATTTTTCCGAAAATTTAAGGCGTTAGAAAATTTTTTGAGAAAATTGGAAAATTTTGAAAACTATAACTTTGATTTTGGAATTGAAAGTTAAACAATAGTAATTGTTTTTGAAAAGATAACTAAGTATGATTTGAAAACTTAGTAAAGTATTGTAAGAAGTTTAAACTATGAATTTTGGGAAAATTAATAGATTATGTAACTTTTCTTACTTGTAATTTCGAGGACGAAATTCTTTTAAGGGGGAAAGATTGTAACGACCCAGAATTTTTATTAATTAAAATATGAATATTTAATTAATTTTAAATATTAATAAGTGAATTTATAAGTCGAATAAATTTTTATTTGAATTTTTGGAATTAATTGGATAATTTAAATCGATAATTTAATATGTTAAATTATGGAAATAATTGAAAATATAGTTAAATATGATTGAAAATAATTTGGGAAATTTTATTTTATCATATGGAAGTTAGAAGGATATTTTAGAACTTTTAAAATCGAATTAAAAGTTAATTTGTGAAAATTGAATATTTTAATATTAAAATCGACTAGTGAAAATAGTCAATTTTTGAACAGTCTCAGAATTGAACGAAACCAGTTTCATTGGATCCGTAATAGTTAGTTATTACCGGATTTCAATTTTCGTGTCAATCGGAGTTATCGTTTGATCGTGGCAGCTCGAAACGCATCGATTTATTTTTAATTTAAATTTGGCGAGTGAAAATAGCCATTTTTCAAAAAGTCTCGGATTTCGACGAAACCAGTTTCATCGGATCCGTAATGTGATATTATTGTAAGGCTTCAAATTTCAAGTCAATTGGATTTACCGTTTGTCCTGTACGAATTAAAACGCCTAGAAATCGACTTAAATCGGTTTAATTCAAATTGAGCGTTTACAGCCATAACTCACACATACTTCCGAATTAGCTTTCGAAACCTGTTCCATTGTGTCCGGAACGCGGGGTAAACCCTAGAAACGCTGGTTACGGCGCGTAAATTGGAGTTCGGAATTTCCGGGATGAATAGTGTCGCTCGTTCTCTTATAAATAGACCACCCCTTCACAAAAAAAAAAAAAGAAAAAAAAAAAAAAGAAAACAAAACCCTAGCCGCCACCCCCGCAGTTCACCCTCTTCCTCCACGTTTTCCTCCCAATCTAGGCGAAATTAGATGAAGGCTCCAACTAACAAAACGTAGAGCATATCGAGACGGAGAGATTCAACGGTGGAGATCGTGTTTGGAGCGACGATGGGGGAGATAGGGGGTCGCGTGCATGCCGTGTATGTCTTTGTGCGCGCGCATCACGAGGCAGCCGAGCATCATGGGGTTGAGGCCGAGCGTGGTGTTGACGAAGGGCTTCGACATGGTGGGGTTGTGATCGAGTTTCGTCGAGAGATCGCGATGGAAATTGAAACCCTAGCTAGCTAAAATGGGTTCGGCCCCATTTGCGTTTGCCTGGAGATGAACGAGAGGGTGGGGGAGATGAACTTGAGGCGTTGGATCTGCTATGCACGGCCAGGATTAGTTTGGTATAAAAATTATTAAAGTTTATGTTGTAAGTTTTAATTATAAAATCGTGTAAGAGTTAAAAATGCATAACTTTTTCATACGAGGTCGAAAACGCGCGAAACCAGTTGCGTTGGAATCGTATGGACGAGCACTACGCGATGGAGTTGGTTTGGAGTCGTTTGGAGTTAGTGAGAATTTTGGGTAAAAATTAAACGTCCGTTTAATTTTATTCGAAATAAATCGCTAAAACGGAAATTTAAAATCAAGGTGAGAACTTCTCACTCAATCGAATCAGTTTCGATTTTATTTTAAATAGTTAGATTTAAAATATTTGAATGCATGTTTGAATGATGATTGTTATGTATTGATTGTTAAAATAGACATTATACGCCGTTAGTAAGCGGATGTTATTTAATAAAAACATATACCGCGAATATTTCATAAACAGTGAAATTGGTATTATATATAATATCAATATATATATATTGGCATATGTATATATTGCAGTTGTTGATTTCCCATATTTTTTAGCGGATGAGACCCTATTGCGCCGTTATTAAGCGGATAATATTTAATAAGAACATATACCGCGATAATTTCGTACTGGAGCGAAATTGGTATTGTGCTAATGTTTGTGATGCAGGAAAACAGGTTGGAGGGATCCAACTGGATTCCTCAACAGTATTTATTTGATTTCAGATATTTTGACATTTGATGGATTTTCATATTGATATATGATATCGTTGTAGTCGTGATTGACTATTTGGCGTGTAGCATCATTGGACCCAGATTTTGGGATTTTAAAATGATTTTAAAGTGATTTTAGAAAGTATACGTTTTATAAAATAATTTTGGAATTGATCCATTTTAAATAAATAAACGTTATAATTTTTAATGTTATAAAAATTATGATTTTTGAGAAATATAGTTAAAAACTGATTTTTGAGAATATGATGCTAATGATTTTATAAACTAGTTTAATCGGGATTTTAGAATTATTGTGAAAAGTTGAAATATAGGGTTTATAAAATTTAATTATTTTATGAATCAAAAGGATAAAGTTTTTAAAGGAATTTAAAGACGTTCAAAAAGGATAATATAAATTGATTTATATTAAGAGATTTATAAATGGATATTTATAAATTGAAATATAGACATTATAAAACGAGTTTTTATAAGTGTTTGAGTGAAGTGAAAATGAATTTCATAAATGAATGAAATTTATAGAATTTTAAACAGTGAAGTTATAAATGGAATTTTATAAACAGTAGGTTTACAAAATTTATAAAGTTATTGAAAGAATGAATTTTGGATAAATAATTGAATCTTATAAGTTATAAGATTTATAATTATGAAGTTAAAAGAACGATTTTTGTAAAATAATCGTTTTATTAGTATTTAACTTATAATATGAACTTTTAGTTTATAATTAAGTTATAACCGGGAATAGGTTAATAAAGGAATTTATAAGAAGGAAGTTTTTATAAATAAATAGAAATGGAATTTATAAACGTTGTTTTATAAATTCGCAAATGACTTATTTTGATAAGTAAAATTGTTGAAACCTATTAATGGAGTTATATTCACGTTTTAGACTGTGAATAATCCTTTGAAATAAAATGAATAGAAGTGATAAAATTGGTTAACGTAGAGTATTCACGTTTTTGAATAGTGAATAACACGTTAAAGAAATTGTTTTGGATTTGGATGTTTTACATAGAATTAAAACGATCTAACGATGTTTTAAATGTGTTGAGATTTGAAACCATGGATTTCAACATTAATTGTTGAAATAGACGTTTTCGAGAAATGAAAGGAGATGATGGACTATAACACTGTTGTTATAGTAAATGATTTCCGAAAGGAAATGTTTTGTATAGTATTGGGATTATATATCTATTTAAATTTCGAATCCCTATACTAGTGATTTGGGTTGTTGTAACGATGTTTTACGCAACATTCATTTTGGCCCAAATAAATATGTTTAAGTGAATGATTTCCTTAAAGAATGAAATATATACTTAATTCGATTTAAGTATATTGAATATTTTCCAAGGTTGAAAATAAAAATATTTGTGAATTACTTATGAATAAATAAGTATGGAATTGTTTTCCAATATGAAGTGATATTTAGAATTTATCTTTTTGAAGATAAATTGAAATGAATAATTGAAACCGAATATTCATTGATATTTTGGAATTATAAATTCACTAAGAAATTTATAAAGGAAGTGGAATTTGTTTAAAAATAAATATTGATTTATTTTTGAAGTATTGAAATTATATATCTAGTGAAGATATTTTGAAAAATAAATAATCTGGAAAATTATTTGGAAACTGGTGATGTGTGCATATCCATTGATAGTTCAATAACCGACTATCAATATTTCCCTTTGAATGGGTATTTGATGTGATTTGATTGAATGTGAATGCCACACTTATATTTTGAATAAGCGCTCACTATTCGGGTTAACCGGGAAAGGACCATGGGGTCGTATAACCCATTCCGAATATGTGATACGTCGTTATGAATTGCATTGAAGATCGGTGTTGAAGACCCGGTATTTGCGAGAGCGATAGGATGACCTGTCGGTTTACTCTGCACCGAGTTGCTCCGGTATAGAGTTCTCCATATGTGATGGTGAATCCGATCAGGATTGTGAATATCCGGATTGCAAGGACTTCTTTGTAAGTGCCTTCGGTTTTGTTCGAGCCCGGAACAGACTTGTATGGATTGTGTGTCTGACATTACAAGCTGAGATATAAAGCCGATTTCTTTCAAATATATTTCTGTTGGTGGCGGAGAATTTATTCTTTTAGCTTAACACCCTTCTCTGAGACGTACGAGCTCAGAGGTTATATAGTTGAAGTTATCAGCGATATATTCCCAATCTGGTAATGTGACATGCTGAGTGATGCTGAAATGATCATTGTGTTGATTATTGTGATAGGATCGTTTATTTGATCGTCTATCTTGTGATCATTGTGTTGATCATTTGTTTGACCCAAAGCATGGCTTTTGTATAAAGTATGTTTTTGTGGACGTGACTTCGTCGAGCCTCACACCCCGGAAATGGTCAAAACAGGAAAGATGCGGCAAGGTTATGAGGGGTAGCACCCTTTAGGGTATGTACATTTCCTTCTGGATAGAGGTGGTATCATGGTATGGAGCCCAGATATTTAACCTATGTGGTTACTACGAATTTATTACTTTGTGGTTGTTGGTTTTCGGGATCCCGTGAGAAAGGTCGTTTACGATCGGGGAATGGCGTGCTCGTGTCAGTAGTTACCCAGTTAGGGGTAACCCGACCTTGTGTTGGCAGAGTTCCGGTTTGGTTCTCGGGGATGTCTTTCCAGAGGCATTCTCATGTGGCAATGGGAAGTCCTTTGGCCTGACCATTTGTTGGAAATCCAAAGAAACAATACGTGACTTGTACGGTTTTAGTTGTATAACCTGCTATGGAATGTGGCGGTAACCTGCTATTGAACATAGTTAGCTATAGTAGGCATAGTTCGAAATGTCTATGTTGGCTAAGATTTATATCTTTACTTTCGAAATGAATTTTTCCTACACTATGCACTAATAATAATATGAAATGTTCTTTTAAATGCGTATCAAGCATCTTTGACTATCATAAGGAGAAATCTCCTCCGATTCTGCGTTTGCATGTGTGTGTGTGCGGGAGGCCTTATGGTAGTCTCATTTTTAAAAGCATTGCGAATTGAATTTAAAAATATTCCTCTATTTTGATTTTAAAGATAAATAAACTGTTTTGAGTTCTCACACCAGTCACATGACTGACTTGGAGTTTATTGTTTTCCTTCCTAAACTCTGGGTGCCCACCAATTTTCACACGGGCAGTCAAGAGTAAGGTTTATCAGGATATTCTGGATATTCTGGAATTGCTGGAGGCAAGCTGGATGGCATGGCATATTACTAGTTTATATAGTATTTCTTTTTCCGCTGCACTATTTGTTGTTGTTGTTGTACACTCTGATGATATGATGTAATGAAATGTAATGTAATAAATGATATAGTTCTTTGTTTAAAGATTATTCATTTATTATTATATGTTGTTCCGCTGCGAATTGTGAGATTCTAATGTTGTTCTGTTGTTTTCTATTCCGTTCTATTCTCTTTTCTTTCTATTTTAAAATTTTCTGTTTCTTTTCCCTCTATTTTCTATCTTAGTATCTACTCTTCTCTCTTTCTCTTTTCTTAAATTCTTTTTCTTAAAACCATAACATTTCGGGTTTTTGCCTTCGGTTTCTCGGCAGTCGATAAAGTGAGTATCGATGTTGAATTTTCGGAAGTCGTAAATTTTCGGGGCGTTACACAATGTATGTTATATTTTTTTTAGTCCCACATCATGGGATAAGTCCAATCCCAAGATCCAAAAACTTTATATAAAGGAACCTATGTAATGGAAATGGTTACTAATTTCAAGAATGAATAAGATGTCTCCTTCCTCATTTTTGATGGCTTCTTATTTTTATATTATTTACAATACGTTAGCAGCACGATCTCTTTTCAAATGTCTTGGTATTCTAATCTAGAAGATTAAATCCATTTTTTCCTTTTATGTAGATATATCTGTTTCTTTTATTCGTTTACTAAAATTAGGTCTATCTCTTCCTCTTATTTAACCATGAAATCAAGTTTGAAATTTTCTTGATATGCTTTTCTAGATTTGTTCTGCGATTAATTTAGATCTAGATTTAAGTATTATTATTTCACAATTCTATATCTATTTCCTAATTTTTCAAATTTAGATTTAAGTTTTAGCAGACCTTATTTTTTTGAAGATCTTATTTTATCATAGATCTAAATTTATAGATCTTATTCCACTATACATGTATTTTTGTCCTTATATTTCAGATCTCATTCTACTATAGGTTTGATTTTTGTTGTTCTTATTTTTCTGATCACATTATATTTTAGATCTCAAAATCACACTCACATAGTATATCTTTGAGATTTGTACACGGTTTAAAAATAAAATGTTGTGATTTTTTGATTTTGGATTTGAATTGATTTCAAACTTGCTTATTATTGCATGTTTTTTGAGTTTATTATCTTGAAAGCAAGTTTGAATCTGACTGTTGTTGATTCAAATAAATTTATTGAACTTGATTGCGTTTTGGTTGGTGATATAGATCTAAGTAATCTATACATGTTTGGTAAATGAAGTTTTCATTTTGAAAACTCTTGGATTTGGATTTTGACTTTGGAAATGATTTTGATATATATAGTTTATATTTCCAGAAGAAATATTTTACAATTTCTTAGAGAAAAATATACAAGAATAATGCATATTTAGAAGATCATATTAAGTTTAGATCCAATATTAATATATTTAGCACACCCGAAGTGAATGGAAACATTAATGAAAACATACATGATAGACTTATTTCTAGCATTCACTGCAGTTCCTATAATGCTAAAAGCTTGAGTTTCCATAAATTATTAAATTTCAAGTTTTCTTGTAATAAAGAACAAAAAGTTCCAAAAAAAGAGGGCAGAAACTTGCATTATTAAAAAGGAGAGATACATATACAAGAGTTATTTTTGATATTTTAGAAATTTTGACTATTAAGAAATAAAGTTTCTTTTATGGTATTCATTTAATTTTATTATTGATATATTGAACTTAGGTTTGAGATAAAATTTTGCTAACAAATGTTAGTTAGATTGATTTATTTGTTTGTCAAGAAATCAATTCATTGTGACCATATTTTATATTTTAGATCACAATAATGGTAAATTGCATTCATTTTTTAATCATAAATGCATTAAATGTTAATCGTCATAGTAATAAATTAAATTATCTTATCATCGCAAATGCATTGGCTATAGTAAATTAAATGATGTTGTATTTTTATGTTTGGAATAAGAACAGGCATATGATTTATTATTTGGTGTGTTTATTTTGGCAAACAATGTTTGATATAATGAAAGGAACAAGTTTGAACAACAACCTGAAGTTGTGCAAAGATAAAACCAGAAGTTACATAACTCAGTACAAGATCCAAAGTCTTGAATTATGTAATAATTTGTTGATAAAGTCAATTACTTGAAATCTTATAGTTATTTTTTTCATTATCCAAAATGTATAAGCCTCTAAACAAGAAGTTTATATAAAATTGAGAACATGAAATTCATAAAAAATTAATGACTTTGAAGTTTGTGAATTAGGAACCCGAAGCTTACTTGAAACTGTGTGAAATGATAAGATTACACATTTTGAAGAAGTTAAAAGAGATAAATACATCTTAACACAAGATTATGACAGTGCATTCAAGAGATTTTAAAAATACCAAATGAGTTATATCTTACTTACGTCTTTACATTTACATATTATATTGACCAAATATCCATATTGTGTTGTATGACATTTCAAATATGCCTTGAATTGAAAATTAATTATTAGCTTTGAAAGGGATGATCATTATTTATAATATGAATTCAAGTGACATTTTAGTCCATATTTCTCATTTTTCATTTCAGTTTATTTGTTGTAGTCAGTTTAAAATGTTTTCCCTACTATATATACTTCCAATTATATAAAAGTGTACATGGTCAATTTATAGGTTCTATGCAATGCGAAATATTATTTCCTTTCAATATGTGCAGCTTTAGTTCAATTATTCTCTCTATTGCTTTCTCATTGATATATCTAAATATAGATCTGATCTTTAATAATCGCATCATGTTATAAAACGTAAAGTTTTGACAAATTATTTTTAGGTGCATTAGTCAAACTATTTAATTGACGAAATATATTTTAGTATTATCCAGAGAAGATAACTCATATAACATACTATTTAAGTTTATAGATGTGTGTGTGTATTGATCTCTTGAAGAGATGTTTTCTTTAAAACTTATATTGCAAAATCCAACATCCTAGAAGAGATGTTATAGAAATTTTATTTTGGTTAGATTGCAATCCCTTAAAAAGAAACACTATATTCCTTGAAGGAATATCATATAAAACTTTAGAAGTAATGACAATAATTTATCTCTAAAAAAGGTATTGTATACCAATATCACACTCCAGAAGTATTGGTTTTATCTCTTGCATCTTACTTTCATTTGGTGCATCTAATTTTGTTACTGTATTTAAAGTTTGATATGACATTTCAAAAGAAGTCACAACAGAAATCTCCAGGAGGATATTTTATGCAACTGTAAAAGTAGTAATTATGTAATTTATGTAAAAGAAATATTGTATATTGATATGACATTCTAATAGTTTTCATATATATATATACACACACATATATATCTAGAAGAGATAAATTTTCTCCAGAAGTGGTGGTAGTAAAATATCTTTAGAAGAGACTTATACATTTGGAAATGATAATATATCTCTAAAAGAGATTTGTTTGTATATTTGATAATTTTATTAAACCAAATAAATGTATAGAAATTTGATTATGAAGGATTCCGATTTAGTTTAGATCTGATTATAACTTAAAATTTAAGAGCTATGTAATGTATATCATATATTTCATTATGATTATATCAAACCTTCCAAATACATAAGATATTAAACTATCTCTAGAATACATTATTCTATGTTCACGTGTCTAATTATATCCTAAAAGTCATGGTTATATATATTATTTCATAAGACATATTATATGTATAACCATTTCTTGAAGAAATATCTTTAAATATTCTCTAGAAGAGATAGTCTATATGTCATATCATACATTTCATGAAAGCTATAAATACCATCTTGAAGAGATCGGTATATGCAACTAATATAACTGCATATTTTTATAAAATTCCAAGTGTCCAGAAGCTACTCTTATTTTTTTGTAAGTATATCTCTTTTGTTGAACTCTCCAGAAGAGATATGTAGAAATGTTTATATGCAATTATAACTATATATTATTCTCTGATAAATAATCATAATCAATATTTAAAAGTGATATTTGAGATATAATTAAGGAATAAAACTTAACAACTTGAAGTTGTGCATATAATTTATTTGAACCAGAAGTTCAATATGGTTCCAAACGAAATATTTTGAACATTGTCATGCAGTCCTGAAGGATTCCCATTGACATAGATCTATAAACAGAAAGTAATAGTTGTGGTAGTTTGTTCTAAAAATCACTAACTCAAATGAGAAAGAATATTAAATTTTATAATATATATGTAATAAGTAGACGCATGGTATATATCTATATCTGTAGATATTCAACTAACAACTTGAAGTTTGTTACGAGCTGATCTTATGGATTATGCATAGATATAATTCAGTGAATTCAATTAACATAAATTTTGAATGGCCTGAATTCATGTATGTATTCTAATGATCTACACAATAAGTAAATTCCTCCAATTAGCTAGATTAATGAACGAGAACAAACTCTAATAAGCAATATCAGTTGAATGCACCTGAGTAACCTATAAAAGAATTATCCTCCTATAAGAAAAATGTATGATGTATTTGCTAGTAGCAATACCATAATGGATCAAAATGAGAATCCAAAGAAGATTATTATTAAATGTGACAATGTTTGTCAATGTTGAGGGGGAGGATAAAAGAGATACAAGTTCATTTTGATTATCAAGATTAAATATTGGTTGCAAAATATTAAGTAACTTGAATAAATTATCGATAACATCCCTAATGTACTTGCTCCAATATAAGTTGAAATCCCAGAAGGACTAAAAGGGTATAAATCACATCTGAAGTGTGGTAAAGAAGTCAGTTTGAAATATTTTTAGAGAAAGTAATAAAGATGCTAAATAAAGGAGGTGGGTGTTTTTAAAGAAACACTTAAAGGTACTTTGGAAGAGTCCCGTGACATGATTGTCAAATAAACCTAGAAGTGGTTTAGGTACCTAAAATAGAATAAATATTGATATATCAATAAATAATATCTAGAACTTAAAATAAATACATCGATAATAAATTGGTAAATGATAAAAAGCACTTATATTCATAAATAGATTAAAGATTTGAATTAGAGGAAACATGATTGGCCATCATGAATCCTTTACTAATATAGAAATATGGACTTGTAATCCATAAAGTAGCGAAAGTGTTTGAAACACTTAATATACCTCGAAGGTATAAATATTGCTTAAATCATATTAAACAATGAAAGTATACAAAATCCTGAAGATTATATATAACTTTGCTGGTTATAAAGAATGCAAAGAATAAGAAGCATATATTACAACCATATTTTAAGTATTATTGTAATGAAAATCTTGATATAATTCATGATGATTAATTACTTCCTATTTTTAAGTATTGTTGTAATGAAACTTTTCATATTCATCAAAGATGTAGCTGCAATATGCAAAACTAATTTGAAGCACAAAAATGAAAGCATATGAAGTGTTTTTATAAAGATACCATATAAAATGCATAAAACACAAATCATATTTGGAAGAAACAATCTTGGAAAATTCGATTGTATCGAAGGAAACTATTTGTTAATGATAAAGTTCTAAAGAAAGGAAAGTAAAATTATTGTCTTCGGATTTTTAATGCCTTTCTGAGCTATGTTACAAAAGTATTTATAACTGATTTGAATTATAATGACATATATTCAAACTTAAAGGAAAAAATATAAAATCAGAGGGAGCATACACAAGTATATCATAATGTACTCTTTTTCCTTCACTATGATTTTTCCTACAGGGTTTTTCTTAATAAGATTTTAATGAGGCATTACATTGATCCAGAAGTATCAAACTCCATTTTGATGTAAATTATTGGAATATGCCATTGTATTCTTTTGCTTTCACTAAGATTTTTCCCATTGGGTTTTTCTTAGTAAGGTTTTAACTAGACATTATTTTGGACCCGAAGTATCAAACTCTTTAGTCGGAATATCATTATATGATATCTAAGGTTTCACAATTTGCACTCTTTTCCTCGTTCTAGTTTTTTCCCATTGGGTTTTCTTAGCAGAGGTTTTTAATGCGGCAACAGACAACATCTATAGAAACTAAATGGATATATGAAAGCAGGATAATAATGAAAGGGAGCAGTTATCATACACATTTCAAAATGGACAATTTTAAGCTACCATATGAGCATCCAAGATTTTTAAGACGCATATTCAAAGGGGAGGGTTATAATATATGTAAATTATAAAGAGTGAATATGCTATACAATGTTTGTTATATTTTGCTTAATCCTACATCATGAGATAAGTCCAGTCCCAAGCTTCAAAACCTTTATATAAAGGAGCTTATGTAATGGAAATAGATTACTAATTTCAAGAACAAAAAAATGTCTCCTTCCTTCTTTTCCAATGGATTCTTATTTTTATATTGTTTACAATACATATAATAAGCAAGCTAATAATTGTTCACAGCAATTGGTCCTTTAATACTTCAGCACATGAAACACACGCGTAGACCTGTCCCTAACTCAAGCATTATTAAGTATAAAAAATGTTGGCACATGAAATAAATAAAATATACTCAAGCCACAGGCATTAAAAGCTTTATAGCTAGGAATAACAATGGGGTAGGTTTTTAGTACCCCATACCCATCCCAAACTTTTTAAACCTCGCCCTAGACCTGTCCCGTAGACTCGGTGCAGGTCTAGAATTTTGCCCCATACCCGAGACCCATACGGGCTAGATTAGACTCCACCTGCCCCAAGACCCAATGAGACTCTATGTATTGATTCAAAATTGTGTACCGACGTACATATATTTATTTGTTTATACTCGTTATCACCAAATAATACGTAAATTACAAATAACAATGTGTCTAATGGAAGTTAATAAAAATGATGTCTACAATAACAATTTAGAAAATATATACATACATTATTGTATAATTATCAATGACAACTTAATACTCTAATTTTTTCTATATATTATTAACTGGAACATTTTAATATCCATGCTAGAACCACTTACATCTAAGAAGATTAATAAATCATTATAGCAAAGCAATTTTATGAGATGTTAGTAGTGCGGATCAAGTTGGGGTGGGTCAGCCGAGCCCCGACCCTAGACCCGAAGCACTCAAGAATGGGTCATGGGTCTACCCACCCCAATGACCCAATGGGGCGGGTTTGGACGAGCCAAAACATGGACGGGTTGACCGGGTTTGTACCCTAGACCCGCCTTATTGCCATCCTTATTCATAGCTGCACACAAAAAGAGTAAATAAACATAAATGTTAAAGCAAAAACCAATGCATATTAGCGGATTAAATAATACAAAACTTGAAGCATAAAATATACAAGCATACTAAAATAATATATGAACTAACCTGATATAAAAGACAAAAAACATGGAAGCAATTGGAAGAAGTAATATTATACATGACAAATATTGCTAACAAAAGCTCACAATGTAACCAATGCACGAGCACATCAAAACTATAACAACCCAAAATTTAACCCATAATAATTAATTCATTAAGTAATTAAATAAATTTTCAAAATTATCAGGATTGAGCCATAGGACATTATGGCCGTGGTAATTTTCTAGTCAACTTCCATATATAGAACGCCAGAAACCGAGCTAATATGAACGTGAAATAAATTAACAAAAATAGAGAAGGAAAAGAAAAGAAAAAAATAAAGGGCATGTCGACTGCCCGGTCGACCCGCCTCTGCTTATTACGAACGTTCCAGAGGTTATTGATGACGTGTTTTGCATTCTTCTGACCAATCCGGTCCATCTATTTTTGCATCCGATGGCTCCTATTCAGCCAATGACGTGGGCACATCCTATTCAATCCCTAAATCCAAAGGTCCAAAATCCAGTTCTACCCAATAAATAGACCCCTAGACCTAACACTTTTCTCATTCTAGATTTTCTCCAATTGGGTTCACCTTTCTAGGAAGGACCCTAAAAGGAATAATTTTTCCAAGGAGAAAATCATTATAAATTAAATTTATTTACAACTGCAAGTGGATCCAGGAAGACCAAAGGAAGAGCTTAGGACCGAAAATGCGTGATTGTAATTATTTTAAGATTTCTTTAAGTAATTTAAAATAATAGGGTTTCCAATAGTTGTAGTTTACTACGATTTTGGAATAGCCTTTTTATCAGTTTTAGATCTATTTTTCAGTCTATTCCCTTTTAGTTATTTTTTTAAATTAATTATAATTTGTTGCTGTTAAGCATAGCTTTTTTACTTATTTACAGTTTATTTATAGTATTTAAGTTTATTTGCTGTTATTTATTTCTTATATACATCTTTTTCTATGTTTTGGACTCTAGGCAAGCGTCTATTCTCTTCTTCCTCCTTTTCTTCACGTATGGATTAAAATAAATTAAATGCAGATGTTTGTGTCAAAATTGGGCACAACACTCGTCGAAATTTTTTGAAGAGATAATAAATGAAGAAAGTAAATTAAAATGTGGATTATCTAACAAAAACTCCAAATAACAGGAAGTAAATTGCACGAGAGACAACGATTTAGAGTGGTTCGGCGTATTGCCAACGTCCACTATGAAGTTTTGTTACTTTATTTCTTGATATTCGAAGAATAAAACTTTTTTATGTCAAAGTACAGCAAGTAGTACGCCAAAATTCGAAATCAAAGGCAGCGGTGGTGCTCTGAAGCAATTCTGGCGGCGTCGGGCGTTCTCTTACTCTAAAAATTCTCTCTCCCTTTTTCTGAATGACCATGGGCTCTATTTATAGGTGTAGGAGGCTGATATTTCTCATAAAATTCAGGGAGACCACTTCTGGCATGTGTGAGGGCCCACATGGTCGAATTCTGGAGATCCGGGCCCAATTTGGGATCAATTCGACCCTTGGTTCGAATCGATCAAAAAAGTGTCCAATCGTGATGAAACTTGGCGTGGACATTCTTCCATGTATATGCAAGATCCTGTGAAAATTTCATAGCATTTGGATTTGTAGATCTCGAGTTATGATCGACTCAAGTTGGAGTTTTTCGCCCCAGGGACCCGTTCGAATCGATATGGTTCGAATCCATAAGGTCGAATCCATGCTTCTGCACGTGAAAGTGATGACGTGGTGCGTATGCTTCGGGTCAATCCTCCTTTTTCTTCGATTTTTCTGGGTCATACCTTTGGTTTTAGCCGCGTTTATCTGATGGATTCGAAGAGTTGGATTCGAAGGCATGCTTCCTTCGAATCGATGGAACTGGTACTCGTTCGAATCGGTCAAAGCATTTGATCGATTCGAGGCTGCCTCAATTGGGGGATTCGAAGACGAGTTTTGGAATGGAGCCGAGGCTTCTTCACTTGCATGGATTCGAGGAAACTTTCCCCCGTTGGATTCGAACTAGGGCATACAAGGATGGATTCGAACCAAGGCATAATGGGATGGATATGACCTTAAAGCTTGCTCGATGGAGTTGAAGCAAGGTGTGTTCTGATGGGTTCGAACCATGGCCGACTACTAATGGATTCGAACCAAGGCCTTGTGGACGGATTCGAACCAATGCGTGGTTGATGGAGTCGAAGCATGGTCACTTGGATGGAGTCGAACTGCTTGCTTGCTCGATGGGCTCGAAAAAAAACCACTTCTCACGGATTCGAAGTGACACATGTATTGATGGATTCGAACTCGCGGATTGGCTCTATTGGGTTCGAAACAATGTTACTCCTTCCACTTTCTACTGGCGACAACTTGAGCATACGAACTCGGATCGCCTCGGAATTTGGAACGCTGGTTTCCACAGCTTAGCTTGACGTGTCTTATCAATCGTAGCGCGATCCGGACTCGGGAAAAATTCATCGATATTTTTAGTTGCCCAATCAATCATTCCAAATTAAGGACATGTGATCTTGACTTTTTCCTGTCAGTTCCTAGTTATCTCGGCCTTGCCAAAAGGCGGGATAACATTTGCCCCCCAAAGTACGTCTTGTGTAAACATGACGTGCTTTGAAAAGCTGCAGTCTATCGTTGGACAATTAGAACATGCTTTGCTGAGAGTTGTATTCTTTATTGCTGTAGCTAATCGTCGTATGAACGCGATCGGCTGTTCGTCGTCTACATCATGACGAAATGGACATTTAGTCCCTGTGAATAATACAGATCAAACATTAGTCAGACATATGTGCATATATGTACCACCTTGACTTTAGTTAACGTTGCGTGATTGCAAGTCGTTGTCAGTTCGGTTTGTTATCGAATTCTGCATCGGTCCTCTCCTGAACCGATCTTGAGATTCGAGTTAAAACACTGTTTTTATGATTGTTTGTAATCATCCTCCTGTATCGATCCTCTCCTGAATCGTTATAAAAGGTAGACAAGTAATTTTTCAAATCATAGCGATTCGTTTGCTCTCATCGACGTCATTTGATGGATTCGAAGTCACGTATGTTCGAATCGATTGTCTTCGAGTCGATGGTTTTTAATCCAGCCTTTGCTTAGTGCTTCCTCGAATCGATGATGCGTCGCATCGATAAAGTTGGGATGGATTCGATCGTGTAAAGGATAGGAAGGCAATGGATTCGAAGTGAAGTATGGACTCAGCCGTGTGATGGATTCGAAGCAACGGCTCTACGCTGGGATGGATTCGAACGTAGTGGGTTATTGAGCAGTCGTTCGAATCGATGGAGCATGGAGAGTGACCGGGGGTAGAAAGTCACCTCAACCGGGAGTCGAAGAGTCACTCGCTTTCTGTTTAACCCATTTAAATACTCAAGGCCAACTTCACTTTTATTTTTTTTTACTTTTTTTACTATTGCTTTAACCGTATCTTCGAATCGATCCTCCAGAGCCAGAGACAATTGCATCTTGCATGAATCGATCCAATTTTTTCAAGTTTTCGTCTGTTAATCGAATCCAACTAGGTATTTAAGGAATATGACTCGAGTGTAGGACGATGAAACTGGACTTTTCATCACCGATTTTAATTCTTTTCATCTGACAAATCCGAAGAGTCATGAGATCTGAATGGAGTTGGTCGACTCGATGGATCTGGGGAGAGAAACCATCCAAGTCGTTTCGATCTTAAGTGCTATCATGGAGAAGCATCCTTGCTTTGCATCGATCTGAGCATGTGTAGTTCGAATCGATCAAGAATGCAAGATTTCAAATCGATCCAGGAATGAACTATTCGAATCGATATCAAGCGCGAGGCTTCGATTCAAAGCAGTGATACCCTGATCGATTCGAAGGTATGTAATGTGATCGATTCGAAGCTATGCAGCGCTTATGGATTCAAAGTGCTCTTCCACCCTAAGGCTTCACCGAGTCGACCTTTCATGGAGTCGAGGTGTATGGATTCGAACGCCTTCGATTCGACTCGTATCGATTCGAGTCGATCGATTCGAACGTTCTGACATCTGAAACTTTTGATCTTCTGATTTTCTCCAACATCTGAACTACGACCAATTTCAAGTTTTAACTTTAGCGAACTCACTGAACTTTAGCATACTTGACTCCGGCGAGCTTCGGCCTTGCATAATCGAATTTGACTTGACCTCCTTTTTGAAGCTCGTAGATGGAACTGTGACTTAACCAACAATATAACAGAATGGTACTTGAATTGGTTAGTAGCATCTGGGTGGCGTGGAAGTGACGGTCAGCGATGACGGTCATTTTCATTCTCAAATTCCAAAGTTTCGTCGTTCGGACATCTTGTTCCAACTTGTAAAATCTGTTTAAGTTATGCACAGCACTTGCACTGCACGACAGACTCATATACTTCATACCGAGGAATACACGGGCTTCTTTTGTACTTAACGCTGCTTTCTGGTGAGTTAGTTAATTATGGAGTCTTCAAGTTCTCAACAACAAGAGGTACAAAGCTCGCCTCCTCTAGTGCTTGAGATTCCGGAAATCCCTCCTGAAGTTATAGATCCGGCTCCGGATGAGTTGCCGGAGGCCATATTTATCGAAGATCCTGTCGATTCTGTTCAGTCCAGTATCTCGGAGTCTTTGTTGGGCCGGATATGTTTGAAACATAACATATCCCTGGACGATGTTTTATTACCTAGTGCCAATGACAGACCACATAAACCACCTGAAGGATATACTGCCTTTTACCGCCATGCCTGCGCGGCTGGATCTCTCCCTCCTTTTAACCAATACATCAGAGAGATGCTGTCGTTCATTGGAATCGCCCCCTCGCAACTTCATCCCAATGGACACACATTGCTGAACAGTGTTCGTTTTATTTATGGATCATCTTTTTCGTCCGCCAAGGCCAATTGAGATTAGACACATATTCAACTTCAAGAGCAGGGGCGATAGTCCATTTTCACCTTCTTGGAAACAGTTAGAAACTGCCAGATCATGACGGGAGCCTGGACTAGACTCAGTTACTTTAAGAATGAATGGTTTTTTGTTCGCTGCCCCCCAGGGTTCGCTAGGCGATGGCTGTCTAGACGTAAGTGTCGTAAATCGCACAAGCTTTCTTTAATAGTCGTTGCCAACACTTGAACTAATATCAGGCGTTTTTCTTGCAGCTATCATCTCAAGGCCTGACGGTGGTCACTACAAAGGCATTGTCCGAAGTTTACAAAGGGTCCCGAGTGATTTGCGGCACATCGACTCGGGGTTGTCGAACCAGAGTATTGTCGTCGAGGGGTTGTCGAAACCGGCTTCGAAGACAAAGAAGAAGACGGTGAAAAGGAAACCCGACATAGTGATAAGAGAAATGAGCGATGATGAAAGGGCGCCTACTGATACCTAGTTAGCGGCTGATCTTTCCCGAGTAGAAGAAAAGCGGAAAGGCAAGGCTGTTGTCCCTAAACTTAAGAGACGGAAGTCTGTAGTCGTATCTCGTTTGATCCCCGGAATTTTTACTTCTGACGCTGCTCCTCATCAATCAGGAAATATGTTTATACGACTGGATGACATTCCCATCCCGGAATACGTATCTCTCCATCACGAGTCCGGGTTGGATGAACTCCGGGAAGCTTTAGAAATAAGCGAGTCTTTACCTGTTAGTGTAGTCGACACTTCTGGTTAGTCGGGGGTTTTGCACATTTGCATAACTTTCATAACACTACACGACATCCGCACAAATCGTATTGCCTTCGCCCGGTATTTAACTGAACTGTTTCTCTTTCTCTACATTGGACAAACTCCGACGAGTGCATCACCCTTCGTCTTATTACGAATCTCGACGTGGAGACTGCGATCGCGATCGTGAACGGAGGCATCATGGCCAGGAATATTATGCCAGGGATTATCATCGCAGTTATTCCAGTCAGGAGCGATCGGATAGAGATCGGAGACACCGCTCCTCCTCTCGTTCTCCTCCGCCACCCCGAAGCCATATTCAGGTGTCTGAGCCTCTACGACATCAACCGTCTTCGCACTTCGAGGCTCGAGCCACACCGTTCTAGAACTGAGGTTGCTACGACCACGGCTGCGGAGGAGGCCCCTATTGAACCATCTGGTGAAGGGGCCATAAGACTTGCTCAATTGAAGAGGGATTTTCCGGAGATTTGCTTCGACGCTTGTATTTTTCCTCCTAATCTTAAAAGAATCCCCGAAGACGCCATGACCACGGCACTTAGCTACACTCGCGATTTCTATGCTCAGTACAAAGAATGGTATAAAGCGGCTGTTAAAGCTTCAAAAGCAGCCTTTGACCGGGCCAAAATTATCGAGAAACTGGAAGCCGACTTGGCTCAGAAGAATCGCATTGTTGACATACTGCAATCTAAGGCGGAATCTTCCCGTAAGGCCGAAACCGAGTCGTTAAAAAAGGTTGATGAGACATTAGTTAAGATGGCGAAGATGCAACATGCATATTGCACTTTGGTTGAAGATTTGGGCCATCGATACAAAAATGTTGAAGCCGAGCAGGATGTGGAAGTCAAAGAACTAGAGGAATTAAAGGCTAAGTTTGCTGATATGAACAAAGAAAAAGATGATGCTAATACGGCTGCGCAAGAAGCGTGTGAGCAAGCTGTGTCTCTCCGAGCTGAGCGTGATGCGGCAGTTGCAAGGGTTAAGGAGGTTGAAATGGAGGTGGAGGAGAGAGTCCAGGCAGAGAGGTTCAAGATGGAGGCCGAATTTGACGAACTCTTGGACACATATAATGCCAGTGTGTTAGAACATAGGAATCTCTCCTGGCTAGGAGATTACTCGATGCCTCTCTACAATGCCTGGAAGAAATTATTGGAGAACAAGAGGATGTCTTGCCCGGATGGAGTGGTAGATGAGTTTGAGCTCGAGTCACGTTTGCTTAGCGAGGACGAGAGAAAAACTCTTCACGAGGCGATAATTTCTGTCGAAAAAGAAAGACTTGGCATTCATCAAGCGGAGATTGGTGAAGGTTCGGGTGTCGCTCATCATAGCGAGAACATCGAAGTCCCTATCCCTACTTCATCCGAAGCTACCGCCATGGTTGATTCACAAGCAATTCCTGCTTATAATCCGGACCAACCGGAGTTGTCTTCTGGCAAGATAGCTATCTCCGAGCTTGTTCAAGTTCCAAGGCAAGGCAAAGAAGGTACTTTGATTATTTCCCTCATGTCTTAAAGTATCGATTTTCGAGAGAATTTTCTGGACTGATTACTTTTGCTCCCCTTTGTTCAGTGATTGAGAGTGTCGCATTCGTGCCCCAATTTCCTCCGGTTCTATATCCTATGCGTGGAGTTATTGTCACCGAGGCGATCTCAACTGCTGCCATGACCGGTGAGATGGGATAGGGGAGCTCGATGTCATTCGATGTTCAAATGATTGAAGAGCTACTTGGTCACTCTCTTGACCCTATTCCCGATCCTTCATTCGCGACGAGTGGAGCTGCTCCAGTCTTCAGTTCTGTCGTAACAACTACCAGCGTATTCAGCGTAGCTCAGTTGACTCGAGAAGAAGAGATTTTAGCTGAGATAAGCGCTGAAATGGCCACGATGGTGACGGTTGGTGGTCCTGGTAGTGAAACTGCTCCTTCGAGCTTATCTTCTTTAATGGTGATCTCTCCCGGTGGCACGGTAACTGTCTCGAGTGTTGCTAAAGAAACACTTGTCACCGCCCCCATGCTATCAGTTCGCCTCCACAAGAGGATCTCTATCCCTTCCAGCTCTGAGGAAGACGTCGATATTATGCCAAATCCTGAGGATGTTCCAAAGAAGGAAAAAAGGTCTCGTAGGAAGCCGGGTAGTGGGTCTAGCGGCTCAACTCCGAAGAAGAAACCTCGAAAGAAGAAGGAGTGAACTTCTCGTTTTATCATGTGGTTGTGAAATGGCAATTCTTTTACCTTTTCTTTTGTTCTTCTAGAGCCGTGTATATATGTGGATTCGGCTTCCACTTAATTGAAACTTTTTGACTTGCCATGTAATCAAACTTGTTTTTGTTAGTTGATTGAATGGGAAGTTGCTCTTTTCTTTTACTTAAGTGTTTTGCAATGTTCGTATTTTTATATATACCAAGTATAGAAATATAATTTCGTGTCATGATTTGATGAATGAGTTGAACTCCGGATATAGTATCACTTTGGTTAGTGATTAACACTTAGCTTTTCTGCCCCCTAGTCTCGGAGAACAACATTTGTATTTTGGTGGTTGATCGCATTTTCTGAAAATCTTAAGCACATGTCCACGTTCTGGGGACTTAGGATAATTTGAGATCGATAATCTGGTTCGCATTCCGGGAATTTGAGAGTTATCGATACTTATAACATAGTTCGCGCTCCGGGAACCTGGAATTGATGTTTATACTCTGTTCACGCTCTGGGAACGGGTTGTTGGACGTTTATACTCCAATCCGCGCTCTGGGAATTTGGAGTCCGTTCGCGCTCTGGGAACGAGTTACTGAATGTTTATACTCCAATTCACACTCTTGGAATTTGGAGTCCGTTCGCACTCCGGGAACGAATTATTGAATGTTTATACTCCAACTCACGCTCTGGGAAGTTGGAGTCCGTTCGCACTCTGGGAATGAGTTATTGAATGTTTATACTCCCATTCACATTCTGGGAATTTGGAGTCCGTTCGCACTCCGGGAATGAATTATTGAATGTTTATACTCCAATTCAAGCTCTGGGAAGTTGGAGTCCGTTCGCACTCTAGGAACGAGTTATTGAATGTTTATACTCCAATTCACGCTCTGGGAAGTTGGAGTCCGTTCGCGCTCTGGGAACGAGTTATTGAATGGACTGTCATGTGTTGGTCCAGTTTAGCCTTTGATGTGACTTGCCCCCGAACTGGGGTTTCACTTAGTGAGTGGCCGGTCGTATCACAGTCACTCGCTATTTGAATAAATTCCATTGTTTGATGGAACTTAGCTCTTCGTGTGTCATGATTGTTGAATGTTGTATTCGGTGAATCACAGCTCAAGCTTGAAGAGATAGTATTTTATTGCTGAAATAAGAAAATATGGCAAAGTCAGTGCCTTATTACAAATTCAAATTTCAGAATGTAAAGGAAACTGCAAAGCATTCATAGATCAAATAAAGCCTGTCATGTGTAGCAATGGCGAAGGTCCTTGCTTCTCCAGGCTCTTGCCAAAATAGGACCGCCCAATGTCGACAACAAGAACAGGTCATCCCCGAATTTCTGTTCAATTACACATGGCCCTTCCCACGTTGGTTTCACGTGCGGTGGCGTTGAGTGTACTCTTCCGTAGACGAAATCACCAATTTTGAAGGTTTGGGGTTGATCATTGACATCGTGCGACCGGGAAACTCGCTTTCGGAGTATGATGGTCCTTAAGTCGGCATGGTCTCCCATAACAACACCAACTCCTTTGTCAGTAGGGAATTTTAAGGTCAGGCACCATGGGGCGATAGCAGCCCTGAATTCAGCAAGGGCTGGTCGGCCCAAGAAAGCATTGTACGGTGAATCTATGTCCATCACCATGAATCGCAACGTCCGGATTCTGCAGCATTGTCCTATTCCCAACTCTGTTGGTATTTCTAGTTCTCCAATGGGTATGGCCGCGCTCCCTCAAAGCCGCGAATACTGGATTGGCATGGTTTCAAGTTTTTGGTATTCAGATTCATTTGATCGTAGGCTCGCTTAAATATTATATACACGGAACTTCTGCTGTCAACCAGAATCCTTTTCATCCACACATGGCCTACCTGAGTTGATATGACTAGTGGATCGGTAGTCGAGACTATGATTCTGTCATCATTACTACACTGAAATACGATGTCGTCGGTCATTGCTTTCTGTCGTTTGATCTGAACTCTATCTTTCAAATGTCTACGGCATGCAGCATCCGCATGCCTAGTAGGGCTGGCATATGACTTCATCTCATCCCAGCTCCGCTTTGTTGGATGAGAGATACCTCCAACAGCATTTACTACCAACCTCCAGCCGGTGGGGGTGGAGTCTTCCTGCATCAGATAATTGGATTCATTACTTTGATTTGATGGACCCGCTTCTCCCGGCTGCGGCGTCTGAACAAACTGTTCCAGCTTCTTTTCTCTGATCAATTTTTCAACGAGATCTTGTAAGTGACGACACTCGTTTGTATTGTGCCCGTAGCTTTCATGGAACCGACAAAACTTTCCCGTCTGGATTTGCTTCTCTGACGATGGTCTTGGCGTAGGTTTTTGATACTGAATTGTATCACGGGTTTGTAAATATAGGTCCTCTAGTGATGTATTCAGAGGAGTGTAACTGTCGAACATTGGATTCTTACGCTGCGGGCCACGATTTTGATCTCGTTTTTTAATTTGATTCACGCTCTCTCTTTGCCGGGCTTGTTTGTTTTTAACGTTCAACTGGAATTTTTCGGAGCTCTCACCGGACTATTTGATTGCAACATTGCTTTGGATCCCCTCCGTAGTTGGTCCTGCATCAATTTGCTTCCTAGACTGTTTCGCGTCTTCCCGTCTCAGGAATTGAGCTGCTTTGGCATGGAAACGGTCCAATGATGCCGGCGGTTTCCCAGCTAATCAGTTGCCAAACTCAAAATCGGGGTCGATCCCCTTAGTCAATGCCATAAGGATGGAGTTATCGTTTGGATTGCTGATCTCCGCACATGCAGTATGGAATCTCTCTAAGTAGTGTCTGAGTGTCTCTCCGGGAGCTTGAGTGACACTAGATAGAGTGTTAACATCTTTTGGCCTTGCGACGTGCATGCGGAATTGCTCAACTAATTTTGTGGCTAACTAGTTGAATGAAGAGATGGATCGAGGTGGCAATCGAGTGAACCACATAGTAGCGAAGCCCCCCAAGGATATGGGGAAACTGCGACACTTTACTGCATCATCGGCTCTAGAAGCGGTCATCGACCATTCATATTTCAGAATATGTTGGTTGGGGTCGGAGTTTCCTTCATACATGGGTAGAGTTGGCATCCGGAATCGCCGTGGGGGTTCAGCAGTAAGTATACTGTCCGAAAAAGGAGTGTGACTTCGGGAAACTCCCCAATCGTTGTTTGTGAATTCCTGGCTCTCACGGATCATCTGACGTATCATAGTTGATAGATCCGGCATTTGCGTGTTTTGTGCGGCCTGCACCGGAGTATGATTACGTTCCGTTCTTTGGGGTTGGACCGGATATTGTCGATGGTCCAAGTCTTGCCTTCGTGGCTCGTAGTTTTTCGGGACGTATGATTCAGGAGTACGTCCGTGTTGGTGATGGTCCAGGTCTGACTGATCTTGGGCGTCGACTCCTGGTTCAGCTGCAATGTTAGTGGTGCGGTATTCTGCGGTGTGGTGAGGAACGGCTCCTCCTCGGGAGGAGGGTCCAGTTTGGAAACTGGCTGGTGGACCAACTCTCAGTTGTCCAACGGTCAGTGCCGGTTGATTTTTAGTGACTGGCATGCGACTCCCATCTAGTCGGGGTCATGGTGATCGATTGTGGTAATCAGAAGATGAAGAATTCTCGCTGGAGGAGCGAGAAGCGTGGTCTCTCTTGGACCTTTTTCGCTTCTGGCGATCCAGCTTGTCGATTAGCTCAGCGTTAGCGCGTAGCTGTTCTTCTAGTTGTTGCCGACTCTGAGTCAGCTCTTGGAGTAGCAACTGCAACTCTTGTCGGGTAACCGAACCTGACGGTTCGGAGTGCCCAGTAGCATCCTGATTAGATGAAGGTGGCGGCACAGGATTATGTCGATCCTGCTCTTGTTGATTGATAGCATTTGAGGTGGTTCTTGTATCAACCATCTTGAAAGCTGAATTCCTTTCCTAGATTTTGTACAAATCTGAATAGAAGGGAAGGAAGTTGGATTTGATGACCTGGATCTCTCTCTTAGATTTATTCAATCCGGTAGCGATGACAGATCCAAAGAGCAGGAGAAAACCTGAGTTCAATTCTCAGTGAAAGCACCAAAGTGTTTGTGTCAAAATTGGGCACAACACTCGTCGGAAGTTTTTGAAGAGATAATAAATGAAGAAAGTAAATTAAAATGTGGATTATCTAACAAAAACTCCAAATAACAGGAAGTAAATTGCACGAGAGACAACGATTTAGAGTGGTTGGGGGTATTGCCTACGTCCACTATGAAGTTTTGTTACTTTATTGCTTGATATTCGGAGAATACAACTTTTTTATGTCAAAGTACAGCAAGTAGTAAGGCAAAATTCGAAATCAAAGGCAGCGGTGGTGCTCTGAAGCAATTCTGGCAGCGTCCGGGCGTTCTCTTACTCTAAAAACTCTCTCTCCCTTTTTCTGAATGACCAGGGGCTCTATTTATAGGTGTAGGAGGCTGATATTTCGCCTAAAATTCAGGGAGACCGCTTCTGGCATGTGTGGGGGCCCACATGGCCGAATTTTGGAGATCCGAGCCCAATTTGGGATCGATTCGACCCTTGGTTCGAATCGATCAAAAAAGTGTCCAATCGTGATGAAACTTGGCGTGGACATTCTTCTATGTATATGCAAGATCCTGTGAAAATTTCATAGCATTTGGATTTGTAGATCTCGAGTTATGATCGACTCAAGTTGGAGTTTTTCGCCCTAGGGACCCGTTCGAATCGATATGGTTCGAATCCATAAGGTCGAATCCATGCTTCCGCACGTGAAAGTGATGACGTGGTGCGTATGCTTTGGGTCAATCCTCCCTTTTCTCCGAGTTTTCTGGGTCATACCCTTGGTTTTAGCCGCGTTTATCTGATGGATTCGAAGAGTTGGATTCGAAGGCACGCTTCCTTCGAATCGATGGAACTGGTACTCGTTCGAATCAGTCAAAGCATTTGATCGATTCGAGGCTGCCTCAATTGGGGGATTCGAAGACGAGTTTTGGAATGGAGCCGGGGCTTCTTCACTTGCATGGATTCGAGGAAACTTTCCCCCGATGGATTCGAGCTAGGGCATACAAGGATGGATTCGAACCAAGGCATAATGGGATGGATACGACCTTAAAGCTTGCTCGATGGAGTCGAAGCAAGGTGTGTTCTGATGGGTTCGAACCATGGCCGACTACTGATGGATTCGAACCAAGGCCTTGTGGACAGATTCGAACCAATGCGTGGTTGATGGAGTCGAAGCATGGCCACTTGGATGGAGTCGAACTGCTTGCTTGCTCGATAGGTTCGAAACAAAACCACTTCTCATGGATTCAAAGTGACACATGTATTGATGGATTCGAACTCGAGGATTGGCTCTATTGGGTTTGAAACAATGTTACTCCTTCCACTTTCTACTGGCGACAACTTGAGCATACGAACTCGGATCGCCTCGGAATTTGAAACGCTGGTTTCCACAGCTTAGCTTGACGTGTCTTATCAATCGTAGCCCGATCCGGACTCGGGAAAAATTCATCGATATTTGTAGTTGCCCAATCAATCATTCCAAATTAAGGACATGTGATCTTGTCTTTTTCCAGTCAGTTCCTGGTTATCTCGGCCTTGCCAAAAGGCGGGATAACAGCAGATATGGATTGTATAAGTAAGGAAGTTAAATGAAGAAAATAAGATGTAAATTATAAAGACTGTAATAAATAATGGAATTGGACTATAATATAAATGGAGTTGGACTGAAATTATGTCTAATTATGATTACAATTGGACTAATTAATTGGCTTAGTTATAAGGTAGAATTATAACTAAAAAAATTAAAAGATGAAAGAAGCTTATTTTCATACTTAGACCTTCAGTTAAGTAATAAGCATGATTATAACATAGCTTATAATAAGAAAAAGAATAGAATAAGGCTTATTTTAAGACTTGGGATAAAGTAATAAGCGTAGAAAGTAAAGATAATAATAAAGGCTTATTTAAATAATCTATCTAAGTTAATAAGAAAAGAAGAAAGTAGAACCTGTACCATGTAGCATTCCCTATTAGACAAAACGGCTTCTCACATTAACCGAAAGTGAGATGAGGGCACGCTTATGCTAAGAATGGTAGTAATTGGTCAAATAGAAGTCCAAATCACGGGGTATTTGGATAAGGGGCGCAACTATATATTGTTTGCATGACGGGTTAGTACCAATAGAATTTCCTCTATAGTTTCTATGGACACACGGTGATCGCACATTAGCCTGAAGTGAGATGAGGGGCACGCTTATGTTGGAGTTTGAGGTAATAAGAAGACTTAATAGGTGTAGCAAAAGATAGCATAGGCATGGTGGCAGTTACACGTGTGACTTCCATTTTGGTGCTCAGGAATCGCTATGAGTTCCAAGTACTTAGTATGTGTGTCTTTCATAAACACCATTGCCTTCTGTGTAGGGAGCTATATATGTCGTCCGGATCCACAATGGGTGCTTTGTGCATCTATCGTTGATACCATTGGCTGCTGTTTATGGCGCTGGTTCACAATAAAGTCTATGGAGTAGCAGGCCGATCAAAAAGGGTAGAATTTGGGTTGCATCCTAATTACGGGATTAGGAATTCAGCCTAATCAAAGCAGAAATCAAGAACAAGTGCAAACGATCAAAGTTAACCTATCTTATGAATTGAGTACTAGTTAATTCATATTTATTTCTAGCTTTATCTATCCTATTTCCTTTATTTCCTTTTGTATATTAGAACTATTGAAGAGTCTATTACTTTTACTTTGCTTAAAGATTCTAGTGGTTACTGTCATTCACCAGATTTTTAGTCTGACCATTCCTCTATTTTCCCCTTTCCCCTCCATTGGCAATCAAAGAAGAGGGCAGTAGATTAAAGTTACTCGGAGGTTTCTTCGAGAAGATTCTGCTATGTATTTCCCTACTTTTATTTCTACTTTCTTTGTTCGTACTAGCACTTAAGAGGGATATTTATACTCTGATTTTTATTTGGACTATGAGTTTTTATTTCATGAGGCATATTAGGTTTCGAGACATGTGTGCTGTATTTGATATTTGACTTATTTGGTTTCTGAAGCAATTATGAAGTTTTTGTTTTGAATAAGTTATTATTTTAGTTTCCACTGTTTTTACCTACTTTTGTCTTGTGAATCTTAATCTCTACTAGTTTTAGTTATACCTACACTGCACCACGCCTTTTAATGTGTCCTTTTGGGTATATTAAGGGATGTGGGGTGTTTCACTTGGTATCAGAGCCTAAGGTTACAGGGTTCCTAAAAAATTATTTTAAAAGTAAAGTATTTTCCAAAATAACTTGTTTTCAAAGTATATTTCAGAAAAGAACTCTTATAAATAGTTTTTATGTATAAAAGAGTTTTTATAAAAATCCCCTCAAAGTCCAGTTCAACCTTCTTTTGATTATTTCAAGCCTAAATTTCCTTTTCTTTGCATAGCATGGCTGACTAGTTCCATAGAGCTACTGTGATAACTCGAATTTTCGGGCATATGTTAATTGGAAATTAACAAGATTAATTTTTTTAAAATACTCATTTGTAAATTGAACAAATGAAATTCTGATATATATATATATATATACCTGGATATGTATATAGATGAATTTAAACTATAATGAATGTTGAATTATAAATATTTGGATGAATATTCATTTAATAATCTCCTGATATAATTATTGAAATTTGATATTTGTTTAATGATCTTCTTTATTATTATTTAATTTGGTAGAATTATCTTTTATAAATAAATATGTTTTCTATTTTAATGTGTATATGAATATTGTAATGGTTAGCTATGGTTTAAAATCAATATTTATTTTTAAGAGTTATTAAGGATAAATTATATACTACAACAAATCTACAATATGTGTATATATATATATGTATATATATTAGTAAATGGAAAATTAAAGTTTGGATTTGAAATTCAAACATCTTAAAAATAAATTGATTCTAAAACAAACTCTATATTTTAAAAGTTAGTGTGTGTGTGTATAATTATCTATGAGTGTATAATTGGATTTTTATATGTACAAATCTAAACTAAAATGATAAAGTTTAATATAATTATATATATAGACACACACATACATATATAAATATTGAATTAAAAATAAAATATGATATGGAATTTTTCATATAAATTATAGGAGATATATATAAAATAGGCCTTTAACATTCGTAAATATATAAAGCATGTAAAATAACAAATGTAAGCAAAGGAAATGTGTTTAGTGACAAGTGTTATCAAAATTTTACAAGTGTCATTGTCTTTTATTTTCAAAAATTAAAATTAAATTAAAACCAAAGTTATATATACATCGTCATTTCCCCTCTATGCTCTTTTACTTATGTTCAAACTAAAACAAATACAAAGCAAGCTAAAATTCAGAAAGACAAAACCAGAGAAACAAAAATATAAAAACCAAATTAAACAACAACTTTAAAATTTTCAAACAGTAACTGATTCAAGCTCAAAACTTCCAAAATCTGGAAGCAAGAAATCAAACAGTCACCTCAAAAAACAACAAAATCAAGTTACAGATCATAAGCAAGCAGCAGTTCATTGATCAACATTTTAAGTTCAGTTTTCAGAACCTTGCTCTGTTATCTTCTACATGTGAGCAAACATTTATTTCAAAAGCTAAGAAGATAAATGTTGTTGCATATGAATTTCTATGATGAAGAGTGTTTTGCATATGTAAATCTAGTATAATCTCTACATATATGTATCTGATAGAAGTATGCATGTTTGATTGCCTGAGTATACCTCTGTTTGTAGTTCAGAGTTTAAAGTTTGATCAAAATTCAAAATCTTATCCTCTGCTCTCTGTCAGGTTTTCGAATTCAAACAAGATTTGTTTGTTTAAACCTAATCTAAGTGTTAAAAAATATAATTGAGTAAGAAAAGTTTTAATACCACCTGGAAAAGAAAATGACAATAAGAATTTTAGTTTATGTTAAAATTCAAACTCTACAATCTTTTGGTTTTCTTTTATAACCTGAATCCCTATCTTAAATCATGATTTTTAAGAGTTAAATAATAATTTGTAGTTTTGGATTAAATGTGTTATTCTGGGTTAACCAGAAATTGGTTTTTGGGTGTTTTCTAGTGATCGACAGCGACTGGGTGGCCTCGGTTTTTGTCAAAGCTAGGGTGATGATCGGAGTAGTTGGAAAAAACGATGGAAGTGGCGATTGATCGTTGTGGCGGCGGCGGCGGAATGAACTAGGATCTAACCCTAGTTTAGTTAGAGGTAGGAATTTTGGTCATCGCGAGGTCTTGGGTTGTTCGGGGTGCATCAGACCTTGGGCAGGGGTGACGTGGAAGACTGGCGAAGCTTGGGACGAGGTTGCTCAACCTCTGGTGGTTGGAGTCGATTGGGCGAGGAGTTTTTCTGGCATGGTTTTAATAAGTTTTCAACTGGATAGCTCGATTTTGGTTTGGGTTTTGTAGTGATGAATCAAAGGTCGGAATCGATTATAGGGAGGATCTCCAACATGTGGGAGGTGTTGGAGATGGTCGCGACAGCGTTGATCGCTGGTGCATGTACACGGCGAAGTCTGGTATCAGAAGTTAGGGAAGAGAGTTGGGTCTTGGGTTGAAGCTCGTGTCTCTGTGTTGTTTGCTCGAATTTAAACTCGAGTAGGTCGTGAGTGTTTAAGCATGCTAACAATTTAAAGTTGTTTCCAAGTTTAAATTTAAATTTAAGACTAATTTTAAAAAGGAAAGTAGTTTTTCTCGATTCTGGCTCGAGTTTATACTGGGTTGAACCCGAAGGAGATGTTTAAACAAGTTTTTAAATTTAAAATAATCAAGTTAAATCTATTTCTTGAAAATCTATTTCTTTATATAGTGAATGTTTTAAGTGATTAATTTAAGAGTTGTGTGATTTGTTTAACTTAATGGTATTAAGTTAAATCCTTAAATTATTTTTAAACTTAATTTGAATGTAATTAGGTTGTTAATTGGAAAGGTAAATGTTAGATGTATATGTTAATCATAATTAAGTAATGGGTTACCTTAAAAATTAATTAAGGTTCGATGATTTAAAATTACTTAATTAAAAAAAATTAGGGAGTAATTAATTAATAATTAAGGATTATAAATTAATTAAAGGTTAATTAATTTATAATTAAGGATTATAATTTGATAAGTAGAAATTATTAATTAATGATCAGATATTAATTAATTAAGTAATCAAGTTGTGATTTAAGATTAATTAATTTGTAATTAGAAATTAATTAATCAAGTAATTAGAGGTTGATTAATTAATAATTAAGGTTTATTAATTAATAGTTAAAGAATAATTAATCTGTAACTAAAGATTAATTAATTGATTATAAGGTAATTATGGGATGAATTACCCAATTGTAATTAATACAATGAATGTGATTAATTTAAGTTAATAAATTTGTTAATTAATTAAAAACAATCATTTGATGATTGATTAAGTATAATTACTTAATGAAATTAATAAGCGTAATTACTTAGTGTAAGTAATTAATGAATAATAACTGGGATTTATTAATGTGATTAATTAATTAGAGTAATTAATTTAAAGATGATTAATTAAGATTAATTACTTAATGAAATTGATTTAAAATAATGAAAGTAATTAAATGATAATTGCTTAATGACTTTCATTAGGGAGGGTAATTAATGGGTAATTACAAAACGTGATTTATTTAATAATTACTTAATGGATGTAATTAAGGACTAACTACTTAATACAATTAATTAGAGGATTGATTAATTAAGGAAATTAATTTAGGATTAGTTAATTAATGAGTGTGATTAATTAAAGGATAATTAATCAATATAAGTGATTATAGAGTAATTAATTAAGGATCAATGTAATTAATATGGTTGGGTAAGGGTTAATTAGTTTGTGTAATTAATTAAGATTTAATTACTTAAATATGATTAAGGAATAACTAACCAAGGATGATTGATAAAAATAATTAATTAAAGGAGGTTGATTAAGATGGATAGTTAACGAATAATCAATTAACTAGGTTGAAATTAATTAATGGTTAAGTGAACAGGACGCGTGATGATGGAGGTAATTAATTAAATCATATTTAAGTTAATTAGAAATGGTGTGACAAATTAGCCTTGCTTATGAATGATTGAATAATATTGAATTAGATAATTTTGTTATCCCCGGTATGTGATTGTGATGCTATGTGATATGAAATGTTTTATAATATGAGATATTGGGTTGAATTGTGATAATGTAATTATCTATGGTGAATTACTGTGTGGAAGTGACATCATATATTTAAGATTGAATTGTATTCACTTGAATAACGTGGATATTGAATTCGAAGAGACCGGAGTCGGGTATTGGTAAATACCCGAAACCATTTCGATTCGTAATCTATAATAATTCTATATAGATTTAATATGTGAAATCAATAGGCTGTAATGGAATGATTTAAGTGAATTGGACCATTTAATCTAAGTTTTGATACTTAGAAACTGATGTGTGAAATAAGAGTTGTTTATAACAAATTGTGAATTTGTAAATTGATACGAGTTACCCCAGGTTTTAAATAAGTTCTATGCATTGGAATTTCTTGTTATATGAGTTTACTCACGCTAGTTTCCATCATGACCCGAGTGTTACTTTAATGTAATGCTCGGGTTAGGCCGAGTATTGCAGATTTTCAAGTAAGGATGTTATGGAGCTTAGGAGGCGAGCTAGATGGAAGGAACATATGAAGTGTAACCCGTTGAGTATTATTGATTTGTATTTGGAACATGTTGGTTGTATCTGTCCAATGTTTGTGTATATGTTGTAACTCTGATGTATTTAAGTGTAATTTGAAGGTACGGTTTTCCTTTGTAAAACTGCTATTTTATTTGATATTATATTTTGATCCGCTGCGAATGTGAGAATCTGTGTTCTGGTGTTTCTATTTCTTCTTCTTCTTCTATCTCTTTTCTTCTTTTCCTAACTATTTGGAATTTTCGGGATCGAAAATTCCAGGTTGTTACAGCTACGGTACCAGAGATGCATGGGCAAGCGCCCAACAAAACATTGATAGGTGGAAATCCCCTTACTTAACCTATACCAACCAATTTTTCTAAGCTATGCAAGGATTTCACTAGTATAGGAGGCATAACGTTTTCTGGCACGGAGATTTTCGAGGACACGCAGTTAGTTTTGAGAATATGGAGTAAAGGTTTAGGCAGTTAGGTTTAGGGGACAGACAGAGCGTTCATTTTACATCTTGGTAGTAGAAAAAGGGAACCTGAGAAGGTTCCTACAAGCTCTAAGAAGCAATGGAAGGATAAGGACAAGAGGAATGAGGAAGGACCTCAGAACGAATCAAGAAAAGTGGAAAATGTAAGCGCTGTAGAATGACTGGTCATTACGCAAAAGACTGTAGGAAGGCAGGAATGAAGGGAAGGTGTTTCAATTATGGGCGGCTTGGTCACTTTAGTAGGATTTGTCCTTAGAAAATAGGGCAAGCAGTGAATGCACCTGCAACGCCGATTCAGGCTTTGGGTACGGCACCTCCCAACAGTAGACCAAATCAAAAGTAGGAAAATTTGATTTCTATTTCTGATTTTCCCAAATGTACTCTTTTCGATTCTAGAGCATTACACTTTTTCATCCCTAGTTCTCTAGTAGATTGTTTGCACTTAGACATTTCTTTAGTAGTAGACCCGATTGTTATTTCAAACCCTATAGGAGGATCGGCACACTTGACTATGGTTTATAGGGGTTTGAAATTTTTTATCCTATGCGTAGAATTTGACTGTGACGCCTATATATGGGATTTTCGGTGTATGGGATGATTTTGGAAACGGATTGGCTATCCACATATGGATCTATATTAGACTACGAGAGGAGAGTCGTTAGATTAGAGACTTGTGGTGGTAGGGCTATCGAGGTATCTTGTGACCCGCAATGGTCAGTCATGTTGATTTTTCTCTATTCCCTCTATTCATCTTCATCAGTGTTGCATTCGGTTCCTGTCATCAGAGATTTTGCAGATGTCTTTGAGGAGGTTAGGGGGCTACCTCTAAGAGAGAGATTGACTTTAGGATTTATTTGACCGAGAATGCTAAGCCAGTATCGTTACCTATGAGGCACACGACACCTAGGGAGAGGAAAGAATTGAGCAAGCAGATTTGTGAGCTTTTAGAGAAGGGATTCATAAGAAGAAGCATATCAAAGTGGAGAGCGCCAGTCGACTTCGCCACTAAGGTGGATAGTACCCTCCGACTTTACGAGGGCTATAGAGAGTTAAGTAAGCTCCCAAAGAAGAACCAATATCTACTCCCTAGGATAGATGATCTTTTTGACAAGTTAGTTAGCTCTTCAGTATTCTTCCAGTTTGATTTAGCCATTGGATTTCATCAGGTTAGGGTCATTGATGACAACATTAATAAGACCTCATTTAGGACACCCGACGAACTCTTTGAGTGGTTGGTTATGCCTTTTGGACTAACTAATGCCTTAGCCTATTTTGTACATTTGATTAGCCATGTTTTTAGAGATGTCCTAAGTAAGATCACGGTGGTATTCGTGGACAACATTTTGGTGTTTTCTAAGAAGTACGGAGGAGCATGTTGTCATCTTAAGGAGGTTCTTCGTACAGTTGAAGATAGGACTCTTAAAGTGACAATTTTGGCATAAGGAAGCGTGTTACTTAGGGCATAGTGAATGTCCACACATAGAATAAGTTTGATAAACAGTTTTGTACATTTAGGATCGGACTGTGGAAATCCAAAGAGAGGTAGGCAAAGATTGGGGGATGTATAATAAGTTCAGTTGATAAGAAAAGATGAAAACCCATGTGTAGATGGAAGACTCTAGTAAGGAAATGGGATTTCCAAGATTTAAGAAAAGTACTCCTAGGTTAGTAAGGACAAAATCCACTTTATGTCAAGCACAATACAATGAAATTTTTGAAATTTAAAAAGTGAAAAAAAATGTAATTATTAGAATTGAAAATTTTCATGGTTACCATTTTCTTTTAGAAAATAAATATGGGGATTTTGAAGAAGGGTATGAAATTTAAGTGGGTTTTATATAATGGAAAATTGGAATTCTTTTTGAAGAATTATGGAATATATATATATAACTCACTAGTTTCTTTGTAAGTAAACAAAGATTTTAAATATAAAAACCTAGAGTGTATCAAGCATCGAAAATGTAGATTACAACTTTTATTGTTGTAATAAATGTTTTCGTGAAAAATAAGAGGAGCATAGACTACAACACTATTGTTATAGTAAGTGACTCTCAAGAGAAATATTTTCACATAGGTATATGAGATCTATTGGTATTTATTTAATTGAATCCGTACACTAGTATTTTTGGGTTGTAGTAATGGTGTTTTACGCAACATCCATTTTAACCCAAACAAAAATGTATTTTAAAGGATAATTTATAAGTATAGAAACAAAATGGTTTGCAAAGTATGCTTATTATTTTTAATAAGTATAAGGAAGTGTTTTTGCAGTTATGGAAATATTAAAACAATTTTGAAGATGAGTTTTTCTTAAAGAAAAATGTGCAAGTTAGATATTAGAAAATATTTATCATGGAAGAATAAAACTAAATATACTTTAATCTATTGGAATTAAAGGAATAATGATATAATTCTCTATAAAACCAATAAAAAAAGTTTTGTGTAAGTCACAAGGAATACACGAAAGAGATTACAAGATATGGGAAGCACCATATTTTTGTAGCTTATTTTGAAAATATAGAATAAATTCATTGTAACTTCACAAAAAAATGAAGTCCTCTTTTAAAAGGTTCATAGAAGATTTTATTGTTAATAACTTCTCATAAGAGAAAGGAGTTCTAATACATTAAGATATACGACTGTTAGGTGTAATAAGAAGCTATTTTGAAAACACATAAAGGATATTTTAAAGATATTTTAAAAGAAAATGATTTGGTGAAAAAGTAAATAAGTTTTTAAAATGAAAAACTTAATAAAAGTAAAATTTGAAAATTCAAATTTTTATAGAAAACTGTAAAAGTCTTTAAAAGAAAGAGAGATATAAGTTTTAGACTTAAAATTTGAAAGTTTTTCCCTCTAGGTTTGAGAAATAATATTAAGTGACCAAGTATTTTTAAATTAATAGAAACTGAAAAGATAACACTTTTAAAGACAAAGATTTCGGTATTTGATGTTTTAAATTTTTTAGAAACCTTATTTTTTAAAACAATGTGGTAAATACCAAACCAAACTCTTAAATGTGGAGTAGATAAGAATCATTTCCTAGGAGTAACGAAATAGGTGTAAGAAGATAGTAGTAATTACTTTTAGAAGTAATAATGGAAGTTTTTGTAAAGTGTATAGGACACTAATAAGAACCTAGGAATGTTGATTCATGAAGAATAGTAAAATGAAATTAGTAGGATAGTAAGACAAGCATGGTTAAGAATGAGTATTCTTGATTTTGGAAGAACTTGGAAAAAGCATCTTTATTTAGTGGAATTCGTATGGTAGTAGTTTTCAAGCTAGCATTGGAATGACACCTTTTGAAGCTCTTTTTATAGACCGTGCAAGACGTCTTCATGTTGGTTGGAGTCTACGGAAAGGTTACTTCTTGGTTCCGACATGGTTAGAGAGATTTTAGAGAAGACCAATTTAATTAGGAGAAAATTCGTATCTCATATCCATGTCTCTTTGATAATCAGTTTTAGAATTTCCTTTTACCATCTTTAATTTTAAATAGGTTCTTTCATTTATTATCCTTTGAAAGGGTAGAACTTAGGATTTAACCTGTGGATGGTAGGATTTGATGTAAACATGTGAATAGAATTTGTTATGAATAATATATACTAGTGATTGTAAGTGTTTGCTAGTGGATGCTAATGGACGCATATAAGTATATTAGGCACTATTATTCTTGAGGGATTGGCCTAATTAGGACATTGGAGCATATGCATATAGTTGCATGCGTATTTTTACTTTATTTCCATGGTTGCCATAAATGGATGTTTATCATATGATTGTTGCATTTGGATGATGGTTGTAGCACGCATATAGAATTATCAGTTATCATTAGAAATTTTTGCATTCATTCGAATATATGGACATACATGATTGCATAAAAAGAAGGTCAACTGAATCAGTGGACCATCTAATCTTGTGCATTAGTAAGGATCATTTAGACTACACTATTGCAGAAGTATCATAAGTGGCATTAGAAAAACTTAAGGACAATGGATGAATGGCTGATGATTGAGTAGGTAATCGTAGAATTGGATGAAAACATTTAGTACATTCTTTTATCCTTAGAGATTTCGGGGACAAAATCCCTTAAGGATGCGAGAAATGTAACAATCCCAAATTTAAGCCATAATAATTAATTCGTTAAGTAATTAAATTATAAAATAACTTTGTGAAATTATCAGGATTGAGCCACAGGAGTTGCACCATTGTGTCCGTGGTAATTTTCGAGCCAATTTCCATATATAGAACGTCAAAAACCGAGCTAATATAAACGAGAAAAAAAATTAAACAAAAATCAAGAAGGAAAAGGAAAAAAGGGCAGATTGACCGGCCGGTCGACCTTAGCACCAAGGATGTCGACCAACCGCTGCTAATTACGAACAAACGTTCATTCGAATGTTCCAAAGGTTATTGATGACGCGTGTTGCATTCTTCTAACTAGTCCGGTCCATCTATTTTTGCATCCGATGGCTCATGTTCAGCCTATGACATGGTTGAATTCTATTCAATCCCCAAATCCAACGGTCTGAGATCTATTTCTAACCCTATAAATAGACCCCTAGACTTAACACTTTTTCTCATTCTAGGTTTTCTCCAATTGGCTCACCTTTCTAGAAAGAACCCTAAACGGAATAATTTTTTCAAGTAGAAAATCATTATAAATTAAATTATTTTACAACGCCAAGTGGATTCGGAGGGACCATAGGAAGAGCTAAGGATTGGAGGTGAGTGATTGTAATTATTTTAAGATTTCTTTAAGTAATTTAAAATAATAAGGTTTCTAATAGTTGTGGTTTACTATGATTTTGGAATAGCATTTTTATCAGTTTTAGATCTACTTTTCAGTCTATTTCGTTTTAATTATTCTTTTTCAGTTAAATATAATTTATTGCTACTAAGCATAACCTTTTGATTTATTTACAGTTTATTTACAGTATTTAAGTTTATTTACTGTTATTTATTTCTTATTTGCATTTTTTTTCTACGTTTGGATTTTATGCAAGCATCTATTCTCTTCTTCCTCCTTTTCTTCACGTATGGATTAGAATAAATTAAACGCGAATATGGATTATATAAGTAAGAATATTGAATGAAGAAAATAAGATGTAAATTATAAAGACTGTAATAAATAATGGAATTGGGATGTAATACAAATGTAATTGGACTGAAATTATGCCTAATTATGATTAGAATTGGACTAATTAATTGGCTTAGTTATAACGTAGAATTATAACTAAAAAAAAGTAAAAGATGAAAGAAGCTTATTTTCACACTTTGACCTGGGGTTAAGTAATAAGCATGATTATAACATAGGTTATAATAAGAAAAAGAATAGAATGAGGCTTATTTTAAGACTTGGGATAAATTAATAAGCGTTGAAAGTAAAGATGATAATAAAGCCTTATTTAAATAATTTATCTATGTTAATAAGCAAAGATGAAAGTAGAACGTGTACCATATAGCATTCCCTATTAGAAAAAAAAGGTGTCTCACATTAGCCTGAAGTGAGATGAGGGCATGATTATGCTAAGAATGGTAGTAATTGGTCAAATAGTAGTCCGAATCACAGGGGATTTGGATAAGGGGCGCAACGAGATATTGTTTGGATGACGGGCCAGTACCAACAACATTTCCCTTATAGTTTCTATGGATACACGGTGATCTCACATACTTCGAAGTGAGATGAGGGGCATGCTTATGCTGGAGTTTGAGGTAATAAGAAGACCCAATAGGATGAGCAAAAGGTAGCATGGGCATGGTGGCAGTTACGCGTGCGAATTCCACTCTGGTGCTCAGTAATCGCTATGATTTCCATGCGCATAGTATGGTGTCTTTCGTAGACACCATTGCCTTCTGTGTAGGGAGCTATATATGACGTCCTGATCCATAGTGGATGCTTTGTGCATCTTTCGTAGATCACATTGGCTGCTGTGTAGGGAGTTATATAACATTTGGTCTGCGTAAGGTCTATGGAGTAGCAGGCCGAGCAAAAAAGGTAGAATTAGGGTTACATCCTAATTACAGGATTAGAGTTCAGCCTAATCAAAGTAGAAATCAAGGAAAAGTGCAAACAATCAAAGTTAACCTATCTTGTTAATTGAGTACTAGTCAATTCATATTTATTTCCAACTTTATCTCTTCTATTTCCTTTGTTTCCTTTTGTATATACTAGAACTATTGAAAAGTCTATTACTTTAATTTTGCTTAAAGATTCATGTAGTTATTATCATTCGCCAGACTTTTAGTCTGACCCACTCCGCTATTTTCCTATTTTTCCCTTATAGGAAATCAAGGAAGAGGGAAGTAGATTGCAATTGCTTGGTGTTTCTTGGAAAATATTCCGCTATGTATTTCCCTACTTTTATTTTCGTTTTTCTTTCTTCGTACTAGCACTTGAGAGGGATATTTATACTTTGATTTTTGTTGAGACTATGAGCTTTTATTTCATGAGACATTTTGGGTTTTAAGACATGTATGATATATTTGGTATTTGACATATTTGGCTTATGAAGAAATTATTAATTTTTTGTTTTGAATAAGTTATTATTTTAGTTTCCGCTATTTTTACCTATTTTGTCTTGTGAATCTTAGTCAGTATTAGTTTCAGTTATATCTACGACGCACCACACCTTTTAATGTGTCCTTTTGAGTGTATTAAGGGGTATGGAGTGCTTCAAAAACTGAAGTAGGGAAAGAAAGTAAAATATTTATATAAATATGTAATTGGTGCTCCCATATTGGTTTAACATGTTTGAACTAATTATAAGAATTAGCAACATTTTGCATCAAAATGTAAGCACTAATATTGAGGCATAGGAATACACACAAAAGTACAAGTTTGAGTATAGATTAGGTATAGTTTAATTTATATGGAAATACATATACTTAGTTTAATTATATTCATGGTGATTTAGTTCAAATATACAAATATGCTCCTTTATTAACACTTCAGACCAAGCAAGTTATAAAATGACTTCAGTTCTGTAGCTCAATAATTGTACTGGCAAGGGCATAAGTACTCAACTATAAAAAATAGAACAACAATATAGAAAGACATGAAAATAAGTAGGTTTACCTACATATAATTGTTCGAATACACCACACTCTTAAGTATACACACTCATTGATATGTACACAACATACGTGTAACGACCTAGTTTCTCTAACTATTTAAAACATTAAATTAAACAATAATTCTAAAATGAAATGAAAAAAATTTAATAATAAATTTAAATTTAAAATGCGTGTAATAATTTATAATGAAAAGAAACTAATTAGTTGTGAAATGCGAAAATCTATCTGGTTTCAAATTTAATTCAAAAGCAGTTGATGTTTTAGTGAAAAATATTATCCTCGAAATGTAAATATTTTTACATAAAAATGTTCTAGAAAATATTATGATTAAAAATCAAAATCCATTTCATCAAAATTTTCTCTTTCTAGCTCCATTTATTGCAATTTGAAATTGTACTACATTTCAAATCGGTGTAATTGGCGTTAACAGTGAAATTTTCACGTGGCTGTCGTAGCACTGATATTATTGCACTGTATGTTTCATCTTATCTAGCTGATTGCCACAGTGTATTTATTTATGTATTTCGACATGTTGTATATTGTAATAAACATTAAGCGGTTGAATTGTAGTGTAATCGAACAGATTATAAATTGAAATATGGCCCATACATAGGTACATATTTGAGTACGCTTATATAAGAAAATAGGATTTGCAACGTTACCCATATGGGGCAAATACCTTGGTATTCCTATATACAACTATGTCACATTTTGAATCCTAGAACATAACAAAATATATTTATTCACATTCACTTTCTTATGTTCGCTTTAAAAAATGATAAACTTCAACTGCCACATTTCTCCTTCTCCCAAATCATCCGACATCTGCATTCTCCTACCACCTGTACATCCACACCCGCCTTATCTTCCCATCTTTGCCCTTTTCCATGTTAGATCCATCACACCATTACCAACCCGACGGCCTCCGCCTGATTGCCTCCCTCCAAGGTTTTCTAGACCCAGTAGTAATCCAAATCACCTCTCGCTAAACCCATCACCATCCGTTTGCCGAACTACTAAATTGACTATTCCTTCCCTGTCTGCAACCATCAGCCACCTGCAATTCTCCCAAACTGCCTCATGTTCCTCCGCCGGCCTTCCCAAACCCGCACCCTAGCCCGATCACCCGTCTTGATTTCTTTTCTAACCTAAACTGCCTTTCCACTACCATCCATCTACTGAACTGCCTCCAATCACAGTTGTCCATTCCTTTGTGTCCGAGCTGTGATCCATGCCCATATGTGTTGAGGTATGTAGACATGTTGATCGGTTTTTAGATTCACGTAAAAAGGTGAGGGTTTACACTCACGAAATACTAAAATCTTTTGAAAGTTAAACCAACTTAGTTATGTGAAATGTTTTATCCCATGTTAAAATTAATATTGGAAGTTGAATATAATTGCTAGTTGAACACCCTAGTATGTGATAATCGATGGTTGATATGATATATGGTTAAGTTGATTTAAATTATCATTGCATGTGTAGGCCTATAAGTTGTTAATAATGGCTAATATTGTGATTATATATATTGGTCATTTCTTATAATATTTATCTATTATGACCATATTGATTAATTGTAAGTGTATATACTGTCAAATGGATCACTGAACATTGCTTATGGTGATAAAAAAACCTTTGGACATCTTATATTGTTATGTGGAAAATATTAGGATGTATAGATATATTATTTTGGCCAAAAAGTGGTTTCTGCCAAATTAACTGTCAATTCGTCTTTAGTTGAATTTTTTCTAGAAATTAAACTTTTAATTTCAAAAAAATTATAAGTTTATAAGAATAAATTCTAAAATTTTTGCTAAATCGATTTTTCGAATGGTCGTTCTAAAATTCGTTTAAAAAATTTTGAACTAAAATTGAGAAAATATATATTTGTCTAAAAAGTGTATTACAATGATCTGAAAAATTTTCTATAACTTCATTTCAATAAAATAAAAATGTTTTGTAAAGAAAATCCTATAATGAATTCGACATCTAATAATTTTTATATTTTATTCATTAAAACAAAATTATTGGAATTTTGGATACTTTAAAAACTGTTAAATTAACTTGAACTTTTTATATAGCTCCAGCATATTATTTGGAGAATATTTAATAAGGTGACCTATATTTATTTCGGCCATCTAATAATTTTAATAATTTAATCATTGAAATTAGCAGTTTGAAAATTAGGAAAATTAGTAAATCGGTTTGGAAAAATCTAAAACTTTATTGCAAATTCGAAAAGGATGTTCTAATAACTCTAAATTTTAATTTGGAATTTTTTGTATATTTATAAGTTTTTATAATCTAATTGGTGCTAAATTTGATGTATTTTGATCGTGAAAAATAATAAATTTTTCTGAAAATTTCTGAAACTTCCTCTTTAATTCGAGAAGTAAAATGAAGAACTTTTTATGTTGGACACTTTTTGAAATTCTATAATGATTTTACTATCGAATTTAAAATTGACAAAATGACATATATTTATAAGGGAATATTGGTTATTAAAGAAGCCGGGCCAAATATTGGCATATTCTTTGTCAATATCGGAACCACTTTAATAACTGTATACATGGTGGATGTTATCAGAATGTAGAGGTTGAATTGGTGATCGTTTACTGGAATGAAATAAGAGAATGACAGTGGATGACCTCGACATTTGTGTTAAATTGAAAAGACTAAAACAGGAATCTACGTCTGGTCGATAGATTAGATATCTTTAGCGAACATTTTTCCCTCGTTTTACTATCTTAACTTTGAAATTTGATGGGTGCATCTTGATATTGGATTAATGGACACGATCAACCATTAGGGGTCATGCTCAGGCAGAAAGGGTAAACTGGTATAATCCTACCTTGGGCATTACTCACATGCCTTGTCCTACGATTATCCCTATATGGGACCATAACCATTTTTTTAGTATTCTTCTATCACGGTGCCTTCATGGCTGCCGACGTTATTAGTTGTGTTACAAGGAAACTATAGAACAATGCTTAAAAATTTATTAAGGGAGATTAATGTAAAGCATTAACACCATTTTAATATTGATATTACTAATAGACACTACATATAGATCATATTTACTACATATAGATAGTTTAACGGATCCTTAGGAGATGGAAAATCCCATAACATCACCTAAGTTATTACGCACATTGTGTGTCTGATTTTGAGTTAACTTATATAAGAATTTTAGTTCTAACTCGAGTATGTGTTTTTCCATTATGCTCAAGTCAGCTTGAGTATTTTAGTGTTTGAGGAGTGCTTTTTTGGAGATGAAGACCGAGATGGAGACTCCACTTTTATCTAGCTTATATTTCCTTATTTTTATTAGGACATGTAGCAGTGAACTCATATTTATTTCCAATTCTCTATTTTAAATTCTAATGTCAATTGTAAACTTTATCAGTAGCTTCATGAACTACATATGTATTTATTTTATTTTTTCTACGAGATTTTTTGTTAATTCAGTATCGATGATTCTGTGTATTGATTCTTATTATAAACCTTATTGATAATCTATCTTTTTGAAACGATTTGAGTTGTTCAATATGGTTGGTCATCACAATTGGTATCAGAGCTAGGTTTAGCGAACGTTTAGGCCTTTTAGGTAAACACATTAGAGATAGGGTAAGCAATGCCCTAGAATGAGTAGAATTTTCTTGAGAGAGCGTATTTTTTTAAAAATAAAATGATTTGAAATTCCTTTTATTTTCAAAATTTCTATCAATTTTGGACCCTTCTTCTTTAATAGATTTCACTTTAATTAGGCTCTTACCTAAGTTTAGTTTCTAATCTGGTTCTAAACCCGTCCTTCCCTTATAGGATGAGTAACAGAAAGAATACCAGAGGAATAGGAAATGGCCTTATTTAAAGAGTTGTGGCACCAGTTGTTCCTGAGGTGAGATTCACTACTCTTAGCAAAGAATATACATAGCTGGGAGGCACTTAGTTCACTGGAGTAGAAAGTATCATCGAAGCACAAAAGTGGCTAAAGAGCTTGGAAATGATTTTCACTAGATTAGGGTTACTAATGCGTAGAAGTATCAAATGGCAGCTTGGCAATTACAGGAAGCTGCTCAGGATTGTTGGGAATCTATTATGGTCCATAACCCTAAAGAGAATATCACTTCGGTTCGATTCAGGTGAAGTCTTTATAAGAATTTAATATTCGACAAGATTATCTATTTGGAATATAGCTCAACCTTGTATACCACAAAATTATAGGGAAGCATTTTTAGCTCAATGGATGCCAAAGGCCGAAAAGACTTAGTTGTAACGAATATTTTTGGATCTTAAGTAGGGGGACATGACAGTTTCAGAATATGAGAAGAAATTCACCGAGCTGTCCAATATTGGCCCTAGTCTGATTGACAACCTTTTGAAGAAGAAAAAGATGCTCATCGCAGGCATGCGTCAGGAATTTCAAGACCGTCATACAGGGCATGTACATGGCACATTCATAGCTTTTATGGATATAGCTATCAAATGTGAAAATCTAAACTTGAAGAGGACACCAGCTACAAAAGCCCCAACTGCTGAAGCAACCACTAATAACCCAGGGAAGAGAAAGTCGAATTTCAGCCAGCAAAAGAAGAATTTGGAGAGAAAGAATGGAGGTGGATTTTCTCTGAATAAGCCCACTGATCTGTTGAAATCACATGCTTCAAGTGTGACCAGAAATGACATTATGCAAATAGTTTCCCAATGACCACTGGAGCATCTTTACCTCCGGTTCAAATGACCCACAAAGATCTCTGCCACATTTTCTTGCAACCCGGTCACTTTAAGGAAGACATTTCCACAAAAATGAAGAGCATACCATCTGGCATCTTTGTAGTTATCGCTTCTACTCCTACTGTAGAGGATACCAACCTTGTGCTTCAAGGTACCCTTCAATTGCAAAACATGCCTATTCGTGTTTTGTTTGGTACTGGAGCATCCCATAACTTTATATCAGTAGATTTATGTAACAAGTTTAAACATGTTTTAAAGCCTGAACCTATGTATAAATTCTTATATTCATAAAACACCATCGACAGTCCCGTAAACCTAAGTATGATTTGTAAGGGAGTAAGTCTGGTTAAATCTGATTATTGGTTCACAGAGGACTTTTATCTTTTGGTATTCAAAGTGTTTTATGTATTATTAGGTATGGATTGGTTTACAAAATTTGATGCTATTATTTCTAGCAAAACTCGATCAATTTCATTATTTAACGACAAGTAAAAAACTTGTTACTGGAGTGTAAGATGCCTCTAAATATTGCTAAGAGTTTTATTTTCTTACTTGTTTCTTATCCAAGCAATCTTAGCACTATTCCGAATGCTTAAAATTTTCTCGATGTTTCCGATGAAATGATTTGTTTATCACCTCATCATGAAATAGAATTCTTAATTGATCTTGTTACTAGAGCTAGACCTATAGCACCTCCTCTAAGAAGAATGTCACCCAAGGAGAAGGCAGAGTTAAAGACCCATGTTGATGATTTATTATCTAAAGGTCTGATTAAATATAGCCATTCAGAGTGGTGAGCTGGAGTGGTATTCTTTACTAAATTCAATAGTTTCCTAAGGATATGTGTGGACTACAAAGAGTTGAACAAGCTTACCCAAAGAATAGATACCCAATGCCTCGTATTAATGACATGTTTGACCAACTATACAGAGCACAATTATTTTCACAGCTTGACCTAGCCTCAGATTTCCATCAACTTAGAGTTGGGAAGGATAGCATTCACAAAACCGTTACGCATACTGAAGATGGTTTCTACGAATGGTTAACTTTGCCATCCGGTTTAACTAATGCCCCAGTCTACTTTGTAGATCATATGAATAGGGTATTCCGGGAAGTTCTAAACAATTTCGTTCTTGTTTTTATTAATGATATTTTAGTCTTTTCAAAGACTACAAAAGTACATGAAATGCATCTTAAATTCATACATGATACTTTAAGAAATCATCAACTGAAAGTTAAGTTTACTAATGACATTTCTAGCAAGAAGAAGTCAGATTTCTTAGGTATGCGATCTCTACAAATGCAGTTTCTGTTAATTCAGCTAAGATCGCCGCGATCAATGTAAATTCTTATCTAGCTTCTTTTTCCTAAATTTTTTGAATCAATCTCTCTTAGAATTTTAAATTCATATCACTTTGAATTTTTAGGATTGGTCCCCATGACTCCAACAGACGTTCAAAGTTTCTTAAGCTTAGCCGGTTATTACCGAAGATTTATCAAGCATTTCTCCTAGATTTCCTCACCTCTTGCAGCTTTGACTAAGAAGGATGTTAAGCTCGTTTGGATGGACCAATTCTAGAAAGTTTTTGATGAATTAAAACAGAAGTTTACCATTGCTCCTGTTCTTAATTTTTCAAACGAAAATGAAGGTTTGACCGTTTATACGGATGCTTCCAGAAATGGGCTTGGTTCTATTTTAATGCAGCATGGCAAAGTCATTTCTTATGCTAGAAGACAGTTGATGGTTCATGAAATAAATTATGCAACACATGATCTATAGTTGCTTGCAGTAGTGTTTGCGTTAAAAAATGTGGAGACGTCATCTTTTGGGAACGAAATTCAAATACTATACTAACCACAAATCATTGAAGTGCATTTTTACTCAAAAGGATTTGAATCAAAGGCAGGTTAGATGGCTCAAATTCCCAGCAGCCTATGACCTCGACATTAATTACACTTCTAGAAAAGCAAATGTAGTAGCTGATGCTTTAAGTAGAAACATAGCTGTGTTATACCAACTTGTTGCTTCACTGAGTCTTATGGATCATATTATTACCAAACAAGATGAAGATAAAATAATAAGGCATATCAAAAAAAATTCCTAAAAAGTGAGGTAGGTATACTAAGTGGGTGGGGGCATAGAGATTGATACATATGGGATTCTAAGAATTAATAACAGAATTTGTGTTCCAAATGTGGCTGGTTTGAGACAAAAAGTGCTTATAGAGAATCATAAATCTAGACTTTCTATTCGTGCCAGAGTTACAAAAATGCATCAGAATATGGAGAAGTTGTATTTATGGAAGGGGATGAAATGGGATATCTCTATTCATGTAAGCAGATGTGCCACTTGCAAAAAATAAAGGCTTATCATCAAAAGATAGCAGGATTATTCAGCCTCCTAAAATTATGAATTGTAATGGACTATCGAGTACGAGAAAAGATAACGAGAGCATATAGGTTATTGTTGAAAGAATGACAAAATCATCCCACTTTATCCTTGTAAAAACAACTCTGTAACAACCCAGTATTTTCAACCATTCGCATCCGCATATGTCGGACTTGAATTGCTCAAAATACCGCATTGTAAATAATATTTGGCAAATCACAGAATATACAGTAAATAAAACTCATAGATCACAGACACAGAGTAATTATAGTGCAGTGGAAGTAAAAGAAATAGTAGTTGATGAAGCTACTATGTAAATATATCAGAGTTACATAAGATACAACAGAAGAAATAAAGTACAAAAGAAGTCTCAAGATGATAACCAAGTACAAAATGAATACAATACTGGGATCAATAGGATAACTGGAAGTGAAATAGATAAAACTAAACAAGCAGATAATTTCCAGCGATTCCAAAACTCTAGAAAGTGGAATCCCAATTTGTGAATACTCAGGCTGACCCGATCGTAAATAAAAAAAATACAAACACTCGAGTCAGGACATACATACTTATACAATGTAAACCAACTCAAGTGAACGGTAGTAAAGGTACAAGTAACTTAAAGGATGCTTAGGTGTAACGACCCAGAAATTTTGATAATTTAAATTTGAATATTTAATTTATTTTAAATATTAATAAGTGAATTTATAAGTCAAATAAATTTTTATTTGAATTTTTTGATTTAATTGGATAATTAAATCGATAATTTAATATGTTAAATTATGGAGATAATTAAAAATTGAGTTAAAAATGATTGAAAATAATTTGTAAAATTTTATTTTATCATATTGAAGTTATAGAAATATTTTAGAACTTTTAAAATCGAATTAGAAGTTAATTTGTGAAAATTGAATATTTTAATATTTAATTATCGACTGTAAAATAGTCAATTTTTGAACAGTCTCAGAATTGAACGAAACCAGTTTCATTGGATCCGTAATAGTTAGTTATTACCGGATTTCAATTTTCGTGTCAATCGGAGCTATCGTTTGATCGTGGCAGCTCGAAACGCATCGAATCGTTTTTAATTTAAATTTGGCGAGTCAAAATAGCCATTTTTCAAAAAGTCTCGGATTTCGACGAAACCAGTTTCATCGGATCCGTAATGTGATATTATTGTAAGGTTTCAAATTTCAAGTCAATTGGATTTACCGTTTGTCCGGTACAAATTAAAACGCCTAGAAATCGATTTAAATCGGTTTAATTTAAATTGAGCGTTTATAGCCATAACTCGCACATACTTCCGAATTAGCTTCCGAAACATGTTCCATTGTGTCCGGAACGCGGGATAAACCCTAGGTACGCTGGTTACGGCGTCTAAATCGGAGTTCGGAAAATCCAGAATGAATAGTGTCGCTCGTTCCTTATAAATAGCCCCTATCTCTTCATAATTTGATAAAATATTCACAAAACCCTAATTTCCTATTGATAGCCGCCACCTACAATTGAATGGCCAGAAAATCATCAACTTTCTCCCTCCAAATCTTCAAATCCACTCAACGATTCAAGAAAGTTTCAACTAGAATGTTGTAGAGGGCTGTGAGAACTACGTTTTCAACGGCTATGATCTAAAATGGAGTTGTATTTTGGGAGATATGGGGGCCGATAGGGGGGGACCTGTGCACGCACTCCCAGGTGGAGGTGATGGCCGAGCTTCAGGCCAAGGAAGGTGGTGGTAGCTCGCGTCGTGTGCTTCGCATTGGTGGTGTTGTGATCGAATTTCGTTGATTATGGAAGGAGAATAATCAAACCCTAGCTAACTAGGATGGGTTCGGCCTCAATTTGAGAAGCCTGTAGCCGTGCGTGATTTGGGAAGAAGCAAGGGTGCGGTGGTGATGAGGTTGGAGCAAGATCCTAAGGCCCAGAATTGCTTTGGGTACAAAATAATAAGTTATGTTGTAAATTGTGTATTAAAATCGTGTGCAAACTTGTAAAATCAATAACTTTTTCATACGAGGTCGAAAAAATGCAAACTCAGTTGCGTTGGAATCGTATGGACGAGCACTACGCGATGGAGTTGGTTTGGAGTCGTTTGGAGTTAGTGAGAATTTCGGGTAAAATTAAACGCGCGTTTAATTTTATTCGAAATAAAAGCTAAAACGGAATTTAAAACCAAGGTGAGAATTTCTCACTCAATCGAATAGATTTCGATTTTATTTTAAATAGTTAGATTTAAAATATTTGAATGCATGTTTGAATGATGACTGTAAATTATTGATTGTTAAAATAGACATTATGCGCCGTTAGTAAGCGGATGTTATTTATTAAAAACATATACCGCGAATATTTCATAAACAGTGAAATTGGTATTATATATAATATCAATATATATATATTGGCATATGTATATATTGCAGTTATTGATTTCCCGCATTTTTGTTTAGCGGATGAGACCCTATTACGCCGTTATTAAGCGGATAATATTTAATAAGAACATGTACCGCGATAATTTCGTACTGGAGCGAAATTGGTATTGTGCTAATGTTTTTGGATGCAGGAAACAGGTTGGAGGGATCCAGCTGGATTCCTCAACAGTATTTATTTTATTTCAGATATTTTGATATTTGATGGATTATCATATCGATATATGATATCGTTGTTAGTCGTGATTGACTATTTGGTGTGTAGCATCATTGGACCCAGATTTTGGGATTTTAAAATGATTTTAAAAGTGATTTTGAAAATATACTATATTTTTGGAATTGATCCATTATAAATAAATAAACGTTATAATTTTTAAAGTTATAAAAATTATGGTTTTTGTGAAATATAGTTAAAAAGCTGATTTTTAGAAATACGATTAAAAGTCGATTTTGAGAAATATGAACTAATGATTTTATAAAATAATTTAGATTGGATTTTTGAATATATGATAAAAGTTTAAATATAGGATTTATAAAATTTGATTATTTTATAAATCGAAATGATGAAATTATAAAGGAATTTAAAGACGTTTTAGAATAATAATATAAATTAATTTATATTAAGAGATTTATAAATGGATATTTATAAATTGAAATATGGACATTATAAAACGAGTTTTTATAAGTGTTTGAATGTAGTGGAAATGAATTTCATAAATGAATGAAATTTATAGAATTATAAACTGTGAAGTTATAAATGAAAATTATAAATAGCAAGATTTATAAATTTAGTGAAATTATTTGAAGAATGGATTGGTTAAATAAATGAATCTTATAAAATTAAAGATTTATAAATGGGAAAATCTTTAAAAGAACGATTTTGTAAATAATCGTTTTATAAGTAATTAACTTATAATGTGAACGTTTAGTTTATAATTTAGTTATAAACTGGAATAGGTTAATAAAGGAATTTATAAAAAGGAAGTTTTTATAAATAAATAGATATGGAATTTATAAACGTTGTTTTATAAATTCGCAAACAACTTATTTTGATAAGTTAATTGTTATAACCTATTAATAGAGTTATATTCACATTTTGAACAGTGAATAATCCTTTAAGTTAAAGTGAATAGAAATGATGAAATTTGTTAAGGTAGTATATTCACGTTTTTGAATAGTGAATAATACGTTAAAGAAATTGTTTTAGATATGATGTTTTAAATAGAATTAAAACGATCTAATGATGGTTTAAAATGTGTTGAGATTCGAAACCATGGATTTCAACATTTATTGTTGAAATAGACGTTTTCGAGAAATAAAAGGAAATGGTGGACTATAACACTGTTGTTATAGTAAATGATTTCCGAAAGGAAATATTTTTGAATAGTATTGGGATTTATATATCTATTTTAAATTCGAATCCCTATACTAGTGATTTTGGGTTGTCGTAACGATGTTTTACGTAACATTCGTTTTGGCCCAAATAAATATGTTTAAGTAAATGATTTCCTTAAAGGATGAAATATATACTTAATTCGATTTAAGTATATTGAATATTTTCTAAGTGTTGAAAATAAAAAGATTTGTGAATTACTTATTTTTAATAAGTATGGAATTGTTTCCAATATGAAGTGAATAATTAGAATTTATCTTTTTGAAGATAAATTGAAAATGGATAATTGAAATCGTATATTCATGAATATTTTGAAATATAAATTCATTATGGAATTTATAAATGAAAAGAAGAATTTGTTTAAAAATAAATGTTGATTTATTTTTGAGGTGTTGAAATTTTATATCTTGTAAAGATATTTTGGAAAATAAATAATTTGGAAAATTATTTGGAATCTGGTGATGTATGCATATCCATTGATAGTTCAATAACCGACTATCAGTATTTCCCTTTGAATGGGTATTTGATGTGAATTGATTGAATTTGAAATGCACACTTATTTTTGAATAAGCGCTCACTATTCGGGTTAACCGGGAAAGGACCATGGGGTCGTATAACCCACTCCGAGTATGTGATACGTCGTTGTGAATCGCATTTGAAGATCGGTGTTGAAGACCGGTATTTGCGAAAGTGATAGGATGAACTATCGATTGACTCTGCACCGAGTTGCTCCGGTATTGAGTTCTCCATATGTGATGGTGAATCCGATCAGGATTGTGAATATCCGGATTGCAAGGACTTCTTTGTAAGTGCCTTCGGTTCTGTTCGATCCCGGAACAGACTTGTATGGATTGTATGTCTGACATTACAATTTGAGATATAAAGCCGATTTCTTTCAAATATATTTCTGTTGGTGGCGGAGGATTTATTCTTTGCTTAACACCCTTCTTTGAGACGTACGAGCTCAAAGGTTATATAGTTGAAGTTATCAGCGATATATTCCCAGTTTGGTAATGTGACATGCTGAGTGATGCTGAAATGATCATTGTGTTGATTATTGTGATAGGATCATTTATTTGATCGTCTATCTTAGTGATCATTGTGTTGATCATTTGTTGACCCAAAGCATGGCTTTTGTATAAAGTATGTTTTTGTGGACGTGAATTCGTCGAGCCTCACATCCCGGAAATGGTCAAAACAGGAAAGAAGCAGCAAGGTTATGAGGGGTAGCACCCTTTAGGATGTGTCCATTTCCTTCTGGAAAAGGGTGGTATCATGGTATGGAGCCCAGATACTTACTCATGTTGAAACACTTTGTTTTTATGATTGTGTGAATTGATTAGAGAGCGCTCTCGGAAAAAGGTCCCAAAGGACCGGGGGATGGCATATTCGGTCAGTTGTTACTCAGTTAGGAGTAACCCGGCCTTGTGTTGGTTGAGATCCGGTTTGGTTCTCGGGGATGTCCATCCAGAGGCATTCTCAGTGGCAATGGGAAGTTCCTTGGCCTGACCATTTGTTGGAAATCCAATTCCCAATACGAAACTTGTACGGTATTAGTTGTAGAACCTGCTATTCACTTATGGTGGTCACCACTGTTTGGATAGTAGCTATAGTAGGCATACGATAATGGTCGTATGTTGGCTAAGATTTATATTCTACTTTCGAAATGAATTTGTTATACACTATGCACTAATAATAATATCAAATGTTAGTTTAAATGCGTATCAAGCATCTTTGACTATCATAAGGAGAAATCTCCTCCGATTCTGCGTTTGCATGTGTGTGTGTGCGGGAGGCCTTATGGTAGTCTCATTTTTAAAAGCATTGCGAATTGATTAAAAATATTCCCTCTTTTTGATTTTTAAAGATAAATAAACTGTTTTGAGTTCTCACACCAGTCACATGACTGACTTGGAGTTTATTGTTTTCCTTCCTAAACTCTGGGTGCCCACCAATTTCCACACGGGCAGTTAAGAGTTAGGTTTATCAGGATATTCTGGATATTCTGGAGTTGCTGGAGGCAAGCTGGATGGCATGGCGTATTACTAGTATATAGTATTTCTTTTTCCGCTGCACTGTTTGTTGTTGTATGATGTTGTACACTCTGATGATATGATGTAATGAAATGTATGTAATGTAATAACTGATATAGTTCTTTGTTTAAAGATTATTCATTTATTATTATATGTTGTTCCGCTGCGAATTGTGAGATTCTGTTGTTGTTTTTTTGTTCCTTTCTGTCCGTTCTATTTTTAAAATTCTTCTATCTTCTAATTTTCAAATTCTCTGTTTTCTTTCTCTGTTTTCTAAAAATTGTCTATCTTCTTTTCCCTCTATCTTCTCTCTTCTTCTATCTCTTTCTTTTTCTTAAATTCTTTTTTAAAAACCCATAACATTCCGAGTTTTCGGCCTTCGATTTCTCGGCAGTCGATAAAGTGAGTGTCGATGTCGGATTATCGAAGAACGAAAATCCGTAAGCGTTACATTTGGTATCAGAGCTGATGGTTAAGCGACAACCATGGTTCTGTTGGGTATTACTCATTAGAGATAGAGTCAACAGTACTCTAGAATGAGTTGAGTGTAATAATAGCTATGAGAGCGTATTTGTTAGTGAATATAAAATTGTTTTATATTGTGATGATTGGTTTATTGAGTGGCATATGAACTTTCGTCAGCGTGGTCCGCAAGACTATGCCGAAGGGGTTTCTAAACACTTGAATAGAACAATTCGACACGATATTGTTTTTAAATTGGGTAAATGGAATGATTTTGCCTTGATTATATTTTTATATGTAAAGGAATAATTTTTCAAAATTATTAAAGTGTATATAAGATGATTGTTAGGTTGTTTGAATAATCTAAATAAAAGAATAAGTGTATAAGTAAAAGAATTATAAGAATTGAATTATAATTAAAGTGATTTACCATTACAAATAAACATATATATGTAAGAAGTGAAATTATATGGATATGAGTTGTAAATAATCAAGTAGATTGAAAGAATATAAACTTAAGTTATGTGAATGAAATTCAACTTTAGTAATTGAATTGAATTAATGGATTGAATGTTAATCGATTAAATGTAAATTTAATTGATAGGGAAAAAATGAATGAAGTATTAATTCATTAAAAGGGCTAGTTGAATAAATTGGAATAGAAGTCAATTTAATGTTAAACCAAAATGAATGTAAAGTGAGATAATTTGGTTGAAATTAATATACATTGGTTGTTATTTGATTGTTGATTGATTGTATGTAATTCATTAAGTGTTAATGAAATTGAAAGCTATGAAATTGAATTCAAATTAGAAGTAAATAAATTTGAATAGAATTGAATGTGAATTGGATTTAATTAGTAAATGTAAACTAATTGAATTGAGAATGAATGTTAGTAAATCCAATGTAAATAAATCAAATGTGATTTGAAATTGAAAACCATTTCATTGTATATTAATGAGAATATGAATGAATATTATTGGTTATGGATTATAGTTGGTTGATGGTTGAATATGTTTGCATTTGTTGTTTTGTTGCATTTGCTATGTGACATGTATAGTTATTATGTTGCTATATGTTGTATATTGATACTATGCTTTATATACATGATTCTCATGTTGTTTGTTGAGTTTAGTAGGTGCGGATCGCTTTTGCTTCGCATTTGGAGTTCGCTTTTGCGCTATATTAGCCGTATATGCTTGCTAATAAAAATATAAGGTACATATCTCGGATTAAATATCGCACTTTTACACTTTTTTTCCCTTCGGGATGCCTCATTACTTGATGAGATGTATATTTGTGATATATAAACTGTCATTTTTTTTTCGGATCGAGCCGCGCAAAGGAGACTATGGCGAATTTTTCCGGAAATTTAAGGCGTTAGAAAAATTTTGAGAAAATTGGGAAAATTTTGAAAACTTCAACTTTGATTTTGAAGTTGAAAGTTAAACAATAGTAATTGTTTTTGAAAACATAACTAAGCATGATTTGAAAACTTAGTAAAGAATTATAAGCAGTTTAACTTTAAATTTTGGAAAATTAATAGATTCTGTAACTTTTCTTACTTGTAATTTCGAGGACGAAATTCTTTTAAGGGGGAAAGATTGTAACGACCCAGAAATTTTGATAATTTAAATTTGAATATTTAATTTATTTTAAATATTAATAAGTGAATTTATAAGTCAAATAAATTTTTATTTGAATTTTTTGATTTAATTGGATAATTAAATCGATAATTTAATATGTTAAATTATGGAGATAATTAAAAATTGAGTTAAAAATGATTGAAAATAATTTGTAAAATTTTATTTTATCATATCGAAGTTATAGAAATATTTTAGAACTTTTAAAATCGAATTAGAAGTTAATTTGTGAAAATTGAATATTTTAATATTTAATTATCGACTGTAAAATAGTCAATTTTTGAACAGTCTCAGAATTGAACGAAACCAGTTTCATTGGATCCGTAATAGTTAGTTATTACCGGATTTCAATTTTCGTGTCAATCGGAGCTATCGTTTGATCGTGGCAGCTCGAAACGCATCGAATCGTTTTTAATTTAAATTTGGCGAGTCAAAATAGCCATTTTTCAAAAAGTCTCGGATTTCGACGAAACCAGTTTCATCGGATCCGTAATGTGATATTATTGTAAGGTTTCAAATTTCAAGTCAATTGGATTTACCGTTTGTCCGGTACAAATTAAAACGCCTAGAAATCGATTTAAATCGGTTTAATTTAAATTGAGCGTTTATAGCCATAACTCGCACATACTTCCGAATTAGCTTCCGAAACCTGTTCCATTGTGTCCGGAACGCGGGATAAACCCTAGGTACGCTGGTTACGGCGTCTAAATCGGAGTTCGGAAAATCCGGAAAGAATAGTGTCGCTCGTTCCTTATAAATAGCCCCTATCTCTTCATAATTTGATAAAATATTCACAAAACCCTAATTTCCTATTGATAGCCGCCACCTACAATTGAATGGCCAGAAAATCATCAACTTTCTCCCTCCAAATCTTCAAATCCACTCAACGATTCAAGAAAGTTTCAACTAGAATGTTGTAGAGGGCTGTGAGAACCACGTTTTCAACGGCTATGATCTAAAATGGAGTTGTATTTTGGGAGATATGGGGGCCGATAGGGGGGGACCTGCGCACGCACTCCCAGGTGGAGGTGATGGCTGAGCTTCAGGCCAAGGAAGGTGGTGGTAGCTCGCGTCGTGTGCTTCGCATTGGTGGTGTTGTGATCGAATTTCGTTGATTATGGAAGGAGAATAATCAAACCCTAGCTAACTAGGATGGGTTCGGCCTCAATTTGAGAAGCCTGTAGCCGTGCGTGATTTGGGAAGAAGCAAGGGTGCGGTGGTGATGAGGTTGGAGCAAGATCCTAAGGCCCAGAATTGCTTTGGGTACAAAATAATAAGTTATGTTGTAAATTGTGTATTAAAATCGTGTGCAAACTTGTAAAATCAATAACTTTTTCATACGAGGTCGAAAAAATGCAAACTCAGTTGCGTTGGAATCGTATGGACGAGCACTACGCGATGGAGTTGGTTTGGAGTCGTTTGGAGTTAGTGAGAATTTCGGGTAAAATTAAACGCGCGTTTAATTTTATTCGAAATAAAAGCTAAAACGGAATTTAAAACCAAGGTGAGAATTTCTCACTCAATCGAATAGATTTCGATTTTATTTTAAATAGTTAGATTTAAAATATTTGAATGCATGTTTGAATGATGACTGTAAATTATTGATTGTTAAAATAGACATTATGCGCCGTTAGTAAGCGGATGTTATTTATTAAAAACATATACCGCGAATATTTCATAAACAGTGAAATTGGTATTATATATAATATCAATATATATATATATATTGGCATATGTATATATTGCAGTTATTGATTTCCCGCATTTTTGTTTAGCGGATGAGACCCTATTACGCCGTTATTAAGCGGATAATATTTAATAAGAACATGTACCGCGATAATTTCGTACTGGAGCGAAATTGGTATTGTGCTAATGTTTTTGGATGCAGGAAACAGGTTGGAGGGATCCAGCTGGATTCCTCAACAGTATTTATTTTATTTCAGATATTTTGATATTTGATGGATTATCATATCGATATATGATATCGTTGTTAGTCGTGATTGACTATTTGGTGTGTAGCATCATTGGACCCAGATTTTGGGATTTTAAAATGATTTTAAAAGTGATTTTGAAAATATACTATATTTTTGGAATTGATCCATTATAAATAAATAAACGTTATAATTTTTAAAGTTATAAAAATTATGGTTTTTGTGAAATATAGTTAAAAAGCTGATTTTTAGAAATACGATTAAAAGTCGATTTTGAGAAATATGAACTAATGATTTTATAAAATAATTTAGATTGGATTTTTGAATATATGATAAAAGTTTAAATATAGGATTTATAAAATTTGATTATTTTATAAATCGAAATGATGAAATTATAAAGGAATTTAAAGACGTTTTAGAATAATAATATAAATTAATTTATATTAAGAGATTTATAAATGGATATTTATAAATTGAAATATGGACATTATAAAACGAGTTTTTATAAGTGTTTGAATGTAGTGGAAATGAATTTCATAAATGAATGAAATTTATAGAATTATAAACTGTGAAGTTATAAATGAAAATTATAAATAGCAAGATTTATAAATTTAGTGAAATTATTTGAAGAATGGATTGGTTAAATAAATGAATCTTATAAAATTAAAGATTTATAAATGGGAAAATCTTTAAAAGAACGATTTTGTAAATAATCGTTTTATAAGTAATTAACTTATAATGTGAACGTTTAGTTTATAATTTAGTTATAAACTGGAATAGGTTAATAAAGGAATTTATAAAAAGGAAGTTTTTATAAATAAATAGATATGGAATTTATAAACGTTGTTTTATAAATTCGCAAACAACTTATTTTGATAAGTTAATTGTTATAACCTATTAATAGAGTTATATTCACATTTTGAACAGTGAATAATCCTTTAAGTTAAAGTGAATAGAAATGATGAAATTTGTTAAGGTAGTATATTCACGTTTTTGAATAGTGAATAATACGTTAAAGAAATTGTTTTAGATATGATGTTTTAAATAGAATTAAAACGATCTAATGATGGTTTAAAATGTGTTGAGATTCGAAACCATGGATTTCAACATTTATTGTTGAAATAGACGTTTTCGAGAAATAAAAGGAAATGGTGGACTATAACACTGTTGTTATAGTAAATGATTTCCGAAAGGAAATATTTTTGAATAGTATTGGGATTTATATATCTATTTTAAATTCGAATCCCTATACTAGTGATTTTGGGTTGTCGTAACAATGTTTTACGTAACATTCGTTTTGGCCCAAATAAATATGTTTAAGTAAATGATTTCCTTAAAGGATGAAATATATACTTAATTCGATTTAAGTATATTGAATATTTTCTAAGTGTTGAAAATAAAAAGATTTGTGAATTACTTATTTTTAATAAGTATGGAATTGTTTCCAATATGAAGTGAATAATTAGAATTTATCTTTTTGAAGATAAATTGAAAATGGATAATTGAAATCGTATATTCATGAATATTTTGAAATATAAATTCATTATGGAATTTATAAATGAAAAGAAGAATTTGTTTAAAAATAAATGTTGATTTATTTTTGAGGTGTTGAAATTTTATATCTTGTAAAGATATTTTGGAAAATAAATAATTTGGAAAATTATTTGGAATCTGGTGATGTATGCATATCCATTGATAGTTCAATAACCGACTATCAGTATTTCCCTTTGAATGGGTATTTGATGTGAATTGATTGAATTTGAAATGCACACTTATTTTTGAATAAGCGCTCACTATTCGGGTTAACCGGGAAAGGACCATGGGGTCGTATAACCCACTCCGAATATGTGATACGTCGTTGTGAATCGCATTTGAAGATCGGTGTTGAAGACCGGTATTTGCGAAAGTGATAGGATGAACTATCGATTGACTCTGCACCGAGTTGCTCCGGTATTGAGTTCTCCATATGTGATGGTGAATCCGATCAGGATTGTGAATATCCGGATTGCAAGGACTTCTTTGTAAGTGCCTTCGGTTCTGTTCGATCCCGGAACAGACTTGTATGGATTGTATGTCTGACATTACAATTTGAGATATAAAGCCAATTTCTTTCAAATATATTTCTGTTGGTGGCGGAGGATTTATTCTTTGCTTAACACCCTTCTTTGAGACGTACGAGCTCAAAGGTTATATAGTTGAAGTTATCAGCGATATATTCCCAGTTTGGTAATGTGACATGCTGAGTGATGCTGAAATGATCATTGTGTTGATTATTGTGATAGGATCATTTATTTGATCGTCTATCTTAGTGATCATTGTGTTGATCATTTGTTGACCCAAAGCATGGCTTTTGTATAAAGTATGTTTTTGTGGACGTGAATTCGTCGAGCCTCACATCCCGGAAATGGTCAAAACAGGAAAGAAGCAGCAAGGTTATGAGGGGTAGCACCCTTTAGGATGTGTCCATTTCCTTCTGGAAAAGGGTGGTATCATGGTATGGAGCCCAGATACTTACTCATGTTGAAACACTTTGTTTTTATGATTGTGTGAATTGATTAGAGAGCGCTCTCGGAAAAAGGTCCCAAAGGACCGGGGGATGGCATATTCGGTCAGTTGTTACTCAGTTAGGAGTAACCCGGCCTTGTGTTGGTTGAGATCCGGTTTGGTTCTCGGGGATGTCCATCCAGAGGCATTCTCAGTGGCAATGGGAAGTTCCTTGGCCTGACCATTTGTTGGAAATCCAATTCCCAATACGAAACTTGTACGGTATTAGTTGTAGAACCTGCTATTCACTTATGGTGGTCACCACTGTTTGGATAGTAGCTATAGTAGGCATACGATAATGGTCGTATGTTGGCTAAGATTTATATTCTACTTTCGAAATGAATTTGTTATACACTATGCACTAATAATAATATCAAATGTTAGTTTAAATGCGTATCAAGCATCTTTGACTATCATAAGGAGAAATCTCCTCCGATTCTGCGTTTGCATGTGTGTGTGTGCGGGAGGCCTTATGGTAGTCTCATTTTTAAAAGCATTGCGAATTGATTAAAAATATTCCCTCTTTTTGATTTTTAAAGATAAATAAACTGTTTTGAGTTCTCACACCAGTCACATGACTGACTTGGAGTTTATTGTTTTCCTTCCTAAACTCTGGGTGCCCACCAATTTCCACACGGGCAGTTAAGAGTTAGGTTTATCAGGATATTCTGGATATTCTGGAGTTGCTGGAGGCAAGCTGGATGGCATGGCGTATTACTAGTATATAGTATTTCTTTTTCCGCTGCACTGTTTGTTGTTGTATGATGTTGTACACTCTGATGATATGATGTAATGAAATGTATGTAATGTAATAACTGATATAGTTCTTTGTTTAAAGATTATTCATTTATTATTATATGTTGTTCCGCTGCGAATTGTGAGATTCTGTTGTTGTTTTTTTGTTCCTTTCTGTCCGTTCTATTTTTAAAATTCTTCTATCTTCTATTTTTCAAATTCTCTGTTTTCTTTCTCTGTTTTCTAAAAATTGTCTATCTTCTTTTCCCTCTATCTTCTCTCTTCTTCTATCTCTTTCTTTTTCTTAAATTCTTTTTTTAAAACCCATAACATTCCGAGTTTTCGGCCTTCGATTTCTCGGCAGTCGATAAAGTGAGTGTCGATGTCGGATTATCGAAGAACGAAAATCCGTAAGCGTTACATTAGGATTGCCTATCCTCTAAGGATCCATCAAATTATTTACTATGTAGTAATATTCTGCTATTATAATAATGTCTAATAGTAAAATAAACTTACTTTTTAAAAAGCATCAAGGCTTTACATTTTCCACCATAACACGTAATAGTCCCAGTAGTCCATCCGATATCTCCTGATCGGGAGACTACGAGAAGATATGCATGGGCTACGGGAGAAAACCAAACTCGTAGTAAAGGCTCGATAGGGTAGGTGACACGGCATACAAGGCAATGCCAGGGCAGATATACCAATTACGCACACGGGCTGGTAGTAACGCAACAGCCACATACACCGACCTCGGAACACATTTCCAAAATCGGAGGGGCATCCAAACAATCACAAAAGCAATAGAATGGTATCAAAGAAATGTGTCCTACCAGAGGAGCTACCCCTTTTGGCCCGAGATCGCTCCTGGTTTAGCCACCTTATGCCAACTCACGGGAGTTGGGTCCACGTAGCATACCTCAAGAACGTCGCCACCATCCTACTTCATTCTGGAATCTCCACCACATACACGGTTGTCAAAGAGGTTTTCAGTATCGACAGAGAGTATGCCCATATCCGATCCCGGTCTCTTTGCCAACCAATCGTTATTATAACATGTGGTATAACTTAAAAATAATATTTCATACTTCAAAATAAAATATCATTTCAATCCAAATTTTTATCAAAATAAAGATTAAATCATTTCCAAACCATTTCAATATATCAACATACCATATCTTTCAAATTCAAATATTTATCAAAATAAATATCAAGTCATTTCTAACCATTTCAATATATTAAATTATCATATCCTTTCAAAACTTCCTATCAAACCATTTTAATACCTTAAAATATCATATCCTTTCAAAGCTTCATTTCCAAATCATTTTAATATTAAAATATCATATCTTTCAGAACTTCATTTTCAAATCATTTTAATATCAAAATAACATACCTTTCAGAACTTCATTTTTAAATCATTATGTAAGTTCAAATCCAAATATTCAACTTTGAATACCTTCTAAATTCAAGATAACATTCATTTATTATCCTTTCAAATCACCTTTAAAACGATTTATATTCCATCAAATTAATTCATTTAAACCATTTAAAAGTGGAGTTAATATACTTTCAAATTAAGTATTCAACTCCCAAAGTTTCAATACCTTCTGAGCTCATTACTTAGTTAAAAACCACAAATATTGAAAATTTCAGCCTTACGCAGCATTTAGAAAAAGCTGTTATAAGTTATACTTGAAAACATTTTATTTCAGCAAAGACAGCATTTAAAACCGCTGTTAAATCTCATTTTAGTTGAATTCTTAGTTTAAAACAGCAAAGGCAGCATTTCCAGAAATGTTGTAATAGCTCAGGTTTCAAATTAAAGGTTTTTATTAATTTCAGCAAAGACAGTAGACCACTACAACACTTACAGAACTGTTGTAATAGGCCTTTATTCAGTTTTTAGTTCATTTACAGAAACCATGGCATTTCTGAACGCTATAAAAAGTATTTACCGGATTTTAGTGCATTTCCAGCAAATAATAAACTTCAATTAAAACCCTTTAAACATTATAAAATCACATTTTTAACATTAAAAAATGTTCATTAAAAATACTCTTTCAACTTATGATTTTATAAAGTAACTTTTATAGAAAAATCCAAATTTTTCAATAATTTCATTTAACAAATTCAAGTGTATAATTTCCTTTCCTTCGCATATGCAATTTATTAATACTTACATTTTTTTTCCATTTCACAAATTAAACTAAATTTCCAATTGGTTTCATTTAACTAAAACATTTAATTAAATCAAATTTCACATTTCCAAGTCAAGTTGTATTTTAAAATTACACATTTAAACATTCATTTATTTAACCATTTATATTCATAGAAAAAAATCAATAATACTTTAATAAATCACTTAAATTCAAATTTAAATCAAATTATCATAATTACCATTTTCCCAAATATAATTAAATTTCCATTTTATCTATATAACTTAAATATCATTTTTAACCAAAATTCCAAATTTACAAACTTACGTTATATTTCAATAATCCAATTTAACCATTCATTAATTACTTTTTTAACTCATAGAAAAATCATAATTTCTTTATTTTAAAATATTTCAAAATCTATTTTAAATCAAATTTGATAAATTTATATTTTTAAAATACTTAAAATATCCAAAACACATTACAAAATAACCATGGGCCTGTATATAATTTTCTAACCTAGGTCAAATGGCACGGATATATATCACTTCAATCCACAGTTTAAAAAATATATGTGTCCTATCATTTCAAACCCACAATCCCAAGTTAAAACAAAATAAATAAAACCGTTCAGGCCTATCATTTCAGCCCATAATGTTTTTTCCTTATTCTAAAGTCCGTTCGGGTATGTATCATTTCAACCCATAGTGAACCTAATCTATAGGGAACTTGCAGTGTGATAAACAGATATAAATGAACATTTAACAACATATAACAGCAACAGATGAGATGATATGTAAATTAACAGGTTTAACATCATATATAAAGAATCACAGGCAGTTATAACATCGCATATAATTCCACATATTCAGTTGTTGTCGCTTCACAATTGCATAAGTATAAAACGTCCTGTGAGATTTACTCACTTTTTGTGCTGAGATAGCGAATCAAATGACACAAACGGATTCCCAAAGGCACGATGACACAATAATAGATTCAAGTGGATGAGAGTCAAGCTTATTGATCTTGTACGCAACCCATGAACAAAACCAAAATAAAGTTATAATTCAATACAACATTAAATTGAAATAACTTTGAAATGAAAAACAATTTGAATGCAACACTTTTTGCCTTGCTTTCTAGATTATTTTGCACGACCTAGGGATGCATTAGGCTTTGGTTTGGGTTCCATTGTGCACGACCACAAGGCATAAAGCAGGGAGGAGTGACAATGTGAGAATGTGGAGAGTTTTTAGGCAAATAGTTTGGTTTTGGTTGAACAAAAGGGCTCAGCCATGGGATGTTTGGCTCGGCCAGTGGAATGTAGTTCGGGTCAGGGGTTGGAGTCGTGGGTAAGGGTCTGGACAGTGATGGTGGCGGCGGCCTAAGGTGGTGGAGGTGGTGAAAAATGAAGTGGTGAAGCAACAAGGCTCAAACTAGCATGTTTTAAGGCATTAGGTTGGATTTTGTGGATTTTAACATCATGGGTGTCTCGGCCATGGTCAAGGCAGAAGGAGTAGGTGGTGATGGTGACAAGGAGAAGCTATAGGAGGTGGTGGCTGTGACAATAGAGAGGAGGCCGAGCAAAAAGTCCAAGAAAACAAGGCAAAAACCATGAAAGATGAGAAGAAAAAGAAGAAAACGAAGATGGCCATTACCAATTTTTTTCTCCTAGTCGTGAATGAATGAGAAGTGGATTTTTTTTTTCGAGAATGAAGACTGGAAATACATGGCTAAACAAAAATTTACACAGCCAAAAGAGTAATTGAGGGGTTGTGGGAAAATGAAGAGTTTTGGAAACGAAAAGACTTATGTTTCTAAAAGCACTTTAAACCTTTCAAATTTCCTTTTTCTTAATTCAACTAAAACAAAAATAAAATCAGTAATTTGAATTTAAAAACCGAAACAAAGTAAAAAAAATAAAAAAATAATTTTTTTAAAGAAAATGGAAAAAGAATTAAAGAAATTGCTTAAAATTCAAAACAGGGTTCAAAAATTACAATTAAATCATCATTGGATTTGGAAAAATATTCACTTCATTTTAAAAATGTTCTAAAGCAAAATTTTGAAATAAAATAATATTTTTTAAACATATTCAAAATAAAATAAATAATTAAATTTAGAGAAAATAGAAAAATAATTAAAGAAATTGTTTAAAAATTGGAAACAGGACATGAAAATTACAAATAAAATACCATTGGGTCTAGAAAAATTTCTATTTCACTTTAAAAAAATAAAATGTCAAATAAATAAAATAAATGAGGAACAAAATAAAGTAGGAATGAGAATAAAATAAGATCTTGAGAAAATAGAAAAATAAATAAATAATTCCTTAAATTAATTGAAGCTGGAAATTAGAAATTGTAAAAAAATACAACTAACATTGGAAAATGTCAATTACACTTTCAAAAGTGTTTTAAAACCAAAATATATACAATTCATGTTATTTTACCCATATAAACATAAATTAGAACATTACATGACCAAATAAAATATTATTTATATAATTTAAAATAAACAATTTTGTTAAATACAACAAATTTCACACAATAATTAAAAAGGCATAACTTTCACATTATAAATCAGATTTCAACGAAACGAAAAGAAGTGTTCTTAAAATTTTATTTATTTACACAATAAAAGATAAAATTTAAATTTTCAAACTTTAAAATTTTAAATTTAAAAGTCAAAGTTTGACCATATTGACCAAAATTCACTTTATGGAAAATATCCCTTTTTGTCATGTTTTGGAACGATAATTCATATCAAAATCAAAGTTTATATTTTAAAATAACAAAATTTATCCATTTCAAATAAATAAAATAAAGATTTTAAATCAGAAATTCAATTAAAATAATCGAAATATACAATTAAAATAATCACAAAATACGGGGTTGTTACAGGTAAGTTTAACAAGGTGGAGATGATCTTTCCAAGATCCTCCAGAATCAAGAACACAAGAACGAAAAAGGTGGGTTCAAAATGAGTACCAAAGATTATCAAAGATTATAGAAAGATTTCTAAATAGAAAGATTATAGAAAGATGTCTATACCAGTATGTAGAAAGATAAGGATAGTAAGGACAACCAAAAGATAGTTTGAAAAACAAAATAAAGAAATAAATTTGAAACCATGGAAATTTCAACTTAAATAGAAAATAAATTTTTACTCAAGTTAAATAAATCTTAACTATCTCAAATTTCATTATCTTATTATCCAATCATCTTAAATTAACAATTTTAAAACCATGGGTTTGAAAAATAATCATTTATTATACTCATATTGTACTTAATAAATTTAATTCTTCTTTATTCCTAATTAAAATTAAATTTATTCATCTCAACATATTTATCACTTATGTTAAGTATACTTTCACTTATTATAACTGCTTTATTTTATTCTTAGTTCTTTTAACATTATTTTATTTTAAGTTATTCAATTACCCTTTATTATTTTACCTCTGTTAATCATTTTATAACTAAAATATAAGTGTATAACATTTAATATAAGCACTCAAATTTTATTTATAAAATCTTTTTATATTGTATATTATCCAATTACATTGTTAACTTCTAAAATTAAGGTAAGTTATATTTGAATGCAATCGTATTATACAAATAAAACTTTCCAATTAAATGATTTCATGCTTGAATATTCGTCAAAAATTTTGATTTTCTTTTTATAATTGAAATTATTCTTTAAAATAAAATTTAAGGATTAAATTTTCAATTTCTTCAAACCATTTAGGGATAAATAAATGTATGTACATAATTTATCAAATCAATCTTAAATCATATATCTATATATATTATAAACCAAGTCATATTTTAGAAATTCAAATCAATTTGATTTCCCAAAACAAAGCTGTAGCAAGACTACAGAGCGGTCTCTTCACTTCAAAACTCGAAAATGAATGTCGATGATGTTGTAGTCATCACCGAAATTATTTCCCAGCAACAAGAGAAGAGCATTGGTTTTTAAACTTTAAAATTCTTTGGAAATATATTCTTATTCGAAAATACTTTAAATACTATACTTTAAAACTTAAACATGAGGTTTGAAACCATCGAAAATTAAATTCTCAAATTTCTTGTTTTAAATTCATTTCAGTTCCCAAATCAATTTATAAACAACTGTTTATAAATTCATTTATAGAACAATAAATGATAAATCAAGTATTATCATTTCAAATAATCAATTTAAATCAGTTTATTAAGTTCCATAAATTTACTTATATATCAAAAATTATTTCATTATCCAAATTTTAAAATAATATTGTGTCAGTTTGTTCTGTCAAAGTGTTTTAGAAATCCTATCGATAGCGTTGATCAGACGAATCGATCGGAAACCCAAATCAACATCAACAACTCAAACAACACAACATATAAAACAAAACATAGATTTACAAATACAATTCAAAATGTTTGAAGTTAGGTTGGAAACAAAAGATAAGATGATTAATTAACAAAATAGGGAGATAGGTAAGCTTAAAATAAACCGCGGGCAACCATAACTGGGTCAACCGTGACTTAAAGAATAAGATCAATGTTGATTTTTCTGAGGTAAATCTACCTTCAATCTCATGAGATAGAGTTCATAATTACAAAAGATATTAGCATCCAAACCAAGGATAGATATAAATCTCTGGTGAATCGATACAAATTGTAAAGGAGTTTCCCCCTTTTACAATTCAATTTGAAATTGGTGAGACCGCCGACTCACTAAAAAGATCATTCGAAGCAGAGTTATGGGATACTCCAGAATCAAAAGAAGATGAATAGTGAGGGACGCGAATGAATTTTGGAACCGTAGGGAATGTTCCAAAATTCGAAGGAAATTCGAATCAAAGAGGAAAGATTTAAACTCGAACGAAAGTGATTCTGTAAATAATTTACCTTATATTCTAAGTTTTACCTCAAAGCCAAAGCTCTGATACCAAATGCAACAACCCAGTATTTTCAATCATTCGCATCCGCACATATCGGACTTGAATTGCTCAAAATACCGCATTGTAAATAAAATTTGGCAAATCTCAAAATATAGAGTAAATAAAAATCATAGATCACAGACACAGAGTAATAATAGTGCAGCGGAAGTAAAAGAAATAGTAGTTCATGAAGCTACTATGTAAATATATCAAAGTTACATAAAATACAACAGATGAAATAAAGTACAAAAGAAGTCTCAAGATGACAACCAAGTACAAAATGAATACAACACTGGGATCAACATGATAACTGAAAGTGAAATAGATAAAACTAGACAAGCAAATAATCTCTAGCGATTCCAAATCTCCAGAAAGTGGAATCCCAATCTGTGAATGCTCAAGCTGACCCGAGTGTAAATAAAATAAAATACGAACACTCAAGTCAGGACATACATACTTATACAATGTAAAACAACTCAAGTGAACTGTAGTAAAGGTACAAGTAACTTAAAGGATGCTTGGGACCGCCCATCCTCTAAGGATCCGTCAAACTATTTACTATGTAGTAATATTGCACTATTATAATAATATCTAATAGTAAAATAAACTTACTTTAGCATTAAGGCTTTACATTTTCCACCTTAACACGCAATAGTCCCAGTAGTCCATCCAATATCTGCATATCTCCTGATCGGGAGACTACGAGAAGATACGCATGGGCTACGGGAGAAAACCAAACTTGTAGCAAATGCTCGATAAGTAGGTGACACGGCACACAAGGCAATGTCAGGGTAGGTATACCAATTACGCACACGGGCTGGTGGTAACCAGAAGCCACATACGCCCACCTCATAACACATTCCCAAAATCGGAGGGGCGTCTAAAAAATCACAAAAGTAATAGAATGGAATCGAAGAAATGTGTCCGACCAGAGGAGCTACCCCTTTGGCCCGAGATCGCTCCTTTTTTAATCACCTTGTGCCAACTCACGGGAGTTGGGTCCACGTAACATACCTCAAGAACGTCGCTACCATCTTACTTCATTTTGGAATCTCCACCGCATACACGGTTGTCAAAGTGGTTTTCGGTATCGACAGAGAGTATGCCCATATCCGATTCCGGTCTCTTTGCCAACCAATTGTTATTATAACCTGAGGTTATAACCTAAAAATAATATTTTAAACTTCAAAATAAAATATCATTTCAATCTAAATCTTTATCAAAATAAAGATTAAATCATTTCCAAACCATTTCAATAAATCAACATACCATATCTTTCAAATTCAAATATTTATCAAAATAAATATCAAGTCATTTCTAACCATTTCAATATACTAATTATCATATCCTTTCAAAACTTCCTTTCAAATCAGTTTAATACATTAAAATATCATATCCTTTCAAAACTTCATTTCCAAATCATTTTAATATCAAAATATCATATCTTTCAGAAATTCATTTTCAAATCATTTTAATATCAAAATATCATATCTTTCAGAACTTCATTTTCAAATCTTTATATAAGTTCAAATCCAAATATTCAACTTTGAATACCTTCTAAATTCAAGATAACATTCATTTATTTTCCTTTCAAATCACCTTTTAAAACGATTTATATTCCATCAAATTAATTCATTTAAACCATTTAAAAGTGGAGTTATTATACTTTCAAATTAAGTATTCAATTCCCAAAGTTTCAAACCCTACTGAGCTCATTTACTAAGTTAAAAACCATAAACATTGAAAATTTCAGCCTTATGCAGCATTTAGAAAAAGCTGTTATAAGTTATACTTGAAAACATTTTAATTCAACAAGCACATCATTTAAAACTGCTGTTAAATCTCATTTTAGTTGAATTTTTAGTTTAAAACAGCAAAGAGAGCATTTCCAGAAATGCTGTAATAGCTCAGGTTTCAAATTAAAGGTTTTTATTAATTTAAGCAAAGACAGCAGACCATTACAACATTTACAAAACTGCTGTAATAGGCCTTTGTTAAGTTTTTAGTTCATTTACAGAAACCATAGCATTTCTCAATACTATAAAAAGTATCTACCAGATTTTAGTGTATTTGTAGCAAATAATAAACTTCAATTTAAACCCTTTAAACATTATAAAATCATATTTTTAACATTCAAAAATGTTCATTAAAAATACTCTTTCAACTTATGATTTTATAAAGTAACCTGTATAGAAAAATCCAAATTTTTCAATAATTTCACTTAACAAATTCAAGTGTATAATTTCCTTTCCTTCACATACGCAATTTATTAACACTTACATTTATTTATTTATTTATTTTTCCATTTCACAAATTAAACTAAATTTCCAATTGGTTGCATTTAACTAAAACCTTTAACCAAATTTCACATTTCCAAGTCAAGTTGTATTTTAAACTTATAAATTTAAGCATTCATTTATTTAACCATTTAAATTTATAGAAAAAATCAATATTACTTTAATAAATCACATACATTAAAATTTAAATCAAATTATCATAATTACCATTTTCTCAAATATAATTAAATTCCATTTTATTTATATAACTTAAATATCATTTTTAACCAAAATTCCAAATTTACAAACTTAATTATATTTCAATAATCCATTTAACCATTCATTAATTACATTTTTAACTCATAAAAAAATCATAGTTTCTTTATTTTAAAACATTTCAAAATCTATTTAAATCAAATTTCATAAATTTATATTTTTAAAATACTTAAAATATCCAAAACACTTGATAAAATAACCACGGGCCTGTATATAGTTTTCTAACCTAGGTCAAATGACACGGATATATATCATTTCAATCCGCAGTTTAAAAAGAAAAACCCGGGTTCCATCATTTCACACCCGCAATCCCAAGTTAAAAACAAAATAAATAAAAACCGTTCAGGCCTATCATTTTAGGCCATAACATTTTTTCCCTATTCTAAAGTCCGTTAGGGTATGTATCATTTGAACCCATAGTGAACCTAATCTACATGGAACTTGTAGTGTGATAAACAGATATAAATGAACAGTTAACAACATATAACAATAATAGATGAGATGACAAGTAAATTAACAGGTTTAACATCATATATAAGTAATCACAGGCAGTTATAACATCACATATAATTCTACATATTCAGTTGTTGTAGGTTCACAATTGCATAAGTATAAAATGTCGTGTGAGATTTACTCACCTCTTTGTGCTTGAGATAGCAAATCAAATGACATAAACGGATTCCCAAAGGCACGATGATACAACAATAGATTTAAGTGGATGAAAGTCAAGCTTATTGATCTTGTACACAACCCATGAACAAAACCAAAATAAAGTTATAATTCAATACAACATTAAATTGAAATAACTTTGAAATGAAAAACAATTTGAATGCAACACTTTTTGCCTTGCTTTTTAGATTATTTTGCATGGCCTAAGGATGCATTAGGCTCTGGTTTGAACAAGGTTTGGCTTGGGTTTGGGTTCCATAGTGCATGGCCACAAGGCATAAAGCAGGGAGGAGTTACAAGGTGAGAATGTGAAGAGTTTTTAGGCAAATAGTTTGGTTTTGGTTGAACAAAGGGGCTCGGCCATAGGATGTTTGTCTCGGCCAGTGGAGTGTGGGTCAGGTCAGGGGCTGGAGTGGTGGGTAAGGGTCTGGACAGTGATGGTGGTGGCATCCTAAGGTGGTGGTGGTGAAAAATGAAGTGGTGAAGCAACAAGGCTCAAACTAGCATGTTTTAAGGCATTAGGTTGGATTTTTGTGGATTTTAACATCATGGGGGTCTCGGCCATGGTCAAGGCTGAAGGAGTAGGTCATGATGGTGACAACGAGGACCTGTAGGAGGTGGTGGTCATGACAATAGAGAGGAGGCCAAGCAAAAAGTCCAACAAAACAAGGCAAAAACCATGAAAAATGAGAAGAAAAAGAAGATAGCCGTTACCAATTTTTTTCTCCTAGCCATGAATGAATGAGAAGTGGATTTTTTTTCATGAATGAAGACTTCAAATACACGGCTAAACAAAAATTTACACGGCCAAAAGAGTAATTGAGGGATTGTGGGAAATGAAGAGTTTTGGAAACGAAAAGACTTAAGTTTCTAAAATCACTTTAAACCTTTCAAATTTCCTTTGTCTTAATTCAATTAAAACAAAAATAAAATCAGTAATTTGAATTTAAAAACTAAAACAAAGTAAAAAAATAAAAATAAATAATAAATTTTGAAAGAAAATGAAAAAGAATTAAAGAAATTGCTTAAAAGTCAAAATAGGGTTCAAAAATTACAATTAAATAATCATTGGCTTTGGAAAAATATCCACTTCATTTTAAAAATGTTCTAAAGAAAAAATTTTGAAACAAAATATTTTTTTTAAACATATTCAAAGTAAAATAAATAATTAAATTTAGAGAAAATAAAAAAATAATTAAAGAAATTGTTTAAAAACCGGAAGCAGGACATGAAAATTACAAATAAAATACCGTTGGCTCTAGAAAAATTTCTATTTCACTTTAAAACAAATAAAATGTCAAATAAATAAAATAAATGAGGAACAAAATAAAGTGGGAATGATAATAAAATAAGATCTTGAGAAAATAGAAAAATAAATAAAAAATCCCTTAAATTAATTGTAGTTGGAAATTAGAAATTGTAAAAAGATACAACTGACACTGGAAAATGTAAATTGCACTTTCAAAAATGTTTTAAAATCAAAATATATACAATACATGTTATTTTACCCATATAAATAGAAATTAGAACATTACATGACCAAATAAAATATTATTTATATAATTTAAAATAAACAATTTTGTTAAGTACAACAAATTTCACACAATAGTTAAAAATGCATAACTTTCACATTATAAATCAAATTTCAACGAAAAAAGAAGTGTTCTTAAAATATTATTTACTTTCATAATAAAAGATAAAATTCTAATTTTCAAACTTTCAAATTTTAAATTTAAAGTCAAAGTTTGACCATACTGACCAAAATTCACTTTTTGGAAAATATTCTTTTTAGTCATGTTTTGGAATGATAATTCATACAAAAATCAAAGTTATATTTTAAAATAACAAAATTTATCCATTTCAAATAAATAAAATGAAGCTTTTAAATCAGAAATTCAATTAAAATAATTAAAATTATCACAAAATACAGGATTGTTACAAACTCAAACTGCTTCGAGTTTGGCTGAGATTATACAAGGGAAATTGTCTGAATCCATGGAGTTCCGATTGGCATTGTATGTTATAGAAACCCTATTTTCACTAGCAACTTTTACAAAGATTTTCGGGACACGTTAGGTACTTAATTGAATCTAAGCATGGCTTATCATCCTTAAATGGATGGCCATATTGAAAGAGTAAATCAAATTTTAGAAGACCTTCTACAAGCTTATGCTTTGGATTTTAGAGGTGTAACAACCCGTAAATTTAACCGGCTTTAATAACGTTATTAATTGAAATTTTGTGAAACTTAAACGATAAAATTTTGAAATATAAATTTGATATTTGAAATGCGTCTAGTTAAACATAGAAACTGGTAAATTTTCGTCCGAAAATATGAAAGTTTATTTCGTGCGTAAATTTACTTTGATATAATCAGTTAAAAAGCGATGAAAATAAAACGTTTTAGAAACCTAAATATTTTTACATAGAAAAATTCTAAACCATCTTCTGAGCAAGACTCCATTTTTCGTTTTTCAAAATTCGGACTTCTTTAGCTCCGTCGATCTTATTTTCCTGCGGTTTTGTTGCATTTTCCACTAGTAGAAAATTCGAATTTTTATAATTCGATCGTACTACTGCTATTGATATACGTTTTGATCGTGTCGCCGTGCTGATCACCATGGCATTTACATGTTTTCAAATCCGTTACGCCGCGAAAACCGCGAAACGGTAACCGTATCGGTACATTTCTAAAGTCTTTTAGTACCCGTGCCTTTCTGATTGTCCACCGTATAAACTCAACGGCTATTTGCTTCTATTACCTCCTTAAATTCAGAATTCAAGGCATGACGTTTATTATTCTATCCTTTCACTTTATATTTTCTGATCCTTCCTTTCCTCTTACTTTGGTCCTCTGCATTCCTATTCTAAATATATTTTGCCGAGCGCTGTTATCTCCTCTACCCTTCTCTCAACAACGCAAAAGACAACACTTTCTTCTCTTCCATCCGCCATTATCCATCCTCAACCCCTCACCGCTCCTCCCCGACTCCGCCTCACCCACAATTGCATCCGTGTGCCATCGTATAGCCGCAACTTGCCCGCACACCCTCTCCTCTCACCTTCGTCCCACCCCCTTCGACCTAGCACCAAACCCCTTACCCTTCGGCCAAGCTTTAGGTCGTGCCACCCTCATCCCCTCCACATGCAACAGCCTAGCCAACGTTCCACCTTCCACCCCTCACAAACTCACATCGTCCTCTCATTTATATATAAAGGGTAATGTTTTATGTATTATCGTGTTTCATTTTTATAGAGCTATGTTCTGATAGTGATATTTAAATATATATATACACACACACACACACACACACACACACACACACATAGTTATATAAAGTTTGTTTTGTTTTAAAAGATATACAAGTCTTTTAAGTTTGTATATATACGAACAGCTCCAAAACTAATTGCTTGCTCTATGTGTTTGGGAAGTATGTCATATAATTCAAGTTCTCATCAAAGAAGAATATAAGCTTATATATATAGTGCTGTTGACCTTCTGCTCGTTTACCATCTTATATATATATATATATATATATATATATATATTTTAATAACAGTTTGTAGTTTAAACATTTGTTATATAAGTTTAGTAAATATCTTGTTAAGCCTGCATAGATTTGCTTATAGTGTATATGTCTAAAAAGCCTCAAATATATATATATATATATATATATATATATATATATATATATATATATATATATATATATATATCAGACTTTGAGAAACACAAAAGTTTTGAGCATATCTTAAGGTACTAGGTCACGTGCTCATCATATCTATTAAATAGAAAGAAGAAGTTTTGAATATATATTATCTTGGAAGTGTTTGCACTCAGGTTCGCATATATAGACTGTGACATGCTCGCATATATATTTTGTTGTATATATTTGTTTGCATACCTGTTCATCTATATAAGTATGTACATATATATAGGTCGTGTGATATATTATAATATATAATATAATATGTTTGTTTGCACAAGTCTACATATTGGTTCGGATAGTCATTGACAACACATACACTATCACTGTTGCATAAGTTCACTATTCGTCATAGTTGTCTCATTTTTCTACTATATGTTTCATATAAATTTATATAAGATTTGTTTTTGATTTTATATATAAATTTATACAAGTATTTATTTCAATCTTATGTATATATGATGATTAATTTTATTTATTTATTTTAAACTAAATATTGATTTTATATATATTTAGTTCAATTTATATCAACTGATTTAATCGTTTTCTTCGTTTTTCTATTATCAGCCTTGTCTGTCGTGCCTATTTTCTGCATCAAATCTTGTCCATCCAGCGTTGCTTTGGATTTCATAATTCACTTCATTGTCTATCTCTCTAACCTCGAAAGGTGAGCAATCACTCACGAATAATGTTCTTTTATTTATTAAATTTGATATCAATTGAAACGACAATTGAAATATGCCGCTGTTAGTTATTTACACTGTTATATATACGTTATTACCTGTATCAGTTCACCTATGGCATCTGTCACCATTATCTGTTAATTATACAATGATAATCCCGTTTGGTTGACAATTGATTGATTGTTTGTTGGTTATATTGGATGTTAAATTATAATGTATAAAGTGATAAATATTATACAAATCGAATTTGACATTGGATAGTTTAAAATTTTGAATCGACATATGTGTTGAATTTGATTATATAATTAATTTGAATAATATGACCCCTTAAATGTTTAATTATTTGACACGTAGAAAAATGGTTAATTTCTCTTGAACCATTTGAATTTATGTTGTATTAATTGATGAAGTTTGAAATTGAATAATTGATGTCAAGTGTAGAATTGCATAGAATAATTAGTGTAATAATCTTTAATCTACATAAAATGATAGTGTAGATTCTAGAAATAATTATATTGATTCGCACAAACAATGTGAGTTAATACGATTATTTCGGGATTATTTGAATTAATTATTGGATTGTTATTAATGTTTGTTATTGCTTGTTTATTTACTTTGACACCATCCCAGTTATCACACTGCAAGTTCCCTTTGCTATGCTTTGATTTTTGAATTGAAATGGAATCGGGTTGAAATGATAAATACCCAAATAACTTGACTTAGGATAGATAATTAAATTAAACCCGATTGGTTAATAAATTGATTTAAATAAATAAAGATTTTATTTGAATAATGATAAGGTTTTGAAATAAAATTGGAATTTAAAATTTTAATGAAAGAAATGTGAATATTTGAAATTTGAAACAAAATATTAACGTAGTATTGAATTATAGAACGTGTTCAAAAATTTATTATTTAATAATTAAATTTAGAATTATTAAGAATTAAGTTTGAAAGTATTTAATAATTAAGTTGGAAATTATTTAATAATTTAGTTGAAATTATTAAGTTTTGAAATTATTTAATTACTAAGTTTTGAAATTATTTAATAATTGAATTAGATTAAATTAATTGATAATGAATTAAAATTTGAATTCTGATAAGAGAAAATTGAACTTTTGATTAGGTGAATTTGATCTTCGTTAATAAATAAAATGGGGTTTCTTTATGTGTTAAGTTTGGAAAATTATTTAAATAAGTAAATAAGTGAAATTGAACTTCTCGAATGTTTGAAAGTTAGTTTCTTTATTAATTGAGTTTGAAATTTTTAACTAAGTAAATAAATAAATGGGATTGAATTTCTTTGACAAGTAATCAAATGCGATTTATCGAAATCAACGTAAGACTTGTAATTTAAAGAATTGATTAGTCGAATCTAATTGAACTCAATTTGTAAGCTTGATATAATGAAATTGAACTTAAGTAATTTATTTGATGAATTGGAATTTAAATAGAAATTGTTTTGAATGATAAATAAATTTAACGAATATTTAATGAAATCGATAAATGAGTTTAAATTGATTTGAATGTTAAATTAAAGTAATTCAAATGATTTCGGAATGAACTTATATATACGAACTTGAATCAATATTTGGATTGCTTTAAATAAAAGTTGAAATTGAATTGTAAGATTTTGAATTAGTAATTTGGAAGTTTTGAATCGTAAATTATGGAAATTGATATAGAAAGACGAACGGAATATTGGTTTGCAAATTTTAATTGGGAATTGAATTTGATTTGGTTTTTGAAATTTATTAAACGACCAATCGGGGTAAAATTATGAAGTTATTAAAGAGACCGGAATCGGTTATGGACATACTCTCTGTCTAAACTGAAAACCACTTTAATAACTATACGTGGAGTGTGATCCAGAACGAAGTGGATGGATTGACGTACGCGATGACTGAAGAAAGAGAACGATAATCGATAGCCTTGACACTTGTGTCAAATTGGAAATGACTAAAACAAGAGCCGTGTCGGGCCAAATGGGGTTAGCCACCTCGAGCGAACGCACTCCTTCGTAAACTACTCATTACTTGTTATTGATTGGTGCACCCTTGTAAATTTTGGGAGTGTTGTTTCACGGTGTTGCGATCGTTGCGGCGATGCGTTTTCACCAGTCCGGATCAGGCAAACGGTAGTTTCACTACCATGGGTATTGCCTCATGTGCCTTTTCATACTTGTATCCCTATATACGTGACCACTACGAATTTGTTTTGTGTTATACCTATGGAGTACTCCCTGATATCCCACTAGTTTACGGTGGAGTTTACAGTGCTGTATAGACTATAACGCTTATATAAAATGTGTTAAGGGGGATAATGGTAACGCCTTAACACTATTTTGATATTTTATATTATCGATAGACATTATCTATTTAGCGTATATTAATACATAGTAGATAGTTTAACGGATCCTTAGAGGATGGTTATTCCAACATCCTTTGAGTTACTTGTATTTCAATTGTAATTTCACTTGAGTTGGATTTATTGATATAAGAATGTTAATCCTGACTTGAGTGTTTTGTGTTTTTTACGCTCGGGTCAGACTGAGTGTACCAGTTTTCGAGACTCAACTTGGAGTTGGGCTTCGCTTGGAGATCGAGCTATCTATCCAGCTTTCAGATATCCAGTTGATTTCAGTGATGTATTCTGATTCATGTATTTGATTATTGTATTCGAGACTCCTGTTGTAACTTATTTAACTCTGTTATATACACGGTAGCTTCATGAACTACTATCTTTTGCTTCTGCTGCATATTATTACTCTGTGTCTGTGATTATGTGATTATTTATTTACTATATATCTGAGTTTTGCCAAATTTAAATTAACAATTTGGTATTTTGAATTATTCAAGTTCGACATGTGCGGATGCGAATAGTCCAAAATAGCGGGTCGTTACAAGAGGATCTTGGAAAGACCATCTCTATCTTGTTGAATTTGTCTATAAAATAATTATCAATTATAATTAAATATAAATAAACTTAGTAATAATATGTATGAAGGAACTAATTAATCCTTGAAATTTAGGCGAGTATCAACATAGCACAGTTCGAAGCTCTTTACGGACGACCTTGTAAATCTCCAGTTGGGTTGAAATAAGGGATCGACTTATTCTTAGGGCCTGAAATGATTCTTGATGCTTCTGTAAATGTCGATTAAATTAGAAGGAAAATGAAGACTGCTCGGGATAGGGAGAAGAAGTATGCTGACAGAAAGAGGAGTAACTTGGAGTTTGCAGTATGTGACCAGTATTTCGCAAAATTCCACCTTTAAGGAACGCGATTCGATTTGGGAGAAAAGAAAATCTATCTCCAAGAAATAGGTCCTTTAATATCATGTAGAGGATTGGTACTTTGGCTTATAGGGTTGACTTACCGGAGAAACTATCGGGCATGCATAATGTGTTTCATGTCTCACGTCTTTGCAAATATTTACACCACCCATCAACAATAATCCAACGTGCACAATTCAAAGAATTAAATGTTGAGCCAAATCTTGCTATTGAGAGGAGACCACTTTGCATTGTTGATCGAAGTATGAAGCAGATGAGAAGGAAATTAGTCAATCTCATCAAGGTTCAGTGGGGTAGTGATGACTGAGATTGCATTTGGGAGACGAATGGCAGTATCTTGCTTCTAACCTCGAATCGTTGTAGTTTTCAGGTATGCGGCTTATCCCATGGATCTCATCTATTTTTCTGCTTATTTGCCTTCTATTCTTTTGCCTTGTTTCTTTTCGAGGACGAAAAGTTTTGAGTGGGAGAGACTATAACGACTTGGTTTTTCTAAGAGTTTAAAACATTAATTTAAACAATGATTTTAAAATGAAATGCAAGTAAAATTTAAATAATAAATTTAAATTTAAAATGAGTGTAATAATTTAAAATGAAAGGAAATTAAAGTTGTGAAATACGAAAATCTATTTAGTTCCAAATTTAATTCAAAACCGATCGATATTTTAATAAAAAATATTATTTTTCGAAATATAAATATTTTGCACAAAAATGTTCTAGAAAATTTTCTAGTTAAAACATCAAAGTTTGTTTCGTCAAATTCTGCTCTTTCTAACTCCGTATATTGCATTTTGAAGTTGTATTAGTTTCAAATCGGTGTAATTAAGGGCAATGGTGAAATTTTGATGCGGTTGTCATAGCAAAGATATTATTGCACCATATAGTTCTTCTTATTTCACTGATTACCACGATGTTTTTGTTTTTGTGTTTCGACACCCAGTTTATAACGTTAAGTGGTTGAATTATAGCGTACCGGGCAAATTATAAATTGAAATCGAGCATTATATATATATATGAGCTGCGTTTATATAAGAGAATAGGTCTTTCCACGTCACCAATATATGGAGCAAATACATATGTTATTCCTATATATAGCTAGGTCACGTTTCGAATCCAAGAGCGGAACAAAATACATTTATTCACTGTTCACTTTCATATATTCCCTTAAAAAAATAATTCAGGCGCCACCTTTCTCCTTTTTCCAAATCACCTGACATTTGCATTCTCATAATGCCTCCACATTCATTGCCCACCTTACCATCCCATCTCTGCCCTTATCCACGTCAGATTCACTACCCTATCACCAACCCAACTGCCTCCCTCCATCAGTTTTCCCTACCCGATAGCAACCCAGATCACCTCCCGCTAAACCCGCCACCATCTGTTTGCCTAACTGCCAACCTGACCGCTTCTTCACTCATCTACATCCATCAGCCACCTGTAGTTCGCCCAGACTGCCTCCTGTTCCTCCACCAGCCTTTCTAAATCCGCACCCCAGCTCGATTCCTCGACTTTGATTGCTCCTCCAACCCGAACTTCCTTTCCACTACCATCCACTTACCGAACTGTCTTCGGTCATCGTCGTCCATTGCATTGTATCCGTATCATGATCTGTGTTCGTGTGTGTGTTGAGATCTATGACGATCCACAAATCCGTACCTTCTGAACTGAAAATAAAATGCACATTTTGACCCAGAGCGCATAGACTTGTAGATGATCGTGAGAAAGAAAAAAGAGGGTGAGAAGAAAGTGAGAAGAAGAGAGAGAAGCAGAACCAAAATAATACGGAATCTCGCATCGCATCAGAATAACATATAATATAGACCAATAATCTTTACAAAGAGAAAGTGTAATATACATGAATCAATATCAGAGTACACAACCAGTAATCATCAGCTTGGACAGTTATAATAACTTGTCCTTGCAAATGCTGACAATTTACAACAACAACAATGCAAAGCAGCGGAAAAATAAACAGATATGTGTATACGACATAATGATCTCTAGCTCGCCTACTGAAGCTCCAAAAGCACCTAATCTGAACCTGTAAATATACTCGGTCTGACCTGAGCATTGAAAGGGAAGAATGCCTGGATTAGTCTGGTAAACCAGCATGGGAAAAATCACCTCAACTGAATTTATAAAGTTACAAAAACTTTTCCTTTATCAAAACAAAAGGGATCTTGTAAGATCGCATCCACACATAATCACGGATAGGTTTTTCCTTAATGATAACCAAAACCTTTTCATATCAAATCATGTTATATTATATTAGTGTCTATTACAAATAATAATCAAAATAGCTGAAATTGTTACCATTATTAAATTCCAACGATACTAGGCTCTACAAACAAAGTGGCAGGCATGTAATAGATGTTGAATTTCCATACGAATGACTAGGTGAAGGGACTACCTTTCTGAACCAAATCTCGATACATCTCTAGAGGGTTGTACCTAGGGTCGAGATACTCGGCGTCTAAACCAACACAAGACCGCCCTACCCCTTTCTGGATAGTACCGAATATGTCATCACTCTAGTCGTTACCAACCTAAATCTGTGACCACAAGCAAACATCAATAATAATCAGATGCAAGAGGTCATGGCATGTAAAGATAGATCTAGAAGAGTGATGACATCTCCTAATGTGAGCCACCCACTTAGCCTTGCTGCTTCTATCCCTGTTTCAATCATTTTTGAGGAGTGAGGCCAAAAGAGGTATCGATTACCTTTCACATATCACATATCATCATCATCTTTGAATTCCACATTGCCACTCTCGTTGACTACTAATTGCCTTCAACAAAAATACAACCCTTGAGCTCGTATGTATCAAGGAGGGTGTTAAGCTAAAAGAAGTTGTCCTTCTTCGCCACCACATGATGTACATTTGTAAAAACCAATGTACATAATCTTAGAAATGCAATGTCAGACACTCATCCATACAAGTTGTCTAGGAACAGGACAAACCGAAGGTAGTCTCCCGCCACATCCTATAGGATTAGTAGCGACAACCCTTGCAATGGGTATTTCATAACGAAGAGACTACTACTATATGTATATTGGGATTTTAATACAAAATGGTCAACAAGGAGTCCTTCACTATGAAAGTCCTAAATATCAAGATCATCGACCAACCTGCACAATCGTCGCATATATTTTGGTCTAAAGTGATTTTCAGATAAATCTAAACTGGGTCTCTACGCACCAACAACATGAAAGAATTTCTCAACCTCACATAGGAACCAAGTCTCATAGACTTATCACGTCTCCAATTTTTAACTTGTTATCCTTCGGCCAAGAAGAAAGCTCGATATTTGTAATGACCCAGAATTTCTGTTAATTAAAATTTTTATATTTAATTGATTTTAAATATTAATAAGTGATATTTATAAGTCGTATAAATTTTATTTCGAATAATTGGATTTAATTGGATAATTAAATCGATAATTTAATAGTTGAAATTACAGAAATAATTGAAAATTGGGTTAAATGTGATTAAAAATGATTTTTAAAATTTTATTATATCATGTTGAAGTTAGAATGATGTTATAGAACTTATAAAATCGAATTAAAAGTAAAATTTGTGAAAATTGAATATTTTAATATTTAATTGACGAGTTAAAATAGCCATTTTTCAAACAGTTTCGGATTTCGATGAAACCAGTTTCATCGGATCCGTAATGTTATATCATTGTATGGTTTCAAATTTCGTGTCAATCGGATTTACCGTTTATCCGGGGTAAGCAAAAACGCGTAGAAATCGATTCGAGTAAATTTTGAATTTAAATAGTCGATTCAAAAACTTATCTTCCAAATTTGATCGAATTGTCTCCCGATATATATTCCATTGCGTTCGGAATGGGGGTAAAACATTATAAACGCCAGGCGGCACGCTTCTTTTAGAGTTCGGAAAATTACGGGTGAATAGTGTCGTGTAATTTTCTATAAAAGGCCACCATTTCTCAAAATTTATACCAAAACCCAAACCCTAAGTTGTAGCCGCCGGTTCTAACCATTAATGGCCGAAATTTTCCCATATTCTTCCTCAAATTCCTTTCAATCCATCAATTATTAGCAAAAGTTGTTAACTACAACATTGTAGATCGTAGCGAGAGCTACGAGATCAACGGTCAAGATCGTAAAAGGAGCTGTAGATTGGTCGCTAGGGGGGCACGTTTGTGCTCGGTTTGTGCGTGTTTTTCTAGTAAATGGGGAGGCCGTGCTTCAAGTGCTTATCACCGTGGTTCGAGCTCGTGGAGGGCTTCGTAATGGAGGTATTCGATCGTCCTGGAAGTCGTCGATGGGTGGTGCGTTCGAAGCCCTAGATGGCGTGCTTTGGGTTCAAGTGTACGTGTTTTTCACGACTTGGGGAAGAAACAAGGTCACGGCCTTGATCTGGAAAGCAAAAGTGAACGGCTGGGATGTGTTGGAGGGTTTGTAAATAAAAATTTAATTAGTAAATATATATATATAAATTCGTGTTAACTTATAAATATCATAACTTGTTCATACGAGGTCCGTTTTAGACAAAATCAGTTGCGTTAGAACCGTATGGACAAATACTACGCTATGGAATGGGATTGGAGTCGTTTGGATCTAGTGGGAATTTTGGGTAAAATTAAAATCGTGTTTAATTTTATTCGAAATAAAACGCGAAAACTGAATTGAAAGCAAGGTGAGAACTTCTCACTCAATCAAATTGTTTCGATTTAAATTTTAAATAGTTAGATTTAAAATTGTTGATTATATACCTGGATGATAAATTATTATCTATTGATTGTTAAAATAGACATTATACGCCGTATATTAAGCGGGGGTTATTTATTAACAACATATACCGCGATAATTCCATCTTGATAGGAATTGGTATTATATATGTACTTGGAGTTGATTTTCCCGCATTATATAGCAGATGAGACCCTATTGCGCCGCATAATAGCGGATAATATTTTATAAATCCCATATACCGTGATATTCCGGATTGAAACGGAATTGGTATTTTGCTAACATCTTTGGATGCAGGGAAACAGGTTGGAGGGATCCAACTGGATTTCTCACCAGTGATTATTTGATTACAGATATTGTGATATTTGTTGATTATCATATACTGATATATGATGTCTTTGTCGTCGTGATTGACTATTTGGTGCTGTTGCATCATCGGATCCATTTTTGAAGTTTTAAAATAATGATTTTTTGATTTTAAAAAGAATTTTAAAGTGATTTTTGAAAGTATACGTTTTATTAAATTTTAAATTGTTAAAATAAATAAACATTATAATTTTATTGTTATAAAAGTTATATTTTTGGAAAATAGTACTTAAGTATGATTTTGGAGTTATATAAGTTTTAAATAACATTTTGTAAATTATTAAAAGGATTGGTTTATTTAAATTGAGATTTTTGAATTATTATAAACGGTTTATGTAAAAGGATTTATAAAATTGATATTTATAAATTAAAATATAGGAATTGTGAAACGAGTTTTATTAAGTGTTAAAATGAACTATAAATGGATTTCACAAGTGAATAAAATTTATAGATTTATAAATTGTGAAGTTATGAAATGAATAGATTTTGTAAAATAAAAGATTTATAAATAATTAACTTATAAATCGGATTTTGGGTATAAAGTTGAGTTATAAATTGAATTGATTTATAAAAGGGATTTTATAATTGAAGTTTTTATAAATAGAAATGGAATTTATAAACATTGTTTATAAATCCGAAATCAATTGAATTTGATAAATTTAATATAGAAGGTTATTAAAGGAGACATATTTGCGATTTCGGGTAGTGAATTATCCTTGAAATAAAATGTGTAGAAAATATTGAATTTGGTTAGTGAAGTATATTCATGATTTTGGATAGTGAATATATTATTATTATAAAATGGATATGTTTTGGGAAAATGAATATTATCAAATGAAGTTAATTGTTTTAACGATGTATTAAATTGCGTCAAACATCGAAACCATAGATTTCAACATTCATTGTTGAAATAGACGTTTTCGAGAAATAAGGAAATGGTGGACTGTAACACTATTGTTATAGTAAATGATTACCAAAAGGAAATGTTTTTATATAGTATTGGGATTTATATATCTATCTTAATTTCGAATCCATATACTAGTGATTTTGGGTCGTCGTAACGATGTTTTACGCGACATTCGTTTTGACTCAAATAAATGTGTTTAAGAGAATGTTTTCCTTAAATAATAAATTATATACTTAATTGTGATTTAAGTATATTGATTATTTCCCCAATGTTGAAAATGAGTAGATTTGTGAATTACTTATTATTAAATAAGTATGGAAATGTTTTCCAATATGAAGTGAATATTTTGAGATTTTATCTTTTAAAGATAAATTGAAAATGAATATTAGAAATAGATTTGAAAATCATATATTCATGGATATTTTTAAATTGTAAATTCATTATGGAATTTATAAAAGGAAGGGAAATTTGTTTAAAAATAAACGTTGATTTATTTTTGAAGTGTGGAAATAAATTTACGAATTTGGAACGTAAATATAAAGTAAATCGGTAAGGTTTTATTTAATTGGTTTAAATGAACCATTTTGAAATGAAAGTATTTCCGCGTAAGGAAAATGATTGAAATTTGTTTTCAAAAGTTGTAAAGGTGAAAAGTGATTTGAAATTTATTTCCAAATGGTTGAAGTGTGAAAAATTATATATCTAGTAAAGATATTTTTGGAAAATAAATAATTTGGGAAATTATTTGGAATCTGGTGATGTTAAGCATACCTATTGATAGTTAAATAACCGACTATCAATATTTACCTTTGAATGGGTATTTGTTGTGATTTGCTTGAATTTGAATGCCACACTTATTTTCAAAATAAGCGCTCACTATTCGAGTTAGCCGGGAAATGACCTTGGGGTCGTATAACCCATTCCGAATATGTGATACGTCGTTATGGATTGCATTTGATGACCGGTGTTGAAGACCGGATATTTGTGAAAACGAAAGGATTACCGTCGAATGTTTTCTGCATCGGCCGATCTCCGATATAGAAATTTATTACCCTTTGTGATGGGATGTCCGGTCGTGATTAATGAATATCGGGATTGCAAGGACTTCTTTGGAAGTGCCTTTGGTTCCGTTCGATCCCGGAACGGACTTGTGTGGATGTGTGTTTGGTTTTACAATTTGAGATGTAAAGCTGGTTTCTATCAAATATATTTCCGTTGGTGGCGGAGAATTTATTCTCTTAGCTTAACACCCTAGAGGTTATGTAGTTGATGGTTACTAGTGATACATTCCCAAATTGGTAATGTGGCATACGAAGTGCTGTTGAGCATTTGATGATCAAAGCACAGCTTTTGTATAAAGCGTAACTTTGTGGACGAGACTTTGTCGGAACTCACACCCCGGAAATGGTCAAAACAGGAAGGATGCGCCATGGTTATTAGGGGGTAGCACCCCTTTAATGTATGTCATTCCTTCTGGATAGAGGTGGTATCATGGTATGGAGCCCAGATACTTAACCTATGTTGTTGCTGCAAATTTATTACTTTGTGGTTGTTGGAATCGAGGATCCTTGGATATAGATCGGTTACGATCGGGGAATGACATATTCGTGTCAGTAGTTACCTAGTTTGAAAGGTAACCCGCCTTGTGTTGGTAGAGATCTAACCGTAACGTTAGGTTCTTGGGTCGTCTTTCCAGAGGCGTACCCATGTGGCAATGGGAAGTTCCTTGGCCTGACTATTTGTTGGAAATCCAAAGAAACAATACAATCTTGTACGGTTTCAGTTGTAGAACCTGTCATTCACTTATGGTGGCGCTCCACTGTTTGGATGGTCGCTATAATAGGCATAAGTGCGAAATGCCTATGTTGGCTAAGATTTATATCTTTACTTTCGAAATTCTTTCTATACTATGCACTAGTAATAATATCAAATGTTCTTTTTAATGCGTATCAAGCATCTTTGACTATCATAAGAAGAAATCTCCTCCGATTATGCGTTTGCATTGTGTGTGTGCGGGAGGCCTTATGGTAGTCTCATTTTCTAAAAAGCACTGCGTATCTATTTTAAAATTATCCTGTACTTTGTTTTAAAAATAAATTGTTTTAAGTTCTCACACCAGTCCCATGAGTGACCTGGAGTTTATTGTTTTCCTTCCTAAACTCTAGGTGCCCACCAATTTCCACACTGGCAGTCTAGAGTCAGGTTATCAGGATATTCTGGAATTCAGGAGTTGCTGGAGGCAAGCTGGATGGCATGGCGTATTCACTAGTATATAGTATTTCTTTTCCGCTATTTGTTGTTGTACACTCTGATGATGTGATGTAATGTAATATGATGTAATGTAATGTAACATGATGTAATGTAATAACTGATATAGTTCTTTGTTTAAAGATTATTCATTTATCTATTATATGTTGTTCCGCTGCGATTGTGAGATTCTGATATTGTTCTGTTGTTCCTTTTTGTTCTGTTCTTTCTTTTTCTTTCTTCTTCTATCTTTTTCTTCTTCTTTAACCCTAACGGTACAGTTTTCTGGCCTTCGATTGCTTGGCAGTTGATACAGTGGACGTATTGATGTCGGTTTTCGAGCATCAAAAAGTCGCATACGTTACATTTGGTATCAGAGCTTATGGTTAAGCGACAATCTTAGCTCTATTGGGTATTACTCATTAGAGATAGAGTAAGTAGTACTCTAGAATGAGTGTGAGTGTAATAATAGCTATGAGCACGTATTTGTTAGTGAATATGAAAATGTTTTGTATTGTGTTTGCTTATCCGTTGAGCTGTTTGTGAATTCTGGTCGGTAGATGGGACGCCATATTATCGATAGGGGTTTCTAAACTCTTAAACGAGATAAACCGACATAGTATCATTTTAATTGGGTAAATGAAATAATTTTACCTCGATTATATTTTATATATAGAGGAATAGTTTTTCAGAATTATTAAAGTGTGTATGAATTGATTGTTTGGTTGTTGAATAAGTTGAATAAAAACAACAGTTGAAAAAGAATGAATTGTATAAACATATGAATTATAAATGTGGAATTATAATTAATGTAATTTATAATTGTAAAATAATCTTATATATAAGAAGTGAAATTATATAAGAAAAAGGTTTGTAAATGTGATTTATAATCTGAAGTAAAATTCCAAAGAAGTGTTTTGAAAGGATTTGATATTTTGGAAAATTGTTTTGGAGAAATTAAAGCTCTAAACACTTTTCGATCGCTGGAAAATAATTCCGATGATGATCGCGACATCATTGGTGTTCATTTTCAGGTTTCCAAAAGAGGAATTGCTGCCAGATTAATTTAAATGAAAGTTGTTTGGAAAATTTGGATTTGGGTTTTGAAATTCAAAGGGTAATTGAATTGATTTCAAAAATGGTTTTTGAAAGGTTGAAAAGACTCTGCAATCCTATTTAAAATTGTCACGACCCGATTTCCACTCCCAGAAAATCGCGTCATGAATTAAGAAAGAAAGGGATAGAAGAAGAAAAGAAAGAAGAGAAAGAAGAAACAACACAAGAATCTCAACAGCGGAACGAATAAATTATATTAATAACATAAGTATTACATAGTATACATCAAATATCAGAGTACACAGACATATACAACACATACTAGACAGTTATAAACACCTGTCTAGTTATTACAACTCAATCACAATACATAACAACTCAGAGATACCAACACAGCGGAAAACAATATAACTATACGCAGAAGCCTCCTGCTCCATATGCTCCTCCACAATTCGTCAAAGCTATCCTGAATCCTAACCTGAATTCCCTTGGCTACTCATAAAAATTTGAGTACCCAAGAGTTATAGAAAAACAGAAATAACTCCGGGTCAGACATGGGTCTGGTGTGAGTAACAGGTTAAAGTTGCTTAACTTTGAAAAAAACTTTGAAAAGAAAAGGTATCACGTAAGACTTCCCACACATAAACATGGAAAAGTTTTTACCTTACGCTAACCAAAACATTTGATAGGAAATCCGATGATATTATAATAGTGTCTAGGGTTTTCAAATAAAATACAGAAATAGCTGAAATGCTTACATCTCACATTTCAACATAGTTGGGCACAACTAATACGTACGGCACTTATTGGATTTTGGATTCCATCAATGGCAGGGCTACTGGGGTACCGCCCGTCACAGTACGTGGCCTAGATCACCGTACCGAGGAGCCACCCTAACTCCCCTGCAACACAAAGCCGGACCCGTTCCTTACTGAACGGTTCCAAACAAGACAACCCCGCAGTTGTGATCAGCAACCGCACCACTAAGCCGAAAATAAAGGGACCTCTAGACAGGGATAAATCTTGCTCTCAAGTGGGGGCTACCCACGAAGCTTTGCTGCACCTCCCCTGTTTTAGCCATTCCCGGTTGATGAGGCTTGAGGCTACGATTACCTTTATAGGACATATCACTTAGAATGCTCATCGTCCACCTGACGATGTTCTGAAAGCATTCAATCCATACAAGTTCGTTCCGGGTTCGAACGAAACCGAAGGCATTATCTCGTTACACTCGTATTGGAATCACCCTCAGAGTTAACGACAATAACCCTTGCACTCTGAATCTCCATCTCGAATCTATAAGTGCTATTCCGTCAAACTCATTACGGAATCACCCACAGAGTTATACTGACGTATAGCCCTTACACCTCGAGTCTTCACTCGCTCCTCTTGGATTAACGACCTAACGTTATTTGGAATCGATGTGGTTTTCGGACCCCAAATATGGAAACCCGATCCCGGTCTCATCGAAATCCAAAGCGTGTCTTTTAAGGTCCAAGTTGTTTTAAGTTTAAAACAATTCAATTCATTATCTAAATATACACAGATAGATAATTCACAACACAATAGATAATTCAACATTATCATTATCAACAGATAATTCATATCAAAATCAGACAATCCATATTATCATCCAAAAGCAACCAATGCATACATATCACATACACTACTAATCTCATAACTGGGATTACAAACCATACCAATCAATACCAATCATCAAACATAAGCAACTAGCTAATGATCATTCCATTCTATAATTAATTTAAAATGAATTAAATTAATTACTTACTCTCTAATTAATTTAAAATAAATTAAATTAATCACTTCATCATCAAATCCTGCTTATCTTAATCATCAATTGATTATAAATCAATTTATAAATCATCTCAATATTCATTTCAATTAATCCTTATTGATTAATAATTCCCTAATTACAATAAGTAATTAGCATTTAATATTAATTATACCTTAATTAATCAATTCCAAATTACATCATTAATTAATTAATTAATGATTTCTAATTACATTTAATCAATCTCAAATATAAATTAATTTCATAAGTAATTAATCTTCAATTTAAACCATATATATTAATCACCCATGATTAATATCCAATTAGTAATTAACTATTTTAATTACTCCTCCCATAACTTAATTACCCTTAATTAATTATCTTCATTAATCACTTGATTAATTTTCAAAGTAATTTAAATCAAAATTACTTCTATAATTAATATCTTTAATTACATCCTGTAATTATTAATTAATTACTTCTCTAAGTAATTATAAATTCATTAATTACATAAAGTAATTATCAAACAATCAACAATGGTTTAAATTAATTAAACTTAATTAATCTAAACTAATCACCTTAATCAAATTAATTACACCAAGTAATTAATTCATTAATTACTTTTATTAAGTAATTAAACAATTGATTATTATTAATTAATTAATCTAATTAACTATTAAAATTAATCACATTAATTAATTGTTAAATAATCTTAAGTTAATTATCTTCATTAACACCTCTTAATTACCTAATTAAGAAATTAACTATTAATTAATCATTATTAATTAACAACTAATTAATATTTAATTATAATTTAATTAATCTCTAATTATTAATTAATTAAGTGTTAATTAAAATCTTAATTATCATTAATCACTTGATTAAGTAAATCTTAATCATTAATTAAAACTTAATTAACCATCCTTAATTATAGATTAATTAACATTAATTAATTAATCTCAAATCTTAATTAATTAACTTAAAAATTATATTAATTACTTAATTAATCATCCACATTATTAATTAATTAAATAATTAATATTCCATTTAAATTAATTAAATAATTTAAATGAAACTAATTTCTTAAGTTCAAAATTAAGAACATTCTCCTTTATACAAGTATTTTAAATACTTTGTTTCAAATACAAATTCAAATTTTAAAAATTTCTTTTTTTAAATTTTGAACTGAAACATAATTCAAATTCCCATTCAAGATTCAAATTTAAAACATTACTCACTCTTCATCTCCAACTTTAAATTCAAATTATTTAACCTTTTCTAAAAAATGTTTAAAACAAATTTAAATTTTAAAAACTTATTAAATTTTTAAAAACTGACATTTAAAATAAAAGTTCAGGTTTTTAAAACAGAATTTAAACTCATTTTAAATTCTTATTTCATAATTTGTAACTTATAGTTTTAAATACAAAACCAATGTTCTTTAATACTTTAAAAAAAACTTAAAGTCTAAATTCAAATTTCCAGTTTCTAAATTTAATTCAAACTTAGATTTACTTGCTAAGTTCCATACTTTAATTTTCCAGATTTGAACTTATTTAAATTTCCAGTTGCATCTTAAATTTTGCTTTTCAATTTAAAACATAAAAACAGAAACAGTTTCCTGTTAATTTAACATTCTAAATCTAAATTCAAAAATGATTTCAAATCTCAAATTTAAATTATTGAATTCAAATTTAAGTTTCAGGTTTAAAATTACAGTTTTAATTTCAACTTTAAATTTGAAATTTTACTTTTAAATCTAAAAACAGAAAACAGTTTCTGTTTTGTCTAAAACCAAGCTTGAATTTAAAAGCATTTCAAATTTGATTCAAAGATTTAAAATTTAAACTTACTGAATACAAATTCAAATTTAGATTCAAGGCTTGATTCAGATTTTTATTTTGCAATTTACTTTCTACTTAATTTTTAAAAACCTGGAAAAAAAAAAAAACACAGGTTTCAGTTTTCTTAAACTAATTAAAATTTTCAAAATTCAAAGTAGTTCAAAATCCAAAATTAAACTAATTGTCATATTTGAATTCAGTTTAAAATTTACTCTTGCTCAGGTTTTAAATTTACATTTTTTTTTTTAACTTTTAAAATCTTAAAACCTGAAACAAACAGCTCTGTTAAAAAAAAACCTGAAAACATAATTCAACCCGAGCGACCTCGAATTTTACTTCGGGTAAATTACAACCCTGCTTCGAGTCATCTTCCCATTTACCCGAGACAGTCACGAGCTTCAAAACCCTGCAACAACCACTTCAACACTCATACCCCAAACCTGGAACAGGTCAAACCACCATCATCAAAAACCTGTCAACGCCAATATCTTCCAACTCCGATCAACTTCACCTTCCATACTCCGGCGAATCCTTCACCAAACCACCATCTATCATCATGCAAAACGTGGTTGAACTCGATCAACCCAAGAGTCCACATTCACACAAAATCAGAGACCCAATTCAACTAGGGTTCTAATACTAAAATCTAAATTTCAATCTCAAAATAAAATTTCAATTCATATTAGTAATTTTCCAACAATCCTTGATAGCTAAACTACCTCCATAATCAAATTCAATCAAATCTAATACAAGCTCCTACTGAACTTGGCAAAAATGAAAAATACAGTAAATTGGAATCTGTATTTTGATTTGATCACTAAATTTTGTAATATTATCTTTAAAAATCATGATTTTAGAAGTTGTTTTGAATTGTATTTCTGAAACATTGATTCTTGTTACTTCAAGTTTTCCATTTATACAGAATTAAGCTATGTTATTAATGTTGCAGATCATACCCAAATAATACTGCTAAAGAAAACCTTCAAAATTTATATTATCATGTAATAAACAAACTCCATCCAATGATAAACAAAATAGCAACAGATCAAGGGATAAGAATTATTTCTGAACTTTAATTGCACAGCAAAAATCTGGGAAAATCAAACATGCATCACACCATATATACTCAGGCAATTTAAAAGCATATGTAAAATTAAACTCATAAAATAAACTATTATGCAATCCTACTTAAATTTTTAAATTAAGTGTTACTCACTTGAAATTGTGCAGAGCACCTTCCCAGATTTTAGCATGCAGATCACAGATTCAAAAGAACAGATGGAAGCAGATGCATATTGAAATTGCAGGTTGTTTGCTTCATGATTGCAGACTTCTAGCCTTTCCAGATGAATGCATGTTTATATTTTGGGAAATGTAGATCGCAGGAACAAAATGCAAGCTCTATTTTGATGCATGCAGCCCCTTTGTGTTTTCCAGACTTTTGTTTGAAGAGAGAAGCTACAAGCTTGTTTTGGAAATGATGTTTCCAGTTTGAAATGCATGTTTGCTTCATGTTGATGCAGGCAGTAATTTTGGGAAAGAGGAGTTACAGGTTTGAAAATGAATGCAGATTGTATATTGGAATGCACACTTCTGATTATAGATGTGAGAATGAAGTTTTGGTTTTCTTTTTAAGGAATGAGAAAAAAATATGAATGAAGAGCAAGATGGTATGAATGTAGATTTTCAGAAAATGAATTAAAAGAAAATGAAAAAGAAATATTGACATTTGTCATTTTAAATTGTGATAAGTCTACACATGTTAATCCTAGGCTTTAATATATGTACACTTGTCTTATGATTAATAAACATGTTTAATTAAAGTTAAATAAATATTAAACATTGTTAATTAAATCTTATACATAATTATGTATAAAATTGATTCTCTAAATAAATAAAGCAAAGTATTATTATAATATACAAGTAGTTCATTTGAAAAGAAACTTTTCAAGCAAATTTATAAAAGAGTTTTTAATATACAACTTGAATTAAAATGAAATTTTAAACTAGTTAAAACATTTATCTCATATATAAAATCATATAGTATTTAATTAAATATTTTTGAAAAGCTTAAATTGAAAATAAATCACAATTCCTATTTTTAAAACATTAAAACTAATTTAACAACTTATCTATTTATAATATATACAAATACATATACATTATTAAATAGAAAACAATTTATTAGTTTATTAAAAATAATTTCACAAATTAAATATTTAAATAAAGAAGATTATTAAAATCAAATCAAATTTATTAACAAAAATTATCAATTCAATTTAAATTTAAACTCAGATTATTAAATTTAAATTGTCCAAATTTCCGGGATATTACAATCCTTCCCCCTTAAAAGAATTTCGTCCCCGAAATTTAAAACAAAGTTAATTTAATAATCTATTTACAGATTTTATTTTAAAACACAGCATATGTTAATCATATGCCAACAACCAAAGCAACCAATTCACACAATCAAAACAAATCTAGTTATCCAAAAGAATTTTGGATAAAACTTTCACGAGTTTCCCCGGTATATATATATCGGGATACTCGCTCTATAGAATCCAATCAATCAATACTATTAAGCTATAGAGCTTCTAACAACAATTCTATACAGAATATCAGACTACAAACGAGTCTGACTCAACAAACAAACCATCTTAAACTACTGGTTCTACAACCAGAAATATCAAACATGTACTCCCTCAGAGATACGTGAAACACCCTGAATTCCAGTTATCCAAACTGACAATTCAACTCCAGAAAACCAAACACTGATCTAACCCAAAACATAGAAGAAACCAAAACACTACGGAGCTAGCTTCCCAAAACTTATAGCTCCTTGAATCAGAGAAAAACTTATCCCAAATCACAATATCCGATTCCAGAATCCAAATTCTCCGTCTCTTATCCATAAAAACTCTTCGGACGATCCTGGGCTACCAACATCCATCCTGATCAGCTTAACTCTTGCTGATTCCACTAGAAACAGACTGAATCAAAACAATCCAATGATCTCCTCAAGATCACTCAAAAACCAAGAACAAACACTCTGCTTCTCAATAATAGATGACAGAACAAACTTCTCCTTATCTGAGAAAAACAAAACAGAAGCATTCCCAAACTGCTTCCGCTGCACAACTCTGATCCGAAACAGAAGAAAATGCTGACGAAGAGCACAAGCACAGACCAGACAACCCAGCACAGAAATATGGTTCCACATATCCATAAAGAAAACTCAGATGTTCCTTCCAAACCTGAGTTGCTTCACCAACTTCTATCTCAAGGAACCATCCATCTACAAACTGAACCACCAGTTCCAAAAGAACACTTAACTATCGCAAGTCACTTTTGCGATCAACTCAGCCTAAATCCTAAGAAAACTGCTCTCTCTCAACCAAACAGAACAGCTTATGCTGGCCTAGCCAACTTACCAGAGAAACGGATTCACTCTGCTGCTTCTGAACTCCACTTCAGAAAAATTACTCAGCCAGAAGACTCCTTTCCAACTCAGAATACTCTGCTAAACTCAGCCACATCACCGGGCTGACTCACTTCTTACTCCTGTTCCAAAGAAAACATCTTCGAAAATATCCATATTCACTGCATCTCATCACGCAGCTACTACTTCCTGAGATATCAAGATATCTTTACTCACTGGCTTCTGCCCTACCGACAGATCAAAACTCAATTCTGCACTTCAAAGATGAACTCCGAACCTTTACAGGTTACCTTCAGAGATCGATGAAGTCCTTAAACCAAACAAAACTCACTCGAGACGGTATTAGGTCTACAGTCTCGACAAATACACTTCCAACCTCATCCATCAAACACCAACCAATTTTAGTCATGTTACACACACTTCTACCTCATCTACCTTTATAACTTACATTGGAAAAACCCGAACAGGTAAACCAACAAATAGGTAGAACCATAAAAATATATATACATAAAAATACAAATACGCTCTCTCAAGATAGACACCATTACAGAGCCTAGGTATTCACTCAACCTAACGCTCCCTAAAGAAAGACATACTTCAGAGCCTAGGTATTCACTCAACCTACAGCTCTGATACCAGCTGTCACGACCCGATTTCCACTCCCAGAAAATCGCGTCATGAATTAAGAAAGAAAGGGATAGAAGAAGAAAAGAAAGAAGAGAAAGAAGAAACAACACAAGAATCTCAACAGCGGAACGAATAAATTATATTAATAACATAAGTATTACATAGTATACATCAAATATCAGAGTACACAGACATATACAACACATACTAGACAGTTATAAACACCTGTCTAGTTATTACAACTCAATCACAATACATAACAACTCAGAGATACCAACACAGCGGAAAACAATATAACTATACGCAGAAGCCTCCTGCTCCATATGCTCCTCCACAATTCGTCAAAGCTATCCTGAATCCTAACCTGAATTCCCTTGGCTACTCATAAAAATTTGAGTACCCAAGAGTTATAGAAAAACAGAAATAACTCCGGGTCAGACATGGGTCTGGTGTGAGTAACAGGTTAAAGTTGCTTAACTTTGAAAAAAACTTTGAAAAGAAAAGGTATCACGTAAGACTTCCCACACATAAACATGGAAAAGTTTTTACCTTACGCTAACCAAAACATTTGATAGGAAATCCGATGATATTATAATAGTGTCTAGGGTTTTCAAATAAAATACAGAAATAGCTGAAATGCTTACATCTCACATTTCAACATAGTTGGGCACAACTAATACGTACGGCACTTATTGGATTTTGGATTCCATCAATGGCAGGGCTACTGGGGTACCGCCCGTCACAGTACGTGGCCTAGATCACCGTACCGAGGAGCCACCCTAACTCCCCTGCAACACAAAGCCGGACCCGTTCCTTACTGAACGGTTCCAAACAAGACAACCCCGCAGTTGTGATCAGCAACCGCACCACTAAGCCGAAAATAAAGGGACCTCTAGACAGGGATAAATCTTGCTCTCAAGTGGGGGCTACCCACGAAGCTTTGCTGCACCTCCCCTGTTTTAGCCATTCCCGGTTGATGAGGCTTGAGGCTACGATTACCTTTATAGGACATATCACTTAGAATGCTCATCGTCCACCTGACGATGTTCTGAAAGCATTCAATCCATACAAGTTCGTTCCGGGTTCGAACGAAACCGAAGGCATTATCTCGTTACACTCGTATTGGAATCACCCTCAGAGTTAACGACAATAACCCTTGCACTCTGAATCTCCATCTCGAATCTATAAGTGCTATTCCGTCAAACTCATTACGGAATCACCCACAGAGTTATACTGACGTATAGCCCTTACACCTCGAGTCTTCACTCGCTCCTCTTGGATTAACGACCTAACGTTATTTGGAATCGATGTGGTTTTCGGACCCCAAATATGGAAACCCGATCCCGGTCTCATCGAAATCCAAAGCGTGTCTTTTAAGGTCCAAGTTGTTTTAAGTTTAAAACAATTCAATTCATTATCTAAATATACACAGATAGATAATTCACAACACAATAGATAATTCAACATTATCATTATCAACAGATAATTCATATCAAAATCAGACAATCCATATTATCATCCAAAAGCAACCAATGCATACATATCACATACACTACTAATCTCATAACTGGGATTACAAACCATACCAATCAATACCAATCATCAAACATAAGCAACTAGCTAATGATCATTCCATTCTATAATTAATTTAAAATGAATTAAATTAATTACTTACTCTCTAATTAATTTAAAATAAATTAAATTAATCACTTCATCATCAAATCCTGCTTATCTTAATCATCAATTGATTATAAATCAATTTATAAATCATCTCAATATTCATTTCAATTAATCCTTATTGATTAATAATTCCCTAATTACAATAAGTAATTAGCATTTAATATTAATTATACCTTAATTAATCAATTCCAAATTACATCATTAATTAATTAATTAATGATTTCTAATTACATTTAATCAATCTCAAATATAAATTAATTTCATAAGTAATTAATCTTCAATTTAAACCATATATATTAATCACCCATGATTAATATCCAATTAGTAATTAACTATTTTAATTACTCCTCCCATAACTTAATTACCCTTAATTAATTATCTTCATTAATCACTTGATTAATTTTCAAAGTAATTTAAATCAAAATTACTTCTATAATTAATATCTTTAATTACATCCTGTAATTATTAATTAATTACTTCTCTAAGTAATTATAAATTCATTAATTACATAAAGTAATTATCAAACAATCAACAATGGTTTAAATTAATTAAACTTAATTAATCTAAACTAATCACCTTAATCAAATTAATTACACCAAGTAATTAATTCATTAATTACTTTTATTAAGTAATTAAACAATTGATTATTATTAATTAATTAATCTAATTAACTATTAAAATTAATCACATTAATTAATTGTTAAATAATCTTAAGTTAATTATCTTCATTAACACCTCTTAATTACCTAATTAAGAAATTAACTATTAATTAATCATTATTAATTAACAACTAATTAATATTTAATTATAATTTAATTAATCTCTAATTATTAATTAATTAAGTGTTAATTAAAATCTTAATTATCATTAATCACTTGATTAAGTAAATCTTAATCATTAATTAAAACTTAATTAACCATCCTTAATTATAGATTAATTAACATTAATTAATTAATCTCAAATCTTAATTAATTAACTTAAAAATTATATTAATTACTTAATTAATCATCCACATTATTAATTAATTAAATAATTAATATTCCATTTAAATTAATTAAATAATTTAAATGAAACTAATTTCTTAAGTTCAAAATTAAGAACATTCTCCTTTATACAAGTATTTTAAATACTTTGTTTCAAATACAAATTCAAATTTTAAAAATTTCTTTTTTTAAATTTTGAACTGAAACATAATTCAAATTCCCATTCAAGATACAAATTTAAAACATTACTCACTCTTCATCTCCAACTTTAAATTCAAATTATTTAACCTTTTCTAAAAAATGTTTAAAACAAATTTAAATTTTAAAAACTTATTAAATTTTTAAAAACTGACATTTAAAATAAAAGTTCAGGTTTTTAAAACAGAATTTAAACTCATTTTAAATTCTTATTTCATAATTTGTAACTTATAGTTTTAAATACAAAACCAATGTTCTTTAATACTTTAAAAAAAACTTAAAGTCTAAATTCAAATTTCCAGTTTCTAAATTTAATTCAAACTTAGATTTACTTGCTAAGTTCCATACTTTAATTTTCCAGATTTGAACTTATTTAAATTTCCAGTTGCATCTTAAATTTTGCTTTTCAATTTAAAACATAAAAACAGAAACAGTTTCCTGTTAATTTAACATTCTAAATCTAAATTCAAAAATGATTTCAAATCTCAAATTTAAATTATTGAATTCAAATTTAAGTTTCAGGTTTAAAATTACAGTTTTAATTTCAACTTTAAATTTGAAATTTTACTTTTAAATCTAAAAACAGAAAACAGTTTCTGTTTTGTCTAAAACCAAGCTTGAATTTAAAAGCATTTCAAATTTGATTCAAAGATTTAAAATTTAAACTTACTGAATACAAATTCAAATTTAGATTCAAGGCTTGATTCAGATTTTTATTTTGCAATTTACTTTCTACTTAATTTTTAAAAACCTGGAAAAAAAAAAAACACAGGTTTCAGTTTTCTTAAACTAATTAAAATTTTCAAAATTCAAAGTAGTTCAAAATCCAAAATTAAACTAATTGTCATATTTGAATTCAGTTTAAAATTTACTCTTGCTCAGGTTTTAAATTTACATTTTTTTTTTTAACTTTTAAAATCTTAAAACCTGAAACAAACAGCTCTGTTAAAAAAAACCTGAAAACATAATTCAACCCGAGCGACCTCGAATTTTACTTCGGGTAAATTACAACCCTGCTTCGAGTCATCTTCCCATTTACCCGAGACAGTCACGAGCTTCAAAACCCTGCAACAACCACTTCAACACTCATACCCCAAACCTGGAACAGGTCAAACCACCATCATCAAAAACCTGTCAACGCCAATATCTTCCAACTCCGATCAACTTCACCTTCCATACTCCGGCGAATCCTTCACCAAACCACCATCTATCATCATGCAAAACGTGGTTGAACTCGATCAACCCAAGAGTCCACATTCACACAAAATCAGAGACCCAATTCAACTAGGGTTCTAATACTAAAATCTAAATTTCAATCTCAAAATAAAATTTCAATTCATATTAGTAATTTTCCAACAATCCTTGATAGCTAAACTACCTCCATAATCAAATTCAATCAAATCTAATACAAGCTCCTACTGAACTTGGCAAAAATGAAAAATACAGTAAATTGGAATCTGTATTTTGATTTGATCACTAAATTTTGTAATATTATCTTTAAAAATCATGATTTTAGAAGTTGTTTTGAATTGTATTTCTGAAACATTGATTCTTGTTACTTCAAGTTTTCCATTTATACAGAATTAAGCTATGTTATTAATGTTGCAGATCATACCCAAATAATACTGCTAAAGAAAACCTTCAAAATTTATATTATCATGTAATAAACAAACTCCATCCAATGATAAACAAAATAGCAACAGATCAAGGGATAAGAATTATTTCTGAACTTTAATTGCACAGCAAAAATCTGGGAAAATCAAACATGCATCACACCATATATACTCAGGCAATTTAAAAGCATATGTAAAATTAAACTCATAAAATAAACTATTATGCAATCCTACTTAAATTTTTAAATTAAGTGTTACTCACTTGAAATTGTGCAGAGCACCTTCCCAGATTTTAGCATGCAGATCACAGATTCAAAAGAACAGATGGAAGCAGATGCATATTGAAATTGCAGGTTGTTTGCTTCATGATTGCAGACTTCTAGCCTTTCCAGATGAATGCATGTTTATATTTTGGGAAATGTAGATCGCATGAACAAAATGCAAGCTCTATTTTGATGCATGCAGCCCCTTTGTGTTTTCCAGACTTTTGTTTGAAGAGAGAAGCTACAAGCTTGTTTTGGAAATGATGTTTCCAGTTTGAAATGCATGTTTGCTTCATGTTGATGCAGGCAGTAATTTTGGGAAAGAGGAGTTACAGGTTTGAAAATGAATGCAGATTGTATATTGGAATGCACACTTCTGATTATAGATGTGAGAATGAAGTTTTGGTTTTCTTTTTAAGGAATGAGAAAAAAAATATGAATGAAGAGCAAGATGGTATGAATGTAGATTTTCAGAAAATGAATTAAAAGAAAATGAAAAAGAAATATTGACATTTGTCATTTTAAATTGTGATAAGTCTACACATGTTAATCCTAGGCTTTAATATATGTACACTTGTCTTATGATTAATAAACATGTTTAATTAAAGTTAAATAAATATTAAACATTGTTAATTAAATCTTATACATAATTATGTATAAAAATGATTCTCTAAATAAATAAAGCAAAGTATTATTATAATATACAAGTAGTTCATTTGAAAAGAAACTTTTCAAGCAAATTTATAAAAGAGTTTTTAATATACAACTTGAATTAAAATGAAATTTTAAACTAGTTAAAACATTTATCTCATATATAAAATCATATAGTATTTAATTAAATATTTTTGAAAAGCTTAAATTGAAAATAAATCACAATTCCTATTTTTAAAACATTAAAACTAATTTAACAACTTATCTATTTATAATATATACAAATACATATACATTATTAAATAGAAAACAATTTATTAGTTTATTAAAAATAATTTCACAAATTAAATATTTAAATAAAGAAGATTATTAAAATCAAATCAAATTTATTAACAAAAATTATCAATTCAATTTAAATTTAAACTCAGATTATTAAATTTAAATTGTCCAAATTTCCGGGATATTACAAAAATATTATGGGAATGATAAATGAGTTGATAACTTATACAATTTGAATTTTGATAGAATAAATTTAACTTAAAGGATGGAGTTAAATTAAAGGAAGTATAAGTAAATCAATAAAATCCAAGTGGTAATTGTTGAATATAAGTTGTATAACTTATGAAATGAGAAAATGAAAGTGAAACAAATTGTTAAAAATGGTTAAATGATTTGTTAAGCAAAATAAATCTGAATTTGAATAAGTAATGAAAATTTGGCTTTGGTAAAAAGTTAAATAGAAATGAAATCTGAATTGGATTTATAAGTGGAATTTAAGTCAAATTAAACAAATGATGTTTGAAAGAGAATATAACTTAAGTGAAGTCGAATGAAGTTGATTTTGGCGTCGAAGTAAATTAATAAGTGAATTAATGAAGTGAAGTCATTAAGAATTTGAACTTGAGTTATATAAATGAAATTCAACCTTATATTGTTAAAGGAATTAGCAATTGAATTGATAAATGGATGGAATATTAATCAATCGAATGTAAAAGAATTTATATGGAATAATGAATGTAAGTGTTAATTCATTAAAAGCTAATGTTATTGGAAGTTGAATAATTGAATGAAAATCAATTTAATATAAACCAATTGGAATTAAAAGTGTTGGACCAAATTGAATGTAAAGTAAATAATTTGGTTACGTTGAATATAAATTGGTTGTTATTTGATTGTTAATTGATTGTGTATATTTCATTAAGTATTAATGAAATTGAATTGATAATTGGAAAAGCTATGTAATTGAATTCAGATTGAAAGTGAACTAATGTGAATTTAATTAGTGAATGTAAACTAATTGGAAACGAATGGATGAATGATGATAAAAAAAATCCAATGTTAATAAAATCAAATATGATTTAAATTGAAAACCAATTCATTGAATATTAATGAGAAGTGAATTTATATTGATTTGGTTATGAATTGATTTGGATAGACATGGATTTGTTGGATGTTTATTGGTTGGATAGTTGTTTGATGGTTGCATGTGTTGATTGAATGCATTGCTATGTTGACACATGTAGTTGTTATGTTACTATATGTTGTATATTGATATTACTTCCATATATGCATGTTTCTCATTTGTTTGATTGAGTGTTTAGTAGGTGCGGATTGCGCTTGCTACGCCTTTGGAGCTCGCTTTCGTGCTATATTAGTCGTATATGCTCGCTAATAATATATAAGGTACATATCTCGGATTACATACCGTACTTTTACACTTTTTTTCCCTGCGGGATGCCTCATCACTTGATGAGATGTATATTTGTGAATATATACTGTCATTTTTTTTCGGATCGAGCCGCGCAAAGGAGACTATGGCGAATTTTTCTGAAAATTTAAGGCGTTAGAATATTTTGAGAAAATTGGAAATTTTTTGAAAACTAAGTTTGGATTTGGAAACTTAGTAAAGTTTTGTAAGAAGTTTAACTATGAATTTTGGGAAAGTTAAACACTTAAGAGATTTGGAAAAACTAATTTGAACGATTTGTTTTGGAAAGTTAATGGATTCTGTAACTTTTTCTTACTTGGCAATTTCGAGGAGAAATTCTTTTAAGGGGGGAAGTTTGTAACGACCCAGAATTTCTGTTAATTAAAATTTGTATATTTAATTGATTTTAAATATTAATAAGTGAGATTTATAAGTCGAATAAATTTTATTTCGAATAATTGTATTTAATTGGATAATTAAATCGATAATTTAATAGTTGAAATTACAGAAATAATTGAAAATTGGGTTAAATGTGATTAAAAATGATTTTTAAAATTTTATTATATCATGTTGAAGTTAGAATGATGTATAGAACTTTTAAAATCGAATTAAAAGTAAATTTTTGAAAATTGAATCTTTTAATATTTAATTGACGAGTTCAAATAGCCATTTTTCAAAAAGTTTCGGATTTCGACGAAACTAGTTTCATCAGATCCGTAATGTTATATTATTGTATGGTTTCAGATTTCGTGTCAATCGGATTTACCGTTTGTCCGGGGTAAGCAAAAACGCGTAGAAATCGATTCGAGTGAATTTTGAATTTAAATAGTCGATTCAAAAACTTATCTTCCAAATTTGATCGAATTGGCTTCCGATATATATTCCATTGCGTTCGGAATGGGGGTAAAACATTATAAACGCCAGGCAGCATGCTTCTTTTAGGGTTCGGAAAATTACGGGTGAATAGTGTCGCGTAATTTTCTATAGAAGGCCACCATTTCTCAAAATTTATACCAAAATCTTAACCCTAAGTTGTAGCCGCCGGCCCTAACCATTAATGGCCGAAATTAGCCAATGTTCTTCCTCGAATTCCTTTCAATCCATCAGTTATTAGCAAAATTTGTTAACTACAACATTGTAGATCGTAGCGAGAGCTACGGGATCAACAGTCAAGATCGTAAAAGGAGCTGTAGATTGGTCGCTATGGGGCGCGTTTGTGCTCGTTTTCTGCGCGTTTTTCTAGTAAATGGGGAGGCCGAGCTTCAAGTGCTCATGGCCGTGGGTCGAGCTCGCGGAGGGCTTCGTGATGGAGGTATTCGATCGTCCTGGAAGTCGTCGATGGGTGGTGCATTCGAAGCCCTAGATGGCGTGTATTGGGTTCAAGCGTACGTGTTTTTCATGACTTAGGGAAGAAACAAGGTCACGGCCTTGATCTGGAAAGCAAAAGTGAACAACTGGGATGTATTGGAGGGTTTGTAAATAAAAATTTAATTTGTAAATTTATATATATAAATTCGTGTTAACTTATAAATATCATAACTTGGTCATACGAGGTCCGTTTTGGACAAAACCAGTTGCGTTGGAACCATATGGACAAATACTACGCTATGGAACTGGATTGGAGTCGTTTGGAGCTGGTGAGAATTTCGGATAAAATTAAACGCCTGTTTAATTTTATTCGAAATAAAACGCGAAAACTGAATTGAAAGCAAGGTGAGAAGTTCTCACTCAATCGAATTGTTTCGATTTAAATTTTAAATAGTTAGATTTAAAATTGTTGATTTTATGCCTGGATGATAAATTATAATCTATTGATTGTTAAAATAGACATTATACGCCGTATATTAAGCGGAGGTTATTTATTAAAAACATATACCGCGATAATTCCATCTTGATTGGAATTGGTATTATATATGTACTTGGAGTTGATTTTCCCGCATTATATAGCAGATGAGACCCTATTGCGCCTCATAATAGCGGATAATATTTTATAAATCCCATATACTGCGATATTCCGTACTGAAACGAAATTGGTATTGTGCTAACATCTTTGGATGCAGGGAAACAGGTTGGAGGGATCCAACTGGATTCCTCACCAGTGATTATTTGATTACAGATATTGTGATATTTGTTGATTATCATATACTGATATATGATGTCTTTGTTGTCGTGATTGACTATTTGGTGCTGTTGCATCATCGGATCCATTTTTGATGTTTTAAAATAATGATTTTTTGATTTTAAAAAGAATTTTAAAGTGATTTTTGAAAGTATACGTTTTATTAAATTTTAAATTGTTAAAATAAATAAACATTATAATTTTATTGTTATAAAAGTTATATTTTTGGAAAATAGTACTTAAGTATGATTTTGGAGTTATATAAGTTTTAAATAGCGTTTTGTAAATTATTAAAAGGATTGGTTTATTTAAATCGAGATTTTTGAATTATTATAAGCGGTTTATGTAAAAGGATTTATAAAATTGATATTTATAAATTAAAATATAGGAATTGTGAAATGAGTTTTATTAAGTGTTAAAATGAAGTATAAATGGATTTCACAAGTGAATAAAATTTATAGATTTATAAATTATGAAGGTATGAAATGAATAGATTTTGTAAAATAAAAAATTTATAAATAATTAACTTAAAAATCGGATTTTGGGTATAAAGTTGAGTTATAAATTGAATTGATTTATAAAAGGGATTTTACAATTGAAGTTTTTATAAATAGAATGGAATTTATAAAAATTGTTTATAATTCCGAAATCAGTTGAATTTGATAAATTTAATATAGAAGGTTATTAAAGGAGACATATTCGCGATTTCGGGTAGCGAATTATCCTTGAAATAAAATGTGTAGAAAATATGGAATTTGGTTAGTGAAGTATATTCACGATTTTGGACAGTGAATATATTATTATTATAAAATGGATATGTTTTGGGAAAATGAATATTATCAAATGAAGTTAATTGTTTTAACGATGTATTAAATTGTTTAAACATCGAAACCATAGATTTCAACATTCATTGTTGAAATAGACGTTTTCGAGAAATAAGGAAATGGTGGACTATAACACTGTTGTTATAGTAAATGATTTCGAAAGGAAATGTTTTTATATAGTATTGGGATTTATATACCTATCTTAATTTCGAATCCCCATACTAGTGATTTTGGGTCGTCATAACGATGTTTTACGCGACATTCATTTTGACTCAAATAAATGTGTTTAAGAGAATGTTTTCCTTAAAGAATAAATTATAGACTTAATTATGATTTGAGTATATTGAATATTTCCCAAATGTTGAAAATGAATAGATTTGTGATTTACTTATTATTAAATAAGTATGGAAATGTTTTCCAATATGAAGTGAATATTTGAGATTTTGCCTTTTAAAGATAAATTGAAAATGAATATTAGAAATCGATTTGAAAATCATACATTCATAGATATATTGAAATTGTAAATTCATTATGGAATTTATAAAAGGAAGGGAAATTTGTTTAAAAATAAACGTTGATTTATTTTTGAAGTGTGGAAATAAATTTACGAATTTGGAACGTAAATATATAGTAAATCGGTAAGGATTCATTTAATTGGTTTAAATGAACCATTTTGAAATGAAAGTATTTCCGCGTAAGGAAAATGATTGAAATTTGTTTTCAAAAGTTGTAAAGGTGAAAAGTGATTTGATATTTGTTTTCAAATAGTTGAAGTGTGGAATATTATATATCTAGTAAAGATATTTTTGGAAAATAAATAATTTGAAAAATTATTTGGAATCTGGTGATGTTGAGCATACTTATTGATAGTTAAATAACCGACTATCAATATTTACCTTTGAATGGGTATTTGTTGTGATTTGCTTGAATTTGAATGCCACACTTATTTTCAAAATAAGCGCTCACTATTCGGGTTAGCCGGGAAAGGACCTTGGGGTCGTATAACCCATTCCGAATATGTGATATGTCCTTATGGATTGCATTTGATGACCGGTGTTGAAGACCGGATATGTGAAAATGGAAGGATTACCGTCGAATGTTTCTACATCGGCTGATCTCCGATATACAAATTTATTACTTTTTGTGATGGGAAGTCCGGTCGTGATTAATGAATATCCGGATTGCAAGGACTTCTTTGGAAGTGCCTTCGGTTCCGTTCGATCCCGAAACGGACTTGTATGGATGTGTGTCTGACTTTACAATTTGAGATGTAAAGCTGGTTTCTATCAAACATATTTCCGTTGGTGGCGGAGAATTTATTCTCTTAGCTTAACACTATATCAAATATCTTTACTTTCGAAATGTTTTCTACACTATGCACTAGTAATAGTATCAAATGTTCTTTTTAATGCGTATCAAGCATCTTTGACTATCATAAGAAGAAATCTCCTCCGATTATGCGTTTGCATTGTGTGTGCGTGCGGGAGGCCTTATGGTAGTCTCATTTTATAAAAAGCATTGTGAATCTATTTTAAAATTATCCTGTACTTTGTTTTAAAAATAAACTATTTTAAGTTCTCACACCAGTCCCATGACTGACCTGGAGTTTATTGTTTTCCTTCCTAAACTTTGGGTGCCAACCAATTTCCACACGGGCAGTCTAGAGTCAGGTTATCAGGATATTCTGGAATTTAGGAGTTGCTGGAGGCAAGCTGGATGGCATGGCGTATTCACTAGTATATAGTATTTCTTTTCCACTGTTTGTTGTTGTACACTCTGATGATGTAATGTAATGTAATATGATGTAATGTAATGTAATATGATGTAATGTAACAATTGATATAGTTCTTTGTTTAAAAATTATTCATTTATCTATTATATGTTGTTCCGCTGCGATTGTGAGATTCTGATATTGTTCTGTTGTTCCTTTCTGTTCTGTTCTATCTTTTTCTTTCTTCTTCTATCTTTTTCTTCTTCTTTAACCCTAACGATACGGTTTTTCGGCCTTCGATTGCTTGGCAGTTGATACAGTGGACGTATTGATGTCGGTTTTCGAGCGTCGAAAAGTCGCATACGTTACTATAGATTAGAGTAATCACTTGCATTACACGAATCGACGTTCTCAACACAAACAATAGTCAAGCCTACATAGTTAATTACGTACTGAGTGTACGACTAATTAGTTTCTGTATCAAGAGAAACTAAAATGGCCAAATTAGATTTTTGGTTATTTAACTATCAAAGAACAAACGAAATCTAGCACATTGTAGCCACTGGGCCTGATTTTATTAATCGTTTATAAATCAAATCACTATCTAACTATTCACTTCAAAATATATTTAAAAAGATAATATTCAAAACCATTTCACTTATTGGATATTTGGAAAACATTTTCATATACTCATTTTGATAATAAGTAAATTTACAAATCATTTTATTTTCAAACCATTTAAACTCCATTTTATAATATCACTTTCCAAAACATTCATTTAAAGAATTATTCTCTTTAAAAACGTGAATATATTTCCTTTTATAATAATCCATATTTAGCTTATCAAATTAAATTGATTTTATATTTATAAAATAGTGTTTATAATTCACATTTCCATTTTGTAAAAACTACCATTTATAAAATTCGATTATTAACCAATTTCTCGTTTATCTCATTTATATGTCAAAATCCCATTATAAGTTTATTTCTTATAAATCTCTTATTTACAAATTCATTCTTTTGTAATCTCTTTATTTATAAAGTCCATTATAAATTCATTTCTAAATTTTAATTACAAATCTATATACAAATTTGATTTCAATTCCATATCTGATATTTATAAAACACCATATATAAATTTATTCATTAAATCTCTTTATTAATAACATTCCTTTTATAACTTCCTTAATTTATAAATCTCATTTACTTATATGGTTTCATTTATAACTTTATTTTTAACACTTATAAAACTCGTCTATATTCCCATTACTTTTATTTATAAAATATCAATTTTATAAATCTTATATACGAACCATTTATAATAAGTTCAAAATTCTTAATTTACCTTATTTTACAAAATAGTTAACTTCATATTCCAAAAATCATATTCAAGTATGTTTCATAGAAACATAATTTTTATAACATAAAAATTATAACTTTTTATTTATTTAAAATAAATCCATTTCTTTAATCATTCAAAATGTCTTAAAACAAATATATTTCCAAAATCACATTGAAATCCTTTTTAAAATGAAATCATCGTTTCTATTTTTAAATTTCAAAAAGTATGGCCCAATATTGCAAAAGTTCTAAATAAGGGGATTCACATCAATAATAGCGAGCATGGCATCCATCACACAAACATCACATAATACAGCATATATAACAATATGCATAAATAAACATAAACCATAGTGAGGAATCCTATTGGATCCCTCCAACCTATCACTTGCACCAAATATACATATGAGAAAAAATGTGCAATGTCTGCTTCGAGGCAGATGCGCGTACAAAGGATCATTTGCTAATACACGGGAATGTATAGGGTCTCATCTACTCCATCGGTAGGAATATATCCAACTACTAATAATATAGTATAACATCCAAACAATCATCAAACATCATATAATAAATTTATTCCCATTATATATAAATGTATAAGCGGGCCAGAGAGAGCGAGTTCTAATCACTTTGGTTGCAGTCACCGTTGTAGTGTTTTATTTCGATTAAAAATGAACTGGCTTTCGAATTTAACCAAAATTCCTACTAACTTCGAATTTGTCCAATCCAACTACATAGCATAATGTTCAACAATACGAATCCAACACCGCTTGTTTCATATGAATCCGACCTTGTATGACAAAGTTATGAATTTATATACATTCAAACTATTATATAATAATATTACCAACGTCATTAGTAATTAATTAACTTTCCTAATCCTTCTCTTTTATCACCGTTTGCACGCTCCCAGTAAAACACGAATCCATACGCACGTTCTTCACGCGACTGCTGTTTATCCTACATTCACTCAAAGATCGATCCAACTCCATCATCGTGTATGCCTAGCAACACCTCATCCATGATCCAACTCCGGTCAAACTCGAGCCCCCTACCGTCGATAATTTCACCGATGAATGGCCGAGGAACGCATTACATTTTCTACCTCCTCGTCGCGCCATTTCCAATCTCCACCGTTGAGTAGCTAGATCTCGATGAGAGCTTCCACTTTGTATTTGAGATTTTCGATGAAACTGGATGGATTGAGAGATAATTGAGGAATAACGAGGGGGATTTTCGGCCACTGAATTGAATGGTGGCGGTTAGGGCAGGAAATCCTGGGGTTGTTGCAAATTGGAGAAAATGAGGTCCTTTTATATAAAATTTCATGCACTATTCATCCAAAAAAATTCCTAACTCCAAACGAAGCATACCGCCTGGCGTTCAAAATGTTTTACCCCTATTTCGAACACAATGGAATATATGTCGAAGGCCCATTCATCATATATAGAAGATAGGTTTTCGAAATCGGATTATTTTAATTAAAATCCTTTAATTAACTTTTGTGCATTTTAAGCTCGCATGGTCAAACGGTAAGTCCAATCAACACAAAATTTGAAATCCTATAATAACACGATATTACGGATCCAATGAAACTTGTTTCGTCAAAATCCAAGACAGTGCCAAAAATCACTATTTTTACACGTTAATTAAATATTGAAATTTCCAATTTTTGCCAAATCGCTTTTAATTCAACTTTAAAACTTCACTAACTCCATTCAAATTCAAATAGCATTAAAATATGTTAGAAATCATTTTTATTCACGTTAGATTCCAAATTCAATTATTTCTTATAATATTCATTTTTCAATATTTAAATTCAATTAAAAATTCTAAATTCAGGCGACTGAAAAATTAGGCCGTTACAAGTTCCATAGGCATGTCATTGTTCGTATCATGTAGTTTTTAGATTCATAAAAAAAGGTAACACTCACGAAATGCTAAAATCTTTTGCAAGTTAAACCAACATCATTATATGAAAAAATTAATCCCATGTTTAAATTAATATTGGAAGTTGAATATCATGCTAGTTGAACATCCCGGTATCTGATAATTAATGATTGTTGTGATATATGGTTAATTAAGTTGACTTAAATTATCATTCCATGTGTAGGACTATAAGTTGTTAATAATGGTTAATATTGTGATTATATATTTGTTGATCATTGATTGAGATATATACTTGTTACCACCCTGTTGATTAATTGTAAGGGTATAAATTGTCATGTAGATCGTTCAACATTGCTAATGGTTGGACATCTTATATTGTTATGTGGAAAATATTAGATATATAGATATATTGTTTTGGCCAAAAAGTGATTTGTGAAAAATTAACTACCACTGTGTCTTTATTTGAAAATTTTCCATAAATTAAAATTTGAATTTCTAAAAAAATTATAAGTTTATAAGAATAAATTCTGGAATTTTTGGTTAAATTAGTTCTTCGAATAGTCGTTTTGAAATTCATTTATAAAATTTTGAATTCAAATTTGGAAAATATATATTTTTCTGAATAGTGTATTAAAATGATTTGAAAATTTTTCTATAGCGTCATTTCAGTAAAAAAAAGTTTTGTGAAGAAACCTATATTCAATTCGATCATCTAATAATTTTTATATTTTATTCGTTAAAATGAAATTATTTAAATTTTGAAAATTTGTAAAAATGTTAAACTAACTTCGGACTTTTTTTATAACACTATGATATTATTTAGAGAATATTTAATAAATGGACATATAATTTTTTCCGCCATTTAATATTTTAGTAATTTAATATTTGTATTAGCAGTTTAGAAATTAGGAAATTTCTTAAATCGATTCGGAAATATCTCAAACTTTTCTAGAAATTCTAAAAGGGCGTTTCAAGAATTCTGAAATTTAATTTGGAATTTTATTGAATTTTTTTTTATTTTTCATAATTTAATTAGTGCGAAGTCTGATGTGTTATGACCATGAAAAATAATAAACATTTCTTGAAATTTCTGAAACTTTTTCTATGACCTGAAGTAAAATGAAGAACTTTTTATGTTGGACAATTTTTGAAATTATGTATGGGTTTTACTGCAAAATTTAGAATTGACTAAACGACATATTTTTATAAAGGAACGATTGGTTAATAAAGGGACCAAGGCTGAATTTGACATCCTCTTTGTCGATACCGGAACCATTTTAACAAACTGTGTATACGATGGGTGTTATCCAGAATGTAGAGGTTGAATTGGTGAACGTTTAATGGAATGAAGTAAGAGAACGATAATGGATGACTCTGACACATGCGTCCATTTGAAATAACTAAAACAAGAGCGAACATCTGGCTATTAGGTTAGCTTTTTTAGTGGACATCTTTCCCTTGTATTACTATCTTGACTTTGAAACTTGATGGGTGCACCTTGATCTTGAATTGATGGATGCGGTCGGCCGTTAGGGGTTACGACTAGCTAGAAAGAGTAAACTGGTAGATTCCTACTTTAGATATTGCCTCACATGCCTTGTCATGCAATTATCCCTATGCAAGGCCACTACCATTTTGTTTAGTGTCGTTCTATCATGGCGCCTCCCTGGCTATCGATGCTACCGGTTGTGTTACAAGGAAAACTATAGAACAATGCTTTAAAATGTGTTAAGAGGGATTAATGTAAAGCCTTAACGCAATTTTAATATTTACATTACCGATAAACATTACATATGGATCGTATCTACTACATATAGACAGTTTAATGGAACCTTAGGAGATGGAAACTCCTTTAACATCTCCTAAGTTATTGTGCACATTGTACATCTAATTTTGAGTTTACTTATATGAGAGTATTAGTTTTGACTTGGATATGTTTTTTCCCACTCTTCTCTAGTCATCCTGAGTATTATAGTGTTTGAGAAGTGCTTCTTTGGAGATGAAGACCGAGTTAGAGACTCCTCTTTTATCTAGCTTTTATTTCCATGTTTTAGTATGGACATGTAGTTGCGAACTCTTATTTATTTTCAGTTCTCTAATTTGAATTCAAGACTCGAATGTGAACTTTATTAGTAGCTTCATGAACTATTTATCTATTTATTTTATTTAAGCTGTGAGATTTTGTGTTGATTCTGTGTCAATGATTTTGTGATTGATTCTTATTATAAACCCATTGATAATCTATCATTTTGAAACGGTGTGATGTGTTCAAAATGGCTACTTGTCACATTGGGACACTAGAATTCATGTGCGCACACAAAAATATACAAGGCAGCAGTAAATTCATAGAATATTGTAACCTTGGAACCCTCGAACACACTCATATACAGATCAAACCGTATAGATATATCATTATTTATGAGATTAGGTCATAGAGATGTGAGTAAACACTCGCTGCAGATTGCATTCCCTCCTCTTTTTTCCCTTTCTTATGATCACACTCAACCTTAAAACCCGGTGTTGCTTCCATACGCAAGCATGAAGCGACGATGAACAGCACAAAGTTGAACCTGGGAATTTATAAATTTATTTTGGAATTTAATTTGGTTTATTAGAGTTTTGGGTTTAAGAATGAAATCAATTTTTTTAAATTTAGAAAAATAAAATCTATAGATTAGATTTATAAATGAAGTAGAAATGTCAGGAATTGGAAAATTCTAGAAATGGAGTAATATGGATACCAAAGTTTAGAGTTTAAGTGGAGAAAGTTGGGCTAGAGTTTGATATATTGGGTTTTTGGGCTTTAAATGTTAAAAAGTAAATGCATTTATATGTATATATATGTATGTATGTATTTATCTCTTTTTTTCTTCCTTTAATTTGCAAACAACTTTATATAAGCCTAATTCTAAAATCATTTCCTTCACACAATTACTTTCGCATATTTTAACTTTATTTATTTTACAACATTATTAAAAATTCCTTGAATTTATTAAGTTTAAATATTCAAAAGTTCATATTTTTAAACCCACCATTAAATACCTTTCAAATATATTTCACAGTTCTTAAAACAATTCATTGTTCTCAAACTATTTAATTCCATTACTAATTACTTCGTAATAGTTTTCGATATTCTAAGATAAATTCAAACTATTATTCTATATTTGCATAAACCTACTAGAAAATTAATTAAACATTCGTTATTAATTCCAAAAAACTTGGTTGTTACATCTACTCACTGCTTCCACCCCCTAAATGCATGCCCGTAAAAAGCCAAGCTCAAATCACCAAAACTCCACCTAGCTAGCATCGGTTGCCTACCACTCGAGTCGTGTATCATGGTCGTCACTATATACATCACCAAGGTCACTAATCTTTGATAACACCTCTTCCTTATTGAGATCGCACTACCTTTATCGCAACAACAAATCCTGCCACCTACCTCCGCTCACATGTGGAAATTTCTCTCTTCACCTACGATCGTCGATGTTACAGGTTAACCCGGCTTCGAATGATTGTTTGTGATTTTTTTTATTTTGCACGATTCGTTCTGATTGGGGAAAAGATAGAATGGGTCGGATGTCGATTTTGAGTGGATAATGGAGAGGAGTTTTCTAGAAAGGAAGGGAGAAAGGAATTTGAAATGGGCTTGGGCAGAAATAAATTTGGGCTCTTTGAATTTTATTCAGTCTAATTCAAATTGCTTTACATTACTTTGTACAAATATTTTCCGATAAAAGGACAATTTTGTTCAATTCAATGCCCGCTTATTTATTTTCCACATGTTTAGTCACATAACAATTATTTACACTTTTAATAAAAATTTCAATTAAAACAACTTATTCAATTTCAATAAAGTATCCGAAAAGAATTTATTAATTTAATTCAAGTTATTAAATCTAAATCTTTTACTAAACAGAATTTAATTAACTAAAAATTTATTTTCAAAATATTAATTATAAAATATCAAATTCGAATAATTTTATTTTAATCAAATTAATTTATTATTACGACATATAAAGCAGAGTTGTTGCACCATCTGAGCCACCCACTTAGTAGTAGATAAAAACTGAGCACATAGGTCAAATATATGTATACATACATACATACACAATACCTGTGGAAAAGTACAAGGTAAACATAGAATATTCAGACAGACAAACAAATCTACAACGATGAACTTTATCATAAAGAACTTAATACATCCAAAACATATTCATAGTATTAAACAACGAGTTTCATTACAAAAATGGGTCACGCTCAAACAACTCATCAACAAAAATACAAAAATACATGCAATTCCATCGCTCATTGGGGCAGGAGGTGCCTAGTGATTTGGCAGTTGTCTTAAAAATAACTACTTATCCACCACCTAGGGCCATTGGTAGTTAGCTCACTTGGCCCACCTATCAAGAAGGTGATATGCTCAACAACCAAAATTGCTAAGGGAGCCTAAGGGTTTCTCGTATATCCACCCTCACCTCACTACGGACCTCTTCATATTGCTCCACAGTGAGGAAGATAAACACTAAAGGGATATGATGGTTGGCGACAAAGATCAGCATTAGCGTCTTGGTTAGCCTATCATTCCATAACCTGTCCAAGGCATCCTCCTCCCTCACCGGCTCGGCCCAGGTCATGCATTGCAAGTGCTGTTTTAACCTCCCCCACAATATATGCCACCTTGTAGCTCACCTCGAATTTGCACATGCCAACCCAAACGCCTCCCTCAGCTTCTTCACCTTCTCCGCCCACTCCCTAACAACTTTGTCCCTAACCGTTTCGGCTACATGTCAAACAACTACTGCCTCCAGGGACAAACTTTGGTAATCCTCGGCCTTCTTCTGGACCTCGAAAGCACGCCTGTCAAGCTCTCCCAACAACCCTTTTGTTCGCTAGCAGCACCTTGTCCTCTACATGCATCCTTAAGGCCCATAGGCCTATGTATGTACGAAGAGTTAACGATGCGGCCTGCATGGTAAATATCTTGTTAGGTTAAAATAATAAAAAGTATAAATGAAAGAAAAAACTATTGAGTATGGGGATTCTTACTAAGTAGGCATCCGTCAATTGGGCATCCACCGCCGCCTCCAAAGAATGGGTCTCCCATCCTAACCTATGTCGGCATTAGTTAAATAAGGCATCCAAGGCCAACTCGATAATCGAGTGCACCATTTCACTTCAAAATATCTTTAGAAAGATAATATTCAAAACCAATTCATTTATTGGATATTTGGAAAATATTTTCATAGACTTAATTTAATAATAAGTAAATTTACAAATTATTTTATTTTCAAACCATCTAAACTCCATTTTATAATATCACTTTCCAAAACATTCATTTAAAGAATTATTCTCTTTAAAAACGTGAATATATTTCCTTTTATAAAAATCCATATTTAGATTATCAAATTAAATTGATTTCACATTTATAAAACAGTGTTTATAATTCACATTTCTATTTTATATAAACTTCCATTTATAAAATTCCATTATTAACCAATTTCTCATTTATCTCGTTTATATGTAAAAATCCTATTATAAGTTTATTTACTTATAAATATCTTATTTACAAATTCAACCTTCTGTCACCTTATTATTTGTAAAGTCCATTATAAATTCATTTCTAAATTTAAATTACAAATCCATTTGCAAATTTGATTAAAATTTCATTTTTAATATTTACAAAACACGGTTTATAAAATTTATTTCATTAAATCTCTTTATTAATAACATTCCTTTTATAACTTCCTTACTCTATAAATCTCATTTACTTATAAGGTTTCGTTTATAACTTCGTTTTAACACTTATAAAAATCATTTATAATCCTATTACTTTTATTTATAAAATATCAATTTTATAAATGTTATATGTAAACCATCTATAATAGGTTCGAAATTCTCAACTTAACTTATTTTACAAAATAATTAACTTCATATTCCAAAAATCATATTCAGGTATATTTCACAAAAACATAATTTCTATAACATAGAAATCATAACTTTTATTTATTTAAAATAAATCCATTTCTTTAATCATTCAAAAATTCTTAAAACAAATATATTTTCAAAATCACTTTGAAATCCTTTTTAAATTGAAATCATCATTTCTATATTTTAAATTCAAAAAATATGGCCCAATGCTACAAAAGTACTAAAAAGGGGACTCACATCAATAATAGCAAACACAGCATCACATCAAACATCACATAATACAATATATATAACAATATGTGTATACATCAACCATAGTGAGGAATCCTATTGGATCCCTCCGACCTGTCACCTGCAACAAATATACATATAAGAAAATATGTACGATGTCTACTTCGAGGCAAACGCGGGTAGAAAGGATCATCCGTTCATACATGGGAACATATAGGGTCTCGTCTGCTCCAATTGGCAGGAATATATCCAACTACTATTAATATAGTATGATATCCAAACAATCATCAAATAATAAATTTATTCCCACTTAGATAAAAATTTAAGATGGCCAAAGAGAGGGAATTTTTCTCACTTTGGTTGCGTCGCCTTTGCAGCGTTTTATTTTGATTAAAATCGAATAGGCCTTCGAATTTAACCAAAATTCTTACTAGTACTGAATTTGTCCAGTCTAATTCCATAGCGTAATGTTCGACAATATGAATCCAATGCCGCTTGTTTCGTACGAATTCGACATCGCGTGACAAAGTTATGAATTTATAAACATTCGAATAATATAATAAATTTAACAACATCATTAGCTAATTAATTAACCTTAATTAACTTTCCTAATTCTTCTCCTTCATCATCTTTTGCATGCTCCCAGTAAAACGCAAACCCATACGCAGGTTTGATTTATAAATGAAATAGAAACATCAGGAATTGGAAAATCCTACAAATGGAGTAATCTGGACACCAAAGTTTAGAGTTTGGGCGGAGAAAGTTGGGCTAGATTTTGAGATATTAGGTTTTTTGGGTTTTAAATGTAATAAGTAAATGCATTTATATATATGTGTATATATATATATATATTTTTATCTCGTTCTTTCTTTCTTTGATTTATAAACAACTTTATCCAAGCCTAAGTCTAAAATCATTTCTTTCATACAATTATTTTCACAATTCATTCTTCTCAAACTATTTAATTCGATTACTAATTACTTCGTAATAGTTTTCAATATTCTAAGATAAATTCAAACTATTTATTCTAAATTTCCAAAAACCCACTAGAAAATTAATTAAAAATTTGTTATTAATTCCAAAAAACTTAGTTATTACTTCTACTCACTTCTCCCACCCCTAGATGCATGCCCTTAAAAGCCAAGCTCAAATAACCAAAACTCCACCTAGCTAGCATCGGTAGCCTACCACTCGAGTCGTGTATGGTGGTTGTCACCACCTACAACACTAAGGTCGCCAATCTTTGATAACACCTACTCCTAGTTGAGATCACTACCTTCATCACAATAAAAAATCCCGCCACCTGCCTCCATTCACGTGTGCAAGTTTCTCTCTTCACCTACGATCGTTGATGTTCCAGGTTAAACAGGCTTCGAGTGATCGTGTGTGCTTTTTTTCTTTTGCACAATTCGTTCTGATTGGGGAAAGATATAATAGGTCAGATGTTGATTTAGGGTGGATACTGGAGAGGAGTTTTGTAGAAAGGAAGGGAGAAATGAATTTGAAATGGGCTTGGGCCAAAACAAATTTAGGCTATTTGAATTTTAATTCAGTCTAATTCAAATTGCTTTACATTCCTTTGTACAAATATTTTGCAATAATCGGACAACTTAGTTCAATTCAATGCGCGCTTATTTATTTTCCATAATTTTAGTCACATAACAATTATTTACCCTTTTAACAAAAAAAACTAGTTAAATTAATTTATTCAATTTCAATAAATTATCTGAAAAGAATTTATTAATATAATTCAAGTTATTAAATCTAAATCTTTTACTAAATAGAATTTAATTAACTAAAAATTTATTTTCAAAATATTAATTATAAAATATCAAATTCGAATAATTTTATTTTAATCAAATTTATTTATTATGATGTAGAAAGCAAAGTTGTTGCACCGTCTAAGCCACCCGGCTTAGTAATAGATAAAAATTGAGCACAGAGGTCAAATATATGTATACATATATACATAATACTAGTAGAAAAGTACCAGGAAAATATATAATATTCAGACAGACAAAAAAATCTAGAACGACGAACTTTATCATAAAGAACTCAATACATCAAAAACAAATTCACAGTATTAAACAACGAGTTTCATTACAAAAATGGGTCCCTTAGACAATTCATCATCAAAAATAAAAAAAGACATGCTACCCCACCGGTCATAGGAGCAGGAGGTGCCCAATGATTTGCTAGTTGCCTTAAAAATAACTACTTATCCACCACATATGGCTGTTGGTAGTTAGCTCACTTGGCACATCTATCAAGAAGGTGATATGCTCAACAACCAGAATTGCTAAGGGAGCCTACGAGTTTCCCCTATATCTACCCTTAACTCACTATGGACCACTTCATATTGCTCTACAGTGAGGAAGCTAAACACCAAAGGGAGATGATAGTTGGCGGCAAAGATCCGCTTTAGCATCTTGGTCAGCCTATCATTCCACAACCCGTCCAAGGCATCCTTCTCCCTTACCGGCTCGACCTGGGTCATGCGCTGCAAGTGCTGGTGTAACCTTCCCCATAATATATGCCTCCTTATGGCTCATCTCGAATTTTCACATGCCAACCCAAGCTCCTCCCTCGGCTTCTTTACCTCCTCCGCCCACTCCCTAACAACTATGTCCTTAACCGTTTTGGCTACATGTTAGACAACAATCGCCTCCAAGGCCCACCTTTGGTAGTCCTCGGCCTTCTTATCGACCTCTAAAGCAAATATGTCAAGCTATCCTAATAATCCCTTTGTTCACTGCTAGCACCTCATCCTCTACATGCGTCCTTAAGGCCCATATGCCTATGTAAGTACGAAGAGCTCGCAATGCGGTCTGCATGGTACATATCTTGTTAAGTTAAAATAATAAAAAGGATAAATGAAAGCAAAAACTATTGAGTACGGGAATCCTTACTAAGTAGGCATCCTTCAACTGCGCATCCACCACCACCTCCAAAGAATGGGTCTCCCATCCCAATCTATGCCAGCATCAGTCAAATAGGGCCTCTAAGGCCAACTAGACCGTCGAGTGCACCTTCATCTATACTCTGTCACATCATCATCCTAAGATGTCTTAAGAATTTTTGATCCCACTACCTCATACTACGATTCCTCAATAAGGGCTAACAACATCCATTCCCTAGAAAATCTATAAGTTGGCGCACTCTCGAAACTACTAGCTTAACAGCGTAGACCCTCTTCGACTACCACCTCCCTCCTCCGCCTCGGCCCTGGGTCAAGCCAACTCCACCAATGTTTTCTCCAGTAGTGTCAAATCATGAAAAGGGTAAACATAGCCACCTCCTTTTGATGATTGGGAGCCAACGAGTGTTTGCTACAAGGCACTGATGTCAAACGCTATTGTTGAGAGCTAGTGCCTATGCAAGGTTTCAAAGTAACGCTCCATGATAGGTTACTCCCCATTATAGTGGAGTCTTGAGTTGTTGCCAAGTTCAAATGGACCGCTGCAAACCATAAACAAGGGAGAGAATTAAATAAGTTCAAGGAAAATAAAGGAAGAATAATGAAAAGATAAGCTACACTCGCTAGATTGGCCTCCTACTGCTTTCTAACTAAAAGCGGGTAAGAAGACTCCATGCTATTACTCCTAGAGTGCCTCTTAAGGGTATTGCGTGTCCGGGACATAATGCAGGTTACTTGGGTTGGAGACCCATGGGTGGGAGGGGTCATAGAGAAGAAGCCTTCACTTGTCAGTGCATCCAGCTCTTATGCCAATTTCTTGTCTCCTTTTACCTTGTTGTCTCTTGCATGCTAGAATTACTGAAGAACAAGTCTATAACAAGATCGTGACCTAAAACCAAACTGTCCTCTAAAAGGGCTGGTCATAATTTTTCCACTCAATATTATCACCTGCTTCGATTTGGCACGGATCCGACATGTCGACCTCCTCTTCGTCCCTTACATTGACCACTGGCGCTAGCATTGATGGCTTTCTAATAACAAACCCTATGGGCCTCTCTAGCCATATGATCAGAGCCATGACTATGGCTCCACTACTACCATAGTCTGCCTTAAGTCGAACAGTCCGACCATGCGAGGGTTCTCATCCATCAAAGTCGTTGCCTAGTTCCGTGGTTATTATGAATCACCATTATTTGGTGGATGTAGTCTTCGTAAATACGGATGCCTAAGCCTTCCATGTAGAATTCACTATAGTAGAGAAAAGAAGGATGAGTCATAAACTGATTGAAAATTTTCTAAGGAAATGCACTAAGTATGATACATACTAGGAACGGAAAATGCTTAAGTTGTGGCCGTCGGATTGACAGTGGTTGGAATAAAAATGAATAGGTCCTATTAGGCTTGAGTCTTGCTTGGAATAAAGAAGTAGAGAGAGGGGGTCTCAATCTTCTAAAGATGGTAATGATTACTTGGCTCGGTTTTGGCCTATTGGTAGAGCTTAAAGATCAGCCTCATCAAAATTGGGCTAGGCTTTGGAATATTCAAATCATGATAGATAATGATAAGCCCTGCCATGAGTTTGTAGCTATTTAGGGTGAGCTGCCCCATCGTAAGACGGTGCACGTTCAAGAACCTAACTAAATAGTTGTGAAGAGGGAGCATCGCACCAGTCATAATATAAACTAGTGACCATGAGAAGTTGCCTGCTGAGGACTGGTTAGCATGGTCACCGATCAGGGGATCAAGGGGAACGATGTTCTCACAACTGAAGTTGGCCAATGAAGAACAAGATCAACCCGAGCCTCTTGGACCTTAGAAGCGTCCAAGGGAGTAGGGTGTCACCTACTGGTAGAGATAGCCTCGGCCATCTGCAATCAATAGCGAACAACCTTGATTATTAAACCATTCCAACCTATTCAAAAGAGAAACTAATTAGGCTTGGATGAAAGCTCCTTCCTTTCCATTAGTATGGGCAACTCGTTGTCTCTCGATAGGCCCACTTGTGTCCTAGCTTATGATAGACCATATGGACTGCATTTCAACCAACCCACCATCTAATCCTATCCAAGGGTCAAGATTTAGTATGTGATCTTCCTACTTTAAACATGAAGGGGGTGGTTCATTAATATTGCAAATAAGTTCTTCGCATGGTCTGTTAAGTGCTCGACGTCAGACAATCACTATTGAAGGCACAATGAAGATCGTCAAATGCTGCATACAAGTGGGTTCATCAGAAAAATCATCAATGCAACCATGTTCAAATTAACTCATCAAGTAATAACCCAAAAAATAGATAAATATCTAGAGATCGAATGACAGCATAAGTTCAGATTAAATAAAAAAATTTGTAATAAAAGGAGACACAATTTTTATAGTGTTTCGACATAATCTCTAACATATGTCCATGTCAATCTATCTTATTAGTTGTTCTCTCTCGAGATTACAACAAGTTAGATCAAATCTGGCCACAGTATAGTGGGTCCCAGATTTACAATGTGGCTAAGAGTATTTTGAAAGAGAATAGAAGTGGAGAAAGAGTTGATAAAGTTCCAAGTTCAAATGTGTATCCAATGGAGAGAAGATCTTTTCCTCGTAGTAGGTAGCTTAATGTTTATAGAGGGATTGAGCAGCATAGAGTTAGAGGCCCAATAGCAATAAAGTCCAGTAGATAGCGCGAAGTCATATCAAAAGATCCAAACAACCCAAGTTAAATCCTTGTCGAGTTAAGGATTTTGATGCCTTGTTCAATTCTTCTATTGCTCCTCTTTCCCATTTTCTTCTTGAGATATTTGAACCTTTGTTCATCATCTTCGAGTTATATCTTGTGATCTCGTAGGTATCCGCTTTCCTTTGCTTCATCCTAGCTAATCCTTAGAGTTACTCATCAAATCCTTGGAGAATCACTTGATCACAAATTAGTGAAGTAGTATGAATAGTGTATGAAGTCATGGAGGTGAATGGATGAGCAACCATTGGTCGGACCCGACCTATGGCCTTAACTTGGGGCCGAGTTAAGGTGCTTGATCCAATCATGATGAAAATTTTCCAACTCCTTCTTTTGCCTTTTCAAGTGCTATTTCCAAGTTTCAAGTCATTTTAATTCTATTCCAACATTCTAGGTCCAGTGAAAGCTGCTTTGGTGGTGACTTGGTACTAACTTATCATAACAACACGATACTGAGTTATGGACTTAGCATAATTTTGATTGGAATTTTCCCAAGCTATTTCCTTAGTTCATTTGAGTGTGCCTTCCGTATTTCAAGTCATTTTGTCCTTGTTTGAATCTTCTGAGTCCAATTGAAAATCGCTTTTCTAAAAGCAGATTAAAAACTGGCTGTCCATCCAATCAGCTGTCAAACAGGTCCCTCGCCCATCTACAACACCATCCACCTGTGCAATAGCTTGCTTAGAAACACATCTATGGCTACAAGTATTGAAATGTCATAGCCTAAAGAAATGCATTGCTACTGTAAAAAGACTAGCATAAACGACACTATTAACTAATAAAAGCATCGTTGTACAGTAACCGCTCCATGTCCTTTGCTGCCACCAAAGCACTTCTATAACGACCACTCTTGATCCTATATATGCCGCATGCCCCTCTTTAAGCGTGCTGATGGTATGGCCCACCAATTGTCATTATTTACACCTAGTGTTATATTTGGCATGCACATCAAACCATGTATGACTACCAATGGCTTAGAGTGATTTTTTGGCCTTACTAATACAATTTCAGCCATTAAAAATCAATTCAATAGCCATAAATAGATCAAGGCGTACATTCTTTCAAAGGGTTGAGCAATATAAACTCAAAAGCATTTACTTTTTTTGTTATTATCTCTTGTAATCTAATCCATTGTAAGAGAAGCAAAGCAGTAAGAAATTCCTTATAGTGGCAACTTAGATCGAAGCGCTCTAAATCTCATCTCTTTACTTTTCACATTTTATATTTCCTCATTTTTCAATTTAAATCAAGATATTAGTGAGCTACCTTTGCTAATATCACCTCTTAACCAGAATTCCAGGGATGACTATATTTCAAGTCAACACTATGCCAATAATTTAATCATAACCAAAGTGGAGTATTTATGTGTAACAGACCCCTATTTTGTATATTGATGGACTGTAAAGACTTATTTTTAAACCTATACTAGGTATGCGGGAAACCATGTAGTATAAATTATACTAGAGTAAACGGATCTTAAGGCCACATTAACACTAGACGTGGTGAATAGTATTTTATAACTTATATAGAACTTTTCTAAATTGTTACCAGTTTTTAAATCAAATACAAATAACCAACACACATATATTAACAGACAGTCGCGGACGTATATAAATGCAGCAAAAGTAAATAAGACCAAGAAAGATGATACAAAGAGTTTTTATACTGGTTTCGATTAACCAATCCTATGTCTAGTCCTGTACGATTTATGTAAAAAATTCCTTTCCAACTCACACTTTAATCAAGTAGTAAGCAAACTAGAATATAGTCTCGATTTCAAGGCAACGAGCTATACCCTCTTGACTTTTCGAGCTCATGGTGGACTCTCTTGATTTAATCGAGCAACAAGATCACCCACTTCATTTAAATTGGCAAAAAGCACACCCACTTGATTTGAATAGGAAATAAGCAAACCCACTTGATTTGAATGGGCAATAAGCAAATCCATACAAATAATAGTAAAGAGTTTTTGATTTCAAATAAAAATAGATTCATTTTGGATACATAATATCCTTTAGCCCTTTGACGGCAGTTTGACCTTTGAATTTGATGAGAGAATACTTTCAACTCGACGAGTAGATCGCACAGAATGAATGTAGTAAAGTAGAGATTGAATTTTAATGGATTTGAAGAATATAGAAAGTGGATTTTAAAAATATATAATGATAATTTGGGGTAAGAAGAATATAGAGAAAGTAGTTATTAAAATTCATTTTTCAATCCCCTTTATATAGTGTATAAAGGGATGTGTCTATTCGCAAAGGGATGTAACCAAAAATTGAAAGTCTATAGTATGGTGGATCGATTATACAAATGACAAGTATATGACTGATTTAAACTATAGTGTAACAATAGTAAAGTATGTAAATAATAATTATCATACGAGGGATTTTATACTGGTTTGGACTTCCCGTCCTACGTCCAGTCCCGTAGCTCCTCTTTGGAATTTTTTTTCACCAATTAACCCTCGCTTCACCCGGAGAACGGTTTACAATAGCAGAGTTTCTTTTTCAAGAATGTGTTCTCTATAACTCGGATTTTGACTATATAGTACAATTGAACTTCCTATATCCCTTGAATGATTGAATACAATATTGTTCGAGAGAGTATGGAAGTGTATGATCTCAGATTTGCAGATTTGACAGCAAGTGGATGATTAGAACAAGAGATGATCAAGATAGAGACTCGACTGAATTAGTTAAAGTACTTTGATCCTTCTTGATTCTCGTTTATATAGTAGTGGAAGGTTGCTTCTAGTAGTTACATCTCTTCCCTTTCAGTCTAGAGTCATCACTGTTCACTGGTGAAGAGTTGTGGAGGAGAGATGGAGCCGCGTCTCTTCGGAGATGACAGTTGTAATTTGAATTATCTTCCCTGAGCCCAGTTTGAGACATCCGAATGGTGCTTTTAAATGTCTGAGAACCTATTCTTATTTTTTTCATCTTCTACGTTCAGACGTCTGAAGTTCTGCATTCAGACGTCTGAACCTGTTAAGTGATGTTCTCTTGGGTTTATTCTTGAGTGTGTCTCTCTTTGATCTTCGTGCAACTTTGTAGATGAATCTCTTCAGTGCTTTAGTCATCGTCTTGTCACATTAGTGGTTTGTCTTGCTTTAAATTCGTATCTGTATAGTTATATGATATATATATATATATATATAGTTTCCATTGTATAGTTGTCATCGTCGAAATCATAAACTAAGGGTTCTAACATTCTCCCCTTTTTTGATAATGACAACTATATAATGTACTTAGATAACAATTGCAGAAAGGTTCTCCCCCTAAATATGATCTCCCCCTATAGATGTGCATATTTATTTTTCTTTCCCTTTGTCATTATCAAAGATAACCGAAGAATTATAAAAATAATGCAGAACAAAGTATAATGTACATACATAATTATATTACTAACAAAAGGTTATGATTACACCAATAAGTACAAAAAAGAGGAATATTGAGAGTGTCTTACAAGTAACTTTGATAAGGGAGTTAATTACAACAAAATATTTACCTTGTGAAGTCAAGGTAGTTCATCACGAGAGGAGTCTAATTTCCCTTTCTTCTTATCGCCGGTTTTTGACAATATGTGAGGATATTGAGAAGGTGTAGACCAGTCAGAAGAAGATTGACGGATTTGTTGAAGTTCATGATCAATTTTGGAAACCACTAAAATAAGAGAGTCTTCAACTTTGGAAAGCCATGTGACAACGTGAGATCAAGCTTCGCTATTTGTTTACCAAGGATAATTTGATTTCTTGATAGGAGAACTTTGTTTTGTAACGTTAAGTAAGCAATATTCTCATTAGCATGAGGTTGAGTTCGTGCTACCAAAATCTCTATATCGGAGTGATATTCAAGCGATGTAGGAGGAGGTGGAGATGGTCGCCTTGGTAGTTCAACATCATCTTCTTCTTGTTGTTATTGAGGAGGAGGAGGTTGATCTTGTGCATTTTTTCATTCTAGAAAAATTTATAGAAGATGGCGGTTCCTTCAGCAAATGCATAAGATTGAAAATTTTACTCCACTATATTTGATAAGTAACTCCTCAAAAGTAGAAATTTACGATGGAATGTTTAGTGCTTTGAGAATTCGCATAATATAAGCTGGGTAAATGATTGTATGGCGAGATCTATTCCAAAAACCTTCTAGTTCGTCGAAAATGAACTGAGCCCAATTGATCTTTGTTCGACCAAATAGTGCATATAGTGCTTTATGTTCAAGATTAGTAATTTGTTCATGGCTACCTAATCGAGGGATAATGGTATTTATAAGCATTTGGGTAAGGAACCTAGCATGTGGCCTAAGGAATTTGGATGAAAATTGAGGCATTTGATTTTCCCATAATTGATGAGTGATAGTATCACGAGGTTTGAATTGCATGTCCTCCATTTCAGATAAATTTTGACCCGTATGAGAGCACAATAAGGATCGTCCAATTATAGCGGAGATTAACTTGATTGTTGTCCCATAGACACTTGTCCATAGCCAATATTCATCATTTTCAGTAGTCCATACCGATGGACTATCCGGATTAGTGTAAAAAAGATATATAGCTAGCTGATCGATAGAAACATCATTGGTATTAAAAGAGATAAGGGTTTTCAATTCACCTTGCTCACATATGTCGTCCATATCATATGAAGGAAACTTGATAAGGCTATATAAAGGTCCTAAATGCATCTTCTTAATCTTCAAGTCGTTAAACCGTCGTATATTTGTTGGATTCTAAAATAACCAATTGTTGATTTAAGTATCAGTCACCATTAATAGTTGAGAGGAAGATCCTTCTCCATGCTTCCATTTCTTAATTCTCATCGTTTTAGTTCGTGGTGGCATTAGTTTGAAGAGAAATTCGATTTTAGAGATTTTTAGAGAGACAATTTTTAGTTTGGAAATGAATTGAAGTGGTGAAATAGTGGTTGATCAATCAGATATAGGGTTTGAAAAACTTTCGTTTCCCATTCCAGACGACTGAAGAAGTAAATCAGACATCTGGAGATATCTAAATTAGAAACAGAAAGTAAAGTCAGACGTCTGGAATCAAAACTCAAACGTCTGGAAAGTTTTAATGTGAGACTGAGAGTGATTTCAGACCTCTGGACTTGAGTTCAGACGTCTGGGAACATTTGGAATCTATTTCAGACGTCTGAAAACTCCAGTTTAGCTTTTTCTTGAGAGTTTTGTGAAGAAAAACTTTATTTACTGAATAGAATACAATATAATACAAATAAATAAATATGTATATAATTATCTCCAAACATCATATTTTATTTTTCTTGGTTCCATTCGTGATGATCCCATGAATTCGGTTCGTAGTTGGGATCACCATAGTTGATTGGGAACCAGAAAGGAGGTTTGGGTGACGAAGTTGATGGTTTGTCTTTAGGAGTTTCAACAAAGCATGGAGATTTTTTATGTAAACACTTCTTTGTTGGAGAATGACTACATATAGCATATAGAGCCTTTTCCAAGAAGTTCAAATGTTTGATTGTTCCTTCCTATTTATAGTACATTTCCTTTTAAGCATCCATTATTGTGAATTGATAATGTGATATTTCATCAAGTTTTTCATGGATTATAGGCGGTTTTTCTCGTTCGACTTTCTTCAGTAGAGATGATAATCCCCATCGACTTTTTGGTAAGTCAGGAGAAGGTAGTAAATGAGGAGGTGAAGGAGTACGAAGAGAAGGAGTGGATACGTTTGAGGATGGCGGTCCAGAGTTATACGAAGTTATTTCCTAAGATTACATTTTGATTATGTTGATTTCGAGTTACTCTAGAACTTAAATCTCCAATAATGTTATCTATAGGATGATTCTTTAAAATCCTAGGAGGTGAAACTAGAGTATTATTTTAATCAGTAGCTTCATTATTATTGTGAGGTGTGTTAGAAGAATCATTTGGATGTATTTCTTCTTCGTCATTAGTTTGTGTAATTACAAAATTTTCATCAAAAGAAACATGTAAACTTTATTCTATAATATTTTTCCTTTTGTTATAAATTCTATAAGCTTTGCTACGATCCGAATAGCCAACAAATATTCCTTCATTGACCTTAGGATCAAACCTTCCTAGATTGTCTTTGGTATTTAATATGAAACATTTTGATCCAAATGTTCTAAAATATGATACTTAAGGTTTCTTACCGAAAAATATTTCATAAAGAGTGTTTTTAGTCATTGGTCGTAGTGTCACTCTATTCAAAACATAACAAGCTGTGGCAATAGCATCAGCCCAAAAATATTTTGGTAAATTACTACTGTTTAATATTGTTCTTGCACGTTCTTGTAACATTCGATTTTTCCGTTCAACTACACCGTTTTGTTGTGGTGTACGTGGAATTGAAAAATTATGATTAATTCCCTTTTTATTGCAAAAATTTGTAAAAAGTTCATTTTCGAATTCTCCTCTGTGATCACTACGAATATTTTTAATTTTCGAATTCATTTGATTTTTAATTCTTTTTGCAAAAATTTTAAACATACCAAAAGTGTCACTTTTATGTTTTAAAAATAAAGTCCATGTATATCTTGAAAAATCATCAACAATTATAAAAACATACTTGTTATGATTTATTGATCATACTTGAGTAGGACCAAATAAATCTAAATGCAACAATTCTAATGGTTGTTTTGTTAAATATTATTTTTCGATTTAAAAGAACTCCTTTTTAATTTTCCAATTTGACATGCATCACACAAATTGTCTATTTTATAATTTATTTTTGGTAAAACTCTAACTAGTTAATGTTTTGATAATTTATTTATAAATTTGAAATTCATGTGAGGATTATCAAGTTTAGCAGCCAAGCATAAATCGGAATTTTTTTATATTCATATTCAAAATATAAATATTTTTATTTCGAATCCTTCAAATAATAAATTTTTATTATTATCAAATATATTGCATCGATTTTTCTCGAAATTTATTTGAAAACCTTTAACACATAATTGACTAATGCTAAGTAAATTATGTTTTAAATTTTCTACTTATAAAACATTAGAAATAATAAGAGAGTTAGAAATACTGATGTTTATGACTTCTCCAATTCCGATGACATATACTCTTGAGTTGTCTCCAAAGGTTACGATGCCTCCGTCGTTATATTTTGTATGAGAGCATCTTGGCATTCCCGGTCATGTATTTTGAGCAGCCACTATCAAGTATCTATTTCTCTTTGCTTTTCTTTTTGGGTACCTATAAAACAACAATTATTCAACTGGTGCCCACTTCTTTTATTAGGGTCCTAAATGTTAGGAGGGAAGGGTAGTCATGCCCAAGTGGGTTTGGGTCATAATTATTATTAAATAATACACTTGATTAAAAACTATCAATATGTTTTTTTCTAATTAACTTATTATTAGACTTTGATATCCAAATTTTTATACGTTCAGATTTTACATCTTTACTTAACTTTGGTGTCTTTTTGAAACTTTGATACAAGATACTTTGCTTTGTAGTATTACCTTTTTTCTTTTGTGAATTCTTTCCAAATCCTAATCCGTTTCAAATACCAGAAGGTTTCAAAATTTTAATTAAATTATCAAGATCTTGTTTTCCTTCATTAAACTTTGAAACATTATTAGTAATTTTTTCTAGCTTATCCTTTAATTGACAAATTTCAGTTTTTGAAATTTCTATACTACTTTTTAGTTCAATATTTTCCTCAATCAAATTATTATTCTCAAGTTTTAACCTATCTATTTCACTAAGTTGTGTTTCATATTCGATAGACTTTTTACACTTTTCTTATGAAATCTCCAATTCTTCTTCTAAAATAACTTTTTCATCCTCTGATAATCCAATTTCTAGTTCTAATCAAATTATTTTGGCTAGGTGTTCTTTATTCAATTTTTTGATTTGTCTAAATTTATCATCAAGTTCCATACTTAATTCTAATAATTATTTATAGCTAAGTTCAGGACATATCTCATCCGTGTTAGCCATAAAACATACATTAGCTTATTCTCCATAGTTATCACTATCACTATCAGAAGATGATGGTGAATCGAAATCGTCCCAAGTGACTTTAAAACCTCTTTTCTTATTAAATTTGTCAAATTTGTTCTTTTTCTCATTGTTGCTTTTAGTTCAATCCTTCTTCATGTGTCCGTATTGATCACATTCATAGCACTTAATTTGAGATAGATATGTTGTATTGGACTTCCCTTTTTTTGGAACTTGGTCATCCTTCTAAATTTCTTGAATTTGTTGTAATTCTTGGTAATGAAAACTATCTCTTCTTCATCCAAATCTATGTCATCAATCTTTGATTAAAATGCTATGTTCTTCTTTTCAACATTTTGTTCTTTTCTTGCCTGTAAGTTAGCTTTATAGGACATTAAATTTCCTATCCACTCTTCAACCTTGAAAGTAGAAAGATCGTTAGCTTCTTTTATAGCTAATACCTTCCTTTCCCAATCCGATGTTAAAGAATTAAGTATTTGAGAAACTAAATCAAAATCAGTAAACTTAACTCCTAATGCCATAAGATTGTGTTGAATAGTTTGAAATATAAAGTACATGTCAACAATAGTTTCATTTTGCTTTATTTTGAATGAGGAGAATTGGTTTTGCAAAATTGAAATCTTAGTTTGTTTGGCCTTTGTTGTACCTTCTTGTGTAATTTGAAAGGTACGCAAAATGTCAAAGCAGTGGTACATAATATGACACGTGAAAATTCATTTTTATTTAGAGAATAAAATAAAACATTCATAGCTTCAGCATTGTTTGAGGCTAAGGTTTTTTGTGCATCGGTCCTTATGCTCATAGCAGTATCACGTGCTTCATATTTATTTTGTGTAGCAGACCATATTTCTAGATCATTGGCTTCCATAAAAATATGCGTACGGGTTGACCAATATGCATAGTTAGAGCCATTAAATAATGGGGGACGTGCGGTAGATTGACCTTCTTGAAAGATACTTGCCATATTAGTGATTCAAAAACTTATCATGGTACTTTTGATCAAAGCAAGCTCTGATACCAAATGAAAGTCTACAGTATGGTGGATCGATTATACAAATGACAAGTATATGACTAATTTAAACTATAGTGCAACAATAGTAAAGTATGTAAATAAGAATAATCACACCAGGGATTCTATACTGGTTCAGACCTCCCATCCTACATCCAGTCCCCAAGCTCCTCTTTGGAATTTTCATTCACCAAACAACCCTCACTTCACCCGGAGGAATAGGTTTACAATACGAGAGTTTCTTTTTCAAGAATATATTCTCTATTACATGGATTTTGACTATATAGTAAATTGAACTTCCTATATCTTTTGAATGATTTAATACAATATTATTAGAGAGAGTATGGAAGTGTATGATCTCAGATTTGTAGCTTTGATAGCAAGTGGATGATTAGAACAATAGATGATCAAGATAGAGAGTCGAGTGAATTAGTTAAAGTACTTTGATCCTTCTTGATTCTCGTTTATATAGTTGTCGAAGGTTGCTTGTAGTAGTTACATCTCTTCCGTTTCAGTCTAGAGTCGTCACTGTTCACTGGTGAAGAGTTGTGGAGGAGAGATGGAGTTGTGTCTCTTCGGAGATGACAGTTGTAATTAGTATTATTTGTTCCAAGCCCAGTTTCATACATCTGAATGGCGTTTTTAGACGTCTGAGAACCTATTATTATTTTTGTTCATCTTCTACATTCAGACGTCTGAATTTCTACATTCAGACGTCTGGCCTGTTAAGTGATGTTCTCTTGGGTTTATTCTTGAGTGTATCTCTCTTTAATCTTTGTGCAACTTTGTAGATGAATCTCTTCAGTGCTTTAGTCATCGTCTTGTCACAGTAATGGTTTGTCTTTCTTTGAATTCACATCTACATGGTTATATGATATATATGATTTTCATTATATAGTTGTCATCGTCGAAATCGTAAACCAAGGGTTCTAAAAAATTCACAACTATTCAAAATTCAAAAGACACGTCTTCAATGGCACATATGTCGACATACCTATGTATCCAATGTCGACATATTTATGTATGTTTTGAAAAACAAAAACTGTTTTAAGATGTTTCAAAACTCTAAATTTTTGTAGAAATATATTTAAAAATAAATATTTGGATAATGATGTACATAAGTTGATAAGGGATTATTCAAAGAAAAGAAAGTTGCTATTCAATGACTTTAACAAATTCATCTAATGTCTATTAACTATAAACTATAGTTTTGAACTCTTTTTGTCTTTGTCTTTAAAATCATTAGTCTTTAAATATCTTGATCATCTCTGATTCTCAATCTCTAGTCTATTTGCCGATCATCTTCAAAATCGATTATCCTGTAAATGTATAACCTATATAATATCTTGCTAAATATTCTATACAACTTGAAAAAACATCAATACCTATAGTTATATGGCTATTGTTATCAAAATCAATATCTACAGTTTTAACAATCTCCTCATTTTTCATGATGACAACCATGTAAATATATATGTTATAAAATATAATATGACTCCTCATAAATTGGTTAACTCCCTCTATTTTGAATGACTCCCTTTTAGTGTATGCATATATTATATTTCACTTTTTTCCCTCCTTTGTTATCAAAAATATGGGTAAAAAATAAACTCTTCTTGAATATGACATATTTATGCGATAATGTTGTATATGGAATTAAAATAAATAATAAATGTGAAAATAATATTTCTGATAAATAACTTATACATACAATTATAATTACATTCGTTCTACCATACATCACAAATTTTACATCTATTCATGAGTTACACGAAAAAGTGCAAACATAACTAGAGTTAATTATACAAATATGGCTAAAATGTACAACACAAACATTGTAACGAGACGAATTTTTGCCCGCTCGAAAATCGACATCCATACTTCAAATCGTATTCGAATGCCATAGATTCGACCGTTCAAATCCGATTCGCTGGAGCTTATAACAATCATTAAGTAAACAACACAGCGGAATAAAAGAATAATACATTGATATACAGCTTTGATACAATATCTGATACGACAGATGATCCAATAGATATCAATATACATCAGAGATATGATACAATAAAATAGCAGCGGAAAGAAAATAGATAACATCTAGCAGCGGAACAAATAACTCTAAAATAGTCTTCAAGAGAGAACTCCGAGAACTGCAACTCCATTTCCAAGAATCAATCCAGCAATAGCGAGAACCCCCAATAACGATGCACCAAGCTAAGCAAGTCTGGTCCGATCCAAAGACTGAACTAACTCTAGATAATCCACTATATCTAACTATCTGAAAAACCCAACTCTAGACTGCTCGTGTAGAAAATAATGAGCACCCAGAGTTTAGGAAAGAAACAATAAACTCCGGATCAGTCGTGGGACTGGTGTGAGCAACAAAAACAGTTTATCTTTTAAAACATTCAACAAAAGATTTTCAAAGTCAATTCGCAATGCTTTTAAAAATGAGACTACCATAAGGCCTCCCGCACACACACACAATGCAAACGCAGAATCAGAGGATATTTCTCCTTATGATAGTCAAAGATGCTTGATACGCATTAAAAGAAACATTTGATATTATTACTAGTGCATAGTGTAGGAAAAATTCATTTTGAAAATAAAGATATAAATCTTAGCCAGCATAGACATTCCAAACTATGCCTACTATAGCTACCATCCAAACAGTGGGGCGCCACCATAAGTGAATGATAGGTTCTGCAACTAATACCGTACAAGATCGTATTGTTTCTTTGGATTTCCAACGAATGGTCAGGCCAAGGAACTTCCCATTGCCACATGAGAATGCCTCTAGATGGACATCCCCGAGAACCAAACCGGATCTCTACCAACACAAGGCCGGGTTACCCCTAACTGAGTAACAACTGACCGAATATGCCATCCCCCGGTCCTTTGGGACCTTTCACCGAGCGCTCGTAATCAATTCACACAATCATAAAGTGTTTTCAACATGAGTAAGTATCTGGGCTCCATACCATGATACCACCCTTTTCCAGAAGGAAATGCACATATCCTAAAGGGCGCTACCCCTCATAACCTTGCTGCATCTTTCCTGTTTTGACCATTCACGTGGTGTGAGGCTCGATGAAGTCACGTCCACAAAAACATACTTTATACAAAAGCCATGCTTTTGGGTCAACAAATGATCATAGAAATGATCACAAAGATAGACGATCAAATAAATGATCCTATCACAAATAATCAACACAATGATCATTTCACAGCAACACTCAGCATGTCACATTACCAAATTGGGAATATATCGCTGATAACCTTCAACTATATAACCTGAGCTCGTACGTCTCAGAGAAGGGTGTTAAGCTAAAAGAATAAATTCTCCGCCACCAACAGAAATATATTTGAAAGAAATCAGCTTTATATCTCAATTGTAATGTCAGACATACAATCCATACAAGTCTGTTCCGGGATCGAACAGAACCGAAGGCACTTACAAAGAAGTCCTCGCAATCCGGATATTCACAATCCCGATCGGATTTCCCATCACTTAGGGAGTTTCTATACCGGCGCGACTCGGTGCAGAAACAATCGATAGGTCATCTTATCGCTTTCGCAAATACCCGGTCTTCATCACCGGTCTTCAAATGCTATCCATAACGACGTATCACATATTCGGAATGGGTTATACGACACAAAGGTCCTTTCCCGGCTAAACCGACTAGTGAGCACGATATTTCAAAAACAAATGGATAATGGGATTTCAATTAAGTCACAACTTATTACCCAAAACTTTTCTTCAAATGGCTTAACAAATTACCATTTTCAATCTTTAAACAAAAAGATTCATTTTCACAACCTTTAACGGTTTAAACAATTTTCACATTTTTTTTAATCCTTTAAACAAAAGATTCATTCACAGATTTTCCAAATTAATTTGATTAACTCGTTAAATCTTTAAATCAAAGATTTAACTTATAGCCTTCAAGACAATTTCATTTCAATTTGATTTAAACAAATCATCAATTTAAATCTGTTAAAAATAAACAGATTTAATTCATAGCTTTCAAAAAGAATTCATTCATAACTTGGAAAAACCATTTTTCAACTCAATCTTGAAATTCCTTTAATTAGACTAGAATTTCATTTCTTATCTGAAAGCTTTTTATTCTTTTTAAACAAACAGTTTTCCTTTTGAAAATTTGGTTCATCTATACGAGTTAAAGTTCTTTGGTTAAATCCAAATTCTCAAAATTATACTTTTAAAATGGTTTAACTCATAATGACTAGTATAATATCATTAATCCTTAGTTTCAAATTATAGAATTCAATTCCTACTTTTGAATTCAAATTAAATCAAATTATTTAAATTCCAAACTTAATCAAGTAATTTAAAATAAATTTCCATTCCAAAAGCTTTTCACATTTATTCCGATTCCATTTCCAAAACATTTGAATTTAAAAATTCAAATTTAAAACTATTTCAAACATCTGTGACTTAACCGATTTCCTCATGAAATCCATATTTGTGTGTGTATGGTGTGGTCCAGGGTTTTAACACAATAGTGCAACATCATTCAATCATCACAGATTTAAAACATAGAAATATAGTTGATAAGCGATATAAGCTATAACGCTCATCTTCATTCAAAGATTCACAGATAATATATAGATGTATCATCAATAAATGAATAAATTATACATACCACAATTTACAGAATAACCTATCACAAATCAGATAGGACAATCAATTCAAGGCATCTCATACAATACAATCATTCATAAGTAAGGTCAAGTATCCAATAATGATTTATAAGCAAGATCAATTAATCGTTTAATCCTAATCAAATCTAATTTATTTCCAAGTAAATAAATTTAAATTACTTATGAATTTATTATCCCATTCTGGTTTATTAATTCAAATCATTTGATATAAATTAATTTATCAAACACTTTAATTAATTAAATTATTCTAAATCAATCATATTAATTATATTGACTCTTGAACCAATTATATAATTAATTAACATCTTAATTCATTATTTCAAGAAATTTACTCCTTAATTACTTACCATTTAACAATCATCTCATAATAACAAATCATGAATTACCAATTTATCTTTATCATTAATTTAATCAAAATATTCAAATTTAATTACAATTAGTAATTAACCCCTTAATTGCTTTCATAAATTAATTAACCTTTAATTAATTAATTGTCCTCAAATTAATTACCTTAATTAATTTATCACATACATTAATTTTTCCTTAAATTAATTATTCGTTAATCATTTGATTTATCAATCTTTAATCATTAACAAATTATCCTTAATTAATTTAAGATAAACCATAATTTTTCAACATATGAATTTTAAGTTTAAATAAACTTAAAAATTATCTTTTTATTAATTCATTTCTTCTTAATTAATTATCTTAATTAATTAACTAACCTTTTATTTATAATTAAACCCTTACTTTCTTAATTAATTAAATCCAAATCATTAATTAATTTAACTTAACATTTTAATGAACTATCTTTGAGATAAAATCATAATTTTTATAATTGATTCAATTATCTTTTCTCAAACACTTTTGAAAACATTTTGTTTCAAATTCACTTTTAAATTCCATTTCAAACTATTTGAATTTAAAACAGCTACAAATTTAATTTTTCAATTTTAATCTATTTTAAATTCAAATTTTTCTCATACGTTCAATTGCTTTTAAATTAACTTATTTAACTATGTAAGTTCAGATTTTTTTTAAATAGATAAATTATTTAACTTGTAAATTCAAGTTTTAAACATCTGATAACTTGTTTTAAAATCTCATAATTGTCGTCAGGTTTTAAACTTGGAAACAGAACACTCTCAAAACAATCCTGAGCCAAATCTAATACTTTCCCGAGTCACTCACGAGTAAAATCCCTCACAACTTCGAGACCACTCATTAAATTACCCGAGAAAATTGAATAACGCATCTTTCGAACTTCACCAGGTACAAGAAGATGCACCGTGCACTTGCACGGTCGCCGTGCGACGTTCTGACCATCACCACGATCATCTACATGACCACGATCATCCATTCATACACTCCAACCCACCAAATCTCCCTCCTTCACACGAAAATCGAAATCGAGTTCAATGCCAAAACCTGGAACAAGTACAGGACTTCCTCTCGAAGCCTGTCAACGTCTCGTGTTCGACGCCTCAACCACTGGAGTTCGTGCAACTCCGGCCACCGCCTCATCTACACCCCAGCCTCCATCACCCCCAGTCTCGTGCAACTCGATGCACTGTGGACGTCGAACGAATCAAATTTCAAAGCCTTGGTAAAACTAGGTTTACAAACACAAATCGTTCGCCGCTGTCGCCACTGCCCTCGTTGGCATCCTCGACTATTTTTCCTGGCAACTCCATAGGCTCCTCCATCTCCACAAAAAAACCCGACCCCTCTGATCAACTAGACCGACCTCGGCGACTCGAAATGCAAAATTCGAACGAACCCAAACTACTCACAAACTAGATCGCTAAAAATTATGATATGAGCTTTAAAATTCACGTCTTCCAGTGAAGATTCAAGCTAAGTATCTGAATTCGAAAATTTCAAGATTCAAATTTTGATCAATTTGAAGTTGTGCTCAAAAATATCTCTTTCCAGAGGTGATACCAAGTGATTTTAATTTGAATTTATTTTTTTAAATTTAGTTCAGAGTTAAACAAACAATAGCTATTTTGATCTCAAGTCCAAATATTTAATAGTTTGGGAAGAAATGATTTTTTTTGAAATCAAACTTTGGTTTCAGAGTATCAAAGAGTAAACATATATGAGCACTCCCAGTTCCAATTTATATTCTGAGGTTCCTGTATTTATATGTACAGGTTTATTCACCAATATATATATATATATATATATATATATATATATATATATACACACACACACGTATATCTCACCCAATCAACAAAGTCTCAGATTTTACCATACAACTAAATTGAAGCTTAAAATATTATATATGAAGTTACTCACAGGCATTTCAATAAACATAGAAAACTGGGTTGAGTTACTCACCTGGTTTTGTTGAAGTGGAGAAGAACAGAGAACTACTTTGAACCAGGTTGCTTTAAATTTTTAAACAGCATTTGCTAGAATCTTCTCTGGTTTTCATTGATTAATGTTTAAACTGAGTTGAGTCTTATTTGCATGGAGTTCCAGGTTGCTTTGTTTCACCTTAAAACTAAATCTTGAATCTTTGCATTGCTGAGTTGATTTGTATTGTTATGTTTTGTTTTAGTTTTGTTTACTTCATTCATTTTTTTTTCTTTTTGCATATGGGGCTGATGCATACTATATATTGTACTAGAGGTATGGCATTAATTTATTGCTAGAGGTGTAATGTATTAATTGCTTTATACATGCTGAGAAGATGGCATTACATGCTTGTTCTGTTTGATTTACAACCTATGCTAGGATGTGCTGTATTTTATTATGTTGTAGATATTTTATACTTTGTTTATGCTTGCCTATATTTTTTTAGCTCGGCTGATGATACCCTTGCTTGGTGGCTGGTAGATGATGTTGTCTTGGGCTAGAGATGAAAGCATTTATTACTTTTCTTTGTACTTCTTTATTTCAGCCTGCAACACTTTACTTTGATTACCTGCATATTTATGTATTTGTTTTGTTATTGGTTAGACTTTAACTTATATATGTACAAATATATTTTATTTTGTTTCTTTCTTTTGTTTTATATTTTGAAATATACATGAGTTCTATATTTAATTTGTTGTTAGAATTTGTTAAATGTGTTTTACTTTTATATTTATTTATTTGTTTGACTCGACATTTATTGTCTTGTATTTCTAGTTTATATTTTAATTGTTATTATTATAATTAGTCTTTGACCCATTTATTTAAGATTATATTTTCAAATCCAACATATACATATATATATTCTCATATATACACATATATGCAAATTTTCAAATCAATTTGACTTAATATATTTTATATTTGAATCGGGGAAACTCGCTGCCATTTATAATCAATTTTACAAATTTAATTCAAAAATTCATTTAAATTATAAATTTAAATTCATAAAAATCCGGGGTCGTTACAAACATATTATGAGTACAAATTATAAATTATAAATATAAATTAAAACTTAGATATTTTTAGGAACTTTGAAGCATCCTTGGGATCCAAATATAGGAATGGTGTTGATAATTTTCCAATCTTCAATATCCATTTTCACTTTAGAGTTCGAGCATTTTGGAGTGTTATTTCTTCGTGAAACCAAAAATAAATTTTTGAAGAGAATCAAATTATTTTTCCCATTCTTTGATCATTTGCGTTTGACTCAACTCTAAATGTCATTGATTGTGAAGAGTGAAGTAAAGAGAATTCTTGAAAAAATGAAGAATTTCTTCTAGATTTTCACTTAGTTTATGTTTTGAAATGTTGTTATCTGAATACATTTCAGTGAAAAGAAATGTTTAAAAAATAATAAAATAGGAAGACGAATTGTTTTAGAGTTTTCTAGAAGAGAAACCATTTCATAGAAGTGAAAAGTCGAATTAATAACTAATCCCTTCAAAAAATAACTAACTTCTTAAAATTCAAAAATCCAAAAAAATTGTCGGTGTATGCCAACATATATGCAGCAATTTGCATGTTTTTTATTTCTATTTTTTTTATATTTTATATCATTTTAGTTTATTGTTCTAAAGAGCAAAAGAACATCATTAACAGTAGTGTAGGATCGATCTCACCCTAGAGGGGGGTGAATAGGGTGATGATATAAATTACAGAAATTAATTGCGGAAGCTTATAAAATACTTTCAACACAGATCATAGAACAATAGCAGCACAGATAATAGCAGAATAATAAATGCAAAAATAGAAACGACACAGAATTTACCCAGCTTCGGCAAAACCCTGCCTACGTGCTGCCCCCAAGGTTTCTACTAGAAATTAGATAGTCAGACGCTTACACACGTAAACTCGCGACACCCGCTATCGATTAAACCTAACTCTACGCTCAAAACCCTGCCACAACTCAGCCACTGAGTTGCGAATTCTCAAACTACGCCACGTAGTTTGTCCCCTAGTCACACGATTAGAAATTTAAATGGTTTAAAGGGAAATTACAAATTAAAACAATTTAAAAACACAATTAAAATAAAAAAAACCCTATTTTTAAACTATTTAGCCTTAATGCAAACAAGGCCGGCCCTATCCACTTTTTCTTTTATTATGTCGGCCGTTCCTTTATCTTGAGAATGGCGGCTTCGTCCTTCGATCCATATTAAGGCTTCGATCCAAATTAGGGTTTTTTAGAAGCTTCGACTCTAAATTGATCGAATTGTTTAATTGCGTGAAGTCTTGTTCGATCGAATCCTTGTTGCTCACTTCGGTTGCTTCGAGTTGATGGAGTTCGACTTCGATTCGGTATGTGATTTTCGTTTATGCTATTCTGTTATGCTTGATTGAACTCCATGGTTTTGACATTGCCGATGATGATTGTTTATATAGGGTTTGTAACCCTTGAGTTTCGTTCGTAAAAAATATGTTTGAATTTGTCAATTTATTTGCTCGGCCGGTTGATTGTGTATCGATGCTTGAAATTGATCTCTGACTTCTTCAATTCGTATATACTTGTGTTACTTGGTTAACACGGTGTTGATTCAATTTCGTGGTCACCACGATGTTGTTTTGCTTTTGACTTCGGCCATTTCTTATTTCATGAATTTCTAGCTTTGACTTGTACATTCGAATTTCTTTGATTTTGTTAATGCGATGTTGTTTAAGGCCCTTCTGTTCATCCCTATAGCAGCTTTGTGCATTTCTATGGCCATTTGTGTTTATCCCTGTAGTATACTCGAATTGTTAATTTCTTCTGGCTTCACTGTGAACTTTGGCTCTGGCCGTCTTTGTTTCAGTGCTTGCCTTGATTTTATTTGAACTTTGGTGAAGTGGTTAATGTCTCTGTACATTTGTTGCTTCCCTGACCTCTGCAATCCATTCATGTGTATCCATCCCTGTAGTATAACCTGATGCTTGAATGTGTTCGCCTGTTGCACTCGATCATATTGACTTCAGTTGTATTTTCTTTGAGATGCTTACAAGCTTGGTCTATATTCTGTTGCATTTTACTCTGTTGTTGTTGTATGGTCTTCTTAATGATACTGCATGATCGATTTGTTACTGTTCGAGTTCATTGTTCAGTTGTTTCACTGATGCATTGCCTTTGTGGTCTTCACTTTTGTATAGTCTGCACATGTTACTTGTATCACTGGTCCTACCTTTGCATATATGATCCTCTGGTGCATTTGTCTTTGTTAGAACCTTAGCCTTTGATGGTTCGTCTTGTTTGTTGGTTTAGTGGTCCACTTGCTTGGCCATTTTGTACTTCTGGTCTTTGTTTGTTTAATGGTTGTTGCTGTGTATGTAGTAGCCTAGTTTGCTGGTGCATATGTTTCATTTTGAAGTTGCCGTGTATGTGATGCATGTTTTGTTGACTTTGTTTGCTACCAGGTCAACATGTATATATACATACTTTGATCATAAAATTCATTTGTGTTGCACCTGTGTTGAATCCAGTTTTAAAACTCGGGTTTGACCTTGTGCTGAAGTCGAGATTTTATTTATATTGCACTTGAGTTGAACTCGCCTTTTTATTTGGGTTTGACCTTGTGCTCACATGTCCATGTAGCATTATCAAGTGTATATCGATATGCACAGCCTTGTGGCATGTACAGTGATACACTGTGCATGTCACATTGTTCGTGTGTGATGAATTCAAATATAAATCATGACGAACAACCCAAATAACCGAGGCAAATATTATTTTCAAAATTCACTTTTTATTTTATACCGCAAAAATATTTCTTTTTCAATTTTACTGCGTTAGTGAATATTTTTGCAAATTGCTCAGATGCTGGATTCTAACTGGAATGAAGTTGAAGATAAATACGAATGTGAGTGATATGTAGTGAGGAATTTATGTAAATATGAAATTGTGATGTATTGTAATCAAAATTGTATATGTATAGTGAGATCTTGAATTTGTACTATTTAAAAATGTAATAAATATTTGTTTGAATAAAAATTTCTGTTTGAATTCAAATTCTGTGTATTTAATTTTATTCAGCAAATATTTATTTAATCTATGAAAAATAAAATAGTACATTAACAAATACATTTAAACAAATGTATATATGTTTATTATCATCAAACAAAAATCATATAAGCGCATATTCAACAATCTCCCCCTTTTGATGATAACAAACATATATTTAAGATTTTGAATATGTTAAATGTATTTGATCATTCATATGCTCTAATTGCTCCTCCTATTTAAATGCTTCCTCTCTACACAAAGCTCCCCCTACAAATATGCATACAATTAAATAATATGCAAATGAGCCTAGATGCAAATGGAAAATATTTGACCTTTGCTTGATTTTATTTGACAAAATCTTAACTTTTCTCTCCCCCTTTTATTATCAGAAAAAGAATAATAGTATTAGAGAAAATAGAGATAAAGTGATCGATATTAATTCAACATTAAAACTAAATTGAATATAAATATTAAATTTCAATAAAAAATCAAACAAAAATCATAAATATTTTGTTAGGCGCATATTCCACTTTTAGAATGACGGGAATGATGTCATCGTATAAAACCATACAGTTGTGTCTATTTGTGGTATATTTATATCAGAAATTTGAATATCTACTAACCATGCATAACCGTTAGGACTTTTAAATGAGATTAGTAGTGTTCCAATTTTATTAAAAAAAAAAAGAATTCAAGTATCTTCTAACCACGCATAACCGTGAGGACTTTTAAATTGGATTAGAATCAACTTGTTTATTTTAAAAATCAACTTTTGATATGCGTTCCATACATGCATAACCGTGAGGACTTTTAAACGAGCATGGAAGCACATAACAAATTCCAAGTAATTCACCCATGCATAACCGTGAGGACTTTAAATGAGAGTGAATACTTTGGTATTATTTATTATTGTTTTTTACTATATAAAATTTTCTATTATTTAAAAAAATATAAAAATGAAAAACGAACGATTCCTGTTTAAAGTACCACATATCGACAAACTATATAGAATTTTGATAAGTGATGGTCGTTAGAAATATGATAGAGATAGAGATGGTCATGGAATTTTTACCAATAAAAAGTTTTATAACTTTGTTTAAATTTCTAAAGAAATTTACTAATTATACCGTCTCGAGTCATAATATATGATTAATATTAGCACTCATCACTTTTTCAATCACTATTTATCTTTCTGATAATTATTAGGGAGTCAGATTAGTCAAAATAGTCATTTAAAATCAAATTCAAAAATAATTATGAAATCAAATTTTCAAAATGACTAATATGAAAATATGGTCAAAAATAATTTCCTAGAAGGGGTTTTATAAGAAAAATTTCTGCTATTTGAAAATTATTTGAAATAAAAAATATGCAGATATTTTCTTTGAAAAACGATGTAGTTACTAAATGTCTCAAAAAATCACGTTCCACTAGTAATTTTTCTATCAACTAGCTTACCAGTGTAATCTGCATCTGAATTTCTTTTTCACTCAAAATTATCATTAATTGAATTCGATTGACCAAACCATGAAGTGTGCATCAAAAATTTCAAACTCAATTTTAACAGCATTTTAAATTACATTCTTTTGAATTTGAAATGAAGCCGTGTTAATAATCAAAAACCGAGAATATAGGGTTAGCCGAATTATAACCAAATGTATTATTATCCAACAAAACACTATTTTTAATCCAAAATGATATATATGAAGTAATTCAAAGAATCTAGAGATTATTATAGTGTTTTTGGCATAAGAATATAATTGGCCAACAACTTTGAATAAGCCAGAATCAAAATCATCATTATTTCATCATCTTCATTACTGGCTGATTTAATTTAGAATATGGTGCAGATTATCACATTTAATATATCGTTCAAATAAATATTCCTTTACCTGTTTTACCTTTACGATATTTTTCGTGGTTGCCCATTGTGATTCTGTCACCTTTATACTAGGCTAAGAAACTTTGCTTTGTCGCCCGTTGTGTTTCTGGAACAGCCAAAAATCCAGAGAACACTGTTGATGTTCCTTAGCCTGCCACCACACCTACACGGAAAAGGATTTATGTGACCTATTTGTTTTTATAGGTCCACGGTTGTTAGTGGCAGAATATTTAGAAAAATAATTTTGTGGAGACCCAAAAATATTTGTAATTGTTCCCTTCGGCACCCAAATTTGTTTAACTTTGAGAGATTTTATATTTGTGCCTTTTGGAACCCAAATTGGTATAGTTTTCACATGTTTGGGTCTATACCAATAATTATTGTGTCCATATTTTCTACAAATTGTGCACATAGAATTAACTCGATTAATATTGCATTCAACAATTTTTGATTTATTATATCCAAGTCCTTGTCTAACTGTATTAATAGTTTGCTTTCCTAATAGCATATTCAACTATTTTTCACTTTTTGAAAATTTATCTAAAGTCGTTGACAATTGTTGGACTTGTATTTTGAGAGATTCATTTTCGTTTAACAATTGTGTGCACCTTTTAATAGAATTCTCTCTCCTAGTATTTTCACTCTCTTTTAAAATCAAAATTTCATTTTCAAGTGATTTTATATTGATTTCTGATTTTTTAATTTATTCGTCTAATGTTGGACACTTATCACACTTAGGGATCCTACTTTGATAGGTTTTAACTAATTGGTCAAGTTGTTCATTTAATTCTATCAAAGTAACTTTTTCTGATTCAAGTTTAGCATATTTCTCCCTAAGTTGTTCAAAACAGCCATTTACTTCGTGGAAATAAATTATTAATTCAGAGTGAGTAAGTTTTGATACCTCGCTTGGCTCGTCATCGTCGCTATCAGTTATATTTTCATGAAGGCACATATCTGCTTTCTCACTCTTACTGCTAGAACTTTGATTATCTTCATCACTTGTATTCCACGTGGCTGTAGCATTTCTCCGTTTTGGTTTCTTTTCAAAATCGCGTTGAAATCGAGGATAATTGGGCTTGATATCACCGGGTTTGTTGCAAATGATCCCGTATTCTTTCGAGTTGTCTAGTGCTTTGATTGTTCTGCTTTTTAATTTTTGATTTAGAGATGGATTTCCGTATTTGTGATTCCATCTTTTGAATTTCTTCATTATTAATGCTAGCTCAGCTGCTCCATAATCATCATCCTCATCACAACTGCTTTTTACCAATCCTGTTAAGCACATTTCTTTAACAGAGTCGGTTTTGGAGGACTTCTCATTGCTGTTGACTATTGCACCATATATTGCATTTAAAGTATTCCAGATTTCCTGTGCATTTTCACAATGAGAGATGAAATTAAAATTATCTTGATTAATATGAGAATATAATATATGCATAGCAAGAACATTAATCGAGATAATTTTCTTATCTGTTATATCACACCCATTTTCAATAATATCCCAACATTTAATAATGACAGATTTTAAATAAAATTCCATTTTCAATTTCCAATTCAAAAAATATGTTCCATCGAAAATAGAAGGAATAATATTAGAACGACCCTCAACAAAAGTATTATTAAAAGAAGCCATTTTAAAAATTCAAATTTTTAAAATATAAATTGGTTTTTGAAAAACGAATTTTTTAAAACAAAAATTGACTTCTATTCCTAGCTCTGATACCACTTGTAGGATCGATTTCACCCTAGAGGGGGGTGAATAGGGCGATGGTATAAATTATAGAAATTAATTGCGGAAGCTTATAAAATACTTTCAACACAGATCATAGAACAATAGCAGCACAGAAATAGCAGAATAATAAATGCAAAAATAGAAACGACACAGAATTTACCCAGCTTCGGCAAAACCCTGCCTACGTGTTTCCCCCAAGGTTTCTACTAGAAATTAGATAGTCAGACGCTTACACACGTAAACTCGCAACACCCGCTATCGACTAAACCTAACTCTACGCTCAAATCCCTGCCACAACTCAGCCACTGAGTTGTAAATTCTCAAACTACGCCGCGTAGTTTGTCCTATAGTCACACGACTAGAAATTTAAACGGTTTAAAAGGAAATTACAAATTAAAACAATTTAAAAACACAATTAAAATAAAAAACCCTATTTTAAAACTATTTAGCCTTAATGTAAACAAGGCCGGCCCTATCCCCTTTTTCTTTTATTATGTCGGCCGTTCCTTTATCCCGAGAATGGCAGCTTCGTCCTTCGATCCAAATTAAGGCTTCGATCCAAATTAGGGTTTTTTCGAAGCTCCGACTCTAAATTGATCGAATTGGTTAATTGCGTGAAGTCTTGTTCGATCGAATCCTTGTTGCTCACTTCAGTTGCTTCGAGTTGATGGAGTTCGACTTCGATTCGGTATGTGATTTTCGTTTATGCTATTCTGTTATGCTTGATTGAACGCCATGGTTTTGACATTGCCGATGATGATTGTTTATATAGGGTTTGTAACCTTTGAGTTTCGTTCGTACAAAATATGTTTGAATTTGTCAATTTATTTGCTCGACCGGTAGATTTTGTATCTATGCTTGAGATTGATCTCTGACTTCTTCAATTCGTATATACTTGTGTTACTTGGTTGACACGATGTTGATTCAATTTCGTGGTCACCACGATGTTGTTTTTCTTTTGACTTCGGCCATTTCTGATTTCATGAATTTCTGGCTTTGACTTGTACATTCGAATTTCTTTGATTTTGTTAATGCGATGTTGTTTAAGGCCCTTCTGTTCATCCCTGTAGCAGCTTTGTGCATTTCTCTGGCCATTTGTGTTTATCCCTGTAGTATACTCGAATTGTAGTTGTTAATTTCTTCTGGCTTCACTGTGAACTTTGGCTCTGGCCATCTTTGTTTCAGTGCTTGTCTTGATTTTATTTGAACTTTGGTGAAGTGGTTAATGTCTCTGTACATTTGTTGCTTCCCTGACCTACGCAATCCATTCATGTGTATTCATCCCTGTAGTATAACCTGATGCTTGAATGTGTTCGCCTGTTGCACTCGATCATATTGACTTCAGTTGTATTTGCTTTGAGATGCTTACAAGCTTGGTCTATATTCTGTTGCATTTTACTCTGTTGTTGTTGTATGGTCTGCTTAATGATACTGCATGATCGATTTGTTACTGTTCGAGTTCATTGTTCAGTTGTTTCACTGATGCATTGCCTTTGTGGTCTTCACTTTTGTATAGTCTGCACATGTTACTTGTATCACTGGTCCTACCTTTGCACATATGATCCTCTGGTGCATTTTTCTTTGTTAGAACCTTGGCCTTTGATGGTTCGCCTTGTTTGTTGGTTTAGTGGTCCACTTGCTTGGCCATTTTGTACTTCTGGTCTTTGTTTGTTTAATGGTTGTTGCTGTGTATGTAGTAGCCTAGTTTGCTAGTGCATATGTTTCATTTTGAAGTTGTCGTGTATGTGATGCATGTTTTGTTGACTTTGTTTGCTACCAGGTCAACATGTATATATACATACTTTGATCATAAAATTCATTTGTGTTGCACCTGTGTTGAATCCAGTTTTAAAACTTGGGTTTGACCTTGTGCTGAAGTCGAGATTTTATTTATTTTGCACTTGAGTTGAACTCGTCTTTTTATTTGGGTTTGACCTTATGCTCACCTGTCCCTGTAGCATTATCAAGTGTATATCGATGTGCACAGCCTTGTGGCATGTACAGTGATACGCTGTGCATGTCACATTGTTCGTGTGTGATGAATTCAAATATAAATCATGACGAACAACCCAAATAAATGAGGCAAATATTATTTTCAAAATTCACTTTTTATTTTATACCGCAAAAATATTTCTTTTTCAATTTTACTGCGTTAGTGAATATTTTTGCAAATTGCTCAGATGCTGGATTCTAACTGGAATGAAGTTGAAGATAAATACGAGTGTGAGTGATATGTAATGAGGAATTTATGTAAATATGAAATTGTGATGTATTGTAATCAAAATTGTATATGTATAGTGAGAGCTTGAATTTGTACTATTTAAAAATGTAATAAATATTTGTTTGAATAAAAATTTCTGTTTGAATTCAAATTCTGTGTATTTAATTTTATTTAGCAAATATTTATTTAATCTATGAAAAATAAAATAGTACATTAACAAATACATTTAAACGAATGTATATATGTTTATTATCATCAAACAAAAATCATATAAGCGCATATTCAACAAGTAGAAATAAAGTCTCTAAGAAAATTTCATTAATAAACTAGAGAGATACATAAATATAATGAAAAATACATGAAAATAAAATAAATAAAAACTAGAGAACATAAGGATAGCTAAATAGATCTTGAATGATGATGATGAAGATGAATAATTTCCACCAAGATTTCTAACAACCTTCCCAAAGTATTTACCCACTTTGTTCGAGAGGCTAGTGAACTTTTTACTAAAGGAACATTTAAGCTTTTTTTGTTTTTGAGAAGCTTTGCTTAGTTTTTAAGAATTTCATTGTTAGAATAACGCAATGGTTTGTCAAAGTTTTCTGGGGAAGTATCCATCTCCTTCTCTTCTTCTTGTTCTTCCTCCTCATTGATTTTCATACGTCTCTTTCTTCTTCTTAAAGGATTTCTTGTTCTTCTTATCTTATTAACCTCTCTTCTTTTTCGGTAATAAATTCATAGGTTCAAATTGAAATGGGATGTGTATGAGAGAGAGGTTAGTTCTATTGAATTTTATGAGGAAAAATGTTTCCACCTCCTAAATCAATACCAAAATAGTTAAAAATTCTAGTGACGTACACACCATTATAAAGTGTATTTTCATATCTAGAAATTTTCTTCTGAACAAAGTCATCCAAAATCACTTGAACCCAATTTATATCATATTATCTAAAAATAGTGAAAAGAGCTTTGAAAACTTTTTTGGGTGGAGTTATTGTAATATCTCGTTCTCAATGTAATACTTTGTTGTAAAATAAGAGTCATTGATCTTGTTTTAGGCCTAAGATTTTTGCTATTAAAATCATACTCTTCATTGTTAGAAAATAAATCACGCATAACTTCTCTATTTCCATAATCAATTTCAAAAGTGGAGAGGTCTTTTCTACTACTTTTAGAACCAAGAATTTGACCGAGAATTTTGAAGTGTAAAATAATAGTTTTAACACTACTCCAAATTAGACCTTCTTCTCCTTGATAAAAACTTTCCATTAAAATTAGCATAAAACATTTTAACCAAATCGGGATAACATTCAAAATCATTCTGAGACAAATCGGTTAAACTAATAATACCATTTTCTTAAGAAAATTATTGTAAACCGATAGAATAAGCTTATTAAAATTTGCAAAACTTCCTGAGAAGACTTTTCCATAAGTAGCACACTCATTATAGGTTTCAACAATGCACACTTGATCAATGAAAATTTGACTTTTGATAAGCCTAACGGCTATGAATGAGGAGGGTTAATTTACGAAGTTAGTATTGATTTGATTTTGAAATAAAATGTGACGACCCGTAATTTTTGGATGTTAGAAAATGAAATATTTAATTGATTTTAAATATTTGAAAATTTAATTTTAGCTTGAATTTCAAATATCACTATTTATTTTATAATTAAATAATTGAATTTAATAATTGGAATTTGGGTAAAATGTTGAATCTAGAGTTTTAAGCCTATTCAAAACAATTTGAAGGCTTTTAAATTTTATATTGATAACACTGAAGATAGTAAAAGTGTTAAAATTGAATTTGGAAGTGTTTTGTTAAGATTTGAAATATATCGTTTAAATCGACGTTTAAAAATAGCCTCCCGAGGCACAGTCTCGGATTTCGACGAAACCAGTTCCATTGGATCCGCAATATAATATTATTATCGGATTTCAATTTTCGTAGTATTTGGAGTTGTTGTGTGAGCGTACGATATATAAATGCGTTGAAATCTTTATAGAATTCAATTTAAAAACTTATATTTATATTTGGTCAACATCAGCTGAAATTTATATCTACGTCAACCCTTTTCTTCACTTCAGCTTTTCCTTATTTCAAGGCACCGTAGCCTGATAATGTTGGCACGATGTCTCCCCTTTTTAAAATATCGCTGTCTTCCTCGAAAAGATTTATGGCCCATCTCTTTAAAATCTTTCCCAAATTAAAAGCAGGCTATCTCGTATCCCTATTTCCTTTCCTCCCCGTTCAAAATCGAAACCCAGATAACGAAAAATCAATCTTTTTGTTCTTCTTTTCACATGAATCTATAGCCGAACGAACGTGGGTCAAAGTCCTCTTATCTCCTTCACCTTTCAATTGTTTAAAAAATAATAATTAATTAAACCCTAATTAGTCGCGATCGAGGATATTGATTTAGGGGGGAAGCGCACGTGTAATCTTTGATGCACGCGATGGTGGTTGGAGCGCGCGCGTGAATGGCAATCTGGTAAGTTCTTGTTCACCATAGGTTGCGGCGGAGGGCAGTTGGTGGTACGATTTGGGTTCGTCGATGTGTGGGTGTTACTCGTATGCAGTCAAGGGTGGCTGAGTTATCGTCGTTGTCATTGAGGCAGCGAGAGGGTAGAGTGTTGGGTAGTAAGGTATATAGATTATCTTTAATTTAATTCAGTATATATCTGTTAGGGAATATATAAATATGAAGTTTAATTTAAGCTTAGATTGTTATCATAATTGCGGGTTAACAGAAATTTTTTATGCAGGTTCGAAAATCATATATAGATCAGAAACTATATGAAATGCATACATCAGCTTACCATTTGATTTTAAAAAATATATCTTATGGTAATTTAATTTTATAACATTTTGGATTTAATGATAAGTAAGTTTAAAGCTTTAAAACTTTAAATTTAATTATATATACAGAAGAAAGAAATTTTTTAATTTAGTATAAAAGGAATATATTTGGTAGGAATTTTTAATGTTGAAAAGTTTCAAAATATATATAGATTATCGTTTTAGTATATAATGTTCTTCTTAATTGGAAATTAGTTTTACCTATTCAAATTATAAATCTACATAGATAAACAATAAATATGTATATATATATAAATGATTTTGGGGGGATATAAGGATTTTAAAATCTTGAAGAGGTTATAAAAATTAGGTTTTCAGAATGTATACAGGTTATTTATGAAAGGAAGATTAGTTAAAATTAAAATTAAAATTAAAATCAAATTAATAAATGGAAATTTATTTTCGATAAGTTCGAATGTTAATTAATCGTAAATTGTTTTTTTCAAGGTCTATAACCATGAAGGAATGGTTGAGTTGGAAATGGACTGCGAATTAAAGTAAAAGGTGAGTTAATCTTACTCACCTGGTTATAATTTAAATTTAAATGGTTAAATTTAAATAATTTATTGATTGATTTGATGTGGTGTGTTAGATTATACATCGTAGTATATAATATATCTTGGAATGATTGATTTCCCGCATTACATAGCGGATGAGACCGTATGCGCCGTATAATAGCGGATGATATTTTATTTAATCCCGTATACCGTGATATTCCACCTCGAAGTGGAATTGGTATTTTATGTTGTGCTAACGTCTGTGGATGCAAGGAAACAGGTTGGAGGGATCCAACTGGATTCCTCAACATTTATTCAAATTATTTAATATTCTCTGTTGTGATTATTTGATATTCTATGATGAATTATATTGGAATATTGAATGCTATAGTTTGCTTGAATATAATTTTGTACATTGAACTATCAAAATATATAATTTGGATTTTTGGAAAGACGATAAAAGAGTGAAGTTTTAAGAAAAATAATTATAGTGAATTGGAATAAATTAAGAGTGAATTGAAAAGGGATGATGTGATATTAAAATACTAATAAATAATTTCGCGTATGGAAAAAGGGTTTTGAATAAATAGAAATTAATGAATTGTAAACTTAAGTTATATCATTTAAAGGAATAAAGAATTATTTTAAAATTTAAGGTTTAAATTTATTTAAAAGGATAAAGAAGTAATTTAGGAAATCTAAAATTGGTATTTTCAGCTAAAAGTATTTTAAATCACAATTAAGAAATAAAATATGAAGTTAATGGATTTTGGAATAAATGGAGTTAATTGGAAATCAATTTGGGAATTGATTTAAGTGTGTAAAACCGGGAATTTTAAAGGAGAATGTGGCTGTGAAATTTTTAAACTGAGTCTAGAAAAGCAAAGTAATATATCAGTGGATATTTGGAAGAATATGGGAATTTATTAAAGGAATGGGAAAATTTTGTTTAAAATAAATAGTGATTTATTTTTAAAGAATGTGAAGAGAAGTATATTTTCCTGGATAGCCAAGTACGTTTTCAAAGTAAATTTTTAAATATAAGATAAAAGTTTTAATGTTGTTTTTAAAAGCATGTTTTAGAAAATTTATTATTTCTAAATTTTTAAATTCTAATGTAAGTATTTTTCAAATCTATTATCGTAGTAATTATTTAAAGATGACTTAATATTTTTTTAAAGGAGAAAATCTAGGTTTATATTTTATAAAGTAACCTTATTTTAATTATTCCTAAAGTATTATTTTTAATAAGGTATTAAAGTAGTTTTTTTAAATTTAAATGTTAAAGCATATTTTTACAATAAAGAGTTTTTAAATTTATTTTAAAAATCTTAAGTTTTGTGCTTGGTGATTTCAGTGGAAATAGAAATATTTGGGAAATTTATTCTGTAAAAGGAAGGTAATTTGAAACTGTTTTCGAAAGGGTTTGAAAAGTGAAAATATTTCTTGCGAAGATATTTTGAGATAAATAAATAATCTGGGAAATTATTTATTGTTTGATGGTTTTTGTGAATGTTAATTGATAGTTAAATAACCGACTATCAATATTGGACAATGCGTTGATCGTTTTGCAGAGACTGGGATCGGGATTAATTTCTCGAAAATCACTTCGATCCGGTTTGTATGTTTTTGTGGAAAAACGAGTTCGGAGTCGAAGATGGAGCAGTGAAATGCAAGGGCTAGTCACTACTAATCCTGAGGATATTTCCAAAATGGATGTAGTAGGAATAGTGCCTTCGGTTCCGTTCGAACCCGGGACAGAATTGTATGGATGAATGCTTTCAGAACATCGTTAGGTGGGCGATGAACATTCTAAGGGATATGTTCTAAATGGTAACACTTAGCCTCAAGCCTCATCAACCGGGAATGACTGAAAATAAGGGGTTATGCAGCAAGGCTAGGTGGGTAGCACCCATTTCAGGGTGAGGTCATCCCTGTCTAGATGTCCCTTTTTATTTCGTCTTAGTGGTGTGGTTGTTGATCACAACCGTGGGGTGATCTTACTCGGGATTATCCAGTAAGGGATAGTCTCGGTCTTGTGTTGCAGGGTGTCGGGTGTGATCCTCGGTATGCTGATCTAGACCAGGTACCGTGACAGGTGGTACCCCAGTGCCTAGTCATTAGTTGGAAATCCATTCTCCCTACGCGCCTTTTACGAGTTTTGTTTGTATTACCCACTCTGCGGCTAGTAGCTGGAATTTAACAGATGTAACAATTTCGGCTATTTTAATAAGTATTTGTATATAGACCCTATTATAATATCATAGAATTTTAATAAAAAGTGTTTTAGCTATCGTAAGGTAAAAATCCGACATGTTTATTGTGGCGTGGTCTTACGAGACGCTTTTGTTTTCAAAAGGATTTTTGAAACTTTAATAATCAATTTGAGTGTGATTTCTCACGATGGTATTCCAGACTGACTCGGGTGTTATTTAACTATAATGTTCGGGTCAGACCGAGTATTATAGAATACAGGATATGATGCTGTGGAGCTTAGGAGACGAGCTGGATGGCGACACGTACTTCCGTATTTGAATATTATTCCGCTGTGTATCCAGTCGTATGTTATTGAGGTTGAACTCTGATGACGTAATGTATAAACAAATAAATTTGTTTTTGTGTAAAGATCTATGATTTTCTATTATATTTTATTCCGCTGCGATGGTTAGATTCTGATGTTGTTTCCTATCTTCTTCTTCTACCTCTTCTTCTTTAACCCTAGTGGTTCGTATTTCTGTTCAACTTGAGTTGATTGATGTAGAATAGTGTTGACTCAAGGGGTATGGATTTGCGGGTCGTTACATAAAATGTGTATGTAGAAGATAATGTAAGAAGGATTGAACAAATAGAAGTCGAATTGTCGTGTAAAAGGTGAAAAGATGGCTTTTAAAATTTTGAAATTAATGCAAAATAGAGGGAATTTCAAAATTTTAAATTTTGGAAAGATTCTCAAAATTCTATTTGATATATCGACATAGCTATGTGACATATGTCGACATATAGCCCGAAATTCGAAGTTCAAAAAATTAAAGAAATATATATATATATAATATAATATAATATATATATATATCGTATTTTACATATATGCATGTATGTATTTATATGTATATGTATATGTATTTATATATATATATACTTTATTATATATATTTATATTTATGTGCATACTCTTATTATTGTATAATTATTCCTATATTAAGTAATTTCCAGGAAAATAAAATATGAAATGTAAAATTTATCGATTTTGCTGTTTCCTTTGTCTACTCTGGTTAATCTTCCCCATGATAAAATACATGTTGATATTTTCAGTGTCCGGTCCATTGTTACTTGATGTTTTATTAGAACCATTCAAAGTTGCACTGTAAGCCTTTTTCTCTTTTTGAATGAATCAATGTTTGGTGAATTATTTGTTTTCTTTTGGTGCGGGTAGTCTCTTCGTAGGTGGCCAGATTTAGCACAACAGTAGCACTTAAAAATATTTCCGCTTTTAAAATTTTTGTTTTTGGTTTTATGAAAGTTGTTTATCTTTCTCTATTTCAGAAATTTTCAAAAAATTTGAGTCATAATTGATTTCATTTCGATAGCCTTATTTTCCCTTCTACCCTGCACCTGGGCTTCTAGGACATTAGATTGCCAATTAATTCTTCAATTGCAATATACTTATAATATTGGCTTCCTCTATTGCTAATGTCTTTTGATCCCATTCAGAAAAAGTGAATTAAGGATTATTCTAACTTGATCCTCTTTTTAGAAAATTTTCCCTAATGATATTAATGAATTAGCAATATCCTAAAATCTAGAATACATATAAAAATGGACTCACTTGGTTTCCTTTTAAAAAGTTGAAGCTAGTTGGTTATCATGAAAATCTTAGTTTTTTTTACTTTACTAGTACCTTCAAGTGTAACTTTATCCGAATTTCATAACCAGTTTTACAAATATAAACTCAACTAAATTCATTCTTATCAAGAGAGCAAAATAAAATATTCCTGTCCATAGAATTATTAATTGCTTGTGTCTTTTAGTCTGGTGTCCATGTTGAAATTCAGTTTGAGGTTCAATATACTCACTCTATATAATATTCCAAATATCTAACCATTAGATTGTAAACAAATTTTCATCCTACATGACCAGTAAGTATAATTACTCCAATTGAATAAGTGGGATCTAGTAGTAGATTGTCCTTTTACAAAAATGTTCTACCGGTGTTACTAGCCATTTATACTTTTCAAAAATCAAATAACAAGTTTTGGAAAACCTAAGGTCCTGATACCAAATGTGGGAAGCTGTGCAGTATAAATTATACTATAGTGAACGGATCTAAAGGCTACTTTAATACTTGAGGGGGTGAATAGTGTGGTATAACTTATACAGAATTTTTCTAAATTGTTTTAAGATTTTAAATCAAACATAGATAATCAACACAGATATATATTAATGGGCAATCACAAATATATATAAATACAGTAAAAGTAATAGAGACGACGCCAGGGGTTTTTATACTGGTTTGGATTAACCAATCTTACATCTAATCCTATACAGTGTATGTACAGATTTCCTATCCAACGCCTACTCTAGCATGCAAATCAGAATACAGCCTCAATTTCAAGGCAATGAGATATACCCTCATAACTTTCTGAGCCTAGGGTAGACTCTCTTGATTTAATTAAACAACAAGATCACCCATTCAATTTAAACAAGCAAGAAGCACGCCCACTTGATTTGAATGGGCAAGGAGCACACCCACACAAATAATAGTATAGAGTTGTTGAATTAAAATACAAATAGTTGAGATACAATATATCCTATAGTCCTTTGATAGTACTTTGATCTTTGAGTTTTATGAGAGTACTTTCAAATCAATTAGTATATTATAGAGAATGGGTATTGTAAAGTAGATATTGAATTTGAAGAATATAGAAAGTAGATTTTGTGAAATATATAATGAGAATTTGGAGTAAGAAGGATATAGAGAAATTAGTTATTAAAATTCTTTTTCTAGTCCCGCTTAGATAGTGTTCGAAAGGATGTATCTATTCGCGAAGAGAGTAAACAAAATCGCTACTATTCAAAACTCAAAAGACACCTCTTCAATGATACATATGTTGACATACCTATATAACCTATGTCAACATACCTGTATATGTTTTGGAAAACAAAAACACTTTCAAGATGTTTCAAGATTCTGACTTTTGTAAAATTGTTTAAACATAATTTCTAAATACTTTAATACATAAATAAAACTCTTATAAAATATTTGTAGAAATATATTTAAAAATAAAATAAATATTTATTCAAGGACTTTAAAAAATTAAACTAATGTCTATTAACTATAAAGTATAGTCTTGAACTCTTCTTGCCTTTGTTTCAAAAATCATGAGCCTTCAAATATCTTGATCATCTCTGAATCTTGATCTCTTGTTATTTTACCGGTCTGTCTTCAAAATCGATTATACTGCACTTGTATAAATTTGTATAATATCATGCAAAATACTCCATACAATTTGGAAAAACATCAGTATGTATATTTATATGGTAGTTATCATCAATATAAATATTTATGGTATTAATAGGGTAGTGTTATAACTTTGGGTGACATTGAGTATTGACAATTTTGACCCTTTGTAATTTATTCGATGGTTTTGATTCTAAAAACTAGCAGGCCTACAGATTTTGTCAGAAGCGAAAATATTCGTTGAAATCACTTCAAATGAAAGATATTATGATTTCTTTTTCCGTGGGGTGGTAATGATAGTTTCTTGGACGTAACGTTTGAGGGATATGGCCACTTAAAGTTAAATAGTTTTTGGAATAGCTTAGCGGGTAATTAGTTTAAGGCTGGATTAGGCCTAATAACACATTTTGGGATTTGTATTCATAAGAAGTAATAGCAAAGTCGAATATCATTTCCCATGTTCCCAAAAATAGTTCTAATCTCCATTAATCATCTTCATAGCCGAAAAGCCATCTTAAACCATACTTTTGCTAGCCTAAACTTATCATTAGAAGACGATTAGCAAGGGGATTAGTATGACTACTATTTGAAATGCATTAGGATTCATGAAGAAAGTTTTTTTTCATGAGATTGCATTGATTTATGTGCATTTGGGTGATTGATGAGTGATTTGTATCCCTCATTTAATTTTAATTTCCATATAATGTTAAATATATGATTATTAAATGATTTTGAACTTTATACAAATTTTCATGTTAGTTCTTAACTTAGTAATGGCTTTAAACATATTAAAAAGATTGAATATTGATTTTGATTCGTTTTTGGGTATTTGATAATACAGATCGTATTTTGTTAGATCTAAGATGATATGAAAGTTTGAATTATGTTTGGACTACTTGGATGTTGCATGTGGCTTGTACATGGTTGTTTGCTTGTGTTTGAATTTGTTTATGCGTAATTTAAGAATAGTCATCATTTGAGTGGATCGGTAGTAAATTTGGTCGAAAAGTGATGAAATCGATATAGAGTGCTCACGATGGCCCAAAGACCCCATAGTGATTTGGATGTAGGAAGGTAGAGTTTTGGCCACTTCGAGGAGTGGTCAATGGTGGGGAGAGTGGTCAGGTAGCTTGTTTTGGGTCTTAAGGAGTTGACTTCGGGCGTAGTGCTTAGAAACTCAGCCTACTTAGCTAAAAACTTTAGGGAGAATGGATAGAACGAGAAGCTTTTTAAGACCTAGAAAAATTCATCCTTAGAAACCACTCGGCATCGAGAGGTGTAGGATTACAACTTTGGGAATTTTTTGCTATTGCTTCAGGAAGGGGAATGTAGCTCTTTAAGGAAATGTTTTTGTCGAGAGGTTTGAACACATAGCCAAAAATGGCTAAGTATCAAACCGAAATGGTCATCACCGACCACTCTTAAGTGACCGCCCACTTTTGATAGTGGTATTTTGGTAGGAGATTTAGGGTCATGAGGAGGAGGCCTTGTATAGCATGCCATGGAGATTCATCAATTCGTTCGATGTTTGATTTTTGCATTGCGGCTCTATGACGAGCGGTTTTGACAAAGAAGCGTTGATGTGATGCTTCGATGTGATTGCTTTGGAATTTTGATGAAGGATACTATGATTTTGGATGGACGTCTAGAAATGTTTTGGACTTCGACTGATTGAAGGCATTAGGCGCTTGATCAAGTACTTCACGAGGAAGTGAGTATTGTACGAGATGAGTCACCGAGTGATAAGTGTTGAATGATCACCTAGGAAGTAAATAATAGGCGGTTCTACTATAGGTATGTATGCTATAAATAGGTGCTCATATAAGGCAGCGTAGTCTGAGTGTACATTAGGGGTGATTTGAGTGCACCATGAGTTGGATCCATGAGCTGGACATCTAATGGTCTATTTTTTCTAGCCACCCGAGTGCAGCGTGAGTATTGACCTTGATTATTGAGCATCGAGTACCTAATACTTTGAGTAATGGTAGATCATTCTAGTTGGTTGTATGAGTTATATACGGGCATATAAGAATGTGATGGTTGCTTTTATTTCCCTGATTACTGTAAGTGGCATGATTGCTAAATTGCATTAATTGATTTGTAATTGAGATGGATGTCTTATTATGTAGATATTACTATATGTCAACAACTTATTCTATACTATGAGTGATAGTACATCATATGATGATAGTTTTGTATGTATTTGAGTATGTACTAACCTGTTGGATGCGGGAACAAGCCATGTATTATTCCTCATACTTATTGTTTCAGATACTACATCCGCATTCATAGTATCTTGAGATTATTTATCGCTCACACCAAACTATTGGTTGACTCAAAGTTTTAGGCTTTGCTTCTTATTATCTTTAGTACTCTTAAATGAGTAGTTTAGGTAGTAGGTCTGATATTAGCACATGATGATGTTCAGAGGATGAGCAAGAGGCTGGCGCTACTATTTATGTTATTGTTAGAGTTTCATTTGGTTATTCCACCATGCAGCACTATAGAGCTTTATCGGTGCTACTTTTTATCTAGAAGCAGATATTTGAGTTTTTTATCAATTGTATAAACTACATTACTTTTGTATAACTGTATTGAACTTGTGCTCTGATCTATTATGTTTCATATAGTTATGTACTTATATTTCTATCTCACATGTTTATATCTGTCTTTATTATTATATTTTATCCTTGCAATGTGAGATATCTGACATGTTATATAATTATTTTAGTTACTTTACCTCTTGATTATCAACTCTTCATCAGCTGGGTATCATTGCAACGCACTATACATGTATATTAGATACCAAAGGTGTCGAGCAGTTGTCACACTTGGTAAGGGTCAGGTTGCGTTGTTAACCTAATTTGATACATGGATCCATCATAGAGTATAAGTTATCAGTCTAGGATAGATCGAGCTATATGAGAGAGTGTACTTCTTATATTTTGGTTATCAAAACTATATGGTAATATATATAGTATAAGTCGCATTGCACAAACGAGTACCATTGGTGCAGCTTTCCCTTAAGAAAGGTTGTTTGTTGTTATTGAAGGTTCTAAGAATGAGTCAGATGATAAGGAACGTTGCTAGGACTTTAGTGTCTAGACTTGAAAAGGGAGCAGGCTCGGGGGAGGCTAACCCTGATTTGTGAGCTAGGTTTATGGAGATGATGAGGAACATGCTTTAGAATGCCCAATGGTTACTCCTATTGTTGCTGTTGGTGGTGGTGCTCCATTATAGGCCCCCATAGTTGACTTATATAAATTAAATAAGGACTATTATAACCTTGATGGTAAACCATTTCTTAGAATGGAATCAGCTTTAGAGGTGCAGGAGTTGTTAATCACCCATGAGCATACCTTCGAGGACTTAGAGCTTGAAAACGCTATGAAAAGGAAGTTGGCTTTTAGACAACTTTAGGGACGAGCAATGAACTGGTCAAATGCCGTTATGATCGCTACTCCTGAGGATCGGTTTACTTGGGAGCGGTTCATAGCTTAGTTTGAGGATAAATTCATGTTGACTGCTCAAAAGGCGGAGCTTTTTAGAAAATTTGCTGGCTTGAGGCTGGGAGAGATGTCTCTGTCAAGTATGTGACCGAGTTTGATACATTGTCGAGTACTGCTTATCTTTCATTAATACCACTATACTAGACACTACAAGAACAAGGGCAATTTCTGACAGCACGCAGTCGTCAACGGCCATCGCAAGCCATCGGAATACAAGCACGCATTTTGTCCAATTCCGCCAGCTTCGATGAAGAGATTGTGACGACTAGCAACGACTTTTCTAACGGCTCTTCCAATGCCTTTTCCAATAGCAAAGACGACCACGTGGCATGAAAATTTTCCATTAAGCCATTGCTAGCCATCGCAACTTTTGCCCAGAAAGCCGTTGGAAACCGTCGCTAACCGTCAAAAAAATGGCCAATAAGCCGTCATAAATCTGGGTAATTTTCTTTTTATGCAGTAGAGCATCACTTCCATGCCAATATATAACAAAACTAATCAAAATCAATATATAATTTAAATATATAAGCTGAAATCAATATTAATATAAAACTCAAACATCATCATATCAAACACAAGCATATTCAATCAATACAAAACAGACCTTTCATCATCAGTCTCACCCATCCAACTCCAATATTTACATCCAACATCAATGTACAATATATACATCCAACATCAAACTCCATATAACAATCCACAAATCAACCATCAAATTAACCACACATATCAATATCAAACACTACATGTCCGTAAATCAACCTTACCATCACTCGATATTTATATACACCAGTTTCAAAAAAAAGCAAATCGTACTTCATGACTCATCATCGGCTCCGAAACCACCAGACGAAGTGAATGCTCCATGACGCTCCACATACTCAGCCAAACGCTGGTTGAATTGCTTCATTTGCACTGCTCGGAGTTTGTCCTGCGCCTGCAGCTGTGCAATCTGCTATTGAAGCTCATTAATCTCTGTGTTGTCCTGAGCCCTTTGGTAAGCCCTTTGTGACGTCCGAGCCTACAAAACAAGTCGAAATATGTTTAAATTATTACATAACTTTTATAAAAATTAAGCAACTTTTACAACGTAGCTAACTTTTATAAATTACCGATTGATTGCCATAGCCGTAGCGCCTATTTCTTTGGATCGGGTCCATAATAAAGTCAAAGATCGTATCCTCCTCGTTAGTGTTCAACTGCTCCCGTCCAGAATGCTCAAGCTTCTACGACGTGCTTGCATAAATTTTTCCTACAACGCAACATTAAATACAAATAAATATTACATGACATTATTATAATATATAAATAATTAATTAAAATCATCATTATTAATAACTTATAACTTAAAATATACTTACATGTTCGCCTTATGCTTTATCATCCTCGTGCCAAGCGTACGACATTGTTCCCTCGTCGTTGTCTACCTAGCGGTTTGGGTATGCTCAAACACGTTCATATACAAGACGGGACCCCCACGTGCTCTTTCCTACAATAATTGGTGTATATTATTATTGTTTATACAAATTTATACTAAAAATGTTATACCTGTTCGTAACTGCAATTAATTAATTTATCAGGTCCTCATGATGGTGGTGAAATGATTTTGAGCCACCAAGGTGTGTGACTGGATTTTTCTGCTTTTTCGTAGAGTTCCCGTCCGACTCCACCTGCAAATTATAAATTATGGTTATATTTTACAGGTATAAATTATGTATTCTGTACTGATAAACTAAGGTGATATCTAATAGACTTGCCTTGAATTCGTCGCTACTCCACCATGCGACCCAAGCATCCCAGACGCTGGCACCCATCCAGCTTGGCTTCTTCCCAGTTTTTCTTATGGTAGACATCGTATCTTTATAATTCTTTTCCACTGTTGAATTCCAGTGGCGCTGGCAAAGAGACATGTCCTCCTCTTGTAAGTATACTACCCCATGTATATATGTTGAAAAATTATAAGTTATACATTTATACTTAGTTAGCAAATTGTGAACTAATTATATATAATGGTATTTAATTTTACACTTACTAGGAAGTCCTGTCATATGATCTCATGTACATGGTCTCGGATCCAGCACCACTTTGGCCAACATGCAGTCATACGTCTCATGTATGCCTGCTTCAATATGCTGAGAACAATGTTAGAAGGCTCAAGCTCAAAACCCTTGCATTAAATGTGATCGGACAAATCGTGACTAATATATCATACAAAATATTTACAGTGTTAAAGGAAATTTAATACTTACGAGCCATCAGCTTTCGGTAGCAATCTAACTACCATACACGGCGCTTTCTACGAAGGGCCACTACCATCACCATCGCTGCAACCCGTCCCTCTTCGAGATGCAGAGTAGGAACCAGACTATGAAGAACTACTCACGTAAAGAAGGACACATGTAATACTTATTAAATACATATTATTTTATTATGGCAGAACATATCATTTAATTATGAGTAAACATATCAAGATTTAACATCAATAATCACATGTAACATACAAAAAATGTATAACATCAGTACTCCCATAAATTACCTTTTTTCAACATGTATATTATTCATCGTCATTTTCTAATTTAGACTCGGTCTCGTACTCTGTATTGCTTTCCTCTATGATCTCCAAAGCTTCTACTAAAACATTTGATTCATCATTTAGAGGTCCTAAATCGGTTTGATCATCTGCTATTGCAAATTCACCAATTTCCTCGATATTCGCTTAGTATGCTTGTTCGTCCGGAATATTCTTTCCATCAAACGTAAATCTTGCCTTCGTTTTAAAAACCACCGACCGGTCTGCTTTCTCTCTTTTTTATAGATGGATAAGGAGCATAATAAACTTATAGGGCCTGTTTTGCTAGTATTGATGGATCGTACTTACGACAACGTGATGTATGCTTTACTTTAATAATATTATATTTTTGGTGCACGTTGATTCCAGAACCTAAAACAGTACCGAACTGGTTGCATCTAAACAAATAAACTTCTTCTGCGGGTCAGGTGAAACAGGTTAATTGCAAAATCTAAGTTAACATACCGTGAAACTCATGATCATTTGGATCATCACTACCTTTAACTTATACATTGGTATTGTTAGTTAATTTTTCATCCCCATATTCTTTAGTGTTCAATTTGTATCCATTGACAACGAATATTGGATATGTCTTCATTTTTCTTTTTGGTCTCATTGCAAGATGTTTCAACCCTTGTCGATCACACAATATAATGGATTATATTTGTGGTTCGAAATCCAAGTAGCAAATTTTTTGCTGATATCCCCGCTTAGATTTTGTGATTCATAAATACTGCATACATAGATAATATACTGAATTACAATTAATACACAAATGTATTATTCAAGTAAATAATTTTAGATGGTTTATTCATGAATACCTAACAAATGGTGCAACTTCTGCACGTTTAAGAAGAATATATGTGTGAGCTACATGAAAATCTCTGTCGTCTAAACATATTTCCATACATTTTTCAGCAGGGCGTCTCTGCTGTCTAAAAATAGAGAGCATCGATTAAGAAGAATCCTGTTCAATGCCATCATCATTTCGTGTAGCACTTTCAAAAGATAAGTTCACATGGTCTCTGAAATAATGAGAGAAAATGATTCAAGCTTCTTCTTCGATATATGATTTGCATATATCGAACCTTTAACTCATGCTTTTTGCCTCACTTTTTTCTTTAGATGATTTAAATATCTGTTAAGAATAATTATTATTAAATTTTATTACATACGGTTAAACTAAAATTTAACAACTCAATATTAATACCTTTCAAATGGATACATCCATCAATTCTGCATAGGTCCTCGAAGACGTGCTTCAAACAGAATATGTATAAGCAAATGCTCTATTACATTAAAGAAACCAGGAGGAAATAGTTTCTCCAGTTTGCAGAGCGGTATAGTAATTTCTTCCTCAAGTTTACGTAGACAATCAACTTTTAAGGTAGTTGAACAAAGCTTTTTATAAAACAAACTAAGTTCTGTTACAACCTTCCAAACTTTTGTGGGCAATAGTTCCTTGAAAGTAATGCGTAACAAATGCTTCATCACTGCATAATAATCATGACATTTCATCCCACTTAGTTTACCGTTTTTATAGTGGACACATCTACGAAGATTAGAGGAAACCCATCAGGAAATCTTAATCCTTCCACCCACTTGAACAGTACTTTAACTTGGTTACTGTCTAGCTCGTAGCATGCTTTGGGTTTTTATGTCATTTGGCTTCATATGAAGTTTAAGATGATTGAATATTTCTTCTATATCACGTCCCGATTTCAAATCGTATTTAGTCTTTCCTTTAACAATCAAAGCTGTGTTAAATACATTATCGAACAATTTTTTCTCGCTGTGCATCTTATCGATATTATGACAAATTAGGAGATTTTTCCAGTAAGGCAACTCCCAAAATATACATTGTTTGCACCAATTGTGAATCATCGATTTACCTTGAATTTCAATTTGTTCACCAGTTTCATGTATCTTTGGATTATCCTTTACAAGCTCATAAATATCTTCGCTTGATCAAATCATTGTGGTTGCAAGGTCTCAAATCTATTATTTGTAATGTTTCTATCTTTACTAAAAGGATGATTAATATGGAGAAGACATCGATGACAGTCAAACCATGAAATTTTCTTTCCATACGATAAAGAAAATGCTCTTGTTTCTTCCATGCAATAAGGGCAAGCTAGACAACCAGCCATACTCCAACCCAATAGCATTGCGTATGTAAGAAAATCGCTTATAATCCACAGTATAGAAGCGAACATACAATTTTTTTAAATGTCGTATGTTTCAACACCTTTAAACCACAGTGTTTTCAATTCTTTAATCAATGGTTGTAAATATACGTCGATTCTTTGTGTCAGATCATCAGGGCCAGGGATGAAAATAGTGAGAAACATATACGGAGTTTACATACACATCCACGGAGGTAAATTGTAAGGTATAATGATTATAGGCCAAGACGAATATTTTGAACTAAACTGAGAGAACGGTGAAAATCCATTCATACATAAACCAAGTCTAACAGTACAGTTCTCTGCTGCGAAAGCGGGGTATGCCTTATCAAAATGCTTCCATGCTTATCCATCAGCTGGGTGTGTTAACGTACCTTCTTCCTATGCTCTTGCACAGTGTCATCTCATATGATGTGCGGTTACAAAAGATGCATGTAACCTTTGAAGACTAGGAGCGATGGATAAGTAATGCATACGCTTGTACAGAACTTTGTGAACCATTCAAAATAAAATGATTTGCAAAATATAATTACTACTATGTTTGTAGCTTGTCCAATACTGGATAAAATTCGACAAATATTGTATCTGATTAATGTAAATGTCCATTCTATGATAAAAACGAATATCCATACAACGATCATATACAATATTTTTCAGATGGGGCAAAAAACTCTCTATGGGATTTATAAAAAGTAAAGCATAATATACAACAATTTTTACAATAATTTATTTACATTCTAAGAAACGCATACACTAAATCGTCGTTTTTGTCGTCTTAAAAACGCAAACACTAAATTCCAAGCATCGACTCTAATTAATCTAAAGTAGCTCTAATACGTGTATGCACTAAGTAATCAATGCATATACGCCAATTAACGCATATATACACTAAAAACAAAAAAAATTCTCAACATTTCAATGATAAATAATTATAATAACAACCTAAGTAGCATTTAATAGAGTATACCAAACAATCAATGGGGTATTATACAACTATAACAACAAATTAACCCTAATTTAGCAAATCAAAATTAATTAGGATTTAGGAATAAAACCTGATTGGAGATTGATGAAGGGGCTAGACTTGTTGAGAGTGGAGAATGATGAAGTTGGAGAAGCTCAGGGAGGCGCGGGGGCTAGTTGACAATGGGGAGGAGGTGGAGGTACGGTTTTTGGTTGATTTGGGGGAAGTTGAAGAATGAAGCAGCAGTTCTCGGCCAGGCGCCTATATGCATGATAATTTTCGACGGCTGGCGACGACCAACGATGGCTTCGTTGTTTCGGTTTTTGACGGCTAGTATATTTTATTTACGAAATTTCCACGGAGTTCGACAACCATCGCTAGCCATCGGAAATTGCCGTTGGCGGAAGTCGGACACCTCCATCGTTATTTACTATTGTTCTAGTAGTGAGAGATGGGATTTTGTAGTGTCCTAAAAATGCTACCAAAGCCTATAGTAGCATTCTAATAAACGTTGTTATAGAAGATATAACTAAAATTTCAACTTTCTGTGGCATCGGTAAATGCTATTGAAAATATAATATATTGTAGCATTTCTAATACTTTGTAGAAAAATGAAATTAGCATTTTTAAAATGCCACTAAAGATTGTGGTAGCATTTTGATAAAGGCTAGTATAGGAGGTGTACCTAAAATCCCAAAATTTTCTGTTGCATTTCGCTAAAACATATTCAAAAATTAGTAACGTTTAATTTAGCTTTTCTTTTATATTTTCTATAGCATTTTTTGATTCTCGCCATTTTTTTTAGCATATATGCTTTGCTACCATATAATTTTCAGCATGCAACCAACAATCACTCACATAATCATCACATTCAAACAACTGAAAAACACATTAATCACATAATCAAATATAATGTGTTAAATTTTTTGATATAATAGTTTTTTGGAAAACTAACCAAATTCTATGTAAAATCTATAACCATTCATGGACAAGTTTGCTTAACTTATACTAATAAAATGTTCTAAAGTCGCACAAAATCCATAACCATTCATAGATAAGTCTACAGAACTAGTATTAATAAAATGTTATAATATATATGACGAATAAAGCCAAGTTCAATTGTCTGATTACGCAAAATTCTTTGATATAGCTAGCCTTTTCTCCGAAAAATATTAATTACCTATAAACAATTTCAACAATCAACAATGCAAACTAATTCTGGATTATACAATAGCGGTGCTAACCGAACTTGATAATGGTTTATAAACTGAATATTATACAATGCAAACCCATGCATATTTTGAATTGAAACTGATGATGGATTATACATCGAACAATGTTCCCTTTAGAAAAATTTCAAATTACAATGATACTTCATAATGAAGCCAAGCAAAGTATGTAGAGTTAAAGTTGAAATATAATTGTAACGACCAGAAATTTTCGACCTCGAAAATTCAACACTAATACGTTCAACTGTAGAAGTGCCAAGCAATCGAAAGCCGGAAATCCCAGATTATTAGGTTAATAAGGAAAGAGGTAGAAGAAGAACGGAAAACAAAACACAGAATCTAACATTTTCGCAGCTGATCAAAATATAATATCAAATAACAACATTTACAAAGAAAGCTGTAATTGTCAAATTACATACAATTCATCAGAGTTACAACCATATACAAATAAACTAGACAGTTAAATCAACTTGTCCCTGACTAATATCACTACAAACTCAAATACACAGCGATAAACTCCATACGTTCCTGCCATCCCACTCTGTAGGATCTAGATTAACCCTAGAGGGGGGGTGAATAGGGTTATAGCAAATTTTCTCGATATAAACACAGAAATAAAACGCAGAAATAAATATGCTGAAAAGGTAAATCACACACAAAATTTACCCAGCTTCGGCAACCCCTGCCTACTGCTGCATTCACAGATTTCTATTAGAATTAAACGGTATCGCGCTTACAAACACTCTACTAGACTCGCAGACCATTTTGCTCCCGCTCACAAACACTCTACTAGACTTGCAAATATTTGCTCCCGCTCACAAACATTCTACTAGACTCGCAAACATTTGCTCCCGCTCACAAACACTCTACTAGACTCGCACACCCTGCTCCCGCCTATAGAGTTTCGTTTACTCGCAAACTCTGCTCCCGCCTACAATAGAACTTTGCTTACTCGCAAACTCTGCTCCTGCCTATAGAGCTTTGATTACTCGCAAACACTGCTCCCGCCTATAGAGCTTTGCAAACTCGCACTCCCTGCTCACTGAACTAATTCTAACTAGACAATCCGACACGACCTAATCCCTAGGTGGTGATTTACAAATTCTTCGATTCGAAAAATAAAAACAACAAGACAAATAACAGTTAAATAACCCTAAACCAAAATTTAAATAAAAACCCTTAAGTAAATGTGACCGGCCCAAAATACAAAAGGATATTTTTATTCCCTTTTTGACTCTTTAGCTCGTTCCTTTTTCCTGTTGCTTGTGAAAATATGGCCGATCCTCTTTCGTTCCTCTTTGCGAATTAGGGCTTCTTCTCTTTCGTAAATCAGGGCTTCAATTTCTTCGTTCGATCTAAGATGTGTTGCCCTAGCTCGCTGCTTCTCTGATGGTCGACTGTCGCTCGTTTGCAGCTGCTTGATCGAGTTCGTTGTTTGTGATTTCGGTATGTACTGTTTCCCTTTGCTTTACTAAGTTGATACTTGAACTCGATGGATTTGAGATTGCCGATGATGATGGTTTATATAGGATTTGATTTTCTATTTTTGCGTTCGTATTTGTTGATTTGAATTTGTCATATGCCGTTCGATCTGGTATTGATGCACGAGATTTCACTGACTTGTTCATATTACTTGAATAACACGGTTTTGATTGTTAACTTGGTCAATCATGATTGCTGCCACGGTGAACTCTTGATTGACTTGTTCAACTCTGGTTTATACGGCAGAGATCTTTCTTCTTTTATTTGTGACTTTTTCAAAGATACGAACGCTTGATTTCTGACTTTGTGATATTTGACTTTGTCACACGTATATTTTCGACTGTTGATTTCTTTGCATTGCTTAATGGTGTCACTGTGTTGCATTTGTATCACTGCAAAACTCCATTGCTGTGTTGCTCTAGTCCTGTTGCCTTCAGTTGCTTGTCGAATATGTATTGAACTCTGTAGTCTGCACTTGTATAGTTGGTTCCATATTCATGTATCTTGATGTTGTACAAACTTTTTCATGCTGCTGTGATGCAGTTTCCTTCACTGTTGTATCTTTGGGAGTTTGCACTGCTTCATGTTGAATTCATTGAAGTATTGATTTGGTTGTGCACTTGTGTTTCGGTTTGAACTTGCAGTTGGTTTATTGATGCATTTGCTTGTTGTTTCATTTGTCTGCACTTGATCATTCTTGAGCTCAAGTTGCTCCATTATGACCTGAACTTGACATTGCCTTACTGATCGACTTTCTGTTGACATATAGTCTCTGGCCATGTTTGAACATGATTGTGGTCAATTGCTTTGTCTATTCATTTGCCTTTGATATTGTAGTCTCTCTGTATGCTACGGCTCCGACCATCTGATTGTTGCATTGTATGTTGCTTTATTACAATGGTCTGGACATTTGGAATTGCTGTTGCATACTGTACTTCATTTAGCTTGAATATTGTCTCTGACCTGATGGCTTTGGTTTTCATTGTCCACACATGTTCATGCTTTACCGCAGCTTGTTGTTTGTGTACCATGTATCCTGTGCATTATCTGTTACATGAAACTGTTTCAACTTGATGTTTCTTTAACTGCCACTGTTGGTTTTGCTGTGGTCTTCAAGCATGTCGCTGCCTGGTCGATACATATACATGCATACTTTGATCATAGCATTCATGTGTGCATTTGAGTTGCACCTGAGTTGAATCCAGTTTTAAAACTCGGGTTTGACCTTGTGCTGAGAGTTGTGACTTTTATGTTATTGCACGTGAGTTGAACCCGGCTTTTTATTTGGGTTTGACCTGTGCTCACCTGTCCCTGTAAATCAATCAAGTGTATATCGGTGTGCACAGCCTTGTGACATATACAGTGATACACTGTGTATGTCACAAGTTGTTCGTGTATGATGAATTCAAATTTAAATGATGACGAACAACCCAAATAACTGAGGCAAATCATATTTTCAAAAATTATCTTTTATTTTTGAATTGCAAAAATATTTCTTTTTCAATTTTACTGCGTTAGTTTATATTTTTGCAGATTTCTCAGATGCTGGATTCAAACTGGAATGCAGTTGAAGATAGATACGAGTGTGAGTGATATGTAGTGAGGTGAATTGTAAATATGAAAAATGTGATGTAATCAAAGTTGTATAATTATAGTGAGAGCTTGAAATTGTACTATTTAAAAATGTAATAAATATTTATTTGAATAAAATATCTATTTGAATTCAAATTCTGTGTAATTTATTTTATTCAACAAATATTTATTTAAACTGTGAAAAATAGAATAGTATATTAACAAATACATTTAAACGAATGTATATATGTTTATTATCATCAAACAAAAATCATATAAGCGCAAAGCGCATATTCAACAATCTCCCCCTTTTGATGATAACAAACATATATTTAAGATTTTGAATGTATTAAATGTATTTGATCGTTCAATTTGCTCCCCCTATTTGAATGCTTCCTCTCTACATGATACTCCCCCTACATATATGCATACAAATAAAAATATGTAAATGAGCCTATATGCAAATGGAAAATTATTTGACCTTTGCTTGATTCTATTTGACAAAATCTTAACTTTTCTCTCCCCCTTTTGTTATCAGCAAAAGAATAATAGTGTTATAAAAATAGGGATGAAGTGACAGACACGAATCAAACATTTAACTCAATTAAATATAAATATCAAATTTCAATAAAACTCAAACAAAAATCATAATTACCCTTGTCGGGCGCATATTCCACTTTCAGAAGTGATGGGGATAAAATCATACAGTTCTGTCTATTTGTGGTATATTTATTTCAGGAAATTTGAATATCTACTAACCATGCATAACCATTAGGACTTTTAAATGAGATTAGTAGTATTCCAATTAATTTAAAAAATGAAATCAAGTATCTTCTAACCACGCATGACCGTGAGGACTTTTAAATGGGATTAGAATCAACTTGTCTATTAAATCAATTAATTTTGATATGCTTCCATACATGCATAACCGTGAGGACTTTTAAATGAGCATGGAAGCACATAATCAAAAATCCAAGTAATTCACCCATGCATAACCGTGAGGACTTTTAAATGAGAGTGGTTACTTTGGATATTTATTTTTATTGCTAAATATAATAAATTGAAGCACAAATAATTTCCTTCACAGATTTAAAGATATTGAAGAACAAATGATTTCCTTTGTAAACTACCACAAATTTACATACTATGTGTAATTTTGATGAGTGGTGGTCGATAGAAAGATGATAGAAATAGAAATGATCATGGAAGTTTTACCCAACAAAATGTTTTTATAACTCTTGTTATGAAATTTTAAAGAAATTTTCTAATTATACTTTCTCGAGTTATAATATATGATAAATATCAACACTCATCACTTTTTCAATCACTATTCATCTTTTCGATAATCAAAGGGAGTCAGATTAGTCAAAATTTGTCATTTAAAATCAAATAAGAATGTCTAATCTGAAAATATAGTCAAACATGATTTTCTCGAGGAAGTTTTTTTTTTATAAAAAAATTCTGCTTTTTGAAAATTATTTCAAGTGAAATATATGCAGAGATTTTTCTTTGAAAAAATGATGCAGCAAATGAATGTTTCAAAAATTAATCACATTACACTAATAATTTTTCTATCAACTATATTACCAGTGTAATCTGCATCTGAATTTAAATTTCACTCAATATTCACTCGTTGAATTTGATTGACCAAACCATGAAGTGTGCACCAAGAATTTCAAACTTAACATCAATTTAAATGTCATTCTTTTGAATTTGAATTGAAGCCGTGTTAACAATCAAAAACATATCATAGTGTCAATCTTAGAAGCCATAGGATGAACAACTATCAACAGTCATTAAAACTTCAATATTATTTCAAAACAATTTCTTGAAGTTTCAACAATTTCATAAAGTTCTTTTTCACAGCTTTCACATGAAATTTAAAATCGTGCAAATTTACAAGCAGTGACCAAAATATCAAAACAGATATATCTACGTGTAGCATGAGTAACAATCATTTGACCGAACAAATTTATATAAATTAGTTCAAAATTGAAAATCTGATTGGTCATCAATTAAGCACAAATCAAGGTCATAAATAAAAACAAGTCATGTAGAATCATATCAAGTAAGTCCGAATCAGTCAACCATCATAATTACTCCAAGAAATTCTATTTAAAGATGATTGGTCAATATTTTGAAAAAAATCATAGAATCAAAATCATCATCTTTTGTTCATCTCAATATTGGCTGATTTTAATTTAGAGTTTGGTGCAGATAATCACATTTAATATATCGTTAAAAACAATTTTACTTGTTTTACCTTTACGATAATTTTTCGTGATTGCCCATTGGGATTCTGTCACCTTTATACTAGGCTAAGGAACTTTGCTTTGTCGCCCGTTGTGTTTCTAGAACAGCCAAAATCCAGAGAACACTGTTGTTGTTCCTTAGCCTGCCACCACACCTACACGATGAAAGATTTTTGTGACCTATTTGTTTTTATAGGTCCATGATTGTTAGTGGAAGAATATGAAACATATGTTTGTGAAGACCCAAAACTATTTATATATGTTCCTTTTGGCACCCAAATTTGTTTGACTTTCAAAGATTTTATATTTGTGCCTTTTGGAACCCAAATTGGTATAGTTTTCACGTGTTTGGGTCTATACCAACAATTATTTCGATTATGTCCAAATTTTCTACAAATTGTACACATTGAATTGACTTGATTAAATTTTGTGTTCTTGTTCCTATGACTATAATTTTCAACATGATGTCCAATTATTTCAGATCGAGCAAAGACACTTTTACTTTTTGCATCATCATCTTGTGATTTCCCAAAACCTAGTCCTTTTCTATTGTTAGCAAAAATTTGATTTCCCAATAGCATGTTGAAAGATTTTTCTCCTTTTGAAAAGTTATTCAGGGATTTCTCAAGGTTTTGGACTTTGGTTTTTAATGTTGAGTTTTCAGTGACAAGTGAGGTGCATCGATTTATAAAATCCTTTTTCCTAGTGTCAATGTTTTCCTTAAGACTCAAGTTTTCTTTTTCGAGATTCTCAAAGTTATTCTTAAGTCTTGTCAATTCTGAATCTAAAATTTTACATTGGTTACATTCTAGGTTTTGAATATTTTCAAGTTCAGTTTCTAACCTAGAATTTTCATGGGCGAGTTTCCTCCTTTCAGATTTCAGTTTTTCAATTTTAGATTCAAGACTATCAATTGTTTTAGTAAGATCTAAGCACATAAAAACAAGATCTCTATAGGAATACTCACCTGCCTCACTAGATTCCTCGGAACTTGCTTCTGAGTCTGATTTCGCCATAAGACACAAGTTAGCCTCCTCCGAGCTGCTATCCGAAACTTCCTCTCCTTCTTCATCATCCCAAGTTGCTGCAAAAGCCTTCTTTTTCTTTTTCTTTCCTTTGTTGTTTTTGAGAAGTGGGCATTTTTGTATGAAGTGTCCGGTTTTCTTGCAGTTAAAGCATGTTGATTCATTATCGGAATTGTCAGAGTCTTTTGGCTTATTACGACTTGTTTTCTTCTTGCGTGGCTTGAATCTAGACCATCTTCTAAGATTATTGACAGCCATTGCAAGCTCTTCAATTGGATCTTCTTCATCTTCATCGCTCTCTTCTTTGCTCTTTAAGGCAATCGTCTTCTTCTTTGGTTTGGAATTGTTGCGTTCTTCCTTTGCTTTTAGCTCAAGCTCATATGTCATCAAGTTGCCAATCAACTCCTCCATGCTTAGTTTGCTCAAATCTTTTGATTCTTGGATTACCGTGACTTTTGCCTCAAAGTTCATCGGTAAGACTCGTAGTATTTTCCCTACAAGCTCTACCTCAGTGAAGACCTTCCCAAGCGCTCTAGCGTTGTATACCAAGGTTGAAAAACGTCCAAACATGTCTTTTATGCTCTCGCCTTTGTCCATCACAAAGTTTTCGTATTCGTTGCTGAATAGGGCTAGACGAGACTCCTTGACTTGAGAAGTTCCTTCGTGTGTCACCTCCAAAGTATGTCAAATTTCCTGTGCTGTTATACAATGAGAAATTCTATTAAATTCGTTTTTATCAAGAGCACATATCAAAGCATTCATGGCTTTAGCATTTGTCGTTTTCAATCTCTTATCGTTAGCATCCCACCCATCCTTAGGTTTAGGAATCTCAGTATCACCAACAATTATAGTGGGAGGTTTATAGCCAGTTTCAATAATATCCCAAACATCATAATCAACAGAACTAAGATAGATACCCATCCTAACTTTCCAATAAGCATAATCGTTCCCGTTAAACATGGATGGCCTAGCAATAGATTGCCCCTCAGAAAAAGCATTATTCGGTGAATACATGACTCTAGAGTTAAAAACAAAATACCGGGCTCTGATACCACTTGTAGGATCTAGATTAACCATAGAGGGGGGTGAATAGGGTTATAGCAAATTTTCTCGATATAAACACAGAAATAAAACGCAGAAATAAATATGCTGAAAAGGTAAATCACACACAAAATTTACCCAGCTTCGGCAACCCCTGCCTACTGCTGCATTCACAGATTTCTATTAGAATTAAACAGTATCACGCTTACAAACACTCTACTAGACTCGCAGACCCTTTTGCTCCCGCTCACAAACACTCTACTAGACTCGCAAACATTTGCTCCCGCTCACAAACATTCTACTAGAATCGCAAACATTTGCTCCCGCTCACAAACACTCTACTAGACTCGCACACCCTGCTCCCGCCTATAGAGTTTCGTTCACTCGCAAACTCTGCTCCCGCCTACAATAGAACTTTGCTTACTCGCAAACTCTGCTCCCGCCTATAGAGCTTTGATTACTCGCAAACACTGCTCTCGCCTATAGAGCTTTGCAAACTCGCACTCCCTGCTCACTGAACTAATTCTAACTAGACAATCCGACACGACCTAATCCCTAGGTGCTGATTTACAAATTCTTCGATTCGAAAAATAAAAACAACAAGACAAATAACAGTTAAATAACCCTAAACCAAAATTTAAATAAAAACCCTTAAGTAAATGTGACCGGCCCAAAATACAAAAGGATATTTTTATTCCCTTTTTGACTCTTTAGCTCGTTCCTTTTTCCTGTTGCTTGTGAAAATATGGCCGATCCTCTTTCGTTCCTCTTTGCGAATTAGGGCTTCTGCTCTTGCGTAAATCAGGGCTTCAATTTCTTCGTTCGATCTGAGATGTGTTGCCCTAGCTCGCTGCTTCTCTGATGGTCGACTGTCGCTCGTTTGCAGCTGCTTGATCGAGTTCGTTGTTTGTGATTTCGGTATGTACTGTTTCCTTTTGCTTTACTAAGTTGATACTTGAACTCGATGGATTTGAGATTGCCGATGATGATGGTTTATATAGGATTTGATTTCCTATTTTTGCGTTCGTATTTGTTGATTTGAATTTGTCATATGCCGTTCGATCTGGTATTGATGCACGAGATTTCACTGACTTGTTCATATTACTTGAATAACACGGTTTTGATTGTTAACTTGGTCAATCATGATTGCTGCCACGGTGAACTCTTGATTGACTTGTTCAACTCTGGTTTATACGGCAGAGATCTTTCTTCTTTTATTTGTGACTTTTTCAAAGATACGAACGCTTGATTTCTGACTTTGTGATATTTGACTTTGTCACACGTATATTTTCGACTGTTGATTTCTTTGCATTGCTTAATGGTGTCACTGTGTTGCATTTGTATCACTGCAAAACTCCATTGCTGTGTTGCTCTAGTCCTGTTGCCTTCAGTTGCTTGTCGAATATGTATTGAACTCTGTAGTCTGCACTTGTATAGTTGGTTCCATATTCATGTATCTTGATGTTGTATAAACTTTTTCATGCTGCTGTGATGCAGTTTCCTTCACTGTTGTATCTTTGGGAGTTTGAACTGCTTCATGTTGAATTCATTGAAGTATTGATTTGGTTGTGCACTTGTGTTTCGGTTTGAACTTGCAGTTGGTTTATTGATGCATTTGCTTGTTGTTTCATTTGTCTGCACTTGATCATTCTTGAGCTCAAGTTGCTCCATTATGACTTGAACTTGACATTGCCTTACTGATCGACTTTCTGTTGACATATAGTCTCTGGCCATGTTTGAACATGATTGTGGTCAATTGCTTCGTCTATTCATTTGCCTTTGATATTGTAGTCTCTCTGTATGCTACGGCTCCGACCATCTGATTGTTGCATTGTATGTTGCTTTATTACAGTGGTCTGGACATTTGGAATTGCTGTTGCATACTGTACTTCATTTAGCTTGAATATTGTCTCTGACCTGATGGCTTTGGTTTTCATTGTCCACACATGTTCATGCTTTACCGCAGCTTGTTGTTTGTGTACTAATCATGTATCCTGTGCATTATCTGTTACATGAAACTGTTTCAACTTGATGTTGCTTTAACTGCCACTGTTGGTTTTGCTGTGGTCTTCAAGCATGTCGCTGCCTGGTCGATACACATACATGCATACTTTGATCATAGCATTCATGTGTGCATTTGAGTTGCACCTGAGTTGAATCCAGTTTTAAAACTCGGGTTTGACCTTGTGCTGAGAGTTGTGACTTTTATGTTATTGCACGTGAGTTGAACCCGGCTTTTTATTAGGGTTTGACCTGTGCTCACCTGTCCTTGTAAATCAATCAAGTGTATATCGGTGTGCACGGCCTTGTGACATATACAGTGATACACTGTGTATGTCACAAGTTGTTCGTGTATGATGAATTCAAATTTAAATGATGACGAACAACCCAAATAACTGAGGCAAATCATATTTTCAAAAATTATCTTTTATTTTTGAATTGCAAAAATATTTCTTTTTCAATTTTACTGCGTTAGTTTATATTTTTGCAGATTTCTCAGATGTTGGATTCAAACTGGAATGCAGTTGAAGATAGATACGAGTGTAAGTGATATGTAGTGAGGTGAATTGTAAATATGAAAAATGTGATGTAATCAAAGTTGTATAGTTATAGTGAGAGCTTGAAATTGTACTATTCAAAAATGTAATAAATATTTATTTGAATAAAATATCTGTTTGAATTCAAATTCTATGTAATTTATTTTATTCAACAAATATTTATTTAAACTGTGAAAAATAGAATAGTATATTAACAAATACATTTAAACGAATGTATATATGTTTATTATCATCAAACAAAAATCATATAAGCGCAAAGCGCATATTCAACACACTCGCCTCCTGAGCTCTAGAACGTCCTAACCTGAAAATCTGTAATACTCGGTCTGACCCGAGCATTAGATCAGAGTAACACCCGGGTCAGGCTGGAAACCAGCGTGAGTAAACCCATCTAACATGAAATACTAATGCATAAAACTTATTTAAAACCTGAGGTAACTCGTACCTTACTACGAGTTCAAAACTTGTTATAGTCAACACTTATTTTCATAAATCAATTCCTAAGTACCATTACTTAGTTTCAATGGTCCATATTATTCCATTCCAGCCTACTGATTTCACATATCAGATCTATAAAGAATTATTATAGATAGCAAATCGAAGTGGTTTTAGGTATTTGCTGATTACCCGACCTCGTTCTCTTCGATTCCAATGTTATTCTCAACTCAAGTTGTTTAAGTTTTAAACAATTCCATTTTTATCCAGAATTACATGTTTACATAGCCATTCATCACAGATAGACAAACCATATTATCACAGTTCAACCCAAACATATCATATCACATAGCATCACAAATCACATATCAGAGATATCAAATAATCTAAGGCATACAATATCATTCAATCATTCAGAAGCAAGCTTAATTTGTCACACCATTTCAAATTAATTTAATTAATTAATTACTTCAATCACCTTTTAAATCCTGCTTACTTAATCATTAATTAATCACAAACCATTAATTAATCATCCTTTAATTATCATCTTTAATTACATTAAGTAATTAGCCTTTAATTAGTTACCTAAATTAATTATCCTACAACCATTCACATTAATTAACCTTTAATTGCTCTCATTAAGAATAAATTATTACATTGATCCTTAATTAATTACTCTAATTAATTATTCTATAATCGCTTCCATTGATTAATTATCCTTTAATTAATCACCTTCATTAATTAACTAACCCTTTAATTAATTTCCTTAATTAATCAATCCTTTAACTAATTACACTAAGTAATTAATCCTTATTACTTCCATTAAGTAATTCCCTTTAATTACTTACATTAAGTAATTATCATTTGAGTAATTAATCTCCAATTACTTATATTAATAATCTCTAATCACCAATTAATTAATTTTTAATTACCAATTAATTAATCTCTAATTAATTAATTTATTAATCCTTAATCATTAATTAATTAAATTAATTAATTACTCTTTAAATACCTTATTAACTTAATTAATCTTAAATCATCAAAACCTTAATAATATTTTAAGATAAACCATTTATCTTATTAATTACTTAATTATCAATCACATATAAATTTTAAACATTTTAACTTTTTAATTAACACTTGATTCCATTTCTAAATTAAGTTTAGAATAACTTACAAATTTAAGTTAAACAAATCATATCACTTATTAAATAAAATGTTAAATAAAACATTTATTATATATAAAGAAATTTATTCAAGAAAAAGGTTTAACTAGATTTATTTTAAAATTAAAAATATGCTTTTATTTAAACTTAAAACTGTTTAAAATTTTGATTTAGGTTCAACCCAAAAGCACTCAAGCCTTGACCCGAAACAATCCCCTTTTTTTAACTACTTAGTTTAAGTTTAAGTTTAAAACTTGATACACATGAACCACTCGCATGCAATGACCCGAAACCATTCTTGAGTCATCCCTCAGTTGCTTCGAGTTCTCACCCGAGGATACTTCTCTTCTTCCACGAGCATAACATCACTGACACCACCAAACACTTGTGCACATGCACAGATCAATGGTGAAGCTCTGATCACCCATGCTATCGCCGTCGAGTCGACGATGACCTACCCTTATGATTCCGATCATCAAAAGTCCAACACAAGCTCACAATCAAAATCGAGATGCCTGATCGATATGGAACATCAAAACCCCAACCAAAATTCTCCTCGCCATGACAACGCCGATCACCGAGATCGCGAAACCCCATCCTAAGCTCCGTCAGCCATCCATGCTTACATCGCCCCAAGTCCGATGCAACCCGATGCCATAGTGACGACACAGCAACTCATTTCCAGACCTAGACCAATTTTAGGTTTTAAACCATACTTCGACCCAACGCCGCCGCCACGGTGAGAAATAAAACCACTAACCATTTTCGCCGAGCTCGCCTTCACCCTGACCTCCTCCAGTGAAGACCTTGACCTTCCCAGGTACCCCGATCGCCAGAAAAACCTCAAAAACCATTTTCTGGTCAAACCCCAAATGCTCACTTGATCCTAATCTAAAAATTATGATTTAACTCTTAAAAATCATGATTTAAGATGGGGATTCAGATTATATAAATAAAACAAAGAATTGGGATAATTTAATTTCAACATGTTTTATGTTTTCACTGTTCTTCTTGAAATTTCAGATAATATACAACTTGTTTCACTTAAATACATTTTTACATCTTAATTTATGTTCAAACAAACATATTTTGTTTGATAACCAAGGCCTGTCAGAGAATAGATAAAGAGAATTTGAATTTTAAAGGTTTTTAAACCTGTAAAATTAAGAACAGAGCAAGTTTCCTTGCTCTTAGACATGCACAGATATATCACATATATTTATCAACATGCAAGGCAAATTTCCACTCATGCTAACCATTATCACATCATTACTTCAAATTTCTATATCATGCAAAAGATTGTAATCAAATATAAGTTTGTTTACTCACCTGTTGATGATGAAGAGAGAGCTATAAAAACTGAGATGCTTGATTTTTGAATCTGGAAACTTGTTTTAACTGAGGTGATCTTGATTTGTAACTGAACTGAATTTACTAGATCTTTTGAAAAACTTGATGTTGTTGGTTAGTTGAGTTGATCTTGCTACAGGTTGTAGATTGAAGATGAAATCTTGTTGTTGTTGTTAATTCTCTGGTTTGAAAATTGTTTACAGGTTTTGATTTTTCTTTGTTTTGAAAATGAGAAGATCGGAAAAAGAAATGAAGAGAAGAGATAGGTGTTTATATAGACTTAAGTATGATTTTTAAAAATTAAAGAAAATAAGAATAAAATAATGACACTTGTTTAACTTGCTAACATTTGTCATTTACATTTGTTTATCATCTTACATTTGTTATTAACGTTATTTCATAAATTAACACTTGTAATTATGCATGAGTTTGTTTATTTAAAATGGTTTTTTTAAAACTTTTATATTTAATTTACTATTTAATAAATACATTTCTCTTAATTTATTAATAAAATCCTTTAAAGAAAATAATACAAAACCAATCACATTCTAAATAAAATCATATATAATATATTTTAAATCCAATATTATTTTTAAGAGATCTATCCTTTGAGTTTCAAATTTAAATTCAAATTCAAATTAACATCCATTCACTCACACACACACACACACACAATTAAACAAATACAAATTTAATTTGTTTGAAAATAATAATTTTTCTATTTCAAATCTTCTTATATCTATATATAAACCGTCATTATTATTTGTTTTTAAAAGAATAATTTGTCAATTTTAAGTAATTATATTAGATGATTATCAAATAAATATTTATCAAGATATTTATAATTTAACTTTTATTATATTTTCAAATTCATTTACATATCCAGATATCTTTTATTATCAGAATTTTTATCTGTTCAATTGAATAAACCAGTTAATTATCCAATTATCAGATGTCCAAAATACGGGTTATCACAATGATTAACAACTTAATTAACTAAAGAAAATGTGATCATAAATAACAACTTTATTGAATTTGAAATACATTTGTATCTACCTAAAAGATACACGCTTTTTATCCCAGCAACAACTCATTTTCAAGGTTTTATACTTGTGCTAATCATTACAATAGTAATAAATATATTCTGGATATATTCCAGAAGACATAGTCACTTGAGTTGACGTCATTTTCCAATGAATTTCTTCCCCGAATCGGATGATAGCTTCATTTCCTTTCCACCATCAGCAATGCCGTACATCTCTGCCGCCGGTGACAGCCCCTCCGAGCGCCGCCTGAGAGAAGCGGAGGAGAGGCTTCGAGAGGCGATTGAGGAGCTCCAGCGCCATGTTGCCTCCACCTCTCTGGACAGCGATGAAAGCCACGTTGCCTGCGACCACGACTCATGCGTCGCGAACGCGGTCGGAAATCTCTGCCAGAGCTTCTTGCTGTCGTATGGAGTTAGGGTTGGAATCGGGATTCTTCTTCGCGCTTTTAAGCTTGCCAAAGGGAAATCTTATTCGTCTATTCTCGATTTAAAGCAACTTGTTTCAGAGAAAGATTTGATTGTAAGAGAAGAAGCATGTCGTATTGGGTTACTTTTTGGTGGTTTTACTGGATCTTATCATGCACTGAGATGTTTTCTCAAAAAATATAGGAAGAAAGAGACGCCTCTTAATGTAATTTTAGCAGGATCGATTGCAGGCTTATCGATATTGGCATTAGATGATTCAAGTCGAAGGCGCACTCTTGCTTTGTACCTTTTAGCAAGACTTGGTCAGTGCGTGTATAATTCAGCAAAATCTAAAAATAAATTCCACTTCTGGGGAAGTCATTGGATGCATGGAGACTCTCTACTCTTTTCATTGGCATGTGCTCAGGTGATGTATGCTTTTGTAATGCGGTCTGAAAGCTTGCCTAAAGCATATCAAGATTTCATTCAGAAAACTGGGCCAGTGGCAAAACCTGTGTACAAGGCTGTAAGAGATTGCTGTAGAAGCACTCCTGTTGATGTTGCTGGCCTATCAGCTTATCTATCTACCAAGAAGGGATCAAGTTCAATAAAGCACACAGAGTATCCTTCAATAATTCCTTGCTCCATTATACATCTCAACACAAATTCTTGCCTGATTCATAATGCTTCTGCTGCTTCAGCAACATTTCGGAAAACCTTTCCTTTTTATTTTTCACTGACTTTTGTGCCTTTCGTTGTTCTTCATTTCCAAAAGTTCCTGGAATCTCCTAGTCGAACATCTTGGCGTGCTGCTTTGGGCGCAGTTCGGTCAACCACATTCTTGTCTGCTTTTGTTTTGATATTCCAAGGAGTTATATGTTTACACAGAAAAGTTGCAACCAGAGACCATAAATTTCTATACTGGTTTGCTGGTGGACTATCCGCATTATCTTTACTTCTAGAAAAGAAAGCCAGAAGATCTGAGTTGGCACTTTATGTTCTTCCTCGAGCTGGAGATTCCTTATGGCATATCCTTGTCAATCGTCGCTTGCTCCCTAACATAAGAAATGCCGAGGTGGCTATATTCTGCATGTCAATGGGAGGAATTATGTACTACTTGGAGCATGAACCAGAGACGATGGCTCCATTTCTGAGGGGTCTTATACGCAGATTTCTTGCAAGCAGAATAAGCAATCCGACCCCTTCAAATCGTTCTGCTTCCTACTCCTATCTCCAAACCCTAGGCACCATTGAAACCCGCAAACCTCAAACAACTGAGAAAACTGAAACAGCTGCAACGTACAATCTCGAATCTATCCCAGGACTGTAATAAGCTTATACTATGAGGGAATAAAGTAGTTTTTCTGAATATTACAATAAAAAAACAGAAAGCTCTCAGAACTCAAGACAGAATTTGATTTAGGGTTTGTGATAAACAATGTAATTCAGTTAGTTAGTGTTTTTGTTTTTCCAGTACTTTTAGTATTATTCTATTAAGAGATTGAGAACTGCATTCTGTAACAAGTAGTACTTTCTTGTACTATATTCTTTAATATAAAAAAAATACTATCTCAGTTTGTTTTGAGGTCTTCCCAAATTCTCTCATGAAACTTTTCTAAGGTTTCAACATAGATCTATAATTTTAGCAAATCGCTTTATGGTATCAGAGCGATCTGACAAACGTCCATGGCAAATTCTTCAAACGATCCTCAATCTGATACAGATGGTAACGAAGATCCAACAATAGGGAACTTTACTCCGGCGAACCCTGCTCCGGCGAACCCTACTTCGGCGAATTCCGGTTCTGTTAATTTTCCAAATCAATTTTGGAATCCTTTTTCTAATTCTTTAACCTCTTCACTGACAATCAAACTTGATCGAATCAATTTTTTGGCGTGGAAATCTCAAGTGGTACCTACGGTTATAGGCCACGATCTTGATGATCTTCTGTTTGGTAAAGATAAACCTCCTCAGTTCTTGATCAATGGAGATCCAAATTCGGCTTACAGCCAATGGAAGCGAAAAGATCAGCTCCTTCTATCCTGGTTGCGATCTTCAATGACAGAAGGTGTTCTTGCTACGGTAGCTTAACATACTTCATCCTACTCACTATGGACAGCTCTTGAACATAGATTCTCCAGTCAATCCAAAGCTCGTTTGCTACAGCTTAAGGGTCAACTGTGTAATATTCAGAAAGGTAATCTAACCATTTCTGACTATGTTGACAATATAAAATCTCTTTGTGATAATTTGGCTATTGCTGGTCATGTGGTCAATGATGACGATCTTGAGCTCCAGCTTCTTAATGGTCTTGGTCCGGAATATGATCCAGATGTATCAGGAATTACCTCTAGCAATGAATCAAAGTCACTTGAAGAAATTCAGGCACTACTCATGGCTCATGAATGTAGACTTGAGCGCCACAATAATGTTGCTGATCTCACATCCAAGTTTTCTGCAAATCTCACAGTTGGATCTTCAAGATTCAACAATTCAGGCCCTTACAGACCTCCATTTCATAACAATAGAGGAACCTCTTATGATCATACATCAAGAACTGGATTAAGATCATATAGTCGCTCCCCCAATCATTCTAGCTCAAAACTTTTATGTCAAGTTTGTCTAAAATTGGGACATACTGCTGCTATCTGTCATTACAGATTTGATAAGAGCTTTATCACACCAAAGGTACCTGCTGCTGCTCAACCTCGAGCCTATCTAACTGAGTATGAAACTGAATTGTATTCTCAAGCATATTCTTCGCCTAGTGTTCCTGATTTTGTTGAAGATTCTATGTGGTATGCTGATACGGGTGCAACAAATCATGTTGTTTCTGGCATGGAAAATCTGGATTCTGCTACACCCTATTCTGGTTCTGAGTTTTTGACAGTAGGTAATGGTAAGAAATTATTAATTTCTCATGTTGGTCATGCTATTCTTCCTTCTTCATCAAATTCTCCTGTACATTTAAATTCTATCTTAAAAGTTCCTGCCATTACTAAAAATTTGGTCAGTGTATCCAAATTAACTCAAGATAATAATGTTTTTCTTGAATTTCACAAATCTTGTTGTTTTGTCAAGGACAAGCAATCCGGGAATGTAATTCTCAAAGGGAAGGTTAGGAATGGTCTCTACATGCTTGGAGAAGATTCTTATAAGCCTTCTACTGGTCTGCAATGTCATTTAGCTACCACATCAGAGTCATTTTCCGGTTCTTTTCATCATTGTGATGCTTTGGCGTCTTCTTGTAATAAGTCTTGTTTTTCAAACACTGTATCAAATGTTTGTGATAAATTTCAAATGAATAAAGAATCTATTTCTAGTTGCTATTCTAATCCACAAGTTTTTTCTTCATCTCTTTCTAATGATGTTAATGTGTGGCATTGCAAACTTGGTCATCCTTCATCTAGAATTTTAAGCAAAATACTATCAAAAATTCCTAATTCAGGTTCAATAAAAGATTTAAAATTCCGTGATGCATGTCAAAAAGGCAAAAGTCATAGATTGCCGTTTCCCTTGTCCTCAAGTCGAGCTAACCAACCTTTAGAACTCCTTCATACCGATTTATGGGGACCTTCCTATACTCCATCCAAAGATGGATTCATTTATTATGTGCATTTTCTTGATGATTTCAGTAGATTCACTTGGATTTTTCCTCTAACACTAAAATCACAAGCCTTTGAGGTGTTCATTAAATTCAAGGCTCTTGTTGAGAAGCAATTTGGTTTACCTATAAAAAATATACAAGCTGATTGGGGAGGTGAGTACAGAAGGTTTGAAAGATACTTAAATGACCAGGGTATTCATTTTCAACATTCATGTCCACATACACATGAACAAAATGGAAGAGCGGAGAGAAAGCATAGACACATCACTGAAACAGGACTTACTTTATTAGCTCAATCTGGTCTTGACATGTCCTATTGGTGGCATGCATTTCAATGTGCTGTCTATTCCATTAATAGGCTTCCTACTTCAATTTTGGGTGATATTAGTCCCTATGAGTGTCTATTTCATCATGAACCAGATTACAGCTTCCTAAAGCCCTTTGGATGCATTTGCTATCCTCACTTAAGGCCCTATAATAATCACAAGTTGAGTTTCAGGTCTGAAGCTTGCATTTTTTTGGGATATTCAATGCATCATAAAGGGTATATCTGTGAGAATAAATCAGGAAGAATTTTTATTGCTCGCAATGTCGTGTTTAATGAAAGTCAATATTCCATCTCTACAACGCCAACTGAGCATCAGGTAACTGATTTTACCTCTCATCGGTTTCCTACAGCTCAATTTTTTACTAGTGCTTCATGTTCACACAATAATGATGTTCCTGTTGCTGCAAATTCGGGTGCATCTAATTCACCTGAGTTATCTACCTCCAATGATGAGATGCTTCCTAATCAAACTGTAGTTACCGGTGTCCCTGAACCACCCTCGCCGGAAGGATCTTCAACTAATCAATATCAACAAAGTCCACCTCAACTCCCTACTGCAGTTGCGCCTAAGACTACAGCTGTTCTATCTGAAGATCCACATGTTCCAACTACAAGGACTCATCATATGATCACAAGATCTCAACATGGAATATACAAACCAAAAGCTTACTTGGCCACTCAACATCCTCTTCCTGAGTCACTCCTACCTTCTGAACCTACTACTACTAAAGCTGCCTTAAAAGATCCCAAGTGGATTGCTTCCATGAAAGAAGAATATGATGCCCTTATTAATCAAGGTACTTGGACTTTGGTGCCTTATGATCCTAGCATGCATCTTATTGGTAATAAATGGGTGTTTCGAGTTAAGCTCAAAGCAGACGGAAGTCTTGATAAATACAAATCAAGACTTGTGGCTAAAGGGTACCTTCAAGAACCTGGTATTGACTATGAAGAAACATTTAGCCCTGTGGTTAAACCAGCCACGGTTAGAATAGTTTTGACATTGGCTGTTTCTTCAAATTGGAATGTCAAACAACTAGATGTTTGTAATGCATTTTTAAACGGTACTCTCAATGAAGCAGTTTTTATGCAGCAGCCTCAAGGCTTTGTTGACTCTTCAAAACCAAGTCATGTGTGTATGCTGCACAAAGCCTTATATGGTCTTAAGCAGGCTCCGAGAGCATGGAATGACAAACTTAAACATACTCTTTTTGAATGGGGTTTCACAGCATCTAGGTCTGATAACTCTTTATTTGTTTATGGCTCGGGACAGAACCTAGTGCTTCTTCTTGTCTATATTGATGATATTTTAGTAACTGGTCCAAATACTAACCTCATTTCCAAGCTAATATCTGATCTCAACACCTGCTTTTCTCTCAAAGATCTAGGATCCCTGCACTATTTTCTTGGTGTTGAAGTCCATAGAACACCAACTGGTATGTACTTATCTCAAACTAAGTATATAACCGATTTGTTAGTTAAACTTCATCTTGAAGGAGCAAAAGCTTGTTCTAGTCCTACTAGCTCTTCTCATAAATTGTCTCTCGGAGAGGGTGCCCCATTTGATGATGTTACCGTGTATCGAAGTACTATAGGAGCTTTACAATATTTGACGTTGACCCGACCAGATATTGCATTTATTGTAAACAAGGTGAGCCAATTTGTGCAAGCTCCTACAGTCACACACTGGGAGGCAAGTAAGAGACTTCTCAGATACTTAAAAGGGACCATTTCAGAGGGTTTATTCATTAAACCAGCCGTTATGCTTGATCTTCAAGGCTACTCTGATGCAGATTGGGCTAGCTGCCCTGATGATAGGAGATCCACTGGAGGTTATGCTATGTTTTTAGGTGGCAATTTGATTTCTTGGTTAGCAAAGAAGCAACAAGTAGTGGCCCGTTCAAGTACAGAGAGTGAATTTCGTGCCTTAGCAAATGCTGCAGCTGAGATCAAGTGGGTTGTTTCCTTATTACATGAACTGCATGTCACCTTAGCTAACTCTCCAATATTATGGGTGGATAATCAGGGTGCTTCTGCTTTAGCTGCTAATCCTGTTTTTCATGCTCGAAGTAAACACATTGACATTGATTTGCACTTCGTTCGGGACCAGATTATTGCTCGAGAACTCTCCGTGCGTTATGTTCCATCAGTGGATCAAGTGGCAGACATTCTTACTAAGGCTTTACCAATTGGCAGATTCCAGTATCTTAAGTCCAAACTTCATGTGGTAACTACCCCATTTCGTTTGAGGGGGGATGATAAACAATGTAATTCAGTTAGTTAGTGTTTTTGTTTTTCCAGTACTTTTAGTATTATTCTATTAAGAGATTGAGAACTGCATTCTGTAACAAGTAGTACTTTCTTGTACTGTATTCTTTAATATAAAAAAAATACTACCTCAGTTTGTTTTGAGGTCTTCCCAAATTCTCTCATGAAACTTTTCTAAGGTTTCAACATAGATCTATAATTTTAGCAAATCGCTTTAGTTTGGGTTTTTTTTATATGATTGTCTGCTTCGAACACTTTCTGAATGTAACGCAAAAAAGAAGAGAAAAAACAAATTTATTTCCATGTACTGTTGATATAGCAATGCCCGCTCTGATTTTTCAGGTGGGCAGATGTTCTATGCATAGTTTTTAAAACCGTGCCGTTCCTCGAACCGCGATGATTGAACGTTTAAGTTTTTGATGGTTCAACCGGTTGAACCGTCGAAACCGTGATTTATTTTTTTGAAAATTTTGCTTATTTAACTACAAACTATACACAAAATTTATGAAATAATAATGCTATGTACACAGGTTTTAAATTATCTTCAAGGTGTGCAACAGAAGTTGTATGTTGTTACAGTGCACAACTACAACTTTGTATATAATAGAGTAGTGCACAACGATAGATGTTTAATGACGACAAACTTGACGAGTCTTATAATGGTATTAGAGAAATTTGCAGCAGTGAAGAACAAAGTGATGAAGTTAGTGGCTTAGACCTTGGAACGATTATGATTTTTAAAATATATATATTTACTTATTTTCTTCAAAACAATGCAAAAGATAAAAATGAGAGAGAATTACACGATGTGAAAGTAGGAAAAAAACAAAAGAACCGTGGTTCAACCGGATAAAATTGATGGTTGGACCGTCGGTTTGAAGGTCCGACCAAGGTTTTTGAATGAATGAGGTCCGATTGAGTTCCGGACCATGGTGGTCCAAGGTTCAGGGTTTTTTGAGGTCGGACCGAGGTAGGGTACGGTTTTTAAAACACTGGTTCTATGTGAATTGTGTGTTTGTTGCATGCAATACTACAACAAAAAGTATAATACAAATATGGTTTCATCAGAAGAAGAAGAAGAAGGAAAAAAAAAAAAAAAGACATAGTCACTTCTATTGGAACACAGGTTGGAGTTGGGAAAGTCCACCAACTCTTGGTCCACGTTGTAGCATGATGTGTTTGAGATTATAAAATCGTAGTTCTCAAGATTAACAAACTATTTATCTTTTGTTAATATAGTACTCGGTGTATGTTAGTACTTTATAATAACTAAAACAAATATGGTAAAATGCAATTATTCCGTTACTCTTTAGATTAAAAATAAATGCATCTATAGCTTATCTAGTAACAAAACCTGAATTATGCTAGCACAGACGTTGAATAAGTTGAGGAATCAGGTACTTGAGAAAGCTTTGCCCATTTTGAGTGCTAATTGTTGCCGTGATCATTGGTAAGATATAACCCAAAAGTGGGATACTAAGAATTGGTAATCCATCTCTAAAGAGACGATGCACATCTTCATACCAGTCATACTCATTTGGTGCCAAATCAAATATTGATTTTAGGATTGGTATAAATGCATTTTATAGTGTTTTTATAGTGTGACCAAGAATGTCCGATATTTTAAGATGTCTAAACCTTTCATCTCTAGGAGCATGTATGTTAAGGATCGTTCTACTCTTTGTTTATGGATCTGAAGTATCAGAAAAATACATGCCATTACTTTTTGTTGGATTGAAATTGTCTCATCAGTACGTGCTCTTTTATTGAACCATGTGTATACTTTGTAACCAATTTGTACGTACGTTTTGGTTGTGGTTTTGCCTCATTTGACGAAAGAATGTTAGCACATAAAATAATGAGACATTTGACTTTATGGTACAGTGTATGAAGTTTCCTACAATAGAAACACACGGTCCCTATTTTAAAATTTTATGCAACTAAATTCTTTCATAAGAACAATTATGTCTAATCCAATTTATAGATCTGAAATGATCAAAATAAGCTGAACTCTATTTTTCAGTTGTTGAAACTCATGCCTAACCTCTCAGTCATTCATGCAAAACCATATGAACACAGAAAAACTAAATAAAATATCTCATTTTCAAATTTACCTGTCCTTGAAGGTGGTCGATTATTCTTTCCTCTACATTAGGAGAGAGAACGGTCATGGCAATCTCGATGAAACTTGCTCCAATCATGCACCAAGCATGCATCAAATAATATGCACTGACGGAACTGAATGAAGCATGCACAACACGCACCGAGATTTCCTGAAATGTACAGAAAGTAGAATCACCACTCAATGATGAGCCGTAGGCTATTAGAGACTATTATTGAGAAGAACACAAGTCCAGCTATTTGAGAATAGACTAGGCCAGACAAAGGAGATACTAAAGCAACCAATTAACTATGGCGACCAGTAGTGTCATTTTCAGCTAAAAATGATGCAACAAAGGCTTAGACTGTTGTAATGACATTATGCATTGACGTGTGCAATAGACCGAAAGAAAGACTAATGCAACTACAAGTAATGACTTTCACAAGAGACTAAACTGCAAATGAAGCAACAAAATATCATTCAACAATAATGACAATTGGAGCAGCAATAGTCTAAAGTGAACGGAGTATGAACTGAATATGATGAAGATCTATCAAACTACTGAACCGAAGCTTGCAACTTGAGTGACAGAAGATGGCAATAATTAAATAGCATGTACGCTCTGGCATGGCGATGATTTGAGTGAGAGAGAGCGGATACTAGTGTATGTGCAACTTAAAATAATGTATCCAAAAATCATGCAGCACAAAAAATGCAAAACAGATATTAGTAACGAGGAGAGGCTAAGTGCCACAAGAAGGAAGCAATCGACCAAGCCGAGTCCATTTCAATATATAATATCAGGTTGATTGAACCGAAAGGTTTATATCAATAATGGGGCTGAGTCAGAGTTTGTACTATCAGTACTGAAGACGCTGTCAGGCTGATTGTGATAGTTTTTTTAAACCATGATAACAATGATAAATTTTTATAACCTTACTATTGATCAAGAGAAAAGATTGAATTGTGTAAAACTAGAATAAACAAAACTTAGTAGCCATGGCTGCCATGAATATCCAAAACAACCCTATCTTTTGTGAAAATCCTAATTAGAATTCAAAGGGTTCTTCATTCTCCCTCCTTGATTCTCCGACTTCTCCTCGACCCCTTTCTTTCTCAAATCTCAAAGATAAACTTCCGGATTAAGAAATTGATGGTTTTCAAATGGTTAAAAACCGCTACAATCGATTCTTAGAGAAATCTCAGTGGCAAATCAATAGGCCTACATTGCACAATCAGGCAAGATCCGTGCCTAAATGGCAGAGTTATAATCATAGAAATATTCATCAGCAATATAATAGCAGATCAGATTTCAACGCCTCAAGTACTCTTTCTAAAGAAACAAATAACATAACCAAACTAGCATCTTCTTGGGCAAATCTAGTTAGGAAACGAGGGCTAAATTCTTTTCCAGATCTGATTTTTTCCGCACTAATTTAAATAGGCACCAAAAAAATTATTGTTCTTAAAGAAGATATTGTCGAAGAACCGAGGATAAATGGATTAATTCTGTCATTGCTTATATATTTGGATCTAGTCCCTATTATCATCATTTCGGAGATTTTGTTCTCAAAACCTGGAACCCTACCGACAAATTTGATATACAAGAAACAATGGGTTTTTTTATCATAAAATTCTCTACTGAATTTTACTGTAACAAGACAATTAAGGGAGGTGCATACTTTATTAATGGCAAGCTTATTATCTTGGAAAAATGGAACAAGAAAATGATTCTTGATCGAGATCTATTATCTACTTGTCCAATTTGGATAAGGCTACCAGAGCTCAACCTCAGATTATGGGACAAAGAAGCATTTGCTGCAATTGCTAGTGTTGTAGGCATCCCAATAAAACTCGATGAGCAACCTACCAACAAAATAAGACATAGTTATGCAAGAATTCTAATAGAAATTAGGGTTAATGAAGTTCTACCAGAATTCGCCTACATCACTATGCATGATGGAGAATGTATTACTCAGAAAATAGAATATGAATGGATTCCTCCAAGAAGTTCAAAATGTGTTTGCTTCGGCCATCTCACCGAGGCTTGCTCATCAAAGCTAGTTTGCAAAGAAAACGAAATTTCAAATTTGAATGAAGCTTCAAGCAAATGTGCTGAAGATTCAAGAAATATTCAAGATCCTTCAATTCAAGAAAATAATGCTTAGAAAAATTAGGTTATTGCATCTGAAATGATAAACACAGAAAACTCATTAATTCTTGAAACATTTTGGTGTCTGATAAAACTCAAACTTTTGGAAAACAGACGAAAACCACTATAAGCTTTGAGTTTTCTAAGGTTGATGTGGAAATTATTAACAATGATGAGAAAACAGAGATACTTCCACAAGCAGTTTCAATAAGCTCTAACTAGCAGAATTAAGGTTCAATGTCGCCAACGAAACAGTACAACAGAAAGATGATGATTCTACTGTCAATAAATTTTTATTGGCATAAACATGAAAATCACAAAGAAAGGAACACATAATTTTAAGGATATTAATACACAGTTCATGGATCATCCCCCCAACAGGATGATCCAAGTTTAATCGCAGACGATATCATTTCAAATGGTTCAACGAAAGAAAATTCTAATAAGCTATCCAAAAGATGTCTGCATAATAGCACTGAGATTTCAAAGGCATTAATCGAGAATGCTGGCCTCCTACTCTCTTCATCTTCCTCTCCTATAAACAACAAAAGGAAAAAAGCCAAGAGAAAGAGCATAAAGGAAACTCTGGACAGCGATAATGATGAAGCCCCAAAACAAAAAACTTTGAGAAAAGATATATCATCAAAAATCCAGATTGGGAAGAATTCTTAAAAGTTCAGGATAAAAGAAGATAAGAAAAAAGGAGGGAAAGCTTCTAAAAGCATTGAAATAAGTAGCAATTCTTCACTATAACTGAAGTGGTGTCCTTTATACATATCCTTTATATTTTTAATGTCTATTATTTCATGAAATGTTAGGGGCTTAAATTCCCCAGAAAGAAAATTTGATTTTTCAAAGTTACTAATATCTTATAAACCCAGCATTGTAGGTATATTACAGCATAAACTTAAGGATAATAGTTTAGCTAACTTCCATAACAGGTGTTTACATGACTGGAATTCTACTAGTAATAACTCTATGGGGGGTAATGGTGGAATCATGGTAATATGGGACCTAATATTTGGGATTTATGCCAACGCTCTGTCAATTTACAATATCTCCACTGTAGTTTCAAAAATAATAAGGGTCTCCAATTTACTGTGACTTTTATTTATGCCTCTAATTTTGAAAAAGACAGACTTTTATTATGGGTTAAACTTGATCAATTAAATAATAATATTAAAAACTCTTGGATTTTAATTGGTGATTTCAATACTGTTACGAAAGCCTCTGAAAAAAGAGGAGGAATTCCTATTCCTTTTAGGAAATTAGAATTCTTCTCTAGGATTAATTGAACCTAACATCAAAGGAAACAAGCACACTAGGAAATCTGGTGAATTTAGAAACATCAACTTCAAATTCGATATAATTTTAGTCAATCATAAGTTTTTAACTAAATTTTCTAATTTTAAATGGTATGCTTTATCTCAAGCAACTAGTGGTCATGCTCCTTTACAACTTATTTTTTCTCAAAATAATTCTATAAAAAGCAACTTTCCTTTTAGATTTGAAAATGGTTGGGTATATAATAAGGAATACAGAATGGTTGTTAAAAACAGTTTTCAAACTTCAGCAACTGGTTCTGCTCAATTCAAGTTTAGAAATATTATATATCAAACTAAGAAAATCTGGAATATTAGGACAAAAATAGAAATTACAATGAAATTAATCAAATTAGGGAGGACCGTGCAAGGTTGCAAGATAACATTGACCTAGATAGCTCAGGCCCTAATCAAATCAATGAATTTGTTCACATGCAAAAAAAGATGGCCAATTCTTTACATATAGAAGCTGATAATTTAAGACAGAAAGCCAAAGTTGACTGGCTTACTAATGATGATCTTCTAAGTAAATTTTTTATGCCGAAATGTCTAGTAGAAAACACTATAATGACATAGGAAAATTACTTAATGACAATGGGATTATCATCAATGAAGCTTCCCAGTTAGAAAATGAAGCTAGCAATTATTTCTCCGATTCGTACAACTATGTTGGAACCCCCAGGTATGTTCCCCAAAATTATTCCAAAATTTTTATTACATGAGAAAAGTGATGAAATATTACTTGCTCCAATTTTTTAGAAGAAATAAAAAAAATTATTTTTAACGCCAAAGATTAAAAAGTTTTATTTTTGAGGCAATTAATGAATTTATTTCCACTGGAAGACTTTTGAAAAACTTTAACCATACTTTTATTACTTTAGTGCCAAAGATTAAAAATCCAAATTGCCTTAGAGATTTTAGGCCTATTGCTTGTTACACTTCTTTTATAAAATCATTGCCGCTATTTTAAGCAATGGAATAAAAACCTTTTTAAAAAATTTAATATCTGAAGACCAATCTGCTTTTATCCCTGACAGATTTATTTTTGATTATACACTTCTGGCACATGAGTAATTAAGAAATTTCAATCAGCAGGGTAAAAAGAAAATGTGTATAAAAATTGACTTACATAAAGCATCTGATAATATCAATAGAAATTCCATTATCTATATGATGATGAGACAACTAGACTTCAATGAAAAAATTTGCAACCTAGTTAAAGAGTGCATTTGTAATGTAACATATTCCATTCATATAAATGGCTTCTCTTGTGGGTTCATAAAAAGTAATAGGGGAATTAGGCAAGGAGATACTCTATCTCCTTACCTATTCACTATACTATGGAATATTTTACATTACAAATGTATGAGGAATAACTGAATAATAATTTACAACCAATTAATTCAATTATTCCTTGTGTAACTTATCTTTTATATGCAGATGACTTATTAATTTTTCTAAAAGCAGATGTTTAAAATGTTGGGATTATTAAGAAAATTTTTGTCAATCTCAAAGAATTTATAAGTCTTCAAATTAATGGTAGTAAGAGCAAGATTTATTTCAAAAAGTCATGTAGCAATATGTAGAAATCCTTAATATACTTAAGTTTCAGCAAAGTGAGCTTCCAATTAAATACCTAGAGCTTCCTGTTAGTTGCAACCAAATCAAAGACAAAGACTATGCCAAACTTTATAATATTATTCAAAGTAAAATAGATAGTCGGTCTAGCAAACATCTATCAACTGTAGGAAGAGTTGAACTCATCCACATGGTCATCACAACTATAGTCATGTATTAGATGCAATCTCACAATATCCCGATCAATACTATTGAAAAAATAGAAAAACATTATGAAAATTTCATATGGAGTGGAAAGAATCGTAAGTTTCTTGGAATATCATCACTAAATCAACGAGGGCTGGTGTCTTAGGCATTAGAAATCCTAAAGATTTAAATGAGGCATGCAATTTCAAATTATTCTGGGAATTCAGAGAATGCAACTCTCGTTGGGCAAAATGGATGAAAGCCAAATATGTGAAAAATAAGAACTTCCAGTCCATGTAGGTGCAAAAATGTCATTCTTATACTTGGAAAATTATTTTAAATTGCAGAGAAATTGGCTCAAAATTATTAGAAAGAAAATTCAAAAATGATGAGCAAACTAGTCTTTGGTTTGACCCATGGATAAATGGAAAAACTTTGATAAATCTTCTTGGCTGGAATAATCTTTATCAATTTGGAAAAGCAAATGCAAAAGTGGAAAACATCATTCAAAATTCAATATGGAAAACTCAACTTCAGCCAGCAGCTTCTATTTTTAACTCTACAATTAGCAAAATAGAAGTAGACCCAAGCCTTGAAAAAGATAAATGGATTTGGAAATTATCTATAAAAGGAAAGTTCTCTTTTAAAGACACTTGAGATTACATTAAAGGAGAAGAAATGGAAGTGGATTGGTACAAAACAATTTGGAATTCGGCAAATTGTCCTAAAATGGTTCATTGCACTTATTTTGCTATATTAAATCGTCTGCCAACAAGGGAAAGACGTAAAAAAGGGGCCAAAAACAAAGGAAAAATCAACTGTCTTCTGTGTATGAAAGAAGCTGAAAGCATTGAACACCTTTTCTTTGATTACTCATATTCAAGACACATTTCGTTTATTGTCAAAAACAAATTAAAGCTTAATTAACGGATAGTGCTTCAAAATATCAGAGATAACATTCAACAAATACAAACAACTTTCAAGGGAAAGAAAAGGACTTTGATAAAGCCTACGTTGTTTTAACCACTACAATCTATTTTCTATGGAAAGAAAGAAACAACAGGCTTCATCAAAACAAAGAAACAGACAATATTCAATTATGGAAAGCCACTGAATTAGAATTCAATATCATTCTCCAAAAGTCTAGCCACACTCATAATCTTAATATGCAAAGACAAAACTTCAATGACTCTGAAAATTATGAAAAAAGGGTTGAAGAATACTTACAAAAGGGTAAAATCTTTTACGAGAATTCCCCTCAAATAAGCAACTACGGAAGATATAAAGCTTCAGATGTTACCAAAACAATAATAGCAATCGAGCTAAAGCTAATGGCAGTCATTTCTTAACCCAAACCAGAGATAATCCCTGCAAGGGAAGTAAACATAATATTAAAATTAATAATCTTAATTTAAATTGCGATAAAGTCTCTAATAAATTATTCTACTTACCTAGTTTGAGTAGAAGCTACTGCTGTCTTAACAGTGAGCTTGATCATATCAAGGATTCGCTACTCACAAATAACAAGAACGGATTAGGAGCTATCCAATCTAAAAGCACACTTTTGCTTAACAACGAATACTTATCTGATGGGATTCTTAGAGATGGTTCTGGCAACACTACAGATGATTGCTTGTATAATACCAGTATCATGGAAGATACCTGCAAGGGAAGTGACAACTCTCTTATTAATAATTATAATGCGAATTACAACATTATGAATTCTAATCATACTTTTTTACCTGATATGTATAGGAGCAATAGTGTCTACAACATCTTATGTGAGCATGAAAGGATGCTTCAACTGGCTATCAAAGATCAAAGATTAGACTGCAATCATTACAAGAGTAATATAAACAATCAAATATATCACATATCTGATTGGAAAAGAGGAGAAACCAGCATGACGAAGGATCCGGAGACCCTAGATAACTACTTTAATAGCTACTCCTTCTCTACAAATATTGCTGGAGCTATGAATAAGGCTCAACAGATCTATACTTCAAAGCCTTTTTGAAGAAGCTTCAGATAAAGGTACTTTAGATCTACTCAAGCCTACTCTTAGATTGGTCGCAAATTCTTCAGATCCAGATGTAATTTTCAAAGATCGCCTTGATACAAGGCTCGATAAAGCTTCGTCTAGCAAAGCAGATAAATCTAAAGACATGAAACAAAACCACTTTACATAGTGATCCTTGCTCCAATTTGAAGACACAAGATTTGCTGAGCCTTACAATGAAGACGTGGAAGCCTTCATGAGGTTGCTCTTTTTTATTTCTAGGGTTTTCTAGCGATTTTCCCAGTTATTTACGGCCATTTTTTGTCGCTTAAGCTCAAGTTTGTGGAGGCATTTGTTTTTTCTACCATGTCCTAATGCTTTCTTATTCGTGTGGTGTATTTTTTTGGGTAATTTATCCGTTTTAACTCTTTGGGCTGGGCCCTTTTATCAAATTTCAAAGAAAAAAGATTGAAATATGCACGGTACAATTGTAAACAAAATCAAGCAATATAAGAAAACATAAGAATTTGAATAGTAGACATCAAAACACCAGTGGCTATATGTAAAACTATATGCAAAATTCACCTAACCTTAAAAACAGTACGTACACACATATTACATATGTAGGTATACACAGACATACTTATGTTTGTGTGTGTATCAAGGTTTGAGGTCCCATTTTCTGTTTCTATTCCAGTCATCAAAAAAATTTAAAATTTCGATCCCATTTTGGAATTCTCTAAAATTTTGTTTTAATTTCAATTTGTGAATTCCGGTATATTTTTTTATAAATACCAAACAAATATGCAATACTAATAATCAGCTACATTTAATTTTTCAAGTTACATAGAAGATAAAAACATACAACATAAAAATTTAATACCAAAAACTATTTCTCTGAGCATCATATAAATTTTCTCCATCGCTATCTTGATCTTGTGTCGGATAATAATATGCTGAAAAAGCATATTATTGCATTTGATCCGAACTTAAAAATACCATCATCGTATTATCAAAGAACGATGGTTTGTCTTCGCTACTTGATGGTTCAGCAGCATATAATTGATTTATCCCACAAAACGAATAGCCTCCAATATAGTCAAATGTTGAATACTTATAATTGGGGATCTTATTAGAAGTATATCTGTCATCATAATTACGTTGATCTTCGTGTTCAGCGTTTAAATTTCTTTCTCTTCGTCCATTACAGTCATCCACATCTCTTCTAGAATAATTTTGTTGAGAATCATCAAAAGTGGAACCAACGCCATAACCACTAGAACCAATACCGTCACCATCAGCATTACCAGAATCATCATTTGATGAACTATTATTTTCAGTATTTTCTATAGTTACGTTATCATTGTCTAACCAAGGATTATCGCTTGTATTATCACATAGTGGATTCTCAACTTCTCTAATCCATCCACTACAAGAAACACAGTGATTTCCGAAGGCTCGAAGCTATCGGCGGCCGTCACGAGCCCTCGGAAATCCCGTTAGAATATTGAACACGGATTATGTCCATTTTCGATGGACTCGACGACGACTTTGCGTCGGCCTCCGACGGTAGTTTCGACATATTTTCCGACGATGCTGACTTCCACGTGGCTTAAAAATACGCCAGAAAATCATCAAAAGCCATCGAAAGTCGTCAAAGTCTTCGACTGGTTCACCGTTGGAAGCCGTTAGAATATTTCGACCAATAAGATGTCGAAAATCTGGGAAAAATTCTTTTGTAGCCAAACAGCATATTAATATCAAATATATCACAACACATCAAAATCAATATATATCAGATATATAAGCTGAAATCAGTAACAATGTCAATAATAATACAAAACTCAAACATTACCATCCCAAACTCAAACATTTCCAATTAATACAAAATAAACCGTCCATCATCACCCAACTGCAATATGTATATCCAACATTAATGTACAATATATACATCCAGCATCAAATCCCACAAGTCAACATCAAACATCGCATGTCCACAAATCAACCACACTATCTATTATTGTATATATACACAAGTTACAAAAACAAAAACTGCAAAACGTACCTCATGTTCTTCATCAGCTCCGAAACCACCAGAAGAAGGGAATGCTCCATGACGCTCGATATACTTGGCCAAACGTTGTTTTGGTTGCTCCATTTTCCCTGCTCGGAGGCGATCCTGCAGCTGTGCAATCTGCTGTCGAAGCTCATTAATCTCATCATTGTTCTAAGCCTTTTGATAGGCCTTTTATGAGGTCCGAGCCAACAACATAGGTCGAAATATGTTTAAGTTATTGCGTAATTTTAATAAAAATTATGCAATTTTTACAACTAAGTTAATTTTTTATAAATTACCAATTAATTGTCGTAGCTATAACGCTTATTTCTATGCATCGGGTCCATAGCGGAGCCGAAGATAGCGTTCTCCTCATCAGTGGTCAATTGCTCACATACCGAATACTCAAGCATCTGTGCACGTGCTTGCATAAATCTTTCCTACAATACAAAATTAGATATAATTAAATATTACATGACATTATTATAATAAGAATTAATTAAAATGATCATTGTTAATAACTTTTAAATTAAAATATACTTACATGTGCGACACATGCTTTATCATCCTCATGTCAAGCATACGTCACTCATCCCTCTTCATCGGTCTGCTTGACGGCATGTATATCTGCAAATATGTCCATATACGAGACAAGAGCCCCATGTGCTCTTTTCTACAATAATTTGTGTACATTATTGTTGTTCACACAAATTTATACAAAAAATATAATAATTGTTCGTAATTGCAATTAATCAATTTACCTAGTCATTGCGATGATGCTGAAATTATCTCGAGCCACCATGGTGTATGACTGGATTTTTCTGCCCATTCGCCGAGTTCCTTTCTGACTCCGCCTGCAAATTAAAAATTAAGATTATATTTTATATGTATAAATTATGTGTTCTCTACTGAAAAAATTAAGGTGATATCTGATAGACTTACACTGAATTCATCGCTACTCCATCATGCGACCCAAGCATCCCATTTGCTGGCGCCCGTCCAGTTGGGCTTCTTCCCATATTTTCTGATGGTAGACATCGTACCTAGGTAATTTTTTGCAACTTAGGAGTTGTAATGGTGTTGGCAAAGACATCCTCCTCTTGTAGGTCAATCGCACCCTGTATATATGTTGAAAAAATATAAGTTATACATTTATACTTAGTCAGAAAATTATAAAGTAATTATATATAATGATATAGAATTTTATACTTACCAGAAAGTCCTGCCAGATGCTCTTTCGGACATGCTGTGGGATCTTACTCCATTTCGGCCAGCACGTAGGCTCATGTATGCCTGCTTAGATATGCTGAGCACTATATTTAATGTCTAAGCTCAAAACACCTGCAATAAATATGATACAGACAAATCATGACTAATATATCATACAAAATATTTATAATGCTTAGGTAAATTTAATACTTACGAGCCATCTACTTTCGGTAGCAATCTGACCACTGTACGCAGTGCCTCCTACGACGGGACGCTGCCATCACCTCTGCTGAGAACGGTCCCTCTCTGAGACGAAAATGGAGAACCAGACTGCGAAGGACTCCGCTGCCTAAAGAAAGACATATGTAATACCTTCCATATACATATTACTTTATTGTGGAAGAACATATCATTCAATTATGAGTAAACATATCAAGATTTAACATCAATAATCGCATAACATACAAAAAAGTGTAACATCAATACTCTCATAAATCACCTTTTTTCAACAAGTATACTATTGAACAGTCCTCGCCGTTTTCTGATTCAGACTCCGTCTCGTACTCTATATTGTTTTCCTCTGTGGTCTCAAATGCTTCTACCAATACATTTGATTCATCGTTTAGAGGCCCAAAATTGATTTGATCATCTATTGTTGTAATATTGTCATTTTCTATGATATCCACTTGGTACGCTTGTTCGTCTGGAATATTCTTTCCATCAAACGTAAATCTTGCAACCGTTTTAAAAGCTGTCGAATAATCTGCTTTATCTCTTTTTAGAGATGAATAAGGAGCATAACAAACTTATAGGGTTTGTTTTGCTAGTATAAATAGATCATACTTGTGACAACGTGATGTATGCTTTATTTCAATAATATTATATTTTTGGTGCATGTTGATTCCAGAAACTGGAATATTACCGAACCGGTTGCATCTAAACAAAAAAACTTCTTCCGCAGGTCTGGTGAAATATTTTAATTGCAAAATCTGAGTTAAAACATCGTAAAAATTACTTATATGATCATTTGGATCATCACTACCTTTAACGTATACACTGATATTGTTAATTAATTTTTCAGTCCCATATTCTTTGGTATTGAATTTGTATCCGCTGACAAAGAATATTTGACATGTCTTGACTTTTCTTTTTGGTCCCATGGAAAGATGTTTCAATCCTTTGTTGACCACATAATTTACCGGATCATATACATGGTTCGAAAACCAAATATCAAATCTTTTGTTGACATCGCCGCTTAGATGCTATGATTCGTAAATACTGCATATATAGACAATATATTGCATTATAATAAATACACACATATATTATTCAAGAAAATAATTTTAGATGTGTAATTTAATAATATCTAACAAATGACGCAACTTCTGCACAGTTAAGAAGAATATATGTATGGGATACATGGTAATCGATGTCGTCTATCCAACTTCCACACATTTTTTAGCATTGGGTCCCTACTGCCTAAAAATAGATAGCACCGATTCAAAAGAATCTTATTCAATGCCCTTATTATTTCGCATACCACTTTTGAAAGATAAGTTCACATGGTCATTGAAATAATGAGAGAAAAAGAACAAAGCTTCTTCTTTGACATATGATTTGCATATTGAACATTCAACTCGTGCGTTTTGTCTCACTTTATTCTTTAGATAATTTAAGTACCTGTTAAGAATAATTGTAATTAAATTTTATTACATGTAATTGAACTAAAATTTAACATACGCAATATTAATACCTTTCAAATGGATACATCCATCCATATTGCACAGGATCTCGAAGACGTGCTTCAAACAGAAGATGAACAGGTAGATGCACTATTACATTAAAGAAACCCGGAGGAAATATTTTTTCCAGTTTGCATAGCAGTATAGGAATTTCTTCCTCAAGTTTACATAGACAACCAACTTTAACGTAGTTGAACAAAGCTCCTTATAAAACAAACTAAGTTCTATTATAACCATCCAAACTTTTGTGGACAATAGTTCTTTTAAAGCAACGGGTAACAAATGTTCCATCATTACTTGACAATCATGAATTTTTATCCCACTCAATTTACCATTCTTAAAGTCGACATATCTTCAAAAATTAGAGAAAATCCCATCAGGAAATCTTAATCCTTCCATCCACTTTAATAATACTTTAACTTGGTTACTATCTAGCTCATAGTATGCTTTGGGTTTTTCTTATGTCATCTGGCTTCATATGAAGCTCAGGACGATTGCGCATAACCTCTATATCACGTCTTGATTTTAAATCGTCTTTAATCTTTCCTTTAACATTCAGAACTATGTTAAATACATTATTGAACACTTTTTTCTCGTTGTGCGTCACATCGATATTATGACGAACTAGGAGATTTTTCTAATAAGACAACTCTCATAATATACTTTGTTTGCACCAGTTATGAATCGTCGATTTACCTTGAATTTCAATTTGTTCGCCAATTTCATGTATCTTTGGATAATCCTTTACAAGGTCATAAATATCTTCCTTTGACCAAATCGTCGGTGGTCGCAAGATCTCAAATCTATTATATGTAAGGTTTTTTATCTTTTGTAAAAGGATGTTTAATATAGAGAAAACACCGATAACAGTCAAACCAAAAAATCCCATGTGATAAAGAAAATGCTCGTATTTCTTCCATGCAATAAGGACAAGCTAGACAACCAGCCGTACTCCAACCTGAAAGTATTGCATATGCAGAAAAATCGCTTATAGTCCACAGCAGAGAAGCGTACATACGAAAATTCTTTTTTTTGAAATGTCGTATGTTTCAACACCTTCATACCATAATGTTTTCAACTCTTCAATCAATGGTTGTGAATAAATGTCGATTCCTTTTGTTGGATCGTCAGGGCCAGAGATGACCGTAGTGAAAAACATATATAGAGTTTTCATACACATCCACGAAGGTAAACTGTAAGGTGTAATGATTATAGGCCAAGATAAATATTTTGAACCAACTGAGAGAACGATGAAAATCCATCCGTACGTAAACCGAGCCTAACATTATAGCTCTCCGCTGTGAAGCGAGATATGTCTTATCAAAATGCTTTCATGTTTCTCTATAAGCCGAGAGTGTTAAGGTACCTTCTTCTTGTGTTCTCACACAGTGTCATCTCATATGATGCGCGGTTACAGAAGATGTATATAACCTTTGAAGTTTAGGAGTGATGGGTAAGTAATGCATACGCTTGTATGGAACGTTCTTTCACTTCTTTTTTCTTGGTTTATATCTTTCTTGATTACATATTCTACAATTCCTAAGATTGATGTCTTCTTTCCATAATAACATGCAACCATTTAAACATGTATCTATTTTTTGACACGGCAAACCAAAAGCAAACTTAAGTTTTTTTGCTTCATAATAATTTTCGCACATTAAATTATCGGGTGGCATATTCTGTTTTGCAGCTTGTACTATAGCTGTAAACCCGGCTTCTGTGAAATTCTGCAGTTACTAATAGTTGAGTACCTCTTGTAGAACCATCCCAAAGGGATTTCCTAGTAGCATTCAACAAATCATAATTTTTTTTGCTCTAATACTTGGTTCTTTTCAAAATTAACATTGTTACCATCAACTTCAACAGTAGAGAACATTGAACGTTTTGTGTCTTCAAACATATCCACTATGAGATTCGTCGGAACAATTTCAGTATCCACCTCCTCCTTCGAATGTATGGAATTAGGTGCTATAAGTTCTCCATGATGATCCAACACAAAATAATTCGGCACGAACCCATATTGGCATAAATGAACTATTACCATATCCGGTATCATATGCTTCAATAATATGCACCTACAACATGGATAACGTATTTCTTCATCGTTATTATTATTATTTAAAGTGAATTCAATAAAGTTGTATATACCATTTTGAAAATGTTCACTTACTGGGCCTCTAATTTCCCTTCTTTATTGGTACATCGAGCTCCAATCGATAAAATAATTGACCATTTTTCCTACTTTAAAATGTAAAAACATATTGATTATTCACGTATTGACGTTTTATTTTCAGTTAAATCATACATTTAAATTTTTGCAAATATGTAATATTATTCTATTTAATTTTATTTTCAAACGGATTTACACAAATTATTATATGAATATAACCTACATTTTTTAGGTTATTGTTTTACACTTTGATGGTTGGCCATCATACTTTCTGTTACAAACACAGTAGTAATTATATTTTGTAAATCATTATTTTAAACGATTCAACAAAATTTCGGCAGCACTTCCCCTTTGTTCCCTGTATCGTACACATATGTGTATACATAGGGAACAAAAAGAAAGTGCTGTCGAAATTTTGTGAATCGTTTAAAATGAAATGATTTGCAAAATATAATTACTTTGTTGTGTTTGTAACTTATCCAACACAGGGAAAAATCCGAAAAATATTATATCAGATGAATATAAATGTTTGTTCTATGATAAAGACGACTATCCATACAACGAACATATATAGCACTTGTTAGATGGGGTCAAAAACTCTCTAAGGAATTTATAATGAATAAAGCGTATTATATTTTTACAATAATTTATTTACATTTCAAGAAACACATACACTAAATCGTCTTTTTTATCATCTTAAAAACACATACACTAAATCCTAAGCATTGAGTCTAATTAATTCAAACTAGCCCAGTGCGCATGTGCACTAATTAGCAAATACATATACAACAATTAACACACATATACACTAAACAAACATACTTTTCAACATTTAAATGATAAAAAATTATAATAACAACCTAACTAGCATTCAATATGGTATAACAATCAATCAATGAGGTATTATACAACTATAACAACCAACTAACCCTAATTTAACAAATCAAAATTAATTAGGTTTTAAGAATAAAACCTTATTGGAGATTGATGAAGGGCGTTGGCTTGTTGAGAGTGGAGAATGATGAAGTTAGAGATGATCGAGAAAGCGTGGGGGCTGGCTGACGATGGGGATGAGGTGGTGGAGTTAGGGATTTGGTGAATTTGGGGGGAATGAAATAATGTAGCTACTCTCGTCCCAGAGCCTGTATACATGTTTTTTTCCGGTGGCCCCGATGGCTTGCGACGGCTGTCGACGGCTTGTTACGGCCACCGACGGCTTGCGACGGCCATCGACGGCTAATTTACGTCGATTTTTGATGGTTGCGACGGCCACTATATATTATTTGTAAAAAAGTCAAGGAGATCACTAACCGTCGATAGCCATTGGAAATAGCCATCGGCCGCCGTCTGAAGCTTTTATCGCTATTTTTTGTTGTTCTAGAAGTGATTCTGCAAGTGGGTCCTCCTTTTGAAAGATGCAATCTAGGTCAATAAGTTGATCGGTTCTTTGTTGTCGTTTAGCATATCTACTCTTAATTGCATGTTATAATGTACAAATACTAGTTTTTCTCAGTTTTTCATTTTTATTCTATTTCTTAACTTCGTGTGAATCATCGCAAATATTGTCCAGTTTCTTTCACAAGTATACGTGTTAAATTAGGAGCAGCTTCCCTGTCAAGTATTGATCGCCACATAGCTGGAAGACACGACTTAACTGCATGTTTTTCTTTTGCGGAGCCAAATACACCAAGTTTCATTTTGTATTTTCTATATATACAACATTCATTAATAAACCAACTTTGCGCTAAATATAATAACATGAATCATGAGTAGTTTAATCATTTGTTTATTATCTCTTTTGAAATTTTAATTTTCATAGCAATATTAGTACCATTTTTTCAAGAACATTTGTCCATCCATTTTAAACTTCAGCATCGTTTATTGCATTATCCCCATATTGTATATGAGGATTGGGAAAATAACTTAAACCAGTTTGATAGTTTAAAAGAAATATTTATATGATATGTAATTTTATAATTGTGTAATAAATAACAAAATTTCATGTTGCATGAAAAGGTCATTGCAATTGTCTTTTCCATCTTTTATCGATTATATTCCACCACTTTTGATACTGTCTTGCACCAACATTTTTCATAATTGATTCCTTTGCGCGATCTATTACTTCATATAGATGTCACATCTCTGCTTTATCATCATTGTCCATCATTTTTAAAACTTTTACAAGTAGACTAAATACGAGAATAATAACAGCAATATTGGCCCATTGTGAATCAAGTTATAGATAAGAATTGCTGTTTTTTTCTTTAGGACCACGTTTAGGAATCTTTGCACTTCACTCTCTTAAAGAAATCATTCTTCTTAGATTCTCTTTATGTGTGTGTGTGTGTGTATTCTAATGCAATAAAGTGTGTAGCAAACCTAGTTACTGCTGGCCGGATCAGTTGTTTATTGTTTTTTTTTCTTTTCTCGTTATGGTAAGTAACCAACCGTGATTGTATATGAATCCTGATATTGATTGACAATTTAAAATAATCGTTTTTACCTCTATCTCCTTTGAAATAGCTTCAAGAATCAAATCGATACAATGTGTTGCACATTGTGTTCAATATAGTTTCCTTCTTTTTTCCATCAGTAGTTGGCCAGCAGCTTTGTAATTTGCTCCATTATCGGTTATTATTTGCAAAATTCTATCTTCTCCATAATAACATTATCCATTATACCACAAATATGCTCAGAACTCTGAAATTTGTCAGTGACATCGACAGATTTAAGAAAGACAGTTCCTTGGATGGAATACACAATAAAATTTAAGTTTTTTCTTCTATTTTGTGTGCTCCAACCGTCACACATCAAGTATAACCATACTCATCCCAAAAGTTGGAGTAAGTGACAATGTGTTGTTTGATTTCAGCACACTCTAAATATGCTTTTGATAATTCATGTGTCGTAGGCCCTTTAATTCTAGAAACAGCTTCTTGAATGGCCTCCAACATAATTTCATAGTAAGGACTATTAGCAGCATTGTGTGGGATACGACTAAAGTAAAAAAATGATATTGCACGACCTATGTGTTTTTTTGCATCTTTAATGCCTTTCATTGCAGTTCTAATATAAGGTTGAGTTCTTCCTCCGAGCTTTTGCACATAGAGATCGATCTTTCCAGCTGCTTGTGTAACTAAATCGTCATCTATTCTGGTTGATTTTTAATGCTATAATTCGCTAGATCATATATCTATTTCGCTAGATCCTACACCTGACCATTGTCTCTCTTCGTTCATATAACTTTCTTCACGTATCATATTCACTTACATCACTATCGATTTCTTGATTATGTTGATCAAGCATGCTCATTAGCTCTTCCTGTACGTGTTGTTATTCGAGCTTCCCTTGATTTCGCTTGCTTTTTTTTTATTCAGATGTTCTTGTATATGTTTTCTGACTTCTTTAGGAACAGTCGGATATATTGCTACATCGCTTGTCTATCATGCTAAATGTTTTTTCGTAAGTCTATACCGCCACCAGAAATTATTTTGTGACAATGTTTTTCCTTTTTTCACCAATAACTATCGTATAATAATTCCTAACAATATTACGATTTGTCATAATCAAGTACCTAAATTAGAAATAAACATTTAATCATTCAATATAATATATATTATTTTGCAAACTAAACAATCCTAACTTTGCTGCCATAATTACCGTAATATTTTGCGTGAGAATATTTATTTTGCAAATTAAACCTAGCCTAAAATAGCAATCATTTTAAACCCAACTAAATAATAGTATTAATTAATAGTACCAATTTTAAACCAAACCCATCATCACCTTAACCCTAGCATCATTCTTAAATTAATGCCGCACGTAGAAATACTTTCGCCCTCTTCAATTCGACTGCAAAAGGAAGCCGCAAAATGAAAAAACCTTCATCGTTGCTTGTAGATGAATTCGAGATCGATGCTTCGATGATGAACCTTCTTTCCTCGGTCTTCAATTCGAGATTATTCTCAATTAAAGCCTCATTGATGATGAAGCAATACAAAATGACCAGTTAAGATTTTGATTTTGTTATGTATTTTTATGAATTAATGTGCTTTTACAGAGAAAATATGGATTCCTAATCACATGATTGCACTGTTTCGATTTTGTTTTTTATTGGCAGACAAGATTTGATTGAGGGTTTTAAATTTTGATAATTTTTCTTTGTTGATTTGCATCACATGTTTGTAGAAGTTTAATTATCTTAGAGAAGAATTGAACACCACAAATGATTACATTGCTGTTTGATTTTTTTAATTGGAGAATTGGGTTGAGTTTTTCATCAAGATCCAGTCCAGTACACGTCGAAACCGGACCCCAATGGCCGGAACTCCAACGTGCTGGCTGGACTTTAGAAACTTGGTGTGTATATCTCTATGTGCGTGCACTATTGTTATCTGTATACTTTGACAAAATTCATCTCTGTTACATGCAAAATTATGTCTATTTCACTTACTTTATATTAGAACGAGATATTGGCAATAGCAAATTACTTATTGCAAACCTTAATTTAGTGAATATACATGGCTCTTACATTTCAAGTGTTCTACGTAAATTACACGTAGTACCGGCCTAAGGGTATTCAATTCCCTAGGCGAACAAGCATTTTTATTTGTTTTGTTGCCCCTTAACTCAATCAAAAAAATGCACATAACAAAATGTAAAATTTCACATAACAAATTGTAAATTCTTTATAAAATTCTAACATCCATCACAAAATATTGATCATCTTGAAATACTCATTTTCAATTGAAATCATTGCTAGCCCACTTCTTCATAGGTAAGTTTGTCCAAAAACATCTTCATAGGTAAGTTTGTCTAAATACTCATTTTCAATTGAAATCATTGCTAGCCCACTTCTCTTGTAACATAGTAGTCGGGAGATATATTTTAATCAATTTCCATTTTGAAAACTTCTTTCCGCCAAAGCAACTGTAACCGGAATAGTCAATAGAATTCAATAAGCAATCTAAACATTTAGAAATCCACCTCAAGAATTTAAGTATATCAATTGATGAAGTTACTTTTGACGATAAAATTCCTTTCAGTTGTCGATGTTCAAAAAATAACTCTTTACCACAAATATCTTTCCCTTCATTGTGCTTCAAAAAATCTTCTAGATTCATGTACTTATCCTTCAATTCATCATTGTCAATATTTTTAAATCTTAGGTTCAAAAAAAAAATCCAAAATTTTCTTTATAAAGTTTAAATTGGTCAAATCGATCTCTAAGTGAAATTAAAGCTTGATCAATTAGTAGAAGAAAATAAGTAACTTTTAAAAGTATTCTCGGGAGATTGTAGGATTGATTTCACGCTAGAGGGGGTGGATAGGGTGATATTATTAATTATAAAAATCTATTGCCGAAATATATAAAATAATTTCAACACAGATCACAGCAGAATAATAGCAGCACATGTAATAGCAGAATAAATGCAGAAATAGAACAACACATATTTACCCAGCTTCGACAAAACCCTGCCTACGTGCTGCCTCCAAGGTTTCTACTAGAAATTAAATAGTCAGACGCTTAAACACGTAAACTCGCGACACCCACTATCGACTGACCTAACTCTATTCTCAAAACTCTGCCACAACTCAACCACCGAGTTACGAATTCTCGAACTACACCATCGTAGTTCGTCCCCTAGTCACACGACTAGAAATTACAAATGTTTAAAAGAGAAAATACAAATTTAAAAACAAATTAAAATCAAAATGCTAATTTTAAACTAAAGCCCAACTAATAATATAAAGAAACCGACCCAACTAAAAATGAATCCCTGTTAATTTTTATATTATCTTCGGCCAGATTCCTTTGAGAACAAAAAAAGCAGGTTGCTTGTTCGTTCTTCTCTGAAAAATTAGGGTTCTTGAAATTCGGCGCCGACCTCATTTACTAGATCGAATATATGATTTATCATTTCTTTCTTTATCGATCGAGTGTTTCTTCACTTTGCACATGGCTGCTTCTTTTCAATTGAGTTCGGTATGATTTGATATGTGATTTTATGCTCTTTGCTTTATAGTTTAGCTTGCTTGAACTCGATGATTTACAAGCCGATGATAATATGGGTTTTAGTACGGTTTAATGCCCTAAATTTTCGCTCGTCTGATATTTCGCTCGGCCGTTAGATTATTCTTGAATGATGGTGATTTTTTTAGACTTGTTCAATTCGTATATTGTTGATACTTGATTCTCACGACTTCGATTTTGAACTTGCTTGACTTCATTGGCCACCATGGTTTTGATTTTGCTAGCATTTTTGGTTCCGTGAATTTCTTATGACTTCGGCATTGCTTTGATATTGAACTGCAGTTGTCTTTGACTTGGTTTGGGTTTGAAACTCAAACTTTGTAGCTTGTTGGCATTTGACTTTGATTGTTCGATCATTGTCCTTATTTTTGCAACCGCAGTTCTTTCATTTTTTCTTGCAGTCTTGACTTTGTTACTCCAACCGGTTGCCTCTGATTTCACTGCATACATACATACATACATATATATATGCTCACCCATATGTATATATATACATATATATTCATGTTGTATGTTGCAGATTTGAGTCTCATTAATGCATTGCATTTGTTTGCATATTTAGTTGTTGAGCCACTATTTCGTTTTCACTGATATTTGAGTCTGCACTATGCACTGCATACTGTTGTGTAGCCTCCATGCCTTCACTTGATTGTTGTATGCCTCTTTTGTTGACTGAGTTTGTAACGACCTAGAATTTTGGGTCGCCAAATTTGAACATTTAATTCATTTTAAATGTCGAATATGGATTATAATTTGATTTTGAAATAAAAGATTTTGGTTAAGTTGATAGAATTGGACAAATTTCAAATACTGGACTTTAATTGTAAATTGAATAATAATAAGTGTGACAGCCCGCAAATCCGTACCCCTTGAGACAACACTATCCTACATCAATTTACTCAAGTGGAATAGAAATACGAACCATTAGGGTTAAAGAAGAAGAGATAGAAGAAGAAGAAACTAAACAATGTCAGAATCTCACAGTCGCAGCGGAATAAAATATAATAGTAAATAATAGATCTTTACACAAAATGAAACTATATCTGTTTTATACAATATATCATCAGAGTATCTCATACATCAACAATTACCAGTCAGACAATCTCAAACAGTCACAGCAGCGGCTATATATACAAGTACGGATAATACGTCTTGGACTCCAGCTCCTCTCCTGCTCCATAGCATCCTATCCTGAACATATAATACTCGGTCTGACCCGAGCATTATAATGAAATAACACCCGAGTCAGTCTGGAATACCAGCTGATAATAATGCATCCAAATTGATTATTAAAGTTTCAAAAATCCTTTTGAAAACAAAAGCATCTCGTAAGACTACGCCACAAATAAACATGTTGGGTTTTTACCTTACGATAGCTAAAACACTTTTTATAGAAATCCTCTGATATTATAATAGGGTCTATATACAAATACTTATAAAATAGCCAAAATTGTTACATTATTAAATTCCAGCTACTAGCTGCAGAGTGGGTAATACAAACAAAACTCGTAAAAGGCTCGTAGGGAGAATGGATTTCCAACAATGACTAGGCACTAGGGTACCACCTGTCACGGTACCTGGTCCAGATCAGTGTACCAAGGACCACGCCTGATCCCCTACAACACAAGGCCCGGACTACCCCTTACTGGATAGTCTCGAGTAGATCACCTTGTGGTTGGGATCAGCAACCGCACCACTAAGCCTAAATAAAATGGACATCTAGACAGGAATGACCTTACCCGGAAATGGGTGCTACCCACCAAGCCTTGCTGCATATCCCCTGATTTTCAGTCATTCCCGGTTGATGAGGCTTGAGGCTAAGCGTTACTTTTTAGAACGTTTCACTTTGAATTCCCATCCCCCACCTGACGATGTTATGAAAGCATTCATCCATACAAGTCCGTCCCGGGTTTGAACGGAACCGAAGGCACTACTCCTACTACATCCATTTTGGAAATATCCTCAGGATTAGTAGCGACTAGCCCTTTCTCTTCACTGCTCCATCTTCGACTCCGAACACGTTTTTCCACGAGACGTACAAACCGGATCGAAGTGGTTTTTGAGAAATAAATCTCGATCCCAGTCTCTTCGAAACGATCAACGCGTTTGTCCAATATTGATAGTCTGTGATTTAACTATCAATTAGCATTCATAAACATCCATCACACAATAAATAATTGCCCACATTATTTATTTACTCAAAATATCTTTACAAGATACAATTCCATTTCAAAATCCCTTTGAAACACTTTTCAAATCCAATTCTTCTCATGGAATAGATTTCCAAATATTTGCTTCCTCTGAAACTTCCAAGTACCAATATTTAATGTTTAAAATAATTTTAATACTTTATTCTTGAAAATACGTTAAAACATTCATATTAAAACTTCTTACATACTTGATTTAAAATATATATATATATATATATATATACTTTTAAAAATATCTCAAATAAAACTGCTCAATAAAATATAAACTATTATCCTTAAAATAAAGTTAAGTCATACTAGATTTTTAAAAAATAATGTTATGAATCCTTATACAATTTCAAATAAAACTTTAATTGATTATCTTTAAAATAGAACCATTTATAAAGTATAAATAATAATAATATTCTTTAAAATAATATTTCTAATTACCCATTTAAAAATAATTACTTCTATAATTACTTTGATATCTGTTCACCTTTAAAATTCTTACAACTTAAATAATTTTCTTGAAACCATTCTTTAATATAACTTCAAACTCTAAGGTTTCAAAAAATCTATTTTAAAAACATACTTGGCCTTCAGAGAAATACACTTCCATCTTATAATACCCAAAGAATTCTTTTTATCAATCCAACACGTTTTATCCCAGTTCAATTTTATGTTCATCCCGTAAAATCCTTTCCACACTTTAAAAATAGCTCCTTTTATTAATAAAAGCATTGCTATTTCCTGGAAATCACTTTCAAATATGAGTTTAAAATATATTAAAATAAAGTTTCTAGAAATTATTTAATTGAAAATAATAATTAAGGAAATATATAGGGGTTACCTATGTATTTTAAATAAAATTTAACTTTAAAAATAAGGTTATTAAATCAAATATTCATATTAAAATTTCCTTTTGAAAACTTAATATTACTTTACTTTTTTAAAAATAATAATTGAATACCATAATTACTAAATCAATGTTGGCTTTCACTTAAAAACATTTTAAAATGATATTTCTTTTTAAACATATTCTAAACATATTTAAACTACAAATTTATATTTAAAAACTTTTCTTAAAAACATACTAGAATTCTAGGAGAAAGCATACTTCCCATCCTTTAAAAATAAATCTCGCTATTATTTTAAACAATTCACGTTCCCTTTATATATATCACATCTTCAAGCATTTCAAATTATCAACAAATTCCTTGAATTTAATTCCTTTTAATTCTTTACTTAGGAATTTATTTTATATCCTTTAAATCCAATTCATCTATTTATATTTAAAGTTTTCAGGTTGTATTCACCCAATAACAACGCAACACAATTTAAATTTCAATTTAATTCATCACAGCATATAAATAAAACACGGCATAACAAGATCTAAACAAATTATCGCAGAATAATAAATAGGATATATCACAGAATATAAATTTAAGTTTCTATTTGTGAAGTGTCACGACCTGAAAATTTTAGCGATTTAAAATGGAATAATAAATTGATTTTAAACATTTGAAAGGTTAATTTTAGCTTGAATTCCAAATATTAATATTTACTAGATAATTAAAGTATTGAATTTATATAATTTGAAATTGGGTAAGATGTTGAATATGGAATTTTAAGCCTATTAAAAATAATTTGAAAGTTTATAAAATTTATAATAATGATACTGAAGATAATAGCATGGTTGAAATTTAAATTAAAGGTAATTTGTTCAATTTTAAAAATATATCGTTTAAATTGAATTTATAAAAAAAAATAGCCTTCCGAGGCACAGTCTCGGAATTCGACGAAACCAGTTCCATTGGATCCGTAATAGTTAGTTATTATCGTATTTCTATTTTCGTAGGAATCGAAGTTGTCAAGTGACCCTGGCAGCTCGAAACGCTTAGAATTGTTTAATCGATTTAATTTAAAATCAATCATTTTCTTCTGTAACTCGCACATACGATCAAATTAGCCTCCGAAACACGTTCCATTGAGTCCAGAATGCGGGTAAAACTTTATAAACGCCTGTCGGCATGTTTGATTCGGGGTTTGGGATTTCGCGTTATGGAACACGAGATATTTCCAATATTCGATTATATAAAATCAATTACTAAATTGCATCACCCTACTCACGTGATTTCACTCTAGCTTGCAACCGAAGCCACTTTAGGGAAATATCTTCCCCGTCTTCTTCTCTAATGGATAAGCACGGAATCAAACTGATAAAAAAAAATGAGTGCTCGCTATTCAATTTCAATCGAAGCCGAGTCTTCATTTTCGAAACCGGGTTTAAAGAATAAAAAAGGGGGCGGAGCATATTCTTCGAGATTTAATCGGTGCCTTCCCTCAAAACTCTCGATCGAAAGTCACGGCTCCCCTCTTCCTTCCCAAATTCCGTACCTACCCATCGAATCCAAATCGCAACCATAGTCGCGTCTTATTTCGAGAAGAGGAGACAGAGTCGTTCGATTGGGTGACGAATTTTCTAGCGTCTCGACGCCGTGAAGACTCGTACTTTCGAGTCGAGTGCGTGATGGAGGAACGCCAGCCTTGAGGCGCGAGGGTGAAGCAGGGTCAAGCAACGGTGGGATTCGAGAAGCTTAAGGTTAGGGCATGGACGCGATGTGGCCGTGAGTGGAGGGGAAGTATTCGCGTCTGGTGGAGGCTCGATGATCTCTAGGGCTGAGCATGCCTTGGGGGGGGGGAGGTCACAGTGATGGGTAATGGCGATGAGGTACATAGCCTATATTAAATTTTTATTAATATAATATACTTATACATATAGGTTAGGAAAAAAATTTATAAAAAGGAAATTTATTTTAAAACTAAGATATTAGTTAATTAAATTTAAATGAAATTGACTCTTCGATCATTTAAAATATTAATAAATCGTATAACTGTTTATACAAGGTTAGAGCTTGAAAGGAAACAAGCCAGATGGGAATGGATTGGCGAAAACAAATCAAAGGTGAGTAAATTTCACACTGTTGAATTTTTATCTAAATTTAAATGGTTGAATTTAAATAAATGAATTCAATGATCGAATTGATTTGATGTGCACTGATGATGATGTGACTTTGGTTTTGGTTGGTTCTCGAGTTAAATGTTGCTTGACTCGAAGTATTTGGGTTTAAATTGTTAAACTTAAATCATAAATAAGATAATGGTTTCGTTTTAAAGTTATAAGGGTTTGATGATTGTGATCCATTTAAAATAGTAGGGTAATTAAAATGGATAATTAATTAATTCAATTAATAAATGGTTTGGGTTAATAAATGTAATAATTAAGTGTTTGAAGTAATTAATTAAGATAATTAATTTAGAAATAATTTATTTATTAAATAAAACAAATACAAGGTTAGATAACGATAGGATGAGATAAATCAAGAGTGATTAATATTGGTGGTTAATTAATGATTAATTATTTAATGTAATTAAATTAGATTAGGACAAATTGAAATGTAGATGAGAAATTATCAATTGATATAGTCAATTATCAATGATGTAAATAATAGTTGATTAATTAAGATAAATTAAACAAAAATAAGTGATGTATGAGAAATTAATTAATAAGGGATTAAAGATTAATGTAATTAAATAATTAATCAATTCATGAAGTAAATAAGATTACTTAACGATCTTGGTTGAGATTAATTAATATTGTGAAGTTAATTTAAGATACTTGCTTGAATGTAATTGAAATAATTAATCCAGGGTGATTAATTAAGATGAATGGTGAAGGGTTGACTAATTAATTGATTCGGAAATTAATTAGTATTGAATGAAGGAATCTAAATGAATGTGGTTTGAATTCAATTAGAATCAATTGAATTAATTTGTATGTGATTAAGCACTGCTTATGAACGACTGAATGATATTGGATGCTTTGAATGAGTTGATATCTCTGATATGAAATGTTGTGTTTTTCATTTGGATACTTTGGAAAAGAATGGTATGAGACTCGAAGAGGTCGGGGTCGGGTATTAGGAAATACCCGAAACCACTTCGAATTTTTATAAGTTGATTTGTGAAATCAATAAACTGGAATGAAATGATTTAAGCAAATTGGATTATTTTAACTAAGTTTGGTACTTAGAAAAGTGCTTGGGAAATAAGTGATGTCTATAGCAACTTGTGTAGTTGTAAATTGATATAAGTTACCCGAGTTTATACAAGTTGTAGACTTTTGTATTTCATGTTAGTTGGGTTTAGTCACGCTATTTTCCAGCCTGACCCGGGTGTTACTTTGGTGTAATGCTCGGGTCAGACCGAGTATTACAGATTTTCAGGTAGGTACGCTCTGGAGCTCAGGAGGCGAGCTGGATGGCGAGAACGTATAGAGTATTTCCGCTGTAGTATATTATTGTGTATCTGAGACATGATAATAGTGTATATTCAGTGACTGTGTATATGTGAAACTCTGATGTATAGTAAATGTAATGGACAGATATAGTATTCTTTTGTAAACTGTATTTATTTATTATTATATTTTATCCGCTGCGAATGTGAGATGTTGGTGTTTTTGATCTTCTTCTTCTTCTTCTATCTCTTTCTTTTTCATAACTATCTGGAATTTTCGGGTTCAAAAATTCCGGGTCATTACAGTTGGTATCAGAGCTGAAAGGTTAAGCGAGAACATTGGCTCTGGTGGGAATTACTCATTGAATAGAGTCCGTAGTACTCTAGAATGAGTTGAGTATATATACGTATGAGAGCGTACTTGTTATTTGCTTATAAAGATTTTAAATGATTTTATATAAAAATATATTTTGATATATAAAGCAATATTTCCTTCTAATAAATATTTAGGCGATTGGTTATTAAATGATTGGAATTAAGTTAAGAAGTAATATAAAATACGATCAAATTGAAACTTATAACCAAAGCTGAAGAATAAACTTATATAACAAAATGGAATTTGAAATATAGATTGTAAATGTAATTTATAAATTGAAATAAACTTCATAAATTAATGAGATTATAATTTGAAATTGAATTCCAGAGAGTATTGGAAAATAAAGTAAGATGAAATTCCAGAGTAATGTTTAAATATGAATTGGATGGATTAGGAATTTGAAATTTTTGGGAAAATTTAAAATTCCTTTGGATTTGAAAGTGGTTTCCAAAGGTTTCGGAGAAATAATAGTATTATTTCAAAAAAATATTTTTAAAGAGATAAAAGCATTGAACTCTTTCGGTCATTGGATAGTAACGTCAGTGATGACTGCAGTATTATCGATGTTCATTTTCGAGTTTTTAGAAGAGAAATTGATACCAAATTGTTTTAAATTGGAATTGTTTGTGAACTGGGTTTGGTTTTGAAGTTCAAAGGGATAAATGAATTTGCTAAAGAATTTTGTATATAGTTGAATTCTAAGGTGATATTGAAATTTTGGAAATTTGTTTAAACTCTGGAATCTTGATTAAATGTTTATGGAATAATAAAAAAATATTGGCTAAATAAAATGTATAATTCCGAGTTAAAAGCAAAATGTGAATGTAATTGATTATAAATGGAAGTTGTAAAATTGAAATTATAATTAAAGTTGTACAAGTTTAAAGACTAAATGGAATTTGATTTGAAGTTGGAACTAAATTGAGAATCAATTCAACTTGAATTGGGATTAAATCAATTTCAATGGAAATTGAAGTTAGAATTGAATCAATTTAAATGGTAGTGGGAATTTAAATTGAATTATTGGGGGAAGTGAACAGTTTTGACTCTGGACTATTTTTAATATAATTGTTTTGATGTAAACTTATTTTCCCAAGCTCTTAAATATATACCACTTTTCTTTCTTAAAGCCTAATTATTTTATACTTGTTTACAATTATTTTTGGAGCTATTTAACCAATTTTCAATTGCTTTCTAAACTCATTACTATATTTCAACTATGTTATAAATTAATTACTATTTTACAGCTATTTTGCAATTATCTCAGATTTCTATAACTATTTAACTATTTTCCAACTATTTTACAATTAGTTAACTATTTTACAGCTATTTTGCAAAATAATAATTATTTTTCAACTACTCATTTATTTATTTTAAATTTTCAAGCTATTTCCTAAATATAAAATTGGTCGGAGTTCAAACTGTTATTGATTAAATACCCAACTGGGGTAAGAATTGAGGTAATAATCCAGATGGGATTAAGGCAAATGTGAATAAGTGAATGAAAATTTAAGTGAATGTGAATAGAAAGGAAATTGATATTGCAAAGAGTAATCGAATTTGAATATTCAATTTTGAGTAAACAAAGTTATTTCTTTGTTATATATTCTCCCCTTATTGAATCTATTGCTGGAAGAAAAGGGGCTTTCAAAGTGTTTGAAGTACAAAAGGAAATTTTATACAGGTTTGAAAGGATCCAAAGTTTTAAAAATTATATATATCTGAATATATATATAAAGGATATGAGGATTTAGAAATGGTTTTGGGAATCTTTGGATTTGGAAAGGCTTTTGATTTTGGATAAAATCAACGTTTCAAATTTGGAAAGCCTATTTTGAGAATTATCGATTTTGGGGGTAATCGATTTTGTGTAAAGGAGCTTTGATAAAATTCATACTAGGTGTATGATTTGAAAGATACTATATGTGTATAGTATAAAGTGTTTTGATGATGGCTCTGGGGAAAAAGGCGCTCCCTTGAAATGGACTTCTCAGGAGTGCCATCGGGTGGTGCTGCCTTGAGCCCAAGGGGGGTTCTAAAGTTAATCCTGTGAGAAGTCCGGACAAAACTAGTTCCTGAGGATTATGAGTTAAGTATACCATAGCGTAAGTCGTGTGTGCCGCTGCGAGCCAACAGTTACATGAACTTTTGCTGCGATGGCAACGTAACCCAGGATGTAACTGCGACCTATGGTAACATAGCGAAAGTCGTCTGTGCCGTTGAGAGCCAACAGTCTGCGTTTGAGTTTATCTCGGTAGACTGCGACCTATGTAGGAGTGGAGAAGTTTCATTTTGACAACGAAAATCAGAGGCCGCTGAGAGCCTACAGTTACATGGACTTTTGCTGCGACGGCAACGTAACCCTGGAATGTAACTGTGATCTATTGTGGGTTCCATGGCGTAATCGAGAGGCCGCAGAGAGCCTGCAGTTACATGGACTTTTGTTGCGACTGCAACGTAACCCTGGTATGTAACTGTGACCATGGATGGGGGTGATGATTTTCAGAGCATTGTCACCAAAGATATTTCCTCTATTTTCAAAAACTGTTTTCTATATTTTCAATAAAATTATTTTCCAAGTATTTTCACTGGGTGTTGAAACGAGTTTACCAAGTACTTATAGATTTTCAGTCTTACGCCTGATCAACTTATGACTGAATTTCTGTGAGAACACGGATGGACTGGTTGAGACATCGAGTCTTAAGGAATATTTTATAAAAGCTATTTTAGTAGTATGAGGTGGATTTTAAAAGCATTTCTAAATTTTTAAAATAGAAATGTTGGAATTTTGGGAAAATAAAAGGGAATCCAAACTGGAATTATAAAATAAAACTGAACTCAGGAAAAATTTAATGAAGTGATTTTTGTAAATTAAGTTGGAGGTAAGCTAATCAGCTAAATAAATTATTTGATAGAATGATAATAAAATTTTGCTCGGCTAAATAAAATGGATTGTGAGTTAATAATAGGGTGTGGGAAAATGAATTCGAATTATAAATAGAATTCGACTTGGATTTGATAATGAATTAGATAAGAAGAGATGGTTTGAATTACAAATAAAATTCTAGTGTGATTTGAATAATACTAAATGAAATTTGCAAGCAAATTTTTTTTGATGGAAGTGGGGTCGAATGAAATTGAATTATAATGGACATGGTTTGAGTTGCAAACAATACCCAAGTGGATAGAAATGAATTGAGAATGGCCTTGTATTAATAAAATAAATTCGATAATGAATTAAGTAAGTGAATTTAACATTAAAAATGGGTTAATGGAATTAAATAATAAATGGATGAAGTCTGCTTGAATAGAAATTAAATTAAAGTTTTAATTGGACTTGGGTTATCGGAATTAACTTAAGTTTAAAATTTATAAGAGTTTGGCTTCGAGCAAAAGTGGAATATTATAAAAAGTTTGGGTTAGATTTATTTTTGTGAAATGAGTATTAGTGCAAGCATTGAATGTTGTCAAGCCCTTGAAATAGTTTTTAAATGGAACCAATGCGGAGATGAAATGAAATGCATATGTATGGTTGGAGAATAAATTAGAAATGAAACGGAATTAAATATAGGATGAATTGAAATTAATTTGAAGTATTTATAAACTAAAATAGACATTCTATTAAGCAAGTATCGCCGAATTTGCATAAAATGAAATAGATGGGCTAACTGAATTAAATGGAATTTGATTCGATAAGAATCAAATTGAATGGAAGTAAACTTAAGTTGATGTTGGAATAAATTAAAATAAATTAATGTAAGTTTAAAATTTATGGAAGCTTGGCTTCGAATAAGGGTAAAAGCCATTAAATAAAAGCTCGGTTTAAATTAATTTGGAATGGTTAGTAGTACACAAGCATGGAATGTGTCGAGCTAAATAAAATGATTGTGAATAAATTAAAATGAAATTGAATTAAATAACATTGAGTTGGAATCAATTTTAATTGGTTATAAAACTTAAGTAATTATTTATTCACATGGATATTATCAAATTGCGTAGAAATAATTGTCGTTTAACGTAAACGAGATTTAATAAAATTCTGTGAATTAGTGGAAGCAAATATAATTGATTTTTGAATCAATTGATATGAATATGAGTTTGTTTTGCTTAAAAATAAAATGAATGCAAGCAATTGCGTTGTAAACCATTGAAATTGAATGAAATGGCATATGAATTTGGTTGGAAGCAATTGGATTTGCTTTAAATTATATAAATCGCTTATGGTAAGCTTTTGGTGCTTGTTGCTTTTGAATTGCTTGTGTTTAGCCATCAAAATTAAGTGAAATGCTAATAGAATTTCTATATGTGACACTTACATATTTAAATTGAGTAAGTACAGGTACAGGGAAGCCGTTTGACAAGATTTGGGGTATGCTAATTGCTAAAATAAATAAGTTGCTTGCTTAAAATGCTAAATAAGGTACGCCAACGCAATAAAAATAGGAAATATGAACTGTTTTTGCTTTTTCCGACCGTGTGGGTCGATGTATACATATTTATATATATTGTCAAATTGCAAAAGCTCCTCCGTACAAAGGAGACTCTGCCAAAAAATTTCGAAAATTTTGGGAGTTAGAAATTTTTTTGAACATTTTAGGGAAAATGTTTGTTAATGACAAAACAATTACAAATTGGGAATTAAAGTAAATTTATAGATGAAACTATGTGAATTAGTTAGAAATGGAAGATGAAATTCAATATTCAGAATTGGAGACAAATTGAAATCATATGGAAACGGGAAAAACAAATTGAATAGAAGTAAATATGAAAGCCTATATATGAGAATGTATAAAATGATTTGTAAGGTTACGATTGGATATTATTGCTAAGTGAGGTATGCAGGTATTATAGAGAGAAAAGGGAATTGGATATGATTCCAAATGATAAATGTAAATTGCCCGACAAAAAGGTATGTATTTAAAATTATGTATGAAATTGGATTGGGTTTTTGATGTAGCCATTTGGCTTTTGTTTTCTTTTTGGAATTTGGGAGCCCGTAGAGGCCTTTTGTAGTAGTACCGAGCTAGCCGCGCAAAGGAGACGCTAGCAAAAAATTTCGTAAATTTAGGGAGTTAGAAAAATTTTGAGAAAATTTTTGATAATTCAAAATTTGATTTTTAAATTGAAATTTAAATGATTGAGCAAAAGGGTATCGTTTGAAACTGTGGGAGAGTATGGGAAGCTAGTAAGAATGATAAGAGGCCTTTTATGAAAGATAGTTGGTAGGATGTTGAACTGTTGGTTTTGGGAGAAAAGGTAAATGGGTATTGGACCATTATTCCTAACTAGTAATTTCGGGGACGAAATTCTTTTAAGGGGGAAGGAATGTGACGACCCGAAAATTTTAACGATTTAAAATGGAATAATAAATTGATTTTAAACATTTGAAAGGTTAATTTTAGCTTGAATTCCAAATATTATATTTACTAGATAATTAAAGTATTGAATTTATATAATTTGAAATTGGGTAAGATGTTGAATATGGAATTTTAAGCCTGTTAAAAATAATTTGAAAGTTTATAAAATTTATAATAATGATACTGAAGATAATAGCATGGCTAAAATTTAATTTAAAGGTAATTTGTTCAATTTTAAAAATATATCGTTTAAATTGAATTTATAAAAAAATAGCCTTCCGAGGCACAGTCTCGGAATTCGACGAAACTAGTTCCATTGGATCTGTAATAGTTAGTTATTATCGGATTTCAATTTTCGTAGCAATCGATTTGTCAAGTGACCCTGGCAGCTCAAAACGCTTAGAATTTTTTAATCGATTTAATTTAAAATCGATCGTTTTCTTCTGTAACTCACACATACGATCAAATTAGCCTCCGAAACACGTTCCATTGAGTCCGGAATGCGGGTAAAACTTTATAAACGCCTGTCGGCATGTTTGATTCGGGGTTTGGGATTTCGCGTTATGGAACACGAGATATTTCCAATATTCGATTATATAAAATCAATTAAAGGTCTAAATTGCATCACCCTACTCACGTGATTTCACTCTAGCTTACAACCGAAGCCACTTTAGGGAAATATCTTCCCCGTCTTCTTCTCTAATGGATAAGCATGGAATCAAACTGATAAAAAAAAATGAGTGCTCGCTATTCAATTTCAATCGAAGCCGAGTCTTCATTTTCGAAACCGAGTTTAAAGAATAAAAAAGGGGGCGGAGCGTACTCTTCGAGATTTAATCGGTGCATTCCCTCAAAACTCTCGATCGAAAGTCACGGCTCCCCTCTTCCTTCCCAAATTCCGTACCTACCCATCGAATCCAAATCGCAACCATAGTCGCGTCTTATTTCGAGAAGAGGAGACGGAGTCGTTCGATTGGGTGACGAATTTTCTGGCATCACGACGCCGTGGAGACTCGTACTTTCGAGTCGAGTGCGTGATGGAGGAACGCCAGCCTTGAGGCGCGAGCGTGAAGCAGGGTCAAGCAACGGTGGGATTCGAGAAGCTTAAGGTTAGGGCATGGACGCGATGTGGCCGTGAGTGGAGGGGAAGTATTCGCGTCTGGTGGAGGCTCGATGATCTCTAGGGCTGAGCATGCTTTGGGGGGGGGGGGGGAAGGTCACAGTGATGGGTAATGGCGATGAGGTACATAGCCTATATTAAATTTTTATTAATATAATATACTTATACATATAGGTTAGAAAAAAAAATATAAAAAGGAAATTTGTTTAAAAACTAAGATATTAGTTAATTAAATCTAAATGAAATTGACTGTTCGATCATTTAAAATATTAATAAATCGTATAACTGTTTATACAAGGTTAGAGCTTGAAAGGAAACAAGCCAGATGGGAATGGATTGGCGAAAACAAATCAAAGGTGAGTAAATCTCACACTGTTGAATTTTTATCTAAATTTAAATGGTTGAATTTAAATAAATGAATTGAATGATCGAATTGATTTGATGTGCACTGATGATGATGTGACTTTGGTTTTGGTTGGTTCTCGAGTTAATTGTTGCTTGACTCGAAGTATTTGGGTTTAAATTGTTAAACTTAAAACATAAATAAGATAATGGTTTCGTTTTAAAGTTATAAGGGTTTGATGATTGTGATCCATTTAAAATAGTAAGGTAATTAAAATGGATAATTAATTAATTCAATTAATAAATGGTTTGGGTTAATAAATGTAATAATTAAGGGTTTGAAGTAATTAATTAAGATAATTAATTTAGAAATAATTTATTTATTAAATAAAACAAATACAAGGTTAGATAATGATAGGATGAGATAAATCAAGAGTGATTAATATTGGTGATTAATTAATGATTAATTATTTAATGTAATTAAATTAGATTAGGACAAATTGAAATGTAGATGAGAAATTATTAATTGATATAATCAATTATCAATGATGTAAATAATAGTTGATTAATTAAGATAAATTAAACAAAAATAAGTGATGTATGAGAAATTAATTAATAAGGGATTACAGATTAATGTAATCAAATAATTAATCAATTCATGAAGTAAATAAGATTACTTAACGATCTTGGTTGAGACTAATTAATATTGTGAAGTTAATTTAAGATACTTGCTTGAATGTAATTGAAATAATTAATCCAGGGTGATTAATTAAGATGAATAGTGAAGGGTTGACTAATTAATTGATTCAGAAATTAATTAGTATTGAATGAAGGAATCTAAATGAATGTGGTTTGAATTCAATTAGAATCAATTGAATTAATTTGTATGTGATTAAGCACTGCTTATGGACGACTGAATGATATTGGATGCTTTGAATGAGTTGATATCTCTGATATGAAATGTTATGTTTTTCATTTGGATACTTTGGAAAAGAATGGTATGAGACTCGAAGAGGTCGGGGTCGGGTATTAGGAAATACCCGAAACCACTTCGAATTTTTATAAGTTGATTTGTGAAATCAATAAACTGGAATGAAATGATTTAAGCAAATTGGATTATTTTAACTAAGTTTGGTACTTAGAAAAGTGCTTGGGAAATAAGTGATGTCTATAGCAACTTGTGTAGTTGTAAATTGATATAAATTACTCGGGTTTATACAAGTTGTAGACTTTTGTATTTCATGTTAGTTGGGTTTACTCACGCTGGTTTCCAGCCTGACCCGGGTGTTACTTTGGTGTAATGCTCGGGTCAGACCGAGTATTACAGATTTTCAGGTAGGTACGCTCTGGAGCTCAGGAGGCGAGCTGGATGGTGAGAACGTATAGAGTATTTCCGCTGTAGTATATTATTGTGTATCTGTGACATGATAATAGTGTATATTCAGTGACTGTGTATATGTGAAACTCTGATGTATATTAAATGTAATGGACAGATATATATTCTTTTCTAAACTGTATTTATTTATTATTATATTTTATCCGCTGCGAATGTGAGATGTTGGTGTTTTTGATCTTCTTCTTCCATCTCTTTCTTTTTCATAACTATCTAGAATTTTCGGTTTCGAAAATTCCGGGTCGTTACATGAATGATCCAGTTGGATCCCTCCAACCTGTTTTCCCTGCACCCACAGATATTAGCACAACAATATCGATTCAACTTGATAATAATTATCATACTCAACCATTCAAGCAATCATTCAATTATTGACTATTTAAATTAACTAATATTCCAGATGTGAGTGAGTTAAACTAACCTTAGGTTTTCGGCGAGCGTTTAAATTTAAATTAAATCGAACGGCGTTCGATTTAACCTAAATTTTTACTTGCTCCGAATAGTTCCAGAATTGATCCACTGCGTAGTACGCGCCTCTGCGATACCGGCGTCGCCGGTTTTATTGAAATCTGATAACGTATGTACTAGATATGAATTTCCAAAGTTTTGAATATAAAATTTAAAACAAGTTTCCCTTTTTTTTATTTACCAAACAAGATCTAACCGCACGTTCCAGAACACGAAATCAAGGTCGCAAGCAATCCATCTTCTTCGTTCGTTCGCGTCAGTATCTTAAAAACCATAGCCGCATATTAGGTTTTCAAACCGCTCCACCTATACTCGCCTAATTGTCGATCAGCCTAGCCAACGTCAAAGCCTCACGCAACGCGCACGCATGGCCAGGAAATGGCTGAGCTCGGTCAACCCTAGGTCGCACCACCCTCATTCGAACCGGCAACGAACGCATGCCCAAAACTGCCATCTCACCCCAAGTCAGGCGATCACAGCCGTTGGATGGATGAAGCTCGGCGAGCTCTACAATAATGCAGTTGGAAGTTTTCGAAATAATTGCGTGGATGAGGAGAAATTGAGTGATGAAAAGAAAGAGTTTTCGGCCATTGAACGATATGGTGGCGGCTCTGAAAGCAATTAGGGTTAGAGTTCGGCTGTGCGTATATATACGTTTATCCAGTTATATTAATATTTAATTCACTTTAAAGTAACTTTTTTGCACGATCTCCAAACGACGCATACCGACAGGCGTTTCTAAGGTTTTACCTACGTTCCAAACACAATGGAACAGTTCCAGAGGCTAATTCGATCATATGCGCGAGTTACGGAAATAAACGATCAATTTTAAATTAAATCGATTAAAATATTTTCTATGCGTTTTAAGATGCCAGGGTCAAAAGACAACTCCGATTGCTACGAAAATTGAAATCCGATAATAACTAACTATTACAGATCCAATGGAACTAGTTTCATCGAATTCCAAGACTGTGCCCCGGAAGGCTAATTTAACTCGTCGATTAATTCGAGCGATTTTCACAATCGTCGAAATCATTTAAAATTTCACTTTTAAAATTTTATTAACTCTATTATAACTCGTATAAAATTTATATTCACATTAGAAATCATTCGGATCCATTTCAAACCAAAATCTAATAATTGGCATTATTATATTATTAAATTTCATTATTAAATTAATATAAAATTCCAAATCTTAATTTATCGACTTCTAATTTCATCCAACAGTCCAACATTACTATTTAAATCCAAATAGACTTAAGATAAATTTTAGAATCTAATTTTAGATCTATTTACACTTAGAACCACCCTTTATTCCAATTTCAATATTAAATTATTATTATTCAAATTTCAATTAAAGTACTGTATTTGAAATTTATCCAATTCTATCAATTTAACCAAAATCTTTATTTCAAAATCAAATTATAATCCATATTCGACATTTAAAATGAATTAAATGTTCAAATTTGGCGACCCAAAATTCCGGGTCGTTACAGAGTTCATATGCACTTGAGTCATGTTGTCAGGATTAGCTCGTATACTTGTCTGGTTCACATAAATGTATAAAAGTATATGCATTGAGCCATGTGAGCTTGTGTGGTCTGATACACTTGAATATTCTATGCACTGTACTTCATTGTTTACTGTTTTCATATTATGTAGTATTAATTCACTGATGGTCTTCTGGTCTGTATGCATTAGTGCTTCTAGTTTGTAGCTTGGTTGGATGTTGAACTGCTTCATCTGGTGGTAGATTCTGGTCATTGATTCGTGTTGTAGCTTAACTTGATTACTTGTTTCTCTTACCAGTCTAGGTTCAAATGTACATTCGAATTTCGGTCGAGGTTTTGTTGTATTTATCTTGACCCATAGTTTTGTATTGCACCTGTGTTGACTCCAGCTTAACGCTCAGGTTTGACATTGTGCTCGTGTCATGACATTATTTTTATCACACTTGAGTTGAACCTGGCTTTTGGTTGGGTTTGATCTTATGCTCACCTGTCCCTACAATTTTATCAAGTATATATTGGTGTGCACGGCCTTGTGGCATGTACAGTGATACATTGTGCATGTCATAAGTTATTCGTTATGATGAATTCAAAATTAAATGATGACGAACAAGAAAAATAAATGAGGCATATAATATTTTTAAAATATATTTTATTTTACACTGCAAAGTATTTTCTTTTCAATTTTACTATTCTAGTGTTTATTTTGTAGATGCTCAGCTGCTGGATTCAATCTGAAATGGAGTTGAAGATTAATATGAGTGAATGAGTGATATGTAGTGAGGTGCAAACGTAAATTGAAAATTTTGATGTAATCAAATTTGTATTGTAATTGAAATTGTGTGTATATATATATATAGTGAGAGCTCAAATCTGTACCACTTAAAATTGTGATAAATATTTATTTGAATAAAATATCCATTTGAATTTAAATTCTATGTATTTATTTTACTGAGCAAATATTTATTTAATTATATGAAAAATAAAATAGTACATTATCGAATACATTTAAATGAATATATATATATATATATGTTTATTATCATCAAACAAAAATCATACAAATCAAATACTAGCATATTCAACGATCTCTCCCTTTTGATGATAACAAACATATATGTAAGATTTTGAATTTATTAAATGTATTTGATCATTCAATTTGCTCCCCCTATTTGAATGCTCCATCTCTACACAAACCTCCCCCTTCATATATGCATAAAAATATGTAAATGAATAAATAAAACTAGATGCATATAGAAAATAAAATAGTTGACTTTTATTTTCCAAAATCTTAACCTTTCTCTCCCCTTTAGTCATCAGCAAAAGAGTAATAGTGTTAGAAAAATAGAGATAAAGTGATAGATATTAATACAATATTAATTCCCAATTGAGTATAAATATTAATTTTCAATAAAAATTCAAACAAAATCATAAATACTCTGTTAGGTGCATATTTACTTTAGAATGATAAGGATGACGTAAAATCATATAGTTGTGTCCATTTGTTATATATTTATATCAGGAATTTGAATATATACTAACCATGCATAACCGTTAGGATTTTTAAATGAGATTAGTGGTATTCCAAAAAAAATGAATTCAAGTATCTTTTAACCATGCATAACCGTGGGGACTTTTAAATGGGATTAGAATCAACTTGTCTATTTAATCAATCAATTTTGATATGCGTTTTATACATGCATAACCATGAGGACTTTTAAATGAGCATGAAAGCACATAATCAAAAATTTTAAGCAATTCAGCCAATCATAACCGTGAGGACTTTTAAATGAAAGCGAATACTTTGGATGTTTTTATTGCTAAAAATATAATAAAATGAAAAACAAATGATTTCCCATTTAAAATACCATATATTGACATACTATATTGGATTTTGATGAACGATGGTCATTAGAAGTATGATAAAAACAAAGATGGTCGTGGAATTTTTACTAACAAAAAGTTTTTATAACTCTTATTTAAACTTCTAAAGAAATTTACTAATTATACCGTCTCAAGTTAAAATATATGATTAATATCAACACTCGTCACTTTTTAATCACCATTTACATTTTTGATAATCCGTACGAAGTCCGATAAGTTAATGTAGTAATTAAAAATCAAATCAAAAAATAATTATAAAATCAAATTTCTAACATGACTAATCTGAAACAAGGTCAACAAAAATGATTTTCTGGAAGGGTTTTATAAAAATATCTGCTATTTGAAAATTATTTCAAGTGAAAAATATGTAGATATTTTCTTTGAAAATGATGCAGCTACTGGATGTCCCAACATAAATCACGTTCTACTAGTAATCTTTCTATCAACTAGATTACCAGTGAAATCTGCATCTGAATTTCTTGTTGACTCAATTTTATCATTAGATGAATGTCATAGATCAGACCATGAAGTTTGCAACTGAATTCCTTAAAATCTTTTTTACAACATTTAAATGAAATTCTTTTGAATTTGAATTGAGACCATGGAAATGAATAAACAGTGAACATAGTTTCAATTGAGATAAACAGATACATCCACTTGTATCATGAGTAATCAAAAACCAATAAAAACACCATCATTTGACCAAACAAATTTATACAATTAAGTTCAAAGATGAAGAGATGATTGGTCAACATTTTTGCATAAATCAGAGTCAAAAATAAGAACAAGTCAAGTAAAAGCATATCAATTAAGAATAAGTCAGAACCAAAATCAACATTTATTTTATTATGACATAATTGGCTGATTAGATTACGGTGCGGATTTTCACATTTAATAAATTGTTCAAGATGAATACACCATTACCTATTTTACCATTACGATAATTTTTCCGTTGTTGCCCAGTGTGATTTTTCCACCTTTGTACTAGGCTAAGAAACTTTTATTAATCGCCCATTGTGTGCGTTGAGCAACCAGAATCCAGAAAACACTGTTGTTGTTCCTTAGTCTGCCATCGCACCTACATGAGAAAAGATTTTTGTGACTTATTTGTTTTATAGGTCCATGAATGTTAGTGGCAAATGATTTTGAAAAATAAATTTGTGGAGACCCAAAACTATTTATATATGTTCCTTTTGGCATCCAGATTTGTTTGACTTTGAGGGAGTTTATATTTGTGCCTTTTGGAACTCAAATTGGAATAGTTTTTACGTTTTTATGTCTGTACCAACAAATGTTTTGATTGTGTCCAATTTTTCTATAAATTTTGCGCTCGAATTTTACTTGACTAATTTTACTTCTAACAAGTTCAGGTTGACTATATCCAAGTCCTTGTCTATCTGTATTAACAGTTTGTTTCCCTAATAGCATATTTAATGATCTTTCACTTTTTGAAACTTTTTCTAAAGTTGTAGACAATTGTTGGACTTGCATTTTAAGAGATTCATTTTCATCCAATAATTTTGTGAACTTTTAATAGAATTATCTCTTCTTGTATTTTCACTTTCTTTTAAAATCATAATTTCATTTTCAAGCGATTTAATTTTAATTTCTGATTTTTCAATCTCTTCTTCAAATGTTGGACACTTATTACACTTAGGGCTCTTGCTTTGATAGTTTTTAACCAATTGATCTAGCTGTTTATTTAAATCTATCAAAGTGTCTCTTTGTGATTCAATTTTAGCGTATTTCTCCCTAGTCGTTCAAAACAACCATTTACTTTGTGTAAATATATAAGTAATTCTGAATGAATGAGTTTTAATACCTCGCTTGGCTCATCATCATCATCGCTATCAGTTATATAACCTTGAAGGCATAAATCTGCTTTCTTACTCTCACTGCTAATGCTTTTATTATCATCATCACTTTTATTCCACGTGGCTGCAAAACTTCTTCTTTTTGATTTCTTTTCTTGGTTGTGTTGATTTTGAGGGCAATTGGGCTTGATATGACCGGTTTTATTGCACTTGTGACAAATAATTTCCTGCTCTTCTGAATTGTCAAGTGTTTGTACTATTCTACTTTTCAATTGTTGATTTGGAGTAGGATTTTCGTATCTATGGTTCCACTTTTTGAATCTCTTTATTAGTAGCGCCAGCTCAACTACTCCACCACCATCATCATCATCACTACTGCCTTTTGCCAATCCTGTTAGACATGTTTCTAAGTCGATTATGGGGGACCTCTCACGGTTGTTGACTTTTGCACCATATATTGCATCAAAACTATTCCAGTGTGTAACATTCCTGGTTTTTAGGCCAAAAATAATTTTATAATTAATTTGATTTTTGTATTAAATTAATAATTAATTGGTAATTGATATAAAATTTTGGGTTAAATTGTGAATTAATTTGAAATTTTGAAATAAATACATTAAGAATAAATTGAATTTAATACTCTATATTTTAAAAAAAAGTTTATTTTCTAAATTTTAAATATATATATATATATATATATATGTATGTATATGTATATGTATATGTATATGTATATGTATATGTATATGTATATGTATATGTATATGTATATGTATATGTATATGTATATGTAGTTTAAAAATTATGTTTTGAATTTAGTACAGAATTTTCAAAAGCTATTTGAAAAGTCAAAATTTATATTTTTAAAGACTTATATATGTACAAATATATAGATAAAGGAAAATGTATATAAATAAATATTTATTAGATTTGATAAAAAGGTTTAATACATTTTCTTTTGAAATTTAACTAGAGATAAATAAAATTTGTTAAAATAATTTAAATTTAAGAAAAAAAAGTAATTTATAAAATAAAAAGGAATAAAATATAAATACTTAATTAAACAAGGGTTAAAATATAATTTGTAAATTAAATTAAGTTAGGGTTTAAACATAATATTATTACATATAACATTTGTATGTTCATAAATTTATGCATGAACAAGTGTTAACAAATGTTAACAAGTGTAAGAAAAATAATAGGACTTTGTACAAGTGTTAACATAATTAAATAAGTGGAAAATTGGTTAAATTTAAAATTTAATATCATGTTTAAGAATGAGAGAAACCTATTCATTCATCAGTTCATTCCTTTTATTCTTCATCTTCAAACAAAATCAAAAGCAACATCTCAAATCTGGAAACAGAAAGAAAATAAAAATCAAAGAAAACATATAAAACCTGAAGCTATGCAATAAAAAATCAAAATATGGAAGCAAGCAAACAATTCAAAATCAAGTATAAGATCAGATCAAGCAAATTTCAAAACTTTAAAGCAAACCAGTGGATAAAATTCAAATTCAAAAGAAAGCACAGAATCAATACAAAGTAACAGATCAACAAATCAGCTTATAACAACCTCGGTTTCACTAGGCAGATCAAAAATATGAGTTCCAAATTCAAGATCAGTTTCAACTCCAAGCTTTGGTTCTCTGTTCAAACCTCAATCCAGGTGAGCAAACTCAGCCTGATATATATCTGAATGATCTGTGAAGTATGATCTCAAATTTGCTTGATTAATGATGTGATTATGCTTGCATGTATGTGTATGTTTAGGGATGATGACATGCATATCTGTATTTAAGCTATGTTCCTTGTTGTTCAGGTTTCCAAGCTTGAAAAAAAATTCAATTGCTCCTTACATAATAAATTTTAGACTTTGATTTCAAAACTAAAAATGTTTGTAAAATTATAACATCAGTTTTAAAAATGAATTCAAGTATTTAAAGTTAGTGATTAATTCAAAAATAGGAATTTACAGTTAAATCAACCCAAAGCAGAAAAATCAATTGTCTGGAAATTGAGTTTTGATTCTACAACTTGATTCGTGGTAGAAAATAATGAATTTTGATAAATGTTTCATAATTTTTAAGTTTATATTCATTGAGATTTATCGAGATGATTGAAATTGGATTATTCGCCGATTGCCGTAGATTTTGAAGCTTAGTAGAATTTGGATCTAGAAGTTAATGGTTTTGGAAGCTTTTGGAAGTCTTTGAAGTTTTTGGAGCTTTAATTTTAGAGATCTTTCGAAGCCTTTTGGAGTTGAAGGTCTTTGGAAGTTTTGGAAGACCTTAGCAAAGTTGCAGTAATGGATTCTCTTGAAGACTTTGCTAATGTTGGTATATTTCCACTGTGGTGTTGTGTTGTATATATTCATTGATGGTGTTGGGTTGTTGTTATCAAATGATGCAACTGACCTTGTATCTATGTTCTATATCAATGTCATCATCCTTTGTTTTCGCTATGTTGTTTATCATCTAATGTTGTTATAAGCTCCGGCGATACAGATTTCGATGTCGATTGTCGGGCATTGAGTCCGGGTCGTCACACGGTGCATTTTCACAATGAGAGATAAAGTTAAAATTACCTTGATTATTATGAGAATATGGTATATGCATAGCAAGAGCATTAATCAAAGTAATTTTCTTATCTATTATATCACACCCATTTTTCTTAATATTCCAACATTTACCATTAACAGATTTTAAATAAAATTCCATTTTTAATTTTCAATTCAAAAAGATATGTTCCATCAAAAACAGGAGGAATAATATTGGACCGACCCTCAGTAAAAGCATTATTAAAAGAAGCCATTTTAAAAATTCAAATTTGTAACACAAAAATTGGTTTTTGAAAAAACAAATTTTTAAAACAAAAATGGCTTTTTGTTTCAAATTATGATACCACTTATATGATTAATTTCACCCTAGAGGGGGGTGAATAGGGTGATATTATTAATTTTAAAAATTATTGCGGAGGTATATAAAATAATTTCAACACAGACTATAGCAGAATAATAGCAGCACAGATAATAGCAGAATAAATGTAGAAATAGAATAACCCAAATTTACCCAGCTTTGGCAAAACTCTGCCTAAGTGTTGTCTCTAAGGTTTCTACTAGAAATTGAGTAGTCGGATGCTTACACACATAAATTCTCGACACCCGCTATCGACTTACTTAACTCTACGCTCAAAACCCTACCATAACTCAGCCATGGAGTTGCGAATACTCGAATTACACCACCGTAGTTCGTCTCCTTGTCACATGGCTAGAAATTACAAATGTTTAAAAGAGAAAATAAAAATTTAAAAACAAACTAAAATCAAAACACTAATTTTAAACTAAAGCCCAATTAATAATATAAAGAATCCGGCCCAACGAAAAATGAATCCCAGTTAATTTTTATATTAACTTCGGCAGGATTCCTTTAAGAACAAAAATGGAAGCTTTGCTCGTTCGTTCTTCTCTGAAAAATTAGGGTTCCTGAAATTCGTAGGCGCCGACATCGGTTACTCGATTGAATATATGATTTATCATTCCTAGCTTTGTCGATCGAGTATTTCTTCACTTTGCACACAGAGCTTCTTCTCGATCGAGTTCGGTATGATTTGGTATGTGATTTTATGCTCCTTGCTTTACAAATTAGCTTGCTTGAACTCGATGATTTACAAGTCGATGACAATATGGGTTTAAATAGGGTTCAATGCCCTAAATTTTCGTTCGTCTGATATTTTGCTCGGCCATTAGATTATTCTTGAATGATGGTGATTTCTTTGGACTTGTTCAATTCGTATATTATTGTTACTTGATTCCCACGGCTTCGATTTTGAACTTGCTTGACTTCCTTGGCCACCACGATTTTGATTTTGCTGGCATTTTTGGTTCCGTGAATTTCTGATGACTTCGACATTGCTTTGATATTGAACTGCAGTTGTCTTTGACTTGGTTTGGGTTTGAAACTCGAACTCTGTAGTTTGTTGGAATTTGATTTTGATTGTTCGATCACTGTCCTTATTTTTGTAACTGCAGTTCTTTCATTTTTGCTTGCAGTCTTGACTTTATTACTCCAACCGGTTGCCACTGGTTTGACTACATACATACATACATACATACATACATATATATATATATGTTCACCCATATATATATATATATATTCATGTTGTATGTTGCAGATTTGAGTTTCATTGATGCATTGCATTTGCTTGGATATTTAGTATTTGAGCCGCTATTTCATTTTCACTGATATTTGAGTCTGCACTATGCACTGCATGCTGCCATGTAGCCTCCACGCCTTCACATGACTGTTGTATGCCTCTTTTATTGACTGAGTTCATATGCACGTAGGTCGTGTTGTCTGGATTAGCTCGTGTACTTGTTTGGTTCACATAAATATATACAAGTGTGTACATTGAGCCGTGTGAGCTTATGTGGTCTGATGCACTTGAATATGCTATGCACTGTACTTCATTGTTTACTATTTTCATATTATGTAGTATTAATTCACTGAAGGTCTCCTGGTCTATATGCATTAGTGCTTCTAGTCTGTAGCTTGGTTGGATATTGAACTGCTTCATCTGGTGGTAGATTCTGGTCATTGGTTCATTTTGTAGCTTGACTTGATTACTTGTTTCTCTGACCAGCCAGGGTTTAAGTGTACTTCGAATTTTGGTCGAGGTTGTGTTGTATGTATCTTGACCCATAGTTTTGTGTTACACCTGAGTTGAATTCAGCTTAAAGCTCGGGTTTGACCTTGTGCTCGTGTCGTGGCATTATTTTTATTGCACTTGATTAAACCTAGATTTTGGTTGGGTCTGACCTTGTGCTCACATGTCTCTGCAATTTTATCAAGTGTATATCGGTGTGCACGGCCTTATGGCATGTACAGTGATACACTGTGCATGTCACAAGCTGTTCGTGTTTGATGATTTCAAATTTAAATGATGACAAATAACCCAAATAACTAAGGCATATAATATTTTCAAAATATATTTTATTTTACAGTGCAAAATATTTTCTTCTCAATTTTACTGCCTTAATGTCTATTTTGCAGATCATTCAGATGCTGGGTTCAATCTAGAATGTGAAAGTGTGTAGGACCGTATAATATGGATAAACAGTAATGCAGAGTATAAACAGTAAATAATGCGGAATATAAATGCAGTAAATAAAATGACATCAGAGATTTTATACTGGTTCGGAGCACCATGCTACGTTCAGACCCAGACAAACTTCTGGCTTTAACTAACAATACCCTCACTTAACCCATAGGAATAGGTAAACAACACCTAAGCAGCAGAACAGGATTTTTGCCTCAGCAGCAGAAGAGGACTTTCCCTTGCCTGAGCAGCAGAACAGGACTTTCCCTTGCCTGAGCAGCAGAACAGGACTTTAACAAAGTATAAAAGTAGTTGACTTAATGTGTTCTTGATAACACTGATTTGTCTATTAAGATTACAAACTTCCTATAATCAATTCCTCAAGAATATAAAGAGTATGTGAAGATTTGAAAGGAAGAATATTGCTAAGAATCAAAGTATATAAAGTATAACTCAAAGAATCAAAGCAGTGAAGAGTATGAGAGCGCTAGAGTAATCACAAGAGAGAATAGAAGGAATTAGAATAAGAAACTGGTAATTATGAAGTATGAGATAACTCCCATATATAGTTTTTAGAGAGATGCAACTCTTAGTGAAGAGTTTCAGCCAAGAGAGACAATTATTGATGAAGTGCAACTCTTCATGGAAGAAGGTGTCCGTTCAGCAATTTGACAGTTGAAGTCAGTTCAGTCGACTTGTATATTTGATCAGTCGAGTGGTGTTTGTAAATTTAAAAAAATATTTGTCCGTTTAAAATTATAAGCAGTGTTCACTGTTGTGCATATGTACAGTCAGTCGACTGGCACGAATAGTCAGTCGACTGGCTATGCATATATTGCACAGTGAACTCTGTTTGTGAAGAAAAAATTAAAAACTTGATGATTGATTTTAACATATGTCTAAGACTCAACATATATAATAATTACTTTAAGCATAGAGTTGTAGTCTTGATCCTATGTTGTCTTCTTTTTGTCATGTATGAATGCAAATTCTTCTTTAGCTTCTGAATCGTCTTGTCATGAATCAAAACTAGTGATTCAACATTCTCCCCCTTTTTGATTGATGACAACCTGTATATATCTTAGAGAGAAAAAATTTCTCCCCTTGAATGTATGATATCTTTTTCCTGCATCAAATATGTTAGTGCATATACTTTTTCTTCCCCTTTGTCATCGACAAAAAGGAGACATGGCAAACATAATATAAATGTAAAGTGCACAAATAAATATAGAAGAGAGACTATTTAATATAAGTCTCAATAGATAAATAAGTTGCATGATTCAATATATTTAGATTGACAATAAAGTTATAGATAAGCAAATAATTCATACCAAACTCACTCACCAAAAGACCTAGTCATCAAGATTCCAATTGTATTCTTCCTCTGGTGCGGGCTCCTTTCCTGGCCTAGAAGTTCCTTGAGCAACCACTGCCTATGCCACTAGTATCACGACTAGTATGCTTTTCGAAAGTTGACCATGTAAATCTTGGTTCTGGACGTTTACCATGTGCTATTGAAGAAGCAGTTGTGGAAGACGAACATGAAATTGCATCCCATAGTATAGAAAATAATCCTTTTACGTTGTCTAATTTTTTATCAACTTTCTATAACGAGATCCTAGTATTTTTTGATTTCTAGAAAGGATCTCTACGGATTCTCGTAAACTAGCCGATTTTGCAAGACGAATTTCTTCGTCTTCTTCAGGATGAGATGCTCGTTCTCGAATAACTGGTCCGCTTGATGGACGTTGTTGTTGCTGGCGATTCCATTCTTCATATGAGGTAAAAGCTGGAGGAGCTGACGGTAGTTTCACGAGACTTAATATGCGAATGTTGATAACTCCAACGGAAGAAGTTTCGGATTCCGGTTGAGGTATACCCACATTTAAAAGAAATCTCATTATATATTCTTTGAAATAAATTGTTCTTATATTACCGTTATTGAAGGTGAGAAACTCATCCAATATTCTTCGTAGCTAATTGACTTGAATTCCTCCCCATACCGCATATAATGTTTTGAAATTTTCTGGGTAGATAAGTTCATATGATCCTGTTCTTGGAAGGATACTCCTCATGAAAGATTTGTGAAGAATTCTTGCTTTTGGTCGAAGGAGAATAGATTTTTGTTCATTCATATTGTCACCCATTAACATATGGCTAACTCGATCCCTTTGTCGAATATTACAATCGACATCATCAACTGGAATACCATGATTGGGAGTTTGAAATATGTGTGCCATTCGATCTAAGGAGAAGAAAACTTGATGCCCACAAACTAAACTCCAAACACAATCATCCCTATTTGATGGACGTTGATGAGGAAGATTAAAGTTTGCATAAAAAAGCTTTACCATGAGATGATTGATCTTGTGAGAATTAACATTCAAGTCAAGTAGAGATTCCAATCTGGATCTACGCAAGAGTTCTTGTTAACCATAAGCCACAAAATCGCTGTAGACCATGAATTAACCTTCAAAGATCCTTGAGTTTTTCATTTATGCCATCTTGTTATTGCTACATCATTATATAGCCATTGTGCACTTTTGGGCATCGGTAGCATCGACTGAAGAAGAGCTTTGCCTATGATGTTTTGGAGGATCCATTTGATTGTGTTTTTAGTGGAAAAAATGAGTTTAATTGTGATTTTAGGGTTTGTGGACGAAATAGATTTGGGTTAAAACTGAGAATGGTAAAGTGAAACTTCAGAAAAAGGTAACTAAATAAGGAAGATAGTAGTAGTTCTGAACAGCCAGTCGACTGAAAAAAGCATTCAGTCGACTGGTATATTGAAATGTACAAAAAATTATGAATAGCCAGTCGACTGATCATGTTAGGTCAGTCGACTGACTGTTTTCCCGAGAGTTTTGAGCACCTGCATTCAGTCGACTGGTTTATAATTTCAGTCGACTGACTGGAGGTAAAAATTGCAGTGAAGTTCTAAAAAGAATATTGCTAAGAATCAAATAGATTTTTAGAAATCATTTTTAGAGAGTTTTTAGAAAGCTTATTTATAGTTTGGAAATTAATATGACAGAATCGTTTGTGCCATAATCAAGGATCATTTTCTTTTGCTATTAAACACATATCTGAATTATGATTTATTTTCATATTCAGAACATAGATATTTCTGTCTCTATTCCCTTCAAAGAAAAGATTTTGATTTTGATCAAAAATACTACATTTGTTTTCAGAAAAAGTGATTTTGAATCCTTTGTCACACAATTGGCTGATACTAAGTAAATTATATTTTAATTTTTTGACAAGAAGAACATTTGAAATAAGAGGTAAATTTGAAATACCATTATTGCTCACATCGCCTTTGCTGATGATATATCCTTTGGAGTTGTCTCCAAAAGTGACGGAGCCTCCATCTGAGTAAATAATATTTGATAGCATATCTTTGTCTCCTGTCATATGTTTTGAGTAACCACTGTCAAGTATCCATTTCCTCTTTTCTTGAGTGGGACCTACAAAAGATATAAGATAATATTGGTATCCACTTTTTTTTAATAGGTTCCAAAGAGTTAAATCTTAGGAAACCAAACCCAAGAGGGCTTAGTATCCTATTTAAAAATATAATCTTTATTTTTGTGAACAGTTTCTAAAAAGGTGTTTATATATTTTTTTCTAATCAAATTGTTGTTTGTTTTAGGAACCCAAACTTTTATGTTTTTTGAGTAAGAATTCCTTTTTGACTGAGCTGTAGTAGGATTAATATTTCTCCTAATTTTCCTTTTAGATGGAGCTGTTGTTTTTTGAACATATCCTAATCCTTTCTTACTTGAAACAGATTGAGAGTTATCAATAATTTTTGATAAAGTTTCTCTTCCTTTACTAAAGTTCGAAACATTTTTGGTGATGCTTTCTAACTTATTTTTGATACTAGTATTATCCAATTCTATCAATTTTACTTTTGTTTTTAGTTCATGATTTTTAGAAACAAGAGCATCATTTTTCTCTTTTTGAGTTTCAATTTCTTGACTCAAAAGAGTGAGTTGAGAATTGATATTAGAGAATGATTCTTGTAATTTTTCAAGTTCTTCCTCTAGTATTTTCTTCTCATCTTAAGCATATCTCTTTCAAATTCTGCTTTTTTCTGATGTTCACGAGTCTCCTTATATTTTCTTTTGAGATTTCTTCGAGTGTCAACTAGTTCTGAATTTATCTCAACCATATCATCAAAAGTAAAATCACTTACCTCGTTTTCAGTAGCCATGAAGCAGACATTTGCTTGCTCGTTTTCACTGTCACTACTGTTCTCTGATGAAGAAGTGTTTGAATCATCCCATGTTACCAAGAATGCTTTCTTTTTCTTGTCTTTTCTGCCTTTGAAATATATTTTCTTTAATTCTGGACATTCCTTCTGAATATGACCTTTCTTATGACAATTGAAACATTCTAGAACTGAAAATGATGGTTTTTTTGGAAAGTTCCTTTTTCCGTTATTTTTGTTATTTTTTTGGAATTTCATGAACTTTTTGAAATTTTTAGCAATAAATGCTAGATCCTCTTCATCCGAATCTTCATCTTTTTCTTCTTCAGCATGAAAACCTATGTTCTTTTTATCTTGTGCTTGTACTCGCCTTGCCTACAAATTCGCTTCATAGGACATTATATTTCCTATTAACTCTTCAGGTTTTATGGTAGAGAGGTCATTAGCTGCTTCAATAGCAAAGACTTTTCTTTCCCATTCATCCGTTAAAGAGTTTAGGATTTTTGGTACAATATCAAAATCAGTTTACTTTTCTCGTAATCCTAATAGTGAATGATAGATATCTTGAAATCTAGAGTACATATCATTGATGGATTCATCTTGTTTCATTCTAAAGTTTTGAAATTGATTTTTGAGCATGGAGATTTTGCTTTGTTTGACCTTGTTAGTTCCTTCATGAGTGATTTTAAGCATTCTCCATATTTCATAAGCAGTTTGACACATGCTAACATGATTAAATTCATTTCTATCTAGTGCACAGAATAACATGTTCATAGCTTTAGCATTAGCAGTAGCATCTAATTTTTGTGTGTTTGACCAAGTGGAGTATTCTCCAGTAGGAGGAATGTATTCAATCTGTGTAATATTCCATGATTCAAAACTATTAGACTGCATATAAATTCTCATACGAGTAGACCAATAATTATAATTCAAACCATTAAAAAATGAAGGTCGTGCAGTGGATTGACCTTCAATAAAACTAGTGTTAGTGATAGTGCTGGTGTTATTTTCCATATTGGCAAGATATCAGATAACTTTGTGACGGTTATAAGATGCCTTGCTCTGATACCAAATGAAAGTGTGTAGGACTTTATAATATGGATAAACAGTAATGCAGAGTATAATAATGCGGAATACAAATGCAGTAAATAAAATGACACCAGAGATTTTATACTGGTTCGGAGCACCGTCCTACGTCCAGTCCCAGACTAATTTCTGGCTTTAACTAAAAATACCCTCACTTAACCCAGAGGAATAGGTAAACAACACTTGAGCAGTAGAACAGGATTTTTGCCTCAGCGGCACAAGAGGACTTTCCCTTGCATGAGCAGCAGAACAGGACTTTAACAAAGTATAAAAGTAGTTGACTTAATGTGTTCTTGATAACACTGATTTGTCTATTAAGATTACAAACTTCCTATAATCAATTCCTCAAGAATATAAAGAGTATGTGAAGATTTGAAAGGAAGAATATTGCTAAGTAGCAAAGTATATAAAGTATAACTCAAAGAATCAAAGCAGTGAAGAGTATGAGAGCACTAGAGTAATCACAAGAGAGAATAAAAAGAATTAGAATAAGAAATTGGTAATTATGAAGTGTGAGATAACTCCTATATATAGTTTTTAGAGAGATGCAACTCTTAGTGAAGAGTTTCAGCCAAGAGAGACAACTGTTGATGAAGTGCAACTCTTCATGGAAGAAGGTGTCCGTTTAGAAATTTGACAGTTGAAGTCGGTTCAGTCGACTGGTATATTTGATCAGTCGAGTGGTGTTTGAAAATTTAAAAAAATATTTGTCCATTTAAAATTATAAGAAGTGTTCACTGTTGTGCATATGCACAGTCAGTCGACTGGCAAGAATAGTCAGTCGACTGGCTGTGCATATATTGCACAGTGAACTCTGTTTGTAAAGAAAAAATTAAAATATTAAAAACTTGAGGATTGATTTTAACATATGTCTAAGACTCAACACATATAATAATTACTTTTAGCATAGGGTTGTAGTCCTAATCCTATGTTGTCTTCTTTTTGTCATGTATGAATGCAAATTCTTCTTTAGCTTTTGAATCGTCTTGTCATGAATCAAAACTAGTGATTCAACAGAATGGAGTTGAAGATTATACGAATGAATGAGTGATATGTAGTGAGATGCAAATGTAAATGGAAAATTTTGATGTAATCAAATTGTATTGTAATCAAAATTGTGTATATATAATGAGAGCTTAAATTTTTACTATTCAAAATTGTAATAAGTATTTGTTTGAATAAAATATTCGTTAGAATTTAAATTCTGTGTTATTTATTTTACTCGGCAAATATTTATTTAATTATGTGAAAAATAAAATAGTATATTATCAAATACATTTAAATGAATATATATATATTTATATATATATTATCATCAAATAAAAATCATATAAATCATACACTAGCATATTCAACATAGATTGCTTATCATATCCTCCACAATTCTTTGTCAAACTGTTTTTTTGTTCATACAACTCTCTTTTCAATAAATTTTGGATCAATACCAATACATTTGCAAGCATTTTAGCCTCCTCCATCATGTTTTCAAATCCATTTTCTCTAAAATTTTCCAAAAATGCTACAAGATCTTTAACTTTTGTAATTGCATCTTCGATATCCATCTCCTTCCGTTGATATATTTTACTTACTCGATTAATATTATCTAATATTATGTACCATATACACAAACTAATTAAGAACTCAAAATTTTCCAAAGCATTTTGATATAATCCTTTGGCCTCCTTCAGCACAACATCATCTTTAGATTTGTTTGCAATATCAATCAAAGATCTCTTAACTCCGATATTTGAGTTCTTATTGCTTTAACACTTTCAATGTGACTTTCCCACCGAGTCGTCGATAATGGTTTTGGAGTCAAACCCTCCACATAGCTTCGAAATGTTTCACATCGATGAGTTGAGCCAGAAAATAAAGTATAATTCTTTTGCACAAATGAAAAAAAAATCTAGCTTTCATACATGATTTTTCCATATCCCATAAAGCAAGGTTTAAACTATGACATTCACATGAAATGTAAAAAGCTCTAGGATTTACGTCAAGTAGCCTTTTTTGTACACCTTGGTGTTTACCTTTCATGTTTGAACCATTATCATACCCCTGTGCTCTCAAATCATTGATATTAAGTTTAAGATCAATTAAAACATTTTCAAGCTCCTTAAAAAGACCAAGCCCAAATGTATCATCAACCGTTATGAATCCAAGGAAATACTCTTCTACTTTTATATCATTTGCATCATAAACATTCAAACGTCTTATTATAATGGACATTTGCTCCTTGTGACTCAAATCTGGAGTACAATCTAGAATGCTTGAGAAGTACTTTTCTTTCTTTATTTGTGTAAGCATTGTAATTTTGAGCTTATTAGCCAACAAACCTATTAACTCATATTGAATTTTATGGCTAAGATAATGATTATTGATTTAATTATTTACAATACGTCTTAGATTATCTTCCATAATTGGATCAAACTAGGCAACAAATTCAACAATTTAACCAAAAAGGTCCATTATTTTTTTCATATATCTTCTCATTTGATCCACGAAATGGTAAATTATTTCGCGCAAGTATCTTGACAATACCAATTATACGCGTAAGTATTTTTTTTCCAAAGTTGTTTCTCTTGGTCAATTTGAGATTCTACTGCTTTATCAGTTGTTGCCTTTTGTTGAAGTCCTATATGCAAATCAACCCATTTAATATCATTTGCATTGTGGGATTACTCTCATGCTCTCTTAGCTTTCTAGGTAAATTATGCCAATCGTTGATTCTTTCTTCGGCCAATTGGGATGGTCTTTGGCTATGGTCAAATAATTTACAACAAAAACAAAAAAACTTTATCACATTCGTTTGAATAAACAAGTCATTTTCTTTCATGTTCTTCTCCACGTGGATAACCACCAATATAATGTCTAGAAGAAATGTGTCTACCGTCAATCTTATTTTTCGAAAACGCATCATTATTGTTCAATATTTTTATTGGACCGCATTGCACTAACATTATTCTTTTGGTATTAGTAATTCTTCCCTACAATCCCAGATCATAATTAACATCAACATCCTTTTCAAGATCAATAGTAGTTACATCACCAACATCTTCATCTTTGAGACGATTATTACTATCTTCATCATTCCCCTCTATGACTTCTACATGGTCATCAATTTCTACTTCAACAATTTCATTTATATTCTCCTCTTGGATATCAGTGCTAGGACCAATATATTCCTCCCAATCCGTATTATCAATTTAATTTGAATTTGAACTTTGAGACTTTTTATTTCTCGCTTGAAATAAATTTGAAATTGAACCAATCATTGATTTTGCTTCGTCACATCTACGTTGCTTTTTCATTCTATTTTGATATTCCGAATTCTGTTTCCGGTTCCTACCTCAATTTAAGATACAACGTAAAATTAATATTCATTAATAAATACTATGTTATTTTGTACATAAAGAATCTAAAAAAAAAAATTGAAGAACATAATTTTGTAAAAATAAAAACAGATTAACATGATATTTCAATCATAGAATTTAATAGTATTTATTTCAACTATAATTTGTACAGTGAAATTACTTTGAGATTTATTCATAAATGCATAATTTACTTAATTAGAAAAATTTAGTTTCTTAATTTACTCAATTAGACTAAAATGAATTTTATCATCAAAACTAAATTATTTTGCTGACTTCATTATGCATTTGTGAATCGACAATCGTAGAAAATATCTCAAAATAATCGTGCATAAGTTTTTAGTCAACAATCTCAAAGCAATTTTTTTTACAAAATAAGCTTATTTCAAAGCAATTACTCCATAATGAATCAGTACCTTTTTCTTACAGACTCAATTAGACTAAAATGCAACATGCTAACAATTTTGTCAAGGAGCCTGTTAGTTTGGTCATTACTTTGCATTCCTTCTTTGTAACGATTGTTCAAACTGAATCGACATTTTTCCTTCTCTTTCAGAAACTAGGGGGTTTCAGAAGAAAAAAAGGTAGAAGATAACTACAAACAAAATTGCATTATGAAGTAACAAAAGCTTATTTTCAATCAACATTCATAAAAAAAGAAGAAAAGTAGACAGTTTCAAAACAGACAGCCTATGCAGAAAATTCAAACTTGTTTATAGGAAAAGCAAGAAAGAAGACAGTCTAGGGGCTTGATATGCAGCTATGTAGACAGTTTCAAAACAGACAGTCTGCTATCATAGAAAAAAAAAAGCAGATAAATCAAAAGAAAAGAAGCTTATTACTCAATACTCACATTGTTTGAGGCTTTGAACTGAGACTTATCCAAATTCTTCCTTGCCTACTATGAAACTAAAATTAGATTTAGGGTTTGAATTTGAGTGCCAAGGTGCGATGCCATTGAGGGGGATAAGAGAATCAAGATGATGGAAGCTTGAAGGTGGCTGTGAGCATGGTGGCCTCTGTTTCGCAGCAGCCGACTGATCGAAGGAAATCGCGTTTTTTTCTTTTTGTTTTTTTGATTTTTTTGGTTGCCCCTTCCCACGTGCGTTGCCCTAGTCATGTGTCTCCTCGGACTCTGTTGTGGGCTGGGCCTGATCACACGTGTATTTGAACCAATTATTTTTAACCCTCTAAGAAGAGACAGAGTATTAGAAAAAACATATTTTAACTTTATATGAGTATGCACTAAGCGATCTTGTAAATAGGATAGTGCAAGTATTTATATAAATGTTCGGAACAATGAACTTATAATAGCTAGAAACAACAGCACAAAATATTATTACTTAAATACATAAATTAAAACTAAATACCAATCTCATCGTAACAGCTTTAAAGTTTAACGTGATTACCTTGTTAGTATGTGTATATATGTATATATGTATGTATGTGTGTGTGTATGAGTAACAACTTTAAGGTTTAACGTGATTACCTTATTAGTGTGTATACATATATATGTATATGTATGTATGTATATATACAACTTTAAGGTTTAAAGTGATTACCTTATTAGTGTGTATACATATTTATTTATATATATGTATATGTGTGTGTGTGTATAGGCGAGTACATTTCTCTTTAATAATCAACAAAATAAAATAAAGCACTAAATACTATTTCATTGTAATATTTGATTGGAACAGTATATATGGGCTTCCCAACGTAATATTCATCAACGCACAGTTAAACTGAAATCAATATGTACGAACTGTGTGTAAAACTAATGTCTGAAGGATATTTATAGTGAGATAAACATATACCTTAATAAGCATTTTTTTCGTTATTGTGTCAGACTCCTCAAATGTCTAGTATACTGCCTTTTCTACATCATTTTAAATTGGAACTATCTTGACATATAAAGTTGTCAGATAAAGGTCCGCTAAAAATGGTGTGCATATCGAGGTAAAAAACCTAAAAAATACGTAGCCTCAGACACTTGAGTTGAGAGAGGTGATCGATTACATTCGCCAGGAAAATACAGAAATTGCCAGTTACCAAGGATGAAAAGGAGAGAGGTGGTCCAAATTTAGATTACTGTGAAAGTGAAGCAAGAGACAAGGCGATCACAGAAGATGGAGATGGAGTCTGTGAACAATTATAACTATTGATGACTGATAAAAGAGGATGAAAGAGAAAAGGTAGATCCTAAGAAGATTGTTTGGAGTATTCCTCTTTCCTCAGAGAGGAGGGGTATCAAAAATGTTAAGGGTTAAAAGAGATATGAGAAGCGATGTAAAATTTTAGCAAAATTTCAACGAATTATTGATTTATATTTGAAAATGACCGACGGTTGTGTATATGCTTGAAATGCTACCAATCAATTCTTATAAAAATAGCTAGTTTGGGTATAGATTACTCCACTGAAAGAGAACGAAAAATTCATCATGGGTTAGATAATTATCTCGGAGAGAAGCTTGGAGCCATATTAACGAATCCTTTGAGAAGTTTGTTGAGAAGGCTCTCCAACATAAGAGTCTGTACCCAAAATTTTTATTGTTGCTAAAGAAAAGCTAAAGCAGCAAGCAAGTGGAGGAGGCAAGAGGAAGTGGGACAATAACAATTGTAAGAAGTGGTTCCCAGCTAAAGGTGGTAAGAAAAGGGGGAAATGGGACCCTACTTGATAACAATAAGGGAAAAGGGCAATCTAAGTAGCAGCTATAAGAGTATAGAGAGGAAGTGCTTTAATTGTCACAATGCTGGGCACATAAAGAAAGACTGGTAGAACCATTTAGGAATTAGTAGTTTATGGTTGCTTATGCGCTTATCGTCTTTCCAACTTCGTCGAGCGCTCCATTGGCAAAGTGGAAAGGAAAAGGCATTACTATCCAAGGTATGTTTTCTGTTTATGGTACACCTATCCATGTTATATTTGATATCGGTGCATCACATTCTTTTACATCGAGTGACCTAGCGGATAGGTTAGGTTGAGCCTATGCATGGTATGATTGTATCGAATCATATGGGTGGTTTGGGCAACTTGAATATTGTCTATCATGACTTAGTTTTATCGGGTCATGGTTATGTGTTTTCTTGTGATTGCATTATTCTTGGTTCTGTGGGTTTCGATATCATATTGGGGATGGACTGGTTGAGAGATATAGGGTCATAGGAGATTGTGCAAGGTTGATTGTGACAATTGGGATGGATGATGAGCATGGGATAGAGTTGAACTGCATGTGCAGATGCAGTGATGGTTAGTTCTTCTATTCACTCAAGATCCCTTGTGAGGAATTATCATCAATACCCATTATGAGGAAATATTCAAACATATTTAGGAGGTGATCGAATTTCCTCCTCAATATGAGATTGAGTTTCGCATCGACTTAGTTAAGGATGTGAGGTCAGGAGCTATTCAATTGAATCGTATTACACCCATAGAGCAACGAAAGCTCAAGGCGCAAGTCAATGACTTAATATGATAGGGGTTCATTTAAACAAATGTATCTGAGTGAGAGTGCTCATAGTGTTTGTCATGAAGGCAGATGGCTCCCTGAGATTTTATGTTGATTATCGTGAGCTGAACAAAGTGACAAGAAAGAACAATTATCCACTTCTGTGTATTAGTGACTTGTTCGATCAGCTCTATGGTGTTAGAGTGTTTTTTCAGTTAGACTTAGTGATGGGGTTTCGCCAACTGAGAGTGGCTAGAGAGAATGTTGATTACAGTGTCATGTATGCCTGGATTTTATAAGTGATTGGTTATGCCGTTCAGACTAACCAATGTATCGCATACTTCATTGACCTCTTGAACAATATCTTTAGGGATTAACTAAATAAGTTTGTGCTTGTGTTCGTTGATGATGTTATTGTCTACTTACGGACGCAAGAGGAACACAAGACACATTTGTAGATTGTGTTGGAGGTGTTGAGGAAACGCTGATTGGAAGTGAAATTTTCTAAATGTCACTTAGTGCTATTTTTGGATCAAGTTGTTTCTAAGTAAGGCATTGCTACGGATCTTGTAAAAGTTTCAGTAGTCTAAGAATAGGATATACCAAAATATGCAATGAATGTGAGGATTTTTCATGGATTGGAATGATGCTATAGACGTTTTATTAAGGACTTATCTAAGATAGTAGCACCGTTAATCAAATTGACGAAGAAGAATCAAACTTTTTCTTGCGACGTAAGGTGCAAGCACGTGTCTTTGAGTTGAAACGGGAGGATAATGAGCGTACATGTATTAATCATTTCGAGTGGAAATTTGGAGTTGATGGTATACATAGATGTCTCTGGTACTGGACAAGGTGTGGTGTTGATATAGAGGTGAAAGTTGTCGCGTATGGTAGTCGGCAGCTAAAATCATATGGAAGGAAATACCTGACCCATGATTTAGAGTTGGTGATGACTGTATTTTTGAAGATGCAGAGGCACAACTTGCTTGAAGAGGGGTTCGAGTTATTCATGGGTTATAAATAATTGAAGTACCTCTTTTCCCAAAATGACTTTAACCTTTGTCAAGAACGATGATTAGAGTTCCTAGCCTCTTACGACTTTGACATTTCCTATAGGCTTGACAAAGGAAATACAATCGTAATTTCTCGGAGTAAAAGACATGTCAATTTTGGAGCATTGTTCTTAAAGTGAAAGCAGTTTCAGTGTATTACTGGTTACTATGGATCTCGATGTGAGCTAGAACCAGATATGTTTGCTAGTTTAACTAACAGACCTACTTTGATTAAGTAGACTGGCGCTAATCAGAGAGGTTTGATACTAGACTAGCGGAGATCATCGCTAAAATTGAGAGTGGAGTAGAGTCTGAAGATATGAAGCAATATAGACTTGTCACAACAGTTGGCTCCATAAGGATGGGAGATTATTTATACATGATGTCGATGGGTTAAGGGATGAGGTGTTATGAGAGTTCCATCATTTGAGATTGACTATACATGTTATGGGAAATAAAATGTACTGCTATATAAGGTGGAGATTTTATTAGGAGGGGATGAAGAAGAATGTCAGAACATTCATCTTGAAGTGCATAAACAGTCAACTAATAAAGGCCGAACAGAAAAGGCCGAGCAGTTGTTGCAACCGCTTGAAGTTCTCCAATGGAAGTGGGAACAAATATCAACGAATTTTATCAATGGAATGCCAAGGACCAGAGGAGGGTATGATAGCATGTAAATTATCATCAATAGACTGACAAAGATTGCCCCATTTGTACTCATAAAGTATAGTAGAATGACATCCAAATTGACCAAGTTGTATGTGAAGTCGATAGTGCGATCCACGGTATGCTGGAGAGCATCATAAGCCATCGAGACCGAATGTTCATGAGTAGATCTTGGAAAATCTGACAAGTGGCATTAGGGATAGAGTTGCATTTAAACACTTCTTATCATTCACAAACCAATGGGCAGACTAAGAGGGTAAATCATATCTTAGGGGATCTCCTATGGGCATGCATACTCAAATATGAAGGCTTATGGGATGATCATTTGCACCTCATTGAGTTTGCATAAACAATAGTTATCACTCGAGCATCAATATGGCACCATTTGAGATGTTATATGGCCGACCAAGCAATGGTCCTTTTTGTTAGTGGACAGTGGGCTGATACTTAGGCCGGATATGGTTAGAGAAACATCAAAGAAAATCAAGATTATTTGGTAATGAATAAAAGTTGCTCAATATAGACAGAAGAGCTACGTTGATAAGAGACATGGAGATTTGAAGTTCCCTATCGATGTTATGGTGTTTGTTAAGATCTCTTCATTGAAGAACGTAATTTGATTCAGTAATAAGGGGAAGTTAGTATCAAGATTCATAGGTCTGCTTTCGATACTTGAGAGGATTGGGAATCTTGCTTATAGAGTCGAATTACCTTAAAAGATGGTGAGTATGCACAATGCATTCCACGTTTCTCGCTTGCGGAAGTTTTTTCATAGCTCAGGTGTGACAATTTCACCAAATAGTGATTTGATGATATTGAGTTTGAACCAGAAGCTTCGACACCTAGTAGGCCTATTCATGTAGCCTTTTAAGATACGAAGCAGCATAGGAGAAAGACAGTGAAGTTGGTGAAGTTTCAATGGAGTGAAACCGAGAGCGATTGTGCTTAGGAGACTAAGGAGAGCATGAGGACACTTATCTAGAGTTCTTTACTTGGTAAGACTTTCTGTTTACCGCATTTACTTTCACTTTCGAATCATATAGAGTAGTTTAGTATTCTACATGCTTGGATAAGAGTAGATTCTATTTGTTTCTTTTTAGATGCATATTTGATTATATATAGTTGCATGATTGATGTTTGACATGATTGTTTATAGTTTTTAGACATGTGGGGTGACTATATTGATAGGCTTTACCATATATGCTGGGATTTCAAGGGAAATTTTCTTAAAAGGGGGACAACATAATGATCCATATTTAGTGTATCGAAGGATCGTAGAATATTATTTTTAAATTTGTATTGGTTTATATAATGATATAACTATGGGTTATATTGAGTATTGACATTTTTGACCCTTAAAAGTTTTATTGGATGGTTTTAATGCTGAAAAGTTGTAAGGCATATTTTTGACAGATACTGAATTAGGGGTTGATACTACTTCTAGAAGAAAGATATTATGGTTTATTTTTTCAAAGAGTGGTCATAATAGTTTTTTGGACTTACCATTTGGAAGATATTGCCATTTGAAGTTAGATAGTTTTGGAATAGCTTAGTGGGTAATTAGCTTAACCTCGGATTAGGTCCATTAACCTATTTCGAGATTTGTGTCTATAAGAGCTAACGAGACAGTCCCATATTATTTCCCATCTAACCAAAAAAAGTTCTAACCTTCATTAATCATCTCATTAGCCAAATAACAACCATAAGTTATATTTTAATTGGCCAATAATTATCATTCAAAGGCGATTAATATGGGGCATTATCGTGATTACTATTTGAAGTGCATTGGAATTCATGAAGACAGTGTTCATTATTGGATTGCACTGATTTATGTGCATTTAGGTGATTGATGAGTGATTTATATCCCTCACTTTACTTTAATTGCCATATAGTGTTAAATATATGAGTTTTAAATGATTTTGAACTTTAAACACATTTTTATGTTAGATCTAAACTTATAATGAATTTAAAATGTATTAATATATTAAATGTTGATTTCAGTTATTTTAGGTGTTTGACTATATCGGTCGTCATTTGCTATTTTGTTAGGTCTAGGATAATATGTATGTTTGAATTCTGTTTGGATTACTTGTATATGATGGTAAGATGTTGTATCTTTCTTATACATGGTTATTTACTTGTGTTTAAGTTCATTTTTGTGTAGTTTATGCATGGTCATAATTCGAGTGGACTCGGTAGTAAATTTTGTCGAAAGGTGGCAAAATCAGTATAGAATGTTCATGATGGCCTACAGACCCCATACTTTTGGTTGTAAGTAATTCTAATTCGGATGTAGGATGGTCGGGTTTTTCTAACATCAAGGGGTGATTGATGGTAAATGCACAGAGTGGTCGAGGGTAACTTTTTTGGGTCTCAGAGGAGTTGACTTCGGGTATAGTGCATATAAACTCTGGGTTACTTGGATAAAAGCTTCATGGAGGATGGATTCGATGAGTGGTTTTTAAGACTTAGAAAAAATCAGGCTTGGTAACCTCTTGGCACCAAGAGGTCTAGGATTACAACTTTAGGCATTTCGTATTGTTGCTTTACTATGGGGAATGAATGCTTTGGTGAAACTTATACGTAGAGGTTAGAACACTTTGCTAAAATGCTAAGAGTCAAACCAAAGTTATTGTCACCGATCACTCTTAAGTTCTCGGTACCAACTACTTTTGATGGCGGTACTTCGATATAAGATTTTAGGGACCTAAGGAGGAGGCCTTAGGAAGCATTCCACGGTAATTCATTCGTTTGTTCGATATTTGATTTTTACGTTACGGCTCTATCATGAATGGTTCTGATGGAGATGGGATGATACAAAGCTTCGACATGATTGCTTCGAAAATTTGATGATAGGACTATGATTTTGGATGGATCTCTAGAGATGTTCCAAACTTCAATGGATAGATGATGTGAGGCAATTGATTAAGCACTGTAGGAGGCAAATGACTGTAATACGGGATAAGTTGTCGAGTGGGCATTGTGGAGTGATCATTTGGGAAGTAGATAAGAGGTGGTTATACTATCAGTATGCATGTTATAGATAAGTGCACATATGGGGAACAGTAGGCTGAGTGTACTCTGGGATGATCCGAGTGCTCTCATAAGTTGGACGTCAGCCTGGCCAATTTCCTTAGCCATTTGAGTGGGGCATGAGTATTGAGTCTTGAGTTTGAGTATTGAACATTGAGTAGCTATGATTTTAAGTAGTCGCAGACCATTCGAGTTGTAATACGAGTTATATAGGGGCACTTGAGAGTGTGATGGTTGCTTTGCTTACCTCGATTACTATGAGTGATATGATTACTGAGTTGCATTGATTGATGTGTGATTGAGATGAGTATCTTGTTATGTAGATACTACTATCCATGGCATCTTATTCTGTACCTAAATGATATTACACCATATGATGATAGTTTAGTATGTGTTTGAGTTATGTGCTAACTTGTTGGATGCAGGGACATAGCATCTGTGATTCCTTATACCTATTATTTCTTATATTATATCGACTTTTATAATATCTTAAGATTATTTATTGTTCACATAAAGCTGTTTTTTTTTATGATTTGCATCTTATTATCTCGGGTACTCTTAAAGGAGTAGACTAGGTAACAGGTTTGATATTAGCACATGGAGTTGTTCAAAGGATGAGGAGGAGTTTGACTCTATTATATATTAATTTTAAATTTACACTTGCTTATTTAGATGTGGAACTTTATTAGTTCTACATTTTATATAAATGCAGATATTTGAGTTTATTTACCTATTATATAAACTCTTTTACTATTTGTACAACTATATTAAACATATGCTCTGATCTGTGATCGTTCAAATAGTTTTATTTCCATCTCTCCTATTTATCTTAACATTTATTAATATATTTTATGCTTGCACTGTGAGATATACGATGAGTTCTATGATTTTTTTAATTGTGTTACCTCTTGATTGTCACTCTACATCGGTCAAGTACTATTGTATAGCACTTTAGATGTATATTGAGTACCGGATGTGTAGGACGTGGTACTAGGATTATTAATGGGTCGGGTCGGGTCCAGGTTGGGTCAAGTCGGGTATGGGTAGATTTTAAATGGGTCGGGTCGTCCCGGTTATTAAAACGGGTCAGAAATAACTCAACCAGAAACCGACTTGATTATAAATGGGTTGACCCGACCCGAGCCGTGTAACCCAATTATAACCGAGTTGGGTCGGGTCATAAATGGGTCGGGTCAACCTGTATAAGGTATAAATGGGTTATAAATGTGTTGTAAACAGGTTATAAATGGGTCAAATTCTGGTTCATGGGTCATAATCAGGCCGGGACAACACATATACATATAAAGGGCTTTAAACGAGTCAAATTTGGGTTTATGGGCCATAATCGGGTCTGGTCAACCCATATAAGTATAAATGGGTTATAAACTGGTCAACGGGTCAACTAGAAACCCACCCATTTATAAACGGGTCAAATTCGAGTTGATCCGAAAATGACAAGCCAACTTAACTGGGTCGAGTTAACATGCTAATTTCCATGTAATCTTCGGGTTGTGTTTCGGGTCATGCTAGAAATTGACAGCCCTAGTTGCCACACTATGTTTATGTTCCAAAGTATTCTCAAGTCTAAAGAATGTCTAAAGATAACACCCAAATCCATTCACTAAGGTCCTTTCTTAGTCTAATTTATGTAAACTAATCAAAGGTATGTGAATGAGGCTCCATGATTGGTTCCAAATGTAAGTGAAAGCTTGATAGAATTAAAGATATGCCCAAAGGATAATTATATATGTTATTATATAACATATCTCTTGTAAAACAATTTATTTGAAATGAAATGTACTTTTGGTTTTATTTTCTATTTTCTATGTTGTTATATTATGATATAAGTAATAATATGAATACATTAACCATATATAAATAGAAAATCTTTTAAAAAAGTATGAAATCTACCATAGTTGCAAATGTGTTTGAAACTATGAGTATTTGTCGAATATTTGAAATATTTGACCTTGTTCTTAGTAAAGATGTATTGAGGAAGGTATGTTAATACATTCACTGATATTAATGTAAATAGTGGTCTGCATACAATCATGTAACAATGTTAGTAGTCATCGAACTTGAGAGTACTGACGATCTTAAGTATCTAAAGTATACTTGATTATGGTCAATCACATGACATCATGATCATGTTACGACCATGGTCGATTACATGATGAGATACTTTAAGAGAAACACTACTCGAGAGAGGATTCATCTCATTTTTTATAGAAGGTTAGTATCACTATAATAAGTAATCAAATCAAAGACAAAATCTCTGTCAAGTGTAAATCTATTAATCGATAATTATTATTAGATTCAACTAAGGGCTTTAACGTGGCACTACACAATCTACTACAGATATTTATGGATTTGTCCACCATTGACCGAACTCTAGATATCTTGGTGATAGCGACGATGAAAAATATCATGCATAAAATATCGTTATAAAGGTATAGCTTAATAAAGATTAGAATCTAGATTTCGCGTAAGTAATCTATAAGCAGTTGCACTCGTTTGATACTATACTTAGGCAAAGTCTACTACAGACTTTAGTATTTTTTTATACCAAGAGTGATACCTAATTTTAAGCAGGGCACTCATTTTAATATGTCAAGGGGTCGAACCCAAGGTATATAGAATATAATTTAGAGATCTTACCACTTAAGCTAATGGTCTTTGCCATTATAGAATTTAGTATTTACATTGTTTAAATATTTCTAAGGACCGAGTACGCACCGGAGAGTCAACATAATAGTTTGTTAGAAATTTTTCGAGTTTACTTATTTCAATTAATTTATAAACATTGTAAATTAATAATAAAAATTTATATGGACGCTGTGCTAAATTTTTTGGCTTTTAACTATTTAGAGCCTTAAAATTAACTAAAATAATATATAATTAGTGTGTGTATATATATATTAATTAAAAATATAGACATAAAAAATATTTAATTAATTAATATATGGTGTTAATTATTCCTAAAATCAAGGAGAGTTCATGTAAGCATAGAGGGGATGTGGTTTGAATGCTTCTTTTGACCTAGATTAGATCTAAATTTAAAAAGGAGCAAAAGATGACTATATTTCACATATCTAGTTGTTATTAATAACCCCACCTTCTCCCATTAAAGATACCAAAAAATAAACCCACTAAAACTTGTTAAAGCCATAAAGCATGGATTCCAAACCAGGCCAGAAGAAAGAAGGAACTACAGCCCCAGGAAGAACAACTAATAACACAATGTGTTGACAGCTGATAGATCCGATGTTACTTCTATTTTAAATAATAATATATATGTATATGTATATATGTACATATACATTTTTATTCTTTTGGCCATTCTAAATAAATTCTAAAAGTTAAACTATATTTAAATATAGCTACATATATATACATGCATGCATGTGTGTGTGTGTGTATGCGTAGGGTGGGTGTGTTTATACAGATGTAGTTTACATTAAAACACACACACACACAATATATTTTTTCTTTTTGGCTAACTAATAAAATAGAATACAAGTATCTAATTTTAAATAATATAGGCATATATATGGTGTTCTTAGGTTTAAGTAAATAAAATAAATTTCTTTTCCGCTTTTAACAAAATGTAATCTTTTTTCAACTTTTAGCTTAAAAGAATTATATATATGTATATGATCAAATTTAAATATTAAACTTCAATATATATATATATATATATATATATATATATATAAGAAATTCAATCGAAAATAAAATAGGGTAGATATAAAATTTTAAATTTAAATATATTTAAATGGCATTATTTAATAAAATATTTTTATTCAAAAATATTTGCTGAAAGACTTGATTAAATAAAGAAATTCTTTTATAGCCGAATAATATTTTTGCATACAATGAATGCTCAAAATAAATTTTACATATAAAGGAAAATTAGGCTGTAAAAAAAATAGTTTAGGTTATTTTTTGAACCATGGACATTGGTCAAATTATTTAGGTTAAAGAACAAAGTAATGATATATATATATATAACATTATATATATGCATAACATTTCTTATAAAGTAATATGTTTATTAGAGATTTAACCAACCTCAAAACTAGTCTAATGCATTGTGAAAGCAAATGTTACCCGCTAATCACAAGGCTCAAAATATAAAATGAGTGGAAAAACAAGAGAAGGAAAGTAAATGACACCAAATATAGAGTGGTTCAGCAAGCTTTACTATGTCAACTATGAAAATCGCTTACTATATTTCTCTCTTATACTTATATGGAAATACAAGAGAATAATAAGGAACTAGGCATTTAAAACTATAAAATTAGCCAATCTTAAAGGATTATGAGTTTAATTTTTTGTGTGGATAGCTCTGGAAAGGAGATAATAACCAGAATTCTAATAATTTCCAACCACTTTGAAGTAGCGGCTGAAATGGATGACGAGTGGTTTAGATTGCACAGTAAAACAAGAAAGAAGTATACATGGTCGATCTAATCACATGATTTGATGGGAGATGGCTGTAAAAGTAGAAAGAAATGAGTGACTAACAAGCATGCTAATTATCTTTCTATACTAGGCGTAGAATATGCATTTAATCTGTAGTAAACACTCCTGTAGCAAGCCATCAGCATTAAATGCACATAAATGCAAAGCCTGTGCCAAATATAGAAAGACAATTGGCGTACCTCTCAACCACTCACTCCTTTCTGGCTTTATAGTTGTCTCCCCTCAACCCATGTGACCATATTAACAACCAGTCATGCTTCCTACCTATTTTACTACGTAATACCAGCCATTTATCATCCTTTCAGCCTCCACAAATACTTCATGCATTGCCACTTTAAATGGGATGAAAATTATTATAATTGTGGTTATTATTTCCTTTTCATAGCTCTCCTCACATCAACTTAAGCCCATAAGACCTTAAGATTAGCTACTTTTATAGTTTCAAGTGCCTTGCTTCTTATTATTCTCTTGTAATTCCTTTTAATTATATGAGATAAATATAGTATGGGACCATCACAATGGACGTAGGCAAGCATGTCGAACAACTCTATATTCGGTGTCATTTACTTTACTTTGCTTGATTTCCTCCTCATTTTACATTTCTAAGCCTAGTAATCAGCAACCTATGCTTTCATAACCTATTAGACTAATTCTTAGGTTGGTTAAATGTATAGTCAACATTTTGGCACTACAAGAAGGGTCTCCTCATAAAGCTCTACCCTTTTATCATTTTTTTCTCTAAAAATTTGATCTGAAGTGTTATAATGGACCTAATTCCTAAAGATGGAGGTAATAACTCCAACGTGTATGGAAACAATGGCAATACTGTCTCCAGTGTTGCCAACCCCATTTTTAGGATCAGCAATGATGTGTGGTATACCATGTTGCAATAGTTAACAAACGCGAGTACTTTGGCTTGCGAAGTGTAAAGTCCGAGGATGAAGTTGGACACCTAAGCTACTGTAAACTATGTCCCACTACCTCCATCGGCAATCGACCTTGTTGACCCGCCCGTTCACCAACATGTCCTTCTTAGCGCCTATGACCTCATGAACACTACTGAGGCCTGGGATAGAGTAGTGCCTGACACCCCACTCATGGATGTTCATGCTCATCCAAATGGTATGTTACACGCACACCAAGCCATGTTAATATTGCTCAAGATGTGGTCGTGCCCAAAGAGCCAACATATCATTGTTCCCCTTCAATGGAACGACCATCGGAATTTGAGCATTTATGGACATCTACATTTGAACGTCTCAACAGCTATGCTTCAACCAGTGGTATGGAGCATGGGACTCCCATAGCATACTCCAGGTCTTTTAGGGGTACGACCATGTGTAGGTCAAAGGAATGGTAGGCCAATCACTCACAACCACCCTCTATGTACAAGGAGAGGAGGTCTCATACCCCAGCTCGTCATCGTCATCATCACTCCCCTACCCACCATCGATCCCCACTCCACCAAGGCATCGATTGAGCCAACAGCCAATTGTTAGGCAGACAATCCCATAACAAGTAGATATTGACATCGGGAGGAAATGAACTTCCTGCATCGACAGCTAAATGAAATGCAAGCCTAAAATATAAGGGTGAAGCCTTTTTAGATGACGAGAATAGCAAGCCATTTTCTAAGGAAATATTGAATCATAACATTCATTGGCAGTATGCCTTGCCACTCAAAGACAAGTAGACTTCTAACCCATCTGATCACATCACTACATTTAGCTCCGTCATCGGTCAGCTATTCGGCCAAACAAAATGCCTACTCTTTCCATCCTCTCTCATAGGACCGACCTCTCATTGGTTCTTGCATCTACATCCGGGTGGCATCAGTTCTTGGGTCCAGCTATGTCCATATCTCACGACTAGGTTCTTCAATTCTAAGACCCATGTTATGATGGCTAGTGAGCTAGGTAACATCAAATAGGGGCCAATTTAAAACTTGTGATCTTATATTAACTATTTCAATAAGGATTCCACTGGGCTAGGGGTGCCGACATGAATAGCTGGTCATGTCCCGCAGCTTAAGGGTCAGATATAAGTCCAAAATATGGAGAGAACTTCAAAAGGAGATGGATGTATCCCTGACTGATTTTTTTACCAGTGGGTGAATGACATAATGAGAATGGAAGATGCTCATATTTCTTATAGTGACACTGAAACCTGGCTTACCACCCAACCTAGTCGTTACAATAGCGTTGACTATCAAACCCATAGTTGGACAAACAAAGAAAAAGGTGAGCTGAAGACGGCTCTCAGTATAGGTCTAGGTATGCTCTGTTGATTTAATCAAATACATGGAAATAATATATCTCATGACTCGGGATAGGGTGTAATTTCAAAGGCCAAACACTTCCAGGGACGGAAGAAGGAAAGAGCCTCGTAGTAATAGCAAATATTATTGGTTCCACCAAATCAACGACCAAGCCACTAATGAGTGTCAAGTGCTTAAAGATAAAATTGAAAGATTTATCCGAGAAGGGATCTTTCTAGAGTTTGTTCGTAACCAAGTAGAACAAAGGAATAACCGCGATAACTAGCTGGCTCCACCCTAGCAAACCAACAACAACATTGTAGCAATTATCGACATCTTGACCATATGCGGAGGCTTATATGTGGCCGACAACAAATGGGGAGCATAAACTTGGTATCAAAGGGAGGTGGGCCTAACCGGCCAAGTACATTCCTCATAGCAATGGGTATCCAAAGCACCTACATTTTGGAATGAGATCGGCCCATCACTTTCATTATCAAGGATCTGGAGGTAATCTCATACCCCCATCACGATCTTTTGTACTCTTGCAATAGCCAACTCAAATGTTCATTGAACCATTGTGGATGGGACAACTCAGTCAGCATCATGGTCAAAAATGTTTTCAAAGCTCTCAAGCTTCCTTCTTCAACCTCCACCCTACACCTTGCTAATTTAAGGTTTTAGAGGTGTGGCCATTGTTCTGATGTTAACTACCTCGCATATGATAAATTTGGCTAAGAACCTTTTGCTTCAAAGGTTCAATTAAACTTTATAGTGGTTAATTACCCTTCTACTTATAATCTTTTAATAGGATGACTGACACTTGCTAAACTGGATGTCATAGTCTCCTACAACTAGCTCATTATGAACTTCCCTATACATAACGGGATCAGTGAGATCTGACGCAATTAACAGAAGGCCAGCAAGTGTTATAGAACCTCCTTTAAGCAAGCAAAGAAGGGTGTGCTCATGCTTCAATAGAGCTGGCAACACTCATCGATGAGTCACTCGAGAGAACCATCGAGCTAGTCAGCGCTCTATTTCATGTCAAGACTACCCTCAATTCTTAAGTATCAACATCAACTTCTTCTATTAGCAACAATACACCAGAGCAAGTTGCGGCAATTAGTGATGTGTCACTCATGAGTACCCTCATGCCAGCAGCACTCAGGGATGTGCCGGGACCATCCTTGTTATTAAAGAAACAATTATCGACGATTTTTCACCCAAGGGTACCCTTGATCCTTACAATGCTTAGGATCATGCCACGACCATCCTCGACCTCGAAGCTGGATTAATTCACCACGTGTGACCTGTGAGTACCCTTGAGCCTATAAGAACTCAAAGTCATGCCAAGAGTGTCAGTCATAATAAACACTAAGATGGTAGGAATCCTATATCCTTGGCCACTCCCCAAAGAATTAGAGAGCTCATCACAGCATGGAATGAGCAAGTTGGTTCCTATTGGCAAGCGGGGACATCCGACACAGCAACTCCTATCATCTTAATGTCTGTAGACTCACTTGTGAGAGCCAAGGGCAACATCCATTACCATGACTCGAGTACAAACAACTATCTTGACCAAGGATATCATAAAGTGCATGATTTACACACTAAATCAAGACGGCTTGGAAACAAGCTCATATCTGGATGACAACCAGCTAAACGCTCGCATGGGTAGCTCAAGAATTAAAGGTGGGTAGGCCATTCCCTTGGAATCAATATCTATAGACCATGCCTACCCCAGCAAAAGTAGTTCAATTCGACATAGTACTTGGCCAACAAGTAAGGTAGGACCCAATCAAATTCTTGCGATAGAGTAAAGATGTCTTCACATGTGGGTATGCTAACATGACCGACATTAATCCTAGGATCATATGTCATGCACTCAACATCGATCCTAAAGCCACCCCCATCCATCAAAAGCATCGATGGCTCGACCCAGAAAATTATGAAACACTCAAAGAAAAGGTAGAGAAGCTGTGCACTAATGGCTTGAATTGGAAGGCATAATATCCGGTCTGGGTAGCAAATCTAGTACTGGTCAGAAAGTAAATGGGACTTGGAGAACTTGCATTGACTTCTCCAACTCAACAAAGCCTACTCTAAAGATTGTTTTCCTTGTTAGGAAATCAAATCTACGGTTTTGATGACAACAACTATACAACGGAAATCAAATATGCATATATATATTCATATTTCTATATACAGGTACTTGCTAGAGCAACATCACTAGAAAGAAGAGAACAAGGCTTAAAGAACATTAAAAGAGACTACAAGTCAATAGGATCAAAGAAGCAACAAAAAAGATGCACAAAACAGACATGCACAGATTTCAGACATCTTGGTGCACAAGCCAGGCGTATGGAAGAATCATCTGGAACAACAAACTGACGAAACCAGACGTATGGTAGTTGCGCTCAAACATCTAAAAATCTACTATATACAAAAAATATATAGTATTAGACGTCTGATACAAATACCAGACGTCTGATTTTGAACTTGGATTTTAAAATTTAAACTTCAAATGCCGCATTCGAATAGACATCTCCGCTTCTCTTTGCTGCAACTCTTCATCATCAATAGAAGCAACTATAGAGCACTTGTTAATATATGCAACTACTCAAGGAACCTCTCTAAAACTATATATATCATCAAGAATCAAGAAGAAAACCTACCTTACTTACTTACGCTCTCTACTTACATATCCTATTATATATTCTGGATCTCTAACAAACTATACTTGTATTTCAATCTTCCATATACTCAATTCTTTATAGAGAATACTCTCTAGATAAATAGGGGAGGAATTTGTACTTATTAGTCAATATCCATGTTATCAAACATATATTTGACAAGAAAATTTTATTGTAACCAAGCCTAATCCTCCGGGAGAAGGGATGGTGTTTGATAGTCGAATTTCGAAGGGGAGCTTTGGGACTGGACGTAGGACGGGAGGTCCGAACGAGTAAAAAATCCTGGTGTGCTTATTCTATATTTACCTAGATTAGTATTGTTTTAGTTGCATCATATAATTTTTCACATATACTTGCATATACACTGCACGATCCACCCTGTAGACTTTTTACTGGTATCAGAACAAGATTAGCTCAAAATACAGTAACACATTTTTGAATCACTATAATATGGTAAGTATTTTTCAAGAATGTCAATCCACAGCATGACCCCCACTTTTTAATGGTGCTAACTATGCATATTGGTCAACACGTATGAGAATTTTTATGGAAGCTAATGGATTAGAAATTTGATCGGCCACTCAAATCAAATATGAAGCACCTGACACTGCTATGAACACATGGAATGATGCATAAAAAACCGCAGCTTCTAATAATGCCAAAGCTACAAATGTTCTACTTTGTTCACTAGATAAGAACGAATTTTCACGAGTAATGTTATATAACACTGCATATGACATTTGACGTACCTTAAAAGTTACACACGAAGGCACAAACAAAGCTAAACAAACTTAGAATTCAATTTTACAAAATCTATTTTCATCATTTAAAATGAAACAAAATGAATCTATAGCAGACATGTACTCTAGATTCTAAACCATTCAACATGTTTTGATGGAACTTGGAGTCAAATTCACAAATTTTGATTTAGTATCTAGAATACTCAATTCTTTAACTCTAGAGTGGGAAAGAAAACCATTAGCTATTGAAGAAGCTAATAATCGCTCAACACTTTTAGTTGAAGAAACGATAGGAAATTTAATGTCCTATGAAGCTAATTTGCAGCCATGAAAAGAACAAAATTTGAAAAAAAAAGAACGTAGCATTCCCAGCAACGAATGAAGACTCTGACTTAAATGAAGAAGAAATTGTATTTATTGCCAAAAACTACAACAAATTCAAGAAGTTTAGGAAAATGACTAGATTTCAGAAAGGAGGAAAATCAACCTCAACAAATCAAACATCAATCAAATGTTATGAATGTGACCAATTTGAACATATGAAGAAAGACTATTCCAAGCTCAACAATGATATAAATAAGAACAAATTTGAAAAATTAAAAAAGAAAAAAGCTTTCAAAATATCATGGGATGATTCGAATTCTTCATCATCATCAGACAGTGATAGCGATGGTGACGGAGAACAAGCTAATGTGTGTTTTATGGCACAAACTGATGAGGTATGTCCCAAACATAGTTATGATGAATTATTAGAACTTAGCATGGAATTAGATGATAAATTTAGACATATTAAAAAATTGAACAAAGAACATATAGCCAAAATAAATAGATTAGAATTTGAAGTAGGAATGTTAAAAGATGAAAAAATTATTTTAGAGGAGGAACTAGAATTATCTTAAGAAAAAAAATAAAAATAGTTTGATTGAAAATGAAACTATAGTTATAGAATTTGATAAAACTAGACTAGAAAAGGATGACTTGTTAAAATAAAATATCAACTTGAAAAGTAATATTGAAACATTGAAAATTGAAAATTTTGAATTAAAAGAAAAATTAGATAAAATTACAAATAATGTTTCAAAATTTAATAAAGGAAAACAAGATTTGGAAAATCTTATCGAAACTTCAAAACCATCAGGTAATAGAAATGGAATAGGATTTACAAATATTCCTAAACAAAAAGGGAATAATATTAAGAAATATAGTTGTATTTATCAAAAGACTAAAAGATCACTTAAGTCTAAAACGAGTACCAGAAATACAAAAATTTGGATTTTTAAGACAAATAATAATTTGATTAGACAAAAATATATTAATAATTTTTTAGAAAATGTGGTCAATAACAAATATTATGTCAGGTACCAAACCTTCTTGGGTATGGCTACCTACTCTTCCTAACATCTAGGACCCTAACAAAGTATATGGGTACCAATTAAATCATCTTTTATTCAGCAGGAACCCAAAATAAAAATAAGGAGAAATGGATACTTGATAGTGGATACTCCAAGCATATGACCGAAAATTCAAAAATGTTATCAAATATAACATACATCGATGGTGGAATGGTAACTTTTGGAGATAACTCAAAAGGATACGTCGTGGGCATTGGAGAAGTCATCAACTCTGGTATTTTTAGCTCTCCTATTATTACAAATGTTTTGTTAGTAGAAAATCTAAAACACAACCTACTTAATATTAGTCAATTATGCGATAAAGATTTTCAAATCAATTTCGAAAAAGATAGATGTAACATTTTTGACAATAACAAGCAACTTATACTTGAGGGTTTTAGAAACAAAAATATTTATGTCTTAAACATGAATATAAATCAAAATTCAAATTTATGTTTAACTGCTAAACATGATTATCCATGGTTGTGGCATAAACGATTTTGTCATATTAATTTTAAATATATTAATAAATTAGCAAAATATGAGCTAGTTAGAGGTTTACCTAAAATAAATTACAAAGTAGAAAATTTATGTGACGATTGTCAAATTGGAAAACTAAAGAAAAAACTCTTTTAAATTTAAAAATAATATTTCTACAAAACAACCATTAGAATTATTACATTTAGATTTATTTGCTCCAACTCATGTAAGATCTATAAATCATAACAAATATTTTTCGTAATAATTGATGATTTTTCAAGATATACATGGACTTTATTTTTAAAACATAAAAGTGACACCTTTGGTATGTTTAAAATTTTTGCTAAAATAATTAAAGCACAAATAGATTTGAAAATAAAAAATATTCGAAGTGATCATGGTGGAGAATTCGAAAATGATCTTTCTACTAATTTTTTTAATAAAAAAGGTACAAGTCATAATTTTTCTTTTCCCCGCGTACCTCAACAGAATGGTGTAGTATAAAGAAAAAATCTTATGTTACAAGAATGTGCACGAACGTTATTAAATAGTAATGGTCTACTAAAACATTTTTGGGCAGAAGCTATTGCTACTGCTTGTTGTGTTTTGAATCGAGTAACCATACGACCTATGACTAAACAAACTTGATTTGAAATATATTTTTTGGAAGAAAACCTAAAATATCATACTTTAAAACTTTCAGATCAAAATGTTTTATACAAAAGATAACTTATGAAAATTTGATCCAAAGGCCGATGAAGGAATCTTTATTGGGTATTCGAATCGTAGCAAGGCATATAGAATTTTTAATAAACGAAATAACACAATTGAAGAAAGTTTACATATTTCATTTGATTAAAATCTTCTTAATCATCGTACTAATGACAATGAAGAAATAATTCCAATAACAAATACAACAAATTCTTTTATAATATGACAAATGCACAAAATAATACTTTAGTATCATCTCCTAGAATTCTTAAAGATCATCCAAAAGATAATATCATTAGAGATCTCAACTCTAGAGTAACTAGAAATCAACTTAACCAAATAAGTCATATAGCATTTGTGTCAAATTTTGAATCGATAGATTACAAAGAAGCTCCAAACGATAACTTTTGGATAATAGCTATGCAAGAAGAACTAAATCAGTTTGAACATAATAATGTTTGGTTTGACGACCTAGAAATTCTGACATTTGAAACTGAAATATTTGGTTGAATTTTTATATTTGTAAGTTGATTTAACCTGAATTTCAAATATCATAATGAAACTGGCAGATAAATTTTTGAATTTAATAATTGAAATTTGGTAAAATGTTGTATCTTTAGTTTTATGCTTGATAAAAATATTTTCAAAGCTTTGAAAATTTATATTGATGATACTGAAGATAATAGAAGTTTCAGAGTTGAATTTGAAACTGTTTATTTCAGTTTTGAAATTATATAGTTTAAATCGATATTTAAAAATAGCCTTCCGAGGCATAGTCTCGGAATTCGATGAAACCAGTTCCATTGAATCTGTAATATTGTATTATTATCGGATTTCAATTTTCGTAGTGTTTAGAGTGATCGTTTGGCCGTAAGGTCAATTAACGCGCTGAAAATTATATCGAAATATAATTTAATAATTGGGTCCAAAAAGCTATCTTCTCCATACGATTGAATTTGGACTCGACCTTTTCCATTGCGTTCGGAATAGGCGTATAACCTTATAAACGTCTAGCGACACGCTTCGATTGGAGATCAAAATTGTGAGTTGAAAAAAAAGTTGATTCGATTTGAATTTGAATTAAAAATTAAAAATAATATATGTTTATTATAATATAACTTCATAAGACAAATGACACAATGCATATCTCTTCGAACATCTGGCCTCTCTTCTCTGTTTTCTTTTTACATGCGTTGAAGAAATTTTTTTATCTCGCTCAAAGGATAAAAGAGAAAAAAATGTAACGAAAACATTTTTTCTTTCGTTCAAAATCAAGGAAAAGAAAAATCCCTCTTTCGTTCGATCATGGCCGCTACGTGGAAAATAAAAAATAAAAAGAATATATCGATTCAATCCTCAAAATTGAAATCATGGCCGAAGCCGATAGCTTCAATGGTAGGCGATGACCTCTAGCTTAACTCTTCTTTTTTTCTCTCAAATGATAGCATTCGTGAATCATCGCGACTTCCAATAAGCGACGGCAGCACTGTGATGGAGGAAGCCAGAGACTCGAGCGACGCGAGTGAGGGAGGAGTGGCATGTGTGCGCACGGTTAGAGGTGGATGTCGATCGAGTAAATGACAACTTGATTTTTTGTTAGGAAGCTCGACTTCGATCGGAGACATTAGTTGTTGGTGCGATGAACTCAGGAAACCGATGTTGGCCGCGATGTGGATGCGTGTGCGATATGGGGTTGGTTGCTACTTGATTCTTCCTGGATCGAGCGATAGGTATGACAATTTTATCCATAATTTTATTTTACAGTGAAATATATAAAGTTTTATGCTAAAATTATAAAGTTCAAACAGAAATGTGTCAGGTTGAAAGAATTGTAAATGGGGTTATATGCTGGTTATTGTAATCAGTTGTAGTCTGGAATTGGAAAGGAGTATACAAATATATAAGGCCGAACAGAATATATATGGATCGGACAAAGTTTTTTAAAAAAAATGAATGTTCAATTACTAATTATTTTAAATAGTGTAATATGGGATTAATCTGTTAATAGAATTATTAAATTATTTTAATCGATGAGAATATTTTATAAAATAAATGTTGAATTAAATTTAGTTTTAAAATTTAATTTTAATTAAATAAATTTATTAAAAGAAATTTGTTTAAAATTTAATTCTTTGTTTGAAATTAAATCATTAGCTTAAAATTGAAATTTTGGTTGAATTAAAATTTTAAAATGGCAATTGAATTGTTCGATTTATTTCGAATATTAATTAAATCGTTAATATTTATACAAGGTTAAAACTATGAAAAAAGCAAGCTAATTTGAATGGATTGCAAAATAAAAAGAAAAGGTGAGATCTTCTCACTCAAATATAATAATTGAAAATTTCTTTATTGATTGATTGTTGAATTGTGATGGTTAAATTTAAAATTGTTGATTGTGTGCTTGAACGATAAATTATTGTCAGTTATATAGACATTATGCGCTACATAATAGCGGATGATATTATATTTGAAAACATATACCGCGATATTCCACCTCGAAGTAGAATTGTTATTATATATATTTGGAGTGATTAATTTCCCGCATTATATAGCGGATGAGACCCCATGCGCCGCATAATAGCAGATGATATTTTATAAATCCCATATACCTCGATATTCCACCTCGAAGTAGAATTGGTATTTAGTTGTTGTTCTAACATCTGTGGATGCAGGAAACAGGTTGGAGGGATCCAACTGGATTCCTTAAAAGATTGAATTTGTTTCAATAATTCTGTGTTGATTTGTTTATAATCTGTGTCTGAATATATTGTGGTTGAAATCGTTGAAGGCTATAGTTTAGCCGAACTTATTTTTGGTATCGTAGGATACCGAAAATAAATAAATAAAAAAATTTAAAATTCAAGTTGAAAATTCATAGTAAAATTTATTTTTGATAACTAGATAAAATTTAAAAGAAGGAATTTTAAAAGAATAAAGTTTTGTTTTTGAATCCTATTGAATAAAATTCCAAAATATGGGAAAAAGGCTTAATGAATGGATTTTGGGTGATATACTCAATGGTTGAAGAAATTATTTAAAATTCGGATTTTTAAATAGTTTGGAAGAAACAAAGAAATTTATTTTAAAAAGAAAATAAATTTGGAAAATCAATTTGAAAATTTATTTGGTGTTTGAAAATAAATCCTTTAAAAATCAATTTAAAATTTTGATTTGGTATTTTGAAAATAAATTGGGAAATCGATTTGGTGTTTAAAATAAATCTTTGGGGCGTTGATTTAGAAATCGACTTGGTGTTTGAAATAAATATTTGCAAAATCAATTTGGAATTTGATTTGGTGTTAAAAGTAATCGATTTTAAAATCGTATATCAGTGGATATTTGAAAAAAAAATTCACCATGGGAATTTAAAAAGGAAAGGGAAATTTATTTCAAAAATAAATATTGATTTATTTTAAAGTATGGAAAGAAATTTGCAGATTTGGAATGTGAATTGAAATAAATGAACAAAGATTTATCAATTAATTTAAAGAGACCATTTTGAAATGGAAGAGAATTCTTCCGTGAAAAGCCGAGTATATTTTCAAAGTAACTTTTAAAGCATAAATTAAAAGTTCTAGAAATTGTTTTCAAAAAATATTATTACAGAAATTATTTTTGGGAATTGTTTTAAATCATTAAAGTAAAGATTTATTTCGTTAATTATAGAAATGATTATTTTAAAGATTTAATTGATATTTGATTTAGAAATTGGTTATCTAAATATTTATACTCTATCTATTAATTTTATTTTTAAAAATTTATTTTGAACTTAAAGTTTATATGTGATATTAGCATAATATTTTCATAACTAATATTTAAGTAAGTGTTAAAATAGTTTTATTTTAAAATGTTTCCAAATATATTTTGGATAAGTGATTGAAATTATTTTTAAAGTATTTGAACTCGGTAAATTTTAGTGGAATTAAATAAATATTTGAGAATTTATTCCACATGAGGAAAGTGATTTGAAATTTGTTTTCAAAGGATTGAAGTGTGAAAAGCAATTTGAAATTTGTTTTCAAAAGATTGAAAGGTGAAAAGTGATTTGAAATTTGTTTTCAAAGTGATGAAGTGTTAAAAATATATCTTGCAAAGATATTTTGGAAATAAATAATTTGGGAAAATTATTTAATCTTAGTGACTATTGTGAATATTGTTTGTTAGTGTTCATTGTAAATATTGATTGATAGTTAAATAACCGACTATCGATATTGGCCTTTTAATTGCATTTGAATTTCGATGCGACCGGGGTTCGGATTCCAAATGGATATTCGAAAACCACATCGAACCTTTGTGATTGTGATGGATCTTTTGTTTAAAAAAATATAAGTGGAAATTTGTTGTGATTTGTTTAAAATCTGAATGTAACACTTATTTTTAAAATAAGCGCTCGTTATTCGAATTAGCCGGGAGAGGACTTTGTGTCATAAAACCCATTCCGAATAATGATACGATGAAATGGGATTACATTTGAAGGTGGTGTTGAAGACCGGGTATTTTCGAAAGCGAAAGGATTATCGTCGAATGTCTCTGCACCGGGTTGCTCCGGTATAGAGAATTTATCACCCTTTGTGATGGGAATTCCGGACATGATTAGTGAATATCCGGATTTGCAAGGGCTTCTTTGAAGTGCCTTCGGTTCCGTTCGATCCCGGAACGCACTTGTATGGATGTGTGTCTGACATTACACTTTGAGATATAAAGCTAATTTCTATCAAATACATTTCTGTTGGTGGCGGAGATTTATTCTCTTAGCTTAACACCCTTCTCTGAGATGTACGAGCTCAGAGGTTATGTAGTTGATGGTTATTAGTGATATATTCCCAAATTGGTAATGTGGCCTACGAAGTGTTCCTGATCATTTGTTGATCGAAGCATGACTTTGTGAAAAGTGTAGCTTTGTGGACGAGAGCTCGTCGGACCTCACAACCCGAAAATGGTCGAAACAGGAAGGATGCGGCAAGGTTATTTGGGGGTAGTACTCCCCTGAGGATATGTCATTTCCTTCTGGAAAAGGGTTGTATCATGGTATGGAGCGCAGATATTTTACCTATATTGATGCGGCAAATTTATTTTACTTTGTGGTTGTTGCTTTATGGTTGAGGATTGCCGGATAATGGTCGCAAACGACCGGGTGATGGCATACTCGTGTAGTAGTTACCTAGTTACAGAGGTAGCCCAACCTTGTGTTGGAAGAGATCCGGTTAGCTTCTCAGGGCGTCCCTTCAGAGGCGTACCCATATGGCATAGGAAGTTCCTTAGCCTAACCATTTGTTGGAAATCCAATCTCCAATACATGCCTTGTACGGTTTTAATTGTAGAACCTACCATCTAATATGGTAGCTATAGTAGGCATACTATAATGGTACATATGCTGGCTAAGATTAATATTCTACTTGCAAATGTTTTCCACTATGCACTAATGATAATATTAAAAAGAATTTTGCGTATCAAGCATGTTTGACTATCATAAGGAGAAATCTCCTCCAATTGTGCTCTTGCATTGTGTGTGTGCGGGGAGGTCTTATGGTAGTTTCATTTTCCAAAAGCATAGCGCATTTCTTTTTACTTTTTTTGTGAAAATAACTGTTTTTAAGATCTCATACCAGTCCCACGACTGACTTGGAGTTTATTATTCCCTTTCTAAACTCTGGTGCCCATAATTTTCCACACAGGCAGCCTAAAGTCAGGTTGGCATTACTCTGGAGTGAAGTCAGAAAAGAGTTGCTGTGGAGATCTAGAGTTCAAGCTGGATGGCTAGACGTATAACCTATACTATGTAGTGTCCGTTGCGTTTGGGTTGGTTCAAGTCATATTTCTATGTAAGCAAATTAAAATAACTGCCATTATTTGTATTGTGTCATTGTAAACTGTGATAATGTGATATATAAACTGATATAGTGTTTTTGTTTTAAAGATTATTCATTTATCTATTATATTTGTTCTGCTACGAAATGTGAGATTCTGTTTATTATTTCTGTTCTTCTTCTATCTTCTTCTTCTTAAACTCTAACGGTTCAGTTTTCCGGCATTCGACTATGCGGCATCGGATACTGTGGACGTATTGATGTCGACTTTTGAAGGTCGTAAAATTGGTCGTTTACATTATGGTATCAAAGCATTAGGATAAGCGACAACCTTCGCTCTGGTGGGGATTACTCATTAGAGATAGAGTCGGTAGTACTCTATAATGAGTTTGAGTGTATTAACAGATATGAGCGTGTATTTGTTAGTGAATATAAAAAATTATTTTGTATTGTGTTGACTTGTCAGTTAATTATTTATAGATTCTGGTCGGTGCAGTTTGGCCAACTGTATCGATAGGGGTTTATAAACTCTTAAACAAGATAAACTGACACAGTATTGCTTTAAAATCAGGTAAATGAGATAATTTACCCAAACTATTTTTGTATATAAAAGAAATAATTTTTCGAAAAAATATATGGTTTCTTGGATGTTAGGAATTGATAATATTAAATTATTATCATTACTATTGAATAAGAAATTGAAATGATGAACAAAACGTTAAGAAATAAAATCACATACAAATGGAATTTGAGAATGTAAATTGTAAATGTGATTTGTAATTTGAAATGGAATTCCAGAGGAATATTTAAAAAGAATTTGAATGATTTTGAAAATTTTAGAGAATTAGAAAAGTTTAAAATCCCTTGACTTTGAAAGTGGTTTTTAAAGGTTTGGAAAAAGGTTTGGAAGGGACAAAAGCTATAAAATCTTTTCGGTCGTTGGAAAATAATTTCGGTGATGACTGCAGCATCATCGGTGTTCATTTTCGAGTTTTCAAGAGAGGAATTGCTGCCAAATTATTTGAAAATTGGAGGTTGTTTACAAACTGGGTATGGTTTTGGGAATTCAAAAGATAATTCGAATTGATTTCAAAGATGATTTTGAAAGATTGGAAAGGCTCTGGAATCCTATTTAAAACATTATGGAATATAAATGAGTTGATAACTTATACAATTTAAATTTTGATAGAATAAATTTAACTTAAGGGTTGGAGTTAAATTAAAGTAAGTATAAGTGAATCAATTAAATGATGTGAATTTAAAGAAAAAGTCTAAGGAGACTGAGTGAAAAGATTACTTAAATGAAATTTATTAAGTTGAAAATAAATTTTTGAATGAACAAAAGAATAAAACTGGAATTAAAACTGGATATTGAAAATCAAGTTGAATTGTGTGAAATAAAATGAAGTAGTAAAATTAGTTCCAAGTGAACTAAAGATAATACAAGTGGAAAAAAGGTTTGAGATTAAATGAATTGGAATTTGTAATGAATTATTAAATGAAACTAATTTAAAATAGTGATATGAATCAGTTGTGAATGAAAGATAATTGATAAATTCAATATTCGAAAGGAAAATTGAATCCAAATAGAATTGAAGTGTAAATTGAATTCAAATTAAATTGAAAATGTAAGATTGAAAGAAAATGGATATATAACTTCAATAGTGAAGTAAAAAATGGTATAAGAAGTAAATATTCAAACTTTTGTAATGGAATGTGCAAAATGATTTTTGAATATAGAAACTGGATATTGTTGTTAAATAGCATACAGGTGATGTAAAGAAAAATGGAATTTGGATTCGATTTTCGAAAGTAAATTTGAATTGCTCGGAAAAGGTATGTATTTTAAATTTTAGTATGAAATTTGATGACTTTCTTGTCCAACCGCTTGGATTTTTCAATTTCTTTTTCAATCTAGGGCCCGTTGTGCCATTTTGTAGTCGTACCGAGTTAGCCGCGCAAAGGAAACACTGGTGAAATTTTTCAAAAATTTAGGGAGTTAAACAAATTTTAAGAAATTTTGGATGATTTGAAATTTAAATTTAAATTTAAATTTAAATTGGTTAATAAAACAATATTGTTTGGAACTTAGGGTTGATTTTGGAAAATTAATTGAAATAATAATGAATCTTTAATATAAAAAAATTGTTTTGGAAAGTTGAAACTGTTTGGTTTTGGGAAAATAGTTAACGGGTTGAGGATCATTCTTCTTAACTAGTAATTTCGGGACGAAAGTCTTTTAAGGAGGGAAGAATGTGGCGACCCAGAAATTTTGACATTTGAAATTGAAATATTTGGTTGAATTTTTATACTTGGAAGTTGATTTAACCTGAATTTGAAAAATCATAATGAAATTGGCAATTAAATTTTTGAATTTAATAATTAAAATTGGGTAAAATGTTGTATCTTCTGTTTTATGCTTGTTAAAAATATTTTCAAGGCTTCGAAAATTTATATTGATGATACTGAAGATAATAGAAGCTTTAGAGTTGAATTTGAAACTGTTTTGTTCGGTTTTGAAATTATATAGTTTAAATCGATATTTAAAAATAGCCTTCCGAGGCATAGTCTCGGAATTCGACGAAACATGTTCCATTGGATCCGTAATATTGTATTATATAGGATTTCAATTTTCGTAGTGTTTGGAGTGATCATTTGGCCGTATGGTCAATAAACGCGCTGAAAATTATATCGAAATTTAATTTAATAACTGGGTCCGAAGAGCTATCTTCTCCATACGATCGAATTTGGACTCGAAACCTTTACCATTGCGTTCGGAATAAGCGTATAACCTTATTAACGCCCGGCGTCACGCTTCGATTAGAGATCGAAATTGTGAGTTGAAAAAAAATTGATTCGATTTGAATTTGAATTAAACATGAAAAATAATATATGTTAATTATAATATAACTTCACAAGACAAATGACACATTGCATATCTCTTCGAACACCTGGCCTCTCTTCTCTGTTTTCTTTTTACACGCGTTGAAGAATTTTTTTTAACTCGCTCGAAGGATAAGAGAGAAAAAAATATAATAAAAATGTTTTATCTTTCGTTCAAAATCAAAGAAAAGAAAAACCCCTCTTTCGTTCGATCATGGCCGCTGCGTGGAAAAAAAATAAAATAAAAAGAATACATCGATTTAATCCTCAAAATAGAAATCATGGCCGAAGCCGATAGCTTCAATCTCAGGCGACGACTTCTAGCTCAGCTCTTCTTCTTTTTTTCTCAAACGAGGGCTTTTGTGAATCGTCGCGAATTCCAATAAGCGGCAGCAGCACTGTGATGGAGGAAGCCAGAGACTCGAGCGACGCGAGTGAGGAAGGAGTGAAGTGTGCGCGTGCGGTTAGAGGTGGATGTCGATCGAGTAAATGGAACTCGATTTTTGGTTAGGAAGCTCGACTTCGATCGAAGACATTGGTTGTTGGTGTGGCGAACTCAAGAGACCGATGTTAGCCGCGATGTGGATGCGTGCGCAATACGGTGTTGGTTGCTACTTGATTCTTCCTGGATCGAGTGATAGGTATGACAATTTTATCCATAAATTTATTTTACAGTGAAATATATAAAGTTTTGTGCTGAAAATTATAAAGTTCAAACCGAAATGTATCGGGTTGAAAGAATTGTAAATGGGGTTATATGCTGGTTATTGTAATCATGTGTAGTCTAGAATTGGAAAGGAGGTTATATGTATACAAATATATAAGGCTGAACAGAATATATATGGATGAGATAAAAAAAAATTTAAATAATGAATGTTCAATTACTAGTTATTTTAAATAGTGTAATATGGGATTAATATGTTAATAGACTTATTAAATTATTTTAATCGATGAGAATATTTTACAAAATAAATGTTGGATTAAATTTGGTTTTAAAATTTAATTTTAGTTAAATAAATTTATTAAAAGGAGTTTGTTTAAAATTTAATTCTTTGTCTGAAATTAAATCATTAGCTTAAAATTGAAATATTGGTTGAATTGAAATTTTAAAATGGCAGTTGAATTGTTTGATTTATTTCGAATATTAATTAAATCATCTAATATTTATACAAGGTTAAAACTGTGAAGAAAGCAAGCTAATTTGGATGGATTGCAAAATAAAAAGCAAATGTGAGATCTTCTCACTCAAATTATAATAATTGAAAATTTAGTTTATTGATTGACTGTTGAATTGTGACAGTTAAATTTAAAATTGTTGATTGTGTGCTTGAATGATAAATTATTATCAGTTATATAGACCCTATGCGCCGCATAATAGCGGATGATATTATATTTAAACCCATATATCGCGATATTCCGCCTCAAAGTGGAATTGGTATTATATATGTATTTGGAGTGATAGATTTCCTGCATTATATAGCAGATGAGACCTTATGCACCGCATAATAGCAGATGATATTTTATAAATCCCATATAATGCAATATTCCACCTCGAAGTGGAATTGGTATTTAATTATTGTGCTAACATCTGTGGATGCAGGGAAATAGGTTGAAGGGATCCAACTGGATTTCTTAAATGATTGAATTTTTTTCAATAATTGTGTGTTGATTTGTTTATAATCTGTGTCCGAATATATTGTGGTTGAAATCATTGAAGGCTATAGTTTAGCCGAATTTATTTTTGGTATCATAGGATACCGGAAATAAATAACAAAATTTGGATTTTTAAAATTCAAGTTGAAAATTTGTAGTAAAATTTATTTTTGATAATTGGATAAAATTTAAATGAAGGAATTTTAAAAGAATAAAGTTTTATTTTTGAATCCTATTGAACAAAATTCCAAAATATAGGAAAAATGGTTAATGAATGAATTTTGGGTGATATTATTCAATGGTTGAAGAAATTATTTAAAATTACGATTTTTAAATAGTTCGGAAGAAACAAAAAAAATTATTTTAGAAAGAAAATCAATTTGGAAAATCAATTTGAAAATTTATTTGGTGTTTGAAAATAAATCCTTAAAAAATCAATTTAAAATTTTGATTTGGTGTTTTGAATTGGGAAATCGATTTGAAATCGATTTGGTGTTTAAAATAAATCGTTGGGTAGTTGATTTGGAAATCGACTTGGTGTTTGAAATAAATGTTTGGAAAATCAATTTGGAATTTGATTTGGTGTTAAAAGTGAGTATTTGGAAATCGATTTGATAATCATATATCAGTAGATATTTGAAAAACAATTAAATTCACCATGGGAATTTAAAAAGGAAAGGGAAATTTTGTTTTAAAAATAAATATTGATTTATTTTTAAAGTGTGGAAAGAAATTTGCGGATTTGGAATGTGAATTGAAATAAATCAAGAAAGATTTATTAATTGATTTAAAGAGACCGTTTTGAAATGGAAGAGAAATCTTTCCTGAAAAGCCGAGTATATTTTCAAAGTAACTTTTAAAGTATAAATTAAAAGTTCTAGAAATTGTTTTGAAAAAATATTGTTAGAGAAATTATTTTTGGGAAAATCTTTAAAGTAAAGATTTATTTCGTTAATTATAAAAATGATCATTTTGAAGATTTAATTGATATTTTATTTAGAAATTGGTTATCTAAATATTTATACTCTATCTACTAATTTTATTTTTTAAAAATTGTTTTGGACTTAAAGTTTATATGTGATATTAGCATAATATTTTCATAACTAATAATTAAGTAAGTGTTAAAATAGTTTTATTTTAAAATGTTTCCAAATATATTTTGGATAAGTGATTTAAATTGTTTTTAAAGTATTTGAACTCGGCAAATTTTCTGTGGAATTAAATAAATATTTGAAAATTTATTCCACGTGAGGAAAGTGATTTGAATTTTTTTTTCCAAAGGATTGCAGTATGAAAAGCAATTTGAAATTTGTTTTCAAAAGATTGAAAGGTGAAAAGTGATTTGAAATTTGTTTTCAAAGTGATGAAGTGTTAAAAATATATCTTGCAAAGATATTTTGGAAATAAATTATTTAAATCTTGGTGATTGTTGTGAATATTGTTTGTTAGTGTTCATTATAAATATTGATTGATGGTTAAATAACCAACTATCGATATTGGCCTTTTAATTGCATTTGAATTTCGATGCGACCGGGGGTCGGATTCCAAATGGATATTCGAAAACCACATCGAACCTTTGTGATTGTGATGGATCTTTTGTTTAAAAAAATAAAAGTGGAAATTTGTTGTGATTTGTTTGAAATCTGAATGTAACACTTATTTTTAAAATAAGCGCCCGTTATTCGAATTAGCCGGGAGAGGACTTTGTGTCATAAAACCCATTCCGAATAATGATACTATGAAATGAGATTGCATTTGAAGGTGGTGTTGAAGACCGGGTATTTTCGAAAGCGAAAGGATTACCGTCGAATGTCTCTGCATGGGGTGCTCCGATATAGAGATTTTATCATGCTTTGTGAAGGGAATTCCGAACGTGATTACTGAATATCCGTATTTGCAAGGGCTTCTTTGAAGTGCCTTCGGTTCTGTTTGATCCCGGAACGGACTTGTATGGATGTGTTTATGACATTACACTTTGAGATATAAAGCTGATTTCTATCAAATACATTTCTATTGGTGGCGGAGAATTTATTCTCTTAGCTTAACACCCTTCATTGAGACGTACGAGCTCAGAGGTTATGTAGTTGATGGTTATTATGATATATTCCCAAATTGGTAATGTGGCATAAGAAGTGCTACTGATCATTTGTTGATTGAAGCATGACTTTGTGAAAAGTGTAGCTTTATGGATGAGAGCTCGTCGGACCTCACAATCCGGAAATGATAGAAACAGAAAGGATGCGGCAAGGTTATTTGGGGCTAGCGCCCCCTGAGGGTATGTCATTTCCTTTTGGAAAAGGGTTGTATCATGGTATGGAGCCCATATATTTTACTTATGTTGATGTTGCAAATTTATTTTACTTTTTGGTTGTTGCTTTGTGGTTGAGGATCCTCGGATAAAGGTCGCAAACGACCGTTGGATGGCATACTCGTGTAGTAGTTACCTAGTTACAGAGGTAACCCGTCCTTGTGTTGGTAGAGATCCGGTTAGGTTTTCGAGGCGTCCCTCCAGATGCGTACCCATGTGGCATAGGAAGTTCCTTAGCCTGACCATTTATTGGAAATCCAATCTCTAATACGCGCCTTGTACGGTTTTAATTATAGAACTTGCCATCTAATATGGTAGTTATAGTGGGCATACTATAATGGTATGTATGCTGGCTAAGATATATATTATACTTGCAAATGTTTTCCATTATGCACTAATGATAATATTAAAAAGAATTTTGCATATCAAGCATGTTTGACTATCATAAGGAGAAATCTCCTCCAATTGTGCGCTTGCATTGTGTGTGTGCGGGAGGCCTTATGGTAGTTTCATTTTCCAAAAGCATAGCGGATTTCCTTTTATTTTCTTTGTGAAAATAAATGTTTTTAAGATCTCACACCAGTCCACGATTGACTTGGAGTTTATTGTTCCCTTTCTAAACTCCGGGTGACCATAATTTTCCACATGGGCAGCCTAGAGTAAAGTTAGCATTAATCTGTAGCGAAGTTAGAAAAGAGTTGTTGTGTAGATATAGTGTTCAAGCTGGATGGCTAGATGTATAACCTATACTATGTCGTTTCCGTTGCGTTTGGGTTGGTGCAAGTCAAATTTCTATGTAAGCAAATTAAAATAACTGCCAGTGTTTGTATTGTGTCGTTTTAAACTTTGATAATGTGATATATAAACTGATATAGTGTTTTTGTTTTAAAGATTATTCATTTATCTATTATATTTGTTCCGCTGTGAAATGTGAGATTCTGTTTATTGTTTCTGTTCTTCTTCTATCTTCTTCTTCTTAAACCCTAACGGTTCGGTTTTTCGGCATTCGACTATGCGGCATTGGATACCGTGGATGTATTGATGTCGACTTTCGAAAGTCATAAAATTGGGTCGTTTACATTTGGGAATTAGTACCAAGACAATAAAATCAATCGATTATAGGAATAAAATGGGTATTTAAAAACAAAGCAGATGAAAACGGAAATATAGTTAGAAATAAAGCACGTTTAGTTGCTCAAGGTTATAATCAAGAAGAAGGTTTGACTACGACAAAACCTTTGCTCCAGTAGCGAGACTCGAGGCCATACGTACATTACTTGCTTTGGCAAATCATCACAATTTTAAACTATTTCAAATGGATGTCAAAAGTTCTTTTTTGAATGGTTTTATTAAAGAAAATGTATATGTTGAACAACCTTCATTGTTTGCTCACGAAAAATATGTCGACCATGTTTTTAAACTACAAAAAGCCTTATATGGTTTAAAGCAATCCCCCCGCGCCGTGTATGAATGTCTTAAAAATCATTTAATTACATCTGGTTTTCAAATAGGTAAAATCGATACAACTTTATTTATTAAACGAGAAAATAACGATATTTTAGTTGTACAAATTTATGTAGACGATATTATTTTTGGTTCAACTAACAAAAATCTTTGTAATCAATTTTCAAATATTATGAGAATGAATTTGAAATGTCTCACATGGGAAATTAAATTTCTTTCTAGGTTTACAAATAAAACAACTTGAAAATGGTATTTTTATTCATCAAGAAAAATATTATAACGATCTGTTACGTCGTTTTGAAATGGATAAAACTTCAAGCAAATCAACACGGTGAGTACTAGTGTTCACTTGGAAAAAGATGGTAACGGAAAAGATTTCGATGAAAAATCATATCGTAGTATGATTGGCTCCTTACTTTATTTTACGGCTAGTCGACCCGACATTACGATGAGTGTATATCTTTGTGCCCGATTTCAAGCAAAACTAAAACAATCTCACCAAAAAGCTGTTAAACATACCTTACGATATCTATCTAGTACTAGAGATTAGGTTTGTTTTACCCTAAGGTATCATCGTTTGAACTAATTTCATATAGCGATGTGGATTTTGGTGGTTGTAAAACAGATCATAACAGTACTATGGGAACATGTCACTTTATCGAACAATCATTAGTTTCATGGTTTAGCAAAAACCAAAATTTTGTCTCCTTATCTACTTGTGAAGCCGAATATATTTCTACAGCTCTAGCATGTGCACAAGTGATATACATGCAATAAACACTTATGGATTTCGACAAAGATATCAATAAATCACCAATATATTATGATAATACAAGTGCAATAAATCTATCAAAAAACCCTGTAAATCACTCGCATACTAAACATATAGATATTCGTCATCAATTTTTACGTGATAATGTAGAAAAAAGACTTATTACATTAGAATACGTAAATACCGAGAATTAAATAGCGGATATTTATACAAAACTACTAAATGAACAAACATTTGTTATATTACGACGTGATCTAGGAATATGCTCTCTTAATGATATTCTAAACTAATACCAAAAAAAAATTCTATTTTTAACTAGAATTTTATTATGCACAAATTCAAATTGTTTACTCATTCACCTTAAATTTTTTAGATGGTTGTTTTCTGAAATTGCCTATAAGTAATTTGTAAAATCATATATAAATACTTTGTGCAAAACAAAACGTAACAAATATATATGTTTGTATAGATTTCACATTTTTACAACCGAAAATATAAGAATGTCTTACGATAATTCTCATCTCTCCTTCTTGGCACCAACAACGGATAGCTCAACGAACACACCCCATTGCCTTCCAACTCCTACACCATATCAGGAACTGACGTATAGGTGGTCCTCCTATCACACGGGATTCACTCCCGATAACATTAAGTCCAAACGTTCTCTATTTCTTTCTCCTAACATCAAGGAGAAAACTGATGCAATACAACACTATCAAAAGAAACAAATTGATCTACAACGAGAATTATATTTTGAACAAAAAGTAACGGCGCGATGACTAAGTTTTCTGGAGCAAGTAGCGATAAAAAAAATTAATTCACGGAAGAAGGATGTATGAAACACTTCAGATTCCTCGCAGTTCTTTGGATCCCTCTACCTCGTATTGTATACCTTTGGATCCTTCACCAAGGCAATTCCCTGGTTCCCCGAGAACCCATGAACGTGGAAATATATGATCTCCACTCAAGCAATGGATGGATGAAAAGTTTGAAGATCGCAATGCTCCATCGCCATCTAAATAAATTTAATTATTCTTCTTGTATTTTTATCTACATATATTTGTAATTCTATTTTACAAATAATAATACTGCATTTAATTAAAAATAAAAAAATCAAAAATAAGCAGCACCCTTCAAAATTAGGTTAGTTTTAGACAAAATGGTCATTTCAGACGTTGGAACATTGCCATTAGACGTCTGACATCCTGGTATCACATAAATTTTAAACCATCGTGCATATATCAGACGTCTACAATAACCTTCCAAACGTCTGAAAATTACCGTTGCTTAATACAAAATGAAACCAGTCTATTTCAGACATCTGAACTATGAACCAGACGTCTGAACAAAGTCTCTGCCTCTATATTATAAAACTCGGCACATTTTCAAATGTCTGATATTATATCCACACGTTTGAGAAAACTATCTGTCCTATACAAATAAAATTTCGATCTATTTCAGATGTATGACAATACAAACAAGATGTCTGATAATTCTCTCTGACTATCAAGTTTTACAAATCGACCAAATCCAGACGTCTACCACACTAACTAGACGTCTGATTCTATTTATTGTCTTCAAGCTACGTTAAATCATATGTCTAAATTACCTTCCAAACGTCTGAAATTCAATCTACAGTCTTATATACCCAGATAACGTCTATTTTTTTATCTCTCACTTCATTTCATTTTATTTCTAACTCGACTTTTTACTTCTCGAAAATTCTCCCTCTTCCAAACTTGATCAAATACAATGGCTCCTAAAACAAAAAATCCTAAGATCTCTAAGAGAAAACAAAACCAAGCAACTTCCTACAATCCCCAAGTTTGCTCAGATGATCAAATAGAACAATGGATGAATAGTGTACCGCATTCGCTCAAGAGATACGAGGACATTCAAAAGAAGAAACTCCATACAGGTCCATTTTATAATTTACTCAAGTTCCCAATTGACGATTTAGACGAAATGTGTGAAAGCGCAGGTTTAGAAACTTTGATATCTTTTAGTCCCAATTACATCCAAATTAATCGGTTAGCCATATTTCTCTTCTATGCTAATTTGGATAGCACAGCAGTTTGGAACACTGAAAACGACGATAATTGGCTATGGTGTAGCATTTATGGCAACATAATTAGGCTCACTTCAGTAATCATAAGCAGAACTCTCGGATGCTCTGACACCGGCGAAGATTTATATAATATTCCTGATATGCATTTCAAACCGAGAGACCATATCACACAACAAATGTGGGAAGATGAAATGCCAAGTTCGCATCTAAATACCTAAGACCTAAGGAAAGACTCCTAACTCGAATGATTATTAACTCTATCATTCCTCGACTTGGTAGTCATGAGTAGATAATGGAGTTAGAGACAAGGCCCTATATGCTTTATTCAGCAGAAAAAGGATAAATTGGGCTAAATTAATATTTGACGGGCTCAAACATTTTTGGACTCGATCACGCCCATCGATTATCTACCCCACATACATCATGAGACTTCTACCTGCTCACAACATCCCCTTATGTTTATCTACTTTTGAAGAAATTTCTTCGAAATACTTCCACAAAAATTTTCTCACTAATGCACCTATAAGAAATTCCTCCGAAATTTATATCATTTGAAGAGTGGACGCAACATTGTCAAACTAGATAAGTTGGGCCTCCACCTCAAACACACCCTGAACCATCACAAGAGGTAGAACAACATCGCAAGATTACTCCTCCTCCTACTTCATTTGATTATACATCCCCAGATGACATTTTGGAGAGTCGCACAAAGACGAATCCAAAATGAGAGTGTTCGTGACTTAACTCTCCAAAATCAGCTTATTTTGTCTCGAAATCAAATTGTTAGCTAAGCGCATTGATAGTTTTGAAACTTCTTTTGCTTCTCCCCTAGCCACGATTGAAACGTCACTTTCAACTGTATTATCGGTTCTAAAAGAGGTTCTACAAAGGGTTCGTGGTCCTACACCACCTTTAGAAGATTGGCCAGCCCCAGTGCCTTCTCCTCTTTCGAAACATTTCAAACATTTTGAGGAGAACGAACCTCTAGAACAAGCTTCGAAATCTCCTACAAAGCAACCTAGCTCTTCCAAAATTAAAGATAAAGGAGATGATCAAGAAAAAGCATCCCCAAAAGATTCTTAGATTTTTAGGACTCCATCTTATGTACAAAAATGATAAAAATCTATGAATGTAGTCGATTAATATAATTAATGAAATTTCTCTTTTTTGATGTGTTATTCCTCTGTATATTATTATCTTATAACAATTGGTAAATATTTAGTGGAATGGTTAAATAAAATCCTTTTTGATAATGCCAAAGCGGAGAAATAATAAACATCACAATAAATTATGGAAAGCGCATATTCAGAGGGAGATTTATAAAATAATATATAAGTACATTGTATAATTCTCATCATCAAAAGGGGGAGATTGTTAGGAAATCAAATCCACGGTTTCGATGACAACAACTATACAATGGAAATCAAATATGCACATATATATATATAGGTAATTGCTAGAGCAACATCACTAGAAAGGCAAGAACAAGGCTCAAAGAATGTTACAAGAGACTACAAGTTGATAGGATCAAAGAAGTAACAGAAAAGATGCACAAAACAGAAATGTATAGATTTCAGACGTCAGGGTGCACAAGCCATACGTCTGGAAGAATCCTCAAGAACAACAAATAGACAAAACTAGACGTCTGCCAGTTGCACTCAGACGTATGAAATCTACCATAAACAAAATATATATAGTATCAGGCATCTGATACAAATACCAGACATCTGATTTCGAACTCGGATTTTAAAATTCAAACTTCAACTGCCGCATTCGAATAGACATCTCAGCTTCTCTTCGCTGCAACTCTTCATGACCAACAGAAGCAACTGTAGAGCACTTGTTAGTGGATGCAACTACTCAAGGAACCTCTTTACAACTATATATATCATCAAGAATCAAGAAGAAAACTTACCTTACTTACTTACGCTCTCTATTTACATAGTCTATCAAATATTCTTGATCTCTAGCAATTTATGCTTGTATTTCAATCTTCCATATATTCACTTCTTCACATACAATACTCTCTAGATATATAGTGGAAGCATTTGTACTTATTAGTCAATATTCGTGTTGTAGAACACATATTTGACAAGAACAATTTATTATAACCAAGCCTATTCCTTCGGACGAAGCGAGGGTGTTTGATAGACGAATTCCGAAGGGGAGCTTCGGGACTGGATGTAGGATGGGAGGTTCGAAACAACATAAAATCCTAGTGTGCTTATTCTATATTTTCCTAGATTAGTATTGTTTTAGTTGCATCATATATTTTTTCGCATATACTTGCATATACACTACACGATCCACCCTGTAGACTTTCATTCCTTTGCCTCACATCGATCAGCTTGTGGATGCGACTAGCGGACATGAGCCCCTCACCTTTATGGATGCCTATTCTTAATATAATCATATTGTTTTGTACAGCCTGGGCCGAGTGCACACCTTCTTTAGCACTAGTGTCGGCTTGTACTAGTACTGCACCATGCTTTTTGTTTTGTGAAATGTAAGTGCCACCTATCACTGTCTCATCATTTGTATGTTCTTTGAACAGATTGATTGGTCCATGAAAGTTTATATAGACGATATGCTAATGAAGTTTGAAAAGGACAAGGGTATGTGCAGAATATGGCCAAGATTTTCAGCATACTATTCAAAAAAACATGAAGCTAAATCCAAAGAAGTGTTCCTTTTCCATCCGGCCTAGAACATTCCTTGGGTATGTCATGAGTGCCAAGGGCATTGAGGACAATTTCGATAAGATCCAAGCCATCTAGGACATGTAGGTCCTTGTAACTGTGCGACAAATGCAAAGCTTAAAAGGGATGGTGGAAGCATTAAGCCACTTTGCATCATCGTCAACCAGTCATTGTCTTCCTTTCTTCGACTTCATTAAGAAGGGAAAGTCATTCACCTAGAACAATGAATGCATTAAGGCATTTGAGAATTTAAAACAACATTTAGCCACTCTCTTGATATTATCTAAGCTAGTCGGTGGGGAGGACTTGTGCCTACACTTGGTAGTGTCTAACCGCAAGGTCAACGCTACTTTGATCAAGGAAGATCAAAAGGTTAACAACTATTTTATTATGTCAGAAAGAGGTTGACCGGTTCAAAAATGAGATATTAAAAGCGAAAGAAGCCTGCTTTCTGCCTGCTCATGGCAGCCCAGACATCCCGGTCACACTTTCCAGCCCATCCCATCGAAGTCCTGATCAACCAACTATTGAAACAAGTCCATAGTGGCCAGATATAACTGGTCGGCTATTGAAGTAGTCTGTCAAGCTTAGGCAACATCACATCTCTTTCCAACCTTGCACTTCTATCAAGGACTAGGCCAAATTAGATTTCATTATCAAGTGCGGAAGCCCAAACGACAGGGAAGATGAGACCATCACTAGCCAACAAGCTTGGAACATACATGTGGATGGAACATCGAATGAGAAGGGGTTAGGAGCTGGCATGGTCCTTATCATGCCTGAAGGAAGAGAGTTATGTTTTGCGGTTCACTTTACTTTCAAGGTGATCAATAATAAAGCATAATACGAAGTTGTCCTAGCTGGTATCAAGATGGAAAGAGAAATGCACGTGGAGTTCATTATACATTCAGTGGCTCATCACTGGTCATCAATCAGACTAACGAGCACTTTCAAGTGAAGGATAAGGCAATAGGTTATACATAACCAAAGCTAGGAAGATAATCAGCAAATTTGCTAAATTCAACATGGAGCGAATGCCTAAGGAGAAGAATGCCAAAGCTGATCAATTGTCCAAGGCACCAAGCAAATCCGAAAGAAGTTACTTCTTGGGTCCTCTTAGAGATTCGAGATACCCGCTGCTACGAGGCAGAGTAACAACCATAGAGATAGAGATGCCATCCATGAACAATTGGATGGTGCCACTCATCAAATACATAGTAAGCGTGGAACTTCCTACTGACCGTAAGGAAGCCATAAAGATCCTCTATCAAGCTCCCCATTACACAATCATGGATGGAAAGCTCTATATACAGGGGTGCTCCACACCACTTCGGCCTGTGCGTTTGAAGACAAATCCAGCCCAATCTTAGAAGAGATACATAAAGGATTTTGTAGGCACCAGGCTAGGGGAAAGCCTATCAAAAAAAGCTGCCTAGCAAGGCTACCATTGGCCAACTATGATAAAGGATACCATGGACTATGTGAAGAAATGCGACCGATGTCGGTGGTTCTCCAAGATCTCTAGTTCCTTTTCTACCCTTTTTACTTCTGTGACTTCCCCATAGTTGTGCGACACATAAGTGATAATAACTTAATTAGAAATCTTCCAAATACTAAGAGAGGGTACAATCATATCATAATCCCATCGACTACTTACCACATGGGTAAAGGATAAAACCTTTACTGGGGTCACCGCCCCTAAAATTCTAAACTTTTTGATCAAGAATATTGTCTACCTTTTCAGCTTGCCAAAGAAGATCCGACAACGACGCTCAATTTGAGAGCAGTCTTCAAGACTTCCACTCAAGGAATAGAATTGAGAAATGTTTCTCTTCCATTAACCATCCTTAAGCCAATAGACATGTCGAGGTCATCAAGGAATCCATCTGGTCCACACTCACACCCCGTAGAAGCTAAAAGGGATCGGGTCGAAGAAATATCGCTCAATCATTGGTCCTATTGCACTTCCAACCACACTTCAACCGACCATACTCTTTTTCATTATCCTATGGGTGTGAATCCATGCTGCCTATAGAAGTAGATGTCCCATCATCTTAGCATCTAATCTTTGAGCCCAAGCAAAATAATGAGCTACCCAAGATCAAACTCAACATTGTAGAAGAATGAAGAATCAAAGCCAAGCCTGCACTAAAGCCTACAAAATAAAGATTGCCAAGCACTACGACTCAAGAGTAATGCTCTTGCAATTCATTGTCGGCAACCTAGTCATGTGCTGGGTTACAAAGAACTCGACCAAAGGAGTGCTTAGCCCAAAATGGAAAGGGTTGTATGTCATAAGATACGTCCTAAAAAATGGCACTTACCTCATCCCTCATCCCGATGGAACCTCGATTTCCCACACTTAGAACCCAATGCACCTCCTTTCCTATCACAAATAAAAGTCGGACACAATTATAAGGTTGTACAATATATCTTTTGTACAGAATATATAGAAGAATCTAGAGCCAACATTGTTCAATATTTCACCAAGGCTATCCAATGAATGAAGAGTTATTATGTGCACATTAACCTTGTTGAGGACTATCAACCTCTAGTGCCAAGGATTGTGAGCCATTCTCCTATCCTTTCCAGTCATCTATCCATGAGAATGAATGACCATGCATTCACTTACTTATCAAGGACTACCACTCAGCATTTAGGTTTGTGCCAGGCCCTGTCTACCACTCTCAATTTGCAATGTATTACCCTGGAGAACCTTAGAATAACCCAGGATATCCAATAAAGAATGATTTATTATGTGCTTATTAACCTTATTGAGGATTACTAACCTCTACTCCCAAGGACTTGGGAGCCATTCTCCTATCCTTACTGCTCGGCTATCCACAAGATGAATTATCATGCATTTACTTTCTTATCAAGGACTGCCACACAACGTTCAAGTTCATCCCAAGTCCATCTGCCACTCTCAAATGGCAATGTGTCACATGGAGAAACTTGAATATCCCAGGCTATCCAATGAAGGATGAGTTATCATGTGCCCATTACCTTGTTGGGGACTGCCAAACTCTACTGCTAAGGACTTACAAACCATGCTCCTCTGCTTTTCGACTGGCTATCCATGAGGATGAATTACTTTGCATTCATTTCCTTGTCAAGGACGGCTAACCAATGTTTAGGTACGTGTTGGGCCCATTTTCCACTCTCAACAGGCAGCGTGTTACCTTTGAACAACCCAATTTCTTTCTTATGGCGAGTCACCTGGGAGTAACCAACAAGCCACTTAGCTCTACGTTCGTGCCTGGAGTGCTAACCCACTACTCTTGCGGCGTGTTACCCATAACCTTCAATACTCTTGGCGTATAGGTTTTTGGTCGGGTCACATAACAATAAAACAATACAAAAAAGCCTAGCTATCATATGCCAGCCACAATGCTTAAGCAAGCAATCGAGTGGTACATTCAATGCTCGCTTTTGATTCCATTAACCAGCTCGATCTATCAACCATGTGTTAAATTCAGCTCAAGGGACTACCAACTATTGGAAGTATCCTATGCTACTAATTATATAGACAAACCAAGGTAGATATAAATATCAAAAACTTAGGCATATTTCAATAAGAGCAACTCTATTCATTTCCATAAATGCAGGGTTATATAGCTCGCCCTCTAGGCTTATAAAAACAAAAGGGGACAAATTATCTACAATGGGGCTCTTCGGCTAGTCAACTCGAAGAATCAATTTTCTCCTTAGTCAAGATGGTATGCACGGCCTCTCCGGCCACTTCCATCTCAGCACTATCTTCATCCCTGGTTGTTGTGAAGATCGCAGCATCCAGGCGGCTTATAGAGATGGGCATATCATAATTTTCTGTAACCAGGGCCTTGATCATGTTGTTTAGCCATTTTTTTCATAAATCTTCCTCTAGCTTTCGAGTAGCCACCACTTACACGGACGAATTTCACTCTATGTTGTGTTGCATCAGGTCCTCTCATTCTTCTCCAGCTTCTCCCTGATATCCTCCGCCTCTTTTTTCGCCCGGTCCCTTGCCTCAACTGCCTCATGTGTCATCTTCTCACTACTGCCTTCTCGGCATCCCTTTGGGCCTGAGTACATTTTTGGATTTCATCCTTAAGCACCAAATATTCGTCCCTGACGCGGATGGAGTGGTGGGCGGCCTACAAAATAGAACGGTTAGAAGATTCAATAAAGCAGCTAAGAGATCTACATTAAGGAAGCTTACAAGTAGGACATCTCGAGTATTGGCGTCGATAACATCCTCCCCAGAGTGTTGGTTCTAAATAGTATATCATAGTTGGTTGATGTTATTATTTCAACTAACATCATCTTAAATGACCACAACATGAACTCTAGGCTATTGTGGTATGGAGCGGCGTCGATCTACAAGGATACATTCTCTATCGACAATGCTTTGTACCCTTAGTGTAACCCATCCCCATCAAAAATAGGCGCTTGCCTTGAAAAAGGAGTTAAGGGCCCAGTAGACGTCCCCTCTCTGGCCCTCTTCAACCTTCTAAACTCCTTTTCTAGGGGAATGAGATCGAGACTGAGGATACCTTAATGACCTCCCTTGGTGCTTTGGGTAGGACGGTCATAATTGATTGAGTGCTAGAGCCAAGCTCTTCGTAGGCACTAAAGCAATGCGTTAGAAAAGAAGAAAAAAAGAGTTAGTCAAAATTTATGTAAAATTAAGATAGTGCATGTAAGCTACCATTTGTACCCATTTGGCCCCATGTCTAACAAGGGGTTGGGATGATAATGCCGAGCGCCCAAACTATTCTAGTCCGTCCCTAGGTGTGGCCCGTCCAAAGATCCCATTTCGTATCCATGATACGAAAGGTCATATGAAATAATTTTCCCATAGGAGGGACCAACATCCTTACCAACGTCGGGCTCTTGAACCCCTTCCCTAAAGCTGCTTTCCGAAGAGCTTATATCCCACTCCTCGGGCAGCAAACCATGGCAAGGGACCATGACATAAACTAATGTTGTGGGTCAAATTCTTCCCACTATGGCATTGAAACAACATCACCCAACTTATAAGAACTCATATCCCATTCCTTAGGTAGCAACCCACGACGAGGGACCATGACATAAACTAATGTTGTGGGTCAAATTCTTCCCACTATGGCATTGATACAACACCACCCTGTAAGTTATTATGATGGATCGTGTAGTGTATATATATGCAAAGTATAAGTGACTAACTATGCAATGTATCTAATATAAACTTAATATATGATAATAGCAAAGTAAATGGAAATAATCACACTAGGATTTTATACTGGTTTGGACCTCCCTCCTACGTCCAGTCCCGAAGCTCCTCTTCGGAATTCGACTATCAGACACCCTCACTTCGCCCAGAGGAATAGGCTTGATTACAAAAGTTTGTTCTTATCAAGTGTGTGTTTTATAACACGAATATTGACTATTAAGTACAAATGCTTCCAATATATATCTATAGGATATTAATTGAAGAATTATGAATGTATGGAAGAGTGAAATACAAATGTATGATTGCTAGCGATCAAGAATATATCAGAGTCAAAGAATAAAGAGCATAAGTTAAGTAAGGTGACATCTTCTCTTGGATTCTTGATGCTATTTATAGTGGTAGAGAGATTCCTTGAGTAGTTGCATCCATTAACAAGTGTTCTATGGTCGCTTCTGATGGTGATGAAGAGTTGCAATGAAGAGGAGCGAACGTGTCTTTTCAATTGTGACAGTTGCACTTTGAATATCAACACCCGAGTTCAAATCAGACGTCTGGAAGATGTTTCAGACGTCTGGTTCTTATATATTTTTTGTACATGGTTGCTTTTGAGTACATTAACCAGACGTCTGATTATGCCTAATTTACGAACCAGAGGATTAAATCAGACGTCTGGCTAGTGCACCCAGATGTCTGAACTTATGCATGTTGCTTTTCTTGTGTCTGTGTCATTGCTCTTCTGATTCTATCGACTTGTAGCTTCTTGATACTTTCTTTGAGTCTTGTTCTTGTCTCTTTGGTGACGTTACTCTAACAATTACCTATGAATAGAAATATATGTGCGCATATTTGATTTCCATTGTATAGTTGTCGTCATTGAAACCATAGAATTTGATTTCCTAACAATTTCCCCCTTTTTGATGATGACAACTATTCAATGTACTTATATAAATTATAATTCTCTCCCTGAATATATGCTTATTCTTAATGTTTTATAATTATATTTATATGTCTCCCCCTTTGGCGTTATCGAAAAGAATTATAGATAATATAACCAGTCGTCAAACAAAAAGGAAAATTTCATTAATAATTCGAAAGTGATTGCATACATAGATTTTATCGAATTTACAAAAGCTAGTATCCAAAAATTCTAAAATCTATGATTCCTAAAATCTATGACTACAGAAAAGAAATGGGAAATGGATGTTTTGCCACGACCCTAAAAAAGCACCGGTTGAGACGTTTGTGACACCGAGCCAGGACCGAGTGAGGCTTATAATTTCAAAATTTGTGACACGGTGCAGGACTGGGGAAATCCCTGCATCGAGTCGCTCGTTGGGAAACTCGAAGCGCGCTTCGGGTTACTTGGTAAATCGGGTAGTGCTTTGGGTCAGAGTGGAAAATACCCGAAGCTTGCACGTGGATGCCGCTGCTTTGGGTCGTGCAATGGAAAATTCGAAGCGTACTTCGGGTCATTCGGTAAATTTCCCCAAGCAAGTCCGAGGTAGTACCGGCTCCGAGAGCCGAGCACGAAAAATTCGTGTTATTGAGAACCTCAATTGTTGGATTTTGATGACAACAACTATACAATTATGTCAAAGAATCTCTAAGCTAATTTGCAGGTACATGGGCATCAAAAAGAGATAATCAAATACATTCAAAATAAAGATACACAGTACAAAAGAATAAAAGAATGTATATGGAGATACAAGAAGAGATATATACGATAGAGACAAGACAAATGTGAAAAACAAAGTATTAGTAGTCATAAAGTGTCGTGTCTAGCGTTTAAAAATGTTAAAATCTTCTCCAAATGGTATACACACATATACATTCATATTTTAAATGAAAAATCAAGTTTTCAAAAATTGCATGGAGCGGGACTCAAACCCAGATCACTAGTTTATAAGGCAAGTGCTCTAACCATTTGAGCTATGATAATTTTTAGTTACAGGTCAAATTCAGACGTCTGAATTTACCATTTCAGACGTCTTAATCTGGGCTAAAATAGCCTATTTCTTTTCTGGTTTGCACGTTTCAAATTTCATAAGTCTGAAATTTATTTTCAGACGGCTGAACTTCTTCAACTGCTATATTTTTGAAAAGACATTTCATTTTCATGAAGAGTTACAACCTTTTACTAAGAGATACATCCATATTCTTTCATGATAACTTTTCACGAATGATTACAACTCTTTATACTCTACATAAACATATTAGAATCATTTGTTTAATTCACCGAATTGATCAAAAGCTTTCTTTTTATGTACTACACTGATTCTAACATTTTGAGCATTCAAATTTCTACATAATCATTCATTTACTTCCATATTCTTCACATACACACATATATCAAAAGGATAAGATTATAGGAAGATTGTACTATCAAGAGACAAATTCGTGTTATTGAGAACACTCTGTGTCATATACTTTCTGTATAAGTTGAAGTCCTGTTCTGTTGTTCAGGCAAGTGAAGTCCTCTTCGGCTGTTGAGGAGAAATCATGTTCTGTTGCTCGGGTCCCTTGTTCGGCTGTTCAAGGGTTGTTGTAAACCTGTTCCTCAGGGTTAAGTGAGGATTGTTGTTAGTGAAATTCCAGGAGTCTGGGACTGGACGTAGAACGGGAAGTTCAAACCAGTATAAAAATTCCTAGTGTGCTTGTTTTATTTTTTCTTATTTACTCTGTTATAGTAATTTTGTTTTATTTCCGCACCAGTATATTATAATTCCATATAGCACGATCCGCACCAGAACTTTCATTTGGTATCAGAGCCTAGTTTTCTAGAGATCGTAACAACATCCTAGAATAAATGGCTACAAAGAGATCTAGTCAAGGCAATAAGAAGAGGAAGAGCAATAAAGAAAAAACAAAGGAGCAAACAAACAAATGCTTCATGGCAAAAGATAATGAGGTTAGTGATCTAACTTTTGATGATATGATAGAAATAAATTCAGAACTTCTAGAAAAAGTCTTAAAAGAAAATATAAGGAAGCTCTGGAAAATCAAAAGAAAGCAGAATTCGAAAGAGATATGCTTAAAGACGAGAAGAGAAAATTAGAAGAAGAACTTAAGAAAATTCAAGATTCAGACAATTCTCAACTCGCTCTATTAAGTCAAGAAATAGAAGCTCAAAAAGAAAAGAATACTGCTTTAGCTTCTGAAAATCATGAGTTAAAAACAAAAATTAAAATTGTTGAGTTAGATAACACTAGTCTCAAAACTAAGCTTGATGACATTACTAAAAATATTTCCAATTTTCATAAAGGGAGAGAAAATTTATCCAGGATTATTGAAAATTCTCAACCTGCTTCAAATAAGAAGGGATTAGGTTATGTTAAGAATTCAAAAGCTCACAATGATAAAAGCGGTTTAGGCTATAAACAAGCTAAAAGTAAAAATAGTACTAGATATGCATTCATGTATACTAACTTTAGTGTTAGTACTAGTAATCAAGATAGTTTTAAAACCAGTTATAGTCATAATAGTACTTTGTTTAGAAATGATAGAAATTATTCTTCAAGTACTAAGCTAATGACTAATAGTATTAAGATATGGATTCCAGCTAATATGATTGATCATGATAAACAACTTTATATTAGCAACTATTATAAGAATGTAATTTGTAATGAAAATTATATTTATAAAGGTTCAACCACACCCAAATGGGTATGGTTTCCAAAAACCTAACCCCCCGGACCCTAACATAAGAAGTGGGTACCGAAAATTATTATTATTTTTTGCAGGTACTCAGAGAAACAAAAGGAAAAGGATAAATTTTGGAATTTTAAAGAATGTTCCATACGTTTAATAGAATTACGTGCTTACACTACACCACAAAAGGCTTTTAACAGCGTTTGATAAACGCTGTAATATGATACAACAGCGTTATTAGAAACGCTGTATAACGACATGCTGTCGTATATACATAACTTACAACAGCGTTTCTATAAACGCTGTTGAAACATCTCTGTGACAGCGTTTATTACGAGCTGTCAATAATGTTTTTACAGCGTTTCAGACGTGCTGTATTATGTTTCAACAGCGTTTATAACTACACCAAAATAAGCTTTTAACAGCGTTCTAAAAACGCTGTAATAGGATATAACAGCGTTGTTAATAACGCTGTATAACTCCCGTTCCACAGTTGTTGCTCCCCTTTTCACAGCATTTTTATTATGCTGTTGGAGCAATGTACATTATCTTTTCATAGAATTGACAGCACGGTTTAAACGCTGTTGTTTGTTTGTACTATTTTTACAGCGTTGCACCATTGCAATATTTACACACTGGTATCATTAATCTAAATAGCATTTTATTATATTTCAACCGGATAATATACATAACATATACAAATCAAACTAAAAAATATCATATAAAAACATAACAATCAACCATTTCAATAAATTAAGTTGAATACAATATCCATAAACAAAGTTTACATAAATCCATAAACAACGATAATATTTATAAACTAATATCCTACGACAGTGGACAAAGGCACATATCTGCACCGACAACCAAGGCAACAAATGCAACTGCAGATACTTCATACCCATCTTCTCATCAACTTGCCTGAACACATTCGTCACTGACCATACAACCACACACTGTGCATATACCACTCTACCTTTGTCGAACTAGCAGCACTGACCACACTACCTCCTCTGCCAATACACTCCTGCCTTGCTGCTTCCCCTCTTCTCAACCACTTCATTTCTGCCCACCTGCACATTCGTACTGTGCACCCACACCACTACCATTCATATCACATAACTAAACTGCACCGTTACAGCTAAACTGCTCCACTGTAACCCCCACTGTCATTCAACATCCAACTGTGCACATATATCAGTGCACAAACACATCAAAACCACCACAGTTCTTACTCACCAACCCTTCACTGAACATACTTCATCAACATCAGTTCAAAACTCGAGCCGCTGCTGACACAGTCCCCTATCCCTCCACTTCGGTTCAAAATAAAAACATTCTCAATACCTACCAACCCTTCACATCTGACCACATACCATCAAACTGCCACCATTGCTTTGCTTCAACCCGACCACACCATCATATCTGCACAACCCACACAAACCAGAACTCCTGCACTTCTGCATTCAAACACGTCTACAATTCACACACATCTCCACAGAGCAACCAATACATCATCATACATAACTAACAAACATACCAGTGCTCCACCCCTCATAACCACTTCATACAACCATCCTTCCACCTCTGGCACAGAACAACTACTGACCATCACATAACCATCAACTCTCCTCGACCACTCTATCCCCACAGTTCACTACTTCCAGCAACACTGCATCAAGCTACAAATGTATCATCGAGCTCCTAAAACTATAAATCCAGCTAAATAAAAATTATAAGAAACAATTAACAAGAGGATCAAAGCTACATATCTATAATTGCAAGCTGATATCACTTCATATCAAAAATTATCCACCAAACAATAATAGAAATGACACTTAACCACTAAGAATCGGTACCCACGTCATAGAAATATACGCAGAAAATTTGTTAACCGAAAAATAAACTTTTAAGAGAACGCGATTATTACCCGAGGAAAAGATCTGAAGAACCAAAGAGACTCGGATAAAAAGATGTGGACTTCTGAGAATGAAAGAGCTTTTAGAATTTGCTTGTCCAATTTAATGTTGAATTCATCGTGACAATCGCTTAATGCAAAGTGTAGTTGAATGAAGAGACTTGAATTTTTGTATGTAGGGGAGAAATTACAATGTTGTGAGTAGCGTTTGTATGGAGGAGGATGTTTATTGATGGCAGCAGTTTGAATGCAAATGTACAGGGTTGAAGAAGTTTTGTATGTGGTAGACTTGAATTTTTTATGTCAGTAGCAAGTGGATGGAAGGTTGGCAATTTTGAATGAATGAAACGGTGGTGGCCAATGAAACAGTGGAAGGCACTGATGTAGTGGTACAGCAATTAGTTGTGAGAAGGCAGAAGGCTATTCGGGGAATGAAATGTATAGTTGAATGGTGTATGACTTGTTCTGAAGTGGCTGAAATGGGAGGTTGCACTGTTGTTTGAGTGGGATGATCGGGTTTGTTTTGTATGGGAGAATCAAGCAATGGTTGATGGTGGAAGCAGTGTTTCTGGTTAGTTGGTTTGAAGTGTTGTCGTGGCTGTTTGTGGTAGTGATGACAAGGGGATGGCCAGAGAATTGGTGGTGGATGGCAAATGTAACAGGGATGAAGTATGGTGATGGGGTGTGTATGCAGTTGTGAGGAGAAGCTGATGACTGTAAAGCAGGGTTGGTCAGCAAGCTATTCTGGTATGTTGTCGATGGGTTGAATATTGTGAACAGGCTTGTGAGTGGTGAACAGAGCAATAGTGTGCACAATGCACAGTGTGAAATAGTGAACAGAAATGCACACAAAGCAAGTGCTATAAAAACACTGAAAATTCAAAATTGCAATTGTATTGTAAAAAAAACTGAAATGAAAACTTTTTTTTTGTATTTTTGTTTTGAAATGTCTGTTTTTTTTTATGTAGAGAGGCAAATGTAAAATAAAATGAGAATTCAAAGAAATTCATAGTTAACATATTATTATTATTTATCATAGTTTATTATTATTAGTAGTATAAAATATTAAGTTATATATTATAATTATATAAATTAATCCTGTTAATTTTTATAAAACTTAGTTAATTTTGTTAAAATTTCATAATACTTAGTTAATTTTCATAAACTTATCTAATATTTATAAATATTAGTTAACTTAGTATTATTATTATAAATCTTAGTTAATAGTAATAATAATTATTATTATTATTTGGTTATGTTTTAAATTTTTATGTACTTAGTTAATTTTTATAAATTAAACTTGCTAAATTTTATAAAACTTGGTTAACTTAGTTAAAAAAAATTTATAATAATCATACTTAGTTAACTTAGTTAAATTTTTATAAATTTATTTAATATTTATAAATCTTAGTTAACTTATTATTATTATAATAATTATTAGTTAATAATAAATATTACTACTACTACTATTATAATATAAGATTTAGTTATATTTTATATTTTATAAACTAAACTTGTTAATTTTTATAAAACTTAATTAACTTAGATAAATTTTTATAATACTTAGTTAATTTCTATAAATTTAATATTTATAAATTTTAGTTAACCTATTATTATTATTATTATTACAAATCTTAGTTTATTATTATTATTACCATTATTATTATTACTATTACGATTATTATTATTATTATATAGAAGATAGAAGATTTAGTTATATTTTATATACTTTGTTAATTTTTGTAGACTAAACTTGTTAATTTTTATAAAGCTTAGTTAACTTAGTTAAATTTTTATAGTATTTGGTGAATTTTTATAAACTTATTTAATATTTATAAATCTTAGTTAACTTAGTATTATTATTATAAATCTTAGTTAATAGTAATAATTATTATTATTATTATTACTACTACTATAGAAGATTTTGTTGTATATTATATTTTTATATACTTAGATAATTTTTATAAATTAAACTTGTTAATTTTTATAAAACTTAGTTAACTTATTTAAATTTTTATAATACTTGATTAATTTTTATAAGCTTACTTAATATTCAAAAATCTTAGTTGACTTTATTATTATTATTTAAATTTTTATAATACTTAGAATAGCGGTTCGGGTATAATATAGCCAATTGGGCTGTGTATCTGAATCGGCCCACATAGAGTTGCACACTATAAATGCAACTATATCATGTACAAACTGAAGCAATTACAAACTGATTGAATAAAAAGCAATTGCTATTGTATATCAATTCTCTTGCTAAACATAGTTTTTCAAATTCTCTATCATGGTATCAGAGCTGTTTCAAGCTTAACGGCATTGAAATTAGATTTTGAAGAAAGAAAGAAGTCAAGATATCATCAGAGAATTATCATCATCTGATATCTTGATAACCCATCAGGTATATCTCATCATTTGGGTTACATAATTGATTTTGCTTATTAAAACAGGTGCCGTGCCAAAGAAATCAACAAGTTTCTGACTGCAACAAGTTTTTAAGCAAATTCCAAAGCAAGAAGATTCAGAAAAGAAAAATAGATATCAAGAAAGCAATCAAAGGCAGAAAGAAAGTAATTGCCCTGCCAAGAAATCATCAGAACACATTCATCATTTGATTCTGGCTGCAACTAACCTGAGCATACTGCATCTGAAGCAATCTTGCAACTGCAAGTTTCTGAATCATCAAGCTAGTTATCTCTTTTATTGATTTCAACACGGCTGAAGGAGACACCAACTCAGCAACCTCTGATAATATCACCAATCCTCAGCAACAAACTGCAGAAGTTGCTGGAAAGTTGATCAAGCCTGTCCTTAGCCCACAAAGTCAACTTATCACCATCCATTTTGAAGAAGATAATCATCTTCTATGGAAACTTCAAGTTGAAACTGCAATTCAAGGATATGGTCTTGAAGGATTCATTCTTGGAACTGAATCTATCCCACCAAGATGCATTGCTGACCAATAAAACAAATTAATCAGTAATGAAGATTACATAAAATATTACAGACAAGATAGGCTAATAAGTTCTTGGTTGTTATCATCCATCAATACAAATCTGTTATCACAAGTGATTGGCTGCAAATCTGCAAATGAGATTTGGATACTCAATCAGCTGCAAAGGTTAAGCATTACAAAAGACCGCTGCAAAACATCATTAAAGACAATCAACCTATGAGGGAATATTTAGCACAAGTCAACAATATATGTAATATGTTAGAAGCTGCAGGTCACAAGATCACTGAAAATGAACAAGTTTTGACCATCTTGAATGGTCTCAGTGATGAATATGAAGCATTTGTAGCAGTCATATCATATCAACTAACTCTACCTTCTATACAATATGTTCATTCAACACACGAAGAAAGAAATGATCACAAGAAACCACAGGATTCTGACTTATCAATCAACTATGCAACTAGTTCCAAAAACAAAGGACAAAACATCAACAAACAGAGTCAATATTATTAAAGAGGTGGATACTCAAACAGGGCTAGAGGTAGAGGAAGATGGAGTGGTAATAACAATAGACCAAAATGTCAAATCTGTGAGAAACTAGGTCACAATGCAATGAAATGCTATTTCAGACTTAATGTCAATTATGTGCCTAATCAGAACCAAAGTAATCAAAGAAATGGGAACATCAATGTTAATATGGCTCAAGTACAAACAGATACAAGTATTCAATCTGAGAATAACAGGATAAGCAATCCTAGATGTCACTACAAGATTAGAACACATTCAGGATGAAAGCTGATATCCAAATTCAAGGACAACTAATCATGTAACAAGCAATCTTGACAATTTAAATCTTGAAAATAAGAAGTATAGAGGTAAACAATCAATTTACATGGGAAATGGAGAGTCTATTAGTATTACTCATACTAGAAATGCATCCATCAAAGGTGCAAGGCAGTTATTTTCAAATAATTTATTAAGAGTGCCAAGAATAAAGAAAAATCTCGCGAGTGTATCACAATTTGCTAAAGATAATAATGTCTATTTTGAGTTCTACCTTAATTGTTGTTTAGTTAGAGACATACGAATTAAAGAAATTCTTTTGCAGTGTTGCTGTCAGGGCAAAATTTGTAAGAAAACAAAAGTATTGTAACATGGCTGAAACTGTTCAGCCAGAGAGATAAAAATGTATTTGATCTTTGGCATTATAAACTTGGTCATCCAAATGCAAAAATTGTTAAACAAGTACTTTGCGAAAATAAAATTCCTTTTGATAATACATCTGCACCATATATTTGTTCATACTGCCAGATGGGTGAAAGCCACAAATTAGCATTTAATGATTCATTAACTATGTACTCTAAACCTTTAGAATTAGCTGCAACTGATCTTTGGGGTCCAGCCCCAATATGTTTAGACTATGGCTACAAATATTATATATCATTTATTGATGCTTTATCTAGGTACACATGGATCTATTTTTTGAAATCAAAGTCTGAAACATGCAATGTAGTTGTTCATTTTATATCCTTAGTTGAAAAACAAACTGGTTGTCAAGTCAAGATAATGCAAACTGTTTGTGGAACTGCGTATAGTCCACTCAGCAGTTTTTTCAACAAAAAAGGGAATAATTCATAAAACTACACGTCCTTATATATCTGAACAAAATGATCTCATTCAGAGAAAACATAGACACAGTTGAATCAGGTCTTACATTGCTAGCTCAGGCATCTCTGCCACTAAAATCTTGGTCTAATTCATTTAGCACAGCTGTTTATTTAATTAATAGTTTGCCAACAAAAGTTCTCAAAGGAATAAGTCCTATAGAAACGCTATACAAAGTTAAACCTGATTATCAACACTTGAGATCCTTTGATTGTCCATGTTTTCCCTACTTGAGACCATATAATACTCATAAACTGAACTTCAGATCAAGACCGTGTACCTTTTTAGGTTATGGGACAAAACAAAAGGGATATAAATGTCTTGATGATAATGGAAAAAATATTTATAACGTGTTTAATGAGTATGTATTTTCCTTTAGGAATGCAGATATAAAAACTACCAAGAAAATATATAATCCAAAAGTATCAATACCTGATTTACCTGTGTGCACTGATATGCCTCAAACAAGGGAGACTGAAAGGACTGCTGGAGCTAATGAGTCTCAACTCACAATGTCAAAGCAACCAGGTCATGAGTCACCAGGACTACCCAGCTATCTCAGTCAATCTCCTGCACACTCAAGTCAGCAAACTCATCGAGTTAGTGAAGAAAATTCAGACCGTCTACAAAATCAATCAGGAAATAACAATAATCAAGCAAATGTTGAAGAACAACCACAAGTAAGAGCAGGCCATCCCATGGTCACAAAAGCAAACGGTGGCATTTTTAAACCAAAGTTATACACTGCAGTCACTGTTTCAGAGAGTCTGAAACATTTGAGCAAGCTTTCATGTTTGCAAAAAATAATGTAGTATGTAATTGTTGAATGGTTAATAGGGAATCCCATTACCCTATATAGTCGGTAAATAACCAAACAACTAATATTGTATCTATACCAATGTAAAATTTCAACTAAAGAGACTACATGAGTCTACCGTTGACCATCCAATATTAAATTTAAATACTAGACTTTAACCGTGTTTCTAATAAATTTCTATAAACTTCTACGGTAATACTATATTGACGATATTAATTAAATTTGTTTGCTAGTACCCATTTTTTGCATATCCATCGTTCTGCTGTCGGTGGTCATGGCGGCCATGATGGTGGTGGAAACAATAATAATTTTTACAAATTAGAAAAGTAAAGATAAAAACTGGAAAATGCTTCTTAATAATCATTAATTAGGAGGACAATATAAATCATATAAAATATTTTTGCTTTTGTGCTGCTATAACAATAGCCTAATATATAATCTGTGTATACTTGATAACATATATATGGGTTCTTTGTCTAGAAAAATGCACATAATAGATTCTGTATTTTCACATATCTATAACTACATATATTGTATATCTCTTTAGTTTAACATATCAAATTATGCTAAAAGGCTATTAGCTGTCAAAGAAAGCATAAGGAAGATGAATATGTAGAAGAAACTGAGAAGATTTCACCTGAGAGGTCTTCAACATGGTAATTTGATGAACATGACCAACAGCATCAAATTTTGCTGGGAAACCTACATTTGTCCTGGAGATTTTTGCCAAATTTACAATAAACCATTTGTAAGAAACTGTTTGCAAGAAAATCAAATGGTAAAAATAATTCCAACTCCTGAATGGAAGTTCAAAAGCCTAATTTTTCCAAAGATATAAGCATAATTATCTATAAAATAAATTTAACTGCAGTAACAGTTGCTTATTGATTTTTTTTACTATGTAATAATGGGAAAGTTGAAGGGCATGGTGAATATTAGCGTGGACATTTAACTGCAGTAACAGTTGCTTATTGATTTTTTTTACTAATATTATAATACTTTTAATTGTGAATTATGATCTTATCATCGTAATCATCGATTACTACCACATAATTATTGCATAATTTTGTTCGAAGTTATATTAAATATTACCATATTTATCATTCTCGACATATTTATCATTCTTGACTTTATTATTTTTGTTAAATCCTGTAAATAAGCATATAGCTTTTAGAATAAGCCTGGTGTAAAAATGGTTTGTTAAATTTGTCAAAAATCACAAAAAATTACCGTTGATTTTGTTCTTTCAAGTTGTTATACTCCCAACTTTGTGCATCCCACAGCCTTACTTCATGATCCAAACTGCCACTAGCAAGTATTTCAGTGCACAGTGGGTGAAATCTTACCTGCAGGGAATCAGTAATTGAGACTCTAAATAATAAATAATACATGAATACACATTTCCTAAAATTAAGAGGAAAAATAAACAAGATGCAGGAAACATTTTTTTATCCACTCGATAACAGAATCCACTATCGAAGAAATTAAACTAGGCTATCTTGTTAGGTCTCAGGTTGTAATCTATTATTTTCAGGCAATAAAAATAAAAAACAATGACGCAAAATGATGTGTTTTTTAATGTAAGAAAAAGTACATGCTCAATCTTCCTTGTATATCTAATTTTCAAACAAAGTATTTAATGCTTAAGGATGTCAGTCAAGGTAGATGAGGACTTTCTCCCCTGCAAGAATGGAAAAAATAGGCTAAAATATTTTGTAATTTGTTTGGTCTTCAGTGAAATATATCTTTCTTGGACATAATAATAAGATTCTGGTTCTGTTTCAAATTCTTGTTGGAGTGATTTAATTATTAGCCTAAAAAGATGAATTTCCAAACGTTGTGCGTTGCAATGGAAATTGACTTTTGGTGAATGTAAATGATTGTTGATATATAACACTCTGAGTGGTCATAACTGGGTATAATATATTGGATCATAATTCCTAACATAACCGCAATTAACAGTTAGCATATAAAGATATTGCCGGAAGCAGAAATACACACACCACGATAATACATGCATAAAAGAGTGTATGTGGTCCACATGTGTGCAGGTGCACATACATACATATGTGTATGTGTACACGCACACACGAAAATATCCATCGACAGATATATGAAAAAATAGAAAAAACTTAAGTGATGAATATAATGATAGATGTATTATGCATACCACCCATGGTGTCCGCCGATGGCCACTCAAGATTTTTAAACATCTCCTGGTCTGGCAATCGATTATCTTAACAGTGTGATCACCACTGGAATATAACTAGACAGAGTTAGCAACTTATTGTAGAACAGCCATTAGCCTTTAAGAGAATAATAACAATTATTTATGAAAAAATTTCTACTACAAGTACAAACAATAATAACTCACTGTGTAGAAGCAATTGTCTTTCCATCCAAACTAAATGCTGCAGCAATTGTTGATCGTGGAGGAGGTGAAAGAGGGCAATATTTAGCTGACAAATGATGCAATGACTTTGCTTCTACCCTGAAAATGATGCCCTCAAATAAACATCAGATAAATGTCATCAAGATACTGATAATTGTGTAGAAAATAATATACAGCAATGTACTTGTAACCATGTTTTTGAGCACATTGCTAGGCTTGCTCGTCTCCTTCCTCAAATGAATATCAAATCATCACAGGTATTAATTGAAAATTTGCAACCATAAATACTTGCTCTTTAGTCATGATTATAGTTAGTAAATTTATCATCAAATATTTATCAACCATAAAACCCTTGGCCGAAAAGAAAAGGGAGTGGTTGACCAATGGGTCATTAAGTAAAATGAAAACTATGTTGCAAATTGGTGTATAAACTACTAGTTTTCCTAGGAGCCAAAAAATGGGAAGATGATCAAGTGATAGTGAAATTGTGTATCATAACCTAAGGCTATAGTTGCATCATCAAAAAGCACACATTCAAGTGAACCTAAATCCATTGGTTCAAGCCTTATCAGTGTGTGTGTGTGTGTGTGTGAAATTAGAGCTGGTTCGGAATCTTAAGGGTGGCATTGGAAATAATTTCAGTTTGAAAACCTTAGTTAATGTAATTTGATTTTGTAATACGACTTGGCCACACTCCATAGACTTCTGAATGGATAGGATTTGGATCACAGCATCAATCCATATATCCTTAGTACTAAGATTCATTATCCAATGGATTATGTACCATTATTACCCAATCCGCTGGATTATGAATAATTAAATCCAAATCCGATGAATTACTAAAATTTTGCCTCGATAGTTTGATATTTCCATTAAAGAAAACTTGTTTATTCAGAAAAGCATATGCGTAGAAATGGGTGCTTTTAGAAATAAATTTAAACTGCTGCTGCTGCTACTGAATACTAATAACAGACAAAAGGAAGGTCAGAGGTTTAACAATTTAGACAGAAATGAATGTTGGATGTAAAGGAAACGACTAGCATTCGAGCCTCAGGATCGATTATTTTCTTAAAAAACATTAACATATATTACTATAAAGAAGCAAACTTCCACATATTATAAGAACACAGGGTCTACAGGTTTGTAAGACAAAGATCCCACCTGCAACTCAAGCAAGAACTTGAAGGAGATTGTGAGGAACATGAATTTGATGAAGCAGATGCCATAGAAAACTTTGCATTGTCAATAAAATGCTGACTCATTGGTTCCTCTAAGCATGATAAGCCTGAAAAAGACAAAAAAATCATGATAAGCCTGAAAAAGACAACCACCTCCAAAACTGCTTCATACCACAGTACAACCACCACACAGCTTCCTGCCTCAAAACCACTCCACTGTCATACAACATCAACTCAACTTCATTTCCGTCACATATTCAACTTGTTCTCACTTCGACTACCGACCACTGACTTCACTCAACTGTCAACAACACTGCTTCCAAATTGCTAAACACTGATAACCACCTTGCCAATATCACAACACTGCTGCCTCCTCTGTCATCTTCCCCTACCATTCAAACAGCCAACTTGCCAGAGACAACTACATAGCTCCAACTACAACTTCAATAACCACTACTATCAAACAACAATCACACTGTTTCATTGCTATGCGTTTCTCGGTTAACAGAACCACAGACAACCAGCCTACACATCACTGTCAAACACCAGCATTCCAACATTCCAGCACAACAGCGACTTCAATAACCCAAAGCTCTACAACCCAAAGTCGAACTACGCAGCCTCACCAGAACCATCTAAACAATCCTCGAATGCTAATTTCTGTGAAATCCCAATCGCCTCAAACATCACAAGCATACACAAAACTCCAACCAACACCCACCACAGTTCAACTCGCAACCTCCTAGCCCCTTGACCACCAACAATCTCCTGACAACATACCCAAAAAAAATTCGCAACTGCCATTCACCAGAATCAAACCAAAGAATAGTGCCAGTCTCACCGTAGCTTCCTGAACATCGACGACTCTGAGCCAACAGATTCGCAACCATCAAAACCGCACACCAAAACAGATTCGCAACCATCTAAGCAGTCGTTCGCATGTTGTGGTGGTAGAATTGAAGCGATGGTTGGACAGATGCTGGCGATTTCGATTTAGGGTTATGCTTGGTATTTGGGGATATCGGGTGTAAAATTATGAAATGAACATGATTCAAGGAACAAATAAAGTATGAACAAGAGAACTGAGATTAGATTTGAAGAAATCGGGACAAAGAATGAAATGCAGGAGATTTTGGTGAAGAAGATAATTGATATTTTTTGTAATGAGGAATGAGAATAAGAAGGAAAGGCGGTAGAAAGAAATTTTAGTCCCGCGTTAATTTTTTAGCTCTATCCCTAAAATGTCAGCGTTTGTTGATTAATATTGTTCGTTTAAAATATTATCGACAGCATTTCCTTAAAAAACGCTGACAAATGTTGCTGTTGAAGGTGAATTTTCTTTTAGTGTTACAATAAAATATGGGCTTCAGTAAATATAGTAAAATTTATTTTATTTTTCCTTCATAATTAATAATGAGTTTATCTCGTTATATACAAGATAATTTATATAATTTTATATATTCCCTCATTCTTTTTGATAATGACAAAGGGGGAGAAATTCATATGCATATTAATAGAGGGAGATATTATACTTAGGGGGAGATGTTATTCTTAGGGGGAGCTTTAAATATATTAATATTATTTTTTATATAGAATGAATATATTTTTTAAAATTGTATAGTTGTCATCATCAAAAAAGGGGAGAATGTTAGAACCTCAATTGTTGGGTTTTGATGACAACAACTATACAATTATGTCAAAGAATCTCTAAACTAATTTGTAGGTACATGGGCATCAAAAAGAGATAATCAAATACATTCAAAATAAAGATACACAGTACAAAAGAATAAAAGAATGTATATGGAGATACAAGATGAGATATATACGATAGAGACAAGACAAAGGTGATAAACAAAGTATTAGTAGTCATATAGTGTCGTGTCTAGAGTTTAAAAATGTTAAAATCTTCTCCAAATGGTATACACACATATACATTCATATTTCAAATGAAAAATCAAGTTTTCAAAAATTGCATGGAGCGGGACTCAAACCCAGGTCACTAGTTTAGAAGGCAAGTGCTCTAACCATTTGAGCTATGGTAATTTTTAGTTATAGGCCAAATTCAGGCGTCTGAATTGACCATTTCAGACGTCTAAATCTGGGCTAAAATAGCCTATTTCTTTTCTGGTTTGCACGTTTCAAATTTCAGAAGTCTGAAATCTATTTTCAGACGGCTGAACTTCTTCAACTGCTATATTTTTGAAAAGACATTTCATTTTCATGAAGAGTTACAACCTTTTACTAAGAGATACATGCATATTCTTTCATGATAACTTTTCACGAATGATTACAACTCTTTATACTCTATATAAACATATTATAATCATATGTTTAATTCACCGAATTGATCAAAAGCTTTCTATTTATATACTACACTGATTCTAACAATTTGAGTATTCAAATTTCTACATAATCATTCATTTACTTCCATATTCTTCACATACACACATATATATATCAAAAGGAGAAGATTATAGGAAGATTGTACTATCAAGAGACAAATTCGTGTTATTGAGAACACACTGTGTCATATACTTTCTGTATAAGTTGAAGTCATGTTCTGCTGTTCAGGCAAGTGAAGTCCTCTTCGACTGTTGAGGCGAAATCCTGTTCTGTTGCTCAGGTCCTTTGTTCGGCTGTTCAAGGGTTGTTGTAAACCTGTTCCTCCGGGTTAAGTGAGGATTGTTGTTAGTGAAATTCCAGGAGTCTGGGACTGGACGTAGAACGGGAAGTTCGAACCAGTATAAAAATTCCTGGTGTGCTTGTTTTATTTTTTCTTATTTACTCTGTTATAGTAACTTTGTTTTATTTCCACACTAGTATATTATAATTCCATATAGCACGATCCGCACCAAAACTTTCATTTTGGAGAAGCTTTATCTTGATCATCTTCCTTTGTTTCTTCTTTTTCAAAAGTGCTAGCCTTTATAGGAGACGTCAAAGCTTGCTTGAGAGGTTCATCCTCAGAGAATCTGGAATGTTTTGCGGGAGGAGAAGGTACCATGGTTGGACAATTTTCAAAAGGTAGAGTTGGACCGCGAACCCGTTGTAGTACTTCTTTAAGAACCGACAAGACAATCGAAAGAGATTCTTCAACTGCGGCTAGGCGTGTTGCAAATGATGTTTCGAAGTTGTCAATTCGCTTGCCAAAAGTTTTTGATTTTGAGATAGTATATGTTGGTTTCGAAGGGTGAGATCTCGAACACTTTCATTTGGATTTGTATCCGTTTGAGTCTCCATAATCTCATCCTATCTCGGATAATCAAATGGTGCAGGAGAAGGTGGAGTTGCTTCTTGACGTTGTTCCTCCTCTTGAGATGGTTCAATATGTGGTTGAGGAGGAGGCTCAACTCGTCTAGATTGACGATTGTGCATCCAATCTTCAAAAGATATGAATTCTGGAGGAATTTTGAGTAGGTGCATAAGGGATAAGAATTTGGCGGAAGCATATTTAGGTGAGATTTCTTTAAAGGTCGATAGGTAGGATGGAATGTTATATGCATGAAGAAGTCTCATAATATAAGTTGGGTAAATAATTGACGGTCGTGATCGAGTCTAAAAATGCTTGAGCTCGTCGAAGATGAATTTGGCCCAATTCACCCTTGTTCCACTAAATAGAGCATATAGGGCTTTGTGCTCTAACTCGGTTATTTGCTCATGGCTTCCCATTCGTGGAACAATAGTATTGACTATCATTCGGGTTAGGAGACGAGCTTTTGGACGTAGATATTTGGAGGCAAAATTTGGCATTTCATCCTCCCAAATTTGATGAGTAATACTGTTTTGTGGCTTGAAGCGCATATCGGAAATGTTGTATAAATCTTCCCCTATGTCAGAACATCCTAGGGTTCTACCTATTATGTCAGGGGTTAATCTAATCGTGTTTCCATACACGCTAGACTAGAGCCGTTTATCTTCATCTTCAGTGTTCCACACTGGAGTACTATCTAAATTCGCATAGAATAGAAATATTACTAATTGGTCGATTTGGATTTCATTAGGCGTAAATGAAATTAAGGTTTTCAACCCGACATTTTCACACATTTCATCTAAATCATACATTGGAAATTTGAGTAGATTATAGAATGGACCTGTGTGAAGCTTTTTCTTTTGGATATCTTCATACCTCTTTATTGAATGTGGTGCTCTATTCATCCACCTTTCAATTTGATCATCGAGCAAACTTGAGGATTTGAAGACGATGTTGGTTGGTCTTGTTTTCTTTTGGAAATCTTGGGATTCTTAGTTGGAGGAGGCATTGTGATTTGATTTCCATATAGATGAAGTTTTTGAGAAAAAATTCATCTCTAGGGGATCGGAGGTTTTAAAAAATTTGAGATAAAAGAAAAAAATGACGTTATCTGGGCTAATTTAAAGAGTCGATTGAATTTTAGATGTCTGGATTGGAAATCAGACGTCTGCTTTGCCCAAAATTGGGTACAGTAGATGAATTCAGACGTCTGGTTTTTGGGTTAGATGTCTGGTTTTTTCAAATTTAAAAAATTTGATAGTCAGAAAGTTTTACCAGACGTCTGGGTTGAAAAGCAGACGTCTGAAAAAGAATAATGTTGAAAAAAATTTGCGCAGAGAACTAATTCAAACGTCTGGGTCTAATTTCAAACGTCTGAAATTTTCTAATTTTTATTTCAAGCATACAGAGCAAATTTTCAGACGTCTGTGGAGTATATCAGACATCTGACATATGCACAGTGCTTAGAAATTAGACATATATCAGTGTCAGACGTTTGAGGTCCATATTCAGACGTCTGAAATAGGCAGTTTTCTAAAAATAGCCTAAAATTTAATGGTTTTTCTTATTTTTCGATTCTCTATTTTATGAATAAAAAATATTATTAATTGTGTGAAATGACAAATAACCATAGATATATATAATTACAAATAAAAATTATTTAGAAGGCGATGGAGTTTTATGATCTCCTGACTTGTTATCCTTCCATGGTTTAAGCGGAGACCATATATTTCCACGTTCGTGAGTTCTCGGGGAGGTATAAAATCATCTTGGTGAAGGGTTCAAAGGAGTACGATAGAAGACGATGGATCCAAAGAACTACAAGGTTTTGGAAGTGGTTCATGGACATCTTTCTTCCTTAACATGAAAAACTTCATCGCTACTTGCTCTAAAAAGCTTAGCCGTCGTGCTGTAACTTTTTGTTCAAAATATAATTCTCGTTGTAGATTTATCTGTTGTTTCTGATAGTGATGAATTTCATCAATTTCTCCTTTGTGTTAGGAGAAACAAACAGAGATCTTTTGGTCTTCTTGCTATCGGGGGTAAATCCCGTGTGATATGAGGACCACTATACGTCAGTTCCTGTGTTGGTGTAGGTGTAGGAAGCCGTTGTAGTGTATCATCGGAGCTATCCGTCGTAAGTGTCGAGATGGATACATAAGAGTTGTCAGAAGACATGGCTATATTTTGTTTCTTGAAGAGAATATGAATTGTGTGTTTATAGTTTTTCTTGTTATATAACTGTTTATATATAAGTTGGAAAAAAAATTATTATTAGAAAAACTAACTATCTAAAAAATTAAAGGTTTAGAAGTTATTAATTATAATTTGTGGATAGTAAAATAAATTACTAATAATAGCCTAAATAAAGCAGTGATTGTTTAATGAAGAAGATCATGAAGTAAGCAAATTCCGAAATTCCGTCGGAGTTTAATAAAAGTTTGTTCATTTAGTGGTTTTGTAAAGATGTCTGCTACTTGATTTTCGGTATCTACGTATTCTAATGAAATAGTTCCTTTTTCAACGTTGTCTCGTAAAATATGATGTCTTATATCTATATGCTTAGTTCATGAATGATTGACAGGGTTTTTTGATAGACTTATAGCACTTGTGTTATCATGATATATTGGAGATTTGTTGATAATTCTACCAAAATCCGTAAGTGTTTGTTGCATGTATATCACTTGTGCACACGCTAGAGCTGCGAAGACATATTCGGCTTCGCAAGTGGATAAAGAAACACAATTTTGCTTTTTGCTAAACCATGAAACTAATGATTGCCCGATAAAGTGACAAGTTCCACTAGTACTCTTACGATCTGTTCTACATCCACCGAAATCTGCATTGCTATATGAAATTAGTTCAAACGATGGTCCTTTAGGTAAAACAAACCATAATCTATAGTACTAGATAAATAACCTAAAATACGCTTAACAGCTCTTAGATGAGATTCTTTTGGTTTCGTTTGAAATCGAGCACAAAGACATACACTCATCATAATATCGGGTCGGCTAGCCGTCAAATAAAGTAAGGAACCAATCATGCTACGATATAATTTTTCATCAAAATCTTTTCCGTTATCATCCTTCCTAAGTGAACAGTGGTACTCATTGGTGTTGGTTTGCTTGAAGTTTTATCCATTTCAAAACGACGTAATAGATCGTTACAATATTTTTCTTGATAAATAACAGTTCCATTTTCAAGTTGTTTTATTTGTAAACCTAAGAAGAAATTTAATTCTATCATATGTGACATTTCAAATTCATTTTCCATAATACTTGAAAATTAATTACATAGATTTTCGTTCGTTGAACCAAAAATGCTAGCATTAACATAAATTTGTACAACTAAAATATCATTATTATGTTTTTTAATAAATAAAGTTGTATATATTTTGCCAATTTGAAAACCAGATGTAACTAAATGATTTTTAAGACGTTCGTAGCATGCTCATGGAACTTGTTTTAATCCATGTAATGCTTTTGTAATTTAAAAACATGATCGGGATATTTTTCGTGAACAAATAATGGAGGTTGTTCTACATATACATTTTCTTTAATAAAACCATTTAAAAAAGCACATTTGACATCCATTTGAAATAATTTAAAATAGTGATGAGTTGCAAAGGCGAGTAATGTACGAATGGCCTCTAATCTAGCTACCGGAGAAAAGGTTTCATCATACTCGATACCTTCTTCTTGATTATAGCCTTGAGCAACTAAACATGCTTTATTTCAAACAATATTTCCATTCTCGTCTACTTTGTTTTTAAATGCCCATTTTGTTCCTATAACCGATTGTTCTTCAGGTCTTGGTACTAATTCCCAAACATTATTACGTTCAAATTGATTTAATTTTTCTTGCATAGCGATTATCCAAAAATTACCATTTGAAGCTTCTTTATAATTTTGGCTCAAAATTGACACAAATGCTATATGGCTTATATGATTAAGTTGATTTCTAGTTACTCTAGAATTGAGATCTCCAATGATATTATCTCTTGGATGATTCTAATGAATTCTAGGGATGATATAAAAGTGTTATTTTACACATTTGTTTCATTATTAATAGAATTTGTTAGTGGAATAATTTCTTCTTCATCATTAGTATGCTGATTAAAAAGATTTTCGTCGAACGAAACATGTAAACTTTCTTCAATTGTATTATTTCGTTTATTAAAAATTCTATATGTTTTGCTACGATCCGAATATCCAACAAAGATACCTTCATCGGCCTTCGGGTCAAATTTTCCTAAGTTATCTTTTGTATTTAATATAAAACATTTTGAACCAAAAGTTTTAAAATATGATACTTTAGGTTTTCTTCCAAAAAATATTTCAAAACAAGTTTGTTTAGTCATAGGACATATAGTTACTCGATTCAATACATAACAAGCTGTAGCAATAGCTTCTGCCGAAAGTGTTTCGGTAAACCGCTGCTATTTAATAATGCTCGTGCGCATTCTCGTAAGTTCGATTTTTTCTTTCTACAATACCATTTTGTTGATGTGTGCGAGGAAAAGAAAAATTATGACTTATTCCTTTTTTATTGCACAAATTAGTAAATATATCATTTTCGAATTCTCCTCCATGATCACTTCGTATATTTTTTATTTTTAAGTCCATTTGTATTTTAATTCTTTTAGCAAATATCTTAAGCATACCAAAAGTATCGCTTTTATGTTTTAAAAACAAGGTCCATGTATATCTTGAAAAATCATCAACTATTACGAAAACATATTTGTTGTGATTTATAGATCGTATTTGTGTTGGTCCAAATAAATCTAAATGTAATAATTCTAATGGTTGTTTTGTAGAAATATTATTTTTAGATTTAAAAGAGATTTTCTTTAGTTTTCCAATTTGACAATCGTCACACAAATTTTCTACTTTGTAATTTATTTTAGGTAGACCTCTAACTAGCTCATATTTTGCCAATTTATTAATATTTTTAAAATTGATATGACAAAATCGTTTATGCCATAACCATGGATCATCATGTTTGGCGATTAAACATAAATTTGAATTTCTATTTATATTCATGTTTAATACATAAATATTTTTGTTTCTAAAGCCTTCAAATACAAGTTGTTTGTTATTATCGAAAATATTATATCTATCTTTTTCGAAATTTATTTGAAAACCTTTATCGTATAATTAACTAATACTTATTAGGTTGTGTTTAAGATTTTCTACTAATAAAACATTAGAAATAATAGGAGAGTTAGAAATACCAGAGTTTATGACTTCTCCAATGCCCACGACATATACTTTTGAGTTATCTCCAAAGGTTACCGTTCCACCATCGATGTACGTTATATTTGATAACATTTTTGAATTTCCTATCATATGCTTGGAACATCCGCTATCTAGTACCCATTTCTCCTTATTTTTTATTTTGGGTACTTGCAAAATAAAAGATATTTTAATTGGTACCCATATATTTTATTAGGGTCCTAATTGTTAGTGAAGGTAGCCATACCCAAGATGGTTTGGTACCTTTATAAATATAATTATTATTATAGACTACATTTTCTAAGAAATTATTAATATGTTTTTGTCTAATCAAATTATTATTTGTTTTAGTAATCCAAGTTTTCATATTTTTGGTATTTATGTTAGACGTAGGTAAACTTTTAGTTTTTTTATGACTAAAGTGTTTAGCATCATTACCTTTTTGGTTAGAAATATTTTTAAATCCTATTCCATTTCTATTGCCTAATGGTTTTGAATTTTTGATAAGATTTTCCAAATCTTGTTTCCCTTTATTAAATTTTGACACACTATTTGTAATTTTATCTAATTTTTCTTTTAATTCTAAATTTTCAATTTTCAATAATTCAATATTGCCTTATAAATTGACACTTTCTTTTAACAAATTATCCTTCACTATTTTAGTGTTTTCAAAATCAATAGCAATAGCCTCACTTTTTATTAAATTATTTTTAATTTTTTCTTGAGATAATTCTGGTTCTTCTTCTAAGATAATTTTTTCATCTTTTAACATTCCTACTTCAAGTTCTAATCTATTTATTTTGACTATATATTCTTTGTTTAATTTTTTAATTTCTCTGAATTTATCATATAATTCCATACTAAGTTATAATAATTCGTCATAGTTAAGTTCTGGACATACCTCATTAGTTTGTGCCATAAAACACACATTAGCTTGTTCTCCGTCATTATCGCTATCACTTTCAGATGATGAAGAATCCGAGTCATCCCAAGTTACTTTGAAAGCCTTCTTCTTTTCGAATTATTCAAATTTGTTTTTCTTTTTATCATTATTGAGTTTGGGGAAATCCTTCTTCATATGTCCTTATTGATCATATTCATAGCACTTGATTTGAGATAGGTTTGTTATGTTGGACTTTCCTTCTTTTTGGAATTTGGTCATCTTTCTAAATTTCTTGAATCTATTATAATTCTTGGCAATGAAGACTTTCTCATCTTCATCTAAATCAGAGTCATCATTTTTTATTGCTGGGAATGCTATGTTCTTCTTCTCCGAATTTAATTCTTTCTATGCCTGCAAATTAGCTTCATAAGACATTAAATTTCCTATCAACTCTTCAACTTTGAGAGTAGAGAGATCATTAGCTTCTTTAATAGCTAACACCTTCCTTTCCTAATCCGATGTTAAAGAGTTGAGTATTCGAGAAATTAAATCAAAATCAGTAAGCTTAACTCCTAATGCCATAAGAGCATGTTGGATAGTTTGAAATCTAGAATACATGTCAACAATAGTTTCATTTTGCATCATTTTGAATGACGAGAATTGATTTCACAAAATTGAAATCTTAGTTTGTTTGACCTTTGTTGTACCTTCATGTGTAATTTGTAAGGTACGTCAAATGTTAAATGCAGTTGTGCATAACATGACACGTGAAAATTCATTTTTATCTAAAGAGCCAAATAAAACATTCATAGCTTTAGCATTGTTTGATGCTAAGTCTTTTGTGCATCGGTCCATGTGTTCATAGCATTAGTAGGTGCTTCATATTTATCTTGTGTGGCTGACCAAATTTCTAGACCATTAGCTTCCATAAAAGTTCTCATACATGTTGACCAATATGCATAGTTAGATCCATTAAAAAGTGGAGGCCGTGTTGTGGATTGTCCTTCTTGAAAAATACTTGCCATATTAGAGTGATTCAAAAACGTGTTACCGTTCTTTGATCAAACCTTGCTCTGATACCAATTATAAGTTATTATAATGGATCGTGTAGTGTATATATATGAAAGTATAAGTGATAACTATGTAATGTATCTAATATAAACTTAATAGATGATAATAGCAAAGTAAATGGAAATAATCACACTAGGATTTTATATTGGTTCGGACCTCCCGTCCTACGTCCAATCTCGAAGCTCCTCTTCAGAATTCGACTATCAAACACCCTCACTTCGCCCAGAGGAATAGGCTTGGTTATAAAAGCTTGTTATTGTCAAGTGTGTGTTCTATAACACGAATATTGACTATTAAGTACAAATTATTCCAATATATATCTATAGGATATTAATTAAAGAATTATGTGTGTATGGAAGAGTGAAATACAAATGTATGATTGCTAGAGATCAAGAATATATCAGAGTCAAAGAATAAAAAGCATAAGTAAGTCAGGTGAGATCTTCTCTTGGATTCTTGGATTCTTGATGCTATTTATAGCGGTAGAGAGATTCATTGAGTAGTTGCATCTATTAACAAGTGTTCTATGGTCGCTTCTGATGGTGATGAAGAGTTGCAGTGAAGAAGAGCGAACGTGTCTTTTCAATTGTGACAGTTGTACTTTGAATATCAACACCCGAGTTCAAAATCAGACGTCTGGAAAATGTTTCAGACGTCTGGTTCTTATATATTTTTTGTATATGGTTGCTTTTCAGATGTCTGAGTACATTAACCAAACGTCTGATTCTATCTAATTTGCGAACCAGAGGATTAAATCAGTTGTCTGGCTAGTGCACCCAGACGTCTGAACTTGTGCATGTTGCTTTTCTTGTGTTTGTGTCATTGCTCTTCTGATTCTATCGACTTGTAGCTTCTTGATACTTTCTTTGAGTCTTGTTCTTGTCTCTTTGGTGATGTTACTCTGACAATTACCTGTGAATAGAAATATATATGCATATTAGATTTCCTTTGTATAGTTGTCGTCATCGAAACCATGGAATTTGATTTCCTAACACACCCAACTTATCGAGGTCTACATGTTGCCGCTCTTCTTTCTCCTACCCATAACTACATTGTTATATCATCGGTTTATGTCCATGATCGACCTGTCATCGGGATTCAAGAAATGGACTTTGGAGTAGTCCTATTGTACTGGAGTAGGCTTCTCTTCTTCAACCGCCTTCTTTAACGGCTTCCTCTTGGGAGGGCACTCCCAAAACATTGACTGGCCTAACCTTATTAATCGAACCCGATAAAGGTTGGCGCCAGTCACCAAGAGTCTCAGGTCCCAATACCCATCATCCCATCTTTAACCGGTACGATTCTCAATCAACATCGAGAAACCGACACTGACATATGAGGGGTTTTCACTTGTTGGTGGATAAGTTTAGGAAAGAAGAGTGAAGAAAAAGATAATGGAAAGAGAAAAAAGTGAAGACTTATTAGCAGTGTGGAAATTAAGATGTTTGAGCCCACAGTTGACCTTGTGGGAAATGAAGAAGTATTCGGTCATCTAGATGGGGGTAACTTTATTGGAAATGCTCGAAAAAATCACAGTCGTGGTGTTAGCCTAGAAATGATAATCAGTACGGACTAACTACCCATCTCTTCTCTAGGTGGAAGATCATCTCAACAAGATTTCAATTTGGCTTAGAAAGCCAAGCATAATACAACTAGTATAGACGCCACGTAAGAACCGATTGTTGTTGGGAGTTAGCTGACCAGAGGCAAGTCCATAGGCATTGAGGATGGAGACAAAATAAGGGCAACATAACCCTTCCCCTTGAAATAGCCTAAGGAGAAAGCAAAGAATCCCAGAGGAGGTCGATCGGGATGGTTGGTAGAGATAGGGTAGTGGATCATTCCACACATTGCATCCATGGCTAGCCAATGGCTTGGCCAGGTCAAATTTCCCGGACTCGAGCTCAAAGTTCTAAGGCTAGCGGCAACAAAAAATGTCAACCAGCCAAAGGAGGTGGATCCTGAGGCTACCATCTGAAATACAAATGGATCAATTATACAATAACCCAATGACCAAGTCTAGAAAAGCCTGGAGGCAAGCATCGCGACAAGAGATGGAAAATGGATGACTGACTTTGTGGCACCCCATGCTGAGCACCCCATCACGATCGGTTCATCACTCAACTCCTTGGCTAATTATTAGACCTTATGACCCCCTATCTGATTCCTACTTTTTACTTAAAGCCCATACTTATGAAATCGGGCCCAGTCTATGGCCCATTATCTAAATAAATGTGAATATTGTTATTTAACACTTGTAGGCCACTAAAGCCCATCAACATTGATCGACTGATGATGGTAGGGCAGCGATGGTAGATCGAGGTTGAAAAATGCATGGAGAAGGAAAACTCCAACCATATGCAAAGAGAAGCATTACAACAGCAATAGAAATAATGGTATCCTAATCAAAAAAGAAAACAAGTGCATAAAAAATGGCGTAAAGCTCGAAGCTTGGCCATGGCGACGACGAAGGTGAAGATGAAGAAGAAGGCACTCACATTTTATCGAAGGGAGCTAAGAAAGTCGAAAGTGTTGAGAGTGTTAAAGCATTTTGAATGATAGAGCTCGCTTTCATTTTCGGTAAAGAAAGAGGAGAAGAAGTGGCGGCTTTTATAAACTTACCACATTAATCTTAGTTGTAGGATTCAAATCACATTTAAATCTTGATCGTCTAGGTGTAATGAATGCAACTATCTTTTTTTCCATGTTGGAAACATGAGCCCTCTATTACATTTAAAAAAGAAAACTATCAAGGCCAATGGCACAATGAGCATGCATTAAATGCACTACAGAGGAGTCAGATGGTATTATGTTTATGAAATGAATCTCGCCCATGCTCACAAAGATGGAATTAGAAAGCAAAATGTTTCTCATTTTTCTCATAAGTAATTAGTAAAATTTTTAAAGCCAAGTATGGCCCATTCACAGCCGGCCCAACTAATCTTTGACCGATCCACTCATATCGACCCAAAATCAAGTTGGCACCAAGCCAACCTATCAAATCAAATGCTCTTCAGATCAATGGTCGGTCGGTTCTCCTCTGGCGGCCTCAAATAGCCAACTGATCTAACAAGGACATGACAACAAAGCACCGCCAGACATGGTCTGCAATAGTCTTCTTCACCTGCAACTAGCCCTCTAATGTCGGATTACACTCACTATGGCTCTGAGTCAACCCTCCTACTCAACATCACTTCAAGTCAATTATCGATTAGCTCACTAGACAAGACTAATTCAAGCATGACCCATGTTTGGACCGTCTTCATCGTAGGTCCCTTCGATCAGTACTAAGCAGCCCGTCTTGTCATCCCATAGCTGGCCTGACACCTTTCTTTTAACTTGGTCCTTAGCATCAGTAAAATCTCGGCAAACATAGGCATTAAGCAACTGGCCTTCTCATATTGATTTGCATTCAATCAGGCTCTAGGCTAGCCCCTTAAGATAAGCTGCATCATCGGTTGGTACGGCTCAAGCATGACCTGTCTCTGGCCCGGCATCACCATACCTGCCCCATCATATCACAACCGGCTCGACACATTTTTTGCACCTTGTTCCTTAGTAGGATTTAGCTTCCAGTATCATCTGCATCTCGGGCGGATTCACCCATCTATCTTGCCACATTGGCATGCAAGTAAATGACAGCCTGTGCAACCAACTATAAAAGGTACTACAGCAAAGCATCTAGAAGTATACCTACTCCTTTAGCAATCCATCAGCATTTAATGTGCATTAAACGCAAAGTTTAAGACTGGTACAGAAAGATAATTGGCATGCTTCTCAGCCACTTGTTCTTTTCCGCCTTTACGGTTGTCTCCCATTAGCATATGCAACCGGATCAATGGCCATACATGCTTCCCGCCTGTTTTACTATGTAATTTTAGCCATTTCTCATCCATTTTGGCTATTATAAAGATCTCATGCATTGCCAATTTAAAGGGGCTGAAAATTGTTAGAATTCTGATTATTCTCCTTTCCAAGTCTCTCCTCATAGCAAATTAAAGCCCTAAGCTCTTAAGGTTAGCTACTTTTTTAATCTTAAGTGCCCAATTTCTTATTATTCTCTTGTAATTCTTTATAATTATGAGAGAGAAATATGGTAAGAGATCTTCACAGTAGGCATAGGAAAGCTTGCTGAACTACTCTATATTTGGTGTCGTTTACTTTGCTTTCTTTGCTTTCCTCCTCATTTTACATTTTTAAGCCTAATGATTAGCAAGTTACTTTTCCTTTCATAGCACATTAGACTAATTCTAAGGTTGGTTAAATATCTAGTCAACAAAATGTTATATGTGTATAGTGATTTTGTAAATATAGTATTTTTGCTGTAAATATAGTGCTAATTTACTTATCATTTACATGGATATGTTATATTAATATAGCATTTTGTTACTGTTTTTCCATCAGACTAAATTTTTAAGGTTGTGTCCTTGGTCCAAAAAATTTCCCTAACTTTGTTCTTTTAACTAATTCACTCATATACACACACACATGCACATATATATTAAGGAGATAATATTAATATTGCACGTTTAGTTATATAATATGAATAAATCATGGTGGTCATATATATCTATGCCCCATGTTGTTAGTTCCATAAATTTCTTAGATTAATTTATACTATATATGATACTCACATTGTGAATGTGAATCTCCATCAAACAATTATCACAAATTAGATTGTAAAGTTAAAGCTAAATTAATTTAAAATTATAATATACACATTTTAATAACAAAATAATAAAATAAATAACACATTAATTAAATTCAAATAATAAACTAACTTTATCAAGTATTCACTAAATATGTTTCTATGCGAATAAATTACTAATGTAAATACAAAATAAAGGTCGAGCGCAAAATTAATAAAATGGTTTGTTTTGAAATTCCACCATTTTACCTCATTGTTAATGCACCTAGTTCAACATCATGCCTTTATTATCGATCGGACTACCTAAATTAGACTGAGAAAAGGCCTTTGTGAATAAACTACCTTATCATGTGGAATTTAAGGAGGATGTTTCTTGAACTCTTGTGAGCTCATCGTTCATTGACAATTTGTATTGCCACATTATTGTCATAATACATTATCATCGGACTTTTAATGCTTTGGATCACTTCTAATACTTTAATAAATTTACACTCCATATGCAGTTAAAGCTCCACTAAAGCCTCATAAATGCCCTGTTAAAGTGCTTAACACACTTTGACTACTATTCCTTTTCAATTTAGCATTAGTAAATAGTAGATCAACTTAAAGCCCCGTTATTCTCCACTATGTCCACTAAATCAGGATTTTCAGCATCTGCTTTAGCAACATTAATATAAAATGGTTAATTTGACCAGTTCTGTTGTAAACTAAATTAAAAAAAATAGTATATAGATCTAAATTTTGGTCCTAAGTGCTTTACATAAATTAGAATTCTATTTTATTCACTAAATCTTAAGTGCATGGATCATGGTATTCTTCGTTTTTAATATATAAAAATGAACAATTTTCCTTTTCTACACAAATGGTGAGGGAATGAGAATAAATCAACTTTGGAGATTTGACATTGTCTCTAATAAATATTTTTATACCTCTACTATTTTTTGATATATCGCTGCTTTATCTTTATTATAGCTTTTTGCGCTTCCACCGTTATAAAACTATAAAGTGGTTTAACAGCATAGGCGTATTCAATCCTTCGCGTAATTTCCTAACGTAATGTACTCATCTTTTATAGTTTAATCCACCATAACCTCTTATTTGGGTTTTTTTAACTTACGACCCTCCATTGAGGGTGAATATGGATCTCAAGATAGATTCATTATCTTGACGTCACTTTGAAAATCCTAGTCTGGGTACTTTTTCAAAAGGAGTTCATTGTTTCCATATATAAGAAGTAAATCTTTAGTATTTCCTAAATACTTTATAATGACCTTAACAGTTGTCTAATGATTTTCACCCAGATTGATTCAATATCGACTAACTGCACCCAATGCAAAAGCGAAAATTGGCCTAGTACGTATCTTAGCATACGTAAGGGTCCTATTACCAAAACAAAAGGATTCCTACTCATGTGTTTTCTTTCCTCATTTGTAGATGGGGAGTCTTTCTTAGAAAATACAATTCCATGCTACACTTAAAAATTCCCTCGCATGGAATTATCCATATAAAACTTTTTTAGTACTTGAACCTTGCACTTGAACATCAATTTAATAATACACATATCCTATTAGATCTATCTCTATAAATATTTATACCTGATATAAAGAACCAAATTTGTCATCGAAAAATTATTCGGCCACCAAGCTTTCACTGATCGTAACATTGGTACATCATTATCAACTAGTAGTAAATCGTCGGCATATAATGCTAAAAATGTTATAGAACCATTTTTCTTTTCCATGTACACATGCTTTCTCGGTATTTTGAATTTTGACTAAATCCAAAAAAATTAATTACTTTGTCAAAACATTTATTCTAACTTTTTGATGCTTGCTTAAGACCATAAACTAATCTTAAGAGTCTACATGCCTTGTTGCCACTGACATTGAATCCATCTGGCTACGATAGATAAACAACCTCTTTTAGATCACTATCAAAAAATGTTGTTTTAATGTCCATCTTCAAATTTTAGCAGTCATATTAAGAATTGAATTTAAGTAGAATCTGAATTGATTTAAACATAATAACCGGAGAAAATGTTTCTTCATAATCAACACCTTGAATTTGATAGAAATCTTCTATCACCAACCTTGCCATATATGTCTCGACCTCTTGATCTGCACCAGTATTTTTCATAAAGATCCAGTTGCAAATGATTGGTTTTACCCTTTAGGTACATTTCCTCAAGTCCAATCTTCGTTCTTCTACAAGGAATCTATTTCGAATTTTATCGCATCAAGTTATAAGGCAGAGTCTTTAATCTCCAAGGCTTGTCAGTATTGTGAGGGGGTCATAGTCGAGCAATGCAATCCTTTTTCTCACCACTGGTGAGGAAACTATAGTATCTTTCTAACATAGGAGATTACCTACTAAACCTTCTAATATGTTGTGTGTCTCCAGGATCTAAATATTTAACTACCATGGGTGTTTCTCATATCTCATCCAAGTCTATCTTACTGCCACTAATTTCTCGATATAGACATTCCTTTTTCAAAATGGTGGATTGCCAAGAAAATATGTATCTTATTCCTCGGTATTATAGAATATGTATCTATGAGAATTACTAGGAAACCCTATAAATTTACATAAACCGATCTTGCCTCCAGTTTTCTAGAGATTAAGTTCTTAAAATATGCTGGACAACCCTAAACCTTAAGATAATTAAAATGGAGTTTCTTGCTAGTCCATAACTCATGATTTAGGAAGAAATTTAGATGGTACAGGAATAAACATATATGTTATGTTTCAAGTACATATCCCTAAAAGGAAAGAGGCAACTTAATATTATTCATCATCGATCGAACCATCTCTAACAAAGTTCGATTTATCCTTTACAGAAGACCATTATTCTGAGGAATATATAAAGGAGTGGCATGAGGGAAAATATCATTCTCTTTTAGGTGCCCTTGGAGTTCATATCTAATATGCTCACCACATCGATTAGATCGAAGTATTCTAGCTCTCTTGCATGTCTGGTTTCAACATCATTCTTATATTCTACGAATTTATTGTAGACCTTTGATTGTGTTTCATAAGATACACATATCCATATCTGAGTAGATTGTAAGTGAATGAAATAAAGTATAAGGATCCACCTTTGGTTTTCTATACATAAAGGATTCTTATAGTTTATGCTTACATAACCAATTAAAACATAACCATATTCAATTTCATAAATTTACAATTATATAATGGTATTATATAGTAATTTGGGCATGTAAAGTAAATAATTCTAATTAAGAGATGTCTTAATTGGAAGAAAGTATCATTTGATGCTTGGATTATAAAATAATGTATTCAAAATAAGAAAATGCATTGGTTAGAAAATCAAAATACACCTTTTTACACTCTTTGAGCATATGAGAAAGAGAACTAAACGTATATGTCTATAGATACTAGTCCTAAGAGTTAAATAACTCTTTTGTTTTTCCCCACAAAATGGGTGCTCGGCCATTTTACCTTGAGACATGATTTATAAGTATATAAATATTTTTGAATCAAAAGTTATAGAAACCCTTGGTTTTAAACTTGTTTAGCAATTTCTCACTTATATATAGCTAGTCTACAATGTAATAGGTAGTTGTCATTTATTTTAGATGCATTATTATTTTCAACAATAAATAAATGGTCATGGTTAGTATACAAACATCAACTTTTGGAGTAGCAAAGAAATAATAAAAATTCACAACGTTTTCATGACAAATAAAATTAAAACCATTACAACAAAAGGGAATAAAACATTATTCCACTAGAAATTTGGAATGAAATAACAATAATATAAAACAAAATCATGCCCACTGGTAAGTTTCATACAGTAATCTCCTATAGCTACGGAAGCTATAGTAGCTCCATTTACAACTAGGAATTTCATGGTCCCTCTTACTATGGGCCTCTTGCTTCTAAGTCCCGTTAATAAATTAAAAAAAAGATTTGGATCCTGTATATAAAACCCAAGAAGAAGCAACTACAGATAAACGGTTTTCTATATAGAAAATTCGTATAGAAGCAAAATTAGATTCCTCCGCTTTGAACGTCTTCAGATAATCTGGACTATTCTTCTTCCAATGTCCTATTTTAGAGAAATGATGACATTCACCTTCTATTCCTTCGCTTTAATCTAACCTTTGTTGCCCTTTGACTTACGCTTTGTCTTCTTCAACCTATTGAATAAGATATTCCCTTAACCAAGGGTAAGCATTTGGTCGATTCCGTTTGTTTTGAGTTAAAAATTGTCAAATTGAATAGGAACTGAAAAAAAAATCAAAACTTAATAGAACCAAGTTAATTTTGGTTAATTCAGTCTATAACCGATTAACCAAAAATGTTATATTATTATTCAAATGATTGATTTTCTCAATGGAAAATATAAATTTATGTTTAGAGATATTTTATTGAGTACTGTCTATGCTTATAAGAAAATTGGAACTATTTTCAATAGGTAAACTTGTTTTTTTTTATCATTAAACCAATTACTAAAACTATTAAAATGCCATAAATTTGACTAATATAATAAAAGTTTGGTATATTCAATTAAATCGATAAGAGGACAAATATATTTTTGCAAACTAAATTCAAACTGATTCAGTTTCATAACCAAACAAAATTACCAAAATGAACTGGTTTGATCGGTTAATTCGGTTTTAATCGGATACTGATCATCCCTACCCTATATATGATTATTGCACTTGGTTCCTTCATAAGATACTCTCGGTTATCTACAACATATTAAGGAGATCTATGATAGTACACTTCAAAGAGTTCATATTGAAGTTCAATATGAACGGATCAAACTGCGGAGCCAGTGATCCAAGAATCAGCTTAGTTTAAATCTCTTTATCAAGATTTATTGCTAACTTAGCCAATCTCTCTATATGCCTAATCATATTGAGTATGTGATCTGGATGAGAATTCCTTCGGTCATTTTCAAATGAAACTATATCCATATGATCTCGCACCTTATGGCATGAGATTGTTTTACCAAAAAATATATTTTGCTTCCAAATGTATATGTCAATATTTCAATTTGATTTAATAATAATAATATCTATTTATATATACTTATTCTCAATTTGTGTGTGTGCCATCCTTGCGCAGAAGGCATGTTAATCTTCTCTATATCATTCTAATGATATTATATATTAAAATATATTTTATCGATCCAATTTATGCAATTAGATATACTAATAATGAAAAATGATAGTTGCTTTTTTTTGATTTAGGGCTTCCCTTTTAACCCGTCCTCCCTTTTTCACTTCATTTGATCCTTTTCCACCAAATCCATTTACATCTTCGCTTACTCTTTTCTTCTCTTTTCTCAGCCTGGATCCAAAAGCAAGATGCTTTGAAATTGTAAGGAGTGCAACCGCTTCTCTTCTTACCCTGATGTCAAGCCATCAACCGCCGCTTCTGTCCTCCAATCTAGTCGCATGCTCGATGATGCTTTTGCATGGCCTCCAATTGCAGACTCAGACGCATTTCCTTCTTTGAGCTTCTCTTCCTTCCACTGTCCTAAAATTTGCATAATTTGAGCTAAATCCTTGTCTTCTCACATTTCTATGTTGCAATTATCCATCCCCTTGTTGATCTTACAATCGTGCTTGAAGTAGACGCTAGAACTTTGATCGATGGAAATATTATTTCTTACTATCATTTTTCAAGCTTCCAGGAAACTTGATTAGTGTTTGAGTCGAATGCTTTGCAATGCAACAGTTCTAAAACCCTTTTGTCCTAAATGCAAATACCCCAAAACCTTGTCATTTCTATTCACCAACAAACCAAGGAATGCTGGTGATTACTCTCCTCATAGATTCGTAATTGAATGTGTTAATGACATAAATATACCTCTAATTGAAGTTATTAAGGAGAGGACCATGTTCTGGCATGATCAACTTGTGGGTTTGTTCCTTAATATCGCCTTCCCTTTTCCTCAATTAAATGTCATCTCGTTCATATTAGAGGCTTAAGGAAAGTATTAAGATGTGGTATGACAACGCTTAATTTTATTTTAAGTTCTCCTCTTCTTATGACAGGAACGTATTAAAAGCTTAACCGACCATTATCAAGGTTCTACTGTACGTAATTTCTAATTGGAGTACCTCTTTTAATTTTTCTCATGATCGGGTACTCTCTGTCCTTGTTTAGGTTCACATCTCAAAAATAAGATCTTCAACCTATGATTGGAACTGATTATTTTATGCAGTATTTAAACCATGCAAAGCAATGGTTCAAGAACTTGGAAGGCAAGCTCAAGATGGCCTTGAAGGAAACTCCAAAAGTTTGAAGTTCCAAAGTGACTAAGGAAAGCTGTTGGTACTAAGCGGTCAGGATAAGGACTCAGTACAAGTGGTTTCTCCTATGATGTTTTTGGCAATTATGCTTGTGGTCAAAAGATAGATCTACATGTCTCAGGGCCCATATCTAAAGAAGTAAATTGAACAACTTCAAAACTGGCCAAAAAAGGACAAATACAAGACAAAGCTAAACCTTTCGGCAGTGGAATGTTCTCCCTAGCCAAAAATATTCTTGAAGCCCCAAGATTTGAGGATGGAAGATGAAATGAAGGAAAAGTTAATGATTTGCACAAGTCGAAACCACTTGGATCCGACATGATTCATGTTGGTACCAACATGATTTTTTCTACCGAAAGAATTCGTCTTCCATTCTACATGGATCTACATATTTGCCGGGTCTTTACTGATCTGGCAGCTCTGGTGGGCAATTCCTCTATGAATATCGAGTCTAGTGAAACTACTGGAAGACTTTTGGCCATTCTCTTCTTCATCTTCTATCTCTACTCGCATATTGTCACCTAGAGGCTTACTTTTGCTTTTCCTTACTTGAAAATTAATTATAAAGTTTCTGTACTCATGATAAATAAAATCTATAATATGATTAAAATGGACGTGGCTATAAACATTGTCGAATCACTATTAAAATTCATGTCTTTAACTGTTCTTTTTGTTATTACTACTTAGATCTAATCTCTTCTATTTGATTGGGGTATTATTCCACTTTTGACTCAACATTTTTAGTGCTTCCATTGAGAATAGAGCTTTCGAGGAATAGATCTTGCTTTTATTTTGGATTAGAGCATCCAAAAGTTGGATGTAGAGCTTCTTTTTTTGATTTGAATATTTGATTGCAGAACTAACGGTCCATATGAGATCCGGTAAATCTGGAGCAGTTGTAGGTGAAGAAGATGATTCCTCCCACCATAATAAAGAAACTAGCTAGCCATTGAATGTGGTGCCATGGCCCTCAGCTCCTCTAGAGATAGTGTCAAAAGTCGAGTTTGATAGGATGATGTTGGAGTTAAATCAGAGAATGGCAGATAACCAAAAGGCGCTTATTGAGAACATGAATGCTAGCATCGCATTGTTAACTCAACAGTCCTAAAGGCAAAGGAAAAATTGCATGAACGCATTACCGACAACTGAAGAAGAGAGTTCCTCTTCCTCTGATCAGAACAAGAGAGACTGGAAGCAAAAGTTAAAGGAGTAGACTACAGCGGCACCATGGATGGTAGTTAGAGGAAGTGGTTAAGTTTTGGCTAGAGCTAGACCACTTTGTACCGAAAAATTTTAGTTCGATGTCGAGAGGAATTGGGATGACCCTAAGTTACAGCAACTTTATGCAGCCAGCTTGGAAGATAGCGAAGATGATTTGCAGGACATTAGCAATGACATTGGACTAAATGTTGGGGTGCAGGATGATGGTGCTCAAACAACCTCCACAGAGCCGGGTATGCGTTAAGAAAATATCCACAGGAGTGGCTCTCTTAGAGACAGGAGGGCCTAGATGGCGTTAAGCGAATCAATACTACTTGTAGAGTCAAACTCTTGAGGATGCTCCAGTAGTAGTTCTTGAATCACCAAGCCAATAAGGAATATATTGGCATTATGGTGAAGAGGCTGGTGAATGAAAAGCTATGGAGGAAGAATGAAGAGTAGGGTTTTGTGCCTAACAAAACCCTATTCACGGAAAATTTCCTAAGAGAGGAATATCCTAAAAGGTCCACAATGCCTCAATCTCGTTGTACAATGGGATGACCGATCCCAACCAACATCTATTTAAGTATGAATGGCACATGGATGGTGCATAGAGACAAATGCAGTTTAGTATAGGTATTTCCCTAACTTTTTGGATGGATTTGCATCAATCATGTTCACTCGGCTCCCATCGAAGTTCATTTCCACTTTTGAAGAGTTAGCTAAGAAGTTTTTGGAGCAGTTCATGCAGCATGTTGCTCCACCCTAGGATGTTATGTCCTTATCGGGTATTTCTCAGGAACCTATAGAGTCGTTGAAAGGCTTTTTTAAACAAGTTTAATAATGTAGTGATAGAATTGAGTAATCCAAAGGAGGATTGGTGTTAATGGCTTTGATCCGAGGGATGCATCCGGATATGGATTTTGGTAAATGGCTGAGGATGATGTAGCTAACTACCATAGAGGAGTTCCACAGAAAGGCTTATATGATACAATAGCCTATTATTTTTGTTTAATGATAATAAACATATATGTATATATATTTGTTTAAATGTTTTTGTTACTGTATTATTTTATTTTTTCACATAATTGAATAAATATTTGTTGAATGAAATAAATAACTCAGAATTCAGATTCAAACAAATATATTATTCAAACAAATATTTTATTACAAATTCAAATGGTACAAATTTGAGCTCTCACTACATTTATACATTTCCAATTGTAAATTACAACACATTTTCACTTTAAATTTTTTTCTTACATATTACATCTCACTACATATTCACTCAACACTCGTATTTTTATCTTCAACTTAGTGCCAGCCTGAATCCAACATCTGAGCTATCTGCAAAATAAACATTAACGTAGTGAAATTGAAAAAGAAAATATTTTGCAATGCAAAATAAAGTGTGTTTTTAAAATATTACTTGCCTCGATTATTTGGGTTGTTTGTCATCATTTTCTTTTTAATTCAACTTACACGAACAACTTATGACATGCACAGTGTATGGCTGTACATGACATAAGGTCGTGCACACCGATATACATTTTCTTGTTAAAATCGCAGGCGTAGGTGAGCATAAGGTCAAACCCAAGCAAAATCTGGATTCAACTCAGGTGTAATATAAAAACAAACATCACAGAATGCACATGTACAAAGTATAATGCACGTATGAACAAGCAGTTCACATATGTGTATAGTGAATGCAACCAGAGCACTTGAAGTTCAGTGGCAACCAAACAAGAATGAAGCAAAAAAGCAATGCAATGCAATCAAACAAGGTCAGGCACCAGCATGAATGGTCAAAACAGTGTGAACATACATATATACATAATACATGAAGGCCAAACCAGACTTGACTACATTAACAAAAGTGCATCAGTCTCAAAAAGTCCACACATGCATTCAAGACCACAAGATCAATATGAATGCAAATCCAAAAATAATATAACCAGACTGCAACATGAAGTCTCAAATCAAGGCATGTACAAAGTGCACCACACAAGGCAACATGAAATTAGTTTGAATCAAATCAAGTAAGAGCTACAGTTCAAGTCCACAACAACAACATGCAACTACACCAGACAGAATAAAGTGCACAGGGGCTCGAAGCAATTGCAAGGAACCAAACTTCAGACATATACATATGATGACCAGACTCCAAAATGCAATAAAAAGTGCAACATGAAGAATTGATTGCAACTGGGAAGTTTAGCTCGAAGAAACTCAAGATCTGACATAATGCAACATGAAGACCAGTTGTCATAATCCATGGTTAAAATGCAACCAAACTTTATTCAAAGTGCACCAGACAATAAAAAAGGCAAGAACATGCTCACAAGGTCAAATGGTCTAGTTTGAATACAACATAGGGTCACCCATGTATATACATACAGACCGTAATTTAACTTAAAGCAAAATGTCCAAGCAACCCAGCAAAACTAACCAAGCTCCTATGTAAGTTAAGTTTTAAACATATAGTATAAATATACATTGGAGCATGTATCAGTTTAAATATGAAAGCAACATATGGTAACCCAGCAAGCAGTGTATGAAATTCAAGGAAATGAATATGGAATTCGACAACAAATATGTAATAGTCCAGACGGTGGTGAACACAACACAAGCCTACACATATACACAAGTGACTCGAGAATCATAATGCAGACACATGAATGAGAATAAGCACGGTGACATATATACGTGCACTAATCACACACATATATACATAAATATATGTATGTATATGGATAAAGCAGTTTAAATTTTTCAAAAAACAGTGAAGCCGTTTACATGTGTTTAGATGTTTACAGTAAAAACAGTTGCAAGTCACAGTTCAAAGTAAAGAAGCAGTTTTTAAAAAAGAAATAATCAAGCCATGGATAGTTATCACCTATAAGTTGAATAAAGTCATTGATATTGCAATGAATTCAATCAGAGGTCATATGTTGATAACGTGATGAATAAGTCATAGCAGAAAGGAACAGAACCAAGTCAGTTTATCTCAAACATCAAGTGTCGAAGTCATATGAGCAAAAGGAACGAAACAGACTCAAAGAAATTCAAGCAATGCCAAGTAATGAACAAGTAAATTTCATCAATGTTTGATCAAAAAATTTATGGCCAAGCAAAGAAATGGACAAATTCAAACAGAAATATGTGAATGAGAATTTAGGGATTTAATCTCTATAAAAACCCAGTTCATCATTAGCATATTTTCATTCGAGTTCAAGCAAAATCAAAGAGCAAGCATCGAAATAAATCACGAACCAATCCAGAACTCAAATCAAGTCGAGTATAAGTATAAATCTAAAAAAGGGAAACATGTACCAATTCGAATTAAACTGGACAATTGGAGCAGCCACAAGCCTATCAAATCCAGAGAATCGATTGACAAGGCAAATCGAAGTAAATTCATCACTGAAATCGATCGAGTCGATTCGGCAACTTCAATTTATCGTTAAACCTAATTCCAGAACGAAGAGAAACAAGTGGCCGCAAAATAAAAGAGAAAAGTGGACGAATATTTCTATTCTTATTTTAATTGGGCCGGTGTTATTTAAATTATATTGGGCTTAAGTTTTATAATAGGGTTTAGTTTATTTTTTTTATTTGTAATTTCCTTTTATAATTGTATAACTTTCTAGTTGTGTAACTAGGTACAAACTACGTACCGTAGTTTGAGAATTCGCAACTCAGTGGCTGAGTTGTGGTAGGATTTTGAGCTTAGGTTAGGTTAGTCAAGTAGCGAGTGTAGTAAATTTACGTATGTAAGCGTCTGACTACTTAATTTCTAGTAGAAACCTTGGGGGCGGTATATAGGCAGGTTTTTGTCGAAACTAGGTAAATTTATGTGTGATTTCTACTACATTACTTTTTGTTATTGTTTTTATTTCTGCATTAATTTTATTATTAGTAGTATCGTTCTATTCAACACCCCCTATGGTAAAAACGATCCTACGAATGGTATCGGAGCGAGATTAATAGCATAGATGTCTAACCCTGGTTGTAAATCTAGCGAGAGTCGGTCTAGTATTATTTCCCCTATTTTGGTGGAACGGATTTTTTAAATTGGAAATTAAAAATGGAATTTTATTTAAAATCTGTTAGTTCTAAATGTTGGGATATTATTGAAAATGAGTGTGATATAGTAGACAATAAAAATACTTCGATTAATGCTCTTTCTATTCATATACTGTATTCTCATATTAATCGAGATAATTTTAACTATATCTCTCATTGTGAAAATGCACAGGAAATTTGGAAGAGTTTTAATGCAATATATGGTGCAAAAGTCAACAATGGTGAGAAATCCTCGATAATCGACTCGGTTGAAGAAACGTGCTTGACAGGATTTGCAAAAGACAGCAGTAATGAAGATTCAATAACCGATGAGATAGGTTATTTTTCATTCAATGATTTAGTTCACTTGTGCCGAAAACTAATTGAAAATAATGAAGCTCTTGAGATGAAAATTAATAAGTTGAAAAGGGAACAATCTAAACTATGTCAGAAAAATAATGATTTAGAAAATGAGTTTAAAAATATAAAGAAAAATAAAAATTCTAATTGCAAAAGATGTTTGTACTATGAAAAAGAGTTTTCCTATTTTCATGAAAACTTTCAAAAGTTAGAAAATGGAATTTTAATTCGAGAGAACAAAACTGAGTTGATTTGTAAAAATAGTATTTTGCAAAAGAGTTGGGTTTTAAGAGGTCGAAAAGTTCTAAATGTGCGATTTTTGAAAAGAAATTAAATGAGGTTAACGAAAATTTCAAAACCCTTGAAAAAGAAAGCATGATTTTGAGTAAATCTTAAATTATTCGATTAAATCACGAGTTTGAAAAGGAGATTGAAAAAATCAAGGATTTTGAAAAAATCGAATTTAAAAAACTCCAACTCTTTGAAACTGAAATGTTAGAAAATGAGACTAAAATTAGTGAGCTTGAAAATGAAAATATGAGCTTGAAAATGAATAATTTTAAAAAGAGAGATAGTACCATTAGTTGTCATTCGAAGCTAATAAATGAAAATAAAATTTTAAAATCTAAAGTTAATAAACTTAAGTTGATTACTTAAAAAATTTCCACTAGAGAAAAATCATTTAATATGCTCTTATAAAATCAACACTTCGTGAATAAAAGGAAAGGATTCGGATTTGCGAAAGCGTCAAAATGTGAACAAACAAACAATAACACTGTTAAGGGGAAAAGTATGACACCCAAATGCGTAAAGTGTGGAAATATTGGACATGGAAAGAATAATTGTCGAAATATATACAAATACAAAACTTTTAAACAAATATGGATTCCAAGAAGTACGAACATCAATGGTTTGACATTTAAAATAATTTGGATTCCCAAGGGTACAACTGTAGATGCTAATGGTTTGTTATATGGACAAATTTGGGTACCGAAGATTTCAATTAATAATTATGGTTTTCCTATATCCTTAGTTAGACCACTTACCTACTCCAAAATTTAGACACATAAGTAGGCTAAGGAACAAATTTGATGAAGATAGATTTCGAGTTGTTCTAGGTGATTGATATACTAAAATTTAAATGTTCTTTAGCCTGTAAAGATTAGATGAAGATCATCGCATTTCCGATATCATGGCATCGAAGGAAAGTGAGGTATGATCTCTTAACTCAATTTTGTTCACATATTGTTAACTATGTTTTGATCGACATTGTTGAAGTATTTCTGCCATATCTTGAACATCTCAACTTTGATTTGTAAAATTCTTGAAGTTCTGGAAAGATAATACTACAACTTTTATGTTTTAAGTTTTTATTAATTCACTTTGGAATGTCATGAAAAACTACTTTGACAGATTCTTTTGAATGTGTGTTTTTGCTCAATATAGATTACTTTACTTGTGCTTGATATAAATGGAATGCTAAAAATTTAAAAAAAAAATTCAAGTGTTGAGGGGTACACGTTTTTCTTATACACCACTATATATCACCATAAGTACCTCAAATACAAGTGGTATCTGATGTCATCTCATGTTGAAATCATTTTTGCATTTATTTAATTATTTATATTGATTTTCAACTAGAAGTCATTTTCACAAAACCCCTTATAGAAAATTAATTTTCTCTTATGTTAATTTTTGAAACTTGGGTTTTCAGCATGATAAAAATGCTCTAGTTTATTTTGGTAAGAGATTTACTGTAGAAAAGATAACCATTGACTAACCGAATCTTTTGGAACTTATCAAAAATGTTATATTACTTAAAAAGTGACGGATAGTGATTAAAATATATTTCATAAGAAGAGGAAGTATAATTATATAATTTCATGAAAATTAAACAAATTTTATAGTTTTTTTATATTAGTACTTATTCCATGATCATTTCTATCACTTTCACCATTCTATAAATCCATATATTATAATATAGTGTGCAGAAATTAGTATTTCAAAATAAAGAAATATTTTTTTTGTAAAATAATTATATCCTAAAGTATTCACTCTCATTTAAAAGTCCTCACGTTTATGCATGGGTGAATTACTTGAATTTCTATACATGGGCTTTCACTCTCTTTTAAAAGTCCTTGCGGTTATGAATGGATGGAATGCATATAAGAAAGGGATAAATATCAAGTATATTCTAATCTCATTTAAAAGTCCTCACAGTTATGCATGGCTAGAAAATATTTGACATATTTTTAAAAAAAAGGGTAACTATTAACCTCATTTAAAAGTCCTATCGGTTATGCATGGTTAGCAAGTGCTTTACATTTTTTTGTATAATATTTGAAAAGGGAAAATGCACAAATTCTTCCTTTATTGAAAATATCAAATTCTTTTCACTATATAAAATTTTCCATAATCCTACCATTTCTCTAAAATGAAGTTTGTTTCTAATTAATAAAATATTATGATTTTTGTTTGATTAATTGGAATTTGAAATTAATATTTCCCTCTTGATTTGATTTTATATTTTTAATCAAAATCGTAGCTATTTCAATTACTATTTTATTTTCGATGATAACAAAAGGAGGAGAGAGGTTAATATTCTGATTTTTGAGCGATATCCTTACTAATTCGGGAGTGTTTTTATTCAAAGTTATTTTAATTAATTTTTCGGTTCTAACTACACGCATCTGTGTAGGGGGAGTTTTGTTATAGTGGGAGTATTCAAATAGGAAAAGCTCATGGAATTCATCAAGACCAAATACATATAATAGATTCAAAATCTTAATATATATTTGTTATCACCAAAAGGGGGAGATTGTAGAATACAATAGCCTATGATTTTTGTTTGATGATAATAAACATATATGTGTGTGTGTGTTTAAATGTATTTGTTATTGTATTATTTTATTTTTCCACGTAATTAAATAAATATTTGTTGAATAAAATATATAACTCAGAGTTCATATTCAAACAAATATTTTATTACAAATTGAAATAGTGCAAATTTTAGCTCTCGTTGCATGTACACATTTTCAATTGCAATACAACTTTGATTACAACTCATTTCACTTTACAGTTTTTCGTACATGTTACATCTGCTACATATTCACTCAACACTGATAATTTTATCTTCAACTCTCTTTCGAAAATTGAAAATATTTTGCAGTAAAATTGAAAAAGAAAATATTTTGCAGTGCAAAATAAAATGTGTGTTTTGAAAATATTATTTGACTTAGTTATTTTGGTTGTTCGTCGTCATTTGATATTTATTCATCTTACACGAACAACTTGTGACATACACGGTGTATCATTGTACATGCCACAAGGTCGTGCACACCGATATAAACTTGCTTGTTAAAATCGCAGGGCCGGGTGAGCACAAGGTCAAACCCAAGCAAAAGCTGGATTCAACTTAGGTGCAATGTAAAAACAAAACATCATAGAATGCACATGTACAAAGAATAATGCATGTATGAGCAAGCAATTCACAAATGTATATAGTGAATGCAACCAGAACACTTGAAGTTCGATGGTAACCAAACAAAGATGAAGCAAACAGCAATACAACGCAATTAAACAAGGTCAGGCACCGGCATGAAAGGTCAAAGTAGTGTGAACAGGCATATATACATGAAGGCCAAACCAGACTTGACTACAGTAACAAAAGTGCACCGGTCTCAAAAATTCCACACATGCATTCAATACCACAAGATCAATATGAATGCAAATCCAAAAACAATATAACCAGACTGCAACATGAAGTCTCAAATCAAGACATGTACAAAGTGCACCAATCACAAGGCAACATAAAAGCACTTTGAATCGAATCAAGTAAGAACTACAGTTCAAGTCCACAATAACAACATGCAACTACACCAGACAGAATAAAGAGCACAGGGGCTCGAAGAAATTGCAAGGAACAAAACTTTAGACATATACATATGAAGACCAGACTCCAAAATGCAACAATAAGTGCAACATGAAGACTTGATTGCAACTAGGAAGTTTAACTCAAAGTAACTCAAGATCAGACACAATGTAACATGAAGACCAGTCATCATAACCTATGGTTAAAATGTAACCAGACTTCATTCAAAGTGCACAAGAAAATAACAAAGGCAAGAACATTCTCACAAGGTCAAATGATCTAGTTTGAATACAACATAGGGTCACCCACATATATACATACATACAGACCACAATTAACTAGAAGCAAAATGTCCAAGCTACCTAGCAAAAATAACCAAGCTCGTATGTAAGTTAAGTTTTAAACATATAGTACAAATATACATTGGATCATGTACCAGTTCAAGTATGAAAGCAATATTGGGTAACCCAGCAAACAGTGAATGAAATTCAAGGAAATGAATAAGGAATTCGACAACTAATATGCAATAGTCCAGACAGTAGTGAACACAACACAAGAGCCTGCACATATACACAAGTGATTCAAGAATCATAATGCAGACACATGAATGAGCATAAGCATAGTGACATATATACATGCACTAATCACATACATATTTACTTACATATAAGTACGTATGTACATGGAGAAAACAGTTTAAATGTTTCGAAAATATCGAAGTAATTTACATGTTTTTAGATGTTTATAGTAAAAATAGTTGCAAGTCATAGTTCAAAATAAAGAAACAGTTTTAAAAAAAGAAATGATCAAGCCGTGGATAATTATCATCTATAAGTTGAATAAAGTCACTGATATTTCAGTGAATTAAATCAGAGGTCACGTGTTGATAACGTGCTGAACAAGTCATAGCAGAAAGGAATTGGAACCAAGTCAGTTTATCTCAAACTTCAAAGTGTCGAAGTCATAGGAGTAAAAAGAACGAAACCGACTCAAAGAAATTCAAGCAACGTCAAGTGATGAGCAAGTCAGTTTGATCACATCGTTCGATCAAAAAACGTATAGCCAAGCAAAGAAATGGACAGATTCAAACAAAAATATATGAATGAGAATTTAGGGATGTAATCCCTATAAAAACCTAGTTCATCATCGGCATATTCTCATTCGAGTTCAAGCAAAATCGAAGAGCAGGCATCGAAATAAATCATGAACCAATCCAGAACTCGAATCAAGTCGAGTATAAGTATAAATCGAAAAAGGGAAAACATGTACCAATTCAAAGCATGAATTAAACTCGAAAATTGGAGCAGCCGTAAGCCTATCAAAGCTAGAGAATCGATTGACAAGGAAAATCAAAGTACATTCATCACTGAAATCGATCGAGCTGAATTGATGACTTCAATTTATCACTAAACCTTAATTCCAGGATGAAGAGAAATAAGCGGCCGTAAAATAAAAGAGAAAAGGGGGCGAACTTTGCTATTCTTATTTTAATTGGGCCGGTGTTATTTAAATTATAATGGGCTTAAGTTTTATAATAGGGTTTAGCTTTGTTTGTTTTTTTATTTGTAATATCCTTTTAAAATTGTATAACTTTCTAGTTGTGTAACTAGGTACAAACTACGTGGCGTAGTTTGAGAATTCGCAACTCAATGGCTGAGTTGTGGCAGGGTTTTGATCTTAGAGTTGGGTTAGTTAAGTAGCGGGTGTTTCAAGTTAATGTGTGTAAGCGTCTGACTACTTAATTTCTAGTAGAAACCTTGGGGCAGCACGTAGGCAGGTTATTGTCGAAGCTGGTAAATTAGTGTGTGATCTCTACTGCATTACTTTCTGTTATTGTTTTTATTTCCGCATTAATTTTATTATTATTAGTATCACCCTATTCACCTCCTTCCGCACTCTCTAGGGTGAAAGCGATCCTACAAGGCTAATCAGATCTTACACTTGGAAGAAGTAGGCTTGGTTTCTAAGTAGGCCGGTGGTGGACAACCGAAAGAAGTAGTATAGAGTAATGTTGCTATAAAAAAATCGATGAGAGCACTCGTAATGTTGCTGTGAATGTGGGTGATGCTAATAACTAGAAGAAAAGAAATTAGGGCACTGGAGGTATGAGGAATAATGCCAAAAAAATCCAAGAAATATGAGAGCAGAGGAATATTCGTCTTTGAATGATACGATCGAAAATATCTAGCTTGCTACACAAGGGATAGAGAGATATAGAAAGTCGCCTCGGAAGGAGGCGACAGAAGCTAAAAGATGCTTAGGGAAATATTGTTACTTCCACGAGACACATGGGCACAATACCAATGAGTGTCGTCATTTAAAAGAAGCAATTAAAGAGTTGATCTGTAAGAAAAACTATAGCAATATTTCAAGGATCTACAGGATAGGGACAAAATGTTGAAACCCAAGGGCTGAATACTTAAGGGAATCAGCCTGGACCTAGGGGAGAGGGCTTTAGGAGACCCATGTAACATCCCTCACTTCTAGACTCGAATATGAACACTGATGATGTTGCGGTCACCACCAAAAATATCTTCCAACGGCGAAAGTGAGTTCAGCATATTCAAATATAATCTAAGTAAACTGAGAAGCTAAATATATTTATTACTTAGAAACCATTTTAATATCTATTATATATATCATCTTCAAAATTAATCCAAAAGTCGTGGCCATGAGTGGTCAAATAACAATAGGAAATAACATAGTAAAGAATCGGGTCATCATATGATGATGCTGCCTAAACTCATTTTTTTCGAAAATAACTTCTTTATTTGCTAATAAAGCTTCTTGCACTGTCTTCGATCTGCATATTGCAGCTTCTAATATAAACATGTTGTTGATGCCAAAAGTGGCATACCATCCAAATATGACTTTCTTTGGGATTATATCTAGTGAAAATAACAAGTAAATGCAGAAAAGCGTAAAAAAGTAAAGAGACACAAGATTTTTACAGTGACTCAACAATCTTTGGCCTACGTCAACTTTATAGTTTTATTGATAATGAATTTGAGAGAGAATTCAAGTCGCTAGCATAAGGGATTGAGAGGTTTATAAACTTAGAACTGCCAATAGTATCTGCCTAAGTGACAATTATGAGTGTTATCCAACATTTTGACCCGGCTATATCTGAACTGACTGGACAAGTTAAACTCGACTGTCATCAAGGCCAGTAGTCCAGAGCAATGATTTTGGGATCTAAAAATCAAACATAAATGATAATATGAAGCAGAAGCATGAAATCTTACTACTCCCCGAAGAGGGATCGGGTACGATTCATATTCAACACTACGGATCATTTCGTATCGATTCCACAACTCAATTTTGCAGCGATGATCGATCAATAACTCAAAATATACGCATTCTATCAACATGAAACTTAGACTACAAGCTTACTAAAACATGTGGAACACCCCCTAGGGATCGCATTCCAATTGGAGTAAGTTAAAGGGATCCGCATAACTCCCTTTGGAGGGATCGGCAGAAATCAGAATTCAAGGAACGCTACTTCAAGGAAAATACGACATCTCACAAATCATATGTCAGAATTGTACGAAATTTTGGGAGCAAGTAGCTAACATCATGGGACATCCCTTATAGGGTTCACAGCCTATTTGGATGCACTAATAGGGATCGGTACCGATCCTATTATGAGCCCCAATGTGCCTGTAAATTTTTAGATAGCCTGGTCTTGGTCCCCCGAACCTTCTGCCAAAATTTTAGTCCGGTCCGTGCATGTCTTCCCATAAAAATACAGCAGGCATGGCATCAAAAAAGGGATCTGCTTTCTCTGCCGAGGCTCTGACATTTTTATTCTTAACTTTTGTACAAGTGCATCTTAGCTAATTCAAAAATTCTTGTAATCATAATCAAGTGCAAGATCAATAAAAATATGAAGTTGATATAGGCCTAGATTGCCGAACCACTATAAAAATCTATGTGTTCATTTATGATATTAGCTCTATTTTAATTTCATTCTTTACTTAATCTCTACTAGATTCTATTAGGTGTTGACGCCCATTTTTGCGTTAACATTTTGGTGCTTTCACTGAGAACCAAATTCTCAGCTTCATTAGATCTCATCATCTACTTGTGAATTCCCATATTCGTGAGATAGATCCAATGTTCTACCGATAAACTTCCTATTCTACCCAGATTCGAAGGAAATCTAAAGGAAGCTGATAGCCATAGTTAGAATAATTAAATCAACTTCCCATGGAGTTGAAAGAAATTATGATGATAGTGTTCTTGTTTGGAGTTATTCATGTGTTCACGTCCATTTGGAAGGGATCGGATTCACTCATGTATGCAAGTTCTTGGGGTCAAATGCTAAAGTTTGCACTCAAGTAGCTAAAGGCCGATCCCTCTCTCAAGGCCAAAATGGCTGATCCCTCTCTCAAGGCCATCATGATCGATCCTTCCTTCTTGGGGTCTAGCATCAATCCCTTCATGACCGACCTCTAAATACATATACATGCTCAATACCTATCCCTCCAAAGACATCAATATCGATCCCTTCGAAGCAGCTATATTGATCCCTTCAATATATATGTATACCGATCCCTCCGGTGTATATACTAATCCCTCTATAAGGTGTATATACCGATCCCTCTATAAGGTGAATATATCGATCCCTCTCCAAGGTGTATATATTGATCCCTCTCTAAGGTGTGTATATCGATCCCTCTACAAAGTATATATACCGATCCCTCTATAAGATATACATAATGATCCCTCTCCAAGATATGTATACCAATCCCTCTACAAAGTATATATACTGATCCCTCTACAAGGTATATATATCGACCCCCTCCAAGGTGTATACACTGATTCCTTTAAAAAGATATGTATATCAGGGTATAAGGGATCAAGCGACAGTTGTTAAATTGCACCAAGAAATTGACAAGGGACTCCTACTCAAACGATACACCCAAAGGTTGGAGAACCGAGATGATATGACACAAACTAGGATCGGTTACTAGATCAGGCTTCTAGGGTAGATTACGACTTTTCTCAACCGAGTAGCTTCCAAATGCCTGATTTTCCAGCTATGATATGATGGCTTGTGTGATGACCGCCCTACGCTGCTTATTATGTCATCTCAAAGTATAGCTAGCCCTTATCAAAGTCGAATCTAAAGTAGTCACCCATTCGACTTGAAGCAAGCCTAGGAAGTTCTGGCCCAAGGTCAAACTTGGATAAAATCCAGATTTTTTCCAAGCAAACACCAGTATGACTCCAAGCAAACCAGGGGCTGACTCAAAGCAAATAGTAAAATTTCTCGGGTTGGACTCCAAGTAAATTATCATCAATCCGTCACACACTCGACAATCAAGCATACAACATTTACAAGCATTGTAACTTGATAGCGGACCGGACTAACAACGGCTGGAGCACTTCCTCCAATCAAAGCCCATTCACTAGACTCATTCAATATGCAGAATATCCCAAGAGATTCGATATGCCATCTATGTTGGCATATTCTGGAAACACACACTCCCAAGTGCATCTCGTGAAATATGAAAGGCACATGAATTCCGCCAAAGCAATGAACGCGATTAAATGTTGATTCTTTCCCATATTCCTCGAGGAAGTAGCGATCGATCATGTGATTTATGCTATTATCACCCAGGTCCATCTCCTTGTTTAGTCAAATGGCTAAGGGGTTCACCAAGCAATTCATAATGCATGCGACTCGCCCAAAGGATGCGATGTTAATATCCAACTTATCCCAAGCGCCAGATGAGTAGCTTAAAGACTTTTATCAAAGTTCAACGCCACCATCACTAAAGTGAGCAGTCCAAGCAAGAATATCACGATAGTGGCGTTGATAAGGGGAATCGACTCCAAGGCAGACTTTGGCGACTGGTAAGCTAGAGAGCCTCATCGACCTTGGATCAATTCTATTACAAAGTGAAGAAGAACCTAAGAAAGGAGGAGGTACAGTATACTAGAAGAAAGAACGTTGTAGGCCCGTTGGCTAAAGAAATTTAGAGTAAGAGCAACATTGAGGATTTAGATGATGAATTAGAATCTAGGAGACAACATAAAGCCCCAAAATTCAACTCATATACCCCTTTGAACGATTCAATTGAAAACATATACATGGAGACTTACGACTCGGAGCAATACTGGAAACCAGCCTTGAGAGAATCCACCGAAACCCAAAAGATGTTCGGGTAATGTTGTATATTCCAAGATACACACGGTCATAACACCGGCGATTGTAGACACCTCCGAGATGTGATTGGAAAGCCAATCCAGAAAGGAAAGTTCAAACAATATGTGCAAGCCCCACAGAATGTAACATCCAATGCCTGTCAATAAAGAACTTTGATTATCAATTGGATCATTGACGGTCGATATCCCATTGAAAGGAGCTAGGGCCAAAATGGAATGGCGAGCACACGACACTGCTTCACTTATCAATAAGATTTATTTCAAATTCAGTTATGTTGTGAACTATGAGCAAATTGAATTAAACTACTTGCATATGATGCAGCTAACTAAGTACCTAGAGTTGGGCACCAACCAACCTCCATAGACCATGATCGGACCTTCGAAGCATCACAAGATGAGCATGATTTAGCCGCTCATTAGATACCAGATGCCCCTAACTTGAGGCAAGGACTCAAAATGTGAAGTGTATGTCACTCGACTACCCACTTCCTACTCCGTGCTTCAATTCTAACAGAACATCTATGCCTTACTCTGAGCCGAACAAGGTCAGAATCTGATACAAAGTGGACATGACTGACCGTCCACTCATCAACCTCCACGCTAGACTTGAAGACCGGAGAAACACTCAAAGTGGATGCAACCCGACTATCCACTTCCACCTCATACCTGAAGTTTGCCAAAATATTTATGCCCCTCCTAAAGCTCAGCACGACCGAGGTCCAATTAAAGTGGATCCGATTTGACCATCCATGCATTAACTCCTGCCTTGGAAATAGGAAACAGTCTGGAAGCTTGACATAAAGTACACATGATTGACCGTCTATTCATCAATCATCGCCCTCGACATAAGGACACGACTGAAATGTAAGGTGGATGTGACTTGACCGTCCACCCAACTACTCTCTCTTGTGACCTACTGGGAGCAGTACAAAGCAAATTGGACACGGTTTGACCGTCCATCAACCAACTCTAGTCCTGAGAGCATGGACTGGAGTATAAACACCAAATGGGTGTGACTAACCACCCATCGACCAAATCTGGTCCCCAGAGCAAGGACCAGAGTATAAACATCAAACGGGTGTGACTAACCACCATTGTAGAACTCTGGTCCCTAAAGTGTGTACTAAAGGACAAACATAAAAAGACGGATGAGATTCGACCGTCCATCGATCTACTCTAGTCCCTAGAGCGCGGACTAGAGTATAAACATCAAATAGGTGTGACTGACCATCCATCGACCAACTTTGGTCCCTAGAGCACGGATTGGAGTATAAACATAAAATGAGTGTGACTGACCACCCATATAAAACTTTGGTCCCAAGAGTGCAGACCGAAGTATAAACATAAAATGATGGACGCGGTTCGACCGTCCATCGATCAACTCTGGTCCTTAACGCACAGAACAGAGTATAAACATCAAACAGGTGTGACTGACCACTCATCATAAAACTCTAGTCCCCAACGTGCAGACTGGAGTATAAACACAAAAATTTGGATGTGGTTCGACCATTTATCGATCAACCCTGCTTCCTAGAGCGCGGACCAGTGAATAAACATCAAACGGGTGTAACTAACCACCCATCATAAAATTCTAGTCCCCAAAGCATGGACCAGAGTATAAACACAAAAAGTGGACGCAGTTCGACCATCCACTCCTCAACTCTTACCCTTTACTTGGGGGAAAACACATAAAGTGGATGCGATCTGACCATCTCCTCCCCTGCTCAAGCTGGAAGTTCTTTAAAGCACTTATCTTACTCCTAAGGCTCAGTAGACATAGGATCCAAATGGAAGCGGGCATGGTACGATCGTCCATGCATTGACTCCTGCCCTGGATGTAGGGGCAGTTTGAGCTCCCAAGCCTCAATTGGACATGATTCAATCGTCCAATCCAAAGAGGATGTGATATGTCCATCCATGACCTTGTTTGTGCCTGAGGTACAATGAACTATCCAAGCCTTACCCAGACATCGAAGAACCCAAAATCCAAACCAAGACATGGACGTGGTTCAATTGTCCAGTAAATAACTCTAGTCCCCTTATGCGATTTGGAGCATAAACACATATTGGGTGTGGTTCGACCACTCACCAACAAACTCTTATCACCAAAATACGTATATGAGTATAAACAAATAGATGAGTGTCGTTCGACCACTCAATATTCTAGAAACTCTGACCTAAACTTGACATGAGGAGAATAAACTCACTACAGATGGAATTTGAAAGTCCACAAACTAATTCTGCTAACCCAAGAATGGAAATGAGAGTACAAACTACTACAAGCTGAGTACGACATATTAATATAGCTCTAGCTGGGTGATCTTTACAACATAAGGCAACCACTACAAAGAGGCCGTAATACAAAACCAATCAGAACGATGTTCAAAGTTACCCGTGACTAAATATATCATACCATCAGATCGAGAGTCAATATCAATCTGCACCAACCATAAATGAATATGATCTGAACGTCTAACGAATTACTTCGATCACTAGAGCATGGATAGGAGAATAAACCACAAATGAGTGTGACTTGATCATTAATTCTCCAGCACCCTCCTTCGATCCATCAAGTGGAGTATGAAACCGAATGAGCATGACCCAACTACACCTAAGCCAACTCTATCCCTAGATCTGGTAGGAGAATATGAATCGAAATTGATGCGACTAACTGTCCAGCTCTGAATGAATGCGATGCAACTATTCATTCATTGGCTCTTACCATGATCCAACTGGAAGAGCAATACAAAACGGACGTAGCTCGACCATCCGCACACTAATCCTTGCCCTTGGTCTGGCAGGGACGCATCAATCACTTATTGGACATAACTTGCCTTACTACTTATCGACGTATGGCCTAGACTTGAAGGCACAGGCGAAAAACAAGGTGAATGTGAACCTACCATTCATAAATCAACTCAAAGTCTTAGGAGCTTAGGTGGGAGTATAAACATGATTAGGACGAGACTCGACCATCCATGTAGTACATTTGTCAACCTAAGACTGGGTTTTGGAAGTGTGATCATCCAAAGACTGACTGCAATAGCTCAATACTATGATTCATACCTAGAGTTTATAATGACTTGAGGCTACATCTGAAAGGTTGCCTAGAGATAGAATCATCGAATCAGTGCCCAAGCTCATGGACAACTAATCGTCGCTCCAACATAAACAAGGAGTAATGGATCATGAGTATGTTGAATGGAAAGCATGTTACTTGAATATACAAGTAGATTCAAACTCAAAGAAGGATCCAGCTATACAGTTGCACGTAGCACGAGGCTGGACCCTATTCAACATTTGATTCAACGTGCTTCTAAGCTTGATCTTCGACCATTTATAGATAATCACTCAAAGCACTTAGAGCCATTCACTAACAGACTCAACAGCTCATGACAAGACTTTAGGATTCGACCAGAGTGACGGTCATCATTGACCGTTCCAACCAGATTTCACGTTGATTATTATGCAAAACAGTTACGTTTGAACTCAAGGATCAGCTATCAGCATATAGGAATCTAACGTTCATATTCAAGATCAATCAGGCCATATGTTACAATTCGTACAAGTACAAATATGCTAATCTATTCAAATTTGAAGTGGTAAACTCTGGTTCAAGGCCATATGCTAGTTCAAGTATGCAATTCATATGTGGCAAGTTCCATTGTTTGATTTCAAGTTCACATGGTATTATATGTTCATGTCAAATCAAAAACTGCTAACTTCAATTAAAATATGGGATCGAAACCGATCTCGATGCTTGGGAAAATCCATTTAAGCATTCTTCATCTTACAACATAAGGCCAATATCAAGCAACAATACCATAATTGGTTCTATAAAGATATAGACAAAAAAGATGAAGAAGTGGAGCCAAGAGAGTCCAAGGCTACACCCATTGAGCTAACAATCGACACATGGTCAGCTATGATGACCCATCATTGGTCTAGAAGATTGGATCACAGTTCAGTGCAATGATGATGAAGGAATTAGCTGGTTTTCACTGAGCGAATCTTGATATGTTCACTTGGACCTATTCTGACATGCGTGTGACCTCGCCGACTATCGTGAGCTATGATTAAATATCGACCCGATGCATATCCGTATGAAACAAAAAGAAATTCTGCATGGATCCAGAGGGATTTGCTGCACTTAAAGAGGAGGTGGATAAACTCAAAAACAATAGGTCTACCCGTGACACCCTTTAACCAAAATGGGTATCCAATCTAGTTCTTGTGAGAAAAGCTAATGGAAAACAGCGGACATACGTCGACTACTCTTACCTGAACAAAGCAAGCCTGAAATATAGCTTTCCACTTTCAAAGTTCGACTAGCTGGTAGACTCAACCGCTATATATGAACTGCTTTCATTTATGGATGCGTACACCAAATACAACCAGATCCTGATGCACGTCCTCGACTAGAAGAACACCAAATTCATTACCGATTTATGGCTATATCATTATGCCATGATGTCATTTGAACTAAATAATGCTGAAGCTACTTACCAAAGATTGGTCACATGGATGTTCAAAGACCAGATCAGGTGATCGATGGAAGTATATGTAGATGATATGCTCATATGTCACGATGATCAAACGATCATATCGATGACTTAACGGAGATGTTCAATGTTATACGAAAATATGGAATGAAACTAAATCCCTTGAATTGCTCTTTCAGCGTTGCATCAAGGAAATTTTGAGGTTTCATTGTCAACTCTTGTGGAATCGAAGCCGATCCTGAGAAGATTCACGCACTTCAAAACATCTAGGAACCGAATATGATTAAGCAGGTATAGAGCTTAATGATAAGATTACCGCCCTAAGCCGCCTCATCTCCTAGGCCAACAACAAGTGTATTCCTTTTTCGACTGGATTAGGAGAGGGAAAAGGAACTTTGAATGGATGCAGGATTACATATATGCATTTTAAGCTCTAGTAGATCACTTAAAGAGACCTGCCATCCTATCCAAGTAACTGGATCGTGAAAACTTATACATCTATTTGGCTGTGTCGATACACGCCATAAGTGCCACATAATTATGTGAAGAGAATCAGATCCAGAGGCATGTACATTATGTTAGCAAGTGATTGATATATACTGATAGAAAGTACCCAAAGTTGGAAAAGATTGTGTACTGCCTGCTGATTGCACCATGAAAGATTTGCTATTATTTCCAGGCTCACCCTGTCAACGTCTACGCCGACCAGCCGTTATGACAGGTCCTATAGCAACCTTAGAAATCTCGATAGTTGCTCAAATGGAATATCGAACTAAGCCAATTCGATATCAGTTATTTCCCTCAGAGGGTTATCCAAGGACAGACATTAGCAGACCTCATACTGAATTCTCTATCACACGACTATTCGAAGAGCAGCGGAGAACCGACCAACTGATGAAAAATGTACACGGATGGAGCATCCAATGATCGATATTCTGGCATCGGAGTTGTGTTAGTGAATCTTGAGAAACGAACGATCTACTATGCCCTGAAACTTGACTTTCCTGCAACAAATAATGAAGCCAAGTATGAAGTGTTGATCGCCAGACTCAAACTTGCTAGAGAACTGGGAGTGGAAGCTTTACATATCTTTTGTGATTCCTAGTTAATAATATGCCAAGTCAAGGAAAATTATCTTGCTATGGTGTAGTGTCTTGCTCCATATCTTGGTTGGGTCTAAAAGCTACTAGCCAACTTCGAGTATTACACCATTACACACATCCTCAAAAAATAAAAGAAAATGTCAAGTCACTAGCCAAGCTGGCCAGTTCTCGGATGCACGGTAAATAGACTTTGTTTTAGTTAAAGTGCATAATATTCCAAGCCTTTACAGATGGAGACCGACAAGATCTTAGAGATGGAACCAGAAAAGGAGTCATGGATGACTCCTATCAAAAACTATCTACAGTGGGGAATTCTTCCTGAATGGAGGAATAAAAAACGACAAATTCCCCTCAAAGTTCATGCTGCATCATCTAAGAAGGAATCATGTATAGAAAGGGTTTCTCCATTCCCCTTCTTCGATATCTCACGTGTAATGAAAGTAAATGAGTCTTGAGAGAACTCCATGAAGAAGAATGTGATAATCACACCAGGGGAAAACCTTAACAAAGAAAATACTCTACTACGGATATTACTGACCAACTGTCAATCAAGATGCAACTGATCACACTAGACATTGCAACAAGTGCTAGATGTTTGCAAAAATTGCGAGGGTCCCACCGACAAAAATTACTCAAATGGTCACTCTATAGCCGTGCCACTTAGTGTATTGATATCATCAGCTCCTTGTCGACTTCTAAAGGTGGTGCGAAATACGACATTATAGTAGTGGATTACTTCACCAAATAGGTTGAGACGGAACCTTTAACCACGATCACGATGAAGAAGGTAATAAACTCATGGCCCGGAACATCGTCTGTCGTTTTTTCCTTCCATGAACCATTGTAATCGATAGGAACCCAATTAGATAGCGCTAAATTTAAAGACTTCTGTCGTTGACGTCATATTGAAAAGAGAATTGTGGTAGTTGCTCGCCCTCAAGAAAATGGACATGTTGAAGCTGTGGACAAAATCATAAAGTCCATTCTGAAGAAATGTTTGGAAGAGGTTAGAGAAAAATGGGTGGATGAACTCCCAATAGCATTATGCTCTTACAGAACCACCGCAAGTCCACAACTGGCCATACTCCTATTTCATCCCTATAGAACCTGAAGTCCCCTCTCATCAAATGACTTATTACAACCCCCATTTCATTATAAAATAATATAAATAAGGAATTACAATCCAATTGAAATTAAACTAGAAGGAATTGTTGACGAATCGTGAGCGTACAAATGCATTCGGGAGCCAATGACAAAAACGTGTACCTGAACATGCACGTGTATATTCAGAAGATTCGATTTCTTGAAATTGACGTAAATCGAATTTTCACCTAGAGTTATTAAAGAAAATATTGGATCAGATATCCAGAGCTTACTAGCTACATGGAACCAGGCACAACTAATAACTGATGAAACACAACCTAGAATTTATACTATTGGAAATCGACCAAGCATCATGACGATCAAAGAAAGATACAACACTTTGGGAAGATAATTCAAGAAAGGACGGTGACTATTCAGGAAACTAGATGGATTTCTTTTCGGTGACTCTAGTTTGCTTCTATTCAAAGCAGATCATGTATGCAACAAGACGTACTTTGGGGGGAAAATGTTATCCAGCATTTTGACCCGGCTACATCCGAACCGACTGGACAAGTTAGACTCGACTGTCATCAAGGCCAGCAGCCCAGAACGATGATTATGGGGTCCAAAAATCAAGAGTATATGATATTATGAAACAGAAGCATGAAATATCATTACACCACAAAGATGGATCGGGTACGATCCATATTCAACACTATGGATCATACCGTATTGATTCCACAACTCGATTTTACAGCGATTATCGGTCAATAACTCCAAATATGCACATGTTATCGACATGAAAATTAGAGTACAAGCTTACTACAACATGTGGAACAACCCTTAAGGATTGCATTCCAATTGAAGGAAGTTTGAGGGATCGACATAACTCCCTTTGGAGGGATTGGAGGAAATCAGAATTCAAGCAACACTACTTCATGGAAAATGAAATATTTCACAAAATGTACGTCGGAATTGCATGAAATTTGGGGAGCAAGTAGTTAACATAATGGAGCGTCCCTTGTAGGTATCGAGCCCATTTGGATGCACTAATAGGGGCCGATACCAATCCCTATTGTGGGCCCCGATGGGTTTGTACATTTTTGGGTAGCCTTGCCTTGGTCTCCCGAACTTTTTTCCAAAATTTAGTCCAATTTGTGCAAGTCTTCTCCTATAAATATAGTAGGTATAGCATCAAAAAGGGATCCTGCTTTCTCTACCGAGGCCCTACCATTTTTATTCTTCACTTTTGTACTAATGGATACTAACTGATCCAAATATTCTTGTAATCATAATCAAGTGCAAGATCAATAAAAATATGAAGCGGACGTAGGCCAAGGTTATCGAACCATTATAAAAATCCGTGGGTTCATTTATGATATTTTCTTTATTTTAATTTTATTCTTCATTTAACTTTACTAGATTCTACTGGGTGACGATGCCCATTTTTGGCGTCAATAATGAGGGTTCATATTTATAGAGAAACATCTGCACAGGTTCAGAATCCCGCTTGCATTGAAGTCTAGAGGTAGGCCCAATGTTGACAAGTGAACTCGTGGAACCTAAGGGTCATAAAAACCTTTCGGTACTGAGTGGTGTTGACTTGTACAAATTTGCTTCTTTCACTTGTGTCATTACTCCTATTTGATGCGTCTCAAGCTCATTTACATAGAATTTGAGTTGATTCCGACTAGTCCTGATAACACTTGAACTATCTTGCTTTATTTGCTTTCTTCTCATCAATCCTAGTAATTGCTCATTTATTCTCCCTGAAAAGCATTTGATCATGAGAAGTTGAAGTAGAGTATGAAGTGTATGGAGTTTAAAGTGAAAATATAAGAGGAAAAATCTCTTGGTACCGAGAGGAAACCTATAGGTACCAACAAGTTTCCTTAGCTAACTTAATGGTTTTTCCCTTATTCTTCTAATCGTATTCCCAAGTTCTTAAGTCATTTCGTCTTCGTCTTAACCTTCTACTTCTGCTTGAATTCTGTTAGTTGAAGACCCATTAACACTTGCCCTCCAGAGTATGCCTTTGTTGAAAACAAAGTATGCTCTAGATCAAGAAAAGCTTTGGATTACTATCTCTTGAATTCCAAGTGATTGTTCAAGTATTGCTTCGGAACATTGCTTTCATTTGGTAGATATTCTTTCAACTGCTTTGCATGGTTAGAACTTCATTCTTTAGCATTAAGGACATGGCATATGCTCTAGAGACCTTCACGCCCTAGACAAGTATGCTTTTCTCTCTGTCCTGCATTCTGGAGCTTTCCAGGGAGGAAAAAACCTCTCGACACTGAGACTTTTGGTCTTCCCCAAATGCTACATATACTTTAGTACTTAGAAAATTTTCATTTACTTTGTGACCTTTGTGCTTTCGTCTTCAACCAGAGAGCTTTGCACTGATATATTCGTTTTTGTCAACTTTGACTTACCACCGACTTCTCCACATGCCATCATTCGTCCAAGTCCAGTCGTCGACCATCAAGTCCATGCCACCATCGAGTAGCCGCCGTCAACATGCATTGAATGCCACCAAAAGAGCTTGGGCCTGAGAACTCTAAGCTTTTGACTACCGATCCAAAATTTAAATTATCTAAGGTTGGTGATCGATGAATGACAAGACAATGGTGATATAGGGTTGTGGCTGATTGTAGTTGAGAGGAGATGGTTGGAATTAATGTTGCGCTTAACCTATGGTGAACTAGAGTTATACCTTGGTCGTGTGCATGCTATTCTCGAGACAAGTCAGACTTTGTGACTTCGGCTGCCTTTTGTCAAAACTCGGCTAAGCCCCCGCTGTCCTTTGAGTTCTAGTAGGATATTTTACCCCAAGAATAGTCGTATCCATTGGATCACTTTTCCTTGTTGCTGCACTTCCTGTTTTCCTGAAAAGAAAATCTTCCGCATCGCTTCGGACAGCGACTCCATTACCGATTATTTATTGATAGTGGATAAATTCTAATATATTGTTTTATCATATAGTATAGCTTATTTTTCTAGCATGACCGAGCTATCTACACAGGATGGTTCGTTCATGATGTATATGACATGGGACTCATACTACGTGGATTAACACTTCTCCTTTACCCAGGTCAATGCTTGAAATCCAATTTGTCAACACATGTCGAGATCCTTTGGATTTGGGGCACTAGTCACATGGGCTTATCATTCAAAACATTAAACAAATATGTTAAATGCCAAGTTTTATTGTCAAGAATGACTCTGCAATCTCCATAATTCAAATCCGGTGAAGGCACCTCCACTCCTCCTGAAGTTGGATCATCTACAGCTCAGGCTTTGCTAGCTATTCCTATCTGGTCTGAACATTTGATCTTGGCTAAGTTACAGAGTGCAATTATTCTAGTGGCTCCATCGCAAAATCAACCTCCTCCTATAAATAAATACATTGGCCTAAGGATCCTGAATGATCCACCTGACGATAATGCTGACTTTTATCTCCATGAAAATGCTTTAGAATATCTGTCGTTGGCATTGAATTCTTTAGGGTGATGTACGGTTTCCGACTTAAGGTGAATGAGCACATCTTCCTCCTTAGGATACATTGTTTGCAACAGATATATGTGCCTTGTTGGTGATATGCCGCCCTTTAATCTATTTCTTTTGATGGTTTTATAAGAGCTTGGATTATCTCCAACTCAAGTCCATCCAAACGATTATGCACTCTTGAGCTCTTTGCACATCCTTTACATAAATCGCTTTAATAGAACCCTCTCTTTCCAAAAATAACCTACCTTCTACACTTCAAGCAACAGCAAATGGCTCCTTGCTATATGATAATTGAGGGTTGATGTAGATGTCAATTCACTGAGTCGCTTCACAATAAACGCTCGTACTTTAAGAACTAGTACTTCTTCGTGTGTTGCTCGTATCGCTACAATAGGCTTTGACTGTTTGGAAGTGAGTTCCTTTCCTTAAGTCTATGCTTGGGTTTGCTCTATCTAAGTGTTTAACTCACTATTTTCTTGTTCATAGACATTCTTACTCACGACTTTCTTGACGAGCATGCCAGTACTCAAGATGGTCAAAGGGACATTAGATTTTAGCATCGCACCCTTGCTTATCTCATTACCAACAAGAATCTATGACAGTGCGGTTTGCTGCCCCTAGACCAAATTGTTGTTCCAAATTCCTCTCCTATTAGCAGCTCTATAGCACCCACCAAACCACCCATTATACTCGTAGCTCTGGAGGGACTCTACAAGGGGAGGTTGAAGGTGTATCGTGACAGCACATGTAAAGGAGCCCATAAAAAGAGGAGTTCAAGGGACAGTTGTTGGTGATGTCCTTGGGAAAAGGAGATGAGGGAGTTGGACTATAGGCAATCTCCAAGGAAAGTAAGTGAATTAAAATGAGAGAAAGGAGGGAAACAATGGTTAAAAAGGAGGAAGAGAGCGTCAATGACGATAACAACAATTACCACGCTAATGTGGAAGGAGACGAGTCATTCAGTCAGACATCTCCTGAAGCACTCGAGCTTCCTCCTTCGCCTCGTTTGGAGCAAATTGTCGTTGAAAATCCTAAGGCTCCTAGAAGGCCAACCACATTTCCTTTAGGTGAAACAACTCCTCAAAGTCATGTTCTTAGTGATGTATTTACCGGTTTGAGTGATTTTGACATTTTCATCATCGATCTTCTTGCCGAAGGAGCTCATGACTTCAATTTCTCTTTCAAAGTTAATGTCGATGAAGGTGGCGAGACTCCATCTTTATGCCCTTGCTAAAACGGTGTGTAGAGTTTTTGGGGGGCCATCGATGCTACATACACCATTAGGATGACAGATATGCATCCTTGCATTCCTTTATTTTCTAAAGTCCCGATTCTTATACTATCTTTTTCTCATTTCATGTTCCGTGAGTCATGATAGATATGTAGCTCTTTCATGTAGTGGAGATGATTATAAAGGGATGACACCAAATCCTTATCCACCTTGCTCCAGCTATCAGGGTCTTATGAGACTGACAGTGAAAGGCAGAGAAGGAAGGATCGTGAAGCAGCCGATGCTCGCAAGACTGACAAAGAGTGGGAGAAAGAAAAGGAGAAGGAGAGGAGGAAAAAAGAGGTGGAAGAAGAGTTGTTACATGATCCCGCCAAATGTCAAAGAGAATCTTCTATGCATCATGGCCCTTCTTCCGGTGATGTTGCACCACATCCTGAAGCTCAGATTTCTTCAAAACAACATGTCCCTGCTCCCACTCTCTCACTACAATAATTCTACATGCTTCCAAGGGAGTCTCTGCTCCTTTGCCTACTCTTTTGGTTGCCCCTTCATGCCTACATGTTGCATTCCCGCACCTCTTCTTGGATGGCTTAAGTTTGACCCGGACGTCGAGGATATTCCAAAAAAAGTGGTGGATCAGGACGCTCAAAAAGTCTGGAAGCATATTGACACTGGAAATAAATGGAAGAAGCTATTCCAAGCTCTCCCTGATGCGAATAGAATTAATTACACTAACATCTAGTCCTTTTTCGAGAAGGAGACATTCAAGCGAATCATCAAGGAACGAGAGGAGTACTTGACGAAAGTTACGATATGGAGGGGCATACCTCTTAAATCTCAAGCCTATTCTGATAGTCTGAGGGAGAAGATGCAGTGGGCACATGAATGCATTGAGATCATGATGCGAAATAAGCTAAAAGTAGCTCAAGAAGAGGGTGTCGAGCTAAAAAAGCAAGTTTCCAAGAGGGATATGGCCCTCATTTAAAAGGATAAGACCATTCAGGCTAAGGACCAGACTATGAGTGTGTAGGCCTCTGAATTGAGAAGGCTGAAATAGGAGAAAGAAAAACGCATCGATGACTTACTCTCGTTGAAGGTTGATAAGTTAGGCGTTGAGGTTTATCTTACGTCCGTTAGGGTCGAGTCAAAGAAACTTGAAGGAAAAAAGCCTAAGAAAGGGTAGATCGGAATTTCAACCTTCTACACTTCTATGCTAGCATTATTTTACATAAAAATCTGAAATGATTGGAGATGATTATCCCTAGACTCTCGTTGATGCTTGGGAAGAGGTGTTAGGGCGACTTGCAGCGTCTGGGGATAACTGCTCCGAACAAGAGCTTATGGTTGAGTACCTCGATGCCGTGGATATTCAAAATATTACAAAGGGAAAGGACATTCTTAATGAGGAGGATGCTGCTACCATTGCTCAGGCTCTCGTAGATCCAAGTTTGTCAGATCTGGACAAATCACTTACCCTGAAATCCGAAGAGCCTACGGTGATTATTCTTATATCTGGGGGGTTAGCTTTGAAACCACCTTCGTGATTCCAACTTCTGAAGCAGCAAATTTTGTCAAACTCAATATTCCCCCTCCATGGATCGATCTGTGGAACATGTGATCGAAGAGGGAGAATTCATCAAATCCTCTATGGAGCGAAGCATGGGCTCAGGTATATCTCTTATTTTGCTAGTCTTCGAGAATTGTTAGTTCTCTCGTAAATTCGTCGCTGACCTTTACTATGCTATTTGTCAACCGCATTTTCCTCCTATGCCTTCGGTCGCCCAAGGCTTCGGAACATAGTTATATTCACCATGTCTACTTCTGTCTCTACAAGACTTGTCGTTTCGGTTTGCCCTCTAGTTCTAGGCATGCTTCTGATTCTAGAAGATTGAGGCTTTGGAAGGGCTGGAGAACGTTTCTATATCCTAGGAAGAAGATGTCTTGATTACCAATGCTATAGATCTAAGGGTCATATTGCAATGGCGGAGAAATTGAAGGTTGATTTTGAGAAAATCAAGGTGAAATCCAAGCTTGGCACTACAAGGCCCGCATCTTCGACCCCTTTAAGCCCCACATCCAAGCTTCCCCTGATTAAGATTAGGACACCCAAGACCAAGTCTTTTAAAGTCCCTAATGAAAAATCTAAAGATCTTTCCACCCAAACCTAGGGTAAAAATCATAAAGGTAAGATAATCAAGAGGAGCTAAAACATGGGATGCATCCTATTGGCAAGGGTGGAAAGAGTGGAAAGAGCCAGTAGAGGATGCTTGGAGTTTATCGGTATGGTTGCTTGTGTTTTGTGTGTTGTTGGGCCTATACCTTTTATTTTTTCTTTGTGTCGAATAAGTCGTGTTTGTGCGAGAGAGGCCCCGTTGTATTTTGTACTTAAAGGATGAAGTAATGAAAAGATTACTTTTTGTCTTATAATCTCTATTCCATTTACTTTTACACACCTTTATGTACAATTTTTGTTTATATGTAATAGCCTAGTATATAACATAACTTCCTGCATTGTAATTATATATGTCCATCTCTATGCAATGTGCTTACTTAATGCAGCTCTGTGCATATAAACAATATTCCTGCAATTTCTTAGGCTGCATTCTAATCCTGACCCTGTTTATAATTGCCAAAGTGCTCCATTTGGAAAATTGGAGCAATTACTTATCCAACTCTGTGGCTATTTTTGGTTGAGTTTCTTCCAACTAGTTGGTAATAGTGAGTAATCCCAGGTCCGTGTTACACCAAATTATTGTGGAGTAGCTATTGGGATATTTATTTTCTTTTCCATCTGACTTCACCGTTTATTTTCCCTATTCGTGGGATTTGTCATCCTGAATGCCAGACTTTGGGCATTGACAGCATAAAGATACCGTGGGCAAATCACCTGATTGCCTCCAATCCAAATGTGTTACCTTAGCTTGATCCTGAATCGGGAAGGCTAGATAATGCTCGCCTTCGATTCTTCACGACCATCCTTGCTTATCCTCGATCGAGCGAGTCATGCCCGATTGCCAGCGTTATCGTTGAAATTTGATTAGATACTAGTTTCAATTTTCAAAAACCAGCGCTTTGATTGTTTGATCCAAAATGTTTCTCCTTGACACAGTTTTCCGGCAACGTCAAATTTTTGTAAGTCGGGATTGATTTTTCCAATCGATTCCGACCAGTTGGGTCGAATTATCTGAACGACTTGAAATTACCATCTTCCCTGATGTTGCCAATTTCTAGACAACACAAAATTTGCAAGGGTTAAAGTTTTCCTTTCGGCCCCGCCAGTTTCTATGCAACATTGGGTACATGTTATTTGGGATCGATTTTGTGACGATCGCCCTATACCACCGGCACAAAGTAGAGTATAAATAGTGTTTGCATTTGTGCCCGGTCAATATAGGACAATCATTATGGTTTAGAATGAACAAATGCAGCATATAACCAGTCATATATGTTACAGCGCATTGATAAAATATAATATCACATATACAAAAGAATAGACAGTAATAACAATGTGAACAAACCAACATCAGAGTATAATACCCACAAAGTTATACATCAACAGTAGAGTTTATACAACGGAAACAAACTTAGTAATTGTCTCAAATACAAATAGTAAGCAATCACTGCAAAGGCTCCGCGGTGCTGGATGGCGGAATAAGCGTAGACTCCATATATGTATATAATACGAGATAGCTCCATTCAGCTCATTCCTTTGAACAACTACTGTTTCATCTAGATCTGTTATCCACTCTACTCATTTAAGAGCACCTGAGATAATAAGAAGAAAAGAATAAAACCTCGAGTCAGACAACAGTCTGGTGTGAGTGATAAATAAATCTCAAAGTACTATACAAGTAAATATGGTAAAGAACAAGAGTACATGAACCATATCTAACATGTTCTTGCAACCAAAAAATTAGCAGGTAACAGTATAATATGCTACTCTACGATATCATATAGATACAATAAAAATTACCATAGTGGATGTCCAAATATCCCAAACTCAAATACTTACTCCATACGATACCCTCGAGTTATAGCCCACTAAAGGAAAGAAATCAAAGCAAGCATAGCTTCCATCAAACATGACTCACTATCACTCATCCATGTGCTCTGAAAATATGATAACACGTATGGCCTCCTCACTACCAGGGACTAATGGAAATTCCTGTTCTTTGTGTACTCTCGTATCACGTAGCCTAAAGCTCGATACATGTCTCGTAGCTCCAAAGCTAGACACTTGACCCAAAGCCACTGGTCCAAGGTATTCGGATTGTCGCTACCGATCCATGGGTGTCCTCACTTATAATACCCCTGCTTCGAGTACATAAGAAAACACTTCGAGCATCACGGATTCCTTAACACGTAATTATGTGAGACCTCCTTCCATATTTCATTATTCACGAGGAATCCTTCCACATTCCCCAATCCTATGACTCCCTTCATTACTGAGCCACCATCTTCGGAACCTACTACCAATACGAGCCAACATTCGATGATTCTAATTCTTCATCATATTGTTACATCGCCATCCAACCCTAATGTGAATGATCCTACACCCCCAACACGATCTACAGAACCTCCACACCATTCTCCAGAACATTCACTTCCATTGGACTTACCATGACAAGTCCGTACCGACTCCTTTATGTTGGTGCCAGTGTCTCCACTAAGCTAACTAGTGGTCGAGTTTACATCCACTTCTTCCTTACGTCTAATACTCCATACCTAGATGCCTTGACCCCGACCTACCAACGCAAAACAAATCATCATAGGAACAAGCCTTCTCTTCGAAACACTCAACTCCACGTTCTAGAAAAAGTCATCACAGCCTCCAACACTTAGCCAATCACCAATCCATTACATTTGACAACCTCTAATGGCCTTGCTCTTGGCCACACTAAAGACGCCAACCCATAAGACCGATCTAAGCTTGTCGGTGCTGACATGTGTACTCATGAATTGGAGATTGCAAGTTGAACCCTGTGCTTTTCTCATACACCAGAGCTCCTCTCCAAGTTTCGTCCAATTCCTACCATCTTTGCCTCTGATATGCTCAATTCTACTACCTATCTTTCTAAACATCCAAAAAACTAACAAACAATGTCAAATCACATCATGCAAACATAGATTAACAAGCAAGTTCATCCATTCGAACATGCAATCCACAGAAATGAGATAAACATGTCAATCTCCAATATAGATCTACATACATCATGAATATAAAAACATAAACAAAGGTGATTTCTAATTAATCAATTTCATATGCATTGATTAACATGTAACTAGAGTTAGAAAAGTTTTTATGGAAGAAAAAAAATTAACTTAAATCATGTTAAATCATATAATTCTACCATATAAACATGCATAGTATTGTGAGAAGACATAAACCACACACCAATTACCAAGTTCAATCAATTGTGTGTAGATCTAATCCGGACAGCAAATAAAAGTACTTCAAATCAAGCAAATTGATGATCTCTATCTTCTAATTGATGATCTAATCACTAATCAACAATCTAGTTTGATTTAGAGAGAAATTTGGATTAATTAGGATGGATTTAAGGCTAATTAAGGTTAGGCCTAATTTGGAATGAGAGGAAAAGGTTTTTATTTGACTCTCTAGCATTCTATTTATAGTGACTCTCCAATTAGATCAATGGGCTTAATTAATTACACACTAGTTCTGGCCACCAGCTTAATTAAAACTGGCATAACTTCCTAACCGTAAATACGTTTTTCTACTATGACCACTCGACGGAAAGGGAAACCATCATTTTGAAGCAAGAGAACTAGTTTGAGACTCTAATTCAACTTCTATAAAAATGTATAGCAGAAATAAGGTATTCAGGGTCAAAATAGTCATATAGAAATTCGAAAAAATCAAAAGTGTGTAAAATGTCCCTTAGAGTCATATTCCAAAATTATAAAATCATATGACCTTATATAAATAAAATAAAAATATTTTATGATCCTTCGATATGTAAAATATGGGTCGTTAAATTCTTCCCTCATTTAGGGATTTCACCCCCGAAATCCCCAAAATAGCCAAAGTATAAGCAACCATAGTTATCCAGCATGCTTACCAATCATAAACAGCCATCATACATATCAAACAAGAAACCATGCAATCCATAGTATAGTTGATCTATCCTAGCATGTAGAATACTAACATATCTAATATAATATACAATGGTGAAAGTAGATATGATAAACGTTAGGTCTAACCATTCGAAGAGCTCTGAACACCTAGTCCTCATGCTCTTCTCTGTTTTACACATACAGTCGTCATCACTTTCGCTCCATTGTACCTTAACTAGTTTCGCCATCTTTCTTCTAAGCTATTTCGTATTGTTCCCAACAATACGAAGTAGCTTACGAGACATAGAAACTTTGGTTCTACTCAACATCTTCTAGCTAATCTGGTGTAATAGTCATGCCTGGGTCGTGCACCAACTTTCGTAGATAAGAGATATGAAAAATGTTTTGTACTTTACCATCTTTTGAGGTAAGTTGACCATATATGCTAGCTTCCCAATCCTCTCGGTTATCGAAAAAGAACCTACGAACTTCGACGCCAACTTCCCTTTTCTACCAAACTAAACTACATTCTTTAGATGAGAAAACTTCATAAACACCATATCTCCAAAAGAAAATTTCAAATCTCATCATCTTTTATCCGCATACATTTTTATCGATCTCGGGCAGCTTTCATTTATTATTGAACGATCTCAATCTTCTTCGATGTCTCTCTAATCTTATCTGGCCCAAGTATCGATTTCTCACCTACTTTCCCCAACATGAAGGAGCATTATACGGTCTTTTATATAATTCTTCATATGGATCCATTCCAATACCAGATTGATAAATTTGTTGTATGCAAACTCCACCAAATGCAAATGATCATCCCATGATGCACTAAAGTCTATAATGCACGCTCACAAGAGATCTTCCAATACACGATTTACAATCTCAGTTTGCCCTTCTGTTTGCATGTGATAAGCCATACTAAGGTGCAGCTTAATCCCTAATGCCTCTTGTAAGCTCTTCCAAAACCCCTAGTGAACAACGGGTCTCCGTCACTTACAATACTCTATGGCACATTGTGAAACATATATCCACTTTACATATAACTCCGCCAATTTGGATGTTGTTCTGCTTGACTTGATGGGTATAAACCTCACACTCTTGGTCAACTGATCTACTATGACTCAAATATCATTGTACTCTGCTCGAGTCCTTGGCAATCCATCTACAAAATCCATCGATACTTGCTCCCATTTCCACTTAGGAATCTCTAATGGTTGCAACAATCCACTACGTTTCTTTTGCTCTGTCTTTACCAATTGGCGGTTCATACACTTAGAGATGAATGCTCCAACATCCCTCTTTATGCCTTTCCAATAATTGGTTCACTTCATATCTCGGTACATCTTGTTACTATCGGGATGATTGGATAACCTAGAATGGCGAAACTCTTATAACACTTTGTCTCATGACCCATCAACATCGGGATCAAATAATCTTCCATCCTTACAAAGCCAACCCTCTCGATCGAGTTCATATTGCTTCATGTCTTCAGATTCTACTCCTTCTATTGTCTTTGCTATGATCTCCGCCAACTTATCATCTCACTTCTGACTAGCATCGATCCTTTCAACAAGAATAAGTCTAACCGACAGACTAGTCAACATCTCTATTTGTAGCTCGCAGTGAGGTCTAAAATCATATTTAGTAATGTACTTTATATGCTTCCATCCCAAGAACATTGCTCCCAAATTTGCATGCCTTCTACTTAACGCATCAGCGACTACATTCCCTTTTCCTTGTATATAAGGAATACCAAAATCATAAGGGACCAAGAACTCAAACTGCTGTTGCTGAGTAGGTTGAGATCCTTTTGAGAGAAAATGTACTTTAAGGATTTGTGGGCTGTAAACAGCACAAACCTCTCTCCCAATAGATAGCGCCTCCACATTTTCAAAGCAAAAACAATTGCCGCCAATTCCAAATGATGAGTTGGATATTCCTTTCGTGCAGCTTTATCTGTCGACTAGCATCAGCATTAATTTTTCATTTTTGCATCAAACTGCCCCCAATCCAGCACTACATGCAATCGTGTATATTGTCAACACTTTGTTCCCACTTGGAATGGTCAATAAGGGTGTGCTTATCAACCTCTCTTTCAGATTTACAAATGCATGTTCACACTTTGAGTCCTAACCAAAAGTCTGATTCTTCTTCATCTAATTGGCTAATGGTGCTGCTATCTTCAAGAACTCTTTGATGAAGCGTCTATAATATTCTGCCAAAACTCCTCACATCCGTAGCATTCTTGGGTAAATTCCAATCTTGGACCACGCCACCTTCGCAAGATCCACCGCCATAACCTATCACGAAACGACATCACCCAGGAATCTTATTTTCCCTCTAGAATTGACATTTAGAGAACTTCACTCTCAACATGTGCTTTCCTAATATCTCTAACACAGTTCGCAAGTGTTACTTGTGCTACTCTTTAGTTCTAGAGTAGACCAAAATGTCATCCAAGGAAACAAGCATAAAATTACTCAGTTGGTCTTTGAAAGCCCGATTTATAAGATCCATAAAATATGCCGGAGCATTGGTCAATTCGAATGGTGCCACTAACCACTCATAAAAACCCGACAGCATACGAAACATGGTAACAGGCACACTCTTCTTAACTACTCTAAGCTGGTGAAATCTTGTTGGCAAATCCATTTAAGAGAACACCTTCGCACCATGCAGTTGATCAAACAAGTCATCAATACGCAGGAGTGGATACTTATTCTTCTACTTCACTTATTTAGCTCATGGTAATGCACACAACCGCAAAGAATCATCTGCCTTAGTCACAATATTATAGGTGCACCCCAGTTAGATATGCTTCTTCCAATGAAACCCTTTCTCAGTTTGTCATTCGCTTGCACCTCCAATTCCTTTTGATCTATGGATGCCATAAACCTTAAAGGCATAACTATAGGTCTAGCTTCCTTTACTAAGTCAATATGAAACTTGATCTCTCTATGCGGCGGCGATCCAGTCACTTCCTCAAAGACATTCGGATACTCTCTAACGATCGGCACAGATGATAACCCTTCTGTGGAACCTCAAACGAATATAGAAATCTAACCATCACCCTATCCTCTGATAGGCATCTAATCACTACCTTTCACCCTATCTTCGATTGTCACCAATAGCTTCTTGTAATCCATTATAGCCACATACTTCTTTAGCCAGACCATTTCGAAGATAATCTCGAACCCAACGAAATTCAAAACAAAGCAATCAGAAATAAAAGAGCATCCATTACTTGATAAAATTAAAATTCTACAAACCATGCACTTGTTAGTTGAGCCTCCAACAGGGTTTGTTAAGATCAAAGGACGGTATATTATCTCGGGTCATGACCCCAATCAGTCTACTAGATTACTACATATGAATGAATGTGAAGCAGCGGTATCAAACAAAACTCGAATAGGATAATCACCAATAGAAAGCATACCTTGAATTATGACCCATTTCTTCTTTTCCTTTTCCAAGGGAGCACTCGATGAAATCGGGACTACATCCAAAGCACATGCCTTCACTATCTACTTACTGTTTACCGGTTCTAGACAATCTTTCTTCAAATGCCCTGATTTATCGCAGTTATAGCACTTCTTCTTATTACTCCTTTATAATCCTTGATTAAATGATCCTTCTCTTTACACCCATAGAAAATGGTTTCCATTTACCCTTCTTCTTACTACCCTTGCTCTGGGGTTGTTTTCTCTTTCCGTTCCACTTCTTCTTTCCTTCACCAGCTTGTTGCGGCTTTGGCTCCTCCTTCTCAATAGAAACAATAATAGCAGTCCTAGGTTTATGGTATAGGTTCTCATAGCAAAGTGCCTTCTTTACCAGCTTCTCAAACTAGTCATTAATATGGTCCACTAGCTTCTCCCTGCGATAATCATCTAATCCTACGATGTACTTTTCATTCTTCCTCAAGGGAGTATCAATGATGATATCACATACTTAGACAAAATAACAAATTCTGCCACATGTTCAGAAACTGTCATCTCTCCATGCATGAGATTAGAAAATTTCCTGAACAATATCGACTTCTAAGCAGTCAGAATGAACTTTTCTTCAAACCTCATCTTAAAATTATTCCAAGAAAACTGGTCTTCTGGAGTAGCTATAGCGTCAAAATTTCATCAATTTATAGCTCGGCTCTAAAGCTGTCTCGAAGCCATCTTTCTTTTCATTGCATCTTCCACCTCCAAGTCACGGAAGACGTACTCAAAAGTATCCAACCAATCTTATACTTCTATAGCTGACTCTATCCTCTGGAACGGCTTTCCTCCAAGGGTATAATAATCCTTGCTCAATTAGCAGAATCAACCTAAGGCGCTTACACTGGAGCATGTACTCCAACCACCCCACCTGAAGCATTCCTCATCATTATTGCCATCACAGCATTGAACATAGTTGGAAATCAGGGGTAGTAGCTCCTAATCTAGCTTCCTCCTCACTCCTAGAACAGATATCACAGCATTTCTTGTATACCGGTTCATTCTTATCTGTAACTATAATGATCAGTCTCTCATAAAAAAAAAATCTGTCTATAGTGCTCATGTGCATGTGACTTATATATTTACTATATAGTATAGAAAACCAAACTTATAACAAGTACGCACTCTTTCAAATATATGCACACTCTGGATTCAGTGTAAGGCAACAACTCTTTTCTTATCTCTATTGGATCGGATATCAACTTAGGTTAATCAAATAACCAAAGCTCTGATACCAAATGTGATAACCGCCCTCCAAACAACACATAACCTATTGCATATCTCACAACGCATGGATAAAATATAATATCACATATACAATAGAAGAGACGGTAAAAACAATGTGAACAAATCATCACCAGAGTACTATATCCATAGAGTTATACAACAATAGTAGAGTTTATACAATGGAAAAAAAACTAAATACCTATCTCAAAACAAATAGTAAGCAGTCACTGCTAAGCAGCCAAGTGCTGCAGAGTGGAAAAAGCATAGACTTCATATATATGTAGATAATACAAGATAGCTCCATCCAGCTCATCCTCCAAACAGCTACTATGTTACCTATCTGTTATCTATCCTACTCATTTAAGAGTACCTGAGATAATAAGAAGCAATGCATAAAACCTTAAGTCAGACAACAGTGGTGTGAGTGGTGTATAAGTCTCAAAATATTATACAGGTAAATATGGTAAGGAACAGGAGTACACGAACTACACCAAACATGTTCCTGGAACCAAAAAGTTAGCACATAATAGTATAATATGCTACTCTACAATATCATAGATTTACAATACAAAATACCATAATGGATGTCCAAATATCCCTAACTCCAGTAAATACTCCTAATGATACCCCCAAGTGATAGCTAACTAAAGGAAAGTAACCAAAGCAGCCATAGCATCTATCAAACAACACTCACTCTCACCCATCCCTATGCTATGAATATATGATAACTCGTATGGCCTCCTTACTGTCAAGAAGTAAAGGAAATCCCGGTTCACTATATACGCTTGTATCAAATAGCCCAAAGCTTGAATAGTACCAAAGCTAAACACTAGATCTAAAGCCACTGGTTTAAGGTATTCAGATCGGTGCTACCAATCCATGGATGCCCCCACTTATAATACCACTACTTCGAGTTCACAAGAAAACATTCCAAGCAACAATTATTCCTTAGCATGTACTTATCCGAGCCCTCCTTTGCTCCTTTTGGACATCGATCCCTTCTTGCCCAATCCATTTTCCATTACTCACGAGGATTCCTTTCACATTCCCAGATCCTACGGGTCCCTCCATTACCGAGCCGCCATCCTCGTAACTACTCCTAATACGAGTGAACATCTGAAGATTCTAGCTTTTCATCATGCTGCTACATCATCATCCAACCGTGATATGAACGAGCCAACACCTCCACCATGATCTATAGAACCTCTACACCATTCCACAAAAGTTCCACTCGCATTGGACTCACCATGACAAGTCAGTACCGACCTCTTAGTGGCAATGCCAATTTCTCCACTAAGCCAACTAGTGACCGAGTTTTCTTCCACGCCTTCCTTGCTTCCTGTATTCCATGCTTAGATGCCTTGACCCTAACCTATAAATCTAAAACAAGCTGTCATAGGAACAGGTCTTCTCTTCAAAGCACTCAACTCTACGTTCTAGAAACAAATCGTCACAACTTCAACACTTAACCAATCACCAATCCATCACCTTGGGCAACCTTTATTGGCCTTGCTCTTGGCCTCACCAAAGTCACCAACCCATAGAAACAAACTAAACATGCCGATGCCGAGCTCTTTATGTCATTATCGACATATGTAATTCATGAATTGGATGACAATTACTAAGATCAACATGTCAATCTCTAGCAGAGACCAATATATAACATGAACATACGAACATGAACAAAGGTGATTTCCAATCAATCTATATCATATGCACTGATTAACATGTAACTAGAGTTAGAAAAGGTTTTATGGCAAAGCTTAATTTAAAACATGTTAAATCCTATAATTCTACCATGTAAACATGCATAGTATAGCGAGAAGGCATAAACCACTCACCAGTTACCAAACTCAATCAATTTGTGTGTAGATCTAATCCGAACAGCGAAGAAAAGCACCCCAAATCAAGTAAATTGATAATCTCTATCTCTTAATTGAGGATCAAATCACTAATTGATTTAGAGAGAAATTTGGATGAATTAGCATGGATTTAAGGCTAATTAAGGTTAGGCCTAATTTAGAATGAGAGGAAAAAGTTTTGATTTGAGTCTCTAGTATTCTGTTGATACTGATTCTCCAATTAGACTAATGGGCTTAATTAATTACACATTAATTCTGGCCAACAGCTTTTAAAAATTAAAATAAGCATAACTTCCTAACCGTAAGTCCGTTTTCATATTATAACCACTAGATGGAAAGGGAAACCATCAACCTAAAGCAAGAGAACAAGGTTGAGACCCTAACTCGACTCCTATCAAAATGTATAGCCCAAAAAAGGTTTTTAGGGTCAAAATTGTCACATAGAAATTCGAGAAAAATTATAAGTGTGTAAAATGTCCCTTATGGTCATATTCCAAAATTGTAGAATCATACGACCTCATACGGATAAAATAGAAATATTTTATGATCCTTCGGTACGTAAAATACAAGTTATTAAATTCTCTCTCCTTTAGGGATTTCGAGGGGAATTTCGCCCCTGAAATCCCCAAACAAGCTACAGTATAAGCAGCCATGGTTCTCCAGCATGCTTACCCATTATAAACAGTCATCACACATATCAAACAAGCAACCATGCAATTAATAGTATATGTGATCCATCTTAGCATGTAGAATACTAACCTATCTAATATAATATACAGTGGTGAAAGTAGATACAACAAATGTTGGGTCTTACCATTCAAAGAGCTCTGGACACCTAGTCCTCATGCTCTTCTCCATCTCCCACTATAATCATCTTCAATTCTGCTCCATTGTACCTAAACTAGTTTCACCATCTTTCTCCTCTGCTATTTCGTATTGTATCTAACAATACGAAGTAGCTTACGAGATATAGAAACTTCTGGTTCTACCTCAACATCTTCTAACCGATCTAGTTTAATCGTCATGCCTGGGTCATGCACCAATTTTCATTGATAAGAGATATGAAAAACATTATGTATGTCTGCCATCTTCTGAGGTAAGTTGACCTTATATGCTTGCTTCCCGATCCTTTTAATTATCGAAAAAAGGACTTACGAACTTCGGTGCCAACTTCCCCTTTCCACCGAATCAAAATACATTCTTTAGAGGAGGAGAAACCTTCATAAATACCATATCTCTAATAGAAAATTCCAAATCTCATCATTTTATATCTGCATACTTTTCTATCAATCCTAAGTAGCTTTCATTCATGGCCGAATGATCTCAATTTTCTCTGATGTCTTTGTAATCATATCCGGCCCAAGTATTGATTTCTCGCCCGCTTCTCCCAACATGAAGGAGCATTGCACGGTCTATATACAATGCTTCATATGGAGCATTCCAAAACTGGATTGATTACTATCGTTGTTTGCGAAGTCCACCAAATGCAAATGATCATCCCATTATCTACTAAAATCTATAATGCTTGCTTATAAGAGATCTTCCAATATACCATTTACTCTCTTGGTTTCCCCTTCCATTCGCAGGTGATAAGTTGTACTAAGGTTCAACTCAATCCTTAACACCTCTTGTATGATCTTCCAAAACCCACTAGTAAATAATGCGTCTCATTCACTTACTATGCTTTTCGACACACTGTGAAATCATACTATCCATTTTACATACAACTCTGTGAGCTTGGATGTCGTTCTACTTGACTTGACGGGTATAAACCTCCCACTCTTGGTCAATGATCTACTATGACTCAAATTTCTTCTACCTGCTCTAGTTCTGAGCAATCCATCTATAAAATCCATTGATACTTACTCCCATTTCCACTTAGGAATCTCTAATGGTTGCATAATCCACTAGGCTTCTTTGCTCTGCCATTACCAATTGGTGGTTCATACACTTAAAGATGAATCCTCTAACATTCCTCTTCATGAGTTCCTAATAATGGGTTAACTTCATATCTCGGTACACCTTGTTACTATCGGGATGATTGGTTAACCTGGAATGGTGACACTCTTATAACACTTCGTCTTGTAACCCATCAACATCGAGAACAAATAGTCTTCCATCCTTATGAAGCCAACCCACTCAGTCGAGTTCGTATTGCTTCATGTCTTCAAATTTTACTCCTTCTATTATCTTCGCTATGATCTCCACTAGCCTAGCATCTCACTTTTGACTAGCATCGATCCTTTCAATAAGAGTAGGTCAGATCAATAAACTTGTCAACATCTTTGGTTGCAGCTCGTAATAAGGTCTGAAATAAATCCAGTAATTACTCTATTTGCTTGCGTTCCAAGAACATTGCACCCAAATTTGCATGTCTTCTAATTAACGCATCAGCGACCGTATTCCCTTTTCCCGGTGTATAGGAAATACCAAAATCATAAGAGGCCAAGAACTCCAACCACCGTTGCTAAAGTAGGTTGAGATCCTTTCGAGAGAACTTCACTCTCAATGTGCTTTCCCAATATCTCTAGCACAATACTCAAGCGTGACTTGTGCTCCTCTTTAGTTCTGGAGTATGTCAGAATATAATCCACAAAAACAAGCACAAAATCATTCAGTTGGTCTTTGAAAACCCGATTCATGAGATCCATAAAGTATGTCGGAGTATTGATCAACCCAGATGGCATCACTAACCACTCATAAAAACCCGACGGCTTACGAAATGCATTAATATGCACACTCTTCTTCACTACACTAAGCTGGTGAAATCACTTTGGAAAATCCATGTGAGAGAACACCTTTGCACCATGCAGCTAATCCAACAAGTCATCAATACGCGGGAGAGGATGCTTTCTCTTTATTCCACTTCTTCTTGCCTTCACCGCCTTGCTGCGGCTTTGGATCCTCCTACTCAGTGGAAACAGCAATAGCATCCCTACCTTTGGGATATAGGATCTCATGGCGAAGCGCCTTCTTTACCAACTTCTCAAATTGCTCATCAATACAGTCCACTAGTGTAATGACCTAGTATTTCGTGCCATTTTCATCTACACATGTCGGATTTGAATTGCTTAAAATATCATATTGTTAATTTATATTTGACAAAACTCAGCATATACAGTAAATAGATCAATCATTGAATCACAGACACAGAGTAATATAATAATAATGCAGCGGAATAGATAAATAGGAATTCATGAAGCTACTATATAAACATCAGAGCTTGAAGAAAAATACAACAGAATATCTCAAATACAGTGAAGTCTCAAATACAAACTTATGACATCTTTGAACAAATCAACTAGAAGAGCTGAAAGCTGAATCGATAGTTGGATCTCCAAGCGAAACTCCAACTCCAAAGGTGAGTCTCAAATGATGTATCACTCAGTCTGACCCGAGAGTAAAGCTAAAAAAACACTCGAGTCAGGATTAACATTATTATATCAATAAATCCAACTCAAGTGAATTATCAACTGAAATACAACTAACTTAGAGGATGTTTGGGATACCCACCCTCTAAGAATCCGTGGAACTTTCTACTATGTAGAAATATACGCTATTAATAATCAAACGTCGCTACAACACCGTGGTCATTTCAAAAATAATTTATACTTCAAAACCAAAATATCATTTCCACTTCAAATATATTTATTTCCAAATTATAGCACTTTCAAAGTTACAACACTTTCGAAACCAAAACACTTTGAAATCATGAATCTTTGGAAAACCATAACTTTGAAATCATAACTTCCACTTAAACAGTTTAGACATTAATAATAGTATATAAAATAAAATAGTTTATAAAATAAAATATTTCATATTCAAATAATTAGTATATTAAAATAGTTTATATTAAAAATAGTTTTATATTAAAATAGTATGTATATATGTCAAATAATTTATAAAGTAAAAATATTTATAATTTTCTCAAATTTCGCAAATTGATTCAAATCAACTCAAATTCCAAATTCAATTTAATTCAATCTCAATTCATCAATTTCAATTCAATTTAGTTTCTAAATAAACAATTTCAAATTATATCGATTTCAAATACAGATTTGAACCACAAAATAAATTTCAATATATTTCAAAGCTTTAAATATTCAACATTTTCAAAACTATATTTAATAGTTTCACATAGATCTTGATTTAACTTCATCATTATTTAGTCTTGAAATATTCATTTAATAAATCCAATATTATTTAAATAACCTTAAATTACATTTTACTAAATATTTCCTTCGATTTATTTAAAGGTGAAATATTCATTAAATTACTTAAATCAAAATCAAGTATAAAAATCATATCTTAAAACCCTCAAATTCGATAAGTTTCAAATCGATTTAATTGAATAAAATTCTTAATTAAATACAATTTCAAATAAATTTCAAATTCATCTTCCTAACCTTAACTTATAAAATCATTATAAAAATCTATTTTTAAAATACAATTTTAAATAAATACTTATACACATTATATATAAATAAAATCAAACTTTATTATATTAAAGCTTATTATTAAATCTACTTTATATTAACACTTATTTATATATATAATATTTTCAATATTAAATAAAACCATATATATATATATATATATATATATATATATATATCCTTTCAAAACCATAGAGATCATTTTTAAAATATTTATATATAGACTGACGGTGTCTGTATATAATTTTATATCTTATGGTCAAGTGATATGGATATTTATTATTTCAAGCCGTAGTTTAAATATATACGGGTGTATATCATTTAGACCTACGATCCCAAATTCAATTTAATTTGAAAATCACTTGGGTTTATCATTTCAACCCATAATGATTTCTCCTATTCTACAGATCGTTCGAGTATGTATCATTTCAACCCATAGGGAATTCTATACTAACAGGGAACTTGCAGAGCGAGAACAGTGATGAATATAACATATCAATAACATATATCATCAATAATTAAATAAAATATAAACAATAGGTTATGGTGTCATATTCCATAGGTGAATAGATACAGATAATAGCATATGTGTAACAAATTTAAATAACTAAGAGCAGCATATTTCAATTGTCGTTTCAATTGAAATCAAATTTAATAAATGTAAGAACGTTAATCGTGAGTGATTGCACACCTTTCGAGGCTAGAGAGATTTGACAATGAAATGGGTTACGGATCCAAGCATGAATTGCAAAGCAAAGTAAGATTAGCATAAATTTGACGTCAAAGCTGGTAAATAGGAATTGATGAAAACAAATCAAATCGAAACTGGATTAATGAAGATAAATGATATAAGTGAACATAGGTATATATAACCATATATATAGAATCGTAATTTTAAATTCAAACATATATTAAATTCTATATATATATAGTTCAAAAATTATTGTTTTAAAATAAAAATCATGGATTAAAATCAAACATATATACATAACCAGAACTAGTATAACTGAACACACATTAAATTATAAGCAAAGTAGAAATGATGTCATGAACAATACGCTTATAAATGTATTTATAATTATATATATAACAATCACATATAAGCTAAGATAAACTTGTATACATCTTTATCTATATACTGAAGTATTATAACTTACATATATACACTATATCATATAAGATAATATATATAGACATATCTAAAACTACAATATAAACATTTATATATATATATACACATACTAGGTATACTTTATAATAAATTTTATTATATAGTATAAAATATATTATAAAATACTATATATATAACACAAAAATTGTACTACTAAATTCACTCTATATAAATAATACAAACATAGCTTTGCATAGGTATACATATTCCTTTTCTCGACACAGTAAAAGTAAAATAAAATATTAATATCAAACCCACATGCATAGTCAGAGTAATATTGTAAAGTAATATGCAGAAATAGGTAACTATATTATGCAAACATGACTTATACCATATATATATATATATATATATATATATTTGTAAATTGGTAAGACTTTATTAAGGCATTTCAGCCCAAATTGCAGCCCAATACGAGCTATACATACAAATCCGACAAGGAATTCTTACAAACTCAAAATTACCAAAATTAAAAACAGTTTTCATCATCTTCTTTATCTTCATGGCGGTCGCTGTAGCTTGTACTTGGGTTTTCTCCCGATGTTCGATTTTGATCCTCTCCTGCAATTCGAACTCCACTAACATCTACGAAACAATGTATAAATTATTTATATAAACTTTATAAGTAAACGAATGTAGATAATATACATATAAATCACATATATAAATAACGTATAAACCATATATATATATACACAAACCCATGCAGACAACTACTCAATCCATATGCAAAACTTAATATATGTGATTTATAAATATGTATAAAACTTAGTATATGAAAGACATAGCAAATATATAAACCTCATTATATACGCGCTATATATATGAGCATTTATATGTATGATATATAACATATACAATATATAACTGTCAAATATATCACTTAATAACCTTATATACATACATAGACAATAATACGTCTTACCATATATATACCCGAGCTGCGCAAGGCTATAGGTGGGAGAAAAACGGAGCAAGGCGCAGCAATGAGCGGAGGTGGAAGGCATGTGTGAGTGGGCTCGGTTCAGGCGCGGGAAGTGGCTGCGCGTGAGGTTAAGGGGGTGGAGGCCGATGGAGATACAGGCGAGCACGGCTAGGTGGGGTAGCGGCAGAGAGAGGCGGAATCGCATGAAATTAAAGGCGATGAGGCCGGGTGTTGTTTGGAGATGATAGCCGAGATAAAGAAAGATGGGAAGAAAATGCACAGGAGATAGTTACAGAGTTTTTTTGGAAGAAGGAGCTCGGCCATCATGAAGAAGAAGGGAGGTGTGAGCATTTTAAGGGAAAAGAAATAAATAGGCTGCTTAGGTCAGTTGAGGAAGTGTGAAGGGAAAGGTTGGTTTTCAAAATTCAGATTCTAAGATGACAGAATAAAAGGCAAAACATAAATATATAATAAAAGAATGGCAACGGTCTCTTCGAGATTAAGCTGAAAAATTAAAGCAATTGATGGTTTCTTGGATAACACGGCTACAGTTTGAAAGGACAAAGATAAAATAAAAAGTCACGAATGTGGTAAAGGTGCAGTGAACTGCTCAATCGTCTCCGTCGCGTACCAGCTTCAAAATACAGAGTTGAATATACCCCAGAGACCAGCACGACGAGACGATCAAAACGGTAAACAGACATCAGTGGTACGATCATCTGATCGAAAGTCGATAATCGGTACGAAAATGCTGCTAATTTGTTGAAAATAAGATAAACGAGGCTAGAGAAGTCCAAATTTGAAGAAACGAAATACGACGTCTCACTCAAAAGAAGATTTATAAATTTTTTATAGAAAAATATTCAGGTTTGGAAAACATTTTATCATCAAATATTAACTGATTTAAACTGAAATAAAATTTCACAATAAAATAAACTTCCATATTATCTAGTTAAAATTTACCATTCATTATGTTTAAGTAGACGTATTCCAAATATCAAATTTATATTTCAAAATTTTATTGTTTGAAATTTCATAAAATTTCAGTTAATTACATTATTAAAACCATTAAAAAATTTGGGTCGTTACAACTAGCTTCTTTCTAAGGTAATCATCAAATCCTATGATGAACTTTTCATTCTTCCTCAAGAGAGTATCAATGAATGATATCACATACTTAGACAAAGCATCAAATTTTTCCACACACTACACCACAAAAGGCTTTTAACAGCGTTTGATAAACGCTGTAATATGATACAACAGCGTTATTGGAAACGCTGTATAACGACATGCTGTCGTATATACATAACTTACAACAACGTTTCTATAAACGCTGTTGAAACATCTCTGTGACAGCGTTTATTACGAGTTGTCAATAATGTTTTCAACAGCGTTTATAACGTGCTGTATTATGTTTTCTAAACGCTGTTATTGAATCATCAACAATTTCGACAGCATGTTAAAAACGCTGTTATTGAATCATCAACTATTTCGACAGCATGTAAAAAACGTTGTTATTAACAATTTCAAGATAATTACAGCACGAATTAAACGCTGTTGTTTCTTCATTGACAGCATTAATCAAACACTGTCTTCTATTTATATAACAGCTTTAATATTCCACTCTATTTTTGAATATTCCAGAATTATATTTTGAGTATATTGAAGCAACTAGCATATATAACATGTTCTAATAACTATTAATTAGATACATAAACGTTTACATGATATATACGTTCAGTATATTACAATTACAAATATATACATTCAGTATATTACAATTACATGATATATACGTAAACTGCTAACAACTCCTTGCGGCAAATCAATAAAAAAGACTGCAACTGTAATTTCACTAGTAAATCAGTTAACAACCCTACAAGACCTCCTAATCTCCCCACCACCATTCGATCCCAATCTCCCCATCCTCACCATCGAATTCTTAAAATCCTCAAAAAACGCATACAAATCCATAGCATACGTCTGAACAAGCCCAACCGTCCCAGCATCGTTACCAGATACAAGTGTTTGATCCGAAGGCAAAAAACCGTTGCCAGATAACAAGTTCTTGAAGTAAAAGTTGTCAAAGGCAACAGGGGTAACCTCATCCAGTTGTGCTAGTACAACACCATTCGAATTCTTACCACATTGTCTGCTAGATCCAGAACTCAAGTTACATTTTGCTTTCCCAATCGTGTGTGCACCTGCACATATTTTACAATTAGTTTTGCAATAGAATTGGTGATCATATATAATTGATATTGTAGTCAGTTAGGCTTGTGAGTTACCTGAGAGTGCAACCATGTCTTTCTGGGATAGTCCCACATTCTGAAACATTTTTGTCAGTGTTGCCACGTCAGAAGTGGGAGCAAGGATACTATTGTTTGCAGCAATTAAACTAGCCGTTAAGCTATCCTTTCTTCCCATCTCTACTTGCCATGTAAGTCCACCCGACTGCTCATTCCAGATCATCATATGAACATTGATCAGTTATACTATTTGGGAAAGTTAAAAGATGTGAAAAGGTAAGTACCAAAACAACAGAATCTCTTGCTGCAACTGCTACAACATCAGCACACGAAACAGTTTCAGGGCAGACTGACTCAAGCTCAGTTTTGATTGCATCAATGACTTCACACCCTCTCAATGAATTCAAGTTAGGTGCAGCAGTCTTCTCACCTTTTGTGTCATCCGTATCATCCAAAAGCAACGAGGCATCACACCCCTAGTTCGATTTTTTTTAATTATGTCAATTAGTTGGATTTACAACATATAATATACCAATTTTATAATATTACATACATTAACAAAGCAGTCGTGAAAATGCATCCTGAGGAGAGAAGCAGCCATGCGTGGATCTGCTCTGACCGCACGTTCTACACCCGTAAAAACAATTTCTTCAGCTTCTGGGCAGGTGTACTGGTTTCACTGGAGGCTTACTTAAATAGCGTGAATTCGGAAATTTTGTAAAAATATAACATTTGCTAAATAATCGTGAAACGAAGTAACATGATTTTTGTGAAAGAAATGATGTTGACTAAATAAGCATGCAAAAGAACAGATGATCAAACCTAAGTGTAATTTAATGGAATCTTCTGCAACTCAGTAACATTCATTGCAATGCTCCTGTGTGAATCACGCATCAACTCAGTAACATTTATTTCAATTCAGCCACCGAGTGATGATACTTCCACATTTTTCTAAAGACTTGTGATATTTTATCATTTAATTAGGTGATATCACCCCATGGGAAAGAATAAAATCTGATATTCAAAACATAATAATGGAAAAGGTATTCATCCACCATAAACGTTTGCAGAAATATATCAAAGAGTGACTGTGTTACAAAAACTATACCTGAGTGAGTTAAATTGACTGTTAAGGATTAAAGAATATACTTTTATATGCAAATATAAAAATCAGTTAAGCCACTGAAGAAAGCTACATATAAGATAGCATTACATACCATGATCAACATGAGCAATAACCGACATGTTCCTGATATTGTGCTTCAAATCCATAATCCTTCTAAGTTCTTCTGCAGTGAACTTAACCATCTTGACTACCTGATAAACAAAAGAATGAACTTTCATATTTACATGAAAATTTTCCGGTTGCTATATTATAATAGGCGTATTCCAAACATCAAATTTTCATTATCAAATTTAATTGTTTAATTTCAAGCAAAAAATTCAATTAATTACGTTATTAAAAATCGCTAAAATTTATGGTTCATTACAAATTCACTAGAATTGACATTGATAACTTGGCTGGATAAATTATTATGCTGGAAAGCAAACCATCTACCATCCATGGTATAACATCTACAGTCAGATCTCTCCGTTTTTTTAATGTGAGAGGCTTTGATAACATATGAGAGGCTTTGATAACATCTACAGTTTGCTGGACTTACTAATTTACTAGCAGCGATGATCATCAAAAAATTTAAGAGCTTTGATAACATGTGAGAGGCTATCATATAAGAATGATAAAACATATTTGTATAGCACTAAAATAAACCACTTAACCATCTTATTTTGATATAATTCTACGAAAGTTACATAATTAGGCCAAAATTTATCTATGCGTTATATTTCTACAAATAAGATTTCTTCAAAAAAAATCATTTTATCTGATTTTTACGATAGGTTACTTACATTTCTATGATTTTTTGGTGGTATGTTTAATTTTTGGCTTTCTTCGATCCAGAGGCTGATATTTTCTTATGAGTTTTAGCTACTGCTATTTAATTAGGAGTTTAATTTTTAACATAATATCGTTGTCCTCGCATCACCCATATTATACTTGGTCAATGCATGCTCCATTTCCTCCACTGTTATGTAGCTGAGCAAAGAACATGTGTACAAACAACAATGGCTTAAACTGTAACTTTTAAAAAGTTAAGAACCGTAGATGTTTTTTATGAACAGAATAGTTACCTGCTATTATCCTTATCAAAATATTCAAAAACCTTATATAAATGATCTTATTTCTCCAATTTACTCATCTGCATGGTAGCCATTATGAATTCAATGTAACCATCGGCCCCATTTCCATCTACATCAGCCTGCAAGCAGTCGCACAATATTTTAACATGATCCTGCATGTATGAAGTTGAAATAGTTACTTAAAACTGCAACAATGACAATAACCAATTTCCTTCAAGTAGAATACATGCTTCCTGGTTAAGCAAGACTACTGAGCAACATGTATATTTGTTCATGGTCAACTTTCTAATGTCAAAGTTACCAGCACCACAATATAAAACCAAGAAGGTTATTTAATGATGATTAACTTTGTTCTATTAAAGTCCCATGATGAAAGCGTTAATGGCAAGACATTATCCAATGATTTTAATCATTCGGTGAACCAATTAATTATATCGCAGTTCGATTCCAATGAAAGTATTTGGATGGCACTAACTAATGACTGGAGGGATCCAACAGACTTTAATCGGTCTATTAGTTTGAACTGGAAATATAAGCTTATGTTTGGTTACCTAAGCAAAATATTATGTTTGTTAGAGTTTGTTTCAGGAGACAAACTTACAATGCCAGCTTATAGAAAATAGTGCAAACTTTAACATGATGTTGGCAGTTAGCAGTTCTTTAAGATAGTGCAAACTTATTATTTGGAAAGATGTTTAAATTGATAATATTCACTATTAACCAACAAATTGATAATATTCAATGTGCTGCTTTTTCCACTGCTGTATTTGCAAGCCAAAGTATGCTTGAATTAAATCAAAAAAGAGAGGTTTGTTAGACTCACATGTGAAGTTGATTTTTGTGAGAAATCGATTTCTCTGGTTTTTGACAGAAACTTATTAACCATCTCTGGAGCTGATATGAATGGTGCTTGTTCCTGTTAAAAGATATTTATACAATAAATTTGTAGCTAAAAAGTAAGTCGAAAAACTCTATTGGTTTTGTAGTAGCTAAAAAGTAAGTCGAAAAGGAAATTACTTGCTGAAAATAACTAAATAATATTATTAGTTACCTTTGCGTGATGAGAATTTAGGTTACCTTTGTGCCATCACAGCATGAACCGGAGTCCCACACGTAGGGTGAAGCAACACATCCAGCCCAGTAAAGGAGCTTAACCAAAGTCCAGAATCTTCAGATTACCTATGATATTGATAAGGCAAGAGCTAAATAGCATAAAATTTAGGAATCTTCCCAATTTTTATGCTATTCAACTATGCCTCATCAATATCATTTAGACCTTATACGATAGTGACAACATCTATATCATCCTGTTGACTGCTCTGGCTGAACCCAAACTGTATAAATTACACATGTATAAATGTCACGCTCATTACTAGACGATAGAAGTATTACCCGATAGAAGTATTACACATGTATAAATGTCACGCTCATTACTAGACGATAGAAGTATTACACATGTATAAATTACACATGTATCGGCTTCGGAGCGATATGCGATATATCGGCGATATATCAGCAATATTACCCGATATAACTACATAGAATAGAAGTGCCTTATTATGTTGGACACCTCATAATTTACAGATTTAGGATATCCATGTTTAATAAGCACCATACTTGTGGATTTATGAACTTTTTTCTTTAAACCATCAAGCTATGGTAGGAACGTTTCCTTTCTTGACCATTCAAATCACGCAATTGAAGATATGATGCATAATAAATTGGTCATATATTGGTCATGACCTCCAAAATTTTGCTCTTTAAACTTGCATAATAAATTTCCATTCATATATGCATCCAACACAAATTTGGACTACAAAAATTTGAAAGTTTGCCGGATAAATCTCATTAATATGCTTAAAATGCTCATTAACTAATATATATAATCTGATTCGACTTTATGGTATACATTATTAATTATAATTAATAATAACATGTACATCTAAATAAAAACTAATCATTTTTAGAGAAATTTACAATGAATAATTGCAACAGACATATGGTGCCTATTTTTGACTACGCTATAGAAAAGTAATTAATCAAACACATTAACTAAATTTCAAAAATTGCAAAAAATGTAATTATTCACCGAAAATCAACAAGAAATGAAAATTTTAACGACAATTTGCATGAAAATAAAAGTTAAAACAACACCTATAATGCAAAAATAATCATTAATGCAAGAAAAAAAATTACTAAAAAAACAAACTATCAATTACCTAGAAAACAAAACTAATTGAGTTAGAAATTTAAATTAAGTACCAGAACATACAAAGTTGCTGCAAAACCTAACTTCATTCAGACTAGCAGGTGGCATTATATTCTACACAGCTTGAATTAATGATCATGTTTTGTCCTTTTCAACAAAATTATACCTGTTGAACCTTTTAATTATCTCAAGTAGGTTATCTACTTCCAATAAATGAATTTAATTTTGTTAGGCCCTTGTATTGAACATGAATTATGATTTCCAACATAATTTAATTTAGTATTTCTCACTTTTGTTGCATTTAAAGAGCTATCCAAACAATAACTACAAAAACACATGGAAATGGATATTTTCAACTTTTATTTTGAATTGAACTGCTTCTACAATAATCTAATAAATACTTTTTTAATACCTGGATTGATTGGGTGTGAAATATCTTGCATTTGCTTCTGCTGCAGATATTGTTGGTGTAGGTTCTTTCATTCTAATGGTGTTCAAGCTCGTTCCCTACATATCCAGATATTGCTTATAATTGGAATTTTTATGCTATGACACTTATAATTTAGGGTCTCTTTTTTCAATAATCTTTGAAGGTTATTACAAGTTTAATTATTACTGTAAGACATCTTACAAATATAGTACACTTAGGTAGAAAGTGATAATTTGTATTATGGCTATTTCAACTAGTATAAATACAAATTTCTTCATTTGAAACAACTTCAACACACCTTTTTCTCCACACAAAAAATGAGTTATAGCTATTAAAAAAGCATCGATGGACTGTCTGTGAAACAAACGCAATTATTCGATTTCAAATAGCATCATTGAATGCAGCCAACAGATCCGCATTGTAGCATATGGGAAGTCATTGTGCCTAGTTATAAGATAGAGAAGTATAACAGCATATGGGAAGTAACGTTTATCTATAATCTTACCGCACATTGCATAAGCGCACCCAACAACTACTTACTATATATTATAGCTTCATACATACTAACTGGCATTAAAACCAATAATTGACAGCACATTTTCATGTTATCTCCATTGCTACACATAAACTATTTGATAATATGTGTTCATATTTGATCACCAAACAATGATGCAAATAATTCAAAACATGGTGCTTCTACTAATCAGTGAAATACAAAACTAAAATTTTTTCTACTGTTCAGAACTTATAACAAGCATTTTATAGGCAATACTTATGCAGCTCCAACTACCCGTGCATAATTTGACTAAAAACTTTCCTAAACATAAATCATACTTTGAACGAATCATTTAACTAAATTCAATCCCAAAATAACCCCAGTAAGCTTAGACTTTCTACCATATGAAAAGAAAAAACATTAGGGCAGAAAAGGATCACCTCGTTTCTAATAGTTAATAAAAACTGAAAGATTCCTAAATTATCTCAATAGCCTAGACAAATCAAAAAACCAAGTAGCTTATGTAAACCAATAAAGCTAATTCTACGAAAACTCAATTTTCATTAAAAAGGAAATCACAAAAGAAAATATGAATACTGTTTAGTTAAGTCGACTCTAAACCAGTATACAAAAATATGAATTAAGCTGACCTCTTTAACCGAGCCATTTCAGGAACTTGAGAGTCCTTACAGGAAAACTTGAAGCCGAATGAGAAAACTTTCCTATTGTCTCTCGCAACCTGATGCAAATGCACGAAATAAAAAACAGGTATTCACATCTTCAATCTTTCCAAATACGAATTGATTCTTGAATCTAATCATGGAATAAACCTCTAAATTAAAAAATCGATCACCGTAGCTTCACACTCGACTTCGACGTGCGAACTAGACTAAACTTCCAACCACCAGAAACCAAAAATCGCCTTCAATCATGATGTCTCGACCACCGCCTCCCTCGCCTGATCTAGAATCACCTTTACTTCTGGAAAATTGCAATTAGGGCACTATGAAATTGAAAAATGAGGGAAATAGAGAACGACGAAAATTAAGTGGAAGGGGATTCGGGCAGGAAGAAAGAAAGTTAAGTGGAAGGGGATTCAGGCAGGAAGAAATTGAGGAACGAGGGAAATGAAAAGAAGAGGTAATAAGAAGAGGGAAAGCGAAATTTTTTCACAAAGTTTAATAATGAGAGAGGGAACGCGAAATGTTCTGGTCCTAAGCTTATGTCAGCGTTTGGACAAGAAAGAGTTCGTTTTAAATAATTTTTAACAGCATTTGTTTAACAAACGCCGAGAATTGTTGCTGTTAAAAGTGATTTTTGTTGTAGTGACATGTTCAAAAACTATTATCTATCCCTACTTAAGATCAGCGAATTTCCTGAACAATACCGACTTCTAAGCAGTCAAAACGAACCTCTTTTCAAACCTCATCTTAAATTGATCCCAAGAAAATTGGTCTTCTAGAGTAGCAATAGTTCCACCTACTCATAGATCGGCTCTGATGCTGTCTCGAAGCCAACTTTCTTTTCATAGCATATTCCACCTCCATATCACCGAAGATGCGCTCAAAAGTATGCACATAATATGCATATAATATGAGATAACTCCATCTAGTTTGTCCCTAGTGCTGCATAGTGGAAAAAGTGTAGACTCCATATATGCACATAATATGAGATAACTCCATCTAGTTTGTCCTTCGAACAACTACTGCATCACCTAGACCTGTTATATATTCTACTCATTTAAGAGTACCCGAGATAACAGAAAGCAAAGCATAAAACCTTGAGTCATACAACAGTGTGGTGTGAGTGATAAATAAATCTCAAAATACTATACAGGTAAATATGGTAAGGAACAATAGTATATGAACTATACCTAACATGTTTCTTGTGATATCCCGGAAATTTTTGGCAATAAAAATTTAATAATCTGTGTTAAAACTAAATATATTGTTAATAATAATTTGAATTGATTTAATAAATTTTGGGTTTTCTTTAATAAATATTTAAATGGGTGATTTTATCTTTTAAAAGCTGAACAATTATTTTCTATTTATAATATATATATATCTGTATATATTGTAAATGGATAATCTTTGTTTTAAATTTAACAAATTGACTTGTTTTCTAATTTTAATATTTTGGTGATTATAACTTGATTTAATATATATCTTATAAAAGCTATTTAATAAATAACTCTATGGTTTAAGATACTTAGGATAAATATTAGTAGTTTTAAATTTTATTTTAGCTTAACAAATAGGTTTGTTTTATTTTCTTTTTAAAATTTAGCTTGATAAAACAAGTAGTTTATTAATATAGAGGTAATTTCTTTTGTAAAATATTTAAAATAAAATATATATTATCAATGCAAACATAAGTTTTAAATCAAACATATAGTTATTAACATAAGTATAATTACATAAACATAAGAGCCATGATATTAACATAGGTTAAAATTTATAAACAATAACCTAAAAAAAGACTAAAAAGCAAAGAGAAAAGTAAAATAATAATAAAAACATCTTTGTACAAACAATATAAAGTAAAACATTGAGTACTTGAACATTTTATGCAAAGATGAACATAAGTAAAAAGCAAATCAGACTTTATATATTTGTATGTTGCATTTGTATGTTGCCTGGAAGAGGTTGAAATGCAAGCTTAAAACATAGTAAATAAATATCTATGAACATAAAAACAAAATAGATAAGTATGGAATAAAATAAGAAACCAGGCGAGTTAGAACATAAACTGTGCTAAGAAGAAAATATCTTTAGACAAAATAAGATAGGAGAAACATAAAGTACCTATTGCATTTAATGCTTTCATACTTAGCAGCCAGTCAGCCACCAAGTCAATTCGAATGTGTATGGTGGAAAATCACCTCAGCCTCCTTAATAAAAAGAAGATCTCTGAAACAAATATATTTGTGTACTAGTTAATACTTATCTCCAGCATTTGCAAGACTAGATAACACCTTCCCCTGTGTTCTTTTCCTCTTATATATATATACCTACTTCTTGTTTCGTTCGTTCATCAAAAAAAAAATGCCTGTAATACTTTTTTTTTAAGCTACTGCAAATCATTTTCAAAAAAAGAAAGAAAAAAAGGTAGCATGTGTATTCTTCTTTAAATTTAAAGATCATCTACATGCATTCAAACTTCCAAGCTCTTCAGCATTCAAACATTTCAACATCTCAGCATTTATAAGGATTGCAAGTTTAAAAAGTAAAAGCAATTTCAGATTTCAAAAACTCAAAACAGTTTCAAACAAGGCTCTGTCGTTCAAAATCTGGTGAGTAACATCATATTTTAAAAGCTTTAAATGGATTTGGTTGCATGATGAGTTCTGAAGTATATGTGTTCTAGTATGAAATATAAATGTTGATGAATTTTCTGTATATATATATATACTTATATATATATATATAGGTGTGTGGAATGTGTATATGTTTATCTCCTGTAACCTCTCTGTTACCAGTCTTTCTTTCCTTTTCTTTTCTTTTTTAGCTCGAGATTCATTCAAAAATCATTATCACATTATCTGATCCAAGTTAGGATATAAGTTTCAAACAAAATCTGTTTGGTTTGTTAATAGTTAAAGTTAGAAAATTGTTTAAGTTAAAACAAAAAGGTATTGACTCTGTAAATAAAAAAAAAATACAGAGCAATCTCGAAATAGGTCAAATTTTAACTATCATGGTTCACGAATTCAGGAACGTGAATGAATTGCTTATACTAAAACTCGATTTTTGAAACAAAAATCGCGATTTTTAGAGAAGTATTAAAGGAGCATTTTGGGTTTGACCGGGAATGGCAAATTTGGGTTTTTCTGACGATCTGTGTAACTGGAGAGGTCGGGGCTTTTCTAGGTGATGGAGGAGCGATCGTAGATGCTAGGAAAAATATTGGAGTGTGGTGTTTTTCATCGGGGTAGTTGCATCAGTAGGATTCTTCTTAGAACCCTAGTTTTAACGAAGCTTGGAAATTTGATCACCGTGGTCGTTTGAGTTGATCGAGCGTCTCGAACTTTTGGGAGTTGGTAGTTGGGTTGTAGTTGATGTCGAGACCGGAGTTGCCGCCTTTCAGATGGTCGGAGCTGGGAGCACGGTTCGTTGAAAGGTTTGAGTGGCAGTGGGGTTCGTTTGTTTCCAGGTTTGCGTTTTTGGGTGCAGTATCGAGCTCGAATGCTCGATTGAGACTGGACGCTTCTCTCGTCGATCTGATGATGGAGGTGGGATCGTGTATCGATCACCGATGTGGGGACGTGGTCGATGATGGTCGGAGGAGGCTTGAGCCTGGGTGCATGTGCACCGTGCACTGTGGATGGCTGATGGTATCTGGAGGATGCAAGTGTGGTTTTGAGTTTTCTCTGGCATTTGTTTCTTTGAGTTGCTTGAGATTGTGTAGCGTTTGCCCTGTAGTATTTTTATGCTAGGCAGTGAAGTGTCTGTCTAGTTTAAATTTTAAAAAAAAACAGAATTTTAAATATAAATAAAACTGGATTTTTAAAACAAGATTAAAATCAGAAATTGTAGTTTAAACCAGATTTTTGAAATAAGTTTATAAAAATCAAAATGTTGATTTAGTCTAAATGTTTATGAGTTAAGGTATGTTTGGATTTAAATTGAATTTGGTTTTAAAACTCATATAAATTCCTTTATATACAAATGTTCTTTAGCTCTTGTTTATTTTTAAAAGATTTTAACTTGGTTTAAAATTGTAAAGTTAAATTTGTAGTTATTTCAAATATCTAATTTGAAATGGAATTTAAAAGTGGATTTGAAAACAAAATGTTCTCAAACATGTTCGAGTATGATAATTAAATCATTAATAAAATGATGTTTTATGTTAAAAATAATTAAGGTTTAATGATTGGTAATTCATTGAATTTTTAAGGTAATTAAATGGTTAAATTAACAAGTTAATTAATTTATTATTTGAATTAATTAAGATATTAAGAGTTTTTAATTAATAGATTAAGATTAAATTTAATTTGAAATAAGAATCATTAATTAGATAAGTTTGAAATATAATTAATGATTAGAAATTAATTAATCAAGTAATTAATGATTAATTAAGTTAAAATTTAGAAATTTATTATGTAATTAGAAATTAATTTATTTGAGATTAAGGATTAATTAATTTGTAATTAAAAATGATTAATTTAAATTAATTACTTAGAGAAGTAATTAAAGGATTGGTAGATGGATGCAGTTAATGAAGGGTCATTAATTAAGGATTGTCAAATGATTAATTAATGGAATTAACTTAATTTAATTAATTTTATTGATTAATTATAGATAATCAATTGTGAAATTTGGTAAGTGAGGTTACTTAATGTAAATTGAAAGGTGTAATTACTTCATGGAAGTAATTAAGAGATTAATTACTTATTGTAATTAATTATTATAATATGATTAGTTAAGTTAATTAATTTAGTTTAATTAATTTAAGAAACCATTTGATGATTTGATAAGTGTAATTACTTAAGTGTAATTAATGGAGATAATTACTTAGGGAAGTAATTTAATAATAATTACTGGAATGTAATTAGTGAAAGATGATTTATAATAAAGTAATTTGGGTAATTACTTTTGTAATTAATCAAGGGATTAATTAATGAAGATAATTAATTATGGAATAATTAATTTATTTGTATGAGTAATTGAGGGTAGTTAATTACTGGTTGATATTAATCGAGGGTGATTAATAATTGTGTTTAATTTCAGATAAATTACTAAATGTAATTAATTTGAATAAAGTAATTAATTTAATTATAATTTGTGATCATTAATTAATTTAACTAATGATGTAATTAAGAATTCTTTAATTAGGAAATAATTAATAATAAAGTAATTAATTAATGTAATTAATTAAGGATAAATGTAATTAAATATAGTTAATTAATAAATGAAGTAATTAAAGGTTAATTACTATAAATAATTGGAAATGATTAATTTGTGAAATTAAGAAAAAAAACTAATTACTTATTGTAATTAGAGAATGATTAATCTAAGGTGTTTAATCAAGATAAATATTTAGAGAATGGTTAATTAATTGATTATAATAAATTAATGATTATATAAGCAGGATTTATGAGATGAAGTAATTAATTTAATTTACTTTAAATTAATTAGAAATAGAAGTAATTAATTTAATTCATTTTAAATTAATTATAGATAGTGAATAAATCAATTGCTTATGTATTGATTGTATTGAATGGTTGTGATCTCAGTAATGAGATGAGTAATATTTATGTGATATGGATGCTTGATTTAAAGTATGATAATATTTAATTATCTGTTTTGATGATAATATGAATTATCTGTTTATGATGATGTGATTATCTATTGTGATTGTGAATTATCCATATGTGTGTATATTGATGATATTGAATTAAACTGTTAAGACTAAATAGACAACTTGGCCTTAAAAGACACGTTTTGGATTTCGATGAGACCGGGATCGGGTTTTCCGCATTAGGAACATCCGAAAACCACATCGTTTCCAAATTAACGATAGGTCGTGAATCTGAAGTGAAGATGAAGTTCCAGAATGCAAGGGTTATCGTCGTTAACTCTGAGGGTGATTCCAAAATGAGTGTAACGAGATGATGCCTTCGGTTTCGTTCGAACCCGGAATGAACTTGTATGGATTGAATGCTTTCAACACATCGTCAGGTGGGCGGTGAGCATTCTAAGAATTATATTCTATAAAGGTAATCGTAACCTCAAGCCTCATCAACCGGGAATGGCTAAAACAGGGGAGATGCAGCAAGGTTAGGTGGGTCATGCCCAAGCAGGACAAGGATATTCCCCTGTCTAGATGTCCCTTTTTATTTCGGCTTAGTGGGCAGTAGCGACGGCTATCTGCGGGGTTATCTTGTTCGGGACTGTTCAGTAAGGAATGGTTCCGGCCTTGTGTTGCAGGGGATGAAGTGAGTAATCCTCGGTACGGTGATCTAGGCCCCGTACTGTGACGGGCGGTACCCCAGTAGCCCTGCCATTGTATGGAATCCACAATCCAATAAGTGCCAACGGTTTTGATTGTATTACCCACTTTTGTGGCTAGTAGCTGGAATTTAATCATGTAACAATTTCGGCTATTTTCTATTTACTTGAAAACCCTAGACCTATTATAATATCACTGGATTTCCTATCAAATGTTTTGGTTAGCGTAAGGTAAAAACTTTTCCATGTTTATGTGTGGGAAGTCTTACGTGATACCTTTTGTTTTCAAAAGATTTTCAAAATTAAGCAACTTTAACCTGTTACTCATACCAGACCCATGTCTGACTCGGAGTTTATTTTTGTTTTTCATAAACTCTCGGGTACCCAAATTTTTACGGGTAGCCAAGGGATTCAGGTTAGCTTTGACGAATACTGGAGGAGCAATGGAGCAGGAGGCTTCAGCGTTGTAGATATACTTATAGTTCCGCTGTGTTGGTATCTCTGAGTTATTTGCTTGTGTTATATTGAGTTGTATTAACTAGACAGGAGTTTATAACTGTCTAGTATATGATGTATTGTCTGTATAACTCCAATTGATGATGTATATCATGTAAATACTTATGTGATTATTATAATTTATTCGTTCCGCTGTGAGATTCTGATGTTATTGTTCTTTCTTCTCTATCCTTTCTATTTTCTCATCCCTTTCTTTCTTCAAGACGAAGCGGTCTTCTGGGCATAGAAATCCGGGTCGTCACGGTTGGTATCAGAGCACTAGGTTGAGTGAATACCTAGGCTCTTAAGTGTTTTCTTTCCTGAGAGAGAGTATTTGTAATTTTGATATATATATATATATATATTTATTTATTTCTATCTATTGTTGGGTTACCTGTTCGGGTTTTCCAATGAGTTATAAAGGTAGATAGAGTAGTGGTGTGTAACACAACTACTATTGGTTGAGGTTTGTGCATGTGTCGAGACTGTAGACCTAATACCGTCTCGAGTGAGCTTGGCTGTGGTAAGGATTTCATTGGTCTCCGAAGGAAACCTGTTAAGTTTCGGAGTTCATCATTTAAGTGTAAGATGATCGCGCTCATGTGAGCGGATTCTTGAGAGTTTGGATCTGTCGGATGAGCAGAAGCCAGTAATGGTATCTTGATACCTCAGAAAGCAGTAGCTGTGTGATGAGACGCAGTGACTATGGATGATTCCGAAGACATTTCTTTGGAATAAGTTTAAGGAAGTTTGTTGCTTCGGTGTTGTGGCTGTGTTCAGCAGGGTGTTTCTGTTTGGTTTTGTGGTCCGAGTTTCCCGAAGAGTTTTGGATTAGGAAGTTTCTTTGGCATCTGTGGCAGCGATGCAGCTCGAAGTGTTCTGTATATCGGCAAAAGATCTTCTGGTGTAGCAGTTTTCTTGAGGTGAATTCAGGAGTAGCAGAGTGGATCCATTTCTTTGATGGATTTGCTGATTAAACATAGGCTGTTCTGTTTGGTAAAGAGAGAATAGTTTTTCTTTGGAATTAGGCTGGGTGGATCGCAAAAGTGATTTGCGATAGCTAAGCGTTCTCTTGGGTCGTCAGAGATTTTTCTGGATATCTTCAGGGAGTCAGAGTTTTGTCAGCATTTGGAGATTGAGTTTGGTATCGACTGGATTCTAGGAGTGGTACCGATGGTTCAGCTTAGTAGTAGGATGGTTTCTAGAGAATGAGTTTGGTGAAGCAGCTCGTGTTTTGAAGGAACTTCTGAGTTTTATTTTTGGATCTGTTGAACCATAGTTTTGGGATGTGTTTTCCAGCTTGTGCTCGTGATCATCATCAGCATTTTCATCTGCTCAATCAGAGTTGCACGGTGGAAGCATGGTGGAAGCTGTTTTTGTTTGGAAGCAACTGGAAGTTGCAGTGCTTTGGATTAAAGAGTTTCTTCAGGAAATTTTCCAGGATCTGAGGCAGATTTGGAGTGCGCCTGTTTTTATCTTTTCCAGATGGGAGAAGTGGGATCTATTTTCTGATTTGGAATAGATTTTATGTTCTGAGTTTTAGTTGATCTTGGAAAGATCATTGTGTTGGATTATTTTTGGTTCAGTTTGTTCCTAGAGGCATCAGCAAGGGTTGAGCTGATCAGGAAGCATGATGGCAGCCCAGGATCGTCTGAAGAATTTTATGGATAAGAGACGAAGGAATTTGAATTCCGAAGTCGGAGATTTGATTTTGGATAAGTGTTTTTAGGATTGAATTGTCAGTTGGATAACTGAGAATCATTGTGTTTCACGTATCTCTGAGGGAGTGCGTGTAAGATCCATCTCTGGTTGTAGAACCAGCACTTCATGGAGTTTTGGTTGTTAGAATCAGACTTGTCTGTAGTCTGATATCCTGTTTTTTTTTTGTAGATCTAGATGAGTGGAAGCTCTGTAGCTTAGTAGTATTGATTGTTTGGATTCTGTAGAGCGAGTATCCCGATATTTAGACCTGGGGAACTCTAGATGGATCTGTCCTGATTTTGTCTGGATAATTAGATTTGTTTGATTGGATGAATTGGTTGCTATGGTTTTAGCATATGATTGATATATGCTTGTGTTTTAAAATTAAATCTTTAATTGGATTATTAAATTACCTTTGTTTTAAATTTCGGGGACGAAATTCTTTTAAGAGGGGAGGAATGTGATATCCCGGAAATTTTTGGCAATAAAAATTTAATAATCTGTGTTAAAACTAAATATATTGTTAATAATAATTTGAATTGATTTAATAAATTTTGGGTTTTCTTTAATAAATATTTAAATGGGTGATTTTATCTTTTAAAAGCTGAACAATTATTTTCTATTTATAATATATATATATCTGTATATATTGTAAATGGATAATCTTTGTTTTAAATTTAACAAATTGACTTGTTTTCTAATTTTAATATTTTGGTGATTATAACTTGATTTAATATATATCTTATAAAAGCTATTTAATAAATAACTCTATGGTTTAAGATACTTAGGATAAATATTAGTAGTTTTAAATTTTATTTTAGCTTAACAAATAGGTTTGTTTTATTTTCTTTTTAAAATTTAGCTTGATAAAACAAGTAGTTTATTAATATAGAGGTAATTTCTTTTGTAAAATATTTAAAATAAAATATATATTATCAATGCAAACATAAGTTTTAAATCAAACATATAGTTATTAACATAAGTATAATTACATAAACATAAGAGCTATGATATTAACATAGGTTAAAATTTATAACCAATAACCTAAAAAAAGACTAAAAAGCAAAGAGAAAAGTAAAATAATAATAAAAACATCTTTGTACAAACAATATAAAGTAAAACATTGAGTACTTGAACATTTTATGCAAAGATGAACATAAGTAAAAAGCAAATCAGACTTTATATATTTGTATGTTGCATTTGTATGTTGCCTGGAAGAGGTTGAAATGCAAGCTTAAAACATAGTAAATAAATATCTATGAACATAAAAACAAAATAGATAAGTATGGAATAAAATAAGAAACCAGGCGAGTTAGAACATAAACTGTGCTAAGAAGAAAATATCTTTAGACAAAATAAGATAGGAGAAACATAAAGTACCTATTGCATTTAATGCTTTCATACTTAGCAGCCAGTCAGCCACCAAGTCAATTCGAATGTGTATGGTGGAAAATCACCTCAGCCTCCTTAATAAAAAGAAGATCTCTGAAACAAATATATTTGTGTACTAGTTAATACTTATCTCCAGCATTTGCAAGACTAGATAACACCTTCCCCTGTGTTCTTTTCCTCTTATATATATATACCTACTTCTTGTTTCGTTCGTTCATCAAAAAAAAAATGCCTGTAATACTTTTTTTTTAAGCTACTGCAAATCATTTTCAAAAAAAGAAAGAAAAAAAGGTAGCATGTGTATTCTTCTTTAAATTTAAAGATCATCTACATGCATTCAAACTTCCAAGCTCTTCAGCATTCAAACATTTCAACATCTCAGCATTTATAAGGATTGCAAGTTTAAAAAGTAAAAGCAATTTCAGATTTCAAAAACTCAAAACAGTTTCAAACAAGGCTCTGTCGTTCAAAATCTGGTGAGTAACATCATATTTTAAAAGCTTTAAATGGATTTGGTTGCATGATGAGTTCTGAAGTATATGTGTTCTAGTATGAAATATAAATGTTGATGAATTTTCTGTATATATATATACTTATATATATATATATATAGGTGTGTGGAATGTGTATATGTTTATCTCCTGTAACCTCTCTGTTACCAATCTTTCTTTCCTTTTCTTTTTTTTTTAGCTCGAGATTCATTCAAAAATCATTATCACATTATCTGATCCAAGTTAGGATATAAGTTTCAAACAAAATCTGTTTGGTTTGTTAATAGTTAAAGTTATAAAATTGTTTAAGTTAAAACAAAAAGGTATTGACTCTGTAAATAAAAAAATACAGAGCAATCTCGAAATAGGTCAAATTTTAACTATCATGGTTCACGAATTCAGGAACGTGAATGAATTGCTTATACTAAAACTCGATTTTTGAAACAAAAATCGCGATTTTTAGAGAAGTATTAAAGGAGCATTTTGGGTTTGACCGGGAATGGCAAATTTGGGTTTTTCTGACGATCTGTGTAACTGGAGAGGTCGGGGCTTTTCTAGGTGATGGAGGAGCGATCGTAGATGCTAGGAAAAATATTGGAGTGTGGTGTTTTTCATCGGGGTAGTTGCATCAGTAGGATTCTTCTTAGAACCCTAGTTTTAACGAAGCTTGGAAATTTGATCACCGTGGTCGTTTGAGTTGATCGAGCGTCTCGAACTTTTGGGAGTTGGTAGTTGGGTTGTAGTTGATGTCGAGACCGGAGTTGCCGCCTTTCAGATGGTCGGAGCTGGGAGCACGGTTCATTGACAGGTTTGAGTGGCAGTGGGGTTCGTTTGTTTCCAGGTTTGCGTTTTTGGGTGCAGTATCGAGCTCGAATGCTCGATTGAGACTGGACGCTTCTCTCGTCGATCTGATGATGGAGGTGGGATCGTGTATCGATCACCGATGTGGGGACGTGGTCGATGATGGTCGGAGGAGGCTTGAGCCTGGGTGCATGTGCACCGTGCACTGTGGATGGCTGATGGTATCTGGAGGATGCAAGTGTGGTTTTGAGTTTTCTCTGGCATTTGTTTCTTTGAGTTGCTTGAGATTGTGTAGCGTTTGCCCTGTAGTATTTTTATGCTAGGCAGTGAAGTGTCTGTCTAGTTTAAATTTTAAAAAAAAAACAGAATTTTAAATATAAATAAAACTGGATTTTTAAAACAAGATTAAAATCAGAAATTGTAGTTTAAACCAGATTTTTGAAATAAGTTTATAAAAATCAAAATGTTGATTTAGTCTAAATGTTTATGAGTTAAGGTATGTTTGGATTTAAATTGAATTTGGTTTTAAAACTCATATAAATTCCTTTATATACAAATGTTCTTTAGCTCTTGTTTATTTTTAAAAGATTTTAACTTGGTTTAAAATTGTAAAGTTAAATTTGTAGTTATTTCAAATATCTAATTTGAAATGGAATTTAAAAGTGGATTTGAAAACAAAATGTTCTCAAACATGTTCGAGTATGATAATTAAATCATTAATAAAATGATGTTTTATGTTAAAAATAATTAAGGTTTAATGATTGGTAATTCATTGAATTTTTAAGGTAATTAAATGGTTAAATTAACAAGTTAATTAATTTATTATTTGAATTAATTAAGATATTAAGAGTTTTTAATTAATAGATTAAGATTAAATTTAATTTGAAATAAGAATCATTAATTAGATAAGTTTGAAATATAATTAATGATTAGAAATTAATTAATCAAGTAATTAATGATTAATTAAGTTAAAATTTAGAAATTTATTATGTAATTAGAAATTAATTTATTTGAGATTAAGGATTAATTAATTTGTAATTAAAAATGATTAATTTAAATTAATTACTTAGAGAAGTAATTAAAGGATTGGTAGATGGATGCAGTTAATGAAGGGTCATTAATTAAGGATTGTCAAATGATTAATTAATGGAATTAACTTAATTTAATTAATTTTATTGATTAATTATAGATAATCAATTGTGAAATTTGGTAAGTGAGGTTACTTAATGTAAATTGAAAGGTGTAATTACTTCATGGAAGTAATTAAGAGATTAATTACTTATTGTAATTAATTATTATAATATGATTAGTTAAGTTAATTAATTTAGTTTAATTAATTTAAGAAACCATTTGATGATTTGATAAGTGTAATTACTTAAGTGTAATTAATGGAGATAATTACTTAGGGAAGTAATTTAATAATAATTACTGGAATGTAATTAGTGAAAGATGATTTATAATAAAGTAATTTGGGTAATTACTTTTGTAATTAATCAAGGGATTAATTAATGAAGATAATTAATTATGGAATAATTAATTTATTTGTATGAGTAATTGAGGGTAGTTAATTACTGGTTGATATTAATCGAGGGTGATTAATAATTGTGTTTAATTTCAGATAAATTACTAAATGTAATTAATTTGAATAAAGTAATTAATTTAATTATAATTTGTGATCATTAATTAATTTAACTAATGATGTAATTAAGAATTCTTTAATTAGGAAATAATTAATAATAAAGTAATTAATTAATGTAATTAATTAAGGATAAATGTAATTAAATATAGTTAATTAATAAATGAAGTAATTAAAGGTTAATTACTATAAATAATTGGAAATGATTAATTTGTGAAATTAAGAAAAAAAACTAATTACTTATTGTAATTAGAGAATGATTAATCTAAGGTGTTTAATCAAGATAAATATTTAGAGAATGGTTAATTAATTGATTATAATAAATTAATGATTATATAAGCAGGATTTATGAGATGAAGTAATTAATTTAATTTACTTTAAATTAATTAGAAATAGAAGTAATTAATTTAATTCATTTTAAATTAATTATAGATAGTGAATAAATCAATTGCTTATGTATTGATTGTATTGAATGGTTGTGATCTCAGTAATGAGATGAGTAATATTTATGTGATATGGATGCTTGATTTAAAGTATGATAATATTTAATTATCTGTTTTGATGATAATATGAATTATCTGTTTATGATGATGTGATTATCTATTGTGATTGTGAATTATCCATATGTGTGTATATTGATGATATTGAATTAAACTGTTAAGACTAAATAGACAACTTGGCCTTAAAAGACACGTTTTGGATTTCGATGAGACCGGGATCGGGTTTTCCGCATTAGGAACATCCGAAAACCACATCGTTTCCAAATTAACGATAGGTCGTGAATCTGAAGTGAAGATGAAGTTCCAGAATGCAAGGGTTATCGTCGTTAACTCTGAGGGTGATTCCAAAATGAGTGTAACGAGATGATGCCTTCGGTTTCGTTCGAACCCGGAATGAACTTGTATGGATTGAATGCTTTCAACACATCGTCAGGTGGGCGGTGAGCATTCTAAGAATTATATTCTATAAAGGTAATCGTAACCTCAAGCCTCATCAACCGGGAATGGCTAAAACAGGGGAGATGCAGCAAGGTTAGGTGGGTCATGCCCAAGCAGGACAAGGATATTCCCCTGTCTAGATGTCCCTTTTTATTTCGGCTTAGTGGGCAGTAGCGACGGCTATCTGTGGGGTTATCTTGTTCGGGACTGTTCAGTAAGGAATGGTTCCGGCCTTGTGTTGCAGGGGATGAAGTGAGTAATCCTCGGTACGGTGATCTAGGCCCCGTACTGTGACGGGCGGTACCCCAGTAGCCCTGCCATTGTATGGAATCCACAATCCAATAAGTGCCAACGGTTTTGATTGTATTACCCACTTTTGTGGCTAGTAGCTGGAATTTAATCATGTAACAATTTCGGCTATTTTCTATTTACTTGAAAACCCTAGACCTATTATAATATCACTGGATTTCCTATCAAATGTTTTGGTTAGCGTAAGGTAAAAACTTTTCCATGTTTATGTGTGGGAAGTCTTACGTGATACCTTTTGTTTTCAAAAGATTTTCAAAATTAAGCAACTTTAACCTGTTACTCATACCAGACCCATGTCTGACCCGGAGTTTATTTTTGTTTTTCATAAACTCTCGGGTACCCAAATTTTTACGGGTAGCCAAGGGATTCAGGTTAGCTTTGACGAATACTGGAGGAGCAATGGAGCAGGAGGCTTCAGCGTTGTAGATATACTTATAGTTCCGCTGTGTTGGTATCTCTGAGTTATTTGCTTGTGTTATATTGAGTTGTATTAACTAGACAGGAGTTTATAACTGTCTAGTATATGATGTATTGTCTGTATAACTCTGATTGATGATGTATATCATGTAAATACTTATGTGATTATTATAATTTATTCATTCCGCTGTGAGATTCTGATGTTGTTGTTCTTTCTTCTCTATCTTTTCTATTTTCTATCCCTTTCTTTCTTCAAGACGATACGTCTTCCCGAGCGAAGGAGGGCGGGTCGTCACATTTCTGCAACCAAAAAGTTAGCAAATAATAGTATAATATGCTACTCTATGATATCATATAGGTACAATACAAAATACCATAGTGGTTGACCAAATATTCCTAACTCTAGTACCTACTCCCAATGGTACCCCCAAGTGATAGCTAACTAAAGGAAAGTAACCAAAGCAGCCACAGTATCCGTCAAACAACACTCATTATCACTCATCCTATGCTATGAATATATGATAACTCATATGGCCTCTGTAGGATCGATTTCACCCTAGAGGGGAGGTGAATAGGGTGATAATGACAATAAAAATTAATGCGGAAATATATAAAATAACTACAGCACAGATAATAGCAGAATGATAAAAGTAGAAATAGAACAACACAGATTTACGCAGCTTCGGCAAAACCCTACCTACGTGCTACCCCTAAGGTTTCTAATAGAAATTCAGTATTCAGATGCTAACATACTAAACTTACAACATTCGCTAATGACTAACCTAACTCTACGCTCAAAACCCTACCACAACGCAACCACTGAGTTGCAAATTCTCAAACTACGCCCAGTAGTTTGCCTCTAGTCACACGACTAAAAGATTACACAATTGTAAAAGGAATTCAAAATAAATTTAAAACTAAAATAATTAAAATCCTAAAAAACAATAAGCCCAAATAATAGAAAATTGGCCCAAAATAATTAAAACTTAAAACAAAAGAAAATTCCTCTTCTTTTTTATTATCGACTGCTTTGTTTCTTCTCGTTCCTCTTCCAAAAACTAGGGCTTTGTGAAATTGAAGATGCCGCTTGTATTTGATCAGTTTCAGTGATTATTTTGCTTTTTTGGCTTGGTCGATCGATTATTTAGCTTTTATAACTTGGGTCGCTTCAATTTGCGAGTTCGAGTGAACAGAATTTGGTATATAATTTTTGCTTGATTTCACTATTGATTTGCTTGAACTCGATCTTGCTTTCGAACTCGTTGCTTTAAGCCCATGATGATATAGTGTAATTTATAGGGTTAAAATCACTAAAATTACGTTCGTCTATTTTTCTTTAAATCTGTCTATTATTTTGCTCGACCACATGATTATTACTTGAATGCTTGTGATAGTTCTTGACTTGTTCATCTCTGAGAAAATTGAATTTTACTTGAATCGGTTCCACTATTTTTGGCGTTTGAATTTTTTTTCACGTTCTTTTCCTCTATGACTTCGGAGTTTATTACCTCTGTTCCAATCTTAGCTGGCAATGTGACTTCTTCAATTCACGTTATCAGCTTTGATTTTGGCCTTTTTAATTTTTGTAATAAACTTGACTTTTCATTTCATTTCCCATGGTTTTGAATTTTTATATTTCTTGTTTATCACCTGAATGCCTATAGTTGGTTACACTGTCCACTTGCATTGACTTGCACTGCTTTGTACTTGGGGTGTTGATACACTTGGTTGAACATATACTTGGTTGGAGTCTGTAACTGAAACGTATTGCATGTATATATATATATATATATATATATATATATATATGTATGTATACATGTGTGATATATGTGTTGCGCCTGCATTGCTCTGGTTTTTGTTTGAATGCTTGTAGTCTGGTTCTTGCAGTTCTAATTTATTTGTTGTTTATGTATGATTACATACATTTCAGTTTCTATATGAGCATTTCCAGTTTGTCTCATTGAAGTCTGAATGCATTTGTTGTGGTCTTGTAGTCGCTGGTATCAAAGTTGCATCACTGGTTCATTTTGTTTAGTGAACTTGATGCCCGAACTTATAGAATGCTTGCACATCCACATACTCTGGTCTGCTGGTCCTTTTGGTTGAGGCTGAGTTCTTTGCTTGGTTTTTTCTTTGAACCGATATATGTGTATACTCGTATATGTATACATGTGTATATACTGACTGTTCCTCTTTGATCATTTCATTGAACTACTACAGATACTATGCTTGATCATGTCATGCTCACCTGTATGTGTCTCACCGTGTATATACATACATACATGTATGTATATATGTATGTGCTTTATTTTGCCTTTGTATATTACATTCAATTTGGTTGGTCTGAATGCATGTCTTGATACGTGTACATTTGAGCATGTTGTTTTCATTTGCACCTGACCATGCCATGTTGAGTTGCTTGAACATTTTATTTTGATCTTCACATGTACACTATGTTGAGGCCTTTTTGGTTGAGTCTTTTGAAGCTATGTTGTCACCTCTTGAAATCTAGTTCAATTCAGTTTTGTATATTGAGTTCATGTTGTCTCGAGTTTTAATGGTCTGTATAAGTCTGGGTTGCCTCTTATTTTGGTCTGAACTTCATATTGATCTTCATCCCTCTGGTTTCATGTTTACATGAGTCTCTTTGTTTCGTACGTATGCACTGTGTATATACATGTGTGAGCATACATGTATATATGCATGTTGTAGCTTGATTTTAGAGTGGTCTGCATATCTAGGCTATATTGTATGTGGTTCCATTATGCTTTGCACTTCTGTACTTATGTACTGAAGTGTGGTCTCAATCATGTTTATGTTCTTTATATGCATATATCTGATTCATGTTGTTATTTCATTGAACTATTGCACTATGTATTCATGGCTTCATATCTAGTTCCATATGTTGTTGATGACTTTGTACATTCGATTGAGGCAGTTGTCATATTTGTTGGTAAGCATGTTTTGTTGTTTTGGTCGAGACTTCATTTGTACATTAGTTAGAGAACTGCCTTGAGTGTTTTGTACTTTTTGAACTAAATTTTGTTTGCATGCACATGAGTCGAATCCAACTTTTGCTTGGGTTTGACCTTGTGCTCACTTGTCTCTGCAACTTTATCAAGCAAATATATATATCGATGTGCACATCCTTATGGCATGTATAGTGATCCACTGTGCATGTCACAAGTCGTCCGTGTAAGATGAATTCAAAATAAATGACGACGAACAACCCAAATAACTGAGGCAAATGATATTTTCAAACACACACTTTTATTGTACAATACAAAATATTTATTTTTCAATTTTTCTACATCAATGTTTATTTTTCCGATAATTCAGATGCTGGGTACAAGCTGGAAACAAAGTTGAACATCAAATACGAGTGAATGAGTGATATGTAGTGAGGTGAACATTGTAAAGAGATGTTTGTGATGCAATCGAAATTGTATTGGAATTGACAATGTGTAAACGTAGTGAGAGCTCAAATTTGTACTATTTGAATTTGTAATAAAATATTTGTATGAATATGAATTCCATGTTATTTATTTTATTCATCAAATATTTATTCAATTATATGAAAAATAAATTAGTACAATAATAAATACATCTAAACGAATATATATATGTGTTTATTATCATCAAACAAAAATCATATACTACATATTCAACAGCCTTCTAACTACCAAGGACTAAAGGAAATCCCGGTTCTCTGTGTGCTCTTGTATCAAATAGCCTAAAGCTCGATATGTGTCTTATAGCCCTAAAGCTAGACACTAGATCCAAAGCCACTGGTTCAGGGTATTCGGATCGTTGCAACCAATCCATAGACATCCTTGCTTATTAAACCCCTGCTTCAAGTACACAAGAAAACACTTCGAGCATCAACAATACCTTAGCATGTACTTATCCAAGCCCTCCTTCGCTCCTTTTGGACATTGAGCCCTTCTTGATCAATCCATTTTTCATCATTCACGAGGAATCCTTCCACATTTCCCGATCCTACGACTCCCTTCATTACGAAGCCACCATCTTCGAAACTACTCCCAATATGGGTGAACATCCGAAGATTCTAGCTTTTCTTCATGCTATTACATCGCCATCCAACCCTGATGTGAACGAGCCAACACCTCAACCACGATCTATAGAATCTCTACACCATTCCCTAGAAGTTCCAAGCCCATTGGACTCGCCATGACAAGTCGGTACCAACCTCTTAATGTCGGTTCCAATTTCTCCACCTAGCCAACTAGTGGTCGAGTTTTCATCCACTCCTTCCTTGCTTCCAGTACTCCATGCTTAGATGCCTTTACCCTGACCTATCAACCTAAAACAAGTCGTCATAGGAACAAGTCTTCTCTTTGAAAGACTCAACTCCACGTTCTCGAAACAAGTCGTCATAGCCTTCAATACTTAGCTAATCACCAATCCATAACCTTGGGCAGCCTCCACTAGCCTTGCTCTTGGGCTCACCAAAGTCGCTAACCTATAGGACCAATCTAAACATGTCAATGCCAAGCTCTTTATGTCATTGTTGACATGTGTACTTCATGAATTGGAGCTCGCGAGTTGAACCTTATGCTCTTCCCATATTCCGAGCCTCATCTCCAAGTTTCGCCAATTCCGACCATCTTTGCCTCTAATATAGTCAATTCTCCCCTATCTTTCTAAACATCGAAAACACTAAATACAACATCAAATCGCATCATACAAATATAGAATAACAAGCAATTTCATCCGTTCAAAGATGCAATCTATAGAAATAAGGTAAACATGTCAATCTCTAACATAGGTTGGCATATAGCTTGAACATATGAACATAAACAAAGGTGGTTTCCAATCAATCTATATCATATGCATTTATTAACATGTAACTAGAGTCAGAAAAGTTTTTATGGCAAAAATTAATTTAAAAGATGTTAAATCCTATGATTCTACCATATAAACATGCATAGTTCAGTGATAAGGCATAAATCACTTGCCAATTACCAAATTCAATCAATTTTTCTATAGATCTAGTTTGAATAGTGAAGAGAAGCACTCTAAATCAAACAAATTAATGATCTCTATCTTCTAATTGACGATCTAATCACTAATTAAAAATCTAGTTTGATTTAGAGAGAAATTTGGATGAATTAGGATGGATTTAGGGATAATCAGTGTTTAGACTTGATTTTGGATGAGAGCGAAAAGTTTTGATATGACTCTCTTGCCCTCTTTTTATAATGATTCTCTAATTAGACTAATGGGCTTATTAATGGGCTTATTTAGTTACACGCTAATTCTGGCCAACGGGATTTTAAGCCTTAAAAGAGGCATAGCTTCCTAACCATAAGTCCGTTTTTCTTTTATAACGGAAAGGGAAACCATCATCTATAACTAGTGGAACTGGTTTGTGACCCTATTTCGGCTCCTACCAATCAAGGTCAAAATGGTCATATAGGAATATGATGAAAATCCCAAGTGTGTAAAATATACATAAGTTTCATATCCTAAAATTATAGAATCATACGACCTCATATAAATAAAATAGAAATATTTTACGATCCTTCGATACGTAATATATGAGTCATTACAGATTCCCCTGATCGACCCTAGCATAGTTATTCCTGTTAGGTCGAGTTTCCTTGATCGATTTTTTGCTGCAAATGGGGAAGTTTCTATGGCTCCTTACCTTCGGCGAGCATCAATTGTAACCTTTTTTGTTATATATATATCCTTGCGATGAACCAAATCTTATTTACAGTACCTATTTTCCCAACTGCCGAACTCGGGGCATCAGTAGGAGTTAATGATTGTGGGGAAAATTATTCATATTCCCCTATTCTAGTTATGCTTTCCTCATCCTGATCTTGGATTGAGGAAGTCTGATAATTCCTGTCCTGGGTTTTTATGACTACCCTTGCCTATCCTTGGCCAAGCGTATCCCGCTAGGCAGCTAGCGTGGTGGTGGAAACCTAGTTCGTACGTCAGTTCTTGTCTTTGGGAATTGATAGTTTAATTTCCTGATTTTGAGCATTCCTTCTTTGGTGCTGCCAGACTCTGGGCAACAATTGATTCCTACAATTCAAGGTTAAACTATCTAATTAACCATTCTAAAGATTTCCTTCCTGACGTTGCTAGTCTTTGGGCAATGCCAAATTCCTAGAGGTTGTAGTTTTTTCAAACTAATGTTGCGAGTCTCCGGGCAATGTCAGACTCACAAAGGTTGGAATTTTACCTGATATTTTCGGTCTTCGGGCAACGCTAGATCTGTGAACATTAGAGTGGGAAACTTTTCTTAGTCACCTATCTTTGGGCAACGATGAATTCTTGAAGATTCGGTTGAATAGGAAACCTTTTCATCATAGCCTATCTCAGGCAATGATGAATTCTTGAAGCTTGAATAGTGAAACCTTCTCGTCATCGCTTATCTTCGAGTAATGACAAATTCCTAAAGCATGTAACTCTCCTCTCTAACATTGCTTATCTCCAAACAATGCCTGATTCTTGAAGGTTAAGGTTTGTACCTCCCAATATTTCCTATCTCCGACAATATCGGCTCTCAGAAGGCGGAGGGTCAATTTTCCCATCGACCCAACAGTTTGGACCTTCCCGACGTCGCCTACCTCCGGACAATGCCGATTTTCAAAAGGTTCAATTTTTCCGTCGACCTCATGGCTTGGACCTTCCCAACATCATCTATCTTCAAGCTAGTTTTTAGATGGTTGGGATTGATTTTCCCATCGATCGGGCAGTTTGGACCTTCCTGACATCGCCTATCTCTAGGCAATAACGGTTTTCAGAAGGTGGGTTGATTTTCCCTATCGACCCAACGGTTGGACCTTCCTGATGTCACTTATCTCTGGGCAACATCGGTTTTCAAAAGGTTGGGAGTTGATTTTCCCCATCGAAACGGGGGTTTGGATCTTTCTAACATCGCCTACCTTTGGACAACGCCGGTTTTTAGAAGGTTGGAGGGCATCTTCTTGTTGACCTGGCAGTTTATGCCTTCTCGACACCACCTATCTCCGGGCAATGCTGGTCCTCAAAATGCCGGAGGTCAATTTGTCAAATTAACCCTTAGGGAATGCTCCTTGTTTGTTATTTGAGGCCAAAGGAGTACGCTCTCGATCATACCGTGATAATGTGGCATTAGGGTCTTTCTTATGAGAACATAGTTCCACTAGTTCAAGAAGCTAACTTCATTCACAAACGGGAGATTTGGCAAGTCCTACCTTGTTGCATTCCCCCCAGCATCCTTGGGTGGCTTACTTACGAAAGCAAGTTAGATAGGTCTAAATTAAGCAGCATCACTGCAAGTTGCTGGTCCATATTTATGGGATTGCACAACAGCAATTACCATCTAGCACAGTGGGTCGCTTCAGACTCGGACTATATCATTTCCCTTTCTTAGGTCGCTTAGCCTTTCCAGACTTAAAAATATAGCATTCTCGCCTTGCAGTCTTGTTAATGATTTAATTAATCGTGGGTAGAGGAGAGCTATTCTTTGGGAAACTTCATTCAACTCTGAATAGTCGATGCACGCTCGTAATTTTCCATTCGACTTCTTGACTAACACAGGATTTGATACCCGTTCTAGGTAAAAAGCGTCGTGGATAAAGCCGTTAGTGAACACCTTATCTATTTCTTCCCTTTACATAGCGAATCACTCCGTACCCAGACTGTGCCTTTTCTGCTTTAATAGTGTAAACTCTGGGTCGATGTTCAGTGCATGACATGCTATCTCCGGCAATTTCATGCACATATCTGATTGCATTCGAGCAAATACATCCAAATTTCCTCAGAGTAAATTAACCGATTCATTAAGGATCGATCTGGTTTCCAACACAAGCCTTGTAAACCACATTGATGCAACTTCTTCTAAGAAGATGGGAAAGCATCTGTATCAAATAATATCTATCGCACTGGCACCATCCATATGCCATTCGTACTTAAGTAAATGTTGCATAGGATCAGTAGTTCCACTATATGATGACATTATTGGCATCGTAAACTTCATAGGATACTCTTCTCTAAGGATATCTCTCGTGAATGGAGTTCTACTTGGTGCAAAACCTCATTCCTCGTTCTTCCTATCATTGCATTCCTTTACCGACTGTTTAATCATATCAGCTACATATTATTCACTAGCATGGTACTCCAAAGGTCGACTAACAGGGGCTACACTGAGTTTTTGGCTCCACAAATGATCTCAGCTTACCCGCTGACATCTAGGTTCACCAGTTACCGGGTGAACAACTCCTCCAGTATTCCATCGACGTGCGGTTGGTTTTGTTTTCGCTATTTGTACTCCATCTTCAACGTTGAACGTATAATCATCACTATCTAGTTACAGGCCATCTCGAGAGTTAGAAATCTCCATAGCAAGAATTGTTTGTCCCCCTTCCTCTCTTAAATTCCTTTCGGTATCAAGAGGTAACCTCTTGGTATAGAGTGATTTTCTTGTGGGGGGAAGACTTCTGCTTCCTCCGGTAAATCTTTCAGCAATTCCATTAACTCCTTCCCTCTATTTTTGCTTTCTTTCTCTTTTATTTTGGACAAAAATAGTGGAGTTTTCTCGTTTTGATATAGATCAAATTTTCCCTTCTATTCCTCCTGGTTTTCAGGGTTAGAAGAGCTTCCATCTTATCCATCAAAGCATTTTGAGTATCCACCATATTCTAGTTTAACTCATGTAGCATCTTATTGAATTCAATTCTTGTAATTACATTTATTTAGCAGATAAGACGGGTATCGTTATTGGTTATTAATTTCAACTTGGTGAGCATTCCTTTCATCCCCACCAATTATAGTTCAAGATGTTGATCTTTCTCTTCTGGATGCTATTGATTCGTAATACCAAGCTTCCAAATCCCTTGAGCATAACTTTTAAATATAACCAATGGATTTATCCAAATCCATAATAGAAATCTAGATCCAACCCAAGTTCAGTTTTCTCGATGAAAGCGCCAAAATGTTGATGCCAAAAGTGACTTAACATTCAAATATGACCTGCTGTAGGATTAGATCTAGTAAAAATAACAAGAAAAGATGGAAAAGCGTAGAAAAGTAGAGAGGCACAAGATTTTTATAGTGGTTCAGCAATCTTTAGCCTAAGTCCAATTTATAGTTTTATTGATTATGGATTTAAGAGAGAATTCAAGTCACTAGTACAAGGGATTGATAGGTTCATAAGCTTGTAATTGCTAATAGTATCTGTCTAGGTGACTATTGTGAGAGAGAGATAGGAGATGAAGAAGGATCAGAGTCTAAGATCAGAGTGAAGGTCCTTCTTTAGTTGCAATAGGGTTGATGAAACAACTACATAGGTTCAGGAGCCCACTCGCATTGAAGTCCATAAGCAGGCCCAGTGTCGCACAAGTGAACTCATGGAGCCCAAGGACCATAAAACCTCTCGGTACTGAATAGTGTTGCTATGTGCAAATTTGATTGTTTCACTTATGTCATCCTTCTATCTCCTGTTTGATGCGTCTCAAGCTCTTCTCCATAGACTTTGCGTTGATTCCGACGATTCTCTCGATAACACTTGAACTATCCTAATTTCTTCTCATCCTGGAATTGCTCGTCTATTCTTCTAGAAAAGCATTTGACCATGAGAGGTTGGAGTAAAGTATGAATTATATGGAGTTTGTAGTGCTGAAGTAGGAAGAAAAACTCCTTGGTACCAAAAGGAAGCCTCTCGATACCGATTGGTTTCCTTAGCTCCAAACTTTATGGTTTTTCTTGAGTATAACTCTCTTATTCTTATGATCCTATTCCTAAGTTCTCAAGTCGTTTCATCTTCGTCTCATCCTTCTATTTTTGGTTGAATTCTTCTTGGATAAAGACCCAGTCAACACATGTCTAATCCCATAAACTCAACCTATTCAAATGCTTACCGATGATTTTATGAGGAAAACAATAATAAAAATAAGGATCGGATATAAAGTCTGGTGTAAATAGTACTTACTCGAAATGAATATAAAGTGTGACCACGGCGTACAACACGAAATGGGTTTTCCTCTCGCTATCCACAACATTATAAATGAAACTATCATAGTTTACATAGTTCAAACTTACTACTGTGCCTTATGTGCTCTTATGCGATTTCCTAATACTTCTGCGCATCCCACACAGTTTCCTTTTTAAATTAGTCTTTAACCTGATATTGCCCAGAATCAACCCCCTGCAGTATCTTTTAGATCATTCATTTAAAACTAAATTGCATAGACTCAGCTCCCTATAGTATTCTTTTAAATTCAGTTATTAAACTTAAAGTGCATAGACTCATCCCTTTGTAGTATTCTTTTAAATTCATTCATTAAATTTAAACTGCATTGACTCAGCCCCATGTAGTACTCTTTTAAATTCATTCATTAAACTTAAAGTGCTTATACTTAATCCCCTATATTATCTTTTAAATTCATGTATTAAATTTAAACTATATAGACTCGGTCCCCTGTAGTATTCTTTTAAATTCATTTATTGTTAAGCTCTGGACCACAAAGAAACAACCATACACAGTCCATGCTTAGATTTTGGACTACAATGAAATAGCTACCTGAAGCCCCAAACATTTGTTTTGTTTGAAACTGCATAGAATCATCCCACCGCAATCTCTTGGAAGTTGGATGCCTCTCCTCGCCCTCCCTAGGTGAGCATTCGAGTGAGCATCCCCACCCCGATGTCAATAACCCTTCGAACCCTACATCTAGCATGGGAGTCCTTTCTCTTAGTATCCCTGGGCTCTCTCTGAGTCCTATCTAATTGTCACATATTAGGTTTCATTCCCACCTTTCCTTGGTGTAGAGCCACCCTGCCCCAAACTGTTAATGTAACACTCCTTCATTATTAAGAGAACGCTTCCAGATTATGACGTGGTATGCCTTTTACATTTGATAGCGTAGTTCGGTCTTTTCCAGCTTTATATTTTATGGAGCAACACGTCTTCTGCATATTGTGTTGTAAACCAACTTTCCGTAGAATGTCCATGGACCCCTTGGCAATCACTGCCCATGCTTGAAATACAGTTTGCCTATACAACCTTAGGCCACGCCTCATCTCTATACTAAACAAAGTCTGACATATCACATCGTCTTTACACGTGTCTCATCCTATCTTATCATTATTTCACTTTCTGTTATTTACAATGTCCTCTATTTTCCTTTTCATCTTTTATATGGATATAGTGTACTATTTATCCAACACTTGTTTCACCATATCAAATTAAATTTTACTAATGTCTGCACAGTTCTCTTTTCCCAACGTAGTACCCACCTTATAATAGCTTATTTTCTTCATAGAAAATCTTGATAAAATCCTAGAAAATTCATGTACATACATTATAATATATTTTATTCTTGGTTTAGATTTTTACAAGAATTTTCCTTTTTATTTTCTAAGCATTATCCATTAATATTCATAATAAATTATTTTTGGATGTTGAAAACCTTTTAAATCAAAAATCCATTTCTAAAATCATTGTTAAAACTTCATATAAAACTTTCATAGAATTTAGAAATCATTAGAGTAGGAAAATATATCTAAACATCCTTTGTTTATCTATTTTTCCTAAAATACGCATTAAACATTTTACTTATGCAATAAAAATCCATATGAAATCCCATCACATATATAAGTATATGAAATTATACTACAATCAAATAATTGGTTATAGTAAAATAGGATTAGTATTACTCATGTAGATCTTTTAAATATCTTGCTTTAGTCTTCTAAATCCCTCTTTATCTTGCGCTACCTTATCTTCTGTTTATTTTCTTATTTTAGGCTATCACCATTAATGTTCCTCTCATGCTTTTATTTTATTTTTAGTAGAATGAAATGAAAGAATGGAAAGAGTAATGTTTACTATCCCATAATAATTTGGGCTTACGCCCTCATACTCTTTTTCCTTAATTCATTAACCCTTCTCTTCTTATTTAGCTTACCTTGGCATTTTAATTAATAAATTAAATTAATCAATAATTGTGGGTTATTAAACCTGATGGAAAGATCATGATAAATATAATAACCGGAGAACCTCATCCAGTAGAGACAAGAAGGAATGAGATGCAGTAGTATACGAATTCCTCAAAGCATGCATCGCGGTTGAGTTGCTTTTCCATTGAGGATGAAGCTCTGGCTAAGCAACAAAGATTGATGATCGATCATATAATCTTTCATAATAAGAATTCTGATGAGATTGAAGCACCAAATTTGATCTCATGGTAATAACTTCCATTACAGGCCTAGCAACTATGCATAGATTCTTAGTGGATTATATCGACCTTGTAAATCTAGGATTCAAGGATTTCTTAAAGAGGCAAATGGCTTTAGCTGCGACACATTGTATCCTGAATGGGTATAGAACCCCATGCTGGTTAAAAAGCCAAATGGGAAGAAGTAGACATGCATTGATTACTCATATTTGAATAAAGCAAGCCCGAAGGATAGCTTCCCACTGCCCAGAATCTACCAGTTGGCATACGGGACCTTCAGGCACGAGCCGCTTTCTTTCATGGATGCTTACTCCGACTATGACCAGATAGCAATACACGTTCCAAACTAAGAGAACACAAGTTTTATAATGGATTTAGGACTGTACTACTATCGAGTAATGTCATTCGGTCAGAAGAATGCTATATCTACATACCAAATATTGGTGAATGTCATGTTCAATGACTAGATCCGATGGACAACGAAAGTGTATATGGGTGATATGCTTGTAAAGTCACGACTATCGATGAACCATATAGAAGATCTTTTAGAGATGTTAGATATGCTACAGAGGTATGGGATGAAATTAAATCTATCAAAGTATTCCTTTGAGTGGCATTGGGACAATTCTTATGATTTATTGTGATTTAAGGGGAAATGGGTCTAATTCGGAGCAAATTCACGCCTTAAAACATGTGACCGCCAAAGGACAGTGAGGAAAATGCAGAGCTTAAACGAGAAAGTCATTACACTAAGTTGATCTATTTCCAAAGAGACTAATAAGTGTATACTGTTCTTTGATGCCCTCAAAAAAGAGAAAGAAAAGTTTGTTTGGATGAAGGAATGTCAGGACACATTCTAGGAATTTCTGAATCACATGGAAACACCATCGATCCTATAAAAGCCTTTGGAAGGTGAAGACTTGTTCATATACTTAGCAGTATCTACTCATGCACTGGTTATACCCTAGGTATATGAGGAGACAAATTCCAAAGGCCAGTATACTACATTAGCAGGCAGTTTCTAAAAGCGGAAAAGAACTATCCAAAGCTAGAAAAGCTCGCTTGTTGCTTGTTAATTCATTGAGGAAGTTACGATCATACTTCCAAGCTCACCCGATAAAGGTATTGGTAGATTAGCCCTTAAAGCAAGTACTCCACTGACATGAGACTTTGTGAAGATTATTAAAATGGAACATTGAGTTAAGCCAATATGATATCACTTACCATTCGAGAAGGGTGATAAGAGGACAAGCATTAGCAGATTTCATAGCTAAATTTACCATTTGAGATAGAGAAGAGGAAGATGATATGGTCCCACTTTCCTAATGGAAATTATACACAGATAGAGCTTCCAATGAACATAACTCTAGGGCAGGTGTGGCACTTATAACCCCAGAAGGACGGGCAATTTTCTATTGCATTGAAGCTAGAGTTCCCTACGACGAACGAGGCTGAATATAAAGCATTGTAGCAGGGCTTAAGATAGTGAAAGAACTAATGGTGAGGATGATGCATGTATTATTTACTCCTAGTTGGTGGTCTCCTAGGTAAAAAAAAAGGAATTCCGGACTAAGGGTGCGAGACTAGCCCTTTACCTAACAAAGACACTAGAACTATTGAAAGATATAGAGCATTACACCATTACGCACGTGCATATAGGGGAAAATACAAAGGATGATTCACTGGCCAAGTTAGCCAGCTCTAGAGATGAATAATTAATGGGATTGTTTCCAATGGAGGTTTTACTAGCTCTAAGCATCGATTGGATAGATGCCATCTAGATTTTTGAGCCAGGGAGGAAAATGAGTCATGGATGACTCTGATAAAGGATTATTTGCTGAAGGAAACTCTCCTAAAAGGAAGAAATGCACAGCGGAAAATTCTTCATGAATAGCCATAATTCATAATGTAAGAAGGAGTGCTATATGGGAGAGGTTCCTCAATCCCTACTTCGGTGCGTAACCAAGGATGTGGTAAGGAAAATTCTCATGGAAGTTCATAAGGGTAGTTGTGGTGATTACACCAGGGAGTGGACCTTAGCGAAGAAAATCATTCGCTATGGATACTTCTGACCAACTGTAAACCATGATGCTGCTAATTACACTAAATGGTGTGATAGGTGCCTGAGGTTTGAAAAAATTCCAAGAGCCTCATCTGTAAGGCTTACACAAATGGTTAGCCCGTGCCTTTTACATTTTAGGAAATTGATATGATTGGTGTGTTAGCGATGTTGAAAGGAGGAGCTAAGTGTGCTATCGTTTCTGTGGATTACTTCACAAAGTGGACGGAAGCGAAATTGCTTGCCATGATCACAATGAGAAAAGCGATCAACTTTGTGATAAAGAATATTATATATATATTTGCAATTCCATCGAAGATTATAACTAACAATAGGACTCAATTCGAGAGTACCGAGTACAAGGATTTCTACAATCGCCATAAAATTAAGAAAAACTTTTCGGTAGTAGCACATCCGTAGGCAAATGGACAAGAGGAGGTGGTGAATAAAATCACCAAATCCATCCTGAAAAAACAACCAACTAAAGCCAAGGAAACTGGATCTATGAGTTCCACTTGCACCGTGATCTTATAGGATGACCTACAAGTCCGGGACTAAGGCATACTCCATTCGTTTTGGCCTACAGAGCTGAGGCAATGATTCTAATAGAACTAGAAGTCCCTTCTCATCAGAAAAAGCACTATTATCCTAAGGTAAACAAAGAGTTCTTGCTTGAGTCCCTTGAGTTGGTTGATGAGAATCAAAAGAGCCTTAATTGAGGGTAGATGCTCACTAGAAAAGAGTAGCATGACATTTTAGCACCAAGGTCTGGATCCATACCTTTAAGGTTAGGGATCCCATTTTGAAACGAGCTTCCTCAGGTACGAAGGCACTTGGTTCGAATTGGGAAAGTCCCTATGCTATTGAATAAAAACTTAGAAATGGAACTTGTTGAATATGCAAGTATATGATTTTTGTTCGATGATAATAAACATATATATTCATTTAAATGTATTTGTTAATGTATTATTTTATTTTTCACATAATTAAATAAATATTTGCTGAATAAAATAAATAACACGGAATTTAAATTCAAATAGATATTTTATTCGAACAAATATTTTATTATAATATTAAATAGTAAAAATTTGAGCTCTCGGTATATATATATAATTTTCAACTACAACATAATTTCTCACTATACAATTATTACGTACATTTGCACCTCACTACATATCACCCATTCACTCGTATTTAATCTTCAACTCTTTTCCAGTTTGAATCCAGCATCTGAGTTATCCATAAAATTAACACTGATGTAGTAAAATTAAAAACAAAATATTTTTACAGTGTAAAATAAAATGTGTTTTGAAAATAGTATTTGCTTCAGTTATTTGGGTTGTTCCTCGTCATTTAATTTTGAATTCATCTTACACGAATACCTGTAACATGCACGGTGTATCACTGTATACGCCACAAGGCGATGCACACCAATATACACTTGATAAAATTACAGGGACAGGTGAGCACAATGTCAAACTCGAGCCGAGGCTGGATTCAACTCGGATGCAATACAAAATAAAAAATAGGATGGTCGAGTACGAGAGTCAATGGTCAGCCAACATGAATAAAAGTTAAATGAAATAGCCGAACTCAAATGTACACAATCAGAACAAGCCCATGAAACAGTATATTCACCCATGTGCACATATATGGTGCACGGTACACAATAAAACAAGTCTAGACCCAAATCAACCATGAAGTACAAGAGCAACAAGCATAATGATGTACAATAGAGAAAAATGCAACCATACTAGATTCAAGAATACAAGTCCGTTGAGATGGACAGTTTCAAAGTAACATGATTACCATAACATGAATGTCCAAGCTAGATAGACAAATGAAAAAGCACTACATAAGGCACACTGGTGTATGTAAGCATTTAGGGGTGAAAACCAACTATATTCAACAAACTACCAATAAGTATAACATGGATGTGTAGACCACACATGTATAAAGTGTTGCAATGCTCATGAAGAAACGATGCCACAGATGTGACTTCATATGGAACTAGACCTGGCAACAAATGGAAGCGGTTCAATGCGCAAGTGAAGCCACAACCAAGCTCATATAAAAGTAGACTACATAATTAACACACTTATATATAATCTACACACACCAATCAAATGATCATGACCAGATTCAAGTATACATGAAGCTTCAAACATGAATACAGACTTCAAGTCTAATAGGCAGTGGAAACAACATCAAAATGAAGTGCGACCAGAACAACTCTAGTACACTATGTATATACATGAACGGCCAGAAATGATAGCAGAGCCATTACACGTATATACATACATAAATGTAGGTATGTATACAAATGGAAATGACCAGCATTCAAAAGAGCAACAGGCTACATACATGAAATGTAGTCAAATATCAACACAAACAAAACAGTTCAAATAACAAGTGCATAAATTAAAGCATCCAAATTTTTAAATGGCATGGTCAGATGCAGGCACAAGCTAATATACATTTATACATGTGTGAAACAACATGTATACATATATGCAGTAATGAAAAAGACTGAAAAAGACTGCAATACCAGTTGCAGTAACAAAGTCGACGTTTGAAAGAAAATGAAAGAACGGCAGTTTGAAAATGACAAGTACATATGAAACCACCAAAGAGCAATTTCACAGCTTTACAAAAATTTGGCAGCAGTTTCAAATCAAGGCAAAGAATCGAACGACTCAAATCTATGCCGTGGTGGTCAAAGTAAGGAATCAAATAAGTCATAAAAGAAATTAAAAGAAAGTTGTTTATCTCAACATATTATCACAAATTCAAAGTGCTCGAAGTCAATTTTCAGTTATAAAAATCAAAACAGTGGCAAGTTCGAACAAATCAAAATCAAAGCCAAATGATAACATGTATGAACGAGTCAAGGTATATCAACATCGTCAAATCAGAAAGCGTGGTAGTCAACCAAGAACATTAGAAAATATACGAATTGAAGAAATCGAAAAACATCACCAGCATCCAAGAAAAATCGAACGACTAAGCTAAAATATCAGACGATTTCAATCGAACGAAAATCTGGGGAATTAAACTCTATTTAAACCCAATCACCATTGGCAGATAAAATCATTCGATTTCAAGCAAAAAAAAGAAGCAATAAATCATTAAAACTCAAAATCAAGTCGAGCATAAGCAAATTAGAAAAGCAAAATCACATACCATTTTAAACATTCAAGTCCAACAATTTTAAAGCAGCCGTGAAAAAATCAACTAATCAAGGAAGCATCGAAGTGAATTAAAAGCATCACTTTTAAGCGGCGTCTACAATAAAGAAGAAGCCCTAATTTCTGAAAGGGGGAAACAAGACGAGGAAGCCATTATTTTTCAAGCAAAGGGTACAGGCCGATAATAAAAAAGAGAAGAAGGATATTGGCCGATAATATGAAAATCAAAAGAGGGATTCTCTTTTATTTAATTTGGGCCGGTATTGTTAATCATATTGGGTTGTTTTTTTAAAAACTTAGGGTTTCTATTTTTATTTAGTTATTTTTATTTTGCATTTCTCTTTTAAACTTTTGTAATTTTCTAGTCATATGACTAGGGGACGAACTACGGTGGTGTAGTTCGAGAATTCGCAACTCAGTGGCTGAGTTGTGGTAGGGTTTTGAGAGTAGAGTTAGGTTAGTCGATAGTGGGTGTCGCGAGTTTACGTGTGTAAGCGTCTAACTACTTAATTTCTAGTAGAAACCTTGGAAGCATCACGTAGGCAGTGTTTTGTCGAAGCTGGGTAAATGATGCAGCACGATCTACAGAAGTTCAGAGGTTAGAGCGTTCACAAGATAAGGGAGCTTCGGTTTTAACTCGTAAGTCGTGCACGAGTCAGCATCTTGAAGTTTCGGTTTTAACTCGTGAGTCGTGCACGAGACAGCCTAAGGAGTCACATGGGAAAGAGCTACGACCTAACCTAGAGAAGGAAAAGGAGTTACGACTTAAGGGCTTAAGTCGTTCGAATTTGATGAGTCGTACACGACTCAACGACTCATCTATAAGTCGTCCACGGCTCATCTTGAAGCAGGGAAAGTTCCAGCTATTGAAGACTTTGAGTCGGAGGAAGGGCACGACCTAGTTAAGGCGTTGAGGAGATATGCCGCAAGAAGCTCGTGTTGTTAAGTCGGTATGATGTTGGATCGGCCGAAGGCTGTTGTGATATAAGGAGTTGAGTCGTGTACATAGTCTTGTGTATATATGTTGAGATGTAGTTGAGCCGTAAGTCGTAGCTTGCTTAAGTCGTATACCCTGTGTTGTGTGTTGAGTCATGTATCGCGTGCTCTCTTGAGTCGCGTGTCATTTGTTAAGTTGTATGTCGTTTGTAATAATAAGCCGTGTCCTATGTTCTGTTGAGATGCATGTATGAGTCGTGAGTCGTCTTATCTTTAAGTCGCATGATTGTAATGCCGTGTGAAAGCCTGTTGAGTCGGTGCCGACTTAGTTAAGTCGTAAGTCGCCTACGACTTAAGGGACAGTGGTGAAATACTATAAATAAGGAGTGAGTTGTAACTTTTTGTTTGGTTGATTTTGAAATACAATTTCTTGTTGATTGCTGTGTGCTTTCTTCCAAAATTGGTAGTTGAGTGTAATCTCCTATCTCCTCTTTCGGTTAATCGAGTGCGCTCGATTCAACGATCGTAGAAGCCGATTCACGGTATCTAGTGCGCTAGATCAACGTACAAAGAATCGTAGATCTTTGAACACGGTATAGTGCGCTATCAACGTGTTTGAGATAGCTAGAATTCAGTATCTTCGGATCAACGAATTTGGCATTTTGGTATTCATCAATCCACCGAATTGCTACTTTCACCGATTGAAGTTTATTTTGATTAATCCGCTGCGTCGGTTTTGGTATCAGAGCTAGACTTAGCCAATCATAGTTAAGCCGAGACTTGGAGCCAATTTTTGAAGTTTGAAGTTGGAGTTCATCGTGTTCATCTTGAAGTTGCAATGAGTTTGAAGGTTTTGATCCATTTCATTTTGGATCTAGAGTTGGAGAAGTGTTTGAATTTGAAGTTGCTTGGAAACCTTGAGCCGAGCCAAGTTAAGCCGTGAATTATTGAGGCCGAGTTAACTTGTTGTCGAGTTAAGGAATTGAGCCGTGAAAAGCAAGCCGAGACAAGGAGTTTATGCGAGCTTGTGGTGTTAAGCCGTGCATTGTTTGGCTTGTGTTGGAGATTTTTGAAGATCTGTTGAAATATTTGAGAAGTTTTGAAGAGTTTGTGAAGATTTTCAATCATGCCACCTAGGAGAGCTAATCGTCATCAAAACGTTGAAGCTTTGTATAGAAGAGAAGAAGCCGAGCTTATGGAACAACGTATTAATGAGAAATTTGATGAAAGCATTGGAAAGTTAGAGAAGTTGATGAATGATTTGAATCAAACTCAAAGGAGGAGATCACCAAACTCGAACCGTGGAGGAAACAGAGTTTCGCCATCGGTTACGGAAGCGAGGAGGGTATCACCGCATTCTTTTAGAGATAGAAGAGAAACATCAATTTCATCCAGGAGAGATCATCATGACTATGGACATGAAGAGAGGAGAAGTCAACGTGAATTTGACAATGAGGCGTATAAAGATGAAGAGAGACATAGTTGAAGAAGCATGCATGAACGAAGGGATGATAATGGTCGAGATCGATATAAATGTACATTTGATTTTAATGAAGAGGGTGATAGAGCAAGTATTCATTATCGAGATCGAGACCCAGTTCGGAATTCTTATCGGGATGTTGAAGATGATCGTCGATGGGAATCGGGGATGAAGATGGAAATTCCAGAGTTCAAGGGTGGAATGGTAGCTGAAGAATTTCTTGATTGGTTGTCTAATGTTGAAGAGATCTTTGATTTCAAGGAAGTTCCTGAGCATAGAAGAGTGAAGTTGGTTGCTACTAGGTTGAGGGGGAGAGCTTTGGCGTGGTGGCAGCAAACTAAACTTACAAGGGAGAGAATGGGAAAGTCAAAGATTGAATCTTGGGATAAGATGAAGAAGTTGATGAGAGCTACTTTCTTACCTTACAACTATCAATCACTTATGTACCAGAGGTTGCAGAATCTGAGGCAAGGGACAAAGTCTGTTAGTGATTATGCTGATGAATTTTACCAACTCATTGCCAGGAATGATATTATGGAAACGGAAGAACAGCTAACTGCTAGATTCATTGGGGGATTGAGAATGCAGATCCAGGATATGGTTAATATGTTTGATCCTAGATCAGTGGCAGAGGCACATCAGAAAGCGTTGGCTTGGAAGAAGCAAGGAAGGCGTGGTGGTGGTGTGTTTACTAATTCCAATAATCAAGCGAAGGGTGTTAGTGGAAGTTCTAATGTTCCTAAACCTGTTACAAAACCAGTGGTGAAGGAGGCTGAGAAGGCGAAGGTTAGCAGTGGTTTCAAATGTTATAATTGTCAGGAGTTGGGTCATAAAAGCAATGAATGTCCGAAGCCGAAGAAGAGAGCAATGGTTGCTGAGATTGAGGATGATGGTGAGGAGGCAGAATGTTCAAATACACCTTATGTCGAGGAGGAAGAAGAATTGTCTAGAGATGAAGGTTGTAATCTTATGATGAGGAGGTCATGTCTTACACCAAAGCAAGAAGAGGATTCTAGTTGGTTGAGAAGCAATATTTTTCAGTCGACATGCACTATTTTGGGAAAAGTTTGCAAGTTGTTATTGATGCTGGAAGCTGTGACAATATTATCTCTACAGAAGCAGTAAGGAAGTTGAACTTGAAAACTGAGAAGCATCCTAAACCGTACAAGCTAGCATGGTTAAGGAAGGGTGGTGAAGTGAAGGTGTGTCGAAGGGCTTGTGTTAATTTTTCTATTGGGAAGAAGTACAAAGACGAAATTTGGTGTGACGTTGTAGACATGGATGTGTGTCATCTGTTGTTGGGCAGACCATGGCAGTTTGATAGAGCAGTGCAACATGATGGTCGTGCTAATAGTTACAGTTTCATATTCGAAGGTACTAAAATCACTTTAGTTCCTAAGAAGCAACAACAGAAGGAAAGCAAGCTAGGAGATTGAAGAGCTGAAAACTTTGCTATCTTTGAAGGAGTTTGTCAAGGAAGTTGAAGAGGAGCCTGAAGTGTTTTTGTTGATTGGGCGAGAGTGTAGTGAAGAGGTTGAAATTCCAGAAGAAGCGAAGCCAGTTTTGAAAGAGTTTGAAGATGTATTTCCAGAAGAGTTGCCTAAGGAGTTACCGCCACTGAGGGACATTCAACATCAAATTGATCTTGTTCCGGAAGCAGTTTTACCACATCGACCACATTATCGAATGAGTCCGAAGGAACATGAGGAGTTACGAAGGCAAGTGGAAGAGTTGTTAGAGCAGGGACGTGTTCAGGAAAGCTTGAGTCCTTGTGCAGTACCAGCCTTGTTGGTGCCAAAGAAGGACGGAACATGGAGAATGTGTACCGATAGTAGAGCTTTGAACAAGATTACTGTTCGTTACAGGTTTCCTATGCCAAGGTTGGATGACTTGCTAGATCAGTTGAGTGGGGCTACTATCTTTTCGAAGATTGATTTGAAGAGTGGTTATCATCAGATTCGGATTAGACCAGGAGACGAATGGAAGACCGTGTTCAAAACGAGGGAGGGTTTATACGAATGGTTGGTTATGCCATTTGGTTTATCAAATGCACCGAGTACATTCATGAGGGTGATGAATCAAATTTTCAGACCGTACATTGGGAAGTTTGTTGTTGTTTATTTCGATGATGTTCTGATATACAGCAGGAGAACGGAGGAGCATGTTCAACATTTGAGGGAAATATTGATTATTCTTCGTGAGGAACAATTTTATGCTGCTACGAAGAAATGCGTGTTTATGACGCATAGTGTTTTATTTCTGGGATATGTTGTATCTGAGAAGGGAATCCAAGTGGACCAGAGTAAAGTTGAAGCTATTAGAAATTGGCCACAGCCGAGAACTATCACTGAAATCAGAAGTTTTCATGGATTGGCATCGTTCTACCGAAGGTTTATTCCACACTTCAGTAGCGTGATGGCACCGGTTACTGATTGTATGAAAGGGAAGCAGTTTTCTTGGTCGAAGGAAGCGGGGGTTGCTTTTGAACGAATCAAAGAACTTTTGACGACAGCACCAATTCTTGCATTACCAAATTTTCAGTTGTTGTTTGAGCTACACACTGATGCATCAAAGGTTGGGATTGGAGGAGTGTTGAGTCAGAGTGGAAGACCTATTGCATATTTCAGTGAGAAGTTATCAGGGGCAAAGATGAGATATAGTACATACGATGTTGAGTTTTATGCTGTTGTGCAAGCTGTTAAACATTGGAGGTATTATCTATTTCAGAAAGAGTTTGTTCTTTACACTGATCATGAGCAGTTGAAGCATTTGCAGGGGCAGGATAAGATTTCAGCGAGACATGCATCGTGGATTGCATATTTACAGCAATTTACCTTTGTTGTTAAGCACAAATCTGGGGTGACGAATCGTGTGGCTGATGCTTTGAGTAGAAGGAACCATTTGTTGACTACAATGAAAGTTGAGGTGACAGGGTTTGAATTATTACCAGAATTGTTTGAGGAGGATCCTTACTTTGAAATTTTGTTGAGAAAGTTAAGGATGGGAGTACTGATGAATTTATGTTGGTTGATGGATTCTTGTTTAAAGGAAATCGATTATGTATTCCAGAGAGCAGTTTGAGATTGAAGATTATCAAAGAGTTGCACGAGGAAGGACATGTGGGCCGTGATCGTACATTACATTTGATTTCTCAATATTACTTTTGGCCGTCGATGAGGAAAGAGGTTGAAAAGTTTGTGGAGAGATGTCATATATGTCAGGTTTCGAAGGGAACAGCGACAAATGCGGGATTGTATATGCCATTACCTGTACCATCTAAACCGTGGGTTGATATCAGCATGGATTTCGTTTTGGGTTTGCCAAGAACTCAAAGGGGAAATGATTCTATATTTGTTGTGGTGGATAGATTTTCGAAAATGGCACATTTTATTGCTTGTAAGAAGACGGCGGATGCTGTTCGTGTTGCTCAGTTGTTCTTTAAAGAAATCTATCGTTTACATGGGTTGCCGGAGTCTATTGTCTCAGACAGGGATACCAGATTTTTGAATCATTTTTGGCTTAGTTTGTGGAAGATGGTGGGAACAAAGCTGAAATTTAGTAGTGCTTATCATCCGCAAACTGATGGACGGACAGAAGTTGTTAACAGATCATTGGGAAATTTGTTGCGGTGTCTTGTACAGGATAATTTGAGGAGTTGGGACATGAAGTTATGCCAAGCAGATTTTTGCTCATAATCATTCCGTGAATCGTAGTACGGGTTTCAGTCCATTTCAGATTGTATATTCAAATTTACCCAGGGGACCGTTGGATTTAGCGGTAGTACCACAACCGAAGGGGACGATTAAACGGGCTGTTGATTTTGTTGATGAATTAACTGAATGTCATAAAATCGTTCAGGAATGATTGGAAAAGTCGAATGAGAAGTATAAGCGAGCTGCAGATTTGAAACGACGAAATGTTGAATTTAACAAAGGTGATTTGGTGTATGCTGTGTTAACGAAGGATCGTTTTCCAGTGGGCGCTTATAACAAGTTGAAAGCCAGGAAAATTGGTCCTGTCGAAGTTGTGAAACGAATTAATGAAAATGCTTATAAGTTGAAGCTGCCGGAGGATGTGTACACTTCTGACGTGTTCAATGTTAAACATCTTGTACCATATTATGGAAATAAACTACCTGATGGGGAAGATTTTACAAATTCGAGGTCGAATTTTTCTCAACCAGGGGAGGATGATGCAGCACGATCTACAGAAGTTCAGAGGTTAGAGCGTTCACAAGATAAGGGAGCTTCAGTTTTGACTCGTAAGTCGTGCACGAGTCAGCATCTTGAAGTTTCGGTTTTAACTCGTGAGTCGTGCACGAGACAGCCTAAGGAGTCACATGGGAAAGAGCTACGACCTAACCTAGAGAAGGAAAAGGAGTTACGACTTAAGGGCTTAAGTCGTTCGAATTTGATGAGTCGTACACGACTCAACGACTCATCTATAAGTCGTCCACGACTCATCTTGAAGCAGGGAAAGTTCCAGCTATTGAAGACTTTGAGTCGGAGGAAGGGCACGACCTAGTTAAGGCGTTGAGGAGATATGCCACAAGAAGCTCGTGTTGTTAAGTCGGTATGATGTTGGATCGGCCGAAGGCTGTTGTGATATTAGGAGTTGAGTCGTGTACATAGTCTTGTGTATATATGTTGAGATGTAGTTGAGCCGTAAGTCGTAGCTTGCTTAAGTCGTATACCCTGTGTTGTGTGTTGAGTCGTGTATCGCGTGCTCTCTTGAGTCGTGTGTCATTTGTTAAGTTGTATGTTGTTTGTAATAATAAGTCGTGTCCTATGTTCTGTTGAGATGCATGTATGAGTCGTGAGTCGTCTTATCTTTAAGTCGCATGATTGTAATGCCGTGTGAAAGCCTGTTGAGCCGGTGCCGACTTAGTTAAGTCGTAAGTCGCCTACGACTTAAGGGACAGTGGTGAAATACTATAAATAGGGAGTGAGTTGTAACTTTTTGGTTGGTTGATTTTGAAATACAATTTCTTGTTAATTGCTGTGTGCTTTCTTCTAAAATTGGTAGTTGAGTGTAATCTCCTATCTCCTCTTTCGGTTAATCGAGTGCGCTCGATTCAACGATCGTAGAAGCCGATTCACGGTATCTAGTGCGCTAGATCAACGTACGAAGAATCGTAGATCTTTGAACACGGTATAGTGCGCTATCAACGTGTTTGAGATAGCTAGAATTCGGTATCTTCGGATCAACGAATTTGGGCATTTTGGTATTCATCAATCCACCGAATTGCTACTTTCACCGATTGAAGTTTATTTTGATTAATCCGCTGCGTCAGTAAATCTGTGTTCTTCTATTTCTGCTTTTAATATTCTGCTATTATCTGTGCTGCTATTATTCTACTATTATCAGTGCTGCAATTATTTTATATATTTCCACAATAATTTTTATAATTACTAGTATCACCCTATTCACCACCCTCCCTCTAGGGTGAAATCGATCCTATAGAACTTTCAAGCTAGCTACCGTTGATAGGCTCCTCATTCCATGGGTACGGAATAGAGAACACTTACGATGCAATTTCACTTAGATTTATTCACTTTATTTTCTTAAAATAAGCCGTCCTAGTGAAATGGGGACAATGTAATAAGGCATGACTTTCATTTCTTTTTTTATAAATAAAGCAAGCATCTAGAACCAATGGAACCATGTTCCTGTCAGCTAAATTTTATAGTACATGGTTAGCAATGCAATTAGGTACCAGGAGATAGGTACCTACCAATTCCTTTGGTCTAGGATCGGGTCGATGGAGCATAATCAAGAGGGTTGATCAGATGGTTCGCCCTTATTCCTCTGATTTTGACTAATGCCTAATGGTAGGCAAAGTTAAGGAGGGATGCCCATAGTTAGGAACCAAAGCACTATTTCCTAGAGATATGAACTGGTGTGCAATTAATGCTTTAGTGGCCAAATAGAGCTAAATAATGAAATAATATAAGTAAATCACATTACAGGTAATTATATTATATATGTAGAGAATTGTATATAAGCAAGTAAAGTAAAAGTGCAGGATAGTGAATATGAAAAAAGTTATATAGAAACAATAATCATTATTTACCGCCACTTTTTATACATATTTAGTGGGGAACGGTCCCACACAAGCTAGGCCTATATGAAAAAAGGAACAAAATACATCAAATGAAGACCAAAAGAAACTATGTTCAAACTACAACAAAACAAGCTAGGCGTCTACTTCCTTTTTCTAAAGCGCTTACCAACTATAGAACCAGATACATCATGCGGTCTCTTTGAACCCTTCTTGCCTTCAGACTTCCTCTTTCAGGAGCGCTATTTTTGAATGAGTGGTCTCTTTGTAATGATGATGGGATCTTTAGGTTTTTCAATAAGAGCGTTAGAAGACTTGGAGGATCTACCAACGCCGCTACCTTTGGGAGGCTTGATTTTGACTGGTGGAATTTTGAAGTAAGGCTTGTTTTCTATGAGCTATCGGGTATTTCAGTTCCTATCTCCTTTTTGATCTTAATCTTTCCGAGGTCGATCATCGGCCTCTTCACCATCGATATTGAATCGGTTGGGCCCGTAACATTAGTAACTGTAACATCAGTAACTGTAACATCTTCCTCTATGAACTGAGAGATGTCCTCTAATACATCCAAGCCCCTATGTAACAACCCCTAAATTTTAATGGTTTAATAATGTAATTAACTGAATTTTTTGAGAAATTAAAGATTTGAATTTGGAAATAAAAATTTGATATTTGGAATACGTCTATTTAAACATAGCAAATGGTAAATTTTCATCTGATAATATGGAAGTTTATTTTATTGTGAAATTTTATTTAAATTCAAATCAGTTAATAATTGATGATAATAAAATGTTTTTCAAACTTGAATATCTTTACATAACAAATTTGTAAATCATCTTCTGAGTGAGACATCATATTTCATTTCATCAAATTTGGACAGCTATTGCTCTGTCTATCTTAATTCCGGCATTTTAACAGCATTTTCGGTACCGATTATTGACTTTTGATAGGATGATCGTACCGTTGATATCCGTATACCGATCGTCTCATCATGCTGATCTTCGCAGTATATTCATTTTCGTATTTTGGGTCCGGTACGCGACGGAAATGATAAAACGATGTGTCGTATCGGTACCATAAATTATGACCGTTAGCTTTCCTTGCTTTTCAAATTCTGAACATGCAGCCTAAACAATCTAATAAATTGCTTTAAATTGTGTTGCTTGAAATTGATAGCTGGCATCCTATCACTTAAATTTATTTATTGTCGGTGCGTTCATTTTGGGCCTCTTCATTTCCTTACCGTTCTTGATTTATAAGTTACATTATAACGTTATAATATAATAACTTTCATTTATTTACTGGAAGCCGATAGGTTCTCTCTTCCTATTTACTTTGAACCACTCCGTCCTCCTCATTTCCTCTTCTTTTTATGGTCTGACCCTACCTTTCTCTTCTTCGTTGATATAAAAATACATACAATATAACAGTTTTAGTATCTGTTCACCCTTTCCACTGAATCTACACCCACGAGAACACGCCATTACCTCCACGTCCCCGAGCACCCACGTGCAAGTTTCTCCTCCTCCAGCTCTTCCACCCAAGGCCGAACTTTTCGCAACCCATCTCCTTGGCCTGTGCTCGGCAACCGCAACAAAACCCACCATACCCACTTCCACCTTCGCCGAGCACAGCCACTTCACCGCCAATCCCTAACACCAACCGTTAAAAGCGCCTGCCACCTTTCCTTTTCCACCGAGCCCATCATCCCTTTTCGCTCCATGCCAAGACCTATCGCCTATCCATGTCCGCCTATCACCGTGTTTGGCCTCCCCCTCTCCGCCAGTAGACTGAGCACAGCCAGCCGAGCTACTCCTCTCTCAGCCCTCTACTTCTTCGTTGAATAGGTATGTAGTATAGAATATATTATAGTTTATATATATATATTGTTTATCCGATCTATTAGTATAACATTAGAGATTATATTAGTTTATATATTTTCATAGGTACTAGTTAATTTGTTTTATATAAAAACTTATGAAAGTATAATTGTTTGAGAAGCTTATTTACATATAGAGTTTTTTCTTTTCTTTTCTGTAGTGATGATTTTTAGAGCTGTTGTCTATGCATAAAATTATAAAAGTTAAATTTATATAATATATGGGTTTTTAAGTATGTCTTTATTTTATAAGTTTAAAATATTTATTTCATGTATTGGTTTATAATAGATTACATACTGTTGTACGCATGCGTGTGATATATATATGTATGTATGTATGTATGTATGTATGTATGTATGTATGTATGTATATTTTAGTACAGCCTATATTAATTTTCGCATATATATAGTATACCAAGTAAGTAATATATTTATAGTCTCCTTTTTGCTTTACTGAAAGGTGTATTGATTTTCATATTATATGTACGTTTTGTTTATATTGTATTGTATGTATATTTGAAGTTATAGGTTAGTATATTTACTAGTCAAATATATATAACAGGTAGTGTACATATATAGTGTGTGTGTATGTTTGTATATTTTACCTACGGTTAGTATATTTTACGTATAAATTTTATTTTAGTGTTACGGTTAGTTTTATATATACTACGCGTATATATATAGTGCATTGCTGTGGTTATAATGTGCAAGCTTGTACAAGGTTATAAATAACCTGTTGAAGTTGATTTTTAATACATTATATATGAAATTCATATGTTGGCAATCCTAGATTTTTAATACCATGTATAAGTATGTTACATTTTAGTGTGTATATATATAAGCCGTATATTTTCCAATCTCTTTTGTCATATATATATTCTACCTATAGTTTTATATGAGTTCGATTTTATTCTACTTGGAATATATATATATGTATATATAATCTATGGTTTACAGTTTATATATTATGATTTACATGTATATATAGATTTCTGCAAAGTTTGTATATGCAGTATTTATATATATGTTTCATATGTATAATGTCAGCTTATATATGTTGTTTAAGTTAGTTAGATAATGTATTGTACATAGATTTTAAAACCTTTCATTTACTATTAAGTTTTATACATAATATAATAAACTATTTATATTGATTGATAATAAAAAAAACTTGATTTTATTTGTAACCTATATGTAAGTTTGTGTACATATGTATATACATTTGCTTATATATATGAGAACTTTGTTTTTGGTTTGATATTGATATAGTATGTTTGGGGTTAACTATTCATTTTAAATAAATATATATTATTTTTAATGTATGTTTGATTTTAATATATGTGTTTTAAATGCATGTATATTAAATTTTATTTGCGTTTGAATTTAGTATATAAATTTTATAAATGTAATTGTTATATATAGTTATATACACACCTTTTATCTTCATCGATCCAAGTCTGATTTGATTTCGTCAATTCCTATTTATCAACTTTATTCGTCAAATCGTGTCCATCTAGTGTTGCTTGAAAATTTGTAGCTCATTTCTTTGTTAAATCTATCTAGCCTCAAAAGGTGGGCAATCACTCACGGTTAACTTTCTTATATTTATTAAATTTGATTTCAATTGAAATGACAATTGAAATATGCTTATGTTAGTTATTCACATTACCATATATATATTATTATCTGTATCTGTTCACCTGTCACATCTGACACCATTATCTATTATTTATATTTATAATATAACCTGTTATATTATTATCATATTTGTTACACTCTGCAAGTTCCCTGTTAGTGTAGAATTCCCTATGGGTTGAAATGATACATACCCGAACGATCTGTAGAATAGGAGAAAATCGTTATGGGTTGAAATGATAAACCCAAGCGATTTTAATTGAACTGAATTTGGGATTACGGGTTGAAATGATATATACCCGTAGATATTTAAATTATGGACTAAAATGATAAATATCTGTATCACTTGACCATAAGATAGAAAATTATATACAGACACCTCGATCTATATATATATATATATATATATATACATATATATATATATATTGAAATGATTTCCACGGTTTTGAAAGATTATATGGGTTTAAATATATATTGTTTTTAAAATATAATATACATATATATATATATATGTTATTTTTATATACGTCTAAATTATAGATTTCAAAAATTATATGTTTTGGAATTTGAAATTTATAAGTTAGTTTTGAATAAATTTTAAGATTTTTCTTGTAATTTTATCTTCTTAAAATATATATAATAAGATCTAATTTAATATAATTTAATTAAATTGGTATATAATATGTTTTAAAATGTTTATTTAAAATTTATATTAATATTTTAAAAAAGATTTATAACTTTAACAATAAAGGTTGAAAATATAAATTACTATTGACTTGGAATTTAAATTGGAAATAGTTGGATTGAAGAAAGAATTGATTTGAATTTATTGGTTTTGAGATTTTGAAAAGATATGATTATAACTTGGTTTATAACTTGATTTGGTAAAAAGGTGACTGAACGAATATTTTCAGTTTTAAATAAAATTTACATTGAATTTTGATATTGATTTAAATATATAAATTGGGATTAAAATAAATTGTTATCAAAATGATTAAGTGGATATTTTCCAATTTGAATAGAACTTAAATGTTGGAATATAATTGAAATTTATATTGTAAATGTTTGAATATTTAAACTGGAATCTTTGAACTTTAAGTTGAATGGTTGAGTTGGAATCGATTTAGATTGGATTTTTAAATTTAAATGATTTAAATTGATTTGTGAAATTTGAGGAAACAAATTTTATTATATATATAAAGTATTTAATATATAAACTAGTTTATTTTATAAATTATTTTAATATGTGTATATATATACATACTATTTTCGATATCTAAATTGTTTAAGTGGGAAGTATTATGGTTTCAAAGTGTTATGGTTTTCAAAGTATTATGATTTCAAAGGGTTATGATTTTGAAAGTGTTATAAATTTTGAAAGAGTTACATTTTTGAAAATTAATATTATGTAAAGGGTATAATGATACTAACTTGAGATGGTTTGAAATGATATGATATTTTGGTTTGAACTATGAACCATTTGAAAAGAAATGACCATGGTGTTATAATAATGTTTAGTTGTTAAAGAGACCGGGATCGGATATTGTCATACCCTCTGCCAATACCTAAAACCACTTTAACAACCGTGTACGTGGTGGATATTCGAGAATGAAGTAGGATGGTTTGGTGGCAATTCTATATGGTATTTACGTAGCCCTGACTCCAGTGAGTCAGCTTGATGTGGCTAAAAAAGGAGCTATACCAGGCCAACTGAGGTCATTCCTCCTATCGGACACATTTCTTCGATACGATTCTGTTGCTTTTGTGATGAGATTGGGTGCACCCTTTGAATTAGGAGTGTGTCACGAGGTGTGCGGTAGTAGCTGCTATGCGTTACCACCAGTCTGGGAGTGCAAATGGTATATCTACCCTGGCATTGCCTCAAGTGCCGTGTCACATGCACTAGTGCGCCTTCTACGAGTTTGTTTTGTACCATACCTATGGGGTGCCTTTTGTGTAAACCTCTCGGAGGAGCGTACGGTACTGTATAGATTATGGGAATATATAAAATGTGTTAACGCCTTAACGAAATTTTAATACCTTTACTTTACTATACACATATTATAATAGCGTATATTACTACATAGTAGATAGTTCCACGGATCCCTAAAGGATGGTTATCCCAAACATCCTTTAAGTTACTTGTATTTCAATTGATATTTCACTTGAATTGGATTTATTGATATAAGAATGTTAATCCTGACCCGAATGTTTTGTGTTTTTCTTTATGCTCGGGTCAGACTGAGCGTCACAGCACTTGAGACTCACCTTTGGAGTTGGAGCTTCACTTGGAGATCCATCTGTATCTATTCAGCAGTTAGCTACCCAATGTTTTATTCGGACTTTTCATCTGCTTGCATTCGAGACTATATTGTATTTGAGATATTATGTTGTATGTTATTTCAAACTCTGATGTTTTATATAGGAGCATCATGAACTACTATTTATTATATTCCGCTGCTTATTGTTATATTACTCTGTATTTATGATTCTATGATTGATTTATTTACTGTATATGCTGAGTTTTGCTAAATACAAACTAACAATCTATTGTTTTAAGAAATTCAAATTCGACATGTGCGGATGCGAATGGTTTGAAATTCTGGGTCGTTACAGTTGGTATCAGAGCTCTGGTTTAGGTGAAACTTAGCATATAGAGTAAATTTAATTACAGAATCACCTTCGTTAGAGCTTGAATTTTCTCCCTCTTTGATTCGGATTTCTTTCAAACTTTGGAACCCTACCTTTGTTCTAAAATCCATTCTTGTCTCTCCTTATTCGTGTTTTCTTTATTCTGGAGCATCTCATAGCTCTACTCTATGATTTGTAAAGGGGTGAAACTCCTTTACAACAGGCATGGATTCACCAGAGATTTCTATATCCTCGGTTCAGATTCTGCTATCTCTTGCTATGCCTGAATTTTATCTCTTGTGATCAGATGTCGATTTGCCTCAGATCTGCATCGATCTTATTCTTGATTAAGGTCGCCCGTGATTAATATCAGTATATCCATCTTTCTATTTTGAAATTTAATTGTCTTATCCCCCTTCCGAGCCTATCTTCTAGTTAGAGTTCTTTTGATTAGGGTTCCTCTAATTTAGATCTCTATCCTTGTTTTAAAATATATTCTTGTATCATCAAGTGAGAGAGTGTATTTGCAATTAATATAAAATGTTTTATAATGTGCTATTTGAGTTGTTGAGTTTGAATTTTGGGTTTCGATCGATTCATCTGATCAACGCTATCGATAGGACTTCCAAAACACATGAATAAAGCAAACTGACACGATATTGTTTTCAAAATTAGTAAATTTTGTATGATTGTATTAGATATATGTAAATTTTCTGAAAATTGAATAGCTAAATAAAGCAGTTGTTAGAAATGATAATGCTTTCGCTTATCATTTTAATAACAATTCTAAACCGTTAATTATTATTGTATATTGTAGGGAAATGAAATTTTAAAGCATGGTTTACAAATTAGATTTGAAAATGAACTCAATTTAGAATAAGAATTTGAGGATTTAATTCCCGGTACATTTCAAAGTTTGGTTTTAAAGTTTTGAAAAGTATTATTATTTAAAAGTATTTTTGAATAAAAATTGTTTCAAAGGAATAATTTTAAAGTTTAAAACCTGTACTCTCCTCTATTGTCACTGAAAAATAATTTCGGTGATGACTGTAGCATCATCGGCATTCATTTTCGAGTTTCAAAGTGGAGAAATGAGCTAGTAGCTTTGCTACACTTTTGTTTTGGAAGTGAATTCGATTTGAAATTCTTGAATATGATTTGATTTACATAATATATACATATATATATATATATAATTATTTCAAAATAGTTTGAAGTGAAACCAAAAATTTGAATGTTAAGTTTTATATTAAGTAATGGTTTCAATTATTGAAATAAAGTGAAATGTTGAATAATTGGAAAATCCTGAATTACACCAAATTGAAATAATGAATTTGAACAAACTTATTTGTATAACACTAAATTACATTCTAATATATGTAACTTGTCTAAAAGATTCAAAGAGTCAAAATGTTAGGGTATAATAAAGGGTTGTACAAGAAGAAAACTTAAATAATAAATTGTTCAAACTAAAATCTGGCTTAATAAAAATGTTGTAAATAAAAAGGAAAATTTGTGTAATATTAAATTACACTCATCAACATTAATGCAACTTATGTAGAGAAGTTAAATGTTAATGAGGATAGGTAGTCGAATAAAAAACAATATAAATATGAGCAATAAGATGTCCAAAAATGATATTTTATTAAGAAAATTATAGATGATAAATTGGATGATGAATTGGACAATAAAAGGAGAATTAATTGGTTGAATAATATAGGGATAATAAATGTTTATACACATAATATATGTTGCCAGAAATATGTTAAGTGAAATGAATCAAATAAATGAAGGAGAATGATAGTTAAGCAAATAAATATGAACTTAAGAATAGTGAACTTGAATTTTTGTGGAATCAACTTAGCTGAAGATAAATGGATAAAATCAATGAATTAATTTAAAAATGAATTTGTTTGAAAAAATGCTAATAAAATAATAGAAAATCAATTTTAAATTGGGTGACTATTTATTAGTTAAATAAAATGTATTAAACCAAATTTTTGAATATTAATTTATTTTTGAATAGTTGTTCAATGTTAAGGTGGAATTAACTATGTTTGATCAAATAGAGTTAATAAATAATAAACCAAATTTTGTTATGGAAATTTTTATAATAAATGTTAATAAATGGAAAACAAATCAAATTTAATAAAAATATACGGAAATGAAACCAATCAAATGTGAACACAATAAAATTTGATTGATTTAATAAAATGAATTGGAATCAACGAATCTAATATAAGAAAATTTTAAAATAAGTGTAGTCTATCTGATTTAGATTAATTATGTATTTGGTATTTCAATCTATTTTCTTTCTGGTTGTTTCTATTCCCCTACCTCCTTCCTTTTCGGGGACGAAAAGTTTTAAGTCGTAGAGAGTGTAATGACCCGTAAATTTTAACGATTTAATAACGTAGCTAACCCAATTTTTTTGTAATTTTAAAGAGTTGAATTCAGAAATAAAAATTTGATATTTGGAACACGTCTATTTAAATATAGCAAATGGTAAATTTTCATCTGATAATATGGAAGTTTATTTTATTGTGAAATTGTATTTAAATTCAAATCAGTTAATAATTGATGATAATAAAATGTTTTCCAAACCTGAATATCTTTACATAATAAATTTGTAAATCATATTCAGAGTGAGATGTCATATTTCATTTTATCAAATTTGGAATGCTATTGCTCCGTCTATATTAATGTCGGCGTTTTAGCAGCATTTTCGATACCGATTATCGACTTTTGATACGATGATCATACCACAGATATCCGTATATCGTTTTGATCATCTCGTCGTGCTGATATTCATAGTATATTCATTTTGGTATTTTAAGGTCCGGTACGCGATGGAAACGATAAAACGGTACAACGTATCGGTACCATAAGTTGTGACCGTTAGCTTTCCTTGCTTTTCAAATTTTGAACGTGCAGCTCTAGCAATCTAATAAATTGCTTTAAATTGTGTTACTTGAAATTGATAGCTGGCGTCCTATCACTTCAATTTATTTACTGCTGGTGCGTTCATTTTGGGTCCCTTCGTTTCCTTACCGTTCTTGATTTACAAGTTATATTATAATATAACAACTTTCATTTATTTACTGGAAGCCTGTAGGTTCTCTCATCCTATTTACTTTGAACCACTGCATCCTCCTCATTTCCCCTTCTTTTTATGGTCTATCCCTTCCTTTCTCTTCTTCAAATTGATATAAAAATACATACAATATAGAAGTTTTAATATACCCTTTCGACTGAATCTACACCCACGAGAACACCCCACTACCTCCACGTCCCCGAGCACCCGCGTGCAAGTTTCCCCTCCTCCAGCTCTTCCACCCAAGGTCGTACTTTCCGCAGCCCATCTCCTTCGCTCATGCTCGGCAGCCACAACAAAACCCACCGTACCCACTTCCACCTTCGCCCAAGCACAGCCACTTCACCGCCAAACCCTACCAACAGTCGCTAAAAATGCCTGCCACCTTTCCTTTTCCACCACGTCCATCTGCCCGTTTCACCCGATGCCAAGTCCCATCGTCTGTCCATATCCGCCCATTACCGCATTCAATCTCCCCCTCTCCGCCACCAGACCGAGCACACCCAATTGAGCTCCTCCTCCCTCGGCCCTCCACTTCTTCGTTGAATGGGTATAGAGTATAGTTTATATATATTTATTGTTTATCTGATCTGTTAGTATAACATTAGAGATCATATTAGTTTATATATATTCTTAGGTAGCAGTTAATTTGTTTTATATGAAAACTTATGAAAGTATAATTGTTTTGAGAATCTTATTTATATATACATATAGAGTTTTTCTTTTCTTTTCTGTAATGATGATTTTTAGAGCTGTTGTCTAAACATAAAATTATAAAAGTTAAATTTATATAATATATGGGTTTTTAAGTATGTGTTTATTTTATAAGTTTAAAATATTGATTTCATGTATTGGTTTATAATAGATTACATACATACCCTGTTGTACGCATGCATGTGATATATATTTTAGTACAACCTACATTAATTTTCGTATATATATAGTATACTGAGTAAGTAATATATTTATAGTCTCCTTTTTGCTTTACTGAAAGGTGTATTGATTTTGAGTATTATATGTACCACTACTAGAAAAAAGCGAAATAGCGACGGGTGGGGGCGACGGCTTCCGACGGGCCGTCGGCGGCCGTTGGAAGCCGTCGGAAATTCGCGAATACCTGCAGTCGGCCGAGACTTTCTTCCTCATTTTCCAGCTTTCCCCAATCTCACCAAAAACCCCCAAATCCACATTTTCCACCTCCTTTCGCCAATTTCGTGATTTTTCTCCTTCCACGCTGCTGATTCAACACCTCTTGCTCTCAATCTCAGGTATAATCTCTTATTTTTCTGAAAATTTCAGTTTTTACCCTAATTTTAGATTTGCATAAATTGATAAATTAGGGCGAATTAGCGATTGCAATTGTTTGCATTAGCGTAATAATGGTTTATAGCATCACATGACATACATATTTCATCTTTTATCGTGAAATTGTGAAAAACACGTATACTTTGTGGTTGTTCATGTATATTAAATTGTTGTGTATGCCCTGATTCGACGATTGTATACGTTATTTGGCATACGATAAAATGATTGAATGAACTAGGAGTATTATATTGTGCACGTATTTACTTATGAAACAAAAAAATGCATTACTCTAAATTATAATTGTGTGTATTAAAAAAAAGACAAAAATGTTAAACCAGCCTTTTTGATGCGTAATACGTCGAATAACTGTGTTCAATTTATATATATTTTTGTAAATGTAAACAGTGAGTAAAACTATATTTTTGAGTAAAATGCGTGCATGTTAACCGACAAATGTACCTTAGAGAGTTTTTGGCCCCGTCTGACGAGTGGTGTACATGATCGTTGTATAAATAGTCGTTTTTTTCGAAAAATGACCATTTATATTCATCTGGTACAATGTTTGTCGGATTTGTCCCTGTATTGGACAAGTTATGAACACAGTAAGATTTACATTTTGTATACTACTTCGTCTCAAACGGTTCATAAAATTTCGCCCTAACTTTTCTTTTTTGTTTCCTGCGTACACGCATTTGTGTACAATGCAGGGAACAAAAGGGAAATGCTGTCGAAATTTTATTGAATCGTTTGAGACGAAGTAATATACGAAATGTAAATGCTTACTGTGTTTGTAATGGAAAGTAGGATGTCTGACCAATGAAAAAAATTATATATATATTTTTAATTGTTACGTACGTTAAAAAATGAAATGTGCCCTATTTGGAAATATTTTTAAATTTGTGAAGTTGTTCTTTAAATTCAAAATATTATACGACCATGAAAATAATCTTTTCTGAATTTGTATTCTTGAAAATAAATATTAATTTTTGAACTTCTCATTTTGTCAAATAGGAAAAATGATTGATTATTTTGTTGATCGGAGGAGATGGATGTACCAAAGAAAAGGACTGAGGGGCTCAATAAAAGAAGATTTTTATAATGGTATAAACGTGTTTGTTGAATTCGCTTTAAGTAATAACGGAAACGATCCAGAAATTCGTTGTCCGTGTAGTAGGTGTAGACATTTGAAGTATTTGTTACCAGATATTGTGAAAGTTCATTTGTGCCAACACGGTTTCGTACCCGAATATTATGTTTGGGATCGGCATGGAGAAGTTGTAGCAAATACTTCTGTAGAGTCTGAAAGTGTCGTTAACGAAATAGTTTCAACGACCCGTATAGGAAATATGGTCGAAGATGCAGCACGACCAATGTTTCCTATGGTTCAAGTTGACGACGACGATGGAAATGTTGAAGAACCAAATATTGAAGCTAAAAAAATTTACGATTTACTAGATGCAGCTAAGAAAACTATTTGGGATGGTTGTAAAAGCGGCACTCAGCTGTCAGTAATCGCAGAATACATTGCGATGAAGTCAAAATACAACATTACTAAAGCTGAGTTTACGGCTGTTGTACAAGCTGCAAAAAGACATATGCCGCCCGATAATCTAATGTGTGAAAATCACTACGAAGTTAAAAAACTTATGTCGGCTTTTGGTTTACCGTATCAGAAAATAGATACATGTTTAAAAGGATGCATGTTGTTTTGGAAAGAAGACGCAAACCTTAGAAATTGTAAAGTTTGTAACCAGGAGAAATACAAACCAAGAAAAAAGAAGGGGAAGGAAGTTCCGTACAAGCGTATGCACTACTTACCCATAACTCCAAGACTTCAAAGATTATATGCATCTTCTGTAACTGCGTCTAATATGAGATGGCAAGCATGAGAACAGAGGAAGAGGGTACGTTGACACATCCGGCCGATGGAGAAGCATGGAAGCATTTCGATAAAACGTATCCAAATTTTGCAGCGGAGAGTCGAAATGTTAGATTAGGATTATGTACGGACGGTTTTTCTCCATTTTCTCAATTTGGTTCTAAATATTCATCATGGCCCATTATCGTCACACCGTATAATTTACCTCCATGGATGTGCATGAAAACGCAATATATGTTTCTTACTGTTGTCGTTCCTGGCCCCGACGATCCGACACAAGGAATCGATGTATATTTACAACCGTTGATTGAGGAGTTAAAAATACTATGGAACGAAGGAGTAGAAACATACGATGTGTCCAAGAAGAAAATTTTTCGTATGTTTGCTTCTTTGTTGTGGACTATAAGTGATTTTCCTGCCTATGCAATGCTTTCGGGATGGAGTACTGCCGGTCGTCTAGCATGTCCATATTGCATGGATGAAACACGAGCGTTTTCTTTACCTCATGGTAAGAAAATTTCATGGTTTGACTGTCATCGATATTTTCTCCATGTAAATCATCCCTTCAGAGGAGACAAGAAAAACTTTTTAGCTAATAGAGTAGAAACCAGACAACCACCGACGATATGGTCAAGCGAAGACATATATGAACTTGTTAAGGACTATCCAAAGATATATGAAATTGGCGAGCAAATAGAAATTGAAGGCAAATCAGTTGTTCATAACTGGTGCAAACAAACTATTTTTTGGGAGTTGCCGTATTGGAAACATCTTCTGCTTCGCCATAACATAGATGTGATGCACAATGAGAAAAATGTATTTGATAATGTTTTTAACACAATTTTGAATGTGAAAGGGAAGACGAAGGATGATTTGAAATCAAGACGTGATATAGAAGAATTATGCAAACGTCATGAGCTTCATATGAAACCAAATGACAATAAAAAACCCAAAGCTTGTTACGAATTAGATAATAATCAAGTTAAAGCTGTGTTAAAAAGGGTGGAAGGGTTAAGATTTCCTGATGGGATATCATCAAATCTTCGTAGATGTGTTGACTTTAAAAATGGTAGATTAAGCGGAATGAAAAGTCACGACTGTCACATAATGATGGAAAATTTATTCCCCATAATGTTCAAAGAACTACTGCCGTTAAAAGTTTGGAAAGTAGTAATGGAGCTTAGTATGTTTTACAAAGAGCTTTGTTAGACTACTTTAAAAGTGCAACGTTTACGTAAACTTGAAGTGGACATTCCTATATTGCTTTGCAAATTAGAGAAAATATTTCCGTCTGGTTTTTTTAATGTGATGGAACATTTACCTATTCATCTCCCATCTGAAGCACGACTTCGAGGTCCTGTCCAATACGGATGGATGTATCCATTTGAGAGGTATGTAATATATATGTTATAACGTAATTTAATTGCATTTGAAAGATGAAGTTAATATAAATTAATGTTGCATAGATATTTGAATCACCTGAAGAAAAAAGTGAGGCAAAAAGCACGGGTTGAAGGTTCGATATGTAAATCTTACATCGAAGAAGAAGCTTCGTTCTTTTTCTCTCACTATTTTAGTGACCATGTGAATATTTCATTTGAAAGTGTTCCTCGTAATGACGAATGCGACGAACAAGAGTCCACTCAAGCAATGTTATCTATTTTTAGACAACATGGTCGGCCTTCTGGAAAATGTGTAGAAATATGGGTAGACGATAGAGATCTTCATGTAGCACACACTTATATTCTTCTAAATTGTGCCGAGGTTGCACCGTTTGTTAGGTAATCTGAAATAATAATTTGTGTTTTATTCTTTTCTTATATGCATGCGCGTGTATAACCTAATGTAACAATTTGTTTATATAAACAGTGTTTATGAACGTGAACATCCGAACGGAGATCTCAGTAAAGAATTTTCCGGTTGGTTTTCAAATTACGTTTATGAGCCGAGAAATTGTGTTGTTGACGAAGGGTTGAAACATCTTGCGATGGGACCAAAAAGAGTGGTCAAGACATATCCAATATATTTCGTCAACGGATATAAATTTAACACCAAAGAATACGGTGCAGAAAAATTAACAAATAATACTGGTGTATTTGTTAAAGGTAGTGACGATCCAGAAAATCATTTAAATGATTTTTATGGCGTTCTGACACAAATTTTGCAACTGACATATCTCTCACGACCCGCGGAGGAGGTGTTTCTATTTAGATGCAATTGGTTTAGCAATGTTCCAGGTTCTGGAATTAATGTGCACAAGGATTATAATCTTATCGAAATAAAGCATACATCGCACTATCACAAGTATGATCCTTTTGTACTAGCCAAACAAGCATTGCAAGTTTATTACGCTCCTTATCCGTCTCTAAAAAGAGATAAAGCAGATTGGTCTGCAGTTTTTAAAACAAAGGCCAGATTCACATTTGATGGGAAGAATATTCCCGACGAACAAGCTTATCAGGCAGATCTTGAGCAAAATAACGAAATAATAATTACAGACGATCATACAGATTTTGGTCCCTTGATCGATGAATCAAATGTTTTGGTAGAAGCGTTTGACAGTGCAGAGGAAAATATCGTCGAAAACGAGACCGAATCTGAATCAGAAGACGATGATGATTGATACAAATCTGAATCTGTTTTTTTGCAATTGATGTAACCGTGTTAAATTCTTGTTGTATTATGAAATTGATGTAACTATGAAACCAAATCCATTTACTACTATTTGCATGTTGAATTCTTGATGTATTATTAAATTGATGTAACTATGAAACCAAATCCGTTTACTTTTGCATGTTGAATTCTTGATGTATTATGAATCAGGTATAACACACTTTCATTTCTATTTCCATTTCAGTCATTAATTAAGCTGCAATTTGTACCGTTGATGTCATTTTCATATGAAATATATTTCATTATCATGTTTTTATACTCTTATATAATGATGTGTATATGTCACAGGTTTATCAGTATGTCGTATAGAGGTAGGAGCTCTTCCCGATCTTCAGGAGGCGATGGCAGTGCCCCATCGCAAGAGCCACATCGTGCTGTTGTATCTTTGGTCCCTAGAGCAGAAGGGTAATTAGAATTAAATTTTATTCAGCATCTTATTTTTTCTATGATATACGTATGTACTTATCTATATCGTACTTAAAAACATAGGGTTCGACCTACTTCCCTCTAAGGTTGTATTGGACGTCTCTAGAGCAGCATATCGCAGTAGGATGAGTGCGTGCTGGCCGAAGTGGGATTCCATCCCTCCTCACATCATAGAGTGCATATGGCAGGATGTTCTAGTATGTATAATTTTTCTGATTTCCATTTTTAATTTATTTTTGTCGTTTTTCTATTGTTTATCGTTTAAAGTGTAATCTTTTTTTCACACAGGCTGAGATAGACATCCAGACAGACGATATGATGCTAGCACGAGCATACTGGATGAGGAAGATGCGCAAGAACTACAGGGACACGATATCTGAGATTAAGAAATCTGGTAAGAAACCAAAGTGGATGGGAGAGAGCATGTATCAAGCTTGGTTGAGCTACTGGGAGACGGACAAGGCGGAGGCAAGTATACTATTTTTTTTTTGAATTACTAATTTGACGTGATTGAAAAATAATGTATCAAATTTTGAATGTACAGGCAGAGTCGGATAGAAACTCTACAAATAGAAATAAGAATCCCGTCACTCATCGCGGAGGATCGAAGTCATTTCAGCAGTATCGGCAGGAGTTGGTAAATTTACTGAATAATAAATGTAAATAGTTTATGCTATATGATTCTAAATGTATAATAATTGTATGTAAAAATCAAATTCAGAAAGCCGAGGCACAGGGTCCTGTCAGCTATATGGACGTGTTCACCCGTACGCATGCTATCGAGCATGTTAATCCAGACGGGACTGTTTCGTACACATGGCAGGACGATAAATCCAGCAAAAGCCATGTAAGCATATTTCATTTTATTCACTATTAGTAATTGTTTTAATTGTTAAATTATGATGAAATAAAATATGATATTATTAATTTGTTAATGCAGGAGATGTTTATGGAGCAGCGGCAGAAACTCCTTGCTGATACAGGTCGAGAACAGCTGACGACCGATGAGGAGGACGTTATTTTTGAGTCCGTTATGACTCCAGCTGAGCATGGTCGACGATACGGATTTGGCAATTTAGCGGTAAATAATTTACTTTTTATTAAAATACTTAAAATATGATATTTTTACCTTTTCAAAACAATAAACTTGGATTTTATTTATTTTTCAATTATTGCAGTCCAGTAGTCATAGTAGGAGACGGCGGAGCAGACCACAGAGCGATTTAGCAAGTATAGAAGAATTGCGGACTAGAGTGTCCCAATTGGAGGAGCAGAACCGCCAAAATGCCTTGCAGACCGCATAGTTGTTAGAGTACATACAGCAGTTTGGTGGCCGCTTCCCTTCCTCGGCTGGCTCTGGATCTGGAGGAGATTGACTCATTGCTTGCTTGTTCGTCGTTCAGGTATGTTTTGTTTGTGTAGAATGATTTGATAGACGGTGCGGGTAATTATTGATTTGTATAATTATGTATGATACACTTGGTTTTCTAGTTTTATTAGGACATATGCATGAGAATATTGATAAATTTATGTATTAACAATATGGTGGAACAGTTATTGTTAATGTTGGAATGGATATGTATGTTTTTTATCTTATTTTGATTGTATTTTTATTTATTTGTGCGTTTGTTAAATATGTTGTAGTTTAGGTTTGGATCTTTGATTGGATTATTGTATATTGGGTTGTGAAATATTGATATCAGAGTATTTGGAAGAGAAATGTGGTTGGAAGGCTATGTTTGCAGCGAATATAAAAAAAATTGCATATTTCCGACGGCTCCCGACGGCTTATCGTTCAAAATTTCCGACGGCTTCCGGCGCATTGAGTCGGTCTATAACTCAGTATTTCTGACGGATTCCGGCGCACGTCGGAATCCGTCGGAAACCGTCGAAGTTAGTCGGAATAATATACGGCGTCGTCCGTCGGAAGCCTTCGGAAGTACTACTCCCCGACGCAGTCTTTTCCGACGGCTTTTTCCGACGGCGGCCGACGGCTTCCGACGGCCGCCGACAGTTTCTGGCCGTCGAAAATTCAAAGTTTGGTTTTAAAGTTTTGAAAAGTATTATTATTTAAAAGTATTTTTGAATAACAATTGTTTCAAAGGAATAATTTTAAAGTTTAAAACATGTACTCTCCTCTATTGTCGTTGAAAAATAATTTCGGTGATGACTGCAGCATCATCGGCATTCATTTTCGAGTTTCAAAGTGGAGAAATGAGCTAGTAGCTTTGCTACACTTTTGTTTTGGAAATGAATTCGATTTGAAATTCTTGAATATGATTTGATTTACATAATATATATATATATATATATATATATATATAATTATTTCAAAATAGTTTGAAGTGAAACCGAAAATTTGAATGTTAAGTTTTATATTAAGTAATGGTTTCAATTATTGAAATAAAGTGAAATGTTGAATAATTGGAAAATCCTGAATTACACCAAATTGAAATAATGAATTTGAACAAACTTATTTGTATAACACTAAATTACATTCTAATATATGTAACTTGTCTAAAAGATTCAAAGAGTCAAAATGTTAGGGTATAATAAAGGGTTGTACAAGAAGAAAACTTAAATAATAAATTGTTCAAACTAAAATCTGGCTTAATAAAAATGTTGTAAATAAAAAGGAAAATTTGTGTAATATTAAATTACACTCATCAACATTAATGCAACTTACCTAGAAAAGTTAAATGTTAATGAGGATAGGTGGTTGAATAATAAACAATATAAATATGAGCAATAAGATGTCCAAAAATGATATTTTATTAAGAAAATTATAGATGATAAATTGGATGATGAATTGGACAATAAAAGGAGAATTAATTGGTTGAATAATATAGGGATAATAAATGTTTATACACATAATATATATTGCCAGAAATATGTTAAGTGAAATGAATCAAATAAACGAAGGAGAATGATAGTTAAGCAAATAAATATGAACTTAAGAATAGTGAACTTGAATTTTTGTGGAATCAACTTAGCTGAAGATAAATGGATAAAATCAATGAATTAATTTAAAAATGAATTTGTTTGAAAAAATGCTAATAAAATAATAGAAAATCAATTTTAAATTGGGTGACTATTTATTAGTTAAATAAAATGTATTAAACCAAATTTTTGAATATTAATTTATTTTTGAATAGTTGTTGAATGTTGAGGTGGAATTAACTATGTTTGATCAAATAGAGTTAATAAATAATAAACCAAATTTTGTTATGGAAATTTTTATAATAAATGTTAATAAATGGGAAACAAATCAAATTTAATAAAAATATACGGAAATGAAACCAATCAAATGTGAACACAATAAAATTTGATTGATTTAATAAAATGAATTGGAATCAACGAATCTAATATAAGAAAATTTTAAAATAAGTGTAGTCTATATGATTTAGATTAATTATGTATTTGGTATTTCAATCTATTTTCTTTTTGGTTGTTTCTATTCCACTACCTCCTTCCTTTTCGGGGACGAAAATTTTAAGTCGTAGAGAGTGTAATGACCCGTAAATTTTAACGGTTTAATAACGTAGTTAACCCAATTTTTTTTGAAATTTTAAAGATTTGAATTCGGAAATAAAAATTTGATATTTGGAATACGTCTATTTAAATATAGCAAATGGTAAATTTTCATCTGATAATATGGAAGTTTATTTTATTGTGAAATTGTATTTAAATTCAAATCAGTTAATAATTGATGATAATAAAATGTTTTCCAAACCTGAATATCTTTACATAATAAATTTGTAAATCATATTCAGAGTGAGATGTCATATTTCATTTTATCAAATTTGGAATGCTATTGCTCCGTCTATATTAATTTCGGCATTTTAGCAGCATTTTCGATACCGATTATCGACTTTTGATAGGATGATCGTACCACTGATATCCGTATACCGTTTTGATCGTCTCGTCGTGCTTATATTCACAGTATATTCATTTTGGTATTTTAAGGTCCAGTACGCGATGCAAACGATAAAACGGCACACCGTATCGGTACCATAAGTTGTGACCGTTAGCTTTCCTTGCTTTTCAAATTTTGAACGTGCAGCTCTAGCAATCTAATAAATTGCTTTAAATTGTGTTACTTGAAATTGATAGCTGGCGTCCTATCACTTCAATTTATTTACTGCTGGTGCGTTCATTTTGGGTCCCTTCGTTTCCTTACCGTTCTTGATTTACAAGTTATATTATAATATAACAACTTTCATTTATTTACTGGAAGCCTGTAGGTTCTCTCATCCTATTTACTTTGAACCACTGCATCCTCCTCATTTCCCCTTCTTTTTATGGTCTGTCCCTTCCTTTCTCTTCTTCAAATTGATATAAAAATACATACAATATAGCAGTTTTAATATACCCTTTCGACTGAATCTACACCCACGAGAACACCCCACTACCTCCACGTCCCCGAGCACCCGCGTGCAAGTTTCCCCTCCTCCAGCTCTTCCACCCAAGGTCGTACTTTCCGCAGCCCATCTCCTTCGCTCATGCTCGGCAGCCACAACAAAACCCACCGTACCCACTTCCACCTTCGCCCAAGCACAGCCACTTCACCGCCAAACCCTACCAACAGTCGCTAAAAATGCCTGCCACCTTTCCTTTTCCACCGCGTCCATCTGCCCGTTTCACCCGATGCCAAGTCCCATCGTCTGTCCATATCCGCCCATTACCGCATTCAATCTCCCCCTCTCCGCCACCAGACCGAGCACACCCAACTGAGCTCCTCCTCCCTCGGCCCTCCACTTCTTCGTTGAATGGGTATAGAGTATAGTTTATATATATTTATTGTTTATCTGATCTATTAGTATAACATTAGAGATCATATTAGTTTATATATATTCTTAGGTAGCAGTTAATTTGTTTTATATGAAAACTTATGAAAGTATAATTGTTTTGAGAATCTTATTTATATATACATATAGAGTTTTTCTTTTCTTTTCTGTAATGATGATTTTTAGAGCTGTTGTCTAAACATAAAATTATAAAAGTTAAATATATATAATATATGGGTTTTTAAGTATGTGTTTATTTTATAAGTTTAAAATATTGATTTCATGTATTGGTTTATAATAGATTACATACATACCCTGTTGTACGCATGCATGTGATATATATTTTAGTACAACCTACATTAATTTTCGTATATATATAGTATACTGAGTAAGTAATATATTTATAGTCTCCTTTTTTCTTTACTGAAAGGTGTATTGATTTTGAGTATTATATGTACGGTATGTATATATTGTATTGTATATATATTTGAAGTTATAAGTTAGTATATTTACTAGTTAAATATATACAACAAGAAGTGTGTGTATATATAGTGCACACACACACATATATATATATATACATATACATACATACATACATATATATATATATTTGTATATTTTACTTATGGTTAGTATATTATAGGTTAGATATTTTACCTATAAAATTTATTTTGTTGTTACAGTTAGTTTTATATATACTACGCGTATATATATAGTGCATTGCTATGATTATAATGTGCAAGCCTGTACAAGGTTATAAGTTACCTGTTGAAGTTGATTTTTAATATATTATATATGAAATTCATATGTTGGCAATATAGATTTTTAATACCATGTATACGTTACATTTATTATGTATATATATATAAGCCATATATTTTCCAATCTCTTTTGTCGTATATATATTCTACTTACTATTTTATATGAGTTCGACTGTATTCTATGTGGCATGTAAGTATATATTCAAATATTATTTGTAAAACAGCTTCATGAACTGTTATTTGATTATTATATTTTTTCGTTCCACTGCGAGATTCTGTGTTGTGTTTCTCTTTCTCTGTTCTTTTCTATTTCACCCCAATAACAGTCTGTTGTTTTATATGGTTTGGTTCTGACGTGTGTGGTTTATCGTTGATTTAAACCGTGTGGGTCGTTACGTTTCCAAAATAATTTTAAAACATTTGCATATATCCAAACATTAGAAAAGAATAATAAAAGAAGTTGAAGTAAAATAGAGAAGTAAAAAAACTATTTTTATATAAATATTACATAAATCCAAAAGGTCAGATTAAAAATCATTTTTCCAAATAGAAACCATTTCTAGATCAAATCAACACTTGATAGTTTTTTTAAAATACTATAACGAGACCAATAGTTACTATAAGACTTAACCAGTATTATTACTACCCTTTCCACTAAAAAGATTCGAATTTTAACATGTGTTAGTGCCACATTCAATATGTCCAAACGATCACAATTTCAGCATTTAACAATATATATATAATAGGTATATGGCTGAAATAAAATCATCAGATATATAACTGGAACTAAAAATTACTACGATGAGAAATCCATATTTCTCTACAAAATTCCTGGTATTTCAATGTATATGCAAATCGTTTTTCAAAAGCGGATATTTTAACCAAATCAGCCAATAATTCACCCAAATACAAATAGTAAATGTTATCTAATATATATCATACTGATTAACCAAAAATGTGATTTTAACTCATCGAGATTATAGCAGACGCTTTTGCGTTCCGGTTTAAACTAAAATCGAACGACGCTCGGTTTTAGCCTAAATTGTCACTTGCTTCAAATTCAGCCAAACGAATTACATCGCGTGGCTATCTCCATTATGAGCGCAACACAAAGAGACTTGCCTCGATTAGACCTCATATGCGAAAGATATTCAATTTATAAGTTTTCAATATAAATAATAAAGTTAATACACTAATTACATTGACTAATTTATTACCCTATCTTAATTCATCTTCCCTAACTCAAAGCTCTCCCATCTAAACCTATATCTCACTCTTCCTATGGATGATTCATCAACCACCCCATCCTCCTCCAGTACTAACTGAAACCAAAAATCAAAACTACCACTCAACTCCACGCACCAACCTCCATCATCTCGACACCACCACCATCCCAACACCACCACCTCATGACTGCTTGCCCCCGCCACATTGTGATAGGCAGCATGCCCACCTTATCCACGTCATAATGCAACCCCCCAAACTCGATTATGCCTCAACAAACTCCTTCCGGAGATGCTCTATGACATGAAAATCACACTACAACCCTTCAATTCACCCTTCTTGCCCTAAATCCAAGCCTAGACTAAACCCTAGTTTCTAACCTTCTTTGTTCAACCAAACGCACTCTCCATCTCACCACCAAACACCGCAAAACTCTTACCAAATTGTAGATACCCTCATAACAATTTCAAAGCTTCTTGTCTTAGGGTCTTTAGTTTAGTACATCATGAGATTTTGATTTTTGAAATTTTAGAGCTTACGTTTTCTTTTTGGTTTTTGATTTTTTGATTAACAGTGAACATGAAAGAGGAGGAAAACATGTTTTACATTTGATAAGTGTTGAGTTATATTTATTCTGACGACATCTCGGTGCATAGACTTTTGTTCATGATGAACAACGAACAACAAAACAAATATGATCGTGCTCAAAACAGCACCTCAAAACAATAATAATATATTAGTTAGCATAATATATAAAATCACAAAAATACTGTCGTTTGTCGAAAAATCGTCAAACTATAATTTAAATAATTTCCAAACTAAAAATTATGGAAAAATAAATAAAATAAATTAAAAATACATCAATAAAAATTGAGTTGTTATAATAAAAATAAATTTTCTTATTATTTATCATTTGCAAATAAATTTACAAAATGAATACACCATTATTATTTATTAATTAAAAGGAGTTAAATAAGGATATTATATCTATTTTATTAATGTTATATTCACAATCTAGATAATTGAATCAATGTTCAAATATTAAATTCATAATTCAAACATATATATAATCTATATATTTGAATTCAAGTTATTGAACCAATAAAACCAATTATTTCAATATAGAAAAATAAATATTTAAAAGCAAACGACAGAATTCTGGGTTGTAACATCGACTAAGGCAATGTGAAGTGTTAATTTATGCAGTATGTGTCTTGTGTCCAGAGCATGGTGTACGGAACACTCTGTGTAGAGATCCCACTTATGTTGGCAAACAGCTCTTTCATACGATGGAATTGTGTGCTGGATTTTACCGTTTCTCGTGAAATGAATGATAATGGAACCATTATGCGGAGCATTCTTTGTAGGGACATAAGATTGAACAGTGACTTGAAGTGCTAGACGTCAAGGACATTCAGATGTTGGAGTGTGTTAGATGCGACCGATCTTCGACGAGAACCATCTCATCGAAATTTGAATAATGATCGACTAAACATAAGTAGGACTAGCCCAAATACTTTGATGCGAAAGGGCTTGAGACTATAGTAAGAAACAGGCATCTTGTGGAAGACCTGAGGCAAGGGTGGTGGCAACCTAAAGCCAACACCAAGTGGGATTGGAACATTGACTTAGGTGTTTGTAGTGTCGGCTTTAGGTGAGACGCGGGTTAAACCTTAGAATGACCTAGGCCTTGCCATAGCTAAGAAATTAGAATGACAACCAATTATAATTTGAAGCCCTAATACTTCTCGACCGTAATGAACTTCGACCATGTCCTAATCTCCACTATGTTTAGCGCTGCTCTTCGGAGACCCACCTTGAATCAGATTGAATCTGGAAATCGAGCAGTTTAGGAAATCAAGGTCGAGCTCTTAGAGCGATAAAGTTTGCTTGAGATAAGGACGAAGGTGGTCAGTGGCGGTAGCTTCGAGGAGGCCATGTAGGAAAGGACGGTGGTGGCTTGGATTTGGAGTTAAGATGGTTGAGTTAAAGGTCAAAGTCGTGAAAGGAAACAACTCGAGGCAGAATAGAAAGTGGAAAGTATAAAATCTCCTATGTGGAGGCCCGAAGCTAAGCGCTACAGATGCTATAGTCATCCATAATATTAATTTTCGGTGACTAAATACGATAATGTTAATGGTATCCATAATATCAGAAACACATGAATATGAAACAAAGTCATAGATTTCACCAAAACAACATTTCTGATTACAGTTCATAAAACATGTTTCATATCCAAATTACATAATCCCAATCATTTCTCAGATTCAAACAAAATATAATTATTACATAAATATGCCAAAAGCGACATATGAAGATGTCCCTTGGTTGACCAGACTACTATATAGTCATATCTGACGTAATACAACACAATGGAATAAAACAAAATAAAATAGCAACTCCTAAATAGCTATCTGTCAACCAGCTTCTCATCTATGGGAGCTTTATTGGCCAACCTACTAAAAACCTATAAACCTCAACCCTCAGTCTACTCAAATCAATTTTGAGCACCCGAAAGTTTAAGCGGAATAGGCTTCCCCTCACTAATATCCTTTTAAAACATATCTTTTGCAAGTCATTTTCTACAACCAAAACTGGTTAAAAACTGTAAAGCGATATCATATAAACTTACATGTCAGGTAACAAATGAACTGTCTTTTTAAACACTATAGTTTTGTTTGGCTAACTGCTAACCTTTGGCTGACTCAGGCCTACCAAATAATATAAATAATATAATCTAACATCTACTAGATACTCCTCTTCTGGATGGTCTGTCCTTAAATATATGTTAGATATTCCTCTTCTGTATGGTCTGTCCCTAACTTATTTTCTCCCAGGGTCACCTGATCCTAATGGTTTTGCGGACTTACCAATAACCAACATATGTACAAACATATATATTCTCTTCTGTGTGTAATCATAATTTTAGTCTTACCTATGACAAAGCCCTACACACTGGAATTTTGGAATAAATTAGCTAGGCTAATAGCTAATATATAGGGAGCAACTCTATACCAATCCCATCTGGTATACAAATTTCTGAGTCATTTTACTTAGGGTAACCTTCCCTTTAATTTTCCTTGAAAACTTTTTCTTCTCAAAATTGATTTAGACCCTTTTAAATCAAACTTAAACAAGGAAAATACATACTCTATTCTTTACTCAAAATCACCTTGCCATGTTATAGATACTTTTCTCAAATCTTTGTTGATGAAAACATTTAAACCTTTAAAAGTACCCATTTAGAATCCATTGAAAGTGCCCCTTTCGAAATTAAGTAAACCCTTCCTTTCACCTAGGCCGTAAGGCCAAAACATTCCTTTCGAAACTATTTATATAAACCATTGGAAACCATTGAAAAACCTTTCTTTGAAAGCTTTAAAACCTTAGACATCCTATCTTTAAAACACTTAAATATTGCCTTTGGAAAACATTGGAAAACCTTTCCTTTCAAACCTTTCGAAACCATTAGGGAACCACCCCATAGAAACCTTTCTTCAAACCCTTTTGAAAGCATTAAAACATTTAAAAACAACAAACCTTTCGAAAATATTGGATTCAATTTAAAACATGTGAAAACACCTTTCAAAACCATTTAAAATTAACTCCTTTGAAACCTTTGGGTTCTACCTTCAACAGAGCAAAAAGGACCTAAAACATTTAAGTTGAAAGCACTCTTTCGAAAGCTATTCCTAAGTAAAGAAGTGTTGATGTCGATACCAACCTTCCAAAACCATTGGAGAAGTGACTTGGATTTTAAAATAAAGTATACCTTCTGAAAGTATTAGCTTCGAAAGGTAGGAAAGCGGCAACTAGGGGTCTCGATCCCTTCGGAACCTCTGATTTTGACCCAATACCTTCGAGCTATATCCAATCTCCACACACCAAATCTTTGATACCATGCGCATTGATTTCAATGGTGATGGTGGTGGAGCTACTAAGTCGGAACCCCCGATGCCGAAAGTGATGAAACACACTAAAAATATGTAAAAACTGATTTTTACTTTGAAAATAAATTCTTTTCAACAAACCTACCTAGCTTGTTAAAATATTATTGGTTGCTATTTTCTTTTCTAAAAGTGTTGCCAAAATTTTTGAATTAAGTAATTTAAATAATTTACAAAGTACCCATTCTCCTTTTATAAATATATAAAATATTTAAGTCTCATGTCTTAAATAATTTAATATATCTATTAAAACACTTAGGAAAATTCTACAAAAATTCTAGAAAACCATTTTTAATATGTTTTCTAACAAACATTAATTTTAGACCCAAAATTTAGATTATTTAACCGTAAATATTTAATACCCAAATAATCATTTTCTTTAGTGGAAAATTAATATAAAATCCATATTAATTTAGAAAATTACGAAAATTGAAACCCATCTCTAAAATATCATTTCTGATCTAAAGCCAAAATCGCAAGGCATTTGGACGTCATTAAATAGGGTTTTCACATTAAAACATATCATAAAATCTATATGAACAAGCATAAATCATCGTCAAGCATATATAAACATTTAATCATTCAAAAACATGGCATAACCTTGTAAGATAAATCGGGTTTAATCGTAAAACTGAAAATCATTAGAAAACGTAAGATGTAGTCATTATTCACCTTAGCTTTGAGATTAAGAATTTGAGATTTGATCATGATTAAGTTGGTTAAGCTTTTCCTCTTGAAATCTTCTCTTTGCTTTTCTTAATGGTGGTCGTCCTCTATCTTATATTTTTTTGTGAATTTAGAATGAACATGAGAATGATGGGGTTAAGGGTTTAGGATATTAGAATACTCTTATTCCAACTTTGCCCCTTATCTATTTGCCTTAACATTTTAATTCTTTAGTTCATTTGTATATATGGCACGACTACCCTTACTAATCGCAAATCTCAACCCATAAACTATCTTTCTTTATTTCATTTAATCTACCTAATTAAATGTACGTAATAATGTTACTAAAAATATGGGTGTTGCAGTCTCCTCTCCTTAAAGAATTTCGTCCTTGAAATTACGATAAGGTACACAACAATTCAATCAATCAAAAAGATAAAACATACCATTAAACAAATCGGGATAAAATTCTCTAATTCTTCTCTCAGTCTCCAAAGTACAGTCTCTCTCATTGTCTCTCCACTGGACTTTCACTAATCTGACTGTTTTGTTCATTAGCATTTTCTCATCTCCCTCGACTATACGAACTGTCTTTCTAACTATAGTCAAGTCTGGTTCTACTACCAAGTCATCTAACATAGTCGGTGCTATAGTAAACTCTGGATCTCTAACACACTTCCTTAGATGAGAAACATGAAAATAATCATGGAATCCTGCCAAATTATTCGCTATCTCTACTATATATGCGAGTTTCTCGATCCTCTCTATAGTAGGAAATGGTCCTATGAATCTCGGTGCCAACTTCCCTGATTTCTCGAATCTTATCAAACCCTTCATCGGTGATACCTTAACAAATACATGATCACCAACTAAGAACTCTAAGTCTTTCTGTCTTCCGTCTGCATAACTCTTTTTCCTAAACTGAGCTTCCTTTATCCTATTTCGAATTAGCTCAGTCTTCTCTGCAGCTTCTCTAACCAAATCTGGACCAAGAACCAACTATCCCCGGTCTTTAAACAACAAACTGATGATTTGCGTGGCCTTCCATACAAATCTTCAAATGGTGTCATTCCTATACTAGTCTGATAGCTGTCGTTATATGAAAACTCCACTAAGTGTAGATGGTCTTCTCATGGTCCCGCAAAATCTAACACGCAAGCACTTAACAAATCCTCCAAGACTTTGTTAACTCTTTCTGTATGCCCATCGGCCTATAGATGGTAAGCAGTACTCATCTTAAGCTTGGTTCCTAAAACCTCCTGTAGACTCCGCCAGAACTCACTAGTGAACAAAGAATCTCTATCACTTACTATGTTATTAGGAATTCCATGAAGTCTAACTACATTCTTCATAAATAACTTAGCTAAAACAGGTGTCGTCCAAGTTGACTTAATTCGAATGAAATGGGCACTCTTGTCGAATTTGTCCACTACAACCTATATGCTTTCATTTCCTCTGTTTGACCTTGGAAACCTATCTATGAAATCCTTAGAAATAGAATCTCACTTCCATACCGGAATATCTAATGGCTAAAGCAACCCACATGACTTCTGATGTTCGGCTTTTACCTGTTAACAGTTTAGACACTGCTTCACCCATAAGCCTGCATCCCTCTTCATACCCTCCTAGAAGAAACTCCGCTTCATATCCTGATACATCTTAGTTCCTCCCGGATGAATAGTGAACTTCGAATGATGGCATTCCTCCAGAACATCTTTCTTAATGCTTCCCACATTCGGGAAACACAATCTTCCCTTCTTTCTCAGTCACCCATTCTGGTCAAAACTAAAATCCTTTAAGTCGTCGCTTTCTGTTCCTTCCTTTAACTTCTTGATCGGTTCAACTAATGTTGGATCCTCCATCTATTTAGAAGCAATCCTTTTAATCATAACCGATCGAACTTCTAAACATGACAACACAACCGTTCCTTCACCAGGCCCAACTTCAAATCTCCACGGCACCCTACAAGTCAACAACGCTTCCAAATCTTTCCACTCTGTTATCACTGCCAACACTGCATTCTAATGCTTTCTGCTAAGCAGATGTGCAACCTTATTAACTTTCCCTAGCGTGTATTCAATTCCAAAATCATAAGCAGCAATAAACTATAACCATCTTTGTTGTCTCATGTTCAGCTCCTTCTGAGAGAACAAATACTTCAGCGACTTATGGTTCGTATATAACTCAAATCTCTCTCCCAAAAGGTAATGTCTCCACACCTTTAGTGCACAAGTCATCGTAGCTAAATCCAATTCATGTGTTGGATATCTAATTTCATGCGGTTTAAGCTGTCAAGAAGCATAGGCAAAACACAGTTCCTAATCCAGTTCCACACGCATCCGCATATACTACCAAATCCCGATTCCCTTTCGGAATAATCAATACAGGTGCATGAGTCAATAAGTGTTTCAAATTTTGGAATGCTTCCTTACACTTAGAGGTCCAAAAAAACTTCACATCCTTTCATGTTAGCATGGTTATCGAAGCTGCTATTCGTGAAAAACCCTTAACGAACTTCTGATAAAACCCAGCTAATCCAAGAAAACTCGTTATCTCAGTCACTATCTCGGGTCTCTTTCAATTATTTACCGCTTCAATCTTAGTCGGATCTATAGACAACCCTTTCTCTAAGACTACATGACCAAGAAACTTCACTTCCTTCTTCTAGAATGACACTTCGAAAACTTTGCCTTCAACTGATGTTGTCTCAGCTTCTCAAGCACAACTCTAAGTTGAATTTCATGCTCCCTTTCATCCTTAGAGTATATCAAAATATCATCTATGAACACCAATACGAACATATGAAAGTACTCTCGAAAAACTCGGTTCATTAAGCACATAAAGAATGTCGGCACGTTAATTTTCCGAAAGGCATAACTAACAATTCATACGATATATATATCCAGTTCTAAACGTCGTCAAAGGAATACTATCCTCTACTACTCTAAGTTGATGGAAACCTAGTGCTAAATCCAACTGAGAAAATACCTTGGCTCCGCTTAACTGATTGAACAAATCATCAATTGTACACAATGGATATCGATTCTTTATTGTCTTCTCATTCAACTTACGATAAATCGATACATAACCTTAACGATCCATTCAGTTTCTTAGCAAAAACTATGGCTTCTCCCTAAGGTAAACTACTTGGCTAATAAAATTCTTGCCTTCCACATCTATCAACTGCACCTTTAGCTCTCTCGTCTCCATAGTTATCATCCTGCTTGGCGGTCTACTCATACGTTCTGCTCCAAGCATCAAATCTATCCGAAAATCAATGGCTCGTTTTGGTGGTAATCCTACTACAGGCTCAAAAACATCCACGAATTCTCTGACCACGAAAACGCGATTCAACTCATCTTACAACTCTGCAACACCCAACAAAGCATTCACCTCATAAATAGGCTTTCTACGGTATATACAATACGATCACTACGATCAGGGTGCCTAAGTGATATATTCATATCATGGCAAAATATCCTAGCATCATACTTAACCAGTCCATACCCAAAATAATCCCGAACCTTACAAATTCAAATACATGCAAACTTCAAATAAAGGTATGACCTAACAAACCAAATTCTAAGTGGTCACACTTCATCCCAAGTGTCACCCTCCTATCGAATTTGCAACACTTAAGAAAGTAACTAAATATGAGGATTCTAATTAAACTTATCTACCAAACAATAAGACATAAAAGAATGTGATGCACCAATATCAAATAGGAATCTAACCGACATATCTTGAATATAAAGCGTACCTCCCAACACTGCCTTTCCTTTCTCCTGCACCGTTGGTCCTGATGTAGCAGGTTCCAATGCAAATAATTTTCCTCTTCCGTCCTTAGCAGGCTCTTTGCATTGATTCTTATAATGACCAATTTGATCGCGGTTGAAGCATGTAATATTTTTCTTCCCGAACACTTCCTTTGCCTTTCCAATACGACAATCATTAGCAAAATGTCCCTTCTTGACGCACTTGAAGCAAACAACCTCAAACTTTCCCTTCTTTGCTGCTCCATCTTTCTGAGCACCCTTCTTCTGAAAGAACTTTCATTTCTGACTCTGCCCTACCTGGACCTCCTTCGTCTTACTCTTCTCCAAAGAAGCAACCATCTCCTCATGTCTTAAAGCCGTCTCCACCACAACATCATAAGGATCCCTAATATGAGGTAATGTAGCCCTTACCAACTCTGGCTTCAACTCCCTTATGAACTTCTCATTCCTCTTCATCACATTATCCATAGTGGCATGTCCATACCTTGACAACTCCTGAAACCTTCTAGCATACTCCAACATAGTCATCTCCCCCTGTTCCAACTCAGCAAACTTTCTGAGCAAAGTATACTACGTTATCACCGATATGAACCTCTCTTGGAACCTCCTCCTAAACTCAGCCTATGTCATCGTTTCCTCATCCACTCCAGCCGTCACACTATTCCACTAAAATAAAGCTGCTCCCTGAAGCTGTCTCGAAGCAAGCCTCCTCTTCTGCTCATCATTAAGCCCCAAGTGTGTAAAGATCCTCTCACAATGCAACAACCAGTTCTCCACCTCAATAGAATCTTTAGTTCCGATGAATGGCTTCCCTCCAAGCCTAACATAGTCTTTACTCAAGATAGCATAGTTATTGACTACTGGAGCTTCCTGAACTCCTAGACTAGCATTTCCTCCAATCACTCTAGCAACAATTCCAACTTGCATCATGTTCATGAAAAACTGATACATAGCTCTCGTATCAACTTGTGGAACTCCAGAACCAACATTCCCAGCTTGTGCTTGACCTTGGTTCCTTCTAGTACTCGGTCTGACATTTCCATTTGTGGTGGTGCTTCCTCGAAGATTCACACTTCTAGCATCCATCTGTATTCAAGCCTTGTGAGATATAGAAGAATAGCCTAAGATAGATAGGAGAATAGAGATACAGCGTATACTTATATATAAAAAATACAAGTGCATTCCTATAATGTTATCCCATACCCCGATCTTATCTCTAATTCCTTAGGATTATGTTTTCAAAAATCATTTTTAGTTAAAGTTTTAATAAACCTATGCTCTAATACCAAAATTGTAACATCCACTATCTGAAGGCCCGAAGCTAAGCGTTATAGATGTTGCAGTCGTCCATAATATTAACTTCTGGTGACTAAATAGAGTAATGTTAACGGTATCTATAATATCAGAAGCACATGAATATGAAACAAAATAACAGATTTCACAAAAACAACATTTTTGATTATATTTCATCAAACATGTTTCATATCCAGATTACATAATCCCAATTGTTTTTCAGGTTCAAATAAAATATAATTATTACATAAATATGCCAAGAGCGGCATATAAAGATGCCCCGTAGTTGTCAAGAGTACTATATAGTCATATCTGACTTAATACAACATAGCGGAATCAAACAAAATAAAACAGAAACTCCTAAATAGCTATCCGTCAGCCACTTGTTTGTCTCTGAAAGCTTTATTCGCCAACCTACTAAAAACTTGTAAACCTCAACCTTCGGTCTAACCAAATCAATTTTGAGTACCCGAGAGTTTAAGGGGGAAAACATAAACTTTGCGTCATTCATAAAGCTTTGTGTGAATAATATTATACATCTCGATTATTTGATATTAAGTGAGACACGCCGCTTAGTGAAACGGGCTTTCCCTCATTAATATCCTTTTAAAACATATCTTTTGCAGATCATTTTCTACAACCAAAACTAGTTAAAATCTGTAAAGCAATATCATGTAAACTTACATGTTAGGTAACAAATGAACTATCTATCGGAACACTATTGTTTTGTTTGGCTAACTACTAACCTTTGGCTGACCCGAGCCTACCAGACAATATAAATAAAATAATCTAACACCTGTTAGATACTCCTCTTCTGAATGGTCTGTCCCTAACTTATCTGTTAGATATTCCTTTTCTGGACGGTCTATCCCTAAATTATCTTCTTCCAAGGTCACTTGATCCTAATGGTTTTGTGGACTCGTACAAAAATACATATTCCTTTCTTCACACTGAAATTTTGGACTAAATTAGCTGGGGATAATAGCTGATGTACAGGGCATGAACCTATACCAGTCTCATCTGGTATACAAATATCCGAGTCATTTTACTTAGGGCAAACTTCCTTTTAATTTTACTTGAAATGTTTTTATAAAAATTGATTTAAAACCTTTTAAATAAAACTTAAACATGGAAAATATATACTCTATGATTTACTCAAAATCATCTTGCCATGTTATGTATACTTTACTCAAATCTTTGGTGATGAAAACATTTAAACCTTCGAAAGTACCCCTTCCAAATCCATTGAAAGTACCCATTTCAAAACCAAGTAAATCCCTTTCTTTCACCTAGGTCGAAAGGCCAAAACATTCCTTTCGAAACCATTCGTATAAACCATTCGAACCACTGAAAATCCTTCCCTTCGAAAGCTTTAAAACCTTGGACATCCGATCTTTAAACCACTTAAACATTGCCTTTGGAAAACATGGACCTTTCAAACCTTTCGAAATCACTGGGGAACCACACCTTAGAAACCTTTTTTTAAAACCTTTTGAAAGCATCAAAACCTTTGTAAACAACAAACCTTTTGAAAGTATTGGGTTCAATTCAAAACATGTAGAAACGCCTTTCAAAATTATTTAAAATTAACTCCTTTGAAACCTTTGGGTTCTACCTTTATAAAGCAAAAGGGTCCTAAAACATTTAAGACGAAAGCATTCTTTCAAAAGCTATCCCTAAGTAAAGAAGTGTTGGTGTCAAAACCAACCTTTTGAAAGCATTGGAGATGTGGCTTGAATTTTAAAAACAAAGTATACCGTTTGAAATCATTAGCTTCGAAAGGTAGAAAGGCGGCAACTAGGGGTCTTGACCCCATTCGAAAGCATTTACTTAAAACAAAGGTGCAACCTCATTCGAAACTTTCCTTTATACCATTTAACTCAGCCGAAAGTCAGTCAAGTCGAAAGCACTTCCTTCAAAAGCAAAGCATGTGCGTTTTTCATTCGAAAGTAAAGTAGCGCTTCGACCCCTTCGGAACCCCTGGTTTCAACACAATACCTTCCACATATATTGAGTTCGCTACGCACCAAGTCTTTGATGCCATGTGCATTGGTTTCGATGGTGATGGTGGCGGAGCTACTAAGTTGGAACTCATGGTGCCGAAAGTGGTGAGACATGCTAAAAGCGTATAAAAACTAATTTTTACTTTAAAATGAAATTCTTTTCAACTAACCTGCTTTGTTTGTTAAAATATTATTGGTCGCTAATTTTCTTTTCTAAAAGTGCTGCCAAAATTTTAGAATTAAGTAATTTAAATAATTTACAAAGTACCCATTCTCCTTTTATAAATATATAAAATATTTAAGTCTCATGTCTTAAATAATTTTATATATCTATTAAAACACTTAGGAAAATTATGCCAAAATTATAGAAAATTTTTTGGATATGTTTTCTAATATATATTAATTTCAGACCCAAAACTTATATTACTTAACCGTAAATAATTTTATACCCAAATAATCATTTTCCTTACTAGAAAATTAATATAAAATCCACATTAATTCAGAAAATTATGAAAATTGAAACCCATATCTAAAATAACATTTCTGATCTAAATCTAAAAATGCAAGGCATTTAGATGTCATTAAATAGGATTTTCACATAAAACATATCATAAAATCTATATGAATAAGCGTAAATCATCACCAAGCATATATAAACATTTAATCATTCAAAAACATGGCATAACCTTGCAATATAAGTCGGGTTTAACCTCAAAACCGAAAAACATTAGAAAACATGAGATGTAGTCATTATTCACCTTAGCTTTGAGATTAAGGATTTGAGATTTGATCTTGATTAAGTTGCTTAAGCTTTTCCTCTTGAAATCTTTTCTTTGCTTTTCTTAATGGAGGCCGACCTCTAGCTTGTATTTTTGTTTTGTGAATTTAGAATGAACGTCAGAATGATAGGGTTAAGGGTTTAGGATATTAGAATACACTTATTCCAACTTTGCCCCTTATCTATTTGCCTTAACATTTTAATTCTTTCGTTCACTTGTATATGGCACGACTATCCTTACTAATCACAAATCTCAAACCATTAACCACCTTACATTATTTCATTTAATCTACCTAATTAAACTTTCCTAATAATATTACTAAAAATATGGGGTCTTATAGAAAGTAAAATGTGAAGGTAAAATTTTTAAGCCCCAAAACTTATAGTGCTAAAATGGAATTGCAATTCATATAAGTACTGAAAGTTACCTCTTGGTACCAACATGGTTTTAAAAAAAAAAGGAAAAAAGGAAAGAGAAGAAGAAGTCTCACCTAGCCAAAGTGCATAACGATCTTCATAGTGATGTAGATATATACCTGGGTGCGGAAAGAGGTTCATTAACTATATAAAGTGATTGAACAAATGCTTTTGGAATGGAGATGACTCTTTAAAATTATTCCTGGATAGCCAACGGACTCATGCAGATGACTATGTACTATTTTTCTTGATCCAAACTATGCTTCGTCTTCAAGGAAGCATACTTTAGGAGGCAAGCGTCATCTAAAATTTAAACCAAGCAACCTTCAAGGTAATCTAGATGTCAGGATGAAGATATAATGATTTAGGAACCTAGAGACAAGCTCAAGATGGCCTTAGAAGGAAACTATATAAGTATAAAGTCCTAAAGCAACTAAGGAAAGATTTTGGTATAGAGAGCTCGAGATAAGGACTCAGTACCGAGTGGTTTCTCCTATGATGCTTTTAGCAATTGCGCCATGGTCAAATGATAGATCTACAAAGTGGTCATCTTAGGACCTATATCCGAAGGAGTAGGTGAACAACTCTAAAGCTATACAGAAAAGGACAAGTAGTGGACAAATCCATACCTTTCGGCACTGAAAAGTTCTCCCTAGCCAAAAAAATGCTCGAAGCTCAAAGACTTGAAAATGCAAGATAAAGTGAAGGAAAAACTAATGTTTTGCATAAGGTAAAAGCACTAGATATGGACATGATTCGTGTCAGTACCGACCTGATTTTTGTATAGAAAAACTTTGTCTTCCTCCCTATCCTTATGGATCTTTATCCTTACTTGGTCTTTAGCGATTCGGTGATTTTGGTGAGTGATTCCTCTATAAATACCGAACTTAGAAAAACTATTGGAAGACTTTTGACCATTCTCTTCTTTATTCTCTACTCGAATCTTGTCACCTAGAGGTTTACTCTTATTTTTCTAAACTTGAAAGCGAATTTTAAAGCCTTTGCACTGTGATGAAATAATTTATAATAAGATTAAAGTGGACATATGCCTAGAATTTGCTGAATCACTATGAAAATTGATGTTTTTAACTATCCTTGTTATCATTACTACTTAGATCTACTCTCTTCTATTCGACGGGGGTGTTGTGCCACTTTTTGGCCTAATAGATTGGTTGGAAAACTTGGTTGGCAATGTGTTTTTTGATTTAATGTTGTAACTGTAAAAAGATGTAGAATAATGTATGTAAAGGCTTTCATTGAGGTTATGCTAGATATATTATTGTCGTTGGTTTTGTTATTGCAACTGTGACGACCCGAAAATTTCAAGCAATTAAAGTCAGAATATTTAATTGATTTTAAGTATTAAATAGAGCAATTTTAACTTGAATTACGAATATCACAATTTATTTGATGATTTAATTATTAAATTAAATAATTTGAAGTTGTGTAAAATGTTGAATTTGGAGTTTTGAGCCTGTTGGAAATAAATTGAAGACTTATGGAACTTATATTGATAATACTGGAAATTATAAAGGTGTTAAAATTTAATTTAACAGTGGTTTGTTTAGTTTTAAAATTTATATCGTTTAAATTGAATTTAAAATAGCCTTCCGAGCCACAGTCTCGGAATTCGACAAAAACAGATCCGTTGGATCCGTAATATTATATTATTATCAGGTTTCAATTTTCGTAGTGTTTGAAGTTGTTGTGTAACCGTACGATATATAAACGCATTGAAGTTTGCATTAAATTCCGTAGCTGGCATCACGTATAGAAAATAGGAAAAATAGAAATAAAAAAAAAAAGAAGAAAAATAATCACGTTACCTTCTTTAAGAAGCCTCTAAGTTTAGTGAATAAAATAATTTTTAAAGTTCTCATTTCGTGGCCCTGTAGCAAACTGGTTGGAGCACGTTACCATCACATCGTGTCGCCCCAATTTCTCCTTAAATCCCGACTTCCTTCAATATCAAGGCAGTAAAACAAAAGAAGGTAAGGCCGAACGAACTCTCTTCAATTCAAAAAATGGCATATCCTTCTTTCCCCTCTTATTCATTTTCGAAACAAAAAAAAATTCAAAATCAAATAGAAGACCGAGCAATTTCTTTTCCTCCTCCGGCAATTCGAACTCCATTCAAATCTAATTTCCAAATTTTAAATCGGTTCGAAACCGCAGTTGCGAGCTTGACCTCAAGCTCGAGATTTGAGACGAGAGGAGGGCATCGCATGTTTTCTTCGGTAATCAAGTCGCATAGGAGGTTCGAACGTGCCATTCGATGTTGATTCTGAGGCAGGCGCATGAGCAACTAAACTCGCGACCTGATGTGAAACTCGCGACCTGATAGGAACTCGCGTTCTTGGAGGCAAGTGAGAGGAAAGGCGACTTGAAGAGGGAGGGAGTTCTGGGGCACTGAAGGTATACTGCATTCCTGATTTGAGTTATAGAATTTTCTTAGCAGATTATTTTCAAGATTAAAACAAATTATATATATATATATGTTTATATAATTAGCAACAGAGGAGAATTATATGTGCACATATGCATAAGAATTATGAATCCAGATTTTAAAAAAAAAATGTAAACTGTTAAAAATCTTAACAGTAAAGGAAATTCCTGTTCGTTTATATACAATAAAGGAATAGGTATGCCTATACACATTTTTACTTGTTAATTTTTTTTTAGATAATGTATTTTAGTAACCGACTGGTTTAATAAACCTATTTAATTATATTAGATATCAAATTACTGTGGTATTTACGGAAACATAAAAGGATATTTTACCATAAAACAATTCTGTTTTAATTTAATAAGAGTATACATACACGTTTTTATTTTACTATTTAATTTTAAATAAGTATTAAGTTGGTTAACTTATTTAATTAGCTTATTCAATTATTTTAGGCATTAAAATATATTTATTAAAGGAGAATTAGTTCAAGTAAAATTCTTAATTAGTTAAATTAATAAATGGTAATAAATTGTTCGATTAGTTCAAATGACAATAAATCATATAATGTTTATTCAAGGTCTGAAATCATGGAGAAAACAAGGCGGTTTGGATATGATAGCAACTAAGAGGCAAAGGTGAGTTAATCTCACTCAGTTTAAATTTAAATGATAAAATTTAAATAATTGTTTGGATGGTTGAATTGGTCGATGTGATATAGTATGATATTTTGTAATTGGTGTACTATATTGTGCTAACGTCTGTGGATGCAAGGAAAACAGGTTGGAGGGATCCAACTGGATCCCTCAACATTTATTTAAATTATTTAATATTCTCTGCTGTGAATATTGATATTCTATAATGAGTTATATTGGAATATTGAATGTTATGGTTGATTAGATATATTTGGGTATAATGAATTACCAAAATTATATAGATTGGATTTTGGAAAGAAAATAAAAGAAATGAATTTGTAAGTAAAGTAATTATAGGAAATTTGAATAAATTAAGAATGAATGAAAATAATAGAAGTAATATGAAAATAATAATAAATGACTTCGAGAATGAAGAGAAAAGAATTTTGAATAAAATGAAATTGATGAATTGTAAACTTAAGTTATATCAATAAAAGAAATAAAGAATTGTTTTAAAATTCAAAGTTTAAATTTATATAGAAGGATAAGGAAGTAATTGAGAAATCTAAAAATTTGAAATTTTAGTTAAAGTATTTAAATCATAATTAATAAATGAAATCTGAAATTAATAGAATTTGAATTAAAAGGGAGTAAATGGGAAATCAATTTGGAACTTGATTCAAGTGTTTGAAAATTGAAAATTTTAAGGAAGAATGTGAAGAGGGGTGTATTTCTTTGGATAGCCAAGGACGTTCAAAGTAAACTTTAAATATAAGTTAAAGGTTTAATGTTGTTTTAAAAAGCATGTTTTAGAAAATTTATTATCTTAAATTCTTAAGTAAATATTTTTCAAATCTATTACCGTAATAAATATTTATAAATAGTGACTTAGTATTTATTTGAAAAGTGAAAGCCTAGTTTTATATTATATGAAGTAACCTTATTTTCAATGGTTATATAATATGTATTTTAGTAAATTATTGAAGTAGTCTTAATTTTAAATATTTTAAAGTAAATCCCAAAGCAAGTGTTTTGGTTAATCTATTAGCGTAATAAGTATTTAAAGGATGATTTGGTATTTTGTGTAAAGAAGAAAATCTAGTTATATAAATTTATTGTAATTATTTCTAAAGTATTATTATAAATTGAGTATTAAAGTAAATCTTCCTAAATTAAAAGTTAAATATATTCTATAATAAAATGTTTTAAATTATTATAAAAATCTAGAGTTTTGTGCTTGGTGATCCCAGTGGAAATAGAAATACTTGGAATTTATTCTGAGAAAGGCGGATAGTTTTGAAACTGTTTTCAAAGGAATTTGAAGTGCGAAAATATATCTTGTAAAGATATTTTCAAGACAAATAAATAATTTGGAAGATTATTTATTGTTTGATGGATGTTTGTGAATAGAAATTGATAGTTAAATAACCGACTATCAATATTGGACAATGCGTTGATCGTTTCAAAGAGACCGGGATCAAGATTTATTTCTCGAAAACCACTTCGATCCGGTTTGTACGTTTCGTGAAAACGATTTTGGATTCAAAGATGGATCGGTGAAGTGCAAGGGCTAGTCGCTACTAATCCTGAGGATATTTCCAAAATGGATGTAGTAGGAATAGTGCCTTCGGTTCCGTTCGAACCCGGAACAGACTTGTATGGATGAATGCTTGCGAAACATCGTCAGGCGGACGATGGGCATTCTAAGGGATATGTTCTATAAAGGTAACGCTTAGCCTCAAGCCTCGTCAAATGGGAATGACTGAAAATCAGGGGATATGCAGCAAGGCTAGGTGGGTAGCACCCAAGCAGGGTGAGGTCATTCCAATCTAGATGTCCCTTTTTATTTCGTCTTAGTGGGCGGTTGCTGATCCCAACCGTGGGGTGATCTCACTCGGGATTATCCAGTAAGGGGTAGTCCCGGCCTTGTGTTGCAGGGGAGCGGGCGTACTCCTCGGTACAGTGATCTAGGCCCCGTACTGTGACAGGTGGTACCCCAGTGCATAGTCATTAGTTGGAAATCCATTCTCCCTACGAGCCTTGTACGAGTTTTGTTTGTATTACCCACTCTGTGGCTAGTAGCTGGAATTTAATAGATGTAACAAATTCGGCTATTTTATAAGTATTTGTATATAGACCCTATTATAATATCAGAGGATTTCTATAAAAATTGTTTTAGCTATCGTAAGGTAAAAATCCGACATGTTTATTTGTGGCGTGGTCTTACGAGATGCTTTTCTTTTCAAAGGATTTTTCAAACTTTAATAATCAATTGGGTGTGATTTTCTCACGCTGGTATTCCAGACTGACTCGGGTATTATTTAACTGTAATGCTCGGGTCAGACCGGGTATTATAGGATACAGGATATGATGCTGTGGAGCTCAGGAGACGGGCAGGATGACGATACGTACATTTGTACTTGTTTTATATATATATATATATATATATATATATATATATATATATTCCGCTGTGTTGTGTAGTTGTGTATCCAGTTGTATGTTATTGATGTGAGCTGTGATTGATGTACTCTGATGATGTAATATATGTAAACAGATATATTTGATTTTGAGTAAAGATTATTTATTATTTATTATATTTTCTCCGCTGCGATGGTTAGATTCTGTTGTTGTTTTCTATTCTCTTCTTCTACCTCTTCTTCTTTAACCCAAATGGTTCGTATTTCTGTACAACTTGAGTTGATTTAGGTAGAATAGTGTTGATTCAAGGGGTACGGAATTTGCGGGTCGTTACAGCAACTGCCTTGGGGAAAGTAGCCTTAGTTAATGTCAATTACAACTGGAAACATCTATATGGACAACATGTCGGTCAATTGGCAATTGACTGCAAGCTGACACCCTCTACTCCAATGTGAAATTGAATAACTTAAAAATTCTAATTTGGAAAAGATACCTTCACCCGGACCTCCTCTTAGGAAGTGAACCTATAAAGTGGCACCCTCACCCATTCCCATTACTCCAAAGGATATTTTCTTTCTTTTAGGGACTTGCTTTCCTTTTCAAGTTCAGGTTGAGAAATATGTTTCCTCCCTAAACTCTCTTTCCCAAAACCTTATGTTGTCACAGCCACTTCTATTACCACAACCACTTATATTGAGACAACTAATCCAGTCATGTGGAATGATCTTGAGAAAACATTGGCTTGTATGACCACTCAATTTAGATACTCACCTATTAGCGATACATATTTAAAGTTTGTTGAGGATGTTAATGGAGAACATAGATATTTATTTTATCGCATTAATGGGAATGCCCTTACTCCACATCTGAGGGTGATCTAAAAATGAGTGATCGGGAAATCTTATTGGATGATGGTTGGAAAACATGTTTTTCAATAATTCTACTGCCTCAATGGGTTGTGCCCCAAATCTTGCCAAACCAATTTAAGCTTATGTTCATGTCATAGGCCTTAACATGAATCTTATTTCTAGCAGCTCTTCCTCTAAGAAGGATGACTAGTTTTGAACTTTCATAGTAGTTAAGACATAACAGTCGTACTCTTGTTTCAAATCTTTATATTTAAAGTTGCTGAAGTACTTAAGAGTCACAACTGGTTATATATTTATAAAGAAGTGGATGATCTATTATAAAACTGGATTCTTAGGCAACAAAAATAACAATATCTATTTATTCATTTAAAAATGTAATTCTTTTTAATATGCCATGGCTGAAGGATTTACTTTTAATAAAATCCATGAGCTATATATAGGGGGGTGTGTGTGCATTTTATTTAAGATTACATACGTGCTTATATTTTTGAATAAACATATGTTATTTTATGTTATGTAGCATATTAATACATGTAAATATATTTTAAAACTAATTTAATTTCAATTTGTTTTTCTATACTTACCTAGAGAAAATGATATTGATATACAAACATACATATATACATATACATATACATATATAACACATTTTTTAAATTAAATGTTTAACGAAGATTTATAGGTTGTTGACATATTGTTCTCGGACTGTAGTTCCTTCTTCCTTATAGTTTGGTATGCAAATCCCAAATCTAAGGATCTAACAAGTTTAGTGGGGCTAGTTTTTTATGTGTTAAAGAGAGAATGCGGTGGTATTTGTAGCTACTATTATCGCAAATAGCTCCACCTTTTGCTCCCCTCTTTGGTCTAGATTTGATCTTGGCTGAAGAGAAGTATTCAAACCCATTTTGTCCCTATATTTTAACCACCCATATGTACTCTCCATGATGTTGGGTCAAATTAACATGATGCCTTGATTAATTAGATATTTATTTCAGCCTATATTATATCCCTATGTTTTAATTAAGTTTAAGGTCCAAGAATAAATAATTGAAACCTTAGTGTGAACTCAAACCTTAGTTATATTTGAATAATTTAAATATTAAAGTGTATATTGACTTGGCTGAAGTACAAGACATAAGTGCCGTTACTTATAGATCAATTAGGCGAAATAAAATTACTAATCTTTATTAAACTACACCCTAAGTAATGATATTTTGTGCATGATTTTTCATTATTGCCATATCATTAAGATATCTAGAGTTTGATCAACGGTCAAAAACTCCAATAACACCCAAAGTTGATTGCGTAGTGCCACTTTAAAGCCCTCGGTTCAATTCAATTACATTTATTGATTAATTGATTTACTCTAATAAGAGATTTGGACTTTAAGTTGAATAATTACGATGATACTAGCCTTCTAAAATGAAGGAGATGAATCCTCTTTTGTGTGGTGTTTCATTTCAAGTAGTTCTACCCAATTATGGTCGTAACATCATCATAATGACATGTGGTTGACCATAATCAAAGTACAGTTTAGATAATTAAGTAAACAATACTCTCAAATCTAAAGACTATTGTACATCATTATATGAGACCTTCTATTTTTACTTAGTTGTTTTAACCAGTAAAAGTCTCCCATTGAGTCATTTTGTGATTGTTTAAAACAACCACAAGTGCATAATCCGTTGGCTTCCTCAATGGTTATGAGCAATATTCATTGTACAGAGAGCATTATATACACTAGTCTCAATGAATTGCCGATATCATTTTCTCAAGACATCTTGACTAAGAATAATTTAAAGATAAATATTCTAAACGTTCGGTATAAAATTCATGGTAACAAACATATTCGCAATTGCAGTAAATTAAATACTTTCCTAAGGATTTCCTATTTGTAAATATTTAATGTATACAAATCATTACTTATATATCATAATATACAAATGCATAAATAGATGGCAAAACCAAAAGCATATTTTATGTCCATCAAAACACTTATAAAGAGCTAAGTCATATAATAAATTACATAATTATCCTTAGACGCCCTCTTAACCCTATCACATGCAACTACTTTAACCAAAGATAGAGAATTACAATGATATAGTTGAGATATGTTTGTGCTCCAAATATTGAACGTGTTCTGGTCAAAAGTATAAGCATAATTCATTTATGGTCGCAATCAAAACCCGTATTTTCAAACTCAATTCAGTCACACCGTTTTCCACAATAGCATCCATGAAGCCAACTGATTTTTTTATTTTTACAATTCGAATCTATATTAAATCGCTATTAGTCTTAGGCAAAAAAGTTAGTTTTATTAGTATGCAGTTTATACTGCAAATACTTACAATAAAAACTGTAGTTTTTTGAAAAAAATTTGATTTTTTTAAAATATTTTTTCTTACATAAAGTTCATTTGAGTGCATATTTAAGTTGTGAAAAAACGAATTTGCCAAAAATAATTATAATGGTGTTTTGTGGAAAGTTTTTTCATGACAATTTGGCGTATTTTGAAACTTTAAAGGTGTTTGGCAAAACTTCCCTTTTTGGTTGGTATACAGTTTTTAAGCAATTAAGCTCTTAAAATATTTGAAAAGAGACCCTATAACTAACCAATGCACGTGCATAATGTGATCATCGAATGATTTCTTAATGAAGCTTGTGTTTCCTTTGAATATCATCTAAAATGTATTTTTATTTCTTTTGGCTTTAAAACAAGCGAGAGAGCAACAACGTTGGTCCATGTTTCTTGACATTAAACATAAAATATGATTTAATTTATCTTAATTAATTTCAAAATGAAGTTATGGAATCTTATTTCAGTCTAAAATAAAATATCGAATTAAATAAATAAGAAATTTATTTAATGGTTTTTCTAAATGAGATAAATATAAATGGAAAATTTATAGTATAATCATCAGAAATTGATATGAATAAATTTCTGAAATGAAATATCAAACTGACAGACCTAAATATAATTTTTGTGCATTTTTATATAATTTATACGAAGGAACATTTTACCAAAAGGACAAACTTTGCAGTCCAATTAGTTTCTAGGGCACATATCCACAAAAATTAATTTCAAGGCCAAATTCAGTAGAATAATTAATTTTAAGGACAAAGTCAGCAGTCCAATTATTTTCAAGGACATAATTTCATAAGTTTTTAGGCCCTAGAAACTAATTATTTTGCATTTTGTACTTAAAAATAATTATTTCGGTTGTATGTCCTAGAAACTAATTACGCTTGCTAAAGAGGCCCTTATGGCTAATTTCCACTTATACGAATCTATATACATATATTTCGTAACATGTGAAAATAGGCATGCTATTGTATTTTTAACAGCTTGGGACATTTAATCATGTCAAATTGATACAAAATTATTTTCTGAGGTTTGATACAAGGGTATTGGTTCTAAAAAGTATTTTATGGAATTTTATTTAATTTATATAAATTTATATGGATGCGATTTCATAATATATGAAATTAGTCCGATTTTGTGTAAAAATGATTTAGAATATAAAATCACATCAAAATGATATAAAAATGATTTTTGAAGTTAAGATACATATACATACACACAGATTATATGAATTTAGAAATTTAATTATGGATTTATACATATATATATTCTAAGAGATATGATTTATTTAGTGAGAAAAAGAAAATAAACAATGTTTTGAGCTATGAAATGAATTATATTAAAATAAATATATAAAATATAACTATAAATTATATAAAAATATTATAAATTGCAATTTGATATATCAGGTCTTACTATGATTTTATTTTCAATTTATAATTATATTTAAAGGTAGTTTGATGATATATGTGTGAAAATGCTATTTTTTTTTTTGAAAACTAGCTTGAAAACACCGATTTATACAACAATTTTAAAATAAGTTCTTTTCAAACTTTTTGATGAAAAAAAAGTAGAAAGGTAGTAGAGAATCATATCTAAATTTAGAAGAAAACAAACAGAGAATCCAATTAAAAACGTGCGAGATACAACCAAACCAAAAATCAGAAAAACACATATAATAGACTATCTGTTTCAGCCGACCCCAACAGGTGAACCTCTTGGACATATTTTGATCAGGTTTTCTAATCAATCGGAGCCAAATCGAAGGGGATTTGGTACGAGGTTCTTCTGGGTTTCTTCGGACAGCGATTACGTCTTTGGACTAGAATTCCATGTTAGGTTTGATTGAATTAGAGAGATCAATGTTTATTTTATAAAACATTTTTTAAGTGAGAAAATTGTTGTAGGTTTTATTTATTTAATTAATTAAATTTTGTGAAATTTTAAATAGTAAAATTTGGAAATTAAAATTTATTATTTGGAATACGTCTATTTTAACATAGCAACCGGTAAATTTGCATCAGATAATATGGAAGTTTGTTTTGTTGTGTAAATATATTTCAATTTAAATCGGTTAAGATTTGATCATATTAAAACGTTTCCCAAAACTGAATATTTTTATATAGAAAATTTGTAAATCATCTTTTAAGTGAGACGTCATATTTCATTTCTCCAAATTTTGATGGTTATTGCTCCGTCGATCTTATTTTCGATGAAATGGCAGAATTTTCATTCCGATATCAATTTTTTAGATCGAATAATTCTAACATTAATATCTGTATATCATTTTGATTATCTCGTCGTGCTGATCTCTATGGTATATTCAATTCTGTGTTTTGAAGTCCGGTGCCCAGTGGAAACCGTGAAACAGTCAACCGTACCGTTATCCTATTTAACCTTTTGGGTTCTTTGTGTCTTTCTATATTATTCATGGTATTATATGAATAGCCTTTGTTGGTTCATCACCTAGCTTCAGCTTTACTTTGGTTGTTAATTTTGATGAGCCGATTCATTTACGTAAATTCCAATAACAGTTTTAAGAAGTCTGTTAACATTTTGTTGAAACCACTTTCTTTCTCTTCTTTTCTTAATTATAATTTGTACCTGCACGTCTTCATTTGTATTCCCTTTCAAAAATACATGCCTTCCCATCAGACCTCACCCTTGGCCAAAGCTTCGCACCCAAGCCGAGTTCAACTACGTCGGCCGCATCTTCCCCACGTCATCTCCACCGCAGGGCTACCAACCTCCATTTTTCCATTCGCCACCAAAAGAGACAGCTGAACACTGTGTTTCCCTTTCCCTACCTTTTGCTCTCGACAAACACGTCAGCCCATGCCGACTACCTTCCGAGTCATCACCAATAGCCTGCACTTCCTCTCTGCAGTTTTCCAGCACCTTTCATCCTAGCCATGAGCCACCTCGCGCCATCTCAAAAACCCCTGCCGTGACATGCATAGTAGGTATTGTATATATATATATGTGTGTATATATATATATTATATTGATTTGTGGATAGTATATATAAAGTTGTTTATGTATTTTTGCTGCTGGTATTTGTTAGTGATGTTTGAGAAAAGTGAACTATATATATATATATATATATATATATATAGTTGTTAGTATGTAGAATCTGGGAGTATACTTTTGTATATATTCCATATATTATTGTTTACAATCTGTAGTATATTTTATTTTGTTATTGATGATACATAGGTCTATATAACTTTTGGTTGTAGTTTTCTTCCATAGTAATATATATATATATATATATATATATATATATATATATATTAAGTACATAGGGTTATATAATATGATTTGTAGTCTATATATATGTAATATAAACTATTATAGCGTGACAGTTATATATGAAAATTTTGCTTAGTTGATGTTTGTTTTATTTACATATGACAGCTCTTATATATATATTGTTGTAAGTTATTTAAGTGTTATTTTATAATAAGCATATATATATATATATATCTAAGTTTATATATATATTTGTCAATATAATATGTAAAGTTTTAAGTTATTTGTATTTGCCTATATACTAGTTATATGTATTGTTGTAGTTATATAAGCTAGTTTATTTAGAATAATATGTTTTAAAGAGTACATTCATGTGTATTTTGGTAAATTATTTGGATAAGTTTATAATGGTATTATATCAGCTTATATCAAATAAGAGTGGACAGTGCAGTTTGTTGAAGTTATATATGTATGGTAATAAAGTAAATTTTATATATAAGGGAAGTATTATATATATTATACATATTTCTTTGTCCAAATAGGAGATTTGAATTGGCTTGTATGCTTGTATAAATATTACTTATATATATTTAATTCATACTTAATACTTTAATACAAATGGTCTCATATGTATATTATAATTCAAGGGAGTCATGGTGATCTTTATACTGACCTATTTTATATGGATTTGGTTGATTTCAACATATATGTGCTTTAAATTAAATAATGATTACGTAATATAATAAATATAGATTGTTGGTTAATATATTATGTAAATATATATTAGTTTTATTAAAAAATATATTGTTTAGTTATATAAGATTTTATTTTATATTAGTTACTGTAAGTATTGTTTTTATGCATGTACAGTTTTTATAACTTGTTGTTTGCAGGAAATATATATACAGCTTTATTTAGTATTGAAAATATATATATATATATATATATATAAGTTTATGCTATAGTACTATAAACATAGTCTAGGTTCTAAAGTGGTTTGTTTGGCATATAAAGTTTATCTAAGTTAAGTTATATATATATTTACACAGTAACTTATATGTCATTAATATGAAAATATATACACTATAGAATAGTACTATGCAAAAGGTTGTACAAGTTGTATTAGCTGTTGTTACACATATATGTATATATAATATATATTTTCTAAGTTATATTTTAACTGCAGTTTATATAGTATTTTATGTAATAGTATATATATCTTTTGGATTTTTGGTTGATAATATATATGTATATATATAATAATGTATGTATTCCCAGTTATATCAAAACTGATTCTGATTGTCCCCTTCGCTTTCCCATTTATTAGCTTTATCCGTCGTGCCTGTTTTCTTCATCGAATTGTGTCCAATCCAGCTCTGCTTCGAAATTCGTAGCTTGTTGTGTTGTCTATATTCTCTAGCCTCTAGCCTTGAAAGGTGAGCAATCACTCACGATTAACGTTCTTATATTTATTAAATTTGATTTCAATTGAATCGATAATTGAATTATGCTGCTGTTAGTTATTTACATTGCTATATATATGCTATCATCTGTATCTGTTCACCTATAACATCTGACACCATTATCTATTATTTATATTGATGATATATGCCTGTTATATTATTATTATATCTGTTATCACTCTGCAAGTTCCCTGTTAGTATAGAATTCATTATGGGTTGAAATGATACATACCCGGACGGACATTAGAATAGGAGAAAATCGTTATGGGTTGAAATGATAAACCCAAGCGATTTTCATTGAATAGAATTTAAATTACGGATTGAAATGATAAATGTCCGTACCATTTGACCATAGGATAGAAAATTATATACAGACGCCGCTGGTCTACATATAAATACTTCGAAAATGATTGCCATGGTTTTGGAAAGAAATTATATGGTTTTATAAGATATTGATTTTAGATATTATATATGAAGGTTATTTTATATATAGTTAAATTCTTAAATTTAAGCTATGCATAAATTTGTTTAATATAAAATAAGTTTAATAATACAGTTTGATTTTATTAAAATATAATATGGTTAAGTATTTAAATTATATTTTAATATAGAGTTTATAATGATTTAATAAATTAAAGTTGAGAAGATAGATTTGAAATTGTATTAACTAAGAATTTATTTTATTAATCAATTTGAAACTTATGGGATTTGAAATTTTAAAAGATATGATTTTATAACTTGATTTTGGTTTAAAGTGAATTAAATGAATATTTCAAGTATAAATAAATTGAAGGAAATATTTAGTTATTTGTAATTTGGGTTTTATTTAAATGATACTGGATTTATTAAGTAAATGTTTCAAAACTAAATAATAGAAAATTGAATTTGATATATATATATATATATATATATATATATATATGGAATTATCAAATTTAGTTTTAAAATTGTTGAATACTTAAGGTTTGAAATATATTGAATTTGAAATGGTTTATTTTATAGATCATATCTATTTTGAAATCAATATAATGTGGAATGGTTTATTTGGAAACTGAATTGAATTGAAATGAATGATTTGAGATTTGATTAAATTTGAATTTTGGAATTGGGTTGATTTGAAATTGATTTGAGGAATTTTGAGGAAACTATTTACTTTATAAACTATTTTATTATACATACCATTTTAATAACTAATCTGTTTAAGTGGTGGAAGTTATGTTTTCAAAGTTATGAATTTCAAAGTATTATGTTTGAAAGTGTTATAATTTCAAGTGTTTAGTTTTGAAAGAGTTATTACTTTGAAAATGCTATGATTTTGGAAAAGAATATATATTTGAAGTGGAAATGATATTGTATTTGGATTTTAAATGGAAGCGATATCATATTGATATGGTTTTGAAATGAAAACGGTATTTTGGGTTTTAAAGTATAAATTATTTTGAAATGACCACGGTGTTATAATAATGTTTGGTTGTTAAAGAGACCAGGATCAGAAGTTGTCGTACTCTCTGCCAACCACGAAAACCACTTAAACAACCATGTGCGCGGTGGAGATTCCAGAATAAAGTAGGATGGTGGCGACGTTCTATTGACGTATATACGTGGACCCGGCTCCCATGAGTTGGCATAAGGTGGCTAAAACAGGAGCGATTCTGGGCCAATGAGGTAGCTCCTCTTATCGGACACACTTCTTCGATACCATTCTATTACTTTGTGATTGATTGGGTGCGCCTTTGATTTTGAGAGTGTGGCTCGAGGTGGGCGGTGGTGGCTGCTACGCGTTACCATCAGTCTGGTTGCGTAATTGGTATATTTATCCTGGCATTGCCTTGTTGTGTCGTGTCACCTACCCTAGCGTGCCTTGTACGATTTTGGTTTTGTGCCGTACCTATGGAGTATCCTCTGGTGGCTTCCCGGTCAAGAGGGACTACGGTATTGTATAGACTACTAATACTATAAAATGTGTTATGGGGGATATTGGATAACTCTTAATGCTATTTTTAAATATATTATACTTTACTTTTGACATTATAATAATAGCGTATATTACTACATAGTAGATAGTTTAGTGGATCCTTAGAGAATGGTTATCCCAAACATCCTTTGAGTTACTTGTATTTCAGTTGTTATTTCACTTGAGTTGCATTTACTAATAGAAGAATGTTAATCCTGACTCGAGTGTTTTGTGTTTTGCTTTACGCTCGGGTCAGACTGAGTGATACAGCTTTTGAGACTCACCTTTGGAGTTGGAGCTTCGCTTGGAGATCCAGCTATCGATCCAGCTTTCAGATATTCAGTTGATTCCAGTGATGTATTTTGATCTTGTATTTGACTATTGTATTTTAAACTTTTATTGTAACATATTCAACTCTGGTATATATAGTGGCTTCATGAACTACTTTTCATTTTGTTTCTGCTGCATATTATATATTACTCTGTGTTTGAGATTCTGTGATGTATTTATTTACTGTGTATGTTGAGCTTTGCCAAATATAAATTAACAATCTGGTATTTTGAGCAATTCAATTCCAACGGTGTGGATGCGAATGGTTGAAAATATCGGGTCGTCACAAGTGGTATTAGATCTCTGGTTTTGGGCAAAACTCAGCATATAAAGTAAATTTAATTATGGAATCACTTTCGTTTGAACTTGAATCCCTTCCTCTTTGACTCGGTTTCCTTTGAATTTTGGAACGTTCCCCTCGGTTCCAAAATCCATCCTTATCACTCCCTATTCATTTCGGGAGTATCCCATAACTCCACCTCAAACAATCTCTATAACAAATCGGCGGTCTCGCCAATCTTCGAATGATTTGTAAATGGGTGAAACTCCTTTAAAATAGGCACTGATTTACCAGAGATTTCTGTATCCTTGGTTTACGATGCTATCTATCTCCTGCTATGCCTGAATTCTATCTATGGTGATCCGATGTCGATTTGCCTTAGAATTCAGCATCAATATTATTTTGAAGTCACGGTTGACCCGGTTAAGGTTGCCCGAGATTTATATAAATTATCCATCTTCCTATTTTGTTATTTAATCATCTTATCTTGTTTCGAACCTATCTTTGAATCAAAATTCTCTTTGATTTGAGTCCTTCAAATTTGAATCTCTATCCTTGCTTTGAAATCCATTCTTGTATCGTCGAGCGAGGAAGTGCATTTGTAAATTAATATTAAAAATGTTTTATATATATTATGTTGTTTGAGTTGTTAATGTTGATTTGGGTTTTCGATCGATTCGTCTTATCAACGCTATCGATACGATTTCCAAAACACTTGAACAGAGCAAACTGACACAATATTGTTTCAAATTTGGTAAATAAAATAATTTTTAATAATTATAATATATATAAGTATAAATTTTTCTGAAATTAAATTGTTAATGAATTTGTTGTCTGAAATGATAATATTTGATTTTCATTTATTGTTTTGTAAACCAATGACTATTGCCTCATAAAATAAATAAATGGAATTATAAAACGTAGTTTATAAATTGATTTGGAATTACAGAACATGATTCATAAATAGATTTAGAGTTTGAAATGAATGTAAATTATAAATTAGAGAATTTAATTTCCAATGATTTCAAACTCTGGTTTTTAAAGTTGTAAAATGAATATTATTTAAAGTATTTTCTAATAGAAACTGTTTGAAACAATTTTAGAAGTTTAAATCAGTGCTCTTCCTTTTGTCGCTGGAAAATAATTTCGGTGATGACTGCAGCATCATCGACATTCATATTCGAGTTTCGAAGTGGAGAGACTATTCTGTAGCTTTGCTACACTTTTGTTTTGGAAAAATAAATTGATTTAAATTGCTGAAGTATGACTTGATTTATAATATAGGTATATATTTATAGATTTGATTTGACTTATATATATATATATTTGTATATTCATCTCTAATTGTTTGAAGTTAATCGAAAATTTAATTCTTAAATTTATGTAAAAGATGGTTTTAATTATAAAATGAAGCCAAATTTTGGAATAAATATTTAAACTTGAAATAATTTAGTTAGGAAAATTTAATTGTATAATACCCAATTCCATTTTAATACAACTTACGTAAATCATTCAAAAGTTGAATATCTAATTGGATAATTTACAATATAAATAATTTTATAAATAAAATTTGAGTGGTTATAATAAATATTATACACTTAAATTTTAATTATAAAAATGTTAATAGAGATAAATAAAATAATAAGTTGATTGAATAGTAAATGAGACAAATTAAATAAAATTTTATTTTAAAAGAAACCTTTTTGTACCAAATGTTAAAAAACCGAAATTAAATCAACTTAATAAAATACTTTGAATTTAAAATCAATTGTTGAATATAAATTAATTTAAATTGAAATTTATATGGTTTAAATTAATTATTTTATTCTGTAATTCAAGTCTATTTTCTTCTGGTTATTTCTATTCTCCTACCTCCTTCCTTTTCGAGGACGAAAAGTTTTGAGTGGGGGAGAGTGTAACGACCCATAAATTTTAGTGGTTTTATTTATTTATTTAATTAAATTTTTTTAAATTTTAAATAGTAAAATTTGGAAATTATAATTTATTATTTGGAATACGTCTATTTTAACATAGCCACGGGTTAATTTTCATCAGATAATATGGAAGTTTATTTTGTTGTGTAAATCTATTTCAATTTAAATCAGTTAAGATTTGATGATAATAAAACGTTTTCCAAAACTGAATATTTTTATATAGAAAATTTGTAAATCATTTTTGAGTGAGACGTCATATTTCGTTTCTCCAAATTGTAGCGGTTATTGCTCCGTCGATGTTATTTTCGACGAAATAACAACATTTTCGTTCCGATATTGATTTTTTTTTATTGGATAATCGTAATACTAATATCTGTAAACCGTTTTAATCATCTTGCCATGCTAATCTCTAGGTATATTCAATTATATGTTTTGAAGTCTGGTGCCTAGCGGAAACTGTGAAACGGTCAACCGTACCATTATCATATTTCAACCTTTTGGGTTCTTTGTGTCTTTCTATATTATTCATGGTATTATACGAATACCCTTTGTTGGTTCATCGCCTAGCTTCAGCTTTTATTTTGGTTGTTAATTTTGATGAGCCGATTCATTTACGTAAATTCCAATAACAGTTTTAAGAAGTCTGTTCACGTTTTGTTGAAACCACTTTCTTTCTCCTTTTTTCTTAATTATAATTTGTGCCTGCACGTCTTCATTTGTATTCCCTTTCACAAATCCATGCCTTCCCATCAGACTTCACCCTTGGCCAAAGCTTCTCACCTCAGCCGAGTTCAACTACGACGGCCGCATCTTCCCCACATCATCTCCACCTCAGGACTGCCAACCTCTATTTTTCCATTCGCCACCAAAAGAGACGACCGAACACTGCGTTTCCCTTTCCCTTCCTTTTTCTCTCGATAAACACGTCAGCCCATGCCGACTACCTTTCGAGTCATCACCAATAGCCTGCACTTCCTCTAAACAGTTTTCCCGCACCTTTCATCCTAACCATGAGCCACTTCGCGCAATCTCAAAAACCCCTGTCGAGACATGCATAGTAGGTATTATATATATATATATATATATATATATATATTATATATTGATTTGTGGATAAGTATATATAAAGTTGTTTAGGTATTTTTGCTGCTGGTATTTGTTAGTGATAATTGAGAAAAGTGAACTATAAATATAGTTGTCAATATGTAGAATCTGGGAGTATACTTTTGTATATATTCCACATGTTATTGTTTACAATCTGTAGTATATTTTTTATTTTGTTATTGATGATACTTGGGTCTATATAACTTTTGGTTGTAGTTTTCTTTCACGGTAACATATCTTGAGTATATAGTATTATATAATATGATTTGTAGTCTGTATATATAATATAAACTGTTATAGCGTGACAGTTATATATGAAAATTTTGCTTAGTTGATGTTTGTTTTATTTACATATGACAGCTCTTATATATATTGTTGTGAGTGATTTAAGTGTTATTTTATAATAAGCATATATATATAAGTGTGTGTGTATATATATATATATATATATATATATATATTTGTTAATACAATCTGTAAAGTTTTAAGTTATTTGTATTTCCCTATATACTAGTTATATATATATATATATATAAATATATATATATATATATATATTGCTGTAGTTATGTAATCTAGTTTATTTAGAATAATATGTTTTAAAGAGTACATTTATGTGTATTTTGGTAAATTATTTGGATAAGTTTACAATGGTATTATATCAGCTTATATAAAATGAGAGTGGACGGTGTAGTTTGTTGAAGTTATATATGTAAGGTAATAAAGTAAGTTTTATATATAAGGGAAGTATTATATATATTATATATATTTCTTTGTCCAAACAGGAGATTTGAATTGGCTTGTATGCTTGTATAAATATAACTTACATATATTTAATTCATACTTAATGTTTTAATACAAATGGTCTCATATGTATATTATAATTCAAGGGAGTCATAGTGATCTTTATACTGACCTGTTTTATATGGATTTGGTTGATTTTAACATATAAGTGCTTTAAATTAAATAATGATTGTGTAATATAATAAATATAGATTGTTTGTTAATATATTATGTAAATATATACCAGTTTTATTGTAAAATATATTGTTTAGTTATATAAGATTTTATTTTATTCTTGGTTATTTTAATTATGTATGTACAGTTTTTATAACTTGTTGTTTGCAGGAAATATATATACAGTTCTATTTAATATTGAAAATATTATATATATATATATAAGTTTATAATATAGTACTATAAACATAGCCTAGGTTCTAAAGCAGTTTGTTTCGTATGTAATGTTTATTTAAGTTAAGTTATATTTGTATTACATGGTAACTTATATGTCTTTAATATGAAAATATGTAAACTATAGGATAGTACTATGTAAAAGGTTCTACAAGTTGTATTAGCTGCTGTTACACATATATGTATATATAATATATATTTTTCTAAGTTATATTTTAACTGTAGTTTATATAGCGGTTTATATAATAGTATATATATTTTTTAGGTTGTTGGTTGATTGTATATATATATAATGTATGTATTCCCAGTTATATCAAAACTGATTCTGATTGTCCCCATTGCTTTTCCATTTATCAGCTTTATCCATCATGCCTGTTTTCTTCATCGAATTGTGTCCAATCCAGCTCTGCTTTGGAATTCGTAGCTTGTTGTGTTGTTTATCTTCTCTAGCCTCTAGCCTCGAAAGGAGAGTAATCACTCACAATCAACATTCTCGTATTAATTAAATTTGATTTCGATTGAAACGACAATTGAAATATGCTGCTGTTAGTTATTTACATTGCTATATATATGCTATTATCTGTTCATCTGTTGCATCTGTTATTTATATTAATGATATATGCCTGTTATATTATTATCATATTTGTTATCACTCTGCAAGTTCCCTGTTAGTATAGAATTCACTATGAGTTGGAATGAAACATACCCGAACGGACTTTGGAATAGGAGAAAATTGTCATGGGTTGAAATGATAGACCCAAGCGATTTTCATTGAATTGAATTTGGGATTGCGGTTTGAAATGATATATACCCGTATATATATTTAAATTATGAATTGAAATGATAAATATCCGTACCACTTGACCGTAGGATAGAAAATTATATACGGACACTGCTAGTCTATATATCAATATTTTGAAAATGATTTCCATGGTTTTGGAAAGAAATATATGGTTTTATAAGATATTGATTTTAGATATTATATATAAAGGTTATCTTATATATAGTTAAATTCTTAAATTTAAGTTATGCATAAATTTGTTTAATATAAAATAAGTTTAATAATAAAGTTTGATTTTATTAAAATATAATATGGTTAAGTATTTAAACTATATTTTAATATATAGTTTATAATGATTTAATAAATTAAGGTTGATAAGATAGATACGAAATTGATTTGAAATTGTATTAATTAAGAATTTATTTTATTAATCAATTTGAAACTTATGGAATTTGAAATTTTAAAAGATATAATTTTATAACTTGATTTTGGTTTAAGGTGAATTAAATGAATATTTCAAGTATAAATAAATTGAAGGAAATATTTAGTTATTTGTAATTTGGATTTTATTTAAATGATAATGGATTTATTAAGTAAATGTTTCAAAACTAAATAATAGAAAATTGAATTTGATATATATATATATATATATATGTGTGGAATTATCAAATTTAGTTTTAAAATTGTTGAATACTTAAAGTTTGAAATATATTGAATTTGAAATGGTTTATTTTGTGGATCAGATCTATTTTGAAATCAATATAATGTGGAATGGTTTATTTGGAAACTGAATTGAATTGAAATGGATGATATGATATGAGATTTAATTAAATTTGAATTTTGGAATTGAGTTGATTTGAAATTGATTTGTGGAATTTTGAGGAAACTATTTTACTTTATAAACTATTTTATTATATGTATTATTTAATATCTAAACTGCTTAAGTGGTGGAAGTTATATTTTCAAAGTTATGAATTTCAAAGTATTATGTTTGAAAGTGTTATAATTTTAAGTGTTTAGTTTTGAAAGAGTTATAACTTTGAAAATGCTATGATTTTGGAAAAGAATATATATTTGAAGTGGAAATGATATTGTATTTGGATTTGAAATGGAAATGATATCGTATAGATATGATTTTGAAATGGAAATGGTATTTTGGGTTTTAAAGTATAAATTATTTTGAAATAACTGCGGTGTTATAATAACGTTTGGTTGTTAAAGCGACCAGGATCGGAAGTTTTCATACTTTCTGCCAATTCCGAAAACCACTTTAATAACCATGTACGCGGTGGAGATTCCATAATGAAGTAGGATGGTGGTGGCATCCTATTGAGGTATATACGTGGACCCGACTCCCGTGAGTTGGCATAAGATGGCTAAAACATGAGTGATTCCGGGCCAATGAGGTAGCTCCTCATATTGGGCTCACTTCTTCGATACCATTCTATTACTTTGTGATTGATTTGGTGCACCTTTGATTTTGGGAGTGTGGCTCGAGGTGGGCGGTAGTGGTTGCTACGCACTACCACTAGTCCGGATACGTAATTGGTATATTTACCCTAGCATTGCCTCGTTGTGCCGTGTCACCTACCCTAGCAAGCCTTGTATGATTTTGGTTTTGTGTCGTACCTATGGAGTATCCTCTGGTGGCTTCCCGATCAGGAGGGACTACGGTATTGTATAGACTACTAATACTATAAAATGTGTTAAGGGGATATTGTGTAACTCCTTAATGCTATTTTTAAATATATTATACTTTACGTTAGACATTATTATAATAGCGTATATTACTACATAGTAGATAGTTTAACGGGTCCTTAGAGGATGGTTATCCCAAACATCCTTTGAGTTACTTGTATTTCAGTTGTTATTTCACTTGAGTTGGATTTACTGATAGAAGAATGTTAATCCCGACTCGAGTGTTTTGTGTTTTGCTTTACACTCGGATCGGACTGAGTGATACAACTTTTGAGACTCACCTTTGGAGTTGGAGCTTCGCTTGGAGATCCAGCTATCAATCCAGCTTTCAGATATTCAGTTGATTCCAGTGATGTATTCTGATCTTGTATTTGACTATTGTATTTGAAACTTCTATTATAACTTATTCGACTCTGATATATATAGTGGTTCATGAACTACTGTTCATTTTGTTTCTGCTGCATATTGTATATTACTCTGTGTCTGAGATTCTATGATGTATTTATTTACTGTGTATGTTGAGTTTTGCCAAATATAAATTAACAATCTGGTATTTTGAGAAATTCAAATCTGGCAAGTGTGGGTGCGAATGGTTGAAAATATCGGGTCGTCATAATTGTGTTCTATAATAAGTGAAATAAAAGAAATAGACACATTTCTCCTTAGTGGGTTTATATCCAGACCCTTTTGGCCTAAGATGGAGGAGTAAGTATGAGAAAAAAGTACGTTCATTGTTTCTCATTTCTCATTTTTAGTTCTAAGAACCTAAAAACTCAAAACCTTCTTTAACATAAACCTTAGAAAATAAATTAAACCCAAATCCAAATTAAATCAAAGGGCTTTTGGAAAATAATTGAAGAAATAAGATCAAGGTAATCTCTCCCATCTCCTATTGCATCCATCAGGGTTTTAATGTCAGTTTTTCATCTTAGTTGGTAATCTTGTTTTTGCAATTTCTGAGAATTAACTCAGGGTATAAGAGATTAGCTTAGGATAATTTGGTCTATTGCTATCCATTCAAGCTTGTATTGGTGAGTTAATCTCATACTTTTAGCCTATAAATGGGTGTTTGTCGTTGCTTGTTAGTTTGAATGAATTTGATATGAATTTGATCTCAATCTCTTATGTTATTCACAAATTTTGTTATTCAACTCTATGGTTGCTGAAACCACTTCTATGATCTTAATTATCATCCAAATGTAGATATTTTTGTGCTTCCATGAGTGTTAAATTGATGCACCGGAAGCAAAAAAGCAAGCAACGACGAAAAAACAAGCAACGATGGACCCCTTAGTGCCGCCGGAGCAGCGTGGAGCTTACTCCAGGCATGCCCACTAATGGACCTGTCCCACCAGACTGATGCACCAGTGGTGACCTGGATTGAGCACCAAGTCACTTCGTTTGTCCCTCCGATTCGCACCGTTCACCTGTTCGTTCGACCGTTTGACTCATTTTCACTATTTGCTTGATTTTATATATAAGTCCACGAACCCATAAATCATTTCTATGGATAATAACTCCAAATTGAATTCTCAAATTCATAAATCAAAATCTACAAGTGTTATGGAATGCTTGCGTTAATTTTTTCGATTAATTCACGGGCTTGTTTGATTGAGTCGTTTATACACATGAGTGGAGTTACTAACCTACAGTAAACGTTCAAATAAATCCATGTGGTATGTGACACATGCTTGTTATTTATTAGGTTACTATTTGGAGGTATATGACACTTATCGACGATTTTATGACTCGCCGTCGGAGTTGCAGGACTTGTTCCTATCTTGATGTTTATAGGTATCGTACCTATCTTGATGTTTATGATACTTGTTCCTATCTTGATGTTTATAGGTCTCATACCTATTTTGATGTTTATAGAATTGTGTCTATTTTGGAGTTACCTGTATGTAGGTGAATTTATTTCACCAATCTTGGAGTTTAGCACCTTCTCCCTTTTTGTGAGATTTCTTGATTTCTAGTTGTGAGATTTTTGGATTTGATGTTGTTTGAATTATCACCAAATTATTTTAGGGATTCTTGCTTTTAATAAGATATCTTGAGTTTTAGTATCTAGTGATTTGAAGTTATTGATGTGTGTTTGATATTTGTCAATGTATGACTATAATTGGGATATAGTTCACTTTATCTATCATTTATCTTGCTAATACATTCATTATAGTCTAGACTGACCAGTTTATTATTTTATAATACTCGGGTCAGACCGGATACTTTAGGTATTTCGATAGATAGTTTTAGAGAGGATTCCACTGCAAATATCAAGTTATCATTCATATACTGGCATCTCATATTTATATATACCTGTTCTTGTAGCATCATATCTTGTATCGAGTTAGACTCTTTTATATGTACATATTTGTATCCATGAGATGTAGTAATTATGTATATTGTGGATTTTCATGGCCACAGTCTTGTAGTTGACATCACGTATCTATTTCCTCCATTAAGTTTGTATCTGTTATACATTCCACCATGTGTACTTTATATCCTGTTATTCTATATTCTTTGAATATTATACATTGTTCTGAATTAGTATTATAGCTATTGTGGTTTTTTTAAGCCTGTATCGTATATGTCGACTCTAATTGAAAAAAAACTAGCATTCAAATCGACATAGCAATACTCGCGTAAAGCAAAATTCACGGATGGTCGCTCCTAACTAGCACTATTCTTTGCATTAGTAGACAGTATTACTCGATAATATCCTTTGTTAATGTGGGTCTCGGAGTAGGGCGCTATAAAGAGATTGGACTTGAACTTAGGCGATAAGGGTTGGTTTTTGTTCTTTTTCTTTCTGAAAGAAACAATACACTAAACATACAAAAAATACTTTTATAACTTGTTAAAAGTTTTATGCGATGTCCAAGATCACACCCCAACAATAAGACACACTCAATCTTAGGTTATGAGGTACAAGTTCAAATCTGGTGTAGTGTGATACAAACTTCAGACATATATAAACTTATAGTATGTATGTACTACTTTAGACATGTGACGTTAGTAGGTTACCATGTTCTATTAAGTACTAAGTTTAAAAAAGAAGTTTTAGACGATAGAATTAAACGACGTTATTGCATTTTTTATTGGGAAAATTTAAAAGGTTCCAAACAAGTGAATTCCCAAATCAACCTCACAATATAGTTGTGATGAAACGCTACCAGCGTGTTAAAATAATGAGCAATAAGATTATAATATCAACCTTCGATTCCCTGATTTTTTAATCAAAATCAAAGACAATCGACAAACAACTAAACTGGAAATAAATAAACACAAGATTTATAATGCTTGTGTCAAAGTCTACGTCCACTTTGGAAAGAAAGGATTTTATTATCGAGGGAGTTTCACAAGAGATTCTTACAAATTTACTATAATTAAAGCTAGCCAAAACTCCAAAAATAGCCCAAACTGTTTATGAGAGGTAGAGTGTCATAGCATGCAAGTAATAGATCAACACTCTCTATTTTGGTGCAGATTTGTGACCGGTCGGTAGGGTGTGAAAACATGTAAATGACCAATCATTGTTTTAATAGTGTTGTCCTAGAATGAATACTAAAATGGTCATAATTTCAAATTTTAACTCCAAGCAAAGAACCATTTTCTTAAATCCTTTTCGGTTTTGATAATGTTATATCATAAATTTCAATTTCTTTTACTTTATATGAGTGTTTTTCAACTTCCTTTGATCTTCTAAAAACACACCTTTTGAATACAAGAAATATTTTCTTTTATTCAAAAATGTGACTCTAGCCCAAGGTATAATGGTCAGAACTCTATGGTTTTGGTCATCACAGTTAACCTTCAATCGGTATTATGACAAACCTAACAATAATCTCATTCTGATCAGTTAAATAAGTAAAGATCACTATTTTATGAAAGATCAACATAAGCAACAAATACATAGAAATAAACGATTAAAGAAAATTAAGGGAAAAAGGAAAATCCAACTTGTAAAGCAAAATTATACTTACTTACATCTTCATGCTTTATTTTCCTACCATTTCGCTCCTATCGCATTGAATTTGTTTTCTTACCACTCTCCATAGTTCTTATATTTCATCTATTTGTTGAAAAAATGAATGGAATGATGAAGTAAGTGGGAAACAACGATGAAGGATTGGAAATTGGGTCGGGTTAAGATTTTCTATTTGATCAAGTTTAAAAGTTGGTTAGGTTTTAGGATAATTTAACCCAATTAAATTTCTTTTGACAACCAAAAATACTATAGTATGAATTTCGCCTTTGTAAACTATAGGTAAAAAATTAATACAAAACACCAGTTTAGGATTTGAAGCATCATTTTAGGGTTTAAAAATTAAAGGGATTTTGCGAAAGGTAACTTTTATTTATATCCACAAACTCTATCCGTTAATACGCATTCCGACTTTGTTAAATTAATCCGTAGACTTTTAAATAAGTTATTCCACGTTGGTTTAACTAACAAAACAAATATATAAGTTGAATTTCTTACTTTCCCTTCAGTCCATGCTATACATTACGCGCATAACCTATAGAACCTCCCAACTTCCAGGTGGACTTTTTATTTTCAAACTTAGTCAAAGTAGTTCCAGGTGCAAATGTAATCATACACACACACATTGATCTCAGCATCGTATGACTCACATAAAGCATACCCGAACCATTAACGACTACAATATTTCTAATTAAAAATCCAATTTATAACATTTTTGCATCTATTTCTATTGACTATGCTCACGAAGCTTTGAGATCATGTTATATTCATGTGAGCAACAATGAATGCATGTACCGAGAAAGTTACATATATCTTTATATAATCGAGCAATGAAAGTTTGATACTTTTAGTTAGGTTAGAAATGAATAGCGCGTTAATGACATACTAATGCCTTTACCCTATAAAATAGGGTAAGACTTTATTAAACCCTATTTCCTCAAGTGAATTTCAAATACTAAACTCAACATTTGCAATGAGTTGAACTAGAAATATATAAATTACAAAGTGTTGATGTCCCATTTAAAAGTCGCTAGGATAGAGCGTTGATAGAAATAAATATCAAAGACCTTAATATGAACAACCATGGAAGCAATATTTAGTGTTTCGATGTTTCACTAATTAGAATAAAATTATCTAAAATTTAATATTTCTACAATGAATATATTCATAAACGACTTTTGAATTATATTCAATGAGTAACAAAGGAAACAACCGCCAAAATCTAGGACTAAAGAAGAGGAGCTAGACACCAAAAATTAATCGGTGGATGAACTAACTAAGTTTAATATAATTTTAGAGGCTAACATCTCTATTTTGTCAGGTGTAAAATGATGAATTGAAATAAAACTTACCCTTGCAACGTGATTAGTTTGACAAATGAAGGGGCATACAAAAATGGATTAAAGAGATGGATGAGGATGATGACACACATATAAAAATGAGAAAGCCTTGGCCAATTTAAGTCGAAGTAAATCAAAAAAGAAACGTGGGAAGGAATTAAAACTTTTTCCACGGTATTTATGAGGATGCGGTATTTGGGATTGAGGGCGAACGTTTGGTTGGTTTGGTTTATCGGATAATAAAAATTATTAAACTGAACTAAAACCACTATAAACGAAAATTAAAACAACCAAACAAATTAAGTTTGGTTATTTATCCAATTTAACCTAACTATAAATGATTTGCATTTTATGTTTAGAATATTTATTATAATTTGTAATAAAACTTAGATATACGGTCAAAGTATTTGTATTTTGCATTCTTATGCTTTCTAATGGAAATTTGATACATATATGATAAATAAAATTTATTTAGCTCACTAAAATACTTAAAAAAAAATTATTTATAACATTAGTAATTTTGAAAATATAATAAAAGTTCGGTTAATTTGGTTAAACCGATAAGCAAACTAATTTTTTTTACGGGACGATTATAAACCAATCTAGTTTCAAAATCTAACCAAACCGATCGAAATGAATTGCTTTGGTTGGTTTATCTGTTTTAGTTAAAGATTGTTCATCCGGTCACCCCTAGCGAATTTTAGTAGTGTATCGTGGTTGTTTATTTTTTCACCGCATAAAATTAAATAAATAAATCATTATAACAGTCCACTTCCATAAACGCCCAACTAAAAGCGCTACTTTAGCATCTAATCTTATTACGGTGAAAAATGTCTACGGAATAAAACCAAGCCCAAGGTAAAAAACCCAACCCACATTAACCGCATGTATAAATAACTTGTTTACTGTGCCCTAATCCACTTCCGTCTTCACCTCAATTCTTCACCCTATCATAATCCAAACCCTACCCCAAACCCTAATCCTTTGTCATGGCGTCCACAACCTCCGGTGCAGATTCTGATGGCCCAGTTCAAACCCTAATCTCCAAAAAAATTCGCAATCTCAGAAAGAAGCTCACCCGTATCGCCCAGCTCGAAGAATCCCAATCCAGCAAAGCCCTGAACAAAGAACAATCCGATCTCGTCAAATCCAAGCCCCAGATCATAGCCATAATCGAAGAGTACGAGAAACTGCGTCAGCCCCTCCAATTAGCTGTGCAGGAAGAGTTATCTCAGAAAGACTCGACTCTGGAGGATTTGATTAGGGTTCTGTATTTCGGGAGTTTATTTGACGTTAAGAATCAGAATGAGTTCGCGAACGTGATGCTGACTAGGGCTCATGAGAGAGGTTGCTGTTTGACTTACGATTACGTGGATGACGATGATAAGGAATTGCTCGCTGAAGAGGATTTGGATTTGATTTCAAGAGTTGGCAGCTTGATGATTTCTAAAGATGTTTGTTCCAAAGTTTCACATAAAATGGCTGTGGAAGAGTGTGTTAAGAGGGCAAAATTGTGGGTTGAGAAGTCTGATATACAGATTAGTCCTGATTCAAACATTACGTGTAAGTTTATTCATTCTGGCTTCTAAAGTGCGTAGGTAGTAGCTTCCAGCTTTATATATGTATGCCTTTTGTGTTACATTTTGCAGAACAATTTCCTATCTATTGTGATGTTTTAATTCGTACTTGCATTTAATATAGTTATGATTGGAAATGCCATTAAAACACGCACAGGTTTATAAATTGCATCCTTATGATTTAAAAGCTTATTGAAGACTTGTATTATTTTTGTGCTCAGCTGAGTTGCAAACACAGGTTTAGCATACTACATTGAGAGAATCTTTTACATGCTTGAACTCTAGGTACAGTTACTTTGTAGTCACATTAATGCAAGTGTCTAATGTTTCTGGGGTTTCTATTGTAACGTACCATTTAGATAGTTACATGCATGAATTTGAACTATATTAGTAAGAAGGCAACTATCATGGGGCTTCGTAGAACTTCATACTAGTACACTTCTAGCTCCCTTAGCAGTTAGCATATAGGTTTTTGAATTCTGTAATAACAAGTTGTATGATTTTGCACAGTGCATACTTATGTTTATTACCACCAAAGTAATTATGTTTTTGTAAATGTTTAATTTTATTAACACGATATTTGTTGGCCTTTGTAATGATTTTCTGTTTCGTGTAGATGCTGCATTGAGGGAAAAGTTAAATAAGATAACGTCTCTGGATTACTTTACTATGACACCTGAAATGAAAGCCCCAGTTGATGTTGCTGCGGCAGTGTACAATACCAATGCCACTGCTTTCACAGAAACTGAAAACGGTCAGGCACAGGATGTTCAGACTGACGGCTCCAGTGAACTAAATAATCATGAGGTGAAATTGATGTTCATTCTTAAACACTGAGATTTACATCTATATGAAAATTTTGATGTGATATGCATGTGGTGCTAGCAGTCCCAAAGAAAGATCTTTATTATTAGTTGCAACATCTTTGTTGTCACTTTTTTGGTGTAGACATAAACTTTCAAAAATGATCTTATATCTAACGTCTACACATACGATGTTATGAGTTTGAATACAACTCTTGAGAAAAATAATTTGTAATTTTCTGACAGGGTCACAATTTATATCCCTATAACTCCCTCCATTGACAAATACTCAGTTCAAATTCTAGTTCTGACAAAAGATATATTTTTCCTTATGTTTTCAAATTATTTGTTTACGATCTAATACCATTGGTATTTTATAATATATATTATTCACAATTTTATTTTGCAAACATATATTTGATATTTTATTTACTTGACTTTCTATCTTCATAAATAATATTTATCTTATTGTAAACTATCCCTTGTTAATTTTAAGTTTGGCACTGGATAATTGAAAAATCCAAAATTCGTCCATGACCGTATTCGAAAGACGGATATAAATGCGGATATGAAGCTGGATCCAAAGATTATCCGGTTCATATCAAGATAATAGTTTATATGGTGTTTTTTAATATAATGAACAACATGTATTTATTATTTTATTGAATAATAGTTTATGAAAAATTCTATTTGGACACAAAATATAGATACAAAATGAGATATTTTTCCTTATGTTTTCAAATTATTTGTTTATAATCTTAATACCCAATGGTATTTTATAATATATATTATTCATAATTTTATTTTGCAAACATATATTTGATATTTTATTTACTTGACTTTCTATCTTCATAAATAATATTTATCTTATTGTAAACTATTCCTTGTTAATTTTAAGTTTGGCAATTGATAATTGAAAAATCCGAAATTCATCCATGTCCATATCCGGAAGACGGATATAAATGCGGATATGAAGCTGGATCCAAAGATTATCCATCCGGTTCATATCAAGATAATAGTTTATATGGTGTTTTTTATATAATGAACAACATGTATTTATTGTTTTATCGAATAATAGTTTACGAGAAATTCTATTTGGACACAAAATATAGATACAAAATGGGACATGAGATGTTGACCATTAGATCTTCCTTTGAATCCCACCTTCCATGTAAAGACAAAAAGATCTAATGGTCAATATTTACCGTGTCTAGTTTTGTGTTTTATTTTGTGTCCCAATAGCCGCTTCCGTAGTTTATATCATATGTGTATATATAAATGCATATTCATTTATTATTTGTACTTCTTTTGTAATAATATGGGCCAAAACAAATTATGCTAACCTAAAATTTATCACCCTAATGATCGTCGAATAAATATATTTGCATAAACTGATATTTCTTACTAGCTATTATTTTCCAAGTCATCTTTGGTTCTTGTGTGTGTGTGTGTAAACATTTACTGCCAAATTGAATAATATGATACACATTATCCATTTACAGTACGTCATCCCAACTTACAGTGAAGGTACTTCAGTATTATTAGCTCTGGTTTTTCGCTATTGTCTTATATCTATACAATGGTTTCCTTACTAGGCAGGCATAATCTTTCAGATGTGCACTCCAACCTTTTTTTGGGTTCTTGTATATTCTTCCTTGTATATCCAGTATGATTGCTAGTTTGATAGATGCGTATCTGTAAATGCACAATTATGTTGTTGTAAAGTGTAGAATAGGTTGGTGATAAATCTTCTGCTCTTTCTGCTATGACATGCATATCTTCCTCAGTTCTGTTTTTGTTTGTAGATCATATTTATTGTTAAGTTCCATTAACATGGATGATTGAAATTGCTTTAATAAAGATATCTAAGGTTACAAAAAATTTAATTTGACTAAAGATGACATAAGGTAGAAAATTAAGAAATATGAGAATTTATGTGGCTGACCCAATTAATTCGGACAAAATTAATGATGATGACATGAAGATATTTTCATATTGGTGGATAATCCATACACCGTGGTCTGAGAAGTTCCAAAATGTAGCCATTCAAGCCTTCTCTGATTTTATGAATTATAATGGGACAATTAGCATTTTGATATGTAGGATGCACGTGAGATTTTTGTTGAAAAATAAAAAAAAAATAGACTAAATGTTCAGTGACTTTGAAGAATGCAGTATTGATTAATTTTAATTTGCTGAATAATTTTTTATGTGAATACTGAATAGTTTATTAGCTCACTTGCTTTTTCAGTAATTATTTTTTGCGGAGCTGTCTTTCTAATTACAGTAGCAAGACCTTTTCATAACCCATTTGATTAAAACCCCGAATAAGCCCTTAAAAAAATGAAGCAAACTTGAAAAAAATATTAAATTTGATCATGAAAATATAAAATGTGCATGAAACTGGACCAGAATAAGAAAAGATCATTGTTATTATTACCTTTTCCCCTTTAACCTCCTTTCGCCGAACCGAGTCCATGATGTTCAAATGGATGCTGATAAAGCTCTTGTCGAATCAACATAAGATATCAGATGGTTACTTGAATTATATTCGAATTGATTATATGAGATTGTAGATTTTGAAAAGGTTGGTTGAACAGAAAATTAATCAAGAAGAACGACATTATTTTTTAAAAAAAGGTAAAGCAATAGTCGTGGAATGCGCAACGTGATGCATCGATATTGCATGCCGACCGTTTGGCGAGGCATTAAAATGCACATCAAATGGAGCACACACCACAATTTATGGTGCAAATAGATGTTTCATTTTTATTTTATTTTTTTTCTCCTTTTTAGGATCTAAAAATGCATAAAAGGCAGTATTGTTGTTTGATTGTGTTTATTAATTGTTTTTTTTTGCTTTTAGAATTTCTAATAAAATTCTATGTTTGTATGGTTACTCCATTAAATGATCTAAACATCTTTCCTGGATATTTTCTAGTGAAAAAAGTATCATATTCGTTTTGTTTTGTTAGTTTGCAATGTACCATAAAAGATACTTCTAATAATGCAAGGCACGTTCATTATGCTATGCGTCATGACTCTCTGAAAGCTTTGAATGATGCACACCATTTATAGAAAGGGTAGTATTTATAGGGTGTTGGGAAGGTAAAAAACAAGTAGGTTGATGTAAAAAAAAAAGTGGTGCATGGTGATTTTTGGTGTCTAAATAGAATAGCTTCCGACCCAATGGTTCTCACATTTGGTCGGATAATTCAATCTGGTATGGAATGGTGAAACGTCGAAACAAAACCAAACTCCAAGAAAATCTCGTTCCTACAATTTACACTTGGTTCATGTCAGAGTCGTCGCCAAAGATCTCAAGCATGTGAACTTGCTAAAAAAAGGCTAAGCTTTTACATAAGAACATAACTTTGTATTCATACAAAGATGTTTCTTTTATATAGACAATGTGGAATTGGATGAAGTCCCATATTGGAATGTTTTAAGTACGACGACACCTGAAGATCTGTATGAATTATTGGTACATGTTGCATCAACTATTTGATGTGGTATGTCAGTATTTGTAACCATGTGGATTCAAGTCCCTCTTTGGGATGATGGTGATTTTGAAGTTCATATTCAACCAGAGCAGTGGTAGGATTAGATGGGTTAGTGTTTCTTCAGATTCAGTTGGTCGGTTTTTCATATCTTGGTCAAATTATCAATTAGGCATGTCAACAAATACTTTCACGGATGCGGATGATGTCATATTTGTATCTGCATCCACATTCGAAATCATTTTTGGATATCCGTATTCGCAGCTACAGACGTATATAAGATATTTTATCCGCTTTGCCTATAATTAATAAAGTTAAAAGGATAAATAAAATTGTTTGATCTAACATAAAGTACTTTCAACAACAATGCTAATATAAATATAACAATAAAAAATACGATGATAACAATTAATTTTGATACCAAATATTCATTTATACATACATAATATGAATTATTAACATAATAAGACGGTATATATCAATCATTTATGTAGTAATATGTATATATATATATATATATATATATATATATATATATATATATATATATATATATCTACCATTTGGATAAAAGTCAGGCGAATAATTTTTGGATGAGGATATCATGCCCGTATCCATTTTTTGGATTTCGGACATTTCTTCTTCTTCAAATATGGACGTGGATGGATGTTGAATTTTTAGATATTCATTGACAATCTTATATCAACCTTAATAGAAATTGCACAAACTTTATGGATAGAAGTAACTTTAGGATGTTACATTTTAAACTAATATTGAATGCAAAATAAAATCAACTTTTTATCAACTTTTCTATTCATTTATAGAAAGTTAGTTGTTTTAATCATGGTTTAAGGTATCGACCGGTACCTCGAAATTTCGGGGGTACTGTACCGGTTTCGTTTCTAAGTGAGACGAAATTAGGGCTCAAAATCGATTTCGTCAATTATCTTTAAAAAAAGCATAATCAAACCTTAAAATCGAAATCGATGCAAGAAATCAAAAAAGAAAACAAAAATACAGCAGCACCTTCGACAGCAGCAACAAAGAGTTCTTTGATAATAGAGACGACGAAGGTTGTGCGGTGGCAATCGTCGAACTACAGCAACGTAGGCGAAGTCATCGAGATATATAGTGAAGCTTTTTTTAGATGTGCGTGTTTTTTCTTCTTCGAACTGCCCTAGTTTGTTGTGTGGCCGTGAATGAACAGTGAACTAGTGAACTGATTTGTTTGCGTGGCTAGTGAATTGCCCTAGTATTAATCTTGAAGCTTCTGGTTTGGGCTGGCTTATTTTTGAGCTTTAAGAAAGTAATAGGAATGGTCAGTCAATTCGTGTAAGTATGTGGTTTTTTATTCTGGGTTTTAACTCATGTTGAACCTAACTGTGAATGACAGTGAATTAGCATAATGTATAATAGCGCAAGTATATTAGTGTAAGTATATTAACAAACTACTGAAAACCGAAATCTGGACCGAAACCGAAACAAAACCGAAATTTACGAAATCACCTGAAACTAGCAAAATTTCTAATGACCGAAACCGAGTTCTCGAACCATGGTTTAATACTCAAATGTACAAAACAATACATGAATCCTACTTAAACGGAATCATTAGTTAAAATGCACTTTAAATTGTAATTACTTAGAAAATTAGTATCGATGAAGATAAATGAAACTAGATCGAAAATGATAAATATTTCAAAATAAGCATTCGCAAATGTTTAAAGAAACATAAAAGAACACAAATAAATGGGTAATAGCCAAAATGTGCAAGTGCTTATACATTAATGCTAATGGGATTCAAATTCTCATCACTTCCCGTTGTGATAAGTGAATTTACATCATATCATATGTCACGTCTAATGTTCAAGTTCAGTATAGAGGTGCATTTTAAAATGTTTTCATCTACATAAAAAAAGTATGAATTAAGGTTTCACAAGTATTATAAAAGATACCGAGTGCATTCCGAATAGGTGGTAGGCAGTCACTGGACCATTTCCAATGGGGGGAGGTGGTGTGGTCGACCAACCAAATGCAATTCTCAGGGTTGCTTTTTTTAACATTTATAATGCTGGGTAATGTTGTATGATTGCAAAGAAATGTTCATTAAGGCATACCAATTGCGGCTTGTTTAGTTGACAAACTGCACTGAACAAGCTACAAGTTTTTTTTTGCGGATGATGAAGTCTTATAGCGGTGGTAAATAAAATGACAAAGATATTGTTGTTTTAATGCATACTGCATTACAATGCAATCACTTTGCCGTTTTAATCCACATTGCATTAAAATGGCAAGGATAACGTCGTTTTAACGCATGTTGATTTACGTATTTTCATTTTAATGCGTAATAAAGTATTTAAAGAATCGGTTCTAGGGTTGGTATGTGTGTTTCTGAATGCGGGGGTTGTTGTGTTCAATTTTCCGGTACAAAATGTATGAAGTGAACAAAATAACTATTGGAAATGGTCTCGTGCAGATTACAATCATGGTTAAACATTTCTTATCTGGCATTTAAATGCCGAACAAGAAATGAAACGAATTTGAATTGTTGGGGTAAGCGTGAATTGGTTTAAAAAATATATCAATTAATCCTGATCCACACTCTTTGTTGATACTACTCTAATGTTTTTAGTATTATCGTGCTACTAATTTTGATGAAACCTTTTTGGTGTTAAGGTTCGTGTACAGTTGTCCATATATTATTATGATAAGAGTCGATTTACTTGGATGATTTCTTACCTAAAAGCAAGGATAAAGACATGTAACTGATTTCTAGAGCATTTATACAGAAATTTGGTTCTTTTAACATTCAAACACAGAAAGACAATTGATAAATCTTACTTAGAAGAAATCAAAAGTTAAACATGCCCTTGCTTTCCATTTACGTGTTTGCACTCAAACAAAATATCAACATATACAATAATACAAACAGTCCGTGTGCGAAGCACGGGTCCATACTAGTATTTAATAAGGGAATTAGTATAAGAGAAGATGAGTAAAACTAGATCGAGAATGATAAACATTTCAGAATGCTCACAAATATTCAAAGAAACACAAATGAATATAATAAATGGGATATAGCCAAAATATGCATAGTATTTGTACTTTGACATGACTGGGATTCAAACTCTTATCACTTCCGTTGTGATAAGTGAATTTAAATCATGTCACGTGTGATGTCAAATATTCAAATTCAACGTAGAGGCATGTTTGGAATATTTGCGTTTACACAAAAAAGTGACAGTTATGGTAGTATCACAAATATATAAAAGATTATAATATTTTTAGCGTTATTGTTAATAATGATTGTTACACTTTTTGGATGTTGAGGTTTTGCAACTGTCATCTATTTGTTGCTAACTTATTATGGTTAGAGTGGATTTACCTTTATAGTTACTTGCCTTGAATTAGGGATAAATACATGTACTGGACTTGAGAGTCATATATACAGAATTTTTATCAAAAAAAAAATAGACATAAAATAAAATTAACATCAGACTTGTTTTTGGTGATACTTTATTTTATTGATTGAATTTAGGTCAAACAACCTTTTTAATCATGATTTTAGATCATCTTCATCTCTCCTTAAATTTTGTTCGAGATCTTTTTTATAATTGAACAGGACGAAAATTCAAATCTAACTTTTATCTTATTTGACGCTTATCCCAGGCATTAACATCTCAACATCTCAACATAAGATGTGTGGGCCTAGATGTCAGTTTGAGATGACATTTGAAACTTTATTGTTAAGTATTCATGATAAAATTTTATAAACATTTAAAAATATTTTATGGTGCTTCATAAAATCTTTTCTGGAAGTATTATGATTGAAAGTAAATTTCAATTTCAATTTTAACTTTTGTCTAGTAAGTTTGTAAATGTGACCTTGCAACATTTTAAGATTATTTCAAACACTTCTAACCGATTCAAAATTGGGAATGGATGTCAATTATTGAAAACATTTGTTCAACCATTAATGTAAAATGTAGTTTTAACATAGTAGTTTTCGAATGATTTAAATTTTGTGAAGATGATCTGCTTAAAACATACATCATATCTACAAAATTTCGTTCCAATGCAAATATTTTGGAGTTGTTGGCACAAAAAGATGATGGGAGGATTTTGAGGAAATAAATGAAAAGGGAATGTGGATTCTTCTGCTATTTTATAAATTGCAATGTTATACAAATGTTATTCACTGTCTTTAAAAAAAATGTTATTTGAAGTTAGGTTGAATTTTTTTTCTTCGTAATTTTGAATATGAATAATTTCAATATTTTGGATTAGTATTTTTGAACAGAAAAATTCGAAATAGTCGATATATTTGGATCTCTATTTTTTTTAAAGATCAAAATCTATTCAGTTGGTGCGATTGCTTTCATTGAAGTTTGATTCAATATTAAGATGTTCTTTAAATTATTAATGTTCTAATGTGACAATAGTATACATGTGCAATTTTCATGGTGTGTACTCGTTTGTTTAGTTGCAAAATTCCCACTGCTGCATTTTTATGTGCACACAATTATCTCACGTGCTTTAAGTACAATAACAATTACATAATTTCTACTAATATCAATCAAAACCACCGTATTTCAATTTATGTCATTTGAAAAAAAAATCACTTTGACCATTACATTCTCTCTCTATCCTTGAAAAATTGCATAAAATGCTTCCATTAAAAAGTTGTAAAATTTACTTTTTGTAATATTAACCGATTCCTGACACATGATTATTGGTCGCAATCTCCACCAACAATACTTCAACCACATTTTTTCCCTGGAAATTTCAATTTTGTACTTCCAACTCGTTTTCTTTCTTCGTTCCAGGCTATAATCATTTGATGATATATTTTGCTAACACTAAATGCATATCAAAATTGATGAGTATCATTTAGAAGCAGGTTTTTACAATCATTTGATGAATCATTTTGTATTTTCTTTCTTCAAAAGATATGCAAGCTGTTTCATTCAAAGGATTATAAAATTTGCTTATATGTTGTATGACATTGATGGTTTTTGACTAGTGTTTATTGGTGGCAAAATACAATATCAAATGATTATTGCCTGGAATGGCAGTCAAAATTGCATGGGGGTGAATATTATTTTTGACTTTCTGCTTGTTTGAACGTTAATGTCTCCTTAGTTGCTTGTTCTTCTCCTTCTAATCGTACAGAACAATGTTCTGCTGGTTAGCGTATAACCACCATTGAATGATTGTGTGGGCATTAATGTAATTTGGTATTTGGTACCATGGTTTGCTTTATTGAACTATCAATCAGACAAATTACCTTAAGCTTATTTTTTTCACTTAGTTGCAAGCTTGGATTTGACCACTCGTTTGTGGTTTTAAGTTCTAACCCTCAAAGTCACATTGTAAGAATATAGTACTTCGGAGATTATTAAAGCACATCCGCTTTTACATTACTGTATCATATATTATATAAATTACAGAGAAATACATAGCCAGAAAATATAGAACAGAATTTTTCTGATGGATATACATAGCCAGCATCGAATAGTTATGTCGTCATTAATGTGTTTTTGCTACCTAATCATTTGGTCTGCTTTATTAAGTTATCAAACAATCAGACAAAACATGAAACTATATTTAATTTAAAAGTCTGTTTATGGTTTCAACATTACTGCAGACTTTTTTCTAAAGACTGTCCCAATTTTGGCTCTGATTATGTGTTGTTTCAGTGTAAGAGTATTAGTTTGAGCTATTATGACAATGGTAGCATTTTCATTTACATATCATTACTAAATAATCAATAATCGTTTTTGGACTCAAATTGGTCTAACACTCTAATCGCGATGGGATTGGTAATTTTGCCCTTTTAAAGGGTAATTATTGATAATTTTTTGAAATCAGCAATTAATAATAAATGAATATTCATAGAATCAGTTGTATTTAGAAGTATTTAGAAGAAAGCAAGTGGTCGAACTTTATCTAGGATACATTTCAAATGATGTTGATTGCATGTTTATTCTTTCTTGTTGATGTTTTCTACCAAATGAGACGATAAAATGCTATGTGTGCATAAGTTGAATATCAGTATGGTACTTTGTTATGATTAGTAGGCCTGTCAAATGGGTTGGGTCGAGTTTGACCCAACCCATTTATGACCCATTCTTTTTTACCCACTTATGACCCTAGCCATATATGACCCAACCCGTTTAATAAGCGGGTTACCCATTTAACCCATTTAAAGATTTAGGGGCCGTTTGGATTACAATAAATAAGTTGTTTTTTGCTTATAAAATGAAAAAATTAAAAAGTCAATATGGATCAAAATCTACCGACTTTTAAAAGTCATTTTTCAACTTACTGCAAAAGCAATTTTTTTTTGCTTTTCGACTCACATAAGTCGATTTTTTATATGAAAAAATTCTAAAAAAAAGTAGCGGCTTCTACAGTAGGTGAAGTTCAAATATGAAGATGCAGTGGCCTGTTATTTTTTAAGTACAACTGTCAATTTTCATGAAAAGTACATTGTATGTTTAAAATTCTTATTTTTCAAATTTATATTAAAAATATAATGTTTTTAATAAATGGGTAAATGGGTTACACACTTATAACCCTTTTAAAAATGAGTCAACCCAACCCATAACCCATTTAATAAAATTCATAAATGGGTTGACCCAACCCACTTAAAAGTAGGGTAAATGGGTTGGGTTAATAGGTTGGGTCATATTTTGACAGGTCTAATGATTAGCGAATAGTTGATTGATGTTTAGTTTGAAATTCAGGAGGAAGAAGAGGAAGAAGAGCAAGAAGAGGTTAAGCCTGCAGAAGCCAGCTATGATCAATCATCTCCGACTGAATCCGAGGTAACATTATTCAAAAACACTTGAAAAGAGTATGTTATATATTAGAGGCAGGTTTTACATTTTTTGTTCTTATTATTATAAGCAGAATCATCAGCAGCAACAGCAAGAGGAGGAGGAGGAATCAGTTGAGCAGCAAAGTCCAACAGAAAATAATAATTCAGACGAAAAGGAAGTGAAACCCATAGACACCAGTACTACAAATACAACTGAACATAGCCAGAGCAAATATGAACAGAAAGAGAAACATCAATACATCCCAAGAAGAGGAGGGTATCAAAATCAAAGAGGCGGGGGTAGAGGAGGACGTGGGTATCCTAATAATGGACGCGGTGGAGGCCGCAGAGGAGGCAGAGGTGGCAACAACAGCGGGGGATACCAGAACGGTCCAGGTCAGCCGCAGCACTACTACAACGACTCTGGATACTACCCTAGGAACCATTATAATACTCGAGGAAGAGGTGGTGCTGGCAGGGGCGGCGGTGGTAACAACTATCATGCTGCTGCTCAGGTTGAGTTGAAGGCAAGCTCTTAGTTTATCGAACATTATCATATATATCATGATATATAAATATTTTATTTGCTAGCTTCAAACTTTCTTCGTCTCTCACTTTTATCCTTTTATTTTGGTAGACTTTGTTATGTGGTATAGTTGTCTTTTAACAACCGGACTACTTGTTTTATTGGTTGCAAGTTAAGTCAAAATCCAGGTGTTTTAGCTGCTCTGCTATTGTTTACATTTTCACTGCCGTTGCTTGTTAATATATGATCATCTAGGGTTAAAACCGAGCAAGAGATTCTCAATTAGACAAGGTTACTTAACTATGCATATTTTGAGCATGTAATTTTCGGTTTTGGTTTTCTGATCGTACTTGGGCTTTTTGTTACAACGCTTTACGCGTACACTGCTTATGGGTGCATGAGTGTTTACAGTCAATGGAAGTAGAAATGGGCGGTTGTGGTTTAGTAGCTATTGTTTTCTGACCCACCATCTGGTCCTTGGAGGACTGGAACTAAACGAAGGTGAGAAACTTGGTATTTTTGGATTTTTTTCCCTCTCGCATGAGTCAACGGTGTCAACTAATATTGTTTTTTTGGCCGTGCGTTTATGATGAATCGTTTAAGTCCAAACCGTAGGCTGTTATGCTAACGGCACTAATTTTATCGGTAAAATATAAATCGGTATTTTTTGTCTGAAACAATTGTTGCTGACATAATCGTTACTATCATGTGTAATTATGGTATATGATAATAAGAAGGATAATAAACAACAACAACAACAAAACCAATTATACGCTACATGTAAAATAGCAATCGATTAAAATTAACAATTAAAAAAATTTGAGGTGATAAGTTTAATGTTAATTTATCGACAACGATCTAATATTCCCACCATTCTTATCCTTGATGTGACTGTTATGGTAATGGTATCGATATTATTTCATAAATACCGTCATTCTACCGTTTTTACTCGTAAACTAAAATTGACTACTGTTACCGATAGACTGGTATATACCGATAATCTAGCAACCGCTACATAGCTAATGGTTAATTAGCGTTGGTCTAAAATAGTCGGTAGCTTAGACATGTTTTCACGGTATATTCATTATATAATTTATATAGCGTTACTTGATATAAATATAAAAGAAAAAAAAAGGTATTCAATATTATTTTATGTAATTACGGAACTAAATTTAATAATTTGCTTGATTCTAAATACCTGTAATAAAGCATATTACATGAATAAACATGTTACAAATTGACCGGGGAAATTACTGTTACCGCTGATTTTGATGTTGCCGATGATTTGCTGTAAGAAAAAAAAAAGGTTTAAACACTTTGGAATAAATTGATTATCATCTCTTTGATGAAAATTGGTCTGCAATATTTGAAATTTTATTACTTGTTTCAAAATAGGTGCAAAAACGAACGGTAATCTAGTGAATTCAACTTTAGTTATACATTATTGATCATTGAATAAAAGTAGTCTAAAAAATGTTAAATCAAATAACTGTTAAAACAGTACAAATTAGTTTTCTGCTTAATTTGGTTGTCTATCGACTTAACTGAACTAAAAAGTTAAATCGTAAAAAATATTGCATGTTATGGTTGGACTCATTAGACCAATCAATTTATTCGTGGGGAAAACACAACTCGTAATTTTATCTGAGTATTTCTATTTTTTCCATAGATAATATTGATCTATTTTTCATAAATAAAGTTTGTTCTGAAAAACAATAATAAAGACCATTACACTGTATGTTTGCATAATATTATTGAAGTCGGTTAGCTCGTTCAAATAAATAACCAAATGCAGTTGATCAGACTAAATTGGTTTGATTGGATTCCAACCAAGTACTCCTTGCCTTCAGCGATGGTGTCAACTAACGGTGTTTGTGATGATTTCACAGATATAGTTCACATATTCAGTTAGTCATTATAATAAAATTAGTAATAACTAAATGTTCCATCGTTTTAATTGGAACTTCAGAACACAAAATAAAATAACAAGAACTCATTTATTATATATATTGGAAGATTGCAATAGTATTTGTTCCACAGTGGCAAATATTATGAACTATATCTTAATATATATAGTAATGATTTGAATTGGATATTGTGAAATAACTTGGAATCGGAGATGGACACAATGGCATGGCTTGGGCTAAAAAGGGTTTGGGCCTAGAAAATATTATTATAGGTCAAAGATGGGCATTTGGGCACGAGGACGCGTGCGTGGCCGTACGGAACAGGTTCGACTGTTTCCAACAGTCGTAGCTTCAAACAAACGGTCGCGTTTTGGCAACTGCTTTCAACGGTCATGACCCTTCAGCCTTTATATATACCTCTTCTTCTGCCTGGCCAAATTGAATTATTAAAAACTCCCTCATTCCCTGTACTGCTGTAATTTTTAATTTGTTGTATCCTGGAGGAATTTCGCTACATACTTCATTGCAGATAGTGGGGGAGAATAATTCCATAAGGAAAATGTATTACGTGCCTCAAAGGTTTCCTGATTCGTTGTAATACATCTAACATTCTTAAGGAATTATTCCAATGGCGGTCGCAACGGTACAGACTCCACTTACAAAATTACGAATTAGGAGTTCACCAAACTGGATCGTTTTGACGGCACTAACTACACTCGCTGGCAGGATAAACTGCTATTCCTTCTCATCACTCTAAAGATTGCGTATGTCCTCGACCCTAATCTACAGCCCATTCCAGCGCCTACTGATAAGGATAGTGCAGAACTTATTGCGCAGAGAAAGAAAAGGGAGGAAGATGAAGTCGTATGCAGGGGACACATTCTTAGTACCCTGTCCGATCGATTGTACGATCTTTTTACTTCTGTCAAATCGCCTCAGGAAATCTGGAAAGCATTGGAGACAAAATACAGCAACGAACGAAAAGCAAGGCGCATATAAGTTTTTAATTTTCGAATTCTTTGACTTTAAGATGCTTGATAACGCCTCTGTTCTAGACCAAGTGCATAAACTACAAGTAATCTTCAACAAATTAAAGGATGTAAAAATCAACATCCCAGAGGCTTTGCAAGTTGGGGCTGTAATGGCCAAGCTCCCTAGGAATTGGAGTGATTATCGAAAAAAGCTTATGCGTTCTACGGAGGATTTCACAATGGAACAGGTTCAAAAGCATCTTCGTATTGAAGAAGAAACCAGAATTCGTGAGAAAAGGGTTTTTGAATCTACTCCTAATTCCAATGTTAACAATGTTGGAAATGACAACAAGCCCTCCGGAAAACGCAAAAGAGATAACAACGGCAAAAGAAAGGGTGACTGCTACTTCTGTGGCAAACCTGGGCATTACAAACGCGACCGCAGATTTTTCAAAAAACAGAAAAAGAAGCAAGGACAGAATACTAACCAGGGTAAAAAGAACAATCAAGACATCACCAACAAGGCAAACATGGTTGAACACGAAGAATCAGAGATCGTTGCCATGGTTTCAAAATTAAACATCGATATGATCACAGAATTGAACATGGCAGATGCTACCAAAGACAATGATTGGTGGTATGACTGTGGTGCTACTATTCATGTATGCGACAACCAGTCATTATTCAAATCCTATGAGAAGGTTTCTGATGATAGCAAGGTGCTTATGGGAAACCATAATGCTTCAACTGTCGTTGGAAAAGGAACCATAGAATTGGAGTTCACTTCTGGCAAAACGATTGTTCTTGTTAACGTTTTACATGTTCCAGAAATCAGAAAAAAATCTGGTTTCTGCAAGTCTCCTATGTAATAAAGGTGTTAAGGGAGTTCTAGATGGTAATAGTCTTATTCTGTCTAAGGGTGGTATGTTTGTTGGGAAAGGATATGCTTGTAACGGTATGTTTAAATTAAGTATTAATAAAATGACCGAATTTGCTTATGTTGTTGATTCATTTCATTTATGGCATAATAGATTAGCACATCTAAATTACAAAAATTTGCAATTTATGTATAGAGAAGGAATAATTTCGTATGACAATGTAAACCAGTCTAAATGTGAAATTTGTATTAAAGCAAAGATGTGCAAAAAGCCGTTTTCAAAATCTGAAAGAAATTCTCAACCACTTGAACTAATACATTCTGACATTTGTGAATTGAATGGTATATTAACTAGAGGTGGTAATAGATATATTATTACATTTATAGATGATTATTCTAGATATACACAAGTCTATTTAATGAGATCAAAAGATCAAGCTTTTGAAATGTTTAAACGTTTCAAAACCAATGTTGAGAATCAAAAGGAAAAGAAGATTAAGGTGCTACGAAGTGGTAGAGGTGGGGAATATTTTTCCTTCGAATTTTCATCCTTCTGTGAAGAAAATGGAATCATTCATCAATCGAGCGCACCTTGTACCCCACAACAAAATGGGTTGGCTGAACGAAAAAATAGAACTTTGGTTGAAATGACTAATGCTCTAATTTTAAATGCTAAACAACATGTCAATTTGTGGGGAGAGGCACTCTTAACATCGTGTCATTTGCATAACAGGATTCCATCAAAGAAAACCAAGACTTCTCCTTACGAATTATGGAAAGGAAGAAAACCAAACTTGAAATATCTGAAGGTTTGGGGATGTTTAGCTTTCTATAGGGTCACGGATCCGAAAAGAATAAAACTTTGACCAAGAGCGTTAAAAAGTATATTCGTAGGATATGCTGAAAATTCTAAAGCATACAGATTATTAGATGTAGAATCTGATGTGATTGTGGAATCAAGAGATGTAGAATTCATCGAAAATAAATTTTTATGTGATTCCATGACGGTTCAAGATCCTGCACAAATCGTCTATAAAAGGAATGATGAAAACATTGAATATAGTTCTCCAAATAAAAGAAGGCTTCAAAATGTACCTGATGAACCTAGAAGAAGCCAAAGACCAAGGAGAGCCAAAGGCTTAGATCCAGATTTTGTCTCACCAGATGACATAGTTCACCTTGTTGTTGGTGATAGAAATAAATTACTCGATGAGAAAATTTATATTTTGAAAAACGAAGAAGATCCTAAAACTTTTAAAGAAGCTATTACTTCAAGAGATGCTGTTTTCTGGAAAGAAGCAATACAAGACGAGATGGATTCAATTCTATCTAACAATACTTGGTTTCTAACAGATTTACCGGTCGGATCCAAGCCAATTGGATGTAAATGGGTGTTTCGAAAGAAATACAACACAAATGGATCTGTTCAAACTTTCAAAGCAAGGCTAGTAGCCAAAGAATTTAGGCAAAAGGAAGGCATTGATTATTTTGATACATATGCTCCAGTCGCTAGACTAACATCAATAAGGATTCTTTTTGCTCTTGCATCTATTCATGGATTATATGTGCATCAAATGGATGTCAAGACTGCTTTTCTTAATGGAGAGATAGACGAAGAAGTGTATATGGAACAGCCAGAAGGATTCGTCATGAATGGAAATGAAAATAAGGTTTGCAAACTAGTCAAATCATTATATGGATTAAAACAAGCAACAAAACAATGGCATGAGAAATTTGACTCTGTAATTTTGTCTAATGGCTTCAAGCATAATAATGCTGATAAGTGCATCTATTCAAAATTCACAAATAAATATGGTATTATAATATGCCTATATGTGGATGATATGCTCATATTTGGTACTAATATGGAAGGAATAAATGAGACAAAGAAATATTTAACTTCGTGTTTTAAAATGAAAGACCTGAACGAAGTTGATACTATTCTAGGAATAAAAGTGAGGAAACATCGTGAGGGATATGCTTTATGTCAATCGCACTACATTGAAAAGATACTTGTTAAGTATAAGTATTTAAATTTTAAAGAAGCAAGTAGCCCTTATGATTCTTCTATTAAAATGTTTGCAAATTCTGAAAGAGCAGTTGCTCAACTAGAATATGCAAGTGTAATTGGCAGTCTCATGCATGCTATGCATTGCACTCGTCCTGTTATTTCTTATGCAGTATGCAAACTGTCTAGATATACGAATAATCCTAGTATTACACACTGAAAAGCAATCGGTAGAGTTTTAGGTTATCTTAAAAGAACAAGTAATTTAGGACTCTACTATGGAAATTTCCCAGCAGTTTTAGAAGGATACTCGGATGCAAGTGGTTCGAATCCTGAAAACGAAAACAAAGGAACTACCGGTGGAATTTTTACTCTTGCAGGAGATGCCATATCATGAGCCTCTAAGAAACAAACAATTATCACACATTCTACAATGAAAGCAGAATTTATTGCTTTAGATGCATTAGCAAGAGAAGCAGAATGGTTAAGAAATTTGTTAACAGAGATAAAGTTGTGGCCACAACCATCATCAGCCATTTCTGTTTACTGCGATAGTGAAGCTACAATGTCTAGAGCATATAATAAGATTTATAACGGAAAGTCTAGACATATAAGCTTGAGACATGCATATGTTAAAGAATTAATTGTGGATGGCGTCATCACAATTACATATGTAAGATCAAAGGAAAATTTGGCAGACCCATTAACCAAAAGATTACCAAGAGAAATGATTAGAACAACTAGTTGTCAAATGGGTCTAAAACCTTTTTAAATCACCTGCAATGGAAACCCGACCTTATGCTCCTTAAGTCTAAAGTTTAATGGGTAACAACAAGTTGCAGTTAAGTGGTTACCAAACATGAGGGACTCAATGTTTGTATTGTTACGTTTTATGGTGATCATTTGTCCATAAGTAACAAGGACGGAAAGAATGGACACCTATATGAACATAAGAAACAATGTTTCAATAAAGTTTGGATATAGCTTTATAAATGTTCATGAAAACCAGGAAGAAATTAATAACCAATCTACGGTTGTGAAATTTTACAGAAGTATGATAATATTTATTTGTTCATAGATTTCGCTTCATCGTATAGGATTTTGGTTTAAGTATTCACTACCAAATATTCTGTTGAAGTTTAAATATATAGACTAAGGAGAAAAGTTTAAACCAAAAGGTACTTTCTCGAATACATAAATAAACAATATTACAATCTTGTGGGGGATTATTGGAAGATTGCAATAGTATTTGTCCCACAGTGGCAAATATTATGAACTATATCTTCATATATAGTAATGATTTGAATTGGATATTGTGAAATAACTTGGACTTGGAGATGGACACAATGGCATGGCTTGGGCTAAAAAGGGTTTGGGCCTATAAAATATTATTATAGGTCAAACTTGGGCACTTGGGGCACGAGGGCGCGTACGTGACTGTACGGAACAGGTTCGACTGTTTCCAACAGTCGTATCTTCAAACAAATGGTCGCGTTTTGGCAACTGCTTCCAACGGTCATGACCCTTTAGCCTTTATATATACCTCTTCTTCTGCCTGGCCAAATTGAATTATTAAAAACTCTCTTCTTCCCTGTACTTCTGTAGTTTCTAATTTGTTGTATCCTGGAGGAATTTCGCTACATACTTCACTGCAGATAGTGGGGGCGAATAATTCCTTAAGGAAAACGTATTACGTGCCTCAAAGGTTTCCTGATTCGCTGTAATATATCTAACAATATAAATATTATACTTTTTCCACACTTGTGAAGTGACACCAGGTATCGAATTATCAAAGCGAGTTTATCTTCCGATGGCTTGGATCAAAGAACATGAAAGGAGCGATCTTGCAAAAATACTATTTTGGATCTACACAGATATATTACAATATCTGATTATGTCTAAATAATATGTATCTCGTCTCGACCTTGTGGAGGTGCAAAAGGTATAGGTCACATAAAGCGGGAATATAGCAAAGGTGCAAAAAACTTTATTTAAAATAAAACTAAAATCTTCAAATTTAATTTATTTTTATTCACACATTATTTGTGTAGGTAAAATATTTACTTTTTGATCTAAAATAAAAAAACGAAGAATATCATGGTTTATGCAGTGCTGATTTTGTTACTGAAATATATTGCTAACTTACATTATACACTTGGGCATAAAATTTATATCTTTGCTCTGATTTGTTGATTTGGTTTAAAAGACCAATAATCAAATTAATCTTTTTGTATTGTTGTTGGTAGAATGAGTGTTAAAAACCATTGTTTTAGCGGACTAGCGGGGTTTAGAGCGGATTTATTAGTGTAAAGTAGAAAAAGCGTAGCGACGAAAGGGCGTTGCGCGATTTAGCGAGGCTTTAACGAGGTTTTAACTACATAGGTCTTGACTCAGAGAATATATATGAGTTTAAGGATTGAGTCACACAATAGAGCGTGTATAAGGTATGATAAGATAAACATTGAAAAACAAAGTACTACACACACAGTCATAAAGTGTAGCAGATGGACGGTATCAAAAATGTCACTATATACATGGCGAATAACATACAACTAAGACTGTCCAAAATACTAAACATCCATGTCACCCAACTCGAGATACCGACACTAGTCTAAGTCCACAGACTCCAGCTTCACTTCTGCTATTTCATCGTCTCTCCACCTGATACGAACACAACAGCAGACGTGAGACTTGACTGCACGATCTCCATGCTTGAATAATACTACTAATAACATACCTAAATGTGATCATCCTAACAAAAATTACCTCAGGTTTGCCTGTTGATGGTACGAACATAACAAACCTCGAGTCAGGCTAGATAATAGTTGTGGGTATGATTGTGCAATATAGATATAATTATCTGCAGTCGAGTTGGATATGTGATATATTGCAGAAATATGTCTTCATAATCTAATCTCGCCTATGTCCTATATATCTTAACGGTGTCAACACTCATGTCACGACACTATGCTAGTGACTGACAACTGTAACGCTAATCAAATGAGATAACATTCGTTGTTTAAATCAAGTACACTGTTCAATTTATTCGTTTGCGAGGTTTGTAATCGCCAGTGAATCCTACTCACATTCGCTCTTACTAGACTCTGACTAGAAGCGATATCTCGATCTTTTTCATCCGTATATCTTCCGATAAGACGTTGTTGGTGCATCCATAGATCTATTTGTTGCACCATCTTCTCTCGTCCTCGTTGACTCCAACCTTGCTGTACTGTAATCATCATTCCATCTCTACTATGACCGGGTACGTCCGCCACAGTTGGTGATTGCTCCTATTGCACCGTTGCGGTTTGCACCCATGATGTCTCATGTATTGTTGCTACCAGTTACTCTGAACTTGTTTTTTAATCAAATCTCGTAGATGTATGCATTCATTGGTCTCATGTCCATCCGACTCATGGTATCAGATTTCCACTACCATTATGTGGGCTCTCTAATTGTGGGTTTCCTATAGTGAATCTACCCCTAGTATCAAGACAAATCCTCTTCGGGGTCTTTATCAAATCTGTATAAGGGGAAAACTTCGACTCCCTCTTCTGTCTCGTCAATCATTTAAAACCATCATCGGCCATTCTTTTCACTTTACTCAATCTGAGTCCTACCTTGGATGATCCTCCATCTTCCACAGAATTAACTTCACCATTATTTGCTTCCACATCTTCCTAGTGTAAATACCTTTTAACATAATAGTAGAAATTAGCGAGATCTTCTGGCACATCCCTTTCCAATGCCATCTTGAAATCAATCTTATTAGCGACTCTGGAAACCACTGTCATTAGGATATCGATGGTCTAGTTTATGCATTGTAGCAGAAGCTGTGTTGCATCTAGTTAAACAGCTTCTTAAAGTTTCACCTTCCCTCTGCTTCATGCTTAAATGTGTCTTACATTCCTCCATCGAGCGATATGAACTCTGAAGTGTCTCATTATCCTCTCTACTAACTCAGTCCATATGTTGATGGACTAATTTTCCAGTTGGCAAAACCGCATGGTGGCCAAATCACTCAAAAAAATTGGGAGACATTGTCCCATCGCTTCCTCTAATGCTCACAACACTTTCATATTTTGGATGTATCTAATCAAATGAACCATTGGATCTGTCCTTCCACATACATCTCCAAGTTAGATAACTTGAAAGCTGGTGGATTCCTATCGCATCTGATGTTCGAGGTGAAAGGTTTCTGGTTCGCTTCCTCTAAACTCTGATCCGGAGCCCTACCTCGAAGCACCTGTTTTATCATCCTAGCCATTTTATCATCTTGATCAGTTGAAATTTTTGAGTCTCTACATGCCTTTGTTCCATAGCTTGCTCATGCCCCCATTACTGCATGGATCTTCCAGCTCTCATCCATGCTGCTACAAGTTCACATTTTGATCCTGGTTTGTAGGCCCAAAATCATCTCACCGACATGCTCTTCCATGTCCAAGATTCACATCAAACCTGATCCATGCCCATACCGATCGATACTGACTGGTATGGGCCGATGGTATAGACCGATCGGTATCGACTTGCTAGGGTTCTAGGGATTGGGTCTAGCTGGTTCCATTCCATTTCCTTATGCATGTGCTACATTTTTTAGTCTTCTATCCTGATTTCCAATTGCTCTTAGTTGCTCTATGCTCTAAAAGAGTGTGTTCATCGTATTCTCCTACCCGACTAACAATCTTTCTTGCATACTTTTCATCATCCATTTCATCTCTAGTCACATGCAAAGCAGGTTCGAACTAGAGAACACTTCCCGGTTGCCTCTTGATCTAGTTGACTTCCTCCAACAATGACTTTCCTTGTAAATGGCTTCTTCATCTTCTCTAAATCAGACCACTAGTCCTTCTCAGTGAAAACACAAAAAATATTGCATACAAATGACACAGCCCCCCAATATCACTCAAAACAAATTGGACAAGTGTTAAAATAAAGAAATCAAACAACAAAGAAGGAAAATACAAGATTTTTACAATGGTTTGGCAAAATCTTCGACCTACATCGACTTAGTTATCTTATCTGATGAATTCTATCTGGAATACACAATTTATAATCAATTTTGAGTTACAATCAAATATATCTCGATTATGCTTAAAGAGGTTAAGTGAAGAAGAAGATCCAAATTTCCTCCCTTAGTTGAAGAGGGCTTGCTATTTATAGATGAATATAGCATGAAAATTGCTATATCAGATTTGAACGAGCAAATATCTTTAGCTCCGAAGTTCCAGCATGAATAATGGGTCGTTGCGATGTTTTCCAGGACAGTCAAACAACTCAGAATTGATCAAAATAGGTCAGTACCGACCTATTTGTGTGTCTTGTTTTTTCATACTTTCACCATGGTGCTTGTTTTTATAAAATTTAAGAACGATCGATATCGACCAAAATAGGTCGGTATCGACTTGTTTTTTCGGTCCAAGTCTTTCAGTTTCCATTTCATAGTCAAAGTTCCCTAATCCAAGCACACGAATCAAGGTAGCCAAACAAGTCATTACTAACCTAAAATAGGTCTATACTTGTTTCACTTGGTCAAATCTTGACCAATTTTGTTGTACCTTTTCGGTTTCCTCTTAACAGTTTCAAGTCTCTGAATTCATTCCTTCATCATTTCACAATATAGTTTATCCGTTTGAGTCTATTTCGAGACTGTAGAAAATTTGACAAAAATAGTTTTCAAAACCTCTAACATCATCTTTAGATGAACATAATGTTCTTCTTTCGGTTTCAAGCACGCGAGAATATCTTCAATAAAATCTGGAACAAATTTATCCAACTAGCTTCTCAATACTCGATTCATTGAATTAACAAAGTAAGTTGGGGTATTCGTCTACCCGAATGACTATCACTAATCGCTCGTACGACCCATGTCTAGTTTGAAACGCTATGATTGGAATACTATCCGTTGCAACTTGAAGTCGATGAAATCCTGTAGTAAGATCGAGTTATGGAAAGGCCTTTGCACAACTCCATTGACCAAATTGATCATCTATTCTCAATAATGGATTTATATTTGTTGGATTATTTAACGTTTTGTAATCTATATAGAGTTGAAGATATCCATCCACTTTTCTACAAATAAATTTGATGCTACCGAAGGAAACTACTTGTTCTAATAAAATTCTTCTGCTAGTGTAAGCATCAATTGATTAAACAATGACCGAAAACCCTACCCTTACCTCCTATTCTCCCACAGCCACCATCCTCTCCACCGCTTGTTCCTCCATATCTAAAGTAGCCTCTCTCTCCTAATGCTGTGCAAGATGAAGGATTCACAGAGGTACTCTCTAGGCGATCTTAGAAACAACTTCAGGTTCAAGCTAGAGTCGTGATTTCCATACCACCACCAATCACGCTATGAAGAAAATATCATTGTTTCGCCTCAAACACAATTTTCCTTAGTTTCTACCTATGAATTTCCCCTTCTACACAAAGCAAGCACCTATCCCCTCAGGTGCCTCGTCAACAATCCCAAAAAATAACCAAGTGAATGACAAATCTCCCTTAAAAACCTAATCTAAGACATGGAAGGCGGTGATAGCTGAGGATGATATTCTAGTCTCTCTGCCCATTAAATTTTATAACCTTATTGATTTTAGCCAAAAAAGATGTAGTAGAATGACTAACTCTATGTTTGATTCAGAGAAATTACCGAGATAATTGATTATTATTTACGCAGTTGGATCCCGACTGTATTATCATTATTTTTGAGCTTACATTAAAAGAGTTTGGAAGCCATAGGTAAATTTTATATTCACACCTCAATTGCTTCTATGTGATAAATTTTGATAGTAAGGAATAGTGTGAAAGAATATTGGAAGGAGGGTCTTATTTCTATGATGATGAAGAGATGAATTTCGGATCTTAAAATAAATAAGGAATTACCACAATCAATTTCAATTTGAGTGTGCTTCCCAGGCCTAAAACTAGACTTCTAGTTAGAGTAAAGTATCTGTAGAATTGCCTCTTTATTAGATAATCCCATTAAGATGAACCAATATACGAACGATTTTAAGTTCTTAATGAGGTCCTCATTGTAACTGAAAATAACTATATATTCTTATAACCGTTTGAATACGAATGGATGCCCAGGGTATGCCAAAATTTTAACCGTTTTAGTCACTTCATGAAATTTTGTGTGTTTGAAAAAAATTGGATACCCAAAGGGATGGCAAATCTGGGAAGCCCAATAGAGTTCATGGACACTGATAATGAACGGACGATGAACACCGCAGCATAAACAAATAAAAGAAATGACGTAGCAAATTATCATGCTACAACTGAAGATCATGATAAGATCCTTCAATCTCCATCCCGTTCCTCAAATGGATAGAGCAGTCAAGAACAAAATGCATAGGAAAGGGAAAATTCTAAACAACGTTTGCAAAATTATACAAAGCTCTTGCAATACAAAAAACATAACAGCTGATATTAATAACCAAATAGAGGTTCATAACTAGCAACACAACAATCCCAATGAACTGAAAATAGAAGCACAAAATCAACAGCTCAACATAGCACCAGAACTTAGTAAACTCAATACATACATTACAATGGAGTGCTCTGAGCACTGTCCAGTTCCAATGAACCAACGCAGGATGATGCAGATTGTAACCCAGCAAATCAAGCTTACATTAGCTCTGTACAAATGCAAAATAGTCCAAGTTCATTTTCAAAGGCTCAATACAAGTCCAATAAAATACATGGAATAGGTATACAAGGCAAAAGCAGCAGTACAAATGAACAGGCAAATTTTAAGTCAGATGATATGCAGGATTTAGAAGACCACAATGTAGATATGCACGATACAGATGCTTAAATTGACTACAATGGTGCTTCTGTAGATGGTACTGTTGCTTCAGGTGATTATTGCCTGCACAAGGTCGAAATAGCATAGGAAGCAACGACAGGAAGAAACCCTTTTTGAATTCTCAGCTTCAAAGATAGCCGATGAAATAGATAATCCTGCATGGCATGTCACACTTAAAACCCAACGATAATAATGAAATGTTCGGCTTCAAACCTGAGCGCTCCTTTTCATATTGGATTAGGGAGCAACTCTTCCCATTTTGCTATATAAATATACAAGTATGGAAGGTCAGGGTCTAAATTCTCCTGCTAAACAACTTGATGTCGCATAAACAATAAAACAAACACAAGCTTCTATAATATGTCTATTGGAAAACAAGTCAGGAGACGATAAAATCAATGAAGCTGCTAATGGAATATTCCAATGATATCATGATATCATGAAAACAAGTCAATAGCAACAGGGATATAAGGTAAGGATACCTTCTATCTTATTTTCTATTTACCATTGCAATGGAATATTTCACAACCTTAATGAATATGGAATATTACGAAGGTAGTATTTCCACTATTCTTTCTATTGAACCCACTCTCACTCATTTACTCTATGAAGACGATATTTTAGTGTTCTTGAAAGCTAGTAGTAAGAATGCAGAAAGTATTGCCAAATCTATTAACATCAAGGTGTTTGTAGGTTTAAATATGAACGAATATATAAACCCACCTTGTTTTTTAGCAAAGGGGTTAGGGAAAGTGATCAAATAAGGGATATTCTAAAGGTTCGATTTGAGAACCTGCCAATCATCTATTAGGGAATCTTGTTATCTTACCTTAAACTCAAGTCCAGAGATTTTGGCATATTGTAGATAAACTAAATAAAAATTCAATAATTGAAAAAAGATAGGATGCTGTAATTAAAATAGTGATATACCCAATGATCATGTATGGGTCCAATTCTGTTAACTACGACAATCTCTTATCACCAAAATATATTTAGTGCATTTCAATTTTGTCGAAAACACAAACATCACAATATGAGCTGGAAAGATATGCGTCGTACAATGTATAAAGGAGAAGGAGAGAAGATATCATGAATGTCGTTTCGTTAAAACTTACATGGCGGTATTTCCAAAACGATTGTTTATAGGCTAAATGGATGGAGAGTAGATATTGCAAAAACAAAATTTTCTGAACAGTAATTGAGTTATTCTTCATACATGTGGAAACAACTTCTTAAGACCAGATCAAAATCCAATGAACATATTGAAACAAAATTTTTCAATAGCAACAATACGAGTCCATGCTATGATCCATGGCTCAATAGTCAGTCTCTGGAGGATATGTTGGGGTAGTAAGGTATTTCTGTCATCTATATGGTTCCAATAGGAAGGTATCTTCTCTCATAGGAAAGGGGAGAGAGATATCACAAATTTGCCACCTCATTTAATAAAACAAATTCAAGCTACTCCCCTTAACATCATCACAGTGAAGATTTTTGGGTTCAAGTCACAAAATAATAGTAAATTTTTATTCAGGTCAGCTTAGAACCAGGTCAAGGACAAACATAATGAATTGTAGTGCTGCTGACACATTTGGGTTAGCAAAGATGCACCCAAATTTCGGTCTGTGCATTATTGGCAAAATTGGACAAACTAAAAACACAAAGGAAAAAAAACTCCGAGTGGAAATGTGATATAGACACCACTTGCAAAATGTGTAATCGTGCCATCGAATCTTCGAAACCATCTGTTGGATTAAAATTCTATTGTGGGCACATATGTTAAAGTGTATGATGCTATTAAAATTGAGGTATAAAACATCAAGTGGTATTTACAATTTAATGAGGAGGTAAATTGTAAATATAAAATAACTAATTTTATTATCAGTTAATAAAAAGCCGTTGGGGTCCCCGAGAATACGTACGCTTCTCATTTTTCTTTCATCCCATCAGAAAGAAACAACGTGAAACAGAAGAAACGACATTCTTGGAAGATCACAACTTCCATACAATTTTATTTAATGGATTCTGGTACGCTTCCGCTAATCTCCATTTTGTTTACCATTTTGATTTCTCTAGAGTTGATTAGGGTTAATTATGGCTAAATTGAATTTCCAACAATTGGTATCAGAGTCAACCCTAAATTAATTCTTGAGGGCTTATTATAGTTGTGTTATGATCTTCCATTCGGATTTGTTTTATAATTACCAATTTTTTTTTTTGGGATTCTTTTCGCACTATTCACTGTCATTTTGTGAAACCGCCCACAATTTGCATTAGGAAAAGAACTTGATGTGAATTTGCAGATCATCATTATACAAGATGCATTGTATGATAGGATGTTGCTATTATTTAATTATAATACCCAATGCATGTCCCCTTTTGAGTAATAAAGTACCTGTCAGTGAAAGTGTGAATGCTGAAAACAATTGTTTTCTCAGTTTTGATATGCGGGTACATACATAATGCTTTGAGGCAAATAAATGATATTATAAACATAATTTGGTGACAGCACTTTTTTGTTGTATCATGCCATGATATTGATAACGGATATCATACTCGGTCTTGTTTTATTTTATTCAAACTAGCCTCATGTTACAGTATGAACTGATATAGTATATGACAATTTTTTTTTATTATTTACTTGCATAAACTGGAGGCTGTCAGTCAAATAAAGTTTGGATACCGTAAATCATGAAAACCAATTTTCCCTGTTTAGTTTGTGAATCAAAATGTGATTTGTTTGTATATTGGAATTTGTGCATCTTTGGGTGTACTTGAATCTAGAATAAGTATACAATGCACATATATATCTATGTGATTGACAATTCAAGATTCTGGAACTGAGATTGGGTTTTGCTTTCATTACAATTGTGTTGTATTTTCATTCTGATTGTAGTAGCTGATTTAAATTGTCTAGCCCGTAAAATTGTAGGGACAATTTCATTGTTTTGAGTGCTGAACTCAAATTCAAATTTGGTTTCATATTTTCGTAAAGATATTTAATATTTTAAATAATTTAATTGAAACAAAATATCGCCAAAGCGATCACTTTTGTGTAGATTATTCTAATTAAAATTTCAAAATAATTGTGTGTATGTAGTTCATGCATATATTAACGAGCCCAAAGGTGAATTAATATTTGGCCGAATTTCATACATGCTTGTGGTGATAAATGTATGACAATTATAAATTACTTTATGTGAGCAATATGATAATTCAAAGATTGCATATTGTTTGACATAATTTATTGTCAACTTTTGATCGCTACAACAAGAGTACCGCTTACAGTTAATATTACTGTCCAAAGACTTGATATTAATGATGTGTTTGATATCTTGAGATGTGATTAACCATTATTTGAATTTTTTTCTTATATGAAGTCGTTAAGAGCATGTAATTTATATGATTTTATTCGTTTTCTGTTTCAGCTGTTGCTACTGTATCTGCTAACCTTAATTCAGTACTGTCCTTAATGGTAATAATTTTAAGGACTGGAAGGAGAACATATTAATTGTTCTTGGTTGCATGAATCTGGACCTTGCATTACGGATGGATCGACCCGCTTCTCTTACGGATGATAGTACCTCCGAGGAAAGGAGAATTTTTGAGAAATGTGACCGTTCAAACCGCATGAGTCTTATGATCGTTAAACGAGGCATACCTGAGGCTTTTAGGGGTGCGGTATCCGAAGAGATTACCGATGCCACAAATTTCCTTGCTGAAATTGAGAAACGCTTTGCTAAAAGCGATAAGGCGGAAACAAGTACTCTTTTGCAGAAACTTATTTTCATGAGGTTCAAAGGCAAGGAAAACATAAGGGAGTACATTATGGGAATGTCTCACATTGCTTCAAAATTAAATGCACTAAAGCTTGAGCTTTCAGATGACTTGCTTGTGCATTTAGTACTTATATCGCTTCCTCCACAATTCAGTCAATTTAAGGTCAGTTACAACTGTCAAAAGGAGAAGTGGACTCTCAATTAGCTCATTTCATATTGTGTACAAGAGGAAGAAAGGCTGAAGCAAGATAAGACTGAAAGTGTCAATTTGGCAAGCACCTCTAAAGCGAACGGCAAGAAAAGAAAATTTAAAAATGAAGCTGCTAAGGATCCAGATCAAAAGAAACAAAAAAAGGAAAAAGACGGTTGTTTCTTTTGTCACAAATCTGGACATATGAAGAAGGAATGTGCCAAATATCATGCATGGCGTGAAAAGAAAGGTACGTTTGTTACTTTGGTCTGTTCTGAAGTTAATTTATCTTCAGTACCTAGAAACACTTGGTGGATAGATTCTGGTGCTACCACTCACACAAGTGTTTCTATGCAGGGTTGCCTGAGCTACCGAAAGCCAAGTGATGGTGAAAGACACATCTTTGTGGGCGATGGACAATCGGTAGAAGTGGAAGCAATTAGACATTTTAGATTGTTATTAGGAACTGGTTTTTATTTGGATTTAAAAGACACTTTTGTTGTACCGTCATTTAGACGGAATTTGGTTTCTATTTATGTGTTGGACAAATTTGGATATTGTTGTTCATTTGGAAACAATCAGTTTACTTTGTCTTTGAATTCAAATGTTGTTGGAACTAGTTATTTAAATGCGTATGACAATCTTTATTTGTTGGAAATAGTTGCATCCTATAATGAAACCTTGCATGTAGAATCACGTGGTACTAAACGTAAATTAAATAAAGAAAATTTAGCATCTTTATGGCATAAGCGCTTAGGTCATATCTCAAAAGATAGAGTTGAGCGCTTAGTATCTGATGGCGTTTTAGAATCTCTTGACTTCACAAACTTTGACGTTTGTGTAGATTGCATCAAGGGAAAACAGACCAAAACTAAAAGATTGGGGGCTAATAGATCTTCAGACGTCTTAGAATTAATTCATACAGATATTTGTGGACCTTTCCCTACGTCTTCTTGGAAAGGTCAACAATATTTCATATCATTCATAGATGATTACTCACGTTATGGCTACCTATATCTAATTCATGAAAAATCACAGTCACTGGATGTGTTCAAAGCTTATAAAGTTGAAGTTGAAAATCAACTCAACAAAAGAATTAAAAATGTCAGATCTGATCGTGGTGGTGAGTATTACGGTCGATATGATGGTTCAGGTGAACAACGTCCAGGACCATTTGCTAGATTCCTAGAGGAATGTGGTATTGTCCCAAAGTACACCATGCCGGGATCACCTAGCATGAATGGTGTTGCTGAAAGACGAAACCGAACTCTTAAGGACATGGTAAGGAGAATGATTGCTCATTCCACCTTACCTGATTCTCTCTGGGGAAAGCATTAAAAACAACAGCTTATATTCTCAATAGAGTACCAACTAAAGCAGCTGCAAAAACACCTTATGAACTTTGGACAGGTCGAAAGCCTAGTCTAAAGCACTTTCACATTTGGGGTTGTCCAACTGAGGCAAGACCTTATAGGCCACATGAAAAGAAGCTGGATTCCAAAATAGTGAGCAGCTAATTTATTGGTTATTCTGAGCGTTTTAGGGGCTATAAGTTTTATGATCCCATAGCTAAGAATATTTTTGAGACGGAAAATGCAGTATTCTTTGAGGATATTGAGTTTGGGGGGAGAAATGAAGTTAAAGACATTTCTTTCGAGGAGGAATTGGACTCAAACCCAGTTCCTATTATCACTTTTGACAATGTTATACAGTTGCCTACACCTATCATTGATCAAGAAGTGATTCCAGAACCTCAACAAGACAATATTATACAACCCCTTATTCAAAATGAAGTTATTGTTCCAGAAGAACAAACTCAACAACCTTAAGAACCAGTGCCATTAAGGAGGTCCATGAGAGAAAGTAGAAGTGCTATTTCAGATGATTTTATATTGTATTTCTCCAAGAACAAGAGAATGATACTGGAATAATGGAAGATGACCCAATCAACTTTCATTATGCCATAAAAAGTTCCAACTCTCAAAAGTGGATAGATGCCATGAATGAGGAGTATAAGTCCATGCCAGACAATAAAGTTTGGAAACTTGTCCCATTACCAGAAGGTGCAGAACCAATTGGTTGTAAATGGATATTTAAAACCAAGAGGGATGCAAAGGGTAATGTGGAGAGGTATAAGGCACGTCTTGTAGCAAAAGGCTATACTCAAAAGGAAGGTATCGATTTTATAGAGACTTTCTCTCCAGTTTCATCGAAAGACTCTTTTAGAACAATTATGGCACTTGTTGCTCATTTTGATCTTGAGTTACATCAGATGGATGTTAAGACGGCGTTTCTCAATGGAGACATTGATGAGACAATTTATATGGTACAACCAGAAAATTTTGTGCTGGGAGATCCAAAGAATATGGTTTGCAAATTAACAAAATCTATCTATGGACTTAAGCAAGCTTCTCGTCAATGGTACCACAAATTCCATCAAGTAATCATCTCGTTTGGTTTTGAGACGAATATTGTTGATGATTGTGTGTATCACAAGTTCAGTGGAAGTAAACATATATTCCTAGTTCTATATGTCGATTGCATCTTGCTTGCCACTAACGATATAGGCTTATTGCACGAAACCAAGAAATTTCTATCTAAACATTTTGAGATGAAAGACCTTGGGGACGCCTCTTTTGTATTGGGTATTCAGATACTTCGAGATCGATCTCGGGGTATTCTTGGATTATCACAAAAGAGTTATATTGATAAAGTACTCAAAAGGTTTGGCATGCAAGATTGTAGACCAAGAGATACCCCTGTTGCTAAAGGAGATAAATTCAGTCTTAGTCAGTGCCCTAAAAGCAATCTTGAAATTCAAGAAATGCAAAAGATTCCCTATGCTTCAGCCGTTGGGAGTCTAATGTATGCTCAAGTATGTACACGTCCAGACATGGCATACATTGTTGGGATGTTAGGCAAATACTTAAGCAACCCTGGTATAGACCATTGGAAAGCGGCCAAGAGGGTTATGAGGTATCTTCAGAGAACAAAAGATTACATGCTCACTTATAGAAGATCAGATCATTTGGAGGTCGTAGGTTATTCTGATTCTGATTTTGCTGGATGCCAAGATAGCAGAAAGTCTACATCAGGCTATATTTATCTGTTGGCTGGAGGAGCTATATCCTGGAAAATTGTTAAGCAAACACTTGTTACTGCTTCCACTATGGAAGCAAAATTTGTAGCATGTTATGAGGCATCAAATCATGAAATATGCCTACACAACTTTGTCATTGGGCTGCGCATTTTGGAAAATGTAGAAAGACCACTGAAGTTATATTGTGATAATAAGTCAGCAGTGCTATATTCTAACAATAATAGAAGCTGAACTAAGTCAAAGCATATTGACATAAAATATTTAGTTGTGAAAGAAAGAGTGCAGAGTGAACATATATCTATAGAGCATATTGGAACAAACTTCATGATAGCGGATTCGCTCACAAAAGGTTTACCGCCCAAGGTCTTTCATGAGAACATTGCTCATATGGGTGTTGTATTGCTTGAGGATATTGTGGTTTAGTGGGAGTTTGTATTATATGTGCTGTATATTTGATTTAAGACATTTATGTGTTTGATTTTCTGATCATAAGTAAAAGTTCATTCACTCTGTTTTATTGTTTTGATTCTGACCTCACTTAATCTTAAGGAGGACCTATTGAAAATAGGTTGATCTATGTCATTTGACTGTGTATATGTATGTGACCATTGATGGGTTTAGTCATGATTAATATGGTGAGACCACTGTGATCCTGTATAAATATGGTTGATGGATGAGATTGTTAAGAAATACCTTTATGTAATAGTAAATTTTGAGCTCACAAGGTTATACATTTATAAAGAAACATATGTTGCCCAAGTGGGAGATTGTTGGATTAAAATTCTATTGTGGGCACATATGTTAAAGTGTATGATGCTATTAAAATTGAGGTATAAAACATCAAGCGGTATTTACAATTTAATGAGGGGGTAAATTGTAAATATAAAATAACTGATTTTATTATTAGTTAATAAAAAGCCGTTGGGGTCCCCGAGAATACGTACGCTTCTCATTTTTCTTTCATCCCATTAGAAAGAAACAACGTGAAACAGAAGAAACGGTATTCTTGGAAGATCACAACTTCCATACAATTTTATTTAATGGATTCTGGTACGCTTCCGCTAATCTCCATTTTGTTTACCATTTTGATTTCTCTAGAATTGATTAGGGTTAATTATGGCTAAATTGAATTTCTAACACCATCTACTTTTCCACCGCCGTTATTCCAAGATTTTATACACTATCCTCACCAAGTTACAACTTATAGTTAATGGAAACAATGATATCAATTATGTGTTTGATCAGGCATTATGTACTAACAATGGAAATAAAACAATTTAGAAGCTTAAGAACACCACACTCACTATTCTTGTATGGCATCTATAGGAGGAATGTAACTTCAAAGAGTTTCACGATATCAAAACTTCAGTTCATATTTTACTTGAACTAATAAATTCTGATAACAAGGTACTAATAAAACAAGCAAACATTTGGATAGTGTACATTAGAAACAAAGAACTTAGCCTTTTCAGATTTGAAGTTGAACCGTAGCTTTGTAACGGAACCGACATTAGTTTTTTCCATGCTAATCCAATGCTCGAAAGCTAATGACTTCAAAGCAATGCAAAAGGCGGTAAGAACACCATGACGGAGATGAGAAAATGAATAGTACAGCTAGCACAACCACCGTGGGAGGAAATTGACCAATCTTATAGAAGGGTAGGAAGAAGCAAGGCTTTTTGGACTCTCTCGGATCGGATATGAAAGAGACGTTGAAGCAAGTTTAATTACTATTGGAGTAGACGTGGAAAAGTAATTGCATTGAAAAGTATAAAAGTTATATGTAGAATTGTTATAGTATTTATATGGAGCTATTTTATTTTTGACGATTAAGGGGAATTAGATTACATACAATGGTTTTTGAGTTTAATTCTAATGTAATACTCCTATCACCATTTGTCCTTAATACCCTCATAATTTGTATCCACTTTTCTCTATGAGTAAATAAAGCACTTGCTCAAAAAAGATCTGCTCGTTATCTTCTACCAACATCTCAACTCCTCCAACTCACTTGAGAATATTCTGTTATGTGATCTACTAAATGGTTGAGCACTAGGAATAAGGTCTATCCTGGACTCAACTGCTCAATAAGGAGATAAACTAGTAACCGCTTGAGAGATATCTAAAAATTCTTTAAATACCAAAATCCGCTCAATTTCATCATCTTTAGATTCCAAGGCACATAAAGAGTGATCGATTAAGAGTGATGAAAAATTGTTCTGGGTGATCGGGATACTAAAGAGTGATTACCTGCTCAACGGAATAATTAAGCTTGCTGATTCTCAAGCCAGTCCATTCCTAAGATAATACCATAACCCAAGAATCAATAACAAATAAATCACATAATAAGGAAATCTGAACAAACAAACAACAACATCATTACACATTATTCCCAAACTAGTCCAATCATCTGCTGGGTTGGCTACTGTTTACGCCAAAAGTTGGCACAAACACCCAAAAGATTTATAAAAAAGAATAAAACAAAGAAATTAAATGGAAAATGAGAGAAAATAACACACAGCAATTATAGGGATTCGGCTAACTCTAGCCTACATCCACTTAAACTTTGCTTATGATTCTACAATTTTTTTTACAAACACGAATCTTATAAATCGGTAGTCTATGGATTGGTATTGAGCTAAGAGATTACAATAGAAGGACAAAAATTTAGAAAGTGAGCAAAATGATCCTGAATCCATGCCTATCACCCTCTATTTATAGGTGAAGGTTGATGGGTTTCACTCTACCACGTTCTTTCCTAATTTCCCTATGTCCAAAAGGAGCATCTCAAAAAAGATCGTGGCTAAATCAGCAAGGTTCAGGGATCGGTACCAAACCATTCCCTATGGATAAGTACCGATCCATAAGATTTATCATAAAGCCTTCTTTGATCCCTTGATGTTGCTTGATTGGCTAGTATCTTTGTATGTAGAACTTGGATGTGTTAATGTGAGCTCGAACTATAATGAAATCTATGGTTTGTCGCTTAGTTAAAAGCACTTAGTCTGTAATCTTAAAACTTGGATTGGTGCATTAATGTTTGAGTCGTGGATAGTTGGCGATTCACCTTATGTTGTATGATTTAGTCAACTAGCACCTTAGTTCACCCAGAAAGAAGGTGGGCACGATTTTGGTTAAGTTATATGGATCGGTACTGATCCAAGATCTGCGCAAATTCCTAGATTTTGGTATTGGTACTTGGTGTGCATGTAAGTTATTCTGAACGGTTCTTGGCAAGTTATTGACTCCATCTCTTGACCTAGCTTGACATCTGAGTTCGACGATTATCATTATGGATTCCTGCTCTGTTATTCTTATGTTTGATTAATCTGACTCGTCCGAATATGGCTTGGTCACAAAGTTGGATAACAACTCTAAGAGAAGTGACAAGAAGAGAAGCATTCAATTTCAAATTTTCTACTAGTTCTCTTCGTACAAACGAATGTGATGTGTCTATATCAAAAAGAATTATAATGCATAATCCTGGTCATAAAATGGTACCTTCTTGAACATACGCTTATTTTCCCTTATCTAGTTTAGACCAACTGGGACCTTCTATTGGAAACACTTTGCCTTATGTCCGCTTCCTAAGATTTGTGCATTACTTGAAAATGTGGATCATCTCATAACATTATAACACTTCTTCGCTTACTCTTGATTTGTATTCCTACATTCATTACCATAAGGATCCTTTTTCTGCATGCATAACACTCCACTCGAGACATATTTTGTAACAACCCATATTTTACATACCAAATGATCGTAAAATATTACTATTATTTTACCTAGGGTCATAGAATTCTACAACTTTGGAGAGCGACTACTAGAAATATTTTTCATCCTTAGAATTTTTATCGGACGATTTTGATCCTAAAGATCTTATATGGCTTATAATTTTTTATAAGAGCCGAATTATCGTCTGAAACCACTTTCATTAGATCGGGATGATGGTTTTTCTTTCTAACGAGTTGTCATAGTAGGAAAACAGACTTACCATTAGGGAGTTATGGCTGCTTGAAGTTTCACTTAATTTTGAACAGCTTAATAGGATTAGTGAGTTAATGGCTAAGCCGAAAGCCTATTTCGGAATTGGCGTCATGATGGGGCCGATGAGACTTCTCTCCACCATTACACACTTCCCATTATAGAGAGGAAAAACTCCAATAACCACTTCTAAGCCAAAAAGATGCTTTAAACCCTAATTTAATTAGCCAAATTTTTTCATTAAAAAGTGATTAGTGAAATTAGCATTTGGATTTGGAGATTTTCTGTTGGAGATCACTTGGAATTGCTATTCATCTTAGGATTTGTGCACCTTTGGAATTTCCTTTTATTTAAACGAGTGGTTAGAAACTCTCACTTGCGAATTAGTTATTATACACCTTAAAATGATGTTTTAAAATGATTTGTGGATCGTAAAATATTTTTGAACAATACCTATCACATATGTCAGCTTCAAATAATTTGGAAAAGATTTGTGAAATTCTGATATTTTGAATCTCCCTTGTTCTTATAGTTACCTAGTTCCTATCCTTAGGTTTAGACTTCACTTTGATGTGGATATATGTATGGTTATTAGGATGCATTATATATAATTTTTGCTTGAATATATGTTGTTTGTTTGGTTAAAACCCTGATCGAATGGCGATTTAGAATTATGAACGAAGTTATGGATCGGTGGTGATCTATAAAGGTGATTTGACCCAAATTTGGTACGATCCATGTAAGGTAACAAGGAAGGCCTTATAAGGCTATGTTTCAAGTCGTTTGGAGTTCATTTGTTTGAGTTATAATCAATTGACTATGGATCGGTGGTTATTCAAAAGCTTTGGATCGGTGGAGGTTGGCTTCGGAGCGTGCTCATTTCTTGGGAAGGTTGCTTCGAGTTATATGGTGGAATGCTTTGGGTCGTTCACATGCATGCATGGGTTGTGTGTGAGGAGTGAAGAAATTGGCGAAGTGATGGTTTGGTACCCTTGGATCAATACCGAACCATGAAATGGCAAACTTGGGAAGGCTTTGGGTATTGGAGTTGCATCAATTAGTGATGGAGTATGGTTCAGTGGAGCATGGATTGGGGTAGCTCAGGTCGGTGGTTCTTAATCGGGGTTGCATGGTTCGGTGATAGGGACTTGTAAGGTGGTTTTGGGTCATCCATATGCTTCCTTTAAGTCACAGATGCAAAATCATCGGACTCTTTACGTTTACATTTACTTTACGCCAAATCACATCTATTTCGAGCTAAGGCTTAGGTTAGTATTGAGCCACAAGGTTTGATGGCAATTTTCGACAATATTGACTCGCAGTTCGATGATGGTGATTCCATAAAATGAAGTGATGGCTTCGACAATGGATAATTGTATTTCTAGATGTAGAATAGGTGTCAATGAGTCAGTTTAAAGGAACTGTTATAGGAAAGTTTCAGGAGAAAAAAAATCATATTCTATGACTAACGATGGCTATCGAGAATAGTCCCCAACCGTGATGACTTCAGATGGGAGTTGTAAAGATAGTTCCAAGATGTGCTCTGCTGTGAGTGACATGTGAAAGGGGACCATTGATATTTTTAGGTTTCAAACTGTACTCATAAAGTAGGGGTATGTGAGGATACTTACTTGGGAGTGCGATGTGCCTCAGATCTCATGATGTTTCGATATGTTTTACCTTGGACCGAATTCGATGGAAGTCTAGTTCCTGGCCTCCTGAGTGGCATGAATTCGAGCATCGAGAAACAGGGACATTGAGTAGTCCTTGATTATAAAATAAGATCATATGAGCAACAACGCACTGAATGAGTAAAGGTGAGGATGAATGACAGATGTTATATTTACTTCATTCCTTATCACTCTAGGGATTTCACATGATGTGGATATTTTTGATGTAGATATCTAGACATCTCTTAGTATTTTGATGTATAGCACACCCATGAAGACTATAATAGAGTAGCATATACCATATGTCCTAGTATATTGACCTTATAGTATTTGAGATTTTTTACCACTCACACAAGCTGTTGTCGAACTTGGGATTTTTTGCTTTGCTTTCTATTATTTCAGGTACTCTTAAATGAATAGATTACTGATATCAGTTTTGGTGAGCATGCGGAGCTGGACATGTAACAAGCATGAGGCTATACTCTCGTATTATTATATTTAGTTGTTATTTTTTTATTTTGTTGTGCAACGCTCTAGAGCTTAGTAGTGCTATTATATATGTAGATAATGTTATATGTTTAAAGTTTATTATCAACTGTATAAACTCTATCACTTATGTTGTATAGCTGTATGGATCTGAGTACTCTGATTTCTATGATTCATTCAGTTATCACTATCTTTCCCGTTGTATATCTGAGATGTTTACTGTTATATTTTATTCGATGGGCTATGAGATATACGATTGGTCCTATAACTGATTTTCTTTACTATAACAAACCTTTTGATGATAGCCCTACATCATCCACCATTAAATGCAGGTTATCATACTATTGGGAGCCGTTGTGGTAGGGCGGTCATCACATTTGGTATTAGAGTTTAGGTGTATAGTTTAACCTAAGGGATACCTGATCCAGTAGAGATTGAGTAGAAGTTCCTGCCTTGGACTTGATTGAATGTGTGTGTGTGTGTGTATGGGAGCACCTACTTGTTATTTTTTTTAGTTTTTAAACTATATAATATTATATATAGTATATAATTCGCACTGCATACACGAGTACTACTTAAAAAGAATTCCTTATAGAGAGACCATTGTCCTTATTACAAATTAATGTATGAGTTGTTAAACAAGGAATGCTGCTAGGAAATCCATCACTGGAGTCAAAGAAGGAGCCGGCTTGGGAGATTCCAATCCTGACCTAAAGATAAGGTTTAGTACCTTGATGCAGAACATTTAACATAATGCTCAAGTAGCCACTCTGATTGTTGCTATTAATGGTGGTGCTCTGGTGTAGGTGCCTAGAGTTTTCTAAAATGAACAATGACTTTGCTAGTTTACATGGCAAACCATTCTAAGGAATATAGTTGGCAATGGAGGGCAGGATTGGCTTGATACTTGCAAAATAATTTTTGATGACTTAGAGCCGAATGATGCTATGAAAAGGCAGTTGGTTTCTCGACAGCTTCAAGAGTGAGCCATAAACTGTTTGAATGCGGTGAGGGCTACTATTCCCAAGAATTAATTCATCTTGGAACAATTCAATTCCAAACTTGAGAAGAAGTTTATGCCGATAGCTCAAAAGTCGGTCTTATTCTGTAAGTTTGTGGATTTGAAGCAAGGGGATACGACTGCCTTCGAATACGTTGTTGAGTTCGATGCTCTATCAAAACATGGGATGCCCTTCATCGACACGCCATTAAATAAGAACGAGAAGTTGAACATTCGCTTAGACAACTACTTAGGAGAAAAACTTGTGAGATATATTGATGACAATTTTGAGATGATAGTTGAGAAGGATATGAGACATAAGAGTCTTTATCCGAAGCCGAAGACTGCTATTCCCAAAGAAGAGCTAAAGCCGCAACCGGAAGGGGGAGGCAAGAAGAAGTGGAAAAACAACGAAAGGAAGCAGTTTCAAAGCAAAGAAGACCAAAAGCGGGCCAATTCTATAATTTCTTGGAATTAGGTCACTTTTGTAGAGATAGCATAGTTGAGGGGAAGAAGTGTTTCATTTGCAATAAGCTTGGGCATAACGAGAAGCATTATCCTGAGTTTCCTAAACAGAAGCAAGCGGTGAAAGCGTATGCTCTCAATGTTGTCCCAACTTTTTCAAGTGTTCCATTGGCGAAAGAGAAGGGGAAGAGCATCATTATTCAGTGTATGCTTTCCATTTAGATGTTCCTATATGTGTTTTGTTCAATACCAGGGCTTCACACTCATTCATATCTAGTGACTTGGTAGGTAGATTTGGACTGAGACCCAAAATTGTTGTCTAACCTTTAGTTGTGACGAAACCTGTTAGAGGCTCCACTAGCATGTGTAGGTTTTTTACAGTTTGGTCTTATCGGTCATGGATGTTCTTTTGATTGCAATTGCTTTATTTTGAGTTTTACAGGGTTTGATATTATTCTACATACAAACTGGCTTCATAGATACAAAGTGATGGTGGATTATGAGAATTCATTTGTGACGATAATGGTTGATGAAGGGCGGACGGTAGTGTTAGGCTGCCTACTAGACGATAGGTGATGGTTAGCTTTCTGTACTCCCTCGATATCTCACACAATGAGTTGTCATCGGTGCTTAATGCTAGGGAGTATTCAGACATATTTGAGGAGGTGACTGGACTTTAGCCACTTAGAGAGATGGAGTTCAGTACTGATTTAGTGAAAGATGCCATACCAATAGCAATGCCCTTGAGGAGGATGGCACCTAGAGAGCAGTGGGAGCTCCAGGTGCAAGTGAATGACCTATTGCGACGAGGTTTCATTCGTAGAAGTATTTCTAAGTGGAAAGCACTCGTAGTATTCACCATGAAGGCGGATGGTTCCCTTAGACTGTGTGTTGATTACTATGAGATAAATAAAGCGATGAGAAAGAACAAGTATCCACGTCCACGTATTAATGGCTTATTCGATCAGCTTCATGGTGCTGGAGTATTTTCTCAGTTGGATCTTGGGATGGGATTTCATTAACTGAGAGTATTAAAGGAGAGTGTGCCGATTATAGCATTTTATATGCCATCAGGTTTCTACGAGTGGTTGGTTATGCCATTAGGGGTAACTAACATGTCGGTATACTTTGTTGTTCTCATAAATCGTGTTTTCATGGTTCAGCTAAATAAATTTGTTCTTGTGTTCATCAATGATATTTTCATCTACTCATGAATGGAGGAGGAACATAAGACGCATTAAGGATCGTGCTTGAGGTGTTGAGAGAGCAACGATTAAAAAGCGAAGTTTTCTAAGTGTCACTAGTAGAGGAAGGAAGTAAGATTCTCAAGTTACGTTGTTTCTGAGTAGGGCATTGCATTGGATTCTGCAAAAGTTGCAGCAATCCAAGATTGGGCTAGGCCCAATAATGCTATAGATGTGAGAGGTTTCATGGGGTTAGTTGGATATTATAAACGATTCATCCAGGACTTTTTCAATATAGCTGCACCGTTGATTAAGTTGACGAAAAAGAATCAAACATATACTTGAGATGTGAATATACATGGACGAGTCTAAAGGAAAAGTTGATGAGTGCACAAGTATCGACCATTCTAAGCGGGAATAAAGGAATAACGGTATACACTGATGCTTTTGGAACCGAATTAGGCATGGTATTGATGTAGAGAGACAAAGTTGTTGCGCATGCTAGTTGAGGACTGAAGCCACATGGGAAGAAATACCCGAAACATGATTTGGAGTTAACAACGATTGTATTTGTATTTGAAGATTTGGGGGCATTATAGATTGGGAGAGAGCTTCAAGCTGTCCATCAGCCATAAATCATTGAAGTACCTCTTTTTGTAGATGGATCTCAACCTTCGTCGGTAGGGTTGGTTAGAATTCCCAGCCTCATATGATTTTGATATTGCATATACATCAGGGAAGGAGAATGTAACAGCCTGCAAATCCGTATCCCTTGAGTTAACACTATTCTACAATAATCAACTCAAGTTGCACAAAATTACGAACCATTTGGGTTTAAGAAGAAGAGGTAGAAGAAGAGAAAACAAAATCAACATCAGAATCTAACCATCGCAGCGGAATAAAATATAATAGATAATATATAATCTTTACTCAACATCAAATATTTCTGTTTATATATTACATCATCAGAGTACATCAATCACAGCTCAACATCAATATCATACAACGAATACACAACAACTCAGAATACACAACTCAAACAGCGGAATATATATATATATATATATATATATATATACAAGTACATGAGTACGTATCGCCATCCTACTCGACTCCTGAGCTCCACAGCAACATATCCTGTATCCTATAATACTCGGTCTGACCCGAGCATTATAGTTAAATAACACCCGAGTCAGTCTGGAATACCAGCGTGAGAAAATCACACCCAATTGATTATTAAAGTTTCAAAAATCCTTTGAAAACAAAGCATCTCGTAAGACCACGCCACAAATAAACATGTCGGATTTTTACCTTACGATAGCTAAAACACTTTTTATAGAAATCCTCTGATATTATAATAGGGTCTATATACAAATACTTATAAAATAGCCGAAATTGTTACATGATTAAATTCCAGCTACTAGCCACAGAGTGGGTAATACAAACAAAACTCGTAAATGGCTCGTAGGGAGAATGGATTTCCAACAATGACTAGGCACTGGGGTACCACCTGTCACAGTACGGGGCCTAGATCACCGTACCGAGGACTACTCCCTTCATCCCCTGCAACACAAGGCCGGAACCATTCCTTACTGAACAGTCCCGAACAAGATAAACCCCGTGGTTGGCGCGACCAACCACCCACTAAGCCGAAATATATATAAGGGACATCTAGACAGGGGAATTATCTTGTCCTTCTTGGGCATGACCCACCTAACCTTGCTGCATATCCCCTGATTTTCAGTCATTCCCATTTGATGAGGCTTGAGGCTAAGCGTTACCTTTAGAACGTTTCACTTAGAATGCCCATCGTCCACCTGACGATGTTTCGCAAGCATTCGTCCATACAAGTCCGTCCCGGGTTCGAACGGAACCGAAGGCACTATTCCTACTACATCCATTTTGGAAATATCCTCAGGATTAGTAGCGACTAGCCCTTGCACTTCACTTCTCCATCTTCGACTCCGAACACGTTTTTCGCACGAAACGTACAAACCGGATCGAAGTGGTTTTCGAGAAATAAATCTCGATCTCGGTCTCTTCGAAACGATCAGCGCATTTGGCCAATATTGATAGTTGGTTATTTAACTATCAATTTATATTCACAAACATCCATCACACAATAAATAATTTTCCACATTATTTATTTATCTCAAAATATCTTCACAAGATATATTTCTATTTTCAATTCTTTGGAAACAGTTTCAAAACCATCTTTCCTTTCAGAATAAACTTTCCCAAAAATATTTTCAATTTCCTCTGAAATCACCAAGCACAAAACTAGATTTTTTTAAAATAATTTAAAACACTTTACTTTGAAAATATACTTTTAAACATTTAAGTTAAATTACTTCAATATTTTGTAAAAATACATACTATATAAGTATTTGAAAAAAATAAGTTACTTAATAGAATATAAGACTAGATTTTCACCTTTGGAAACAAAATACTAGGTCACCCTTTTTAAGTAATTACTACTATAATAGATTTGAGAAAATACTTACTTTTGAATTTAAATATTAGAAATAATAAATTTTCTAAAACTTTTTTTTTTCAACGACTTTAAAACCTTTAAATTTATTTACGAATTTACTTTAAACCTGTACTTGGTTATCCAGAGAAAAATCCAAGCTTCAATCACTTAAATCAATTTCCCAAATTGATTTCCAATTTATTCCCCTTTAATTCAGAATCTATTAATTTCAGATCTCATTTCTTGATTATGATTTAAAAACACTTTAACTAAAAATTCAAATTTTTAGATTTCTCAATTACTTCTTTATGCCTTTAAATAAATTTAAACTTTGAATTTCAAAATAATTCTTTATTTCTTTAATTGATATAACTCAAGTTTACAATTCATCAATTTCATTTTATTCAAAATTCCATTTCTCTTCATACTCGAAGTTATTTATTATTATTTTCAATTTACTTCTATTTCTTTTCAATTCATTCCTAATTTATTCAAATTTTCTATAATTATTTCGCTTACAAATTTACTTCCTTTTAACTTCCTTTCAACAATCCAATTCATATATTTTGGTAATTCATTACCCGAATATCAAATCAAACCATACATTCAAAATTTCCAATATAGCTCATCATAGGATATCAAATAATAAAAACAGAGAATATTGAATAATTTAAACAAATGTGAGGGGTCCAGTTGGATCCCTCCAACCTGTTTCCCTGCATCCACAGATGTTAGCACAACATAATATCCATTCCAAAATATACCAGACTAAAGCACATCAATCAATTCAACCATTCAAGCAATTATTTAAATTTAATCATTTAAATTTAAATTATACCGAGTGAGATTAACTCACCTTTGATTTTAGTTTTACAATCCATCCAAATTAGCTTGCTTCCTTCGCCATTTTGACCTTGTATAAATTTTAAATGATTTTTATCAATATTCGAACAAATCGATCATTTATATTCCCATTTATGAATTTATTAACGTTTGAACTAATCAACTGCCACTTAATAAATTTATTTAACCAATAATTTAATTCATTAATAATTTATTTTTAACTGATAATAAATTTATAACAGGGTGTTACACTTACATGTGACAGGTCTAGATCAAAATATACTGTAACAACCCAACTAGATTATTAACTCATTCCAACTGGAGATTCCACAGCCTTAAATATAAATTTATAAATTCTCTGACCGTGATCGAATAAATAAATCCTAATTTATCTTTTTTTTCAAAAAGTATTAAATTATCAGTTTATTTGCTTATTTAATTTCCGAATTCCATTCCAGACTAACCTTAAATTCTCAGACATCCTAATTTATTAAAATTGTCCAGAACTTATCTTACCGTAATATACAATGTTTTATTCAAAGTTAACTATATATAAAAAAAAAATCGAACAGAGTCTACCTCGCAGTATCAAAGTCCAGATCCACCCGTACGAGGCTCAGTGACGATAGCCATCTCACTAGCCCTAGACATGACTGCCATCTTGTCGCCTTGAAGTGTCTCGCAGCCGCAACTCCCAATCCAAGCCCTGCCCCTCGACCTTTCTCCCCCCCCATGCGATTCGACTACGCCTTCACTTCCAGAGATCGAACCCTAGTCACAAGCCGACCACAACTTCCAGGTGATGAAGCTCGAACATAGCCTTCGATTGAACGCGATCCCCCCTTGACCCTACTCGTGAATGCGCACGGTGGTTCCATCGTCTGGTCGCGTCCTCAACCTCACTTCGACTTCCTATCTCGCGATCGAGAACCGTTCGCGATCGATTTCGAAATCGATTTTGTTATTTTTTTTTTTCGTATTCGGCTTACTGATTTGAAGTAATGGCTTCGGCCATTGTTCATTGTTTATACAAATTTTTTTTTTTGAAACTGCGTGGTTAAGGGATTGCAAAGAGAAAAAGGGGTTTCGGCTTTTATGGTTGCTCTTTCCTTCATTATACACGGCCTATAGCTTCCCTGAGAAGCTTTCTTTATTTATCTATTAAATATATATTGTTTTCGATTTTTAATTTTCAAAAGGAATTGAACTTGCCTGTCCTTCCTTTTAGAAGAGAAAGGGAAACAGGGTTTTAAGTTAAAAGAAGTGGCGTAAAAGGAAAGCTTGACTAAGTAAATTTCATTAAATTATTATCAATTAAATTTTCAGCGCGTTATTATATCGTACACTCACACACTAACTCCGATCAATACGTAACTTGAAATCCGATAATAATTCAATATTACGGACTCAATGGAACCAGTTTCGTCTAATTCCGAGACTGTGCCTCGGAAGGTTATTTTTAAAATTCAATTCAAACAATGAAATTTCAAAAACTGAACAAATAACTGTTAAATTCAAATTTTAAAACTTCTATTATCTTCAGTACTATCAATACAAATTTTACAAGCCTTCAAATTATTTTTAATATGCTTAAAACTCCAGATTCCATATTTTATTCAATTCAAATTAGTTAATTCAACAATTTAATTGTCAAATAAATTATGATATTCGTAATTTAAGCCGATAATTAACTTTTAAATATTTAAAATCAATTAAATATTCTGATTTTAAATGCTTGAAAATTACGGGTCGTCACATTCCTTCCCCCTTAAAAGAATTTCGTCTCCGAAATTACTAGTTAGGAAGAATGGTTCAATACCCGTTACTATTTTTTTTCCAAACCAACAATTTAACATCTAACCAATTATCTTTTTAATAAAAGACACATTACCCTTCTTATTACCTTTCCAAATCTTTCCCTAATTTGCAAACAATCCTATTTTCCCAACCATTCAAGTTTTAATCATAAAACCAATTTTGAATTATCAAAATTTTCTCAAAATTTTTCTAACTCCCTAAATTCCCGAAAAATTTTGCCAGCGTTTCCTTTGCGCGGCTGACTCGGTACAACTACAAAATGGCTCTACGGCCTCCCAAATCCAAAAAGAAAACCAAAAAGCCAAGTGGCTCAATCCAAATCCAAATCCCAATCAAATTCCATACCAAATTTAAATACATACCTCTTGTCGGGCAATTCAAATTTATCTCTTGAAATCGAATCCAATTCTCTTTTCCCCTTTTTATAATACCTGCATATCCTGCTTAGCACTAATATCCAACTCAATATCCCAAAACATTTTATCGACTTTCTCTTAAAATGCCAATATCTATTCATTTCAATATTGACTTAAATTACATTGGTAGTATCAATTCCCATTTAAGACTTCACCATTCTCTCTTAAGTTTAGTTTAAGCATTTTATATGCTTCTTATATTTATTTTCATTTTCCACTTTAGTTTATCTCTATTTCTATTCAACTTGATTTTTCCACTTTCATACGAATTCAATTTATTTTCAGTTTCAAATATTAAATTTTATTTTCCATTTATAACTAATCTATATCATTATTTTAATTAGTTTCATTCACTAACTTATTTCAATTCCTAGTTTGAAATCGTTGTCGTTAACAAAATTTTCCAAAAATTCCAAAAATTTTCTAACTCCCAAAATTTCTGGAAAATTTTGGCAGAGTCTCCCTTGTACGGAGGAGCTTTTGCAATTTGATAAAAGAGATAAATATATATACATCGACCCACACGGTCGGAAAAACCAAAAACAGTTCATATTTCCTATTTTAATTGCGTAGGCGTACCTTATTTAGCATTTTAAGCAAGCGGCTTATTATTTTTAGCAAATAGCCCTACCAAATCCAGCCACACGGCTTCCAGGTACCTGTACTTACTCAATTTAAACATGTAAGTGCCAAATATAAGAAGTTTAACACATTTCACTAACTTGCAATAGTTAAAACATATGAATTCTAAAAGAAATTCACACTGAACATTTTTCTGTAAGCAACTTATACAGTTTTCATACTAATCTAACTGTTTCAATTAATTTATAAACCATTTTCATTCAATTTGAATGGGTTTCAATCCATTCATTTACAATCTCATCAATTTAAATGGTTTAAAACTCAATTGCTTACATTTAATTTATTCTTAAGCAAACTGAACTCATATTTAATTCAATTGCTTTCAAAATCAATTTATTTTACCCTTATCAACACATAGAATTTTAATTACTTCCATTTACATCCAACGACCATTTATTCCTTTTTATTTTAATCCATTCAGAAGCATTTTTTTTTTAGCTCGACACACTCCATTTAAATTTCATTTATAATCCATTTATTTGCATTTCATTCCATATTTGTTTATTCCAAACTATTTTATTTAGCTCGAAGACACTCCAAGCTATTTCATTTTATAACCATTTCTCAACTCATTTAAAACCACATTTCATTTGATACTTATTTATTCCATCATTTATTTATTCAATATAAAATTAGTTTATCCACATTCATTTAAACTATTCTAATAAACTTGACACATTCTATTTTCCTTATTGCCTCAAGTTATTTCAATCCCTTAATAATTTAAATGGTTTACAATTATTTATTTAAGCATTTTCATTCCATTAAATATTATCGGCAACTCACCGAATTTTACTTCAATCTATTCAAATTTTATACTTAAGCTCATTCTCAGTTTGCAAATAAGTTCTCTTTTCAATTTAACTTGATTCTATTTCAATACAACCTCATTTTAAATTTGCAATTTCATTTGATTGGTTATTATAGAATTTAACTTCCCAGATTCAACTTATTTAATTTATCACAAAGCCATTTCCATCTTATTTCCACTGATTTGGATTTTATTTGCAATTCATATCATTACTATTTTAATCCATTTCATTTTTATTCTAGACTTTCAAATTATATTTACTTTGTTAACACTTCAAGTCTAATTTTAATTGATATCTCAAGTTCTGATTCCACCATTCACTTTTTAATTTTCCCTTAAATTTTATTAACTTACATTGCAATTTCATTCACAAATCATTTAATTAATTGCAAGGCCCCTTCAATTATATTGTCCTCACTAATGATTCAAGTCGAATTCAATTCATAGCTTGAGTTTTATCTCCAATTTTCATTATTAGCTTTCACTTCAGCTTCTATTTAATTACATTGAACTCCATTTACACATTTCATTAACTAATTTATTATCAAATTAGTTATTGCCTTATTTATAATCCAACACTTGAATTTCAATTCCAAATATCACACCATTTAATTTTCTTAAGTCCAATATAGTTTATAATTCAAGTTTGGATTTTTTTCTTTTCATTTTCCAATTCATCAAAATATTAAATTTTGGGCTTTGTATTCCATTTCCAATTTTATAAGTCACAACTTACTATTTTATACAATCCCATTCATTCAAGGCTTAAATATATTCATCTTTTATTTTTAACTCAAGCCTTATGCTTATTCATAGCCCAAGCATTTTTATTTTTATGGAATTTTAATTCTCTTATAAGTTATTCTGATTTATGGATTTCAATTCTAATCCTTATTCAATTTCCATTTGCTTAAGTATGAATCTAATTTCATCAAATAATTCAATTGAATTCTTATTCTAATTCAATTTTATTTTGACTCGGTTTTATTTAACTCAATTCGATTTCAATTTAATTCGAATTCAACTGGATATTATTTCAGCCTATTTAAATTTATTCCAATCCAGTTAATTTCATTTTTGCCTTTTAAATTTAAATTCCATTATTCAAAGCTTATATTTCCTTCATTTTCATTCACTTAAGTTAAATTTTATTTGCTGAATTAAAATTTTCAATCCCTTCTTATTAATATCAACTTCTCTTTATAAGTACATTATTTGATCATTTATTCCAATAAATGTTATGTCCAAACATTTATTATCTTTAGTCCATCCTGACTAATTTTCCCATTCCACATAACTCCACACAATTCAATTTTAAATCCCAGTACTCAGTTTCACTTTACTTACACCGTTGAATTTTATTTCAACAAATTCCAAAGTTTAAACAAACTTTCAACATTTCAAAATTCCCTTTAAAACTTTCTATATCCAAAATTCCTTTGATAAATTCAATTTATCTCTTTGAATTTTCAAAACTCAACCAGTTCTGCAAACAATTTCAATTCAAAAAAAATTTGGTAGCAATTTCACTTCTGGAAACTCGAAAATGAACATCGATGATGCTGCAGTCATCACCGAAGTTATTTTCTAGCGACCAAAATAATTTATATGCTTTTATTCTCTTTCTAAAATCCATCCAATATTTTTAAATTCCAAATTTCTCTAGATTTCAAATCCGATTCAAAACTATTCCTCAATATATATTATTCTCCCAACCTTTGAGAATCATTATCCAATCCAAAGAAATTTAAATCTCCAAATTCCAAACTCTTTAGATTTAAATTCAAACTTTTCTTTGGAATTTTATCTTACTTTAATAATTAATTACACTATAATTTACATTATAGTTCACATTTACAAATTCATTTAATATGAATTGGTTTCTTAGTTTTTAATTATGAATTCAATTCCTTATTCCATTATGAATCACATTCATAAATTTCATTTATTATGTTAATTTATTCCTTAATTACTTTTTTTTTCCAGTTATTATTTCAGACTTTATTCAATTATCATACAATGATAATTATTTAATATTTATCACTTCTATCATCCAAACATCCATGTATAGCTATAATAATTAAGAAAATCACTTTCTTTTATATACATAAAATAAATTTGGGTAAAATTATTTCATTTACCCTAGTTAAAATAATACTGTGTCGGTTTATCTTGTTCAAGAGTTTAGAAATCCCTATCGATGACATGGCGTCCCATACATCGACCAGAATCCATAAACACTCAACCGATAAATCAACACAATATAAAAACAATTTCATATTCACTAACAAGTACACACTCATATCTATTAATACTCTCAAACTCATTCTAGAGTACTACGGACTCTAATTTAAATGAGTAATTCCCACCAGAGCCAAGGTTATCACCAACCTAAGCTCTGATACCAAGTGTAACAGCCCGCAAATCCGTACCCCTTGAGTTAACACTATTCTACAATAATCAACTCAAGTTGCACAAAATTACGAACCATTTGGGTTTAAGAAGAAGAGGTAGAAGAAGAGAAAACAAAATCAACATCAGAATCTAACCATCGCAGCGGAATAAAATATAATAGATAATATATAATCTTTACTCAACATCAAATATTTCTGTTTATATATTACATCATCAGAGTACATCAATCACAGCTCAACATCAATATCATACAATGAATACACAACAACTCAGAATACACAACTCAAACAGCGGAATATATATATATATAAACAAGTACATGAGTACGTATCGCCATCCTACTCGACTCCTGAGCTCCACAGCAACATATCCTGTATCCTATAATACTCGGTCTGACCCGAGCATTATAGTTAAATAACACCCGAGTCAGTCTGGAATACCAGCGTGAGAAAATCACACCCAATTGATTATTAAAGTTTCAAAAATCCTTTTAAAACAAAGCATCTCGTAAGACCACGCCACAAATAAACATGTCGGGTTTTTACCTTACGATAGCTAAAACACTTTTTATAGAAATAGTCTGATATTATAATAGGGTCCATATACAAATACTTATAAAATAGCCGAAATTGTTACATGATTAAATTCCAGCTACTAGCCACAGAGTGGGTAATACAAACAAAACTCGTAAATGGCTCGTAGGGAGAATGGATTTCCAACAATGACTAGGCACTGAGGTACCACCTGTCACAGTACGGGGCCCAGATCACCGTACCGAGGACTACTCCCTTCATCCCCTGCAACACAAGGCCGGAACCATTCCTTACTGAACAGTCCCGAACAAGATAAACCCCGTGGTTGGCGCGACCAACCACCCACTAAGCCAAAATATATATAAGGGACATCTAGACAGGGGAATTATCTTGTCCTGCTTGGGCATGACCCACCTAACCTTGCTGCATATCCTCTGATTTTCAGTCATTCCCATTTGATGAGGCTTGAGGCTAAGCGTTACCTTTAGAACGTTTCACTTAGAATGCCCAGCGTCCACCTGACGATGTTTCGCAAGCATTCGTCCATACAAGTCCGTCCCGGGTTCGAACGGAACCGAAGGCACTATTCCTACTACATCCATTTTGGAAATATCCTCAGGATTAGTAGCGACTAGCCCTTGCACTTCACTTCTCCATCTTCGACTCCGAACACGTTTTTCGCACGAAACGTACAAACCGGATCGAAGTGGTTTTCGAGAAATAAATCTCGATCCTGGTCTCTTCGAAACGATCAGCGCATTTGGCCAATATTGATAGTTGGTTATTTAACTATCAATTTATATTCACAAACATCCATCACACAATAAATAATTTTCCACATTATTTATTTATCTCAAAATATCTTCACAAGATATATTTCTATTTTCAATTCTTTGGAAACAGTTTCAAAACCATCTTTCCTTTCAGAATAAACTTTCCCAAAAATATTTTCAATTTCCTCTGAAATCACCAAGCACAAAACTAGATTTTTTTAAAATAATTTAAAACACTTTACTTTGAAAATATACTTTTGAACATTTAAGTTAAATTACTTCAATATTTTGTAAAAATACATACTATATAAGTATTTGAAAAAAATAAGTTACTTAATAGAATATAAGACTAGATTTTCACCTTTGGAAACAAAATACTAGGTCACCCTTTTTAAGTAATTACTATTATAATAGATTTGAGAAAATACTTACTTTTGAATTTAAATATTAGAAATAATAAATTTTCTAAAACTTTTTTTTTTCAACAACTTTAAAACCTTTAAATTTATTTACGAATTTACTTTAAACCTGTACTTGGTTATCCAGAGAAAAATCCAAGCTTCAATCACTTAAATCAATTTCCCAAATTGATTTTCAATTTATTCCCCTTTAATTCAGAATCTATTAATTTCAGATCTCATTTCTTGATTATGATTTAAAAACACTTTAACTAAAAATTCAAATTTTTAGATTTCTCAATTACTTCTTTATTCCTTTAAATAAATTTAAACTTTGAATTTCAAAATAGTTCTTTATTTCTTTAATTGATATAACTCAAGTTTACAATTCATCAATTTCATTTTATTCAAAATTCCATTTCTCTTCATACTCGAAGTTATTTATTATTATTTTCAATTTACTTCTATTTCTTTTCAATTCATTCTTAATTTATTCAAATTTTCTATAATTATTTCGCTTACAAATTTACTTCCTTTTAACTTCCTTTCAACAATCCAATTCATATATTTTGGTAATTCATTACCCGAATATCAAATCAAACCATACATTCAAAATTTCCAATATAGCTCATCATAGGATATCAAATAATAAAAACAGAGAATATTGAATAATTTAAATAAATGTGAGGGGTCCAGTTGGATCCCTCCAACCCGTTTCCCTGCATCCACAGATGTTAGCACAACATAATATCCATTCCAAAATATACCAGACTAAAGCACATCAATCAATTCAACCATTCAAGCAATTATTTAAATTTAATCATTTAAATTTAAATTATACTGAGTGAGATTAACTCACCTTTGATTTTAGTTTTACAATCCATCCAAATTAGCTTGCTTCCTTCGCCATTTTGACCTTGTATAAATTTTAAATGATTTTTATCAATATTCGAACAAATCGATCATTTATATTCCCATTTATGAATTTATTAACGTTTGAACTAATCAACTGCCACTTAATAAATTTATTTAACCAATAATTTAATTCATTAATAATTTATTTTTAACTGATAATAAATTTATAACAGGGTGTTACACTTACATGTGACAGGTCTAGATCAAAATATACTGTGACAACCCAACTAGATTATTAACTCATTCCAACTGGAGTTTCCACAGCCTTAAATATAAATTTATAAATTCTCTGACCGTGATCCAATAAATAAATCCTAATTTATCTTTTTTTTCAAAAAGTATTAAATTATCAGTTTATTTGCTTATTTAATTTCCGAATTCCATTCCAGACTAACCTTAAATTCTCAGACATCCTAATTTATTAAAATTGTCCAGAACTTATCTTACCGTAATATACAATGTTTTATTCAAAGTTAACTATATATAAAAAAAAATCGAACAGAGTCTACCTCGCAGTATCAAAGTCCAGATCCACCCGTACGAGGCTCAGTGACGATAGCCATCTCACTAACCCTATACATGATTGCCATCTTGTCGCCTTGAAGTGTCTCGCAGCCGCAACTCCCAATCCAAGCCCTGCCCCTCGACCTTTCTCCCCCCCATGCGATTCGACTACGCCTTCACTTCCAGAGATCGAACCCTAGTCACAAGCCGACCACAACTTCCAGGTGATGAAGCTCGAACATAGCCTTCGATTGAACGCGATCCCCCCTTGACCCTACTCGTGAATGCGCACGGTGGTTCCATCGTCTGGTCGCGTCCTCAACCTCACTTCGACTTCCTATCTCGCGATCGAGAACCGTTCGCGATCGATTTCGAAATCGATTTTGTTATTTTTTTTTCGTATTCGGCTTACTGATTTGAAGTAATGGCTTCGGCCATTGTTCACTGTTTATACAATTTTTTTTTTTTAAAAACTGCGTGGTTAAGGGATTGCAAAGAGAAAAAGGGGTTTCGGCTTTTATGGTTGCTCTTTCCTTCATTATACACGGCCTATAGCTTCCCTAAGAAGCTTTCTTTATTTATCTATTAAATATATATTGTTTTCGATTTTTAATTTTCAAAAGAAATTGAACTTGCCTGTCCTTCCTTTTAGAAGAGAAAGGGAAACAGGGTTTTAAGTTAAAAGAAGTGGCGTAAAAGGAAAGCTTGACTAAGTAAATTTCATTAAATTATTATCAATTAAATTTTCAGCGCGTTATTATATCATACACTCACACACTAACTCCGATCAATACGCAACTTGAAATCCGATAATAATTCAATATTACGGACTCAATGGAACCAGTTTCGTCTAATTCCGAGACTGTGCCTCGGAAGGTTATTTTTAAAATTCAATTCAAACAATTAAATTTCAAAAACTGAACAAATAACTGTTAAATTCAAATTTTAAAACTTCTATTATCTTCAGTACTATCAATACAAATTTTACAAGCCTTCAAATTATTTTTAATATGCTTAAAACTCTAGATTCCATATTTTATTCAATTCAAATTAGTTAATTCAACAATTTAATTGTCAAATAAATTATGATATTCGTAATTTAAGCCGATAATTAACTTTTAAATATTTAAAATCAATTAAATACTCTGATTTTAAATGCTTGAAAATTACGGGTCGTCACAGAGAATATGGTTGCTGATGTATTAAGTAGGAGGAATGCCAGCTTGGGACTATGTTTTCGATCAAGATGTGAGCTATTGCCAGAGATATTAGCGACTTGACCGTCAGGCCTACTCTAATTGAGTATATCGATACTAGTGAGAGGCATGATGCCAGATTAACTGAGATGATTGCTAATCGAAGATGGGGTAGTGTCTAAAGAGATGAAACAATACAGACACAACCAAGATGATTGGCTCTGCAAATATGGTAGATTGTTTGTTACTGATGTCAATGAGTTAAGGGGTGAGGTGCTATAGGAGTGCCATCATTCAAGATTGACTATCCGTCCCCGCGGTAATAAGATGTACCATGATATGAAGCAAACCTATTTTTGGGCAAGGATGAAGAAAGATGTTGGAACATACATCTCAAAGTGCATGAACTGCCTGTTGGTTAAGGCAGAGCAGAAGAAGCCTGGTGGTTTGATGCAATCACTAGAAGGTCCCAATGAAAGTTGGAATTAGTTTCGATTGATTTCGTCGGTGGACTATTAACGACTAGAGCAAGGTATGATACATTTGGGTCATAGTCGATCGATTGACCAAGAGTGCCAAATTTATACCCATCAAGTCAAGTATAGTGGCAGTTAAACTACCCGAATTGTCTATGAAATGAATAGTACTATTCCATGGTGTGGTGAAGAGCATTATAAGTGACCAAGACTCATTGTTCACTAGTCGTTTTTGAAAGAGCATGTATGAGACATTCAGAATAAAGCTGCATTTGAGTACAGTTTGTCATCTTAAAAATTGACAGTCAAATTAAAGAGTAAATCATATCATAGAAGATCTCTTGCAGGCTTGTATACTCAACTTTGGAGGCTTGTGGATTGATCACTTACATCTGGTTGAATTCACATACAACAATAGTTTTCAGTCCAGTATCGGCATGGCACCATTCGAAGCATAGTATGATCGACCGTGTAACGCTCCTTCATATTGGTGGGAAGCGGATGAAAGGTTGATACTTAGGGCCTAACATGATTAGAGAAACCTCAAAGAAGATTGAGATCGTTTGACAATGGATGAAAGCTGCTCAAGATAGACTGAAGAGCTATGCTGATAAGAGGCATAGAGATGTAGAGTTCTCTGTCGGCGATATAGTATTTGTCAAGATCTATTCATTGAAGATTGTAGTTCGGTTAGGCAATAACGAGTAGTTAGCATTGAGATTCATACTTCAGTTTTCAATATTAGAGAGGATTGAGAACCTTGCTTATATGGTCAACTTATCTCAAAGAATGGCGAGAGTGCACAATGAGTTCCATGTTTCTCACTTGTTGAAGTTTGTGCATGGCACAGGTGTAACTATCGCACTAGATCAACAAGATGATATCAAGATTGAACCAGAGGCTTCGAAACCTCATAGGCCTATTCGTATTGTCAAATGCGATACGAAATAGATTAGGAGAAGATGGTAGGGTTTGTGAAGGTTCAATGTAGTGAAAGCGAAAACAATTGCACTTAGGAGACCGAGTAGAGCATGAGGACAGCATATCTAGAGGTTTTTATTTGGTGAGACTTTCTATTTATAGCTTTTACATCTGCTTATGATATTATGAAGAATATTTTAGTGTAGTATCCCATACGCTAGGATATGCTTGGATGTTACCATTTTCTTTTGTTATTATGTATGCATGTTTGATGTGTGATGGTTATTTATACTTGTACATGATTGTTGGACGTGCAGAATAACCTTATTGATTTTGTTTTGGATTTTAGGGACAAAATTACTAAAGGGGGAAGAATGTAATGATCCTATTTTACACATTGGAGGATTGTAAAATAGTAAAATTATTTTTATTTAGGGTTGTATTATTATATAACTTTGGGGAATGACTACTAGAGACATTTTCCGTCCTTAGAATTTTTATCGAACGATTTTGACCTTGAAAATCCTGTATGCATACAATGATAGGAGACGAATTGAGTCTGAAACCACTTCAATTAGATTAGAATGATGATTTCTCTTTTTGTCTAGTGGTCGTAATTGGAAAACGGTCATAACATTTAAGGGTGATGACTGTTTGAATTTTCACTTGATTTTGAATGGCTTAATGGGTAATTAGTAAGTTAACGGTTAGGCCTAAAGCTCATTTTGGAATTAGCATCGTTATAGGGCTGATGGGACTTCTCTCCATTATTGCGCACTTCACAAAATAGAGAGAAAACCTCTATTAACCTCTTCTAAACCAAGAAGCTATCATAAACCCTATTTTAACCGGCCAAATTTTCTCACTAAGGAGAAGCGAAGATAACATTTGAATTTATAAATTTGTTGTTTGAGATCACTTGGAGTTGTTGCTCATCTCGAGAATTATGGACTTTTGGGTTTACTTTGGATTTAGGTAAGTGGTTAGGACCTCTCACTTACTAGTTAGTCATAATACACCTTAAAATGATGTATTAAATAATTTTTGTATCCTAAAACATGTTTTAAACCTTAACTAATCTTATATGTTAACTTCAAATGATTTGAAAAAGATTTGTGAATTTTTTTTCCTATGGATCTTCCTTGTTCTTATAGTTATCTAGTTTCTACCCTTACATTTATACTTCACTTTGATGTGTATGTATGGATGTATGCTTATTAGGATATATTATATATAATGATTGCTTGAATGTATGATGTTTGTTCGGTTAAAATGCCGATCGAATGGAGATTTAGAATTAGGAACAAAGTCATGGATCGATGATGATTCTTGAAGGCGACTTTACCTAAGTTTGGTGTGATCCACGTAGGGCAACAAGGAAGGCATCACAAGGCTATATTCAAAGTTTTAAATCGTTTGGATTTTGTTTGTTGGAGTTATGATCAATTGAAGATGGGTCGATGGTTATTCGACGGCTTTGGATCAGTTGAGGTTGGCTTCGAGGCATTCTCAAGTCATGGGAAGGGTCACTTAGATTTTATGGTGGCATGCTTCAGAGTCGCTGAGTACATGCATGGGTTTTGTGTAAAGGAGTGAAGAAATTGGCTAAGTGATGGATCGGTACTGAAGCATGAAGTGGCAAATTTGGGAAGATCTTTGGGTATTGGAGTTGTGTGGATCAGTGGCCAAGTATCCATCGATTGAGCATGAATCTGGATAACTCAAGTCGATTGTGCTTGGATTTAGGTTGCTGATTGTAACATCCCCTATTTTGAAGCCCGAAACTAAATGCTATAGATGTTGCAGTCATCCATAGTTATTAATTTCCGATGAAAAAATCCAGTTATGTTAATCGTTTTGATAATAACAGAAACATGTGAATATGAAAAATTCAACACAATTTTTTTAAAAAAAATCTCATTTTGTTTCACAATAAGATATCAATTTCATTACATAATCCCAATTTGCAAATCACTTTCAAAGAAAATATAATTATTACAACATATTCCAAGAGCGACATAGGAAGATGTCTCCTTAGATGATCAGAGTCAAATATCTGGCATTTAATACAACTTTCCATTACAATACAAAAGAAAAATCAAAACACAACGAAAATAGATATATATCGCTTCTACTAGCTAGATTGCTTCATGCTCATCTTCGAAAGCTTATTCGTCTAAAGAGAACTTGAAAATCCCTTACTTTCAACTTACTCAAATATGTACCTAGAAGTTTAAGGGGAAACAAAAACATCGGGTTGGACAAAAAGTCTGGTGTGAATAATAATCTACCATCTTAACTAATAGATATCTAGTGGGACCACACCACTATGTGGAACGTGTTTTCCCTCACTAGTACCCAATTAAACATCTTAACCATATACTGTGCTTCTGCATCCACATTGGTTATAACAAAATAACATAATCATATGTAAACTTTCATATATAAACCGAATTACCCATCCCCCATTTATTAGACTACCCATCTAAGTTCTTATTGATTACCTGTCTTATATTCATATAGATTACCCATCCTACATATTAGTTAACTTAAACTAATATGGACTATCCATCTCATATTTTATCATTTAAACCGATGCAAACTATCCATCTCACATATCATAGTTTTCTTAGGATGACTATGAACCCTTAAATTAACCAATTAGAGACTACCCATCTCCAATATGATGTAGACTATCCATCATACATCCCATAGTTTTCCTAAGATGACTATAAACCCATCACTTGGTCAATTAATTCATGTTATCCACATGTTTCTATTTATCCCCTGGTACCCACACGTTTTACTTTACTCCATGGTACCAGATGTTCAACATTAATCCATGTTATCCACATATTCAATGTTAATCCATGCTATTCACATGTTCAACATTAATCTATGCTATCCATATGCATAACTTATTTCTATTGGTGTCCCCAGTTAAGTTATTTCTCCTCGGTTATTTGAATTTCATGGTAACATACATACATTGGTAACCCAAAAGATTTCATGTCAAGATCATTAAGATATATATTAGTTTTCCTAAGGTCGGAAGTTCAAATTGTACAACAAATGGCTCTCCGCCATTTATAAGCTTGATGTGTATTAGCATCGACATCCGCAATTAAAGTCCTTGCTATCATTTTCTTAATGATGCTTAACCCATGTTTAAACAAGGAAATCATATCTTTGTATTTTCGAAGTCTAATGTCATTTGTAAAACTCGTTTTATATTGCCATGTACATGATTGAAAATGATATAAGGTTTATTTCTTTCAAAACTTATTAGTTCAATCATCGTCGACATCATATCATGTCGACATCAATACTTAAGGCTCTCCACCTCTATCTAAAGCTTTAAAACAACATATGCAGCATCATACGCCTCGATGACAATGAAGTCGTCAATCCTCATGATACGTAGATTATCCACCTATTTAAAAACTCGAAGGCTGGTTAAAATCATCATTAATAAGGCTCAATATCAATTTTAAAAGTGGCATAGAGAAACTCGATGACAAATTTAAAAGCGGCCTGTCTATACTCAATGACGATAAAAAGCATGGGTTAGACCCGATGGTCATTAGGTTGACGAAGCTAAAATTTGAGATTACTTATAAAAATAGAGTGATGTCAAAGCTATAAAGGTTGGTGATTCATAAAACATACGCGGAAACAAGCCTTTTAGTATAAAAATCGGTATGTATAAACATCGACATGCGTATGTCAAGCCCCACCTCTTTGTCTTTGTTACTGTGACCTCGATGAGGTTCAAAACCAATCCATTTTGTGCCAAACTCATTGAGATCGTACGTATGGTTTTTTTTCCGCGTAAACGACACTAATATTTGGTGAGCTGTGGCTCGCATAGCCAATATCGACATGGCAAAGTTGTAATCATTCTAAAAACTGTAAAATTGCTGCAAAAGGTTTCTTTTCACCAAACCTCTATAATTTACCAAAATCTCATTGGCTAATAAAAAATTATCAATTTCTTTACTGAAAAATTACCGACTCTATTTCCAAGATCCTAAAAAATTATTTCAAATAACTAATCAATAGCCAAAATTAATTAAATTTTTATATGCTTATTCTAGCATAAATAATTCTTCATGATTCAAAATCACATGGGAAAAATCCTAATAATTCACATTAATTTCAAAATTATATTTCTTTTGACATATTAATATTTGGGTCTAAAACCAACATTTAATTATCATTAATAAATTAAACCTGAATTTATGCGTATTTAACCTTAAGAAATTCATAAAAAAATCCTATCGCTTGGAAAATTCTCAAATTAAAAACCCACCTCCGGTATATTATTTCACATCACATATCTAAATCTTAAATCATCCAGAGGATAAAAACTTCGGATTTAACCCCAAAACCGAGTTAAATCATTTCTAATAAATTCCAAAAATTCCCATTAACAATGATTATTAGATCATAACTTGACCAAAAAACCACATAGGATTCGGGTACTACCCACAACCGAATCAAAAAAGAATTAAGATTTGTTAAGGGTTATTATTTACCTTAGATTAATGGTTGGAGTTCGAAATTTGGTGTTGCTTTGATTTCCTAAGATTGTTTCCCTTTGAATCTCTAGACTTTGACTTCCTTTCTATGACCGGCCTCTCATAGTTTTCTTTAGCTGTTTATTGAATGATGGAAAATGAGAACGAAATGAGGGGTAAGGGTTTAAGGCAAAGGTTTTAGGACTATTCCTAAGTTACCCCTCTCATTCATTCTCCTTTAGCTAAAATTTTTAAAACAACTTTACTTAGTTTATTAAGGCACGACCTAATTAAAGTGTCCATATCTCATTCTCCTTAATTATTCACATTATTCTATTTAATCTATCCAATTAAATGTTTTGAATAATGTTAACTAAAAATTAGAGATGTTACTTGCTCCTCTTCTAAAAAAATTCGTCCTTGAAATTTAGTAAGGACCACAAAACAAGCATAACAAACATGCAACCAAAGCTAGTATATCTTACCAGTCATAAAATCTATATAACAAATATAGAACATCCCTTACTACAGCTTAGGATAGGTATCCCTAATCCTGTCCATTAACTCCCAAGTACAATCTTTCTTGTTATCGCTCCACTAAACTTTCACCAACTTGACTTTCTTGTTCCTTAACTTCTTCTCATCTCTCGCTATAACTCGAACTAGTTGTCCAACAAAAGTCAGATCCGGTCCTACTGCTAAATCTTCCAATACAGTTAGAGTGATAGTAGTTTTTGGATATGCACATACTTCCAAAGATGACAAACATGAAAAACGTTATAAACACTTACCAAACTGCTTGGTAACTCTATTCGATATGCGAGCTTTCCAATCCTCTCTTTAACTGGGAATGGTCCAACATATCTTGGTGTCGTTTCCCTGACTTTCCAAAATGTACCATATCCTTCATTGATGTACTTTAATGAAAAATTTATCTCCAACTGAGAACTCTAGATCCTTACGCCTTATGTCTGTGTAACTTTTCTGTCTAGACCGAGCTTCTTTCATCCTAACTTGAATTAACTCAATTTTCTCTATTACTTATCTCACATGATCTGGATCTAAGACTAACCTGTCTCCAGTTTCCAACCAACATGCTGGCGACTTGCATAGCCTTCCATACAAAACTTTGAAAAGCGCCATTTCTATATTAGTATGATAACTATTATTATAGGAAACTCAACCAAGTGTAGGTGTTCTTTCCATGATCTAACAAAATATAATACGCAAGCTCTTAACAAATTCTAGAATACCTTATTGACTCTCTCAGTCTGTCCATCTGTCCGAGGATGATAAGTAGTACTCATCTTAAGATTGGTACCTAACACTTCCTATAGGCTCTTCAAGAACTTACTAGTAAACAGTGTATCTCTATCACTGAGTATACTACTAGGATCACATGCAGTCTAACTATGTTCTTCATAAACAACTTAGCTAAAACATATGCCATTTTAGTTGACTTAACGGTAATGAAATGGGCACTCTTGGTCAATCTATCCACTATTACCATATACTCTCATTTCCTCGATCGACCGTGGCAACCAATCAATAAAGTCCATAGATATCGAATCCCATTTCCAAACTGGTATATCTATAGGCTAAAGCAACCCACTTGGATTTTGTTGTTCAGCTTTTACTTGTTGGCAACTCAAACATTGATTTACCCATAAGCCAACACCCCGCTTCATACATTCCCGAAAGAAACATCTTTTCATATCCAGATAAATCTTGATTCACTTAGGATGAATCGTAAACTTCGATCGATGACATTTCCTAAGAACTTATTTCCTTAAGGTCCCACCATTCGAAACACACAACCATCCCTTCTTTCTCAACCATCTCTTCCAGTCAAGAATAAAATCTCTCTAATCATCAATCTCGGTTCCAATCTCAAGTCTTCTAATGTTTTTTCCAATAATGGATCATCTTTCTGCTTAAAGGCAATCCTTTCGATTAAAATTGGTCCAACTTCCAAACAGGATAACATGGCAGTTTTCTGACTAGAACTAGCAGTCGATCTTAACCACACACTACACATAGTCAATCCCTCAAGATCCTTCCATTCTTCCAACATAGCTAACACTATATTCTGATATTTTCTTCAAGGAGCATCTGATACTTATTTCCTTTTCTCGGTATATACTTTATACTGAAATAATAAGCTGCTAAAAACTCCATCCACCTCTACTGTCTCATATTCAACTCATTTTGAGAGAATAAATACCTTAAAGACTTATGAATCATGTACAACTCAAATATTTCTCCAAAAAGATAATGTCTCCATACTTTCAACATGAAGATCACCACTGCTAACTCTAAATCATGGATCAGATATCTTACTTTATGTTATCTGAGCCATCGAGAGGCGTAAGTAATTACTTTAATCTTCTACATCAACAAAGCTCCTAATCTAGTCTCACATGCATCTGTATATAGTAAACTTTATAGCACAACTAATATGGATGCATTGGTCAATTAATGCTTTAACTTAAGGAATGCTTCCTCGCATCTATCAGACCAAACAAATTTCACGTCCTTTCTAGTTAGCTTAATCAGAGGTGCTGCTATCCATGAAAAATCTTTGGTAAATCTCCAAAAATATCCATCCAATCCAAGAAAACTTCTTATCTTGGTCACTGTCTCAAGTCTCTTCCAACAATTAACCGCTTCAATCTTAGCTGGATCAACTGATAACCCTTCTACTGAGACTACATGGCTAAGAAACTTCTTTCTTCTAGAAATGACACAATGAAAACTTTTTTTCAACTGGTGCTGTCTCTGTCTAAAACTATTCTAAGATGAATCTCATGCTCTATTTCATCTTTAGAATATATCAAAATATCATTGACGAACTCCAATACGAACCTATCAAGTGTTCTTGGAAAATCCGGTTCATCAAATCTACGAAGAAAGCTGGCACATTAGTTAAACCTAATGGCATTACTAACCACTTGTACGTACCATATCTCGTTCGAAATGCCTTCAAGGGAATACTGTCCTCCTCCACTCTTAGCTGATGGAACCCTATCACCAAATACAATTGGGAAAACACTCTGGGTCCATCCAACTGATCGAATAAGTCATTGATTCTCACAAAGGTACCTATTCTTAATCGTCTTCTCATTCTACTTATAATAGTCAATACACAACCTTAATGACTCATCCAATTTCTTCACGGACACTGCGATCTCTCCCCAAGGAGAACTGATTGGTTAAATAAACCTCTTTCCTTCTAAGTCTACAGCTGCACCTTTAACTCCTTCATCTCGGTAGGTGTCATCCGCTAAATGATCTGCTTACGGGTTATACTCCTGGAACTAAATCTATTAGAAACTCGATTACTCATGTTGGTGGTAGTCCTGCGACCTACTCAAAAACATCAGAAAACTCTCTTGCTAATAAAACACGATTCATATCTTCTTCTGCTTCTATAGCATTCAGCAAGGCACTAATTCCTGGACTCGAATTCTCGACTGAGTATATTATTCGGTCACTACTACTAGGATGTCTCGTTGATATTTACCTATCCTGCAAAATATCCTAGCATCATATCTATCAAAATAATATGTATCCAATATGATCCCGAAGCCTACGAAATCAAAGACATACAAATTGCATGCAAACTTATGACCTAACAAATCAAGTTCGAACCGATCACATCTCATCCCCAGAGTTGCATACCCTTCTATCAGATTCGCAACCCTTAAGGAAATGACAAGGTATGATGGTTCTAAGCATAACTTATCTACCAAACACTGGGATATAAATGAATGCGATGCACCAATATCAAAAAGTATCCTAACCGGTATACTATGGTTCATAAGCATACCTTCCATCACATATTTTCCCTTCTTAGCTGCTATTGGTCTGAGAATGATGGTTCCAAAGCATAGACTTTATCCCTCTCAGCCTGGCTGCTTTCAGACACTTGTTCTTCTAATGCCCCACTTGGTCACGATTAAAGCACTTCACATTATGCTTCCCCACAACAACCTTTCCATCACTTGAGCGACACTCATTAGCACAGTGCCCTTTCTTATTGCACTTACAATAGACAATATATGCCCTTTCTTAGCTGCTCCTCATTTTCGAGCACACATTCTTAAAGAATTTCCACTTCTTATTCCGGATTACCAAGTGTCCGTTGACTTCTCCTTCCCGAAGGTAGAAAACATTTCTTCGTTTCTAATCGCCATCTCCACTACACATTTGATGGATCTCAGAGATGTGGCATGGTTGCCCTATCGATTTTCGGCTTCAATCCCTAAATAAATTTTTTATTCCTCTTAATGACAATGTCCACAGTGGCACATCCATACCTACACATCTCATCAACCTTTGCAGAATACTCCAACACTGACATCTCCCCTACTCCAAATCCATAAATTTCCTAGGCAAAGCGGACTTAGCTACCTCGAACAAAAATCTCTCCTCGAATCTCCTTTGGAAATCTACCCAAGTTAACTCTTCCTCTGGCACATCCATGATAATTTCATTCCACCAGAAGAATGCTGCACCTTGCAATTGCCTTGAAGCCAATCTTCTCTTCTGTTCATGTTCTGAACCAAGATCAGCGAAAATTCTCTCACAATGAAAAAGCCAATTTTCCACCTCTACTACGTCCTCTGTTCTAAGAAAAGGCTTTCCTCCAAGACTGGTATAGTCTCTGCTCAGCTTGGCATAATTATTGCCAACTAGAGCCACGACATTTCCTCCTGCTGCAGCTGCAGCTGCTCCAGCTTGCATCACATTAACGAAGAACTGATACATCATTGCCATATATACTAGTGGAGTTCCAACACCTATGTTGGCATTTGCGTTTTGATTAGTGTTTGCCTATTGACCTTGGTTTCTCCTGGTATTGCGTCGAGCATTTTAGTTAGTTGTGGTGTTTCCTTCACCTAGATTCCCTCATCTGTTTTCTACTTTCATACCCTTCTTTCTTGTAAATCTGCATACAATCCTTAATAAGATGTAGAAGAAAGGTCTAAGAAAGAGGGGAATACATACCTATATATAACAAAATACAAGTATGTCATTATACCGTTATACCAACCCTAATCTTATTCTCTAATTCATTGGATTATGTTTTCAAAATATTTTAGGTTTAAATTCCTTTTAAGTTTACATAAACATGTACTCTAATACCAAACTATAACATCCCCAATTTCGAGGGCCGAAACTAAGTGCTACAGATGCTGCAGTCATGCATAGTTATTAATTTCCGGTGACAAAGTGCAGCCATGTTAATTATTTTGATAATAACAGAAACATGTGAATATGGAAAATTCAACACAGTTTTAAAATAAATATTCTTATTCCATTTCACAATATGATTTCAGTTTCATTACATAATCCCAACTCGCAAAGCACATTCAGATAAAATATAATTATTACAACATATTCCAAGAGCGATATATGAAGATGCCCTTTGGATGATCATAGTCAAATATTAGCATTTAGTACAGCTTGCCATTACAACACAAAAGCATAATCAAAACACAATGGAAATAGATATATATATATATATATATATATAGCTCCTACTAGCTAGATTGCCTCCAACTCATCTCTAGAAGCTTATTCGTCTAAAGAGAACCTTAAAAGCCCTTACTCTCAACCTACTCAAATGAGTACCAGAGAGTTTAAGGGGAAACAGAATTTTGGGTCAGATAAAAAGTCTGGTGTGAATAATAATCCACCATCTCAACTAGTGAGACCACACCGCTATGAGAAACAGGTTTCCCCTCATGTAGTACCAAAATTGAACACTTAACCATGTACTTTGCTCCCGCCCATAATGGTTAGAACAAAATAACATAATCGTACGTAACATTTTCATATACATACTGGATTACCCATCCCTCATATATTAGACTACCCATCTAAATTCTTATTGACTACCCATCTTATATTCATGTAGACTACCCATCCCACATTTTATTTTACTTAAACAATTATGGACTATCCATCTCACATTTTGTCTTCTAAACTGATGCGGACTATCCATATCACATCTCATACTTTTCCTTGGATGACTATGAACCCATCGTTTGGCTATTTAATTCATGTTATCCACATGTTTATATTTATCCCATGTTACCCGCATATTTAACTTTACTCCACGTTACCCACATGTTCAACATTAATCCATGTTATCCACATATTCAACAATAATCCATGCTATCCATATGTTCAATATTAATCCATGCTATCCTGATGTGCACGTAAATGTGCATATATTTGCATCCATATTTTATCTATTTTTATTTAAATAAATGTCATATTTGGGCATTTGAAAATGTGTAAATCAAAATTCAATTATTGTCAAATCATCATATATTTATCTTCATTCAGGGGTAAAATGGTTATTTCTGTGCATGTGTCAATTTGAGAATTTTTACTTGGACATTTTTTATGATTTTTATAGGAATTTGGATGCATATGGAAGAGGCTTTTATGAAGATATATGCATGCACGTGGAAATACAAAGGAATGAAGAGGAAATAATTCATGCTCATGATCATGGAGGACCCCACCCGCTTACCTAAATCTACAATTAGAAACTAATGGACAACTAAGTGGAGGTTAAAGCTTCATGCACATTTAACGATGGATTAATTAGTGGCTAATGGTTACTTGGTGACCACACTTCCTAAAGGGCATTTTGAAATGCACCCTAAATTGAATTAGGGTTTAATGCATGTATAAATCGCCCTCTATAGTATATGTAAAGGATCTTCTACTCTCTTATTTTACTTAGGAAAATTAACAAGCAAGTTGTAAACAAAATGTTTCATGAAATAAAAATGGCTTCCTAGCCTCTTTATTTTCTCTTTTCTACTTATTTTTATTTACTTTATGTTAATGTTTATTTCTATGCTTTCTCTCATTTCATATTTATAGCTTAGATTTACATTCATGTAAGTAGTGTAGCTTAAATTTTTATGCAAGTAGCTAGTAGTTAATCTCTTTTTCTTCCTTTGCTTAGTTTTATTTCTTTGCTTTTTAATGTTGAAATTTACAAGTGTTGATTTGATAACACAAAGGAGTAGCTAAACCCTTCAATTTAGGGGCAATGAAGCTCTCTAACTTTATGTAGTTTCAACATTTCTATGATTTACGATCTCTTTTATTTGTGCTTCATGAGGGTAGATTTTGATGTAAGTTTATACAAGTGGGTTTCATAGCTTATGTTGCATTTGCAAATGAGCTATTCTTATTCAACATAAACACAATTTACATCATCATTTGCTAACTGATTTTTTATTTTGAAATGAAAGCAAATAAAATAAAATTTAGTGACCAATATTACTAATTACAATAGTAAATAGATCATACTTAAAATAGATTTTGCTTTGGCTTCATTTTCATGAGATTTTATAAGTGGTTTATTTGTTGTATTATAGTTTAATGGTTTAAGTTCGTTAATTAATAACATAAATAAACCATACTTATGATAATGCAATAATTTTTTCACTTAATATCGAAACTAGAGATCATAAATTATTTGTTTGTTGATTTACAAAATCATGAGAGTGGATTTGCCTCTAAATTGTTCTCTAATCTTATAGTTTTTATCTCATTTTAATTCTAGTTTTAGCTTCATTTTAATTGTAGTTAACAATTTCCTCTCTATTTGGTATAATTTGATTGAATTGATTTTTAAAATATAACAATTCCCTATGGATCGACCCGTACTCTCCACACACTAACTTTTGCATGCCGTGCGCTTACGGTTATTTTAATTTGAAATTTATCGATGATTTTCTAAACCGATCGAAAATTTGTTATTAAAATTTTTTTTGGCACCGTTGTTGGGGAGTTAGTTTTTATTTTAGTTTTCTAATCTTCGAATTATTTGTTGTTTTATTTTTGTGTGTTTTTATTTTTGTGTGTATTTGCGTTTAATTTTTTTTGTATGTGTGATTTTTGTTTGCATTTTCCTTATGTGCTTGTTTTCTTTTCATTTTATTTCATTTTCATTCATATTTACAATTTCAGTTTTGAATCTACAATTTTACATTTACAATTTTATATACTAATTTTTTTTACTGCTACTGTGCACTCCTCTCCACAACAGTGCCTCAACCCACTTTCAACTTCCTCTATTCATTTACTAACCCTATCAACAAACTCCACTGCTTGCCTCACAGTTCACTGTCATATACAACCTCTCCATTTCATAAACTCTCCACATTCTACCCAAACTTCCCCTTCCAGCAACAATATAAAAACTTTGCCATCATCCTCTAACCAACTTCAGACAACAAGGACACACCATCCACCTCTGCTAACCACCATATAACCATCCCATACTGTCAACTGTAACTATCACAAACTTCACAACCACTTGCAACAACTTCGACAATAATTCTACAAATTCACTTCTGCCTTCACACTTCAAATCCCATTACCGCTCCTTCACACTGGTTCACTGTACCCCCTTTGTTCTACCTATACATTAGTGCACGAACCAAACCAACTACCCAACTCCTTACCAACAAACAGTTCATACACCACCCCTCTGCCCATCCCTCTATAGTAATACAACACATACATTTCCATTACAAACTCCTCATCAAAGTTCAATCACCACAGAACAATCATTTGCTGCCTGTCCATTGCTTCACTCTTCCTCACACCAGTGCACTGATCATCCACAAATTTCAAAACATTCACCACTATACCACTTACCATATCCAACATTCTACTACCAGACCACTTCCTTGCCTGACCATATCTCTGCCACTTCAAATTCACCATCTCAAACAACAACTTCATCTCCCACACAAAACTACAGCAAACAAACTCCACGACCATAAGCTTCGCATTACCAAAACATCTCTACACTGACATACCTCCCTCTTCACCACAAAATATCACTTCAGACCCTATAACATCCAAACTGTCAACATTCAACTGCAGACATGCACAGTTTTCAAACGTCTGGATGCACTAGCCAAACGTTTGAAAAATCCCTTTGGAACAACAAAACAGACAGGATCAGACGTCTGGTTAATGCACTCAGACATCTGAAAGACTACTATATACAAAAAATATATAGAGTCAGATGTCTAATACAAATACCAGGCGTCTGATTTCAAACTTGAAATTTAAATTCAAATTTCAACTGCCACATTTGAATAGACATCTTCGCTTCTCTTCGCTGCAACTCTTCATTATCATCAGAAGCAACTGTAGAGCACTTGTTAATGGATGCCACTGCTCAAGGAATCTCTCTACCACTATATATATATCATCAAGAATCAAAGAGAACACTTACCTTACTTTCTTGTACTCTTTACTTTCATATTCTGTTATATTCTTGGTCTTTAGCAATCTGTACTTTTATTTCATTCTTCCATATATTCAGTTCTACTCAATCAATACTCTCTAGATATATATTGGAAGCATTTGTACTTAGTAGTCAATATTCGTGTTATAGAACACATACTTGACAAGAACAAGTTATTGTAACCAAGCCTATTCCTCCGGGAGAAGTGATTGTGTTTGATAGTCGAATTCTGAAAGGGAGCTTGGGGACTGGACGTAGGACGGGAGGTCCGAACCAGTATAAAATCCTAGTGTGCTGTGATGACCCGCCCTTCTACTACCAGAAAGACGTATCATCATTAAGAAAGAAAGGGATAGAAATAGAAAAGAAAGAGAAAGAAAGAACAACAACATCAGAATCTCACAGCGGAACTGAACAAAATATAATATATCACTTAGATAATACATAGTTTGTACATATATCAAAGTTATCCAATATCAATACATATGACAATCATACATACATCACATACTAGACAGTTATAAACACCTGTCCAGTTAGTACAACTCAATATAATACAACTTAGAGATACCCACACAGCGGAACTATATGTATATCTACAACGCTGAAGCCTCCTGCTCCGTTGCTCCTCCAGAATTCATCAAAGCTAACCTGAATCCCTTGACTACCCGTAAAAATTTGGGTACCCGAGAGTTTATGAAAAACAAAAATAAACTCCGGGTCAGACATGGGTCTGGTATGAGTAAACGGTTTAAAGTTGTTTAACTTTGAAAACATTTGAAAATAAAGGTATCACGTAAGACTCCCCACAAATAAATATGGGTGAGTTTTTACCTTACGCTAACCAAAACATTTCATAGGAAATCCAGTGATATTATAATAGTGTCTAGGGTTTTCAAGTAAAATACAGAATAGCTGAAATGCTTACATCTCACATTTCAACATAGTTGGGCACAATCAAATCGTACGACGCTTATTGGAAATTGAATCCCATACAATGGCAGGGCTACCGGGGTACCGCCCGTCACAGTACGGGGCCTAGATCACCATACCGAGGATTACTCCCTTCATCCCCTGCAACACAAGGCCGGAACCATTCCTTACTGAACAGTCCCGAACAAGATAAACCCCGCGGTTCTAGCTAGCAAACCGCCCACACAGCCGAAATATAAAAGGGACATCTAGACAGAGGAAATATCTTGTCCTGCTTGGGCATGACCCACCTAACCTTGCTGCACATCCCCTGTTTTAGCCATTCCCGGTTGATGAGGCTTGAGGCTGCGATTACCTTTAAAGAACATATTACTTAGAATGCTCATTGTCCGCCTGACGATGTGTTGAAAGCATTCAATCCATACAAGTTCGTTCCGGGTTCGAACGAAACCGAAGGCATTATCTTGTCACACTCATTTCGGAATCACCCTCAGAGTCAACGACGATAACCCTTGCATTCTGAAAACTCCATCAGAACACGACCTAACGTTTAAATTGGATTGATGTGGTTTTCGGAGAATCAAATTTGATTCTTCCGATCCCGGTCTCATCGAATCCAACCGCCATTTTAAGGGACAGGTCGTCTATTTAACTTACACAGTTTTAAAATAGATTAAATTCAACAATTGAATTATCATAGCATTTATCACAGATAAAACATATACAAGCATCATAGATACAACACAGCATATCACAGAGTAACGTAGAATATCATCACATAAATTTCACAAGCAGATATTCTACTCAACCATCCAAAAACAATCACCCTTAAATCTTATTTGTAATTAATTCAATTTAGAATTAATTACCCGAGAGTTAATCTCTTAACTCTATTTAATTAATCATTAATTAATAATTAATTTACTATTTCATTTCAAGTCATCTAATTGATGACTTTCTTAATTTATTATTAAGTCTTAATTTTATTTCACACCATTAAATAATTACTTTGTTAAGCAAGTTACATAACGTTAATTACCCTTTCTTCAATCATAAATCAATAACCTTAATTTTTCTTTAATAAACTTAATTGGCCAGATGTTAATTACTACTTTCTATATTAATCATTATTAACCCAATCATAACTTAAATAATTGATTACAAATTCATTTATTAATTATAATCCACCACTAATTATAATCAAATTCATTATTCTTAATTTCTTCTTAAAAATAAACAATTTATATTTATTTCTCAACTTAGTGGTCCTGTTAACAAAAATCTTCTTAAGATTTGAAATCAATATGTTTCTAATTACAAATTTGTATTAATAAGATTTATACTTATCTTATGTTACTTACCTAATTTGAATAATTATGAGCTTAAACACATTTAAGTATTAGTTAAAGTAATTAACTTGTCTCTGAGTTTTGGCTTAAACTGTTAGCTACTACCCAGATTTAGGTGTTTAAAATCAAATGAAAAATTATAGGAAAACAATCCTACTCAATTTCAAAATCACTGCAAAATTGCAGTTTACCCCAACTCCAATAACCCAAGACCCTCCCTGCTCTATACTCGGGTATAACTTCGAGTGCTTCCCGCTTCTTCCTGAGTTCCCCCCCTGAAACCCATCCTTCTTCTTCTCTCTCTCTCTCTCTTTTTTTTTTACTTCCAGCAAGTTTGTTTTTAAAACATAGGAATAAATTATCACTAGGCTTCTCTCTCGCGCTCAACTCGAGTTAAACTCGAAGAAAATCAGGCGTCGACTCGAGTACATCACGTAACAACGGCCCACGACAACACTGACACGACAACCACCGCTCCAACGCCATCGTGCACATGCACGGCAGCACGACACACCACCTGCGGAAGCCATTCTGCCCAACAAACCCCAAATCTCGTGACAACACGAGATCTAAACCCTAAACATTCCCAAACACCCGAAATCAAAATAATGCCTTTTGCTCGAAAACCAAACTCACATCTGACAAAACAAACGGCTTCACCACCGCATCACCATCCACCGACAGTGCCCAAGAATTTACCCATACGACGTCATCACGTTAAACCACCATTCCACAAGATCTCGAGCCACTCGATCGCACGTAGGTACCGTACGCGTTTGTTTTACAGAGAAGAACGAACTCCCTGCATAAACCTACTTCAGTCACGTACTCAATTTCCACTCGATAGAAATATTAATTCGTATTTTTCCCGAGTTAATTGATGTATAAACTTGCTTCAGTCCAAGTTTCATTATTTATCATTGATTAAATCTTGAGAAATTGATAAGATTGAAATCTTTATTTTCATACGTACTGCTCTTGAACTAGCAATATAAAATTCTCATTTTCATTTTAAAAATCATAAATTTCATCAAACTTTCAATTTATAAACCTGGATTAGATTTTTATAGCAGTTGAATTTTATCAATTTATCTTTTGTTTTCTTGTAAAACTGTTTTACAGTAGGAATGCTTCTTCATTAGCATAATTAAATCAACATCTACTTGCTTGAAGCTTCAACATCTTGTTTTGATAAAACAATATGAAAATCTACCATGATTCAGTTGAAAGCAAGAATTTGATTTTTGAATGGAATCAACCCAGATGCATACACAGTGAAGCACAATATACAGATTCATGTTCAAGATCAAACAGAGACAAATACCTAAAAAAAAACATTTTACTGCATTTAAACTTAAACACAAGGCTTTAGATTTCGTTTACTCACCAAGATTGCAGTTGAAACTTGAAACAGAGGCTAGTAATAGAAGTCTGTAGCCTGAAGTTTTGAATTCTGTAACTTTCTCTGCCTCCTGACTTTATTTGAATATGAAATTTGTTTATTTATTTTTTTCTTTTGCTTTATCAGGTTTTGCTTAAGGAATGGACTAAATAGAATGATAACATATCTATATATAGCTTTGAATCATACAGTCTTCTTCAATAAGCTTTACTAATAAAATATCTTGCTTTATTTTATTATGTACTAAAACCTGAGATGGATCAAAAATTTCGGCTAGAAGATTGTATTTGACTGATTGTATGCTAATTAATGTTTGTGTCTTTGAATTAGTATGCACTAATTAATATTGGCTGACACAAATATTAGATACAAAGATATTGCAGGCTTTGTTTGTACTTGTATGTTTCATATGTGTTCACACCAATTAGTATTTACTGACCATAAATATATTGTACAAGATATTTCAGGTTTTGTTTTTATTATACTTTAAAGTGAACACTTTGTTTTATTAGTTCGGTCAATATGTTTTGTAAGACACAGGTTTGATATGCAGATAGTTGTAACTTGTACAAGACAATGATCTGTTCTATTTATATTGAAGTAAAACCTTTGTTTTCTTATACACATAAACCTCAGCATCATATATGTTTAGTACAGAATATGTTACAAGTTATCCCCTCCTTCTTATGCATTGACATGTTCACATGATATTTAAAAGTTCTATGTTGTACAATTAAAATTTATAGGTTTGTCTTGACTTTATTGATTGTAATTTATTTGCACTTTAGTTTTCCAAGCATTTGATTCATAATATTTTATATGTAAATTTATATTCCTAGTTATAACTTATATTTGTATATTTATATCTTAATTATATTTTATATTTTAAAATTTATGGTTTATACTTATGTTTATAATTATGATTCATACTTGTTTTGGAAGTTTATGTTTATAATCAATTATATTGTTTTAAACTTATGTGTTAGATTTCCATGCTTATGTTAATATTACTATGTTTGTTAATTTTTAAACTTTATCATTTTAAAAACTAACATTGTATTCATATAAATTATCAAAAATAAAATATTGAATCTTTGATTTGATTTTATTAAATAAGACCGATTTTGTTTTAAAATGGTTTTGAAGTATTCTATTTAAATTTTCAAATCAAACTTTCTTTTATAAATTCATATATAATTGTTAAATATCCAAGATCTCATCATTTTAAACATTTAAAAGTTTGCATTTTATTTAAATTAGATTAAATATTCATTAAAATATGCTGTCAAAAATTCCGGGTTGTTACAGTCTTCCCCCCTTAAAAGAATTTCGTCCTCGAAATTTAAAACAACAATTAATTCAAAAGCTTATTATTAACAATCCAAACATCCATATCATTATATATTGACAACAACCAAACCGTCAATTTTAACAAACATCCCTAGTTATCTGAGCACAATTCCAGATAAGCTTTACTAAAATTATCGAGAGTTTGTCTCTCGATGATCAACAATCCGAACCGGATTCCTGACCGTAGTTAAATTTGATTCTACTTCCAAATTCCTGAATTACTAGTTTAACAACTAATGAGGAATCATGAACATATTTCCTTAGATGGGATATACAATACATTCCAGATATTCACTCTGGCAGTTCAATTCTAAAATCTTACAATATTAATTCTTTCCCAAATTTTATTGACTTCTTTACAGAATTTCAATATCTATTTTAATTAGGCCCGCACGATGTACATATACCATTCGTACGCAATATAAAATTTGATCGCTCGCTCGATCACACAATCTCACTTCCGAACTAGTATTGTCCACCCGACTTCCTAGTACGGACTCAGAACTGGTTTCTTGATCAGAAACTGTCATTCTCCTTGCATAGTCACAACTATGATAGAGAATTTCTAGAATCAATCAAAATCCAAATCCTTGGTTCGTCGTCGAAAATCGAGTGAAAAATCCTAACTCGGATCGATATAACTATCTCGAAATTCTGTGCTCGAATCTGGATCAATTTGTTATGCGAATAAAATAATATACGTTCATCCTACGTATTTATATCTCATTGATTGCCAACCATATCAATTTCTTTTATTCACATTATTTTTGATTCCATACACTTGGAATAATTTTTTCAAAATTTTACTTAAGAATTTCACCATTCATTTCTTAAGCTTAATATAAGCATTATATATACTTTTATATTATTACTATGCCACTTTAGCCTTTATATCTTCTTATTTAAATCTGAATTACCAATTCCATATGAATTCAATTTTCTTAACTCTGAAAATTGAACCTTTATTGTCTATCTCTATTTATACCTGATTCCTATTATTATTTTTAAATTAGTTTCATTTATTAGTTTACTTTAAATTTTCAATTTGAAATTGTTATGTTGTTAAAATTCTTTTTTTTTATAGTTTTCAAATTCTGAAAACTTTGACATATTCTCCATTACATATTTTCATAAGCACATATGTAAGGTTCCAATCCTCAACCCAATTAATCTAAATCAATTCTCAAACCATTCCCTTTTAATCAAAAGGAATTTACAACTTACTTGCTTATATAATCCATTTAAGCAAAACAAACTCTTATTCAAAATCATCCTATTTTGCTTCCAATAATTCATAGAATTTTATTCAATCTTATTTACTTCAAACAACCCATTTCCTATGAAACTCACAATATTATTGTGAATAAATAATCACTTAAGCTTTATAACAAGTCTTAAATTGATTTCAACTCAATTTACACTTGAGTCCATCTCAATTTTACACTTGACTCTACCACATTAAATTTTATCACAATCCTTTCATTGCATTTCCTTTCATTTCAATCAGGTTTGATTCCTAATCATTTCACTATTTACTTAATTCATTTATTTTCTTCAAACTGTTCCACCCAACAACTTAGATTTATTCTATTTCTCCAATTTCCATTCAAATCTTTTGATTTGATTTTTCCTTTAATCAAATCCCAACTAATTGCCTGATTAGTTTTTTTTTATCCGTTCTTAAATCTTAATTTACATTAATAACTCATTATTACATTTATTTATAAAAGGTCATTCAGTTTATTCGTGAATTAGATTTGTTTATAACTTATTCCAATTTTATTTTAATCCAATTCAGGACTTACTTGGTTTACAATTTACTTATTTACATAAGAATTTTATTCTATTCAAAATTATCAGTAACTCGATTGAATTCATTTAAATTCAATTTTTGTTTCTCAATATATGAGCTCAAAACTTATTTGTCTACTTAACAGCTTATATTACTCATTTGAGTCATTTCATCTTATAATCGCACTTCAGATTATATATATATAACACTTACTGTCTTAAGGTATAAATTCCCACCTCATGATTACAATCATTTTACCTTCAAACTTTATAGTCAATTAAGTTCACTTCGAACTTCAATTCCATTTAACTTATCTCAGGTTAACCTCTAATATGTTTCTTAGTTAAATTTTAATTCCGGGATTAAAAATTCCCAATTTCTTCTTATTAATATCAACTTTACTATATAGGTTTAATAGTTTATTTATTCAAACCCTTCACATTATTAAATAGAATTTTCTTAAAATTCAATTGCCCGGTTTTCATTTCCAAAACCAATTTGAAATGATAACTACACATACCTACTTGGTATATCAACTCAAATTTTCAACTTTCAAACACTTGTTTTCACCAAAACAAATTTTCTCCTTTTGAAAAAAATTAAAATAGCTTGCATACCCAACAACCCCAAACAATATCATAACCAACTATCCTGGCAGCAATCCATCACTTTAGAAACTCGAAAATGAATACTGATGATGTGGCCATCACCATTATTTTCCAGCGACTTGAAGTGAGTTCAGTGCTTTCTTACCTTCACAATTCCTTTCAAAACAATTTCCATTCAACAATATTTTCCAAAACAATATTACATTGTTTCCTTCAAATCTTTGGAAAAAACATTTCAAACATTCCCAAGATTTTTTTTTTATTCCCAAATCCTTTGTTTTAAATTTATTTAAACACCTTTCAAATTTCCGGGACTTAAATTATAGTTTAATCAGATTTCAGTTATATTCCTTTTTTTTTTAAAAATCATTTTTAAATAATTTTATTTGGTTATAAACCATTCACATTTAAATTTTTATTTGATTGTACTATTAACAATCAAACATCCAAACATATACAATATTTTTAGAAAAATATTTCTTTTATATCAAAATATAATTTTGGGTAAAATTATTTCATTCACCCACTTTGAAAAATCAATATTGTGTCGAATTTCTCTATTCAAGTGTTTAGAAACCCCTTCGATACAGTTTTCGAGGCTGTGCCGATGAAGGTTCATATACCACTCAATAAATCAATCAACGCAATATAAAACCATTTTATATCCACTAACAAATACGCGCTCATATCTATTAATACACTCAAACTCATTTTAGAGTTCTACTGACTCTATTATATGAGTAATTCCTACCAGAGCCAAGGTTATCACCAACCTACGCTCTGATACCAAATGTGATGACCCGCCCTTCTACTACCAGAAAGACGTATCATCATTAAGAAAGAAAGGGATAGAAATAGAAAAGAAAGAGAAAGAAAGAACAACAACATCAGAATCTCACAGCGGAACTGAACAAAATATAATATATCACTTAAATAATATATAGTTTGTACATATATCAAAGTTATCCAATATCAATACATATGACAATCATACATACATCACATACTAGACAGTTATAAACACCTGTCTAGTTAGTACAACTCAATACAATATAACTTAGAGATACCCACACAGCGGAACTATATGTATATCTACAACGCTGAAGCCTCCTGCTCCGTTGCTCCTCCAGAATTCGTCAAAGCTAACCCGAATCCCTTGACTACCCGTAAAAATTTGGGTACCCGAGAGTTTATGAAAAACAAAAATAAACTCCGGGTCAGACATGGGTCTGGTATGAGTAAACGGTTTAAAGTTGTTTAACTTTGAAAACATTTGAAAATAAAGGTATCACGTAAGACTCCCCACAAATAAATATGGGTAAGTTTCTACCTTACGCTAACCAAAACATTTCATAGGAAATCCAGTGATATTATAATAGTGTCTAGGGTTTTCAAGTAAAATACAGAAATAGCTGAAATGCTTACATCTCACATTTCAACATAGTTGGGCACAATCAAATCGTACGGCGCTTATTGGAAATTGGATCCCATACAATGGCAGGGCTACCGGGGTACCGCCCGTCACAGTACGGGGCCTAGATCACCGTACCGAGGATTACTCCCTTCATCCCCTGCAACATAAGGCCGGAACCATTCCTTACTGAACAGTCCTGAACAAGATAAACCCCGCGGTTCTAGCTAGCAAACCGCCCACACAGCCGAAATATAAAAGGGACATCTAGACAGGGGAAATATCTTGTCCTGCTTGGGCATGACCCACCTAACCTTGCTGCACATCCCCTGTTTTAGCCATTCCCGGTTGATGAGGCTTGAGGCTGCGATTACCTTTAAAGAACATATTACTTAGAATGCTCATTGTCCGCCTGACGATGTGTTGAAAGCATTCAATCCATACAAGTTCGTTCCGGGTTCGAACGAAACCGAAGGCATTATCTTGTCACACTCATTTTGGAATCACCCTCAGAGTCAACGACGATAACCCTTGCATTCTGAAAACTCCATCAGAATTCACGACCTAACGTTTAAATTGGATTGATGTGGTTTTCGGAGAATCAAATTTGATTCTTCCGATCCCGGTCTCATCGAATCCAACCGCCATTTTAAGGGCCAGGTTGTCTATTTAACTTACACAGTTTTAAAATAGATTAAATTCAACAATTGAATTATCATAGCATTTATCACAGGTAAAACATATACAAGCATCATAGATACAACACAGCATATCACAGAGTAACGTAGAATATCATCACATAAATTTCACAGGCAGATATTCTACTCAACCATCCAAAAACAATCACCCTTAAATCTTATTTGTAATTAATTCAATTTAGAATTAATTACCCGAGAGTTAATCTCTTAACTCTATTTAATTAATCATTAATTAATAATTAATTTACTATTTCATTTCAAGTCATCTAATTGATGACTTTCTTAATTTATTATTAAGTCTTAATTTTATTTCACACCATTAAATAATTACTTTGTTAAGCAAGTTACATAACGTTAATTACCCTTTCTTCAATCATAAATCAATAACCTTAATTGTTCTTTAATAAACTTAATTGGCCAGATGTTAATTACTACTTTCTATATTAATCATTATTAACCCATTCATAACTTAAATAATTGATTACAAATTCGTTTATTAATTATAATCCACCACTAATTATAATCAAATTCATTATTCTTAATTTCTTCTTAAAAATAAACAATTTATATTTATTTCTCAACTTAGTGGTCCTGTTAACAAAAATCTTCTTAAGATTTGAAATCAATTTGTTTCTAATTACAAATTTGTATTAATAAGATTTATACTTATCTTATGTTACTTACCTAATTTGAATAATTATGAGCTTAAATACATTTAAGTATTAGTTAAAGTAATTAACTTGTCTCTGAGTTTTGGCTTAAACTGTTAGCTACTACCCAGATTTACGGTGTTTAAAATCAAATGAAAAATTGTAGGAAAACAATCCTACTCAATTTCAAAATCACTGCAAAATTGCGGTTTACCCCAACTCCAATAACCCGAGACCCTCCCTGCTCTATACTCGGGTATAACTTCGAGTGCTTCCCGCTTCTTCCTGAGTTCCCCCCCGAAACCCATCCTTCTTCTTCTCTCTCTCTCTCTCTTTTTTTTAAAAAAAAAAAAACTTCCAGCAAGTTTGTTTTTAAAACATAGGAATAAATTATCACCAGGCTTCTCTCTCGCGCTCAACTCGAGTTAAACTCGAAGAAAATCAGGCGTCGACTCGAGCACATCACGTAACAACGGCCCACGACAACACTGACACGACAACCACCGCTCCAACGCCACCGTGCACATGCACGGCAGCACGACACGCCACCTGCGGAAGCCATTCTGCCCAACAAACCCCAAATCTCGTGATAACACGAGATCTAAACCCTAAACATTCCCAAACACCCGAAATCAAAATAATGCCTTTTGCTCGAAAACCAAACTCACATCTGACAAAACAAACGGCTTCACCACCGCATCACCATCCACCTACAGTGCCCAAGAATTTACCCATACGACGTCATCACGTTAAACCACCATTCCACAAGATCTCGAGCCACTCGATCGCACGTAGGTACCGTACGCGTTTGTTTTACAGAGAAGAACGAACTCCCTGCATAACCCTACTTCAGTCACGTACTCAATTTCCACTCGATAGAAAAATTAATTCGTATTTTTCCCGAGTTAATTGATGTATAAACTTGCTTCAGTCCAAGTTTCATTATTTATCATTGATTAAATCTTGAGAAATTGATAAGATTGAAATCTTTATTTTCATACGTACTGCTCTTGAACTAGCAATATAAAAATTCTCATTTTCATTTTAAAAATCATAAATTTCATCAAGCTTTCAATTTATAAACCTGGATTAGATTTTTATAGCAGTTGAATTTTATCAATGTATCTTTTGTTTTCTTGTAAAACTGTTTTACAGTAGGAATGCTTCTTCATTAGCATAATTAAATCAACATCTACTTGCTTGAAGCTTCAACATCTTGTTTTGATAAAACAATATGAAAATCTACCATGATTCAGTTGAAAGCAAGAATTTGATTTTTGAATGGAATCAACCCAGATGCATACACAGTGAAGCACAATATACAGATTCATGTTCAAGATCAAACAGAGACAAATACCTAAAAAAAAACATTTTACTGCTTTAAACTTAAACACAAGGCTTTAGATTTCGTTTACTCACCAAGATTGCAGTTGAAACTTGAAACAGAGGCTAGTAATAGAAGTCTGTAGCCTGAAGTTTTGAATTCTGTAACTTTCTCTGCCTCCTGACTTTATTTGAATATGAAATTTGTTTATTTATTTTTTTCTTTTGCTTTATCAGGTTTTGCTTAAGGAATGGACTAAATAGAATGATAACATATCTATATATAGCTTTGAATCATACAGTCTTCTTCAATAAGCTTTACTAATAAAATATCTTGCTTTATTTGATTATGTACTAAAACCTGAGATGGATCAAAAATTTCGGCTAGAAGATTGTATTTGACTGATTGTATGCTAATTAATGTTTGTGTCTTTGAATTAGTATGCACTAATTAATATTGGCTGACACAAATATTAGATACAAAGATATTGCAGGCTTTGTTTGTACTTGTATGTTTCATATGTGTTCACACCAATTAGTATTTACTGACCATAAATATATTGTACAAGATATTTCAGGTTTTGTTTTTATTATACTTTAAAGTGAACACTTTGTTTTATTAGTTCGGTCAATATGTTTTGTAAGACACAGGTTTGATATGCAGATAGTTGTAACTTGTACAAGACAATGATCTGTTCTATTTATATTGAAGTAAAACCTTTGTTTTCTTATACACATAAACCTCAGCATCATATATGTTTAGTACAGAATATGTTACAAGTTATCCCCTCCTTCTTATGCATTGACATGTTCACATGATATTTAAAAGTTCTATGTTGTACAATTAAAATTTATAGGTTTGTCTTGACTTTATTGATTGTAATTTATTTGCACTTTAGTTTTCCAAGCATTTGATTCATAATATTTTATATGTAAATTTATATTCCTAGTTATAACTTATATTTGTATATTTATATCTTAATTATATTTTATATTTTAAAATTTATGGTTTATACTTATGTTTATAATTATGATTCATACTTGTTTTGGAAGTTTATGTTTATAATCAATTATATTGTTTTAAACTTATGTGTTAGATTTCCATGCTTATGTTAATATTACTATGTTTGTTAATTTTTAAACTTTATCATTTTAAAAACTAACATTGTATTCATATAAATTATCAAAAATAAAATATTGAATCTTTGATTTGCTTTTATTAAATAAGACCGATTTTGTTTTAAAATGGTTTTGAAGTATTCTATTTAAATTTTCAAATCAAACTTTCTTTTATAAATTCATATATAATTGTTAAATATCCAAGATCTCATCATTTTAAACATTTAAAAGTTTGCATTTTATTTAAATTAGATTAAATATTCATTAAAATATGCTGTCAAAAATTCCGGGTTGTTACATGTGCTTATTCTATATTTACCTAGATTAATATTGTTTTAGTTGCATCATATATTTTGTCACATATACTTGCATATACACTTCACGATCCACCCTATAGACTTACAATTGGTATCAGAGCAAGGTTTGATCAATGTACAGTAATACATTTTTGAATCACTTTAATATGGCAAGCATTTTTCAAGAAGGACAATCCACAGCACGACCCCCACTTCTTAATGGCTCTAACTATGCACACTGGTCAACACATATGAGAATTTTTATGGAAGCTAATGGACTAAAAATTTGGTCAGCCACTCAAAATAAATATGAAGCACCTGACACTACTATGAACACATGGACCGATGTATAAAAAACCGCAGCTTCTAATAATGCCAAAGCTATGAATGTTCTATTTTGCTTACTAGATAAAAATAAATTTTCACGTGTCATATTATGTAACACTGCATTTTATATTTGGCGTACCTTACAAGTTGCACACGAAGGCACAAACGAAGTTAAACAAACTAAGATTTCAATTTTACAATTTTCATCATTTAAAATGAAATAAAACGAATCTATAGTAGACATGCATTCTAGATTCCAAACCATTCAACACGATTTAATAGCACTTGGAGTCAAATTCATAAATTTTGATTTAGTATCTAGAATACTCAATTCTTTAACTCTAAAATGGAAAAGAAAAGTATTAGCTATCGAAGAAGCTAATGATCTTTCAGCACTCTTAGTTGAAGAGTTGATAGGAAATTTAATGTCCTATAAAGCTAATTTGCAGGCATGAAAAGAACTAAATTCCAAAAAGAAGAACATAGCATTCCCAGCAACATATGAAGACTCCAACTTAGACGAAGAAGAAATTGTATTTATTGCCTAAAACTATAACAAATTCAAGAAGTTTAGGAAATGACTAAATTTCAGAAAGGAGGAAAATCAAGCTCAACTATCAAACATCAATCAAATGTTATGAATGTGATCAGCTTGGACATATGAAGAAAGACTATCCTAAGCTAAATAATGATAAAAAGAAGAACAAATTTGAAAAATTCAAAAAGAAGAAGGCTTTCAAAGTAACATGGGATGACTCAGATTCTTCATCATCAGAAAGTGATAACGATAGTGATGGAGAACAAGCCAATGTGTGCTTTATGGCACAAACTAATGAGGTATGTCCCGAACTTAGTTATGACGAATTATTAGAACTTAGCATGGAATTAGATGATAAATTTAGACAAATTAAAAAATTGAACAAAGAACATATTGCCAAAATAAATAGATTAGAACTTGAAGTAGGAATGTTAAAAGGTGAAAAAATTATTTTAGAAGAAGAACTACAATTATCTCAAGAAAGAATTAAAAATAATTTGGTCGAAAATAAGGCTATTACTATTGATGTTGATAAAATTAAATTAGAAAATGATAACCTGTTAAAAGAAAATGTCGACTTGAAGAGTAATATTGAAATATTGAAAATTGAAAATTTAGAATTAAAAGAAAAATTAGATAAAATTACAAATAATGTTTCAAAATTTAATAAAGGAAAACATGATTTGGAAAATCTAATCAAAACTTCAAAACCATCAGGTAATAGAAATGGAATAGGATTTAAAAATACTCCTAAACAAAGAGAGAATGGTATTAAGAAATATAGTTGTATTTATAAAAAGATTAAAGTTCACCTAAGTCTAATATCAATATCAAAAATATAAAAATTTGGATTCCTAAGGAAAATAGTAATTTGATTAGACAAAAACATATTAATAATTTCTTAGAAAATGTAGTCTATAATAATAATTATATTCATAAAGGTACCAAACCTCCTTGGGTATGGCTATCTACTTCTCCTAACATCTAGGACCCTAACAAAGTATATGGGTACCAATTAAAACATATTTTATTTTGTAGGTACCCAAAATAAAAAATAAAGAGAAATGGATACTAGATAGCGAACACTCCAAGCATATGACTAAAAATTCAAAAATGTTGTTAAATATAACGTACATCAATGGTGGAACGGTAACTTTTGGAGATAACTCAAAAGGATACGTCGTCGGCATTGGAGAAGTCATCAACTCTGGTATTTCTAACTCTCCTATTATTACAAATGTTTTGTTAGTAGAAAATCTAAAACAAAATCTACTAAGTATTAGTCAATTATGCGATAAAGGTTTTCAAATCAATTTTGAAAAAGATCGATGTAATATTTTTGAAATAACATACAACTTATATTTGAGGGTTTTAGAAACAAAAATATTTATATCTTAAACATGAATATAAATAAAAATTCAAATTTGTGCTTAACCGCCAAATATGACGATCCATAGTTATGGCATAAACAATTTTGTCATATTAACTTTAAATAATAAATAAATTAGCAAAATATGAGCTAGTTAGAGGTTAAACTAAAATAAATTGCAAAGTAGAAAATTTATGTGACGATTGTCAAATTGGAAAACTAAAGAAAAGCTCTTTTAAATTTAAAAATAATATTTCTACAAAACAACCATTAGAATTATTACATTTAGATTTATTTGGTCCAACACAAGTACAATTTATAAATCATAACAAATATGTTTTCGTAATAGTTGATGATTTTTCAAGATATACATGGACTTTATTTAAAAAAATAAAAGTGACACCTTTGGTATGTTTGAAAATGCTAAAAGAATTAAAACACAAATGGATTTGAAAATTAAAAATATTCGAAATGATCATGGTGGAGAATTCAAAAATGATTTTTTACTAATTTTGTAATAAAAAAGGAATAAGTCATAATTTCTCTTTTCCCCGCATACCTCAACAAAATGGTGAAGTAGAAAGAAAAAATCGCAGGTTACAAGAACGTGCACGAACACTATTAAATAGTAGTGGTCTACCAAAATATTTTTGGGCTGAAGCTATTTCCACAGCTTGTTGTGTTTTGAATCGAGTAACCATACGTCCTATGACTAAACAAACTTGTTTTGAAATATTTTTTGGAAGAAAACCTAAAATATCATACTTTAAAACTTTCGTATCAAAATGTTTTATATTAAATACAAAAGATAATTTCGAAAAATTCGACCCAAAAGCCGATGAAGGAATCTTTATTGGATATTCGAATCGCAGCAAAGCATATAGAATTTTTAATAAATGAAATGACACTATTGAAGAAAGTTTACATTTTTCGTTTGATGAAAATCTTCTTAATCATCATGCTAATGACGATGAAGAAATAATTCCAATAAAAAATACAACAAACTCTCCTAATAATGAGACAAATGTGCAAAATAATATCTTAATATCATCTCCTAGAATTCTTAAGAATCATCCAAAAGATAGTATCATTGGAGATCTTAATTCTAGAGTAACTATAAATCAACTCAATCAAATAATCCATATAGCATATGTGTCAAATTTGAACCAAAAAATTATAAAGAAGATTCAAATGATAACTTTTGGATAATAGCTATGCAAGAAGAATTAAATTAATTTGAACGTAATAATGTTTGGGAATTAGTACCAAGACCAGAAGATCAATCCGTTATAGGAACAAAATGGGTATTTAAAAATAGAGCAGATGAAAACGGAAATATTATTAGAAATAAAGCACGTCTAGTTGCTCAAGGAAATAATCAAGAAGAATGTATCGACTATGACAAAACCTTTGCTCCAGTAGCAAGACTAGAGGCCATACGTACATTACTTGCTTTTGCAAATCATCATAATTTTAAACTATTTCAAATGGATGTCAAAAGTGATTTTTTAAATGGTTTTATTAAAGAAAACGTATATGTTGAACAACCTCCATAGTTTGTTCACGAAAAATATCCCGACCATGTTTTTAAATTACAAAAAGCCTTATATGGTTTAAAACAAGCCCCTCATGCATGGTACGAACGTCTTAAAAATCATTTAATTACATCTGGTTTTCAAATATGCAAAATCGATACAACTTTACTTATTAAACGAGAAAATAACAATATTTTAGTTGTATAAATTTACGTAGACGATATTATTTTTGGTTCAACTAATGAAAATCTCTATAATCAATTTTTAAATATTAAGAAAAATAAATTTAAAATGTCTCATATGGGAGAATTAAATTTCTTCTTAGGTTTACAAATAAAACAACTCGAAAATGGTATTTTTATTCATCAAGAAAAATATTGTAACGATTTATTACGTCGTTTTGAAATGGATAAAACTTCAAGTAAACCAACACCAATGAGTACTAGCGTTCACTTGAAAAAGGATGATAATGGAAAAGATTTCGACGAAAAATTATATCGTAGCATGATTGGTTCCTTACTCTATTTGACTGCTAGTCGACCTGATATTATGATGAGTATATGTCTTTGTGCCCGATCTCAAGCAAAACCAAAAGAATCTCACCTAAGAGCTGTTAAATGTATCTTACGATATCTATCTAGTACTAGAGATTACGTTTTGTTTTATCCTAAAGGATCATCGTTTGAACTAGTTTCATATAGTGATGCGGATTACGATGGATGTAAAACAGATCGTAAGCGTACAAGTGCAACATGTCACTTTATCGGACAATCATTAGTTTCATGGTTTAGGAAAAAGCAAAATTGTGTCTCCTTATCTACTTGCGAAGCCGAATATATTTCAGCAGCTCTAGCATGTGCACAAGTAATATACATGCAACAAACACTTATGGGTTTTGGCAAAGTTATCATTAAATCACCAATATATTGTGGTAACACAAGTGCAATAAATCTATCAAGAAACCCTGTGAATCACTCGCGAACTAAACATATAGATATACGACATCATTTTTTACATGACAATGTAGAAAAAGGAATTATTTCATGACAATACGTAAACATCGAGAATCAAATAACAAATATTTTCACAAAACCAGTAAATGAACAAACTTTTGTTAAACTGCGATGCGACTTAGGGATATGCTCTCCTAATGATCTTCTAAACTAATAACCACATTTTCGTTTCTTCTATGATTAGCTAAAAAAAATTATCCATAAATTAGAGTTGATAACTCCTTTACCCTAAGTTTTTTAGTTGTTTAATTTCTGAAAATTATCTATAAATAATTTTTGAAATTATATATAAATATTTGTACAACAGGAATATATATATATATATATATACATTTCATATTCTTTACAACAAAATATAATCATGTCTTCTGCAAATTCTCATCTATCCTGCTCGACGGCTACAACGGATAGTTCAGCGGATACACCTCGACGACTTTCTACCCCCACACAAAATCAGGAACCAACGTATAGGTGGTCTTCCTATCACACGGGTTTCACTCTCGATAACAAAAGGTCCAAACGAGCTCTATTTGTTTCTCCTAACACCAAGGAGAAAATTGATGAGATACATCACTATCAAAAGCAACAATAGATCTACAACCTGAATTATATTTTGAACAAAAGTCACGGCAGGACGATTAAGTTTTCTGGAGCAATTAGCGATAATATTCTGTAATTTACGGAAGAAGGATGTACATGAACCACTTTCGATTCCTTCCAATTCCTTGGATCTCTCTTCCTCGTATCGTATACCTTTGGACCCTTCACCAAGTCGATTCTTTGGTTCCCCGAGAACCCACGAACGTAGAAATATATAGTCTCCACTCAAGCCATGGAACGATGACAAGTCAGATGATCGCAAAACTCCATCACCATCTAAATAGATTAAATTATTCTTTGAATTTGTATCAACGTATGTTTGTAATTCTGGTTCACAAAAATAATACTACATTTTTTCCAGCGGTGGAAGGTAGAGAAATAAGCAACACCCTTTAGATGTAGGCTATTTTTAGAAAGATTGGTTATTTCAGATGTCTAGATATTTACCTCAGACGTCTAACATCCTGATATCCTCCAAATTTTACATCATTGTGCATATGTCAGACGTCTGATATAGTTTTTCAGACGTTTGAAAATTGTCTTTGCTTACTTAAAATACTTACCAGACTATTTTAGATGTCCAAACTATGAACCAGCCGTCTGAATAAAGTCACTGCCACCATATTATAAAAAATAGATCTATTTCAAACGTCTGATATCTAAACCAGACGTCTGAAAAATCTCTCTGACTATCATATTTTTAAATCTTGACCACACCTAGACGTCTATCAAATCTAATCTGACGTCTAAATTTGTTTACTGTGTTCGAATTAGGTTAAATCAGACGTCTGATTTACTTTCCAAACGTCTGAAATTCAATCGACACTTTAAAATAATCAGATAACGATTTTTTTTACATAATCTCACTTCTATTTCAAATCATTTTTACATCAAGGACAATTTTTTTTTCAAAAACATCTTTTTTTAACAACTGCTCGAATTCAGTGCCTCTTAGAACTAAAAACCCTAAGATATCCAAGAGAAAATAAGACCAACCAACTTCCTCAAAACCTAAGATATTCCCGATATTTATTTCGAACCAAGGAACAATATAACACATCAAATATGGAAGGATGAAATGCCTAAATTTGCATCCAAATATCTATGATCTAAGGCGAGACTTCTTGCTCGAATGATCATTAACACGGTTATTCCTCATCTAGGAAGTCATGAGCAGATAACGGAGTTAGAACACAAAGCTATATATGCTCTATTCAGCGGAACAAGGGTGAATTGGGCCAAATTCATATTTGACGAGCTCAAACATTTTTGAACTCGATCACGACCATCGATTATATACCCCACATTCATCATGAGACTTCTACGTGCTCACAACATCCCCTCCTATTTATCTACCTTTAAAGAATTTTTTCCAAAATATTCTTCTACGAAGTTTTTATCACTAATGCACTTACCTGAAATTCCTCTGGAATTTATATCTTTTGAAGACTGGACACAAAATCGACAAGCCAAACAAGCTGGGCCTCCACCTCAACCACACCATGAACCATCACAAGAGGAGGAACAACATCGTGAGACAACTCCCCCTCCTCCCACACCATTTGATTATACGAGCCAGGATGAGATTTTGGAAGCTCGAATAGAGATGAATCCAAGTGAAAGTATTCGCGATCTCACTCTTCAAAATCAACATATCTTGTCCCGAAATCAAAAAAATTTGGCTAAGCGTATTTACAGTTTTGAAACATCTTTTGCCACTTGCCTAACCATAGTTGAAACATCACTTTCAACCGTATTGCTTTTGAAACTAAACTTAGTGTAACATCCCGCCTTTTCGCACGCTTTAAATCGACACACGTGCCAATTCAAACCATACGGAAGGGCGGATTGTTATGGGGTAAATAAGAAAAACGAGAAAGAATAAAACAAAACAGAATCTCACAGCGGAAGGATAAAATATAATAATAAATATACAGTTCATAAAACTGTTTACAAACATTTGATTCTTCTTTATTCAATAAATATCAGAGTTCACATACCAATAATATTAATGCAGCGGAATACAGTGTAGTGGAACCATATAATATATAATAATAATAATAGTAATGAAATTTTCGTCTTCTTCCTCCAGAAAAATCTTCAAATCCTGAAACGCTCGGACTGACACGAGCGAATTGAAAAGACAAAACACTCGAGTCAGAACTAAAAGATCTTATGTAAGTTAAATTAACAGAAATGAATATGAGTGCAGTAACTCAAGAGATGCTCGGGATTTACATCTCCTAAGGATCCGTTAAACTATTTACTATGTAGTATATTTCACTATTATAATTGTGTCTAATTGTAAAATAAACTTATTTTTAAATAGCGTTAAGGCTTCACATTTTCCACCTTAACACATAATATATTCCCAAAGTTTATACAGTACCGTAATCTCCTCCGTACTGGGCGTCGTCAGAGGGCACTTCATAGGTATGGTACAAAACCAAAATCGTATAAGGCATGATAGGGTAGGTGACACGGCACAACTAGGCAATGCCAGAGTAGATATACCAATTACGCATCCGGGCTGGTGGTAACGCATAGCCGTAGCTACCGCCCACCTCGAACAAACTCCCCCTAAAATCAAAAGTAAAGGTGGCCACCGAAGCAATCCAAAGTCAGAGTAGTATCGAAGAGGAGTGTCCGATAAAGGGCGCTAACCCCCTTGGCCCGATAATCGCTCCTGTTTTAGCCACCTTATGCCAACTCACGGGAGTCGGGTCCATGTATTTACCTTAAAGGAAACGCCGCCACCAACCTACTCCATTCTGGAATCTCCACCGCGTACACGGTTGTTAAAGTGGTTTTCGGAGTTGGCAGAGAGTATGACAACTTCCAATCCCGGTCTCTTCAACAACCAAACGTTATTATAACACCGCGGTCATTTAAAAATAATTATGCTTTCAAAACCAGAATATAATTATCCATTTCAAAACCCATAAATACGATATCATTTCCTTTTAAAACCCAAATAAATATGACATCATTTTATTTCAAATATATTTCTTTTCCAAAATCATGCCACTTTTAAGATTTATAATACCTCAAAACCAATTATTTGAAATTTAACTTTCAACATAATACTTCGAAATCCATAGTTTCAAAACCATAACTTTCAAAACTTAAATGGTTTGGATATTCAACAATATATAAAATAAAACAGTTGAATTTAAAATTTCTTTATAGAGTAAATAATTTCCATGCCTTTACAATTTTATTTACTTTATATCCAATTTAAACCCATAACCTTTAGATTCACTTTCAGTTTGAATGAAAACACTTCGATTTCAATATTTTCAAACTTTGAGTATTTAATAACTTTCAAAACCAAGGTTGAGAATTTCTTTTCAACAATTCATTGTCCTATTATTTAGTTTTGAAAGGTTTACATGATAAATCCCTAACCATTTAAAATAAAACTCAATTTATTAACGCTAAATATTTTCTTCCATTTATTTATACTAGAATTTTTTTTTTGCAAGGCAAGTCGATTTTATAGTGGACCGTCCACTTTTTATTACGAACGTAATAAAAACATTAAGTACAGGAGTAAGGTAGAGGCACCTTAACTACTAAGAAAGTAAGATAATACAGCACAGGAGTGTAACAATATGTCACAGCTACTAAAACTAAGGATAAGGACTAGGTCGCCTCCAAAGAGGTAGTAACACCAGAGTCAGCTATCACCAGGGAAGAATCCAAGGAGACGTTCCCAAGAAGACCAAAATAGGGGAGAAATAGGAGTGCAATTGTAGGATCATAAATCACAGCATCATAAGAGTAAATAAAAGATCGATCCCAAGTAGTATCAGCAAGCGTGATAGAATTTAAATCAGCATACGAACCATCTACGTCAAGAACCAAGGACTCACCAGAAGGTCTATAGTAAAGGCAACGAAGATCACTAATATCATCGGAAACAAATCTAAAATAGGTATCAACCATGGGATTGAAACGAATGTCAGAATGTCCATCAACCCAACATCTCTCAGCCTCATCCCAGAAAACAGGCAACTGAGGCAAAGCAATAACCTGGGCAACAATGGAATCCGAAGTAACAACACTAGGAACAGAAGATGCAATAGGGGATGTAGGCCGACCAGTCGGAGACGGAGGCCCTGGAACAGAAACTGGATCTACTGGAGGAGGAGCAACCTGAGAGACCTTGGGAACCCATTTCCTATGCGGAGGTCGTGGCAGCGGGATCTTAGGAGCAGCAGCGGTATCATCAGAATGCTTGCAGGCGGAAGCTAAATGGCCAAAGTAGTGACAAGAGGAACAGATGTCCGGGACCCAACCGTAACGAACACGGACTTCCACCACATGACCAACAACTATCTGAACAGGAATAGTGGAAGGGAGAGGCTTAAAGGGGGAAATCTCAATCAGAGCCTTAGCGTACACAAGCCTTTCACGCGCAATAGTATTAGCATCAAAACATTTCAATTTTCCTATGTTACAAGCAAGCCAATTCAAGCCAAGCAGCGGCTGAAGAGCAGAAGGTATTTGAGAAAAATAAACCCAAACTGGGATAGATAGAACTTGTTCACGAGCACTTGCAACCGTTGGAGACCAAGGAGTAATAATAAACGGTTTACCATCAAAAAAAGAAGGCTCAGCCTCAAGAACACGACTGCGATCCTCAGAGGAGGAGAACAACAGGTAGTACATAGAGTCAACCAGCTTAACACGAAGGTCTCCACGTAGCCTCCAAGCCCTGCGGCAAACAGAAGTCACATCACGAAGTCGATGATTTGGGTCCAGAAAGAAACCAACCAAGTAATCCGACCAATAGTCCAATCCGGCTTGCATAACATTTGGAGGAGGGATCTTCACTCCATTTACCTCAACAATATCAAAGTCTACAGGTTCGTAAACTCCCGCGTTACATGGCATAGATGAAAAAAAAAGCGATGACCATAATTTGGAACGGACAGGAGAAGAAGCAGTAGGAGGGAACTCCTCCACAATGGGATCACCATCAGATGACACGGGACCAACTGGGGTTGAGGCCTGAAGAAAAATATTTCCAGTACTCAAAACACTGGTATTGGGTTCTGCATTCTCAGAAGCAATTAGACAAACACCAGGCATGCATCGACCATCACACAAGTTATTAGCGGCCACATAACACAATGTACTTACTGACACTCCAATTTCCACATCTTTATCCCCAGAGACAACACCATTAGTCACATTCGATGGCACAGGACCACTTATAGAACGATTAACAGCACCAAGAAAAGGTTTCAACATCACAGGTCGCGAGCTACTGCACTCAACAGCAGCAAAGTCCGGATTCAAGACAGATGGTAGGGGAGGAAACTCAGAGGAGGATAGCTTAGGCGGAGATGAACACGAAGTCGCAACTCTAAGATCCTTAAAAACCCTACCAGATCTAGTAGAAGAGGGGGAAGAGGAAGGAACAACGGAGGGGAGCGGGTGAAGGGGAGAGAAAGGCATGGACGCAGCCGAGAAGGAATGGAGAGCGAAAGGAACAAAAGTCGAACAGAACTAAGGGGAACAGATCGATTTAGCCAAGAGGAAAACACAGTTCGCCTTTGAAACTTAATCAAGTTCTATCAGTAATTTTAAATAGGTCTAAACTTAATTTCTTATAATAATTACTCTTTACTAGAATTATTCATTAAATCCAGTTATAAATATCATTCCTTTAAAATTTCCAATTTTAATAAGTTAACATCAACTTATGGAGTTAAATTTTTTAAATAAGCTCAATTGCAATTAATTTCCAATTTATCTTTCAATCTAAATTAATTTGAATCATTTAAAACTATATATATATACACACAAGATCTGTAACGTCCCGAAAATTTTCGACTTTCCAAAATTCAACATCGATACTCACTTTATCGACTGCCGAGAAATCGAAGGCCGGAAACCCGAAATGTTATGGTTTAAGAAAAGAAAAAGAGAGAAGAAGAGAGAAGAGATAGAAAACAGAGAGGAAAGAAAATAGAAAATACACAAAATAGAACGGAACAGAAAACAACAGAACAACATCAGAATCTCACAATTCGCAGCGGAACAACATATAATAATAAATGAATAATCTTTAAACAAAGAACTATATCAGTTATTACATTTTATACATTACATTTCATTACATCATATCATCAGAGTGTACAACAATAACAACAAAAAACAGTGCAGCGGAAAAAGAAATACTATATACTAGTAATACGCCATGCCATCCAGCTTGCCTCCAGCAACTCCAGAATATCCAGAATATCCTGATAAACCTAACTCTTAACTGCCCGTGTGGAAATTGGTGGGCACCCAGAGTTTAGGAAGGAAAACAATAAACTCCGAGTCAGTCATGTGACTGGTGTGAGAACTCAAAACAATTTATTTATCTTTAAGAATCAAAATAGGGGAATATTTTTAAAGTCAATTCGCAATGCTTTTAAAAATGAGACTACCATAAGGCCTCCCGCCACACACACAATGCAACGCAGACTTGGAGGAGATTTCTCCTTATGATAGTCAAAGATGCTTGATACGCATTAAAAAGAACATTTGATATTATTATTAGTGCATAGTGTATAAAACAATTTCGAAAGTAGAACATAAATCTTAGCCAGCATAGGTACCATTATATTATGCCTACTATAGCTACCTCCTGAGGAAGCAGGTTCTACAACTAAAACCGTACAAGATCGTATTGTTTATTTGGATTTCCAACGAATGGTCAGGCCAAGGAACTTACCATTGCCACATGGAAACGCCTCTGGAAGGACGTCCCGAGAACCTAACCGGATCTCTGCCAACACAAGGCCGGGTTACCTTTCAAACTAGGTAACAACTGACACGAGTATGCCATCCCCCGGTCCTTTGGGATCTTTAACCGAGCGCTCGTAATCAATTCACACAATCATAAAGTGTTTTCAACATGAGTAAGTATCTGGGCTCCATACCATGATACCACCCTTTTCCAGAAGGAAATGCACATACCCTAAAGGGAGCTACCCCTCATAACCTTGCCGCATCTTTCCTGTTTTGACCATTCCGGGGTGTGAGGCTCGACGAAGTCACGTCCACAAAAACACGCTTTATACAAAAGCCATGCTTTGGGTCAACAAATGATCATAGAAATGATCACCAAGATAGACGATCAAATAAACGATCCTATCACAAATAATCAACACAATGATCATTTACAACAACACTCAGCATGTCACATTATCAAATTGGGAATATATCGCTGATAACCTTCAACTACATAACCTCTAAGCTCGTACGTCTCAAAGAATGGTGTTAACCTAAAAGAATAAATTCTTCGCCACCAACAGAAATATATTTGAAAGAAATCTGCTTTATATCTCAATTTGTAATGTCAGACATACAATCCATACAAGTCTGTTCCGGGATCGAACAAAACCGAAGGCACTTACAAAGAAGTCCTTGCAATCCGGATATCCACAATCCTGATCGGATTTCCCATCACATATGGAGAACTCAATACCGGAGCAACTCGGTGCAGAGTCAATCGACAGGTCATCCTATCGCTCTCGTAAATACCGGGTCTTCAACACCGATCTTCAAATGCAATTCATCACGACGTATCACATATTCGGAATGGGTTATACGACCCCATGGTCCTTTCCTGGTTAACCCGAATAGTGAGCGCTTATTCAAAAATAAGTGTGGCATTCAAATTCAAACAAATCACAACAATTACCCATTCAAAGGGAAATATTGATAGTCGGTTATTGAACTATCAATGGATATGCACACATCACCAGTTTCCAAATAATTTTCCAAATTATTTATTTTCCAAAATATCTTTACAAGATATATAATTTTCAATACTTCAAAAATAAATCAATATTTATTTTTAAACAAGTTCCCCTTTCTTTTATAAATTCAATAGTGAATTTATATTTCAAAATATCCATGCATATACGATTTCAATTATTCATTTCAATTTATCTTCAAAAAGATAAATTCTCAAAATATTCACTTTATATTGGAAAACATTTCCATACTTATTTATTCATAAGTAATTCACAAATTTTATTTATTTTCAACACTTGGAAAATATTCAATATACTTAAATCAAAATTAAGTATATATTTCATTCTTTAAGGAAATCATTCTCATAAACATATTTATTTGGGCCAAAACGAATGTTGCGTAAAACATCGTTACGACAACCCAAAGTCACTAGTATAGGGATTCGAAATTAAAATAGATATATAAATCCCAATACTATACAAAACATTTCCTTTCGGAAATCATTTACTATAACAATAGTGTTATAGTCCATCATTTCCTTCTATTTCTCGAAAACGTCTATTTCAACAATGAATGTTGAAATCTATGGTTTCGAATCTCAACACATTTTAAAACATCGTTAGATCGTTTTAATTCTATTTAAAATATCACATTCTAAGCATTTTCTTTAACATATTATTCACTATTCAAAACGTGAATATACTACGTTAATCAATTCCATCCTTCTATTCATTTTATTTAAAGGATTATTCACAGTCTAAACGTGAATATAACTCCATTAATAAGTTTCAACAATTTACTTATCAAAATAAGTCGTTTGCGAATTTATAAAACAACGTTTATAAACTCCATTTCTCTTTATTTTATAACAACTTCCTTTTATAAATTCCTTTATTAATCTATTCGATTTATAACTCAATTATAAACTAAAGGTTCATATTATAAGTTAAATGCTTATAAAATGATTATTTTACAAAATCGTTTCTTTGAACTTCATAATTATAAATCTTATAACTTATAAGATTCAATTATTCATCCAAATATATTCTAATTTCACAAAATTTATAAATCTTACTATTTATAAATTTCATTTATAACTTCACCATTTATAATTTTATAAATTTCATTCGTTTATGAAATTCATTCACAATTCATTCTAACACTTATAAAAACTCGTTTTATAATTCAAATATTTTCATTTATAAATTATCAATTTATAAATCCTTTATAAAAATCAATTTATACTATTATTTTAAAACATCTTCAAAGTCCTTTATAATTTCACCATTTTGATTTATAAAATAGTCAAATTTTATAAATCCTATATTTCAACTTTTCATAATAAATTCAAAAATTCCGATTTAACTATTTTATAAAATCATTAGCATCATATTCTCAAAAATCAGTTTTTTTAACTATATTTCTCAAAAATTCATAATTTTTATAACATTAAAATTTTGACGTTTATTTATTTAAAATGGATCAATTCCCAAAAATATTTTATAAACGTTTTCTTTCAAAAATCACTTTGAAATTCTTTTAAAATTCCAAAATTTGGTCCAATGATGCTACATACCAAATAGTCAATCACGACAACAACGACATCATATATCGATATGATAATCCATCAAATATCAAAATATCTGAAATCAAATAAAAACTGTTGAGGAATCCAGTTGGATCCCTCCAACCTATTTTCCTGCATCCACAAACATTAGCACAATACCAATTCCGCTCCAGTACGGAATTATCGCGCTATATGGGATTTAAAATATTATCCGCTTAATAGACGGCGCAATAGGGTCTCATCCGCTAAACAAATGCGGGAAATCAACAACTCCAATATATACATATGCCAATATATATATATATTGCTATTATATATAATACCAATTTCACTGTTTATGAAATATTCGCGGTATATGTTTTTAATAAATAACATCAGCTTACTAACGGCGCATAATGTCTATTTTAACAATCAATAGATAACAATCATCATTCAAACATGCATTCAAATATTTTAAATCTAACTATTTAAAATAAAATCGAAACTGATTCGATTGAGTGAGAAGTTCTCACCTTGATTTTTAATTTCGTTTTAGCGATTTATTTCGAATAAAATTAAACGCGCGTTTAATTTTACCCAAAATTTTCACTAACTCCAAACGACTCCAATCCAATTCCATAGCATAGTGCTCGTCGATACGATTCCAACGCTTCCTGTTTCGCGCGTTTTCGACCTCGTATGAAAAAGTTATGCAATTTACAAGTTTTACTCGAATTTTTAATATAAATTACAACATAACCTTTATATAAGTTTAAACCTAGCTATCCATAGCCGTAGGATCTTGCATCAGCTCATCAGGCCGTCCACCATTCCTTCTCACGCGCGCATCATCTTCCATCTACAGGAAGAAACACGCACAAACAACCCATGAATTCAAATTAGGGTTTCGAATCGCTCCTCCTACACGCATATATAGGTCGATCAGGAGATGCCATCACGAAGGGCTTCGCCAACACCATGCTCGCCTGGAACGCGGCCAAGCTCGGCCATCTCTGGTGCACGTATCACGAGGCCGACCCTATGGCCTTTGAACGCAAATATCCGTTGATTCGTAGCTCCAATCTCGATCTCAACCGTTGAATCACAAGATCTTACTCCCCTCTACAATATTGTAGTTGACAACTTCCTCTAATTGTTGACGGATTGGATGAAAATTGAGGAAGAATGATATGAATTTCTGGCCATTCATGCCTAATGGAGGCGGCGGCTGAAAGAAATTAGGTTTAGGTTTTTTTTTCTTTTATTTTTGTGAATTTATGGGGGTATTTATAGGAAATTTTTCAATCACTATTCATCAGGGAATTCCAAACTCCGATTTACGCGCAGTGACTGACGTTCCTAGGGTTTATCCCGCGTTCCGGACACAATGGAACAGGTTTCGAAAGCTAATTCGGTCATCTGTGCGAGATATGACAATAAACGATCGATTTAAATTAAACCGATTTAAATGATTTTCTAGGCGTTTTAATTTGTACCGGACAAACGATAAATCCGATTGACTTGAAATTTGAAACCATACAATAATATCACATTATGGATCCGATGAAACTGGTTTCGTCGAAATCCGAGACTTTTTGAAAAATGGCTATTTTAACTCGCCAAATTAATATTAAAAACAATTCGATGCGTTTCTAGCTGCCACGATCAAACGATAGCTCCGTTTGCTACAAAAATTGAAATCCGATAATAACTAACTATTACGGATCCAATGGAACTGGTTTCGTTCAATTCTGAGACTGTTCAAAAATTGGCTAATTTCACTAGTCGATTTAAATATTAAAATATTCAATTTTCACAAATAAACTTTTAATTCGATTTTAAAAGTTCTAAAATATCATTCTAACTCCAACATGATAAAATAAAATTTTACAAATCATTTTCAATCATATTTAACCCAATTTTCAATTATTTCCATAATTTCACATATTAAATTACCGATTTAATTATTCAATTAAATCCAATAATTCGAAATAAAATTTATTCGACTTATAAATTTCACTTATTAATATTTAAAATTAATTAAATATTAAAATTTAAATTACTAAAATTCCTGGGTCGTTACAATCTTCCCCCTTAAAAGAATTTCGTCCTCGAAATTAACAAGTAAGAAAAGTTATAGAATCTATTAATTTTCCCAAAATAAATTTTAAACTTCTTACAATATTTTTACTAAGTTTTCAAATCATACTTAGTTATCTTTTCCAAAAACAACTACTGTTGTTTAACTTTCAATTCCAAATCAAAGTTAAAGTTTCCAAAATTTTCCCAATTTTCTCAAATTTTTTTCTAACGCCTTAAATTTCCGGAAAAATTCGCCATAGTCTCCTTTGCGCGGCTCGATCCGAAAAAAAAATGACAGTATATATATCACAAATATACATCTCATCAAGTAATGAGGCATCCCGAAGGGAAAAAGTGTAAAAGTACGATATTTAATCCGAGATATGTACCTTATATTTTATTAGCGAGCATATACGGCTAATATAGCGCGAAAGCGAGCTCCAAATACGAAGCAAACGCGATCGGCACCTACTAAACATGAGAAACATGCATATAGACAATAGTATCAATATACAACATATAGTAACATAATAACTATATATGTCAACATAGCAAATGAAACAAAAGCAATATATTCAACCATCAACCAACTACCATTCACAATCAATAAATATTCATTCATATTCTCTTTAATATTCAATGAAATAGGTTTTCAATTTATCACATTTGATTCATTAACAGTGGGTGTTTACTAACATTCATTTTCAATTAGTTTATATTCACTAATTCATATTCAAGTTGGTTCACTTCCAACTCAAATTCAATTTATTTAAGATTCACTTAACTTTCAATTGGATTTCAATTACTTTAGCTTTCAATTTCATTAACTCAATTTCATTAACACTTAATGAATTATATACAATCAATCAACTAACAACCATATAACAATCAATGTATATTAATTACAACCAAATTCCTTTGTTTATATTCATTCAATTTGGTTCAACACCTTTACTTTCAATTGGTTAAATTAAATTGATCTTCATTCAATTATTCAACTTTCAATAACATTAGATTTTAATGAATTAACACTTATATCCATTATTTCATATCAACTAAATTCACATTCAATTGATTAACATTCAATCCATTAATTCAATTCAATTCAATTTCTAAAGTTGAATTTCATTTATAAAACTCAAGTTCATATTTTATAAATCAATTCAGATTCCAAATTCTAAAGTAAATTTCCATTTATCTTTAAATTCATTTTTATTTACAACTCATATTCATAAATATATTCATATAGTTTCACTTCTCATATATATGAGTTTATTTCACAATTGTAAATCACTTTTATTATAATTCAATTCTTATAATCCTTTTGCTTATACAATTCTTCTTTTACTTAGATTATTCAAACAACTAAACAATCCACTTATATACTTTATTAATTCTGAAAAATTATTCCTTTATATATAAAATATAATCAAGTAAAATTATTTCATTTACCCAATTTAAAACAATACTGTGTCGAATTGTTCTATTCAAGTGTTTAGAAACCCCTTCGGCATAGTTGTCCAGACCGTGCTGACGAAGGTTCATATACCACTCAATAAACCAATCATCACAATATAAAACAATTTTATATTCACTAACAAATACGCTCTCATAGCTATTATTACACTCAAACTCATTCTAGAGTACTGCTGACTCTATCTCTAATGAGTAATACCCAACAGAACCATGGTTGTCGCTTAACCATATGCTCTGATACCAAATGTAACGTCCCGAAAATTTTCGACTTTCAAAAATTCAACATCGATACTCACTTTATCGACTGCCGAGAAATCGAAGGCCGGAAACCCGAAATGTTATGGTTTAAGAAAAGAAAGAGAGAGAAGAAGAGAGAAGAGATAGAAAATAGAGAGGAAAGAAAATAGAAAATACACAAAATAGAACGGAACAAAAAACAACAGAACAACATCAGAATCTCACAATTCGCAGCGGAACAACATATAATAATAAATGAATAATCTTTAAACAAAGAACTATATCAGTTATTACATTTTATACATTACATTTCATTACATCATATCATCAAAGTGCACAACAATAACAACAACAAACAGTGCAGCGGAAAAAGAAATACTATATACTAGTAATACGCCATGCCATCCAGCTTGCCTCCAGCAACTCCAGAATATCCAGAATATCCTGATAAACCTAACTCTTAACTGCCCGTGTGGAAATTGGTAGGCACCCAGAGTTTAGGAAGGAAAACAATAAACTCCGAGTCAGTCATGTGACTGGTGTGAGAACTCAAAACAATTTATTTATCTTTAAGAATCAAAATAGAGGAATATTTTTAAAGTCAATTCGCAATGCTTTTAAAAATGAGACTACCATAAGGCCTCCCGCCACACACACAATGCAACGCAGACTTGGAGGAGATTTCTCCTTATGATAGTCAAAGATGCTTGATACGCATTAAAAAGAACATTTGATATTATTATTAGTGCATAGTGTATAAAACAATTTCGAAAGTAGAATATAAATCTTAGCCAACATAGGTACCATTATATTATGCCTACTATAGCTACCTCCTGAGGAAGCAGGTTCTACAACTAAAACCGTACAAGATCGTATTGTTTCTTTGGATTTCCAACGAATGGTCAGGCCAAGGAACTTCCCATTGCCACATGGAAACGCCTCTGGAAGGACGTCCCGAGAACCTAACCGGATCTCTGCCAACACAAGGCCGGGTTACCTTTCAAACTAGGTAACAACTGACACGAGTATGCCATCCCCCGGTCCTTTGGGACCTTTAACCGAGCGCTCGTAATCAATTCACATAATCATAAAGTGTTTTCAACATGAGTAAGTATCTGGGCTCCATACCATGATACCACCCTTTTCCAGAAGGAAATGCACATACCCTAAAGGGAGCTACCCCTCATAACCTTGCCGCATCTTTCCTGTTTTGACCATTCCGGGGTGTGAGGCTCGACGAAGTCACGTCCACAAAAACACGCTTTATACAAAAGCCATGCTTTGGGTCAACAAATGATCATAGAAATGATCACCAAGATAGACGATCAAATAAACGATCCTATCACAAATAATCAACACAATGATCATTTACAGCAACACTCAGCATGTCACATTACAAAATTGGGAATATATCGCTGATAACCTTCAACTACATAACCTCTAAGCTCGTACGTCTCAGAGAAGGGTGTTAACCTAAAAGAATAAATTCTTCGCTACCAACAGAAATATATTTGAAAGAAATCTGCTTTATATCTCAATTTGTAACGTCAGACATACAATCCATACAAGTCTGTTCCGGGATCGAACAAAACCGAAGGCACTTACAAAGAAGTCCTTGCAATCCGGATATCCACAATCCTGATCGGATTTCCCATCACATATGGAGAACTCAATACCGGAGCAACTCGGTGCAGAGTCAATCGACAGGTCATCCTATCGCTCTCGTAAATACCGGGTCTTCAACACCGATCTTCAAATGCAATTCATCACGACGTATCACATATTCGGAATGGGTTATACGACCCCATGGTCCTTTCCCGGTTAACCCGAATAGTGAGCGCTTATTCAAAAATAAGTGTGGCATTCAAATTCAAACAAATCACAACAATTACCCATTCAAAGGGAAATATTGATAGTCGGTTACTGAACTATCAATGGATATGCACACATCACCAGTTTCCAAATAATTTTCCAAATTATTTATTTTCCAAAATATCTTTACAAGATATATAATTTTCAATACTTCAAAAATAAATCAATATTTATTTTTAAACAAGTTCCCCTTTCTTTTATAAATTCAATAGTGAATTTATATTTCAAAATATCCATGCATATACGATTTCAATTATTCATTTCAATTTATCTTCAAAAAGATAAATTCTCAAAATATTCACTTTATATTGGAAAACATTTCCATACTTATTTATTCATAAGTAATTCACAAATTTTATTTATTTTCAACACTTGGAAAATATTCAATATACTTAAATCAAAATTAAGTATATATTTCATTCTTTAAGGAAATCATTCTCATAAACATATTTATTTGGGCCAAAACGAATGTTGCGTAAAACATCGTTACGACAACCCAAAGTCACTAGTATAGGGATTCGAAATTAAAATAGATATATAAATCCCAATACTATACAAAACATTTCCTTTCGGAAATCATTTACTATAACAATAGTGTTATAGTCCATCATTTCCTTCTATTTCTCGAAAACGTCTATTTCAACAATGAATGTTGAAATCTATGGTTTCGAATCTCAACACATTTTAAAACATCGTTAGATCGTTTTAATTCTATTTAAAATATCACATTCTAAGCATTTTCTTTAACATATTATTCACTATTCAAAACGTGAATATACTACGTTAATCAATTCCATCCTTCTATTCATTTTATTTAAAGGATTATTCACAGTCTAAACGTGAATATAACTCCATTAATAAGTTTCAACAATTTACTTATCAAAATAAGTCGTTTGCGAATTTATAAAACAACGTTTATAAACTCCATTTCTCTTTATTTTATAACAACTTCCTTTTATAAATTCCTTTATTAATCTATTCGATTTATAACTCAATTATAAACTAAAGGTTCATATTATAAGTTAAATGCTTATAAAACGATTATTTTACAAAATCGTTTCTTTGAACTTCATAATTATAAATCTTATAACTTATAAGATTCAATTATTCATCCAAATATATTCTTTAATAATTTCACAAAATTTATAAATCTTACTATTTATAAATTTCATTTATAACTTCACCATTTATAATTTTATAAATTTCATTCGTTTATGAAATTCATTCACAATTCATTCTAACACTTATAAAAACTCGTTTTATAATTCAAATATTTTCATTTATAAATTATCAATTTATAAATCCTTTATAAAAATCAATTTATACTATTATTTTAAAACATCTTCAAAGTCCTTTATAATTTCACCATTTTGATTTATAAAATAGTCAAATTTTATAAATCCTATATTTCAACTTTTCATAATAAATTCAAAAATTCCGATTTAACTATTTTATAAAATCATTAGCATCATATTCTCAAAAATCAATTTTTTTAACTATATTTCTCAAAAATTCATAATTTTTATAACATTAAAATTTTGACGTTTATTTATTTAAAATGGATCAATTCCCAAAAATATTTTATAAACGTTTTCTTTCAAAAATCACTTTGAAATTCTTTTAAAATTCCAAAATTTGGTCCAATGATGCTACATACCAAATAGTCAATCACGACAACAACGACATCATATATCGATATGATAATCCATCAAATATCAAAATATCTGAAATCAAATAAAAACTGTTGAGGAATCCAGTTGGATCCCTCCAACCTATTTTCCTGCATCCACAAACATTAGCACAATACCAATTCCGCTACAGTACGGAATTATCGCGGTATATGGGATTTAAAATATTATCCGCTTAATAGACGGCGCAATAGGGTCTCATCCGCTAAACAAATGCGGGAAATCAACAACTCCAATATATACATATGCCAATATATATATATTGCTATTATATATAATACCAATTTCACTGTTTATGAAATATTCGCGGTATATGTTTTTAATAAATAACATCAGCTTACTAACGGCGCATAATGTCTATTTTAACAATCAATAGATAACAATCATCATTCAAACATGCATTCAAATATTTTAAATCTAACTATTTAAAATAAAATCGAAACTGATTCGATTGAGTGAGAAGTTCTCACCTTGATTTTTAATTTCGTTTTAGCGATTTATTTCGAATAAAATTAAACGCGCGTTTAATTTTACCCAAAATTTTCACTAACTCCAAACGACTCCAATCCAGTTCCATAGCGTAGTGCTCGTCGATACGATTCCAACGCTTCCTGTTTCGCGCGTTTTCGACCTCGTATGAAAAAGTTATGCAATTTACAAGTTTTACTCGAATTTTAAATATAAATTACAACATAACCTTTATATAATTTTAAACCTAGCTATCCATAGCCGTAGGATCTTGCATCAGCTCATCAGGCCATCCACCATTCCTTCTCACGCGCGCATCATCTTCCATCTACAGGAAGAAACACGCACAAACAACCCATGAATGCAAATTAGGGTTTCGAATCGCTCCTCCTACACGCATATATAGGTCGATCAGGAGATGTCATCACGAAGGGCTTCGCCAACACCATGCTCGCCTGGAACGCGGCCAAGCTTGGCCATCTCTGGTGCATGTATCACGAGGCCGACCCTATGGTCTTTGAACGCAAATATCCGTTGATTCGTAGCTCCAATCTCGATCTCAACCGTTGAATCACAAGATCTTACTCCCCTCTACAATATTGTAGTTGACAACTTCCTCTAATTGTTGACGGATTGGATGAAAATTGAGGAAGAATGATATGAATTTCTGGCCATTCATGCCTAATGGAGGCGGCGGCTGAAAGAAATTAGGTTTAGGTTTTTTTTTTCTTTTATTTTTGTGAATTTATGGGGGTATTTATAGGAAATTTTTCAATCACTATTCATCCGGGAATTCCAAACTCCGATTTACGCGCAGTGACTGACGTTCCTAGGGTTTATCCCGCGTTCCGGACACAATGAAACAGGTTTCGAAAGCTAATTCGGTCATCTGTGCGAGATATGGCAATAAACGATCGATTTAAATTAAACCGATTTAAATGATTTTCTAGGCGTTTTAATTTGTACCGGACAAACGATAAATCCGATTGACTTGAAATTTGAAACCATACAATAATATCACATTACGGATCCGATGAAACTGGTTTCGTCGAAATCCGAGACTTTTTTAAAAATGACTATTTTAACTCGCCAAATTAATATTAAAAACAATTCGATGCGTTTCTAGCTGCCACGATCAAACGATAGCTCCGTTTGCTACAAAAATTGAAATCCGATAATAACTAACTATTACGGATCCAATGGAACTGGTTTCGTTCAATTCTGAGACTGTTCAAAAATTGGCTAATTTCACTAGTCGATTTAAATATTAAAATATTCAATTTTCACAAATAAACTTTTAATTCGATTTTAAAAGTTCTAAAATATCATTCTAACTCCAACATGATAAAATAAAATTTTACAAATCATTTTCAATCATATTTAACCCAATTTTCAATTATTTCCATAATTTCACATATTAAATTACCGATTTAATTATTCAATTAAATCCAATAATTCGAAATAAAATTTATTCGACTTATAAATTTCACTTATTAATATTTAAAATTAATTAAATATTAAAATTTAAATTACTAAAATTCCTGGGTCGTTACAAGATCTTAAACCTGTACTCAATCATATAATATAAATTATCAAATTCCATTTTTCAACTTATTCATTTTTATTTAACAGATTTATGCATAGCTTAAATTCAACAATTTAACTATATATGTGTATATAAAATATATTTATATCATATCCAAATTTAATACTTATTAAACCGTATCATATCCAAACCATAAAAATCATTTCAAAAATAATTATATATATATATACCGCGGTGCCTGTATATAATTTTCTATCCTACGGTCAAGTAATACGAATATTTATCATTTCAATCCGCAATTTAAAAATAAAAATGCGGTTGTATATCATTTCAAACCGCAATCCCAAATGAAATGAGAATGCATAATAACTTGCAGTTTATATAATCTGGAACACATCATCCATTCACCCAATATCAATCATCAACCAATCTTATTTCAATCATCGTCAATTTAAACAAACATCAATAGAGCATATAAAACATATCAGGTATCAACGAACAGTTTATATTCAAAATAAATAAATAAATAAATAACTGTTTAACTAGCAGTTTATATGCAAAATAAATAAATTTTAACTGTCAATTTATATGCAATAATAAAATTAATTAACAGTTAAATTAAATAAATGCGATTTAACTGAGATGATGAATAAGATATGCAAAAGAGTCATAAATAAATTTCTACTCATATCTTAAATCAATTTAACAAACATAAGATAACTTAGAAGTTGTGAGTGGGTTAAAACACTCAACTTTTGAATTTAAATTGAATCTAAATTCAATTTAAACCTAAAAATTTAACAGTCTCCAAATCCTTCCAAACCATTGCCAAAATGTCTGGAATTTCGATACAATCCCAGTAAAATAAACCGCGCGTGAATCCGACCTCGTACGCAAAAGTTATGAAAATTTGAAAATTGGAAAATTCTGGTCCTGTGTCAACTTCGGGTTCGACTTCGGTGCGCCGCCTCAAATCCCCGGTGCTTGCTTAGAGTTATTTCCAAAACGACCCGGAGCGACCCGAGTCATTTTCTTCCTGACCCGAAGTAGATACAACGTTTTTGCCTCTGAAACTCAAAGCGTGACTCGAAGTGGATGCAGATCCAATTTTTTTTTTTGGAAATTGAAATTAATTTTTGGAATTTGGAAATTAGGTTTTTTTCTACCATTGGAATGAGAAGTTGAGAAGGAGATGTATGTATAAAAAAATAAAAATAAGGAGTGGCTAGGGTTTATAACGGGTTATATATAGACATGGCTGAAAAATAATAGATGGATCGGATTGGTATACGCGCTGAACGCTAAATGGCCCGAAAAGCTCGTTTCTACTTCGGAACGAAATTGGGTCAACCCATATATCAAAATATATGTTTAAAAATATTTTAAACGCGATAGAAAAATTTTCACGTCCAATTCTATCGTATGAAGAAGTTATGCTAAATTCAATTTTTCCAAATTGATTTAGATTGATTTAAATTGCATAAATTTCAAGGCGTTTCGAGTCGGTACGATCAAACGACAAGTCCGATTGTTATGAAATTTGAAACACTATTATAATTCACCGTGACGGATCCGACGAAACTAGTTTCGTCGAAATCTGAGTCAGTGGCAAAAATGACTAATTTTATATTAATTAAATAAATTAAAATTTTATTAATAAAATCCATTTTTTTTTAAATCTTAAATTTGAAATTTTTCATTACCTTTATATGTCTCAATTAAATTACAATGTTTTAAACAATTTAAAGGTCAATTTAAAGTTGATTAACTTCCCATTTCAGTGTCAAATTTTCATTTTTATTAAATTTAGAAATTATCAATTAAGTTTCCAAAAATTTCATTAGTTAAATCTTCATTCTTATTATTCGATCCATTATAGCCAAATGGATGAAATTAACATACATAAATATTTTTCATTTTCAACTAAATTTTCAGTTAACGTAAAAATAAATGTTTAATTTTTACTTAATTGCAAAAACTCAATTACCTTAATTCTTTATATTCATATAAATAAACAAATCTTGATTTACAATCTTTTCATTAACCCATAGTCATATTATAAATGGAATTTACATTATCTTCAATTATTAATTACCATCAGTTAAGATCTTAACATTTGTTCCATAAATTTATTTGCCCTGAATTATTTACTGCATTTATCTACTTCCAATTTCATAATCACATTCAATCCATTAATTGGTATTGCATTGACATTTAACTTATTAGCTATATCAACACTATTGTCATTAATTGCAAATGGATTACCAAATTTAGTCACTACCCTAAATAACTAACGTAAATTAATCTCCATTAATTCCACTGATTTAACTTTCATTCAATTAATTAATGATTCCCTCAGTTAGCAATAACGTAACATTTTCTTTATTTGTATTGCAAATAATTCAAAATTCAATTCCTAATTCTTAATATCCTCTAAATTACAACTTCCAAACATGGTATTAATCATCATTTACGTACCTCTAATTATTTTAAATTTACATTAACATAATAAATAAATTACCTTTAATGAAACCTATCCCCCAATTTATTATATGCAGTAAATTTTGACCTTACAACAGTTTCAATTAATTATTTATATTTATTGCGATTGAATACCAAAATTTATTTAACACATCAAATAAATGAACAATATATATTCATTTATACCTATTTTCTTTTAAATTCAGTTATAAGTTTGTTACTTACCAACCAGGTTATAATAACACTAAATTTTTTATTCCACTGCTATATATGATATATTTGCATCACATACTTGAATTTTTCAATTTCATCTTAATTCCAATTCACGGTAGTATAATTTCTCACTATAAACCCGTTTATAATTTGCATACCAATTAATTAGTTTCAACTAAATAGATTGATTCAATTCAACTCTTTTATTAAGTCTATATAAATTAATATACTATTTCATTGGTAAATGTTTATTTCAATTATTCCTTTATTACTTATAAATCTTATTTCATTCATGAATGCCATCATTTATCAATTATTACATAATTTCATTAATTTACATTCAGTTACAACTAAATTAATACACTAATTTCATTTGTAAATTAAATGCTTACAATTTATAAGCTTTCATTCCAAACAATATTTCAATTTGTACCGGACATTGATTTAATTCAATTTACTATTTAATATTATTAATTCATTAACTAAATTCACTACTTACTTTGTTCTCTTATGTGCAACTCTTAGCCTAGTATAACAATTTAAATCACTTTAATTTATTTGTCATTTTGTTTCAACTGTAAATACCGAGCCTTATATTCTCATGGTTTCATTTCATTCTTGGCATTTGCTTCATTATTAATTATAAAATATTTATTTCTTCTAAATTAAATTTACGTAAATCTTATTAAAATGACAAATTTAATTAATGATAATTACGGGTCGTTACACTCTCCCCCACTCAAAACTTTTCGTCCCCGAAAAAGGAAAAAGAAGGAAAAAGAAGAATTAAGAAATCAATATCATATCATATCATATCAAATATTAAATTTATAAACAAATAAATTTACAAAATTAATTTAGATTAAATATACTAATTTATAATCATTAATTTTTTTTATACTCAAACTAATAAAGTTTGGAAAACATTTTCAAAATATTTTCTAAGTCCAAAATTTACGGAAAATTTTGGCAGAGTCTCCTTTGTACGGGGAGGCTCGGGAGAAAATTTAATATCAAATATATCAAAATATCACATATAATATCCCAACACGGGAAAACATATAAAATAGCGCTATAAACCGTAATCCGAAACGTACCTATTTGTCGGACAATTTACGCTTAATTTATGGAACCAAAAGCAGTAGCAATTGCTTCCATAACCTGCATTTCACTTATAAAATCCAAAGGGTTACAATTTATATAAAGTGAAATATTTAAGTGGTTTCAATCACTAACAACCAATCAATACAACAACCATCAATTTCAACAAACAGCATACACAACCAATACAAACCAACCATTCAATCAAACAAACAAATAGTTGTTCGGGTTCAAAACTTTTAAATTGTACGGAATGAAGAATAAACTACTAGCGCATCATTTACTCAACAGTCTTAGATAAAACTAAATAGATTATTCATTTATCCTAATCCAATTTCAAAGTATCCTTGCCCAAACAACCATCAACTAAACAACAAAAAATCCAAACGACAATCAACTTAACTTATTATTAATTTTCTTTCATACCTTTGTTGTTTGATTTTCTTTTTATTTATACAGTGATTTATCTTTTAAATTTACATTTACTCATTAAATGTTTGCTTCATTTATTTTTACTTATTACTTACAATTATTCAGTTCCATTAACTCAGGTCATGCCAGTTTCTTTTATTTCGTTATAATTATTCATTCATTTATTATAGCATGACCTCTTTTATTTACATTCATTTATCAATAGTATTCATGTCCCATTCAATTTCTTAGCATTTCCATTTTTTTTACTTAAGTTTATAATCATCTATTTGTAATACGTACCTTTTATTATATTTACTAATAGTAAAATTTCAATTATAACTTAACTTATCCCGATATCATCACTTCTTATGAATATAAGCGATTTATTGAACGCCTTCATTACATACTTTTACTTGTATAATTTCCATTACATTTTCTTATTAAACATTTCAACTTTTAAATATTTGGTAAGTTATATATATGTTTTTAAGAATGTAATTAAAATCATACAAGTTTCTCTTATTTCTTTAATAAATTTACTGTTCAATAATAATCCTTTATTTCATAGGTTACAATTTTAAATTTCATTTAATACCATTAATAACCTAGCATTAAACCTCTTATTTCATTTAGGGTTTCAATTATTAATTACTTAGATTCAATTTCACTAGAATAATTGAGACTATTTATTGTGGAAACTTAAGAACTAAATACCGGGTTAAATTTCAAATTATTTTAAAAATAATAGGTAAATATATATACTTACAACTTATAAACCCAATTATATTTAAAACAAATTAAAAATTCACTTTTGTTTATCAAAATAAATCTATAGTAAAACTACTACAGTGGCCTTCCCACTTCGAAACTCGAAAATGAAAGTCGATGATGCGTGCACTCATCATCGAAATTATTTTCCAGCGATAGAGAGGGGAGTACATTTCTTTTTAAACAATTCTTTCAAATTATATTGAAATATTTATATCAGAAAATACTTATAATAGTATTATTATTATATTCCAAAATCAATTGAAAGAATTTCCAAAACCCCGGAACTTAAGTTCTAAATTTCTAATTTTATTTTCCATCTAATTTCATCTATTATTTATAAATTTTATTACCTAACAACCAATATATTGCAACCAAATATATATCTTATTTATAAAAAAAACTTTATTTTATATATAGAAAATATAATAGGCAAAATTATTTCATTCACCTATATTAAAACAGGCATTATATCGGTCTGTCCTATTAAGTGTTTAGAAATCCCTATTAACGTCATAGTGTCCCATGCATCAACCGGAATTTATAAATACAAAACGGAACAGATTAACACAATATTAAAACCCTTTTATAACACTAACAAATACACTCTCTCATATATATACACTCAGCGACTCCCATAGGGTGTTTCTACCCAATTGATAAAGAGTCAGACCCCACAAAGCTAAGGTTTATCGCTAAACCAAAGCTCTAATACCAGATGTAACATCCCGCCTTTTCGCACGCTTTAAATCGACACACGTGCCAATTCAAACCATACAGAAGGGCGGATTGTTATGGGGTAAATAAGAAAACGAGAAAGAATAAAACAAAACAGAATCTCACAGCGGAAGGATAAAATATAATAATAAATATACAGTTCATAAAACTGTTTACAAACATTTGATTCTTCTTTATACAATAAATATCAGAGTTCACATACCAATAATATTAATGCAGCGGAATACAGTGTAGTGGAACCATATAATATATAATAATAATAGTAATGAAATCTTCGTCTTCTTCCTCCTGAAAAATCTTCAAACCAGAAACGCTCGGACTGACCCGAGCGAATTGAAAAGACAAAACACTCGAGTCAGAACTAAAAGATCTTATGTAAGTTAAATTAACAGAAATGAATATGAGTGCAGTAACTCAAGAGATGCTCAAGATTTACATCTCCTAAGGATCCGTTAAACTATTTACTATGTAGTATATTTCACTATTATAATAGTGTCTAATTGTAAAATAAACTTACTTTTAAATAGCGTTAAGGCTTTACATTTTCCACCTTAACACATAATATATTCCCATAGTCTATACAGTACCGTAATCTCCCCCGTACTGGGCGTCGTCAGAGGGCACTCCACATGTATGGTACAAAACCAAAATCGTATAAGGCGCGATAGGGTAGGTGAAACGGAACAACTAGGCAATGCCAGGGTAGATATACCAATTACGCATCCGGGCAGGTGGTAACGCATAGCCGCAGCTACCGCCCACCTCGAACAAACTCCCCATAAAATCAAAAGTAAAGGTGGCCACCGAATCAATCCAAAGTCAGAGTAGTATCGAAGAGGAGTGTCCGATAAAGGGCGCTAACCCCCTTGGCCCGAGAATCGCTCCTGTTTTAGCTACCTTATGCCAACTCACGGGAGTCGGGTCCACGTATTTACCTTAAAGGAAACGCCGCCGCCAACCTACTCCATTCTGGAATCTCCACCGCGTACACGGTTGTTAAAGTGGTTTTCGGAGTTGGCAGAGAGTATGACAACTTCCGATCCCGGTCTCTTCAACAACCAAACGTTATTATAACGCTGCGGTCATTTAAAAATAATTATGCTTTCAAAACCAGAATATAATTATCCATTTCAAAACCCATAAATACGATATCATTTCCTTTTAATACCCAAATAAATATGATATCATTTTATTTCAAATATATTTCTTTTCCAAAATCATGCCACTTTTAAGATTTATAATACCTCGAAACCAATTATTTGAAATTTAACTTTCAACATAATACTTCGAAATCCATAGTTTCAAAACCATAACTTTCAAAACTTAAATGGTTTGGATATTCAACAATATATAAAATAAAACAGTTGAATTTAAAATTTCTTTATAAAGTAAATAATTTCCACGCCTTTACAATTTTATTTACTTTATATTCAGTCTAAACCCATAACCTTTAGATTCACTTTCAGTTTGAATGAAAACACTTCGATTTCAATATTTTCAAACTTTGAGTATTTAATAACTTTGAAAACTAAGGTTGAGAATTTCTTTTCAATAATTCATTGTCCTATTATTTAGTTTTGAAAGGTTTACATGATAAATCCCTAACCATTTAAAATAAAACTCAATTTATTAACGCTAAATATTTCCTTCCATTTATTTATACTAGAATTATTCATTAAATCCAGTTATAAATATCATTCCTTTAAAATTTCCAATTTTAACAAGTTAACATTAACTTATGGAGTTAAATTTTTTAAATAAGCTCAATTCCAATTAATTTCCAATTTATCTTTCAATCTAAATTGATTTGAATCATTTAAAACTCTATATATATACACAAAATCTTAAACCTGTTCTTAATCATATAATATAAATTATCAAATTCCATTTTTCAACTTATTCATTTTTATTTAACAGATTTATGCATATCTTAAATTCAACAATTTAACTATATATGTATATATAAAATATATTTATATCATATCCAAATTTAATATTTATTAAACCGTATCATATCCAAACCATAAAAATCATTTCAAAAATAATTTTATATATATACCGCGGTGCCTGTATATAATTTTCCATCCTATGGTCAAGTGATACGGATATTTATCATTTCAATCCGCAATTTAAAAATAAAAATGCGGTTGTATATCATTTCAAACCGCAATCCCGAATGAAATGAGAATGCATAATAACTTGCAGTTTATATAATCTGGAACACATCATCCATTCACCCAATATCAATCATCAACCAATCTTATTTCAATCATCATCAATTTAAACAAACATCAATAGAGCATATAAAACATATCAGGTATCAACGAACAGTTTATATTCAAAATAAATAAATAAATAACTGTTTAACTAGCAGTTTATATGCAAAATAAACAAATTTGAACTGTCAATTTATATGCAATAATAAAATTAATTAACAGTTAAATTAAATAAATGCGATTTAACTGAGATGATGAATAAAATATGCAAAACAGTCATAAATAAATTTCTACTCATATCTTAAATCAATAACAAACATAAGATAATTTAGAAGTTGTGAGTGGGTTAAAACACCCACCTTTTGAATTTAAATTGAATCTAAATTCAATTTAAACCCAAAAATTTGACAATCTCCAAATCCGTCCAAACCAATGCCAAAATGTCTGGAATTCCGATACAATCCCAGAAAAATGAACCGCGCGTGAATCCAAGCTCGTACGCAAAAGTTATGAAAATTTGAAAATTGGAAAATTCTGGTCCTGTGTCAACTTCGGGTTCGACTTCGGTGCGCCGCCTCAAATCTGCGGTGCTTGCTTGGATTTTTTGCCAAAATGACCCGGAGCGACCCGAGTCATTTTCTTCCTGACCCGAAGTAGATACAACGTTTTTGCCTCTGAAACTCAAAGCATGACTCGAAGTGGATGCAGATCCGATTTTTTTTTTTTTTTTTTGAAATTGGAATTAATTTTTGAAATTTGAAAATTAGGTTTTTTTTTCTGCCATTGGAATGAGAAGTTGAGAAGGAGATGTACGTATAGAAAAATGAAAATAAGGGGTGGCTAGGGTTTATAACGGGTTATATATAGACAAGGCTGAAAAATAATAGATGGATCGGATTGGTATACGCGCTGAACGCTAAATGGCCCGAAAAGCCCGTTTCTACTTCGGAACGAAATTGGATCAACTATATATCAAAATATATGTTTAAAAATATTTTAAACGCGATGGAAAAAGTTTCACGTCCAAATTCCATCGTATGAAGAAGTTATGCTAAATTTAATTTTTCCAAATTAATTTAGATTGATTTAAATTGCATAAATTTCAAGGCGTTTCGAATCGGTACGATCAAACGACAAGTCCGATCGTTATGAAATTTGAAACATTATTATAATTCACCGTTACGGATCCGATGAAACTGGTTTCGTCGAAATCCGGGTGAGTGGCCAAAATGGCTAATTTTATATTAATTAAATAAATTAAAATTTTATTAATAAAATCCAATTTTTTTTTTAAATCTTAAATTTGACAAATTTTATTACCTTTATATGTCTCAATCAAATTACAATGTTTTAAACAATTTAAAGGTCAATTTAAAGTTGATTAACTTCCCATTTCAGTGTCAAATTTTCATTTTTATTAAATTTAGAAATTATCAATTAAGTTTCCAGAAATTTCATTAATTAAATCTTCATTTTTATTATTCAATCCATTATAGCCGAATGGATGAAATTAACATACATAAATGTTTTTCAATTTCAACTAAATTTTCAATTAACGTAAAAATAAATGTTTAATTTTTACTTAATTGCAATACCTTAATTCTTTATATTCATATAAATAAACAAATCTTGATTTACAATCTTTCATTCACCCATAGTCATATTATAAATAGAATTTACAATATCTTCAATTATTAATTACCATCAGTTAAGATCTTAACATTTGTTTCATAAATTTATTTGCCCTGAATTATTTACTGCATTTATCTAGTTCCAATTTCATAATCACATTCAATCCATTAATTGGTATTGCGTTGACATTTAACTTATTAGCTTATATAAACACTATTGTCATTAATTGCAAATGGATTACCAAATTTAGTCACTACCCTAAATAACTAACGTAAATTAATCTCCATTAATTCCACTGATTTAACTTTCATTCAATTAATTAATGATTCCCTCAGTTAGCAATAACATAACATTTTCTTTATTTGTATTGCAAATAATTCAAAATTCAATTCCTAATTCTTAATATCCTATAAATTACAACTTCCAAACATGGTATCAATCATCATTTACGTACATCTAATTATTTTAAATTTACATTAACATAATAAATAAATTACCTTTAATGAAATCTATCCCCCAATTTATTATATGCAATAAATTTTGACCTTACAACAGTTTCAATTAATTATTTATATTTATTGCGATTGAATACCAAAATTTATTTAACACATCAAATAAATGAACAATCTATATTCATTGTCACCTATTTTCTTTTAAATTCAGTTATAAGTTTGTTACTTACCAACCAGGTTATAATAACACTAAATTTTTTATTCCACTGCTATATATGATATATTTGCATCACATACTTGAATTTTTCAATTTCATCTTAATTCCAATTCACGGTAGTATAATTTCTTACTATAAACCATTTATAATTTGCATACCAATTAATTAGTTTCAACTAAATAGATTGATTCAATTCAACTCATTTATTAAGTCTATATAAATAAATATACTATTTCATTGGTAAATGTTTATTTCAATTATTCCTTTATTACTTACAAATCTAATTTCATTCATGAATGCCATCATTTATCAATTATTACATAATTTCGTTAATTTACATTCAGTTACAACTAAATTAATACACTGATTTCATTTGTAAATTAAATGCTTACAATTTATAAGCTTTCATTCCAAACAATATTTAAATTTGTACCGGACATTGATTTAATTCAATTTACTATTTAATATTATTAATTCATTAACTAAATTCACTACTTACCTTTGTTCTCTTATGTGCAACTCTTAGCCTAGTATAACAATTTACATCACTTCAATTTATTCGTCATTTTGTTTCAACTGTAAATACTGAGCCTTATATTCCCATGTTTTCATTTCATTCTCAGCATTTGCTTCATTATTAATTATAAAATCTTTATTTCTTCTAAATTAAATTTACGTAAATCTTATCAAAATGACAAATTTAATTAACGAAAATTACGGGTCGTTACACTTAGGATGTCCCCATTTCGTTTAGCTTACGGTAAAATTTTCCATTTACCCATTGAAATCGAGCACAAAGCGTTGTGGCAATAAAGAACTCAAACTTTGATCTTGAAAAAGCTGGCGAAAACCAAAAACTACAACTCAACGAACTAGAACTTAGGAACGACGCATATGAAAATGAGAAAATTTACACAGAGAGAACAAATGTTTTTCGTGACTAGTCAATCGTAAGGAAAACATTTTCGCCTAATTAGAAAGTTCTTTTATATGACTAAAGACTTCATTTATTCCCTGAGAAACTTAAATCAAGATGGACCGGACCATTTATGGTAAGAACTATTTTTCCACATGGTGCCGTAGAAATAGAAAACCCCAGGGATGGTTCGATTTTCAAAGTCAACGGTCATCGTTTGAAACTTTTCTTGAAATTGCCAAATAACCAAAATGAGGAGCTCATGATCTTTCATGATCCATGCTACTTCTAGTAAGAATGTTAACCCTCCTTTGTAAATATGTACATATTTTTCTCTGTTACACTCATTATATCGTGGATAAACCGTGGGGACATAGTTAAAAAAATTAAGTGTAGGGGGGGTCTCATTTTCATTTTTTTTAAGTTTCATGGAATTTTTTTTGAATTTTCATTTTATTTTAAATAAAAAATTCACAAAATTTCTAAATCTCAAAAACATTTTCTTTTAGCATTTTGATTTATTTTTGAGGAAACACTATATGATAAGTATAAGTTTTGGCTAATAAATTAAAATTTTTGAAAATTTATTTGTCTTAACAAAAATAAAAATGAAGTTTGATTACAAATAACAATGGTTTAACTAGTATATAGGAAAGTTCCTATGTGTTAATTATAAAATATATTCTAATTGAAAATCTTTGTTTAAAAAAAAGTGGTAAATTTAAAGTAAAGGATATAACAATTTTATCTTCTAAGTTAAATGGTGCTAAGATGATTTTGCAAAACTCTCTCTTTATAAAAAAATAGAAAAAAAACAAAAAAGTATATAAGTAATTTTTTTTATATATGTATATATTTTTAACACCTAGTGTCATGTGCTCGCACTCGTGTGTCCACTCGCCATGCTCCGTACCCTTCTCACGTATGCCCGAAAGGCAGTGCACGATCGATACATCTAGCCTTAATATATCCGAGTTAGGTGCATGTATATAAAAATTATTTTCAATAACGCCCACAGACGATAAGTGTTCACACTTGTGTATTCACTCACCACGCTCTGTATTCCCCTCACATTGGTCCGCAAGGTAGTGCACGGGTAATATATCTGCCCTCAGTTAACCGAGTTAGACATATGTAAATATTGTTAATACTAATAAAATTTTCAAATAAGAGAGAGTAAGCAATTGAAATCTAAGTACTATTTTTACTTGTTTGATTTAACTTGTTATTGAAAAGAAATGAGAATACCACTTTGATAAACTTTTATAATCAACTAAGGATCCATTTCATAATTACATTGTGTTATCAACCAAAACAACTAGCCAAACTATAGTCTATCTATTATGACAACTTAATTTTTGTTGGAAATTTGGATGAGTAAAAGGACTTAAATTTCTTGATAATGACCAGAATTTATATTTAACTTATTAGCGTCAATTTGAAAGTAAATCCTTCATTTGTAAATAATTTCAAAAACTTGCATTCATCCCATCATAAATAAATCTTGCATTTTGTAAATGTTTTCATTTTGCATTTGGATTTTGTGAGTAGTATCCGTTGAAAACCATCAAGAGACAACACTCATCCTACTGAGGACACCCAAAGATTTAATGGCTTATTGCACATGCTCGACGCAATCGTGCTCCCTACGAAAACAAATTTATCTTAGTTTTCCTTTATTCGAGAACGAATAAAAGATAAGTGTGTGGGTATTTGATGTGCATGTAAATGTGCACATATTTGCATGCATATTTCATTTATTTTTATTTAAATAAATGTCATATTTGGGCATTTTAGCATGTTTAAACCAAAATTCAATTATTGTCAAATCATCATATATTCATCTTCATTTAGGGGCAAAATGGACATTTTTGTGTCTGCGTCAATTTGAGAATTTTTACTCGGGATATTTTTTATGATTTTTATAGGAATTTGGATGCATATGGAAGAGGCTTACGAACATGCACAAGGGAATACAAAAGAATGAAGAAGAAATAATTCATGCTCATGATTGTGGAGGACCCCCACCCACTTACTTAAATCTATAATTAGAAGCAAATGGAAAACTAAGTGGAGGTTAAAGCTTCATGCATGTTTGATGATGGATTAATTGGTGGCTAATGGTTACTTGATGGTCACACTTTGATGTGCATGTAAATGGGCATATTTTTACCACTATATTTAATTTATTTAAATTAAATAAATGATCATATTGGATAATTTAACTTGTTTAAACCAAAAATTCAAATTATTTCAAATTGTAACACATATTCATCTTCATCCAAGGGCAAAATGGTCATTTTTGTGCATATATTAATTTTTTTAAAATTTAATTGAAAATTTCTATGTTGTTTTGTAGGAATTTAAATTCAAATACAAGTGGCTTAATGAAGATATGCATACACAAAAGGAAATAAAGCAAATGAAGATGAAAATAATTCAAACTCAAGAACATTGAGGTTTCCACTTACCCACTTACCTTGATTTTCAATTAGGTGCCAATGCACATGCTAAAAGGCCATTAAAACTTCTTGTACATTTAAGTGAGGATTAAGATATGCTAATGATTACTTAGTGGACACACTACCTTAAGGGTATTTTGGGCATTCCCCAAAAAATGAATTACGGTTTCTAACTTGTATAAATACTCTATATCTTCATGTAACCCTCTCTTCCTCTTAGTTAGTTTTAGGCTTAAAAAATAAACAAAGCTCTTCTCTTTTTCATGGGTACTTAGCCGTTTTTTATTTCATGTAATCTTTCTTTTTATGCAATGTTAGTTAATGTTTTTTTTACATTTACATGCTCTCTTTCTTATTTTGCTAGTAGCTTAGTGTTCGTTTCTTTGTACTTAGCTTTTCTTTTCATATTGTTCTCTTTTTTCTTTTGTTTATTTCATATTTCTTTCTATATTTGTTGATTTAATCATAAATATGAGAGGCTAATTCCTACAATTTAGGGGTAATCAAGCTCTCTTGGATCATGTCGCTGCAACATAATTTTTCATTTATGTTTCTTTTGTACTTAATGGAAAGTTAGATGTTTGTCTGATTTTGTGTTTAATATTGAGTTTGATAGCTTATATTGTTCAAAACAAATAGGCTATGTTTAGTCATACGAATTACTAATTATCTCTTCATCTACATATGATCATGGTAATGTAAGTGGATTTAGAATCAAAATTTGATGGTTTATGTTTCTAAGTCAATAGTTAATAAGCCATGCTTAAAATAGATTCTATTTTTAATTTAATGTTATTTTCATTAAATTTAGTAAATGGGTTAGAGAGTGCATTAAAGTTTGATGGTTTTAAGTGTGTTAATTAATAACACAATTTGACCATGCTTGTGATAAATGCATCAACTAAACTCACAAATGGCCAAAAAGAGATCATAATTTTATTATGTTGATTTATGTAATCATTAGAGGGGATTTGCCTCTAAATTGCTCTTTAATCTCATATTTTTATTCTTTTTGTTTTAGATTTTTTTTACCTTTTTTAGTTAGTTAACAATCCCTTGATATTGGCATAATTTGATTGAATATAATTTCAAAATCTAAACAATTCCCTGTGACCCGTACTCGCATACGTATTACAATCGTACGCCATGCGCTTGTGGTTATATTTATTTCAAAATTTATCGGCATTTTTCTAACTCGATAGAAAATTTGTTGTTAAACAAGATTTTGGCGCCGTTGCCGAGGAATAGTTTTGATTTTAATTTTCTACTCTTCAAATTATTTTTGTTCGATTTTTGTTGTGTGTTTTATTTTGTGTGTTTGTTTGCAATTAAAAAAAAAAGAATTTTGTTGTGTGTTTTTAGCTTGCATTTGTTTGTGTGATTGTTGTTTTCTTTTTGTTTTGCATTGCATTGTATATATTTAAAAAAAACATACACAAAAATTTTAAAAAAAGAATCCATTCCATTTCATTACATTTGCATCAACATTTTTCTATTTACATTTTTCTTTTTCTTTCTTTCCTTTTTTTTTATTTTTTTTTACATTGACAATTTTCTTAAAAAAGGGTCACTGTGCAACAACAGTGCACAGTAGTTGTGCACCTCTGCCTGCACTCCCCTTCTTTGAAAAGCCAGTTATCATCACCTATCCCACCTTCTACCTGTTTCATTTTCCTCCATCAACCCACAATTCCACCTTACTTCACCGTTCTAAACAGCATACAACCAGACCGCTGCCTGTTGCCTTTGTCCACCCTTCCTCTTACTTCTGCCCCTACCCAGCATCTTACTTCTGCATATCCCTGCTTTCCTTCACCCATCACAATCAACAGTTCAACTGATCAACCTTCAAACTTGCCATCAACAACAGACACCCTCTTCATGTACATCAAGTTACAAACTACTACCATATCAAATTACACTCTATCGCCTTGCTAACAACCTCCTCATCTTCCACAACCCACATTTACCATACAAATAAGCAACTTCATTCACAAACATTTCACACACCAACTGCCTGTACAACATCTCTATATCTCCACCATACTACACACTTCTGTTCAGCCTCCATCATCACTTTTCTGATCAGCAACCCAAAACATATCACTGCACAGCCCCTTCAGCCCTTCATCCATCGCCTACAAAACAAATATGCTATTGTTCTGTTATTTCAGCCCACCACATCCCCATAGCCAAAACTGCCAACTTCAACTCACCACGCTGCTACCATCAGTCACCTACTGCCTGTCTTCCTCTTATCCATCGTAACATTTTTCAACCTACATCCAATCTCCTTCCAAATTGTCTGCTTCTTTCATCAACCCAACCCTGTGCATATCACCACTGTCTGATCAATGCTCACCAGCATCTCATTCTCCATACACTTGAGTTCATTACCGTCAACCAACCACTTGCCATATCCACTCGACAACCAGCTTAAACCAAGCCCTGACCAACAGCCATAGCGCTGCTTGCCATCACCACGCCTCCTTCCTCAACATCAACCTGCATCAAACAGAAACCACACTTCAAACGAAACCGAAACACTTCAACACAACCTCATTCCATTTTCATTTGTTCTCAAACAAATACAAACTACTTCACAAACTGCTACCAAACCTCCTGCCACAACCACTGGCCTGCCTTTCACCATCAACTGTCGTGCCTGCCCTAACGACCAGGGTACAACAACCGTCATCTATGCCATAACAACAACCATCATTCACCAACCCATAGTCAAATCTCGACCATCGCCATGATATCGAATCCATCAATCGCACTTCCTCCTCTGGCATACAAAAACCACCGTCACCAATAAGAAAATTGCCAGCAACGCCTCATCCTCTAAACCACGACCACAACCTCTCAATTGAATTCGAGTTGAAGCTGCCGCCAATCCAAGCATCGACCAGTACCATCACTTCACAATAATCGCCGAACTCGAATTGGGCTTGAATTGAATTTCGATCCTAAAAATTGAATTTTGATTTATGAAGGGAAGATAGTCAGTGTACTTAAAGAAACGAATTTTGCTGTTTGTTCACAAACCAACGAAGTAGAGGTGGTAATAATTTTGGGCCGGGTGAAATTAGTGTGGGCCGCATGTTTAATTTCTCTTTTCCTTTTTTTTTCTTGCATGCTTTGATTTATAAAAAAAGGGAAAAACTTTTTGTTAAAAAAAAAAGAAAAAAAAAATTCTTTTGCTTAGGTTTCGTTGTCTTGTCTAAAAAAAAATGAGTTTATTTTGGTGTTCCTTTGTTTGAAGTCTCTTTTTGTTATTTCTTAAGAAAAAAAGGCAACAAGTGTTTTATTTGTTTTATTTTTCATTCGTTTCGGTTTCTTCTTTAACATATATATTCAAAACAAAAGCAAAAAAACTGTATGTGTGTGTGTATATATACATCATATTTTTATTTTCAAGTTGCTCAAGCAGATAGGAAAAGTTGCTTACTTCGCTCTGCTGTCAAGAATAAACTGTTTGCTTATTTATAATTTTCTTTTTATTTGCCTTGTATTGTATTATCTATTTTTTTTGTTTGTCTTGCATTGTTATTTACTTGCATTTAAAAAATTCAAAAAACCAAAAACAAAAACAAAATCCATTTGTAGCTGCATTGTTAATACACGTTTAATTTCTGCTTTTCATTTCATCCTAGAATTTTGATTAAAAATAACAGTTAGACATCAATAGCTCTTAATTATATATTGACAATTTATCTTCTTTGAACAATTAAATTCTCGGTGTCAAGGCTACGGCAAAGCAATAATCAGTTATAAATATTACGGTGATTCGTAATTATTATACTGAATTGTTTCTCTGAAGGTACTTAAACCTTCGCCGCATTGCCACAGTGATTCGTGATGCACTGATAAATCCTGTCTGTTACCTGACTGAGAATTATCTTGTTGATTTAAGACAAAGTGTGATTATACAATTTTGGGTTAACTTAGGATAAATAATTTGTAATTAGACCGTTGCATTCATTTAGTTACATTAGTTCATGCATATTTAAAAAAAAAAAAACTTTAAGAATCCAAAACAAAAAAAATTTGTAAATATTCCTTTTGTAACATCCCGGAAATTTTGAATTTAAAAATTTGGAAATTTATAGGAACTTTTAAATGTAAATTTGAGAAATTCAAAAGAAATAAAATATTGAAATAAAATTTCATAGTTATTTAATGTTAATAACTAAAAACAATTTTTCTTTTTAACAAAGTAAAATAATAAATTGTGATAGATGAGCTTTTAATAGAAATAAAATTGTAAGGTAAGATATGATGAAATTATAAAATTTAAATAACATAATCATAATCTAACATATAAACAAATAAATAAATGATTAAACATATGAACAAATAAATAAACAAATAAACTAAGATAACAAATTTTTATGAAGAAATATAAAACTGTAAAAGAAAACACTTTCAATTAGCTATGTAAACAAATAAGTAGACATAAGAAAAACAAACCTTTTTAAAACAAAACAACACATACATATAAAAGAATAAACAAAACAGTATGCAAGCCTCAATATGAAATAAAACAAATTTATGAAACAAGTTTTAGTACTTATAAAAAAATAAATAAAAAAAATCAAACAACACTATGCTGTAAGTATAAAAGGAGGCAAAGGAGCATTGCATACATGCTTCCATTTAATGCTTCATTTAATGCCATTTACTCTAGTAACATCAAGTAAGGCATCAACTGTAAATACATGCTTGTATTAAATGTTTACTCTTCAGCCTCCCTTGAAGAAAGGAGGAAAGCATGTGAAGTACAAAAGCCTGTATAAAGCCACTATGCAAATAATGTTTCAGTACTTTGCTTAAAACTTGCCTACCTCCTCTACTTTGTATACTTCTATATATATCAACCTTTGCATCATCTCGTTCAAAAAAAAATTTTACTGAAGAAAGAAAAAAAAATAAACAAGCAAAGATCAGAAATTAAAAAGAAAAGGGAAACATTACTTTATATTTCAAAGTTGAAAATAAATTACTGAAGAAAGAAGAACAGAGGGAAATTCAAACTGCGGTTGCAAAATAGTCTCTGCTCATCCATTATACAAGTGAGTAAACATGATTTGTAAAGGATATTGAGTTTATTTAAAACAGTTTAAACTTCCATTTTAACTGTTTTGTTCATATTACAGTATGATGCTCTGTGTTCTCTGTAAACATTCATGCAGGGATTACATGTGTTTTTTTAAAACTGAAGTCTATTTGTTTTAATCACTAACAAGCTATGATTTTTTACATAATCAAGTTGGTTAAACCATGAAACAAGATTTTTGCAAGTTTATTTAAATATACAGTGGATTATCACCACTGTAACTTTGGTTTACAGATCTTCACTAATATGGATAAAAATAGACTGTTGTAAAATATGAATTCAAGAATATTTATTGAATATATACCTCAAGACATAAATTTTAAAACAAGAATTTAAATTTTTAGTTCGGTATTTACAGAGAAATTGGTTTATGAACAAAAGTTGCATTTTTATGAATTGCAGAAAATCAAATCAATTATAAATACTGAAATTCGCATGGAAGCATGTTTGAACACCCACGAATCCAGGAAAATTATTAATTAATTTTTCTATTGCGTGAAAGTTGGATTCAAAGTCCCATTAGGGTTTTAGTTTCAGTTTTGAACGTGCATAGCAAAAAGAGGATTGCGCCCTCTTGAGTTGACCGAGCTTCACGGGGACTTGAGGAATGATAGCTTGGGGTGTTGTCGAACTATGGACGGAGTTGCTGGGTTTCTGGCGGCGTCAGGCGTCGTGGCGAGGCGTTGACAGGGACGGGTGGTAGTTCCAGAGTATGTTGCAGGTTTGGAGCTCGAACTCAAATTTCGAATTCGAGATGGTGAAGGAGATTTGGTGATCGGGGATTGGATTAGAGAGGATTATTGACTTGCTCGTCGATGCAGTGACGCCTGAAGATCATCAACGGCGTTGTGCACGTATACGTGCACAAATTGATAACCTGAATTTTTTGATTGCCTGAAGCATTTCAGTTTTGGTTTTCTTATGGGTTGTACTCGAAGCATGACTCGGGGAAAACTGGGCAGAACTCGAAGGGAGACTCGGGGGGGTTTCAGCGTTGGTCGTGTCAAATTTGGACTTAAACAAATTTTGAAATTTTTTATTTACACGGGTAGCATCGGGTTGAAACTCGAAGCAGGAAGCGTTTGAACTCGAGCGTGACTCGGGGGAGCCTCGGGTTGGCCACCTGAAACAACATATTCAGTTTGAAATTTGTCGAAAATTTAAGTTTAAACAATTTTTATAAGCATTGTTTATAAAATGATGATCGTTTGTAAATGGAATGTGAAGTTAATTAAATAATGATTAAAAAATTTTATGATTTATAATTACTTTGTAATTAATAATAATAAATAAATAAAAGCAATTAAAAAATTAAAATTGTAAATGAAGAATCGTTAATTTGATAATTTAAGTTGATTGATTCAAAATGGATAGTTACATTAAAATAATTTATTTAAGGAATAATAAATTAATATGGTCAATTGAGATTTAATTAAATTGTAATTATAAATAATAAATCATCGTTTTAAAGTAATCAAGAAAAACAATAATATTTTTATGGTTAATTTATTACATTCCATTCACTTTGATTGGAAAACGATTAACTATCGCTGTGTACTATATTAATGTTTTTGTTTTGATTGTGATGCTGTGTTATATAAATTTCCATGTACTGCATTGTGATTGTGATTCGTTCTGTATTGATGTGAAAACCCTATTGTCCGTAAAACGGCATTTTAACTTCGATGCGACAGGGAATCGGATTTCAGTTGGTTATCCGAAACCCACATCGAACCTGTGAATATTTGTGAATGACATCCACATGTTTTAAAATTTGACACTCACTATTCGAATTAGCCGGGAAAAGGACCTTTGGGTCGTATAACCCATTTCGAATATGTGATTCGACGTTATGGATAGCAATCGAAGACCGGTGTTGAAGACCGGGTATTTGCGATAGCGATAGGATGACCTGTCGATTGACTCTGCACCGAGTTGCTCCGGTATAGAGTTCTCCATATGTGATGGGGAATCCGACCAGGATTGTGGATATCCGGATTGCAAGGACTTCTTTGGAAGTGCCTTCGGTTCTGTTCGAGCCCGGAACAGACTTGTATGGATTGTATGTCTGACATTACAAATTGAGATATAAAGCAGATTTCTTTCAAAAATATTTCTGTTGGTGGCGGAGAATTTATTCTCTTAGCTTAACACCCTTCTCTGAGACGTACGAGCTCAGAGGTTATATAGTTGAAGGTTATCAGCAATATATTCCCAATTTGGTAATGTGACATGCTGAGTGTTGCTGTGAAATGATCATTGTGTTGATCATTTGTGATAGGATCATTTGTTTGATCGTCTATCTTGGTGATCATTTCTATGATCATTTGTTGACCCAAAGCATAGCTTTTGTATAAAGCGTGGCTTTGTGGACGAGACTTCGTCGGACCTCACACCCCGAAATGGTCGAAACAGGAAAGATGCGGCAAGGTTATTGGGGGTAGCACCCCTTAGGGTATGTGCATTTCCTTCTGGATAGAAGTGGTATCATGGTATGGAGCCCAGATACTTAACTTATGTTGATATCGCAGATATATATATATATATATATATATATATATATATATATATATATATATTACTTTGTGATTTTTTGCTGGGGCCCCGGTTAAAGGTTGGTTACAAACGGGAGATGGCATACTCGTGTCAGTAGTTACCCAGTTAGGGGTAACCCGGCCTTGTGTTGGCAGAGATCCGGTTTGGTTCTCGGGGACGTCCTTCCAGAGGCGTTCTCATGTGGCAATGGGAAGTTCCTTGGCCTGACCATTTGTTGGAAATCCAAAGAAACAATACGAAACCCTGTACGGTTTTAGTTGTAGAACCTGCCATGCAGCGTGGCGGTAACCTGCCACAAAACATGGTAGCTATAGTAGGCATAGTTCGAAATGTCTATGCTGGCTAAGATTAATATTCTACTTTTGAAATGTTTTCCTCACTATGCACTAGTAACAATATCAAAGAATTTCTTTCCTCGTACCAAGCATATTTAACTATCATAAGAAGAAATCTACTCCAATTCTGCGTTTGCATTGTGTGTGTGGCGGGAGGTCTTATGGTAGTTCCATCTTTAAAAGCATTCCAAAAATTCTTTTATAAAATCTTGTTTTATTTAAATGCAACTGTTTTTGTTTACTCATACCAGTCCCATGACTGATCCGGAGTTTATTGTTTTCTTTCCTAAACTCTGGGTGCCCATTATTTCCACACGGGCAGCCTAGTAGCAGGTTTCTGTATTTTGGAGGAGCAATATTTTGGAGATTTTTATCTTGGAGATATCTTAGGAGCTTTTGGAGATTTCAGGTGTTAGCTTTTGGGAGTTCGTTATCATCTCTCTCATTTGAGAACTTTTGGATATATGTTCACTGTTGTATTATCATGATGTTGTAATTGGAGTGTGGTGTATGTATTAAATACTCTGTTGTAGTATGGATATTATGTTGATGTTGTAACTGTGATGATATTTATGATATTGATTCCTTTCCGCTGTTTTATATTCATCTAATTGTTGTTATAAGCTCTGGCGATGCGAATTTGATGTTGTTTATCAAACATCGAGTTTGGGTCATCACAAGTGGTATCGGAGCTGTTGGTTGAGTAAGAACTTTAGCTACGGAGTATAACACATTAGATGGCTCATTAGAGATAGGGTGAAGTATACCCTAGAATGAGTATAACCAAGACAGAAACTTTAAATTTTCTTAGTCTATTTCTTTTTACTGCTGATATTCCTTAAGATATCTCGTCTGCATATCTAAATCAATTTTCTTACTAATCTCAGATAGTGAAAATGAGTGGACGCAGAGGAAGAGCTAGGGGTCAAGGCAATGCCGCAGCACCTAATCAAATTCCCCCAGCCGCAGAAGCAGTAATAGAAATTCAGCAGCAGCCGGACTTGGCTGATTTATATAAGAAGTTCGAAAAGCTTGGTGGCAAACCGTTCATCGACAAGGAGTCAATTATTGACGCTCAAGCTTGGGTAAGATCGTGTGAAAAGATTTTTAAAGGGCTAAACTGCAGGATGAGCAGAAAAGACTTATAGCTTCTTGGCAACTCCAAGGAGAAGCTTCAGCTTGGTGGGAAACCATCATTGTAGAGGAACCCGAGGAAGAATGTACTTGGGATCGTTTTAAAGAAGTGTTTGAGAAACGTTACATGCCATCGGCGGGAGTTTCCAGAATGTATCAGGAATTTCTGGATTTGAAACAAGGAAGTTTATCGTTTGAAGAATACTTGAATAAATTCAGCGAACTATCTCGGTTTGGCCCGGAATTGCTAAATACACCTCTTAAGAAAAACGAAAGGTTTATCCGTGGTATGAACCAGAAATATCATGGAAGAATGACGGGTCATGTTAAAGAATCTTTTTCGGATTTAGTAGATATGGGTTACAGATATGCTACCCTTGATATACAAGAAGCAACTGTGGAGAAAGGTAATTCAGGTGGTCAGAATTATAAAAAGCGGAAATTCGGAGGCAATAAACCTTGGCAAGGCAATGAGAAGCAAAGAAGCATTCAAGGAAGCGCAACAGAAAATGTCACTTGTTACAACTGCAAAGAGAAGGGTCACTATTCAAATGACTGCCCAAAACCGAAGAAGCCAGCTAAAGAATGCTACAATTGTCATAAACCGGGACATTTAGTTAAAGATTGCCCAGTGATGAAGCCAGCGCAGGTGGCAAAAGTTTACACGATAAAGAAGGACCCCTCATCTTCGAAAGCTGATAAAGGGAAAAGTGTTTTGGAAGGTAACCTTACTATTAATAATAGAACTGTTAGAGTTTTATTTGATACAGGAGCTTCACATAGCTTTATCTCCCAACAAACCGTAAATGAATTAGGACTTGAAACTAAATTTGCTAACGATCTTATTTGCGTGAAAAATCCGGTTGGAGGTCCCGCAAATCTTTGTTCATATTGTAAGAGAGTTCCTGTTTCATATGCTAGCTATAAATTTCCCCTCAACCTTTTTGTCCTCGAATTTAATGAATTTGAAATCTTACTCGGTATGAACTGGTTATCGAGATACGAAGCTATATTGGAGTGTAGTAATCGGACAGTTTTAATCAAAACAAGTTTTGGAAATTTTATTGAAATCTCTTGTGAGGATCCAAGTCCAAGGAGAGATAGGTTGATGTATACTTTGGGAAATCTTGAACCCACTTTGCAGTCTATACCTGTTGTTCGGGATTTTTCCGACGTATTTGAAGAAGTGAAATCTTTACCTCCTCATCGAGAAATAGAATTCCGAATCGATCTTGTACCTAATACTCGTCCTGTGGTTCACGCAAGTCGCAGGATGGCACCCCGGGAAAAGATTGAATTGGTTCATCAAACTGATGAGCTACGAGCAAAAGGATTAATTCGACCAAGTGTTTCTGAATGGGGCTCAGCCGTCGTATTTGTTGCTAAATCAGACGGATCTTTGAGATTGTGTGTAGATTACTGCGATCTAAATAAATAAACTCTCAAAAATAAATTTCCACTGCCCAGAATTGATGATTTATTTGATCAGTTGCACGGCGCTCGTTTCTTTTCAAAAATGGATCTAGCCCAAGGATTCCATCAATTACGAATCGCCGAAGATTGTGTACATCTGACCGCTTTCAGAGGTCCTAATATGTTCTATGAATGGTTAGTTATGCCTTTCGGGCTAACTAATGCTCCAGCATACTTCGTAGATCTTATGACTCGTGTGTTTCGGGAAGTTCTGAATAAATTTGTGCTTGTATTCATTGATGATATTTTGATCTATTCTAAGACTAAAGAAGAGCATGCCGAACATCTTAAAATCGTATTGGGAATATTGAGGAGAAATGTTCTATATGCAAAATTTTCCAAATGCCACTTCTGGGTCAATGAAGTCAAATTCCTTGGCCATATTGTTAATGAAGAAGGAATTTCGGTAGATCCTAGCAAAATTTCCGCTATTCTTGATTGGAAACAACCCACTACTCCAAGAGAAGTTCGAAGCGTTTTGGGTTTAGCAGGCTATTACCGGAAATTCGTTCAAGATTTTTCTAAGTTGGCTAGTCCGCTGACTAAGTTAACAATGAAAAATGCAAAGTTCATTTGGACTCCAGAATGTAAAGAAGTTTTTCAAGAATTGAAAAAGAGATTGACCACTGCTCCTGTTCTCACTATTGTTAACGGGAACCAAGGCTTATCTGTCTATACTGATGCATGTGGTGAAGGGGTAGGTGCAGTATTAATGCAAAATGGAAAAGTGGTTTCCTACGCGAGTAGACAATTACGTCCGCATGATAAAAACTACCCGACGCACGATTTGGAACTTTTGGCTGTTGTTTTCGTTTTGAAAATATGGCGACATTATCTTCTGGGTAAGAATCTTTTCAGCTTTCCTAACAATTTATGAACTAGCTTAACTAAAGAAATATACCTAATAAACTCCTTTTGTTTTAGGTGAAAAATTCGAATTATTCACCGACCATAAATCCTTAAATATCTTTTCACCCAGAAGGATCTAAATTTGCGACAACAACGTTGGTTGGAATTTCTGGCATCTTATGACTTAGATATCCAATATACGCCGGGAAAAGCTAATGTGGTTGCCGACGCTTTAAGTAGGAGACATGCTGTTCTTGCATATCTTGTCATTAGTCCTACTCTCCTTGAGAAGATCGCAAGACAGCAGAAAGAAGATGAGTTTCTTCGAGGAATCCATAAAAGAATATGCCAGGGTGAAGACACTAGTTTTGAAATAGATGATAGAGAAGTTATAAGGATGAAGGGCAGAATTTGTGTCCCTGACTTCCCTGATCTAAAATGTGAAGTATTGGACGAATGCCACAAGTCCAAATTCAACATACATCCAGGAGTCAATAAAATGTATCGAGATGTTAAAAGAACATTCTGGTGGAAAACGATGAAGAGAGATATATCTATTTATGTTAGTCGCTGTGCTACTTGTCAGCAAATCAAGAGCGACCAAAAGAAAGTGGCCGGTTTACTTCAACCTTTGGAAGTACCGAAATGGAAGTGGGATCAGGTATCAATGGATTTCATCGACAGATTGCCACGAACCAAGAAAGGCAATGAAGCGATTTGGGTTATTGTGGATCATCTAACCAAAAATGCTCATTTCATTCCAGTTAAATCTACTCGGACTGTAGCAAGCTTGGCAGGTATATATATAAAGGAAATTGTTCGCCTCCATGGTATTCCCAGCAGTATAGTGAGTGATCGTGACCCGATCTTCATTAGTAGATTTTGGGAAGCATTCCAAGACGCATTGGGAACGAAATTAAATTTCAGTACTGCTTATCACCCACAATCTGATGGACAGACTTAGAGGGTCAACCGAATTTTAGAAGACCTACTGCGTGCTTGTGCTCATGATTTTGGTGGTTCTTGGGAGGACCATTTGCATCTGGTTGAATTCTCATATAACAACAGTTATCAGGCCAGTATAGAAATGGCTCCTTTCGAAGCTTTATATGGTCGTCCGTGTCGATCACCTACATGCTGGATCGAATCAGGTGACAGACTTGTTCTTGGACCGGATATGATAAAATAAGCCACTGAGAAGGTAGACTTTATTAGAAAGAATTTCTTAACTGCCCAAAGCCGTCAGAAGAGCTTTTATGACCGACGAAGGAGAAATTTGAAATTTCAAGTTGGAGATTCTGTATTTCTGAAAGTATCTCCGATGCGGGGTGTATTGAGATTCGGGAAAACTGGAAAGTTGGCACCGCGTTATATTGGTCCTTTTCCTATTCTGGAAAGGATTGGTTCTCTAGCATATAGAGTGTAGTTACCCAGCTGGTTGTCTGGCGTACATGATGTGTTCCATATTTCTAACCTTCGGAAATATGTGCACGATCCAGATGATATTATTAAAGAAGCTGCTCAGCAGGATCTTGAAATCACTCCCAACTTGGCAGTTAGAAGGGAACCGATAAAAGTTGTTGATCGTGATGAGAAGCGATTAAGAAACAAGATTGTGAGGCTGGTCAAGGTTCAATGGAGTGGCGATCCAAAGGACTGTACTTGGGAGACCGAAGATAATATGAAGAAATCGTATCCCAATTGCAGAATTGACATCTCGACTTAAAGTTGTAAGTCATTTCCTTATTTATAAATTCGTCTATTCTTTGTTTACGTTTCTCTCTCTTTCAATTTCGAGGACGAAATTTTCTTAAGGAGGGGATATTGTAACATCCCGAAAATTTTGAATTTAAAAATTTGGAAATTTATAGGAACTTTTAAATGTAAATTTGAGAAATTCAAAAGAAATAAAATATTGAAATAAAATTTCATAGTTATTTAATGTTAATAACTAAAAACAACTTTTCTTTTTAACAAAGTAAAATAATAAATTGTGATAGATGAGCTTTTAATAGAAATAAAATTGTAAGGTAAGATATGATGAAATTATAAAATTTAAATAACATAATCATAATCTAACATATGAACAAATAAATAAATGATTAAACATATGAACAAATAAATAAACAAATAAACAAATAAACTAAGATAACAAATTTTTATGAAGAAATATAAAACTGTAAAAGAAAACACTTTCAATTAGCTATGTAAACAAATAAGTAGACATAAGAAAAACAAACCTTTTTAAAACAAAACAACACATACATATAAAAGAATAAACAAAACAGTATGCAAGCCTCAATATGAAATAAAACAAATTTATGAAACAAGTTTTAGTACTTATAAAAAAATAAATAAAAAAAATCAAACAACACTATGCTGTAGGTATAAAAGGAGGCAAAGGAGCATTGCATACATGCTTCCATTTAATGCTTCATTTAATGCCATTTACTCTAGTAACATCAAGTAAGGCATCAACTGTAAATACATGCTTGTATTAAATGTTTACTCTTCAGCCTCCCTTGAAGAAAGGAGGAAAGCATGTGAAGTACAAAAGCCTGTATAAAGCCACTATGCAAATAATGTTTCAGTACTTTGCTTAAAACTTGCCTACCTCCTTTACTTTGTATACTTCTATATATATCAACCTATGCATCATCTCATTCAAAAAAAATTTTTACTGAAGAAAGAAAAAAAAATAAACAAGCAAAGATCAGAAATTAAAAAGAAAAGGGAAACATTACTTTATATTTCAAAGTTGAAAATAAATTACTGAAGAAAGAAGAACAGAGGGAAATTCAAACTGCGGTTGCAAAATAGTCTCTGCTCATCCATTATACAAGTGAGTAAACATGATTTGTAAAGGATATTGAGTTTATTTAAAACAGTTTAAACTTCCATTTTAACTGTTTTGTTCATATTATAGTATGATGCTCTGTGTTCTCTGTAAACATTCATGCAGGGATTACATGTGTTTTTTTAAAACTGAAGTCTATTTGTTGTAATCACTAACAAGCTATGATTTTTTACAAAATCAAGTTGGTTAAACCATGAAACAAGATTTTTGCAAGTTTATTTAAATATACAGTGGATTATCACCACTGTAACTTTGGTTTACAGATCTTCACTAATATGGATAAAAATAGATTGTTGTAAAATATGAATTCAAGAATATTTATTGAATATATACCTCAAGATATAAATTTTAAAACAAGAATTTAAATTTTTAGTTCGGTATTTACAGAGAAATTGGTTTATGAACAAAAGTTGCATTTTTATGAATTGCAGAAAATCAAATCAATTATAAATACTGAAATTCGCATGGAAGCATGTTTGAACACCCACGAATCCAGGAAAATTATTAATTAATTTTTCTATTGCGTGAAAGTTGGATTCAAAGTCCCATTAGGGTTTTAGTTTCAATTTTGAACGTGCTTAGCAAAAAGAGGATTGCGCCCTCTTGAGTTGACCGAGCTTCACGGGGACTTGAGGAATGATAGCTTGGGGTGTTGTCGAACTATGGACGGAGTTGCTGGGTTTCTGGCCGCGTCAGGCGTCGTGGCGAGGCGTTGACAGGGATGGGTGGTAGTTCCAGAGTATGTTGCAGGTTTGGAGCTCGAACTCAAATTTCGAATTCGAGATGGTGAAGGAGATTTGGTGATCGAGGATTGGATTAGAGAGGATTATTGACTTGCTCGTCGATGCAGTGACGCCTGAAGATCATCAACGGCGTTGTGCACGTATACGTGCACAAATTGATAACCTGAATTTTTTGATTGCCTGAAGCATTTCAGTTTTGGTTTTCTTATGGGTTGTACTCGAAGCATGACTCGGGGAAAACTGGGCAGAACTCGAAGGGAGACTCGGGGGGGTTTCAGCGTTGGTCGTGTCAAATTTGGACTTAAACAAATTTTGAAATTTTTTATTTACACGGGTAGCATCGGGTTGAAACTCGAAGCAGGAAGCGTTTGAACTCGAGCGTGACTCGGGGGAGCCTCGGGTTGGCCACCTGAAACAGCATATTCAGTTTGAAATTTGTCGAAAATTTAAGTTTAAACAATTTTTATAAGCATTGTTTATAAAATGATGATCGTTTGTAAATGGAATGTGAAGTTAATTAAATAATGATTAAAAAATTTTATGATTTATAATTACTTTGTAATTAATAATAATAAATAAATAAAAGCAATTAAAAAATTAAAATTGTAAATGAAGAATCGTTAATTTGATAATTTAAGTTGATTGATTCAAAATGGATAGTTACATTAAAATAATTTATTTAAGGAATAATAAATTAATATGGTCAATTGAGATTTAATTAAATTGTAATTATAAATAATAAATCATCGTTTTAAAGTAATCAAGAAAAACAATAATATTTTTATGGTTAATTTATTACATTCCATTCACTTTGATTGGAAAACGATTAACTATCGCTGTGTACTATATTAATGTTTTTGTTCTGATTGTGATGCTGTGTTATATAAATTTCCATGTACTGCATTGTGATTGTGATTCGTTCTGTATTGATGTGAAAACCCTGTTGTCCGTAAAACGGCATTTTAACTTCGATGCGACAGGGAATCGGATTTCAGTTGGTTATCCGAAACCCACATCGAACCTGTGAATATTTGTGAATGACATCCACATGTTTTAAAATTTGACACTCACTATTCGAATTAGCCGGGAAAAGGACCTTTGGGTCGTATAACCCATTTCGAATATGTGATTCGACGTTATGGATAGCAATCGAAGACCGGTGTTGAAGACCGGGTATTTGCGATAGCGATAGGATGACCTGTCGATTGACTCTGCACCGAGTTGCTCCGGTATAGAGTTCTCCATATGTGATGGGGAATCCGACCAGGATTGTGGATATCCGGATTGCAAGGACTTCTTTGGAAGTGCCTTCGGTTCTGTTCGAGCCCGGAACAGACTTGTATGGATTGTATGTCTGACATTACAAATTGAGATATAAAGCAGATTTCTTTCAAAAATATTTCTGTTGGTGGCGGAGAATTTATTCTCTTAGCTTAACACCCTTCTCTGAGACGTACGAGCTCAGAGGTTATATAGTTGAAGGTTATCAGCAATATATTCCCAATTTGGTAATGTGACATGCTGAGTGTTGCTGTGAAATGATCATTGTGTTGATCATTTGTGATAGGATCATTTGTTTGATCGTCTATCTTGGTGATCATTTCTATGATCATTTGTTGACCCAAAGCACAGCTTTTGTATAAAGCGTGGCTTTGTGGACGAGACTTCGTCGGACCTCACACCCCGAAATGGTCGAAACAGGAAAGATGCGGCAAGGTTATTGGGGGTAGCACCCCTTAGGGTATGTGCATTTCCTTCTGGATAGAAGTGGTATCATGGTATGGAGCCCAGATACTTAACTTATGTTGATATCGCAGATATATATATATATATATATATATTACTTTGTGATTTGTTGCTGGGGCCTCGGTTAAAGGTTGGTTACAACCGGGAGATGGCATACTCGTGTCAGTAGTTACCCAGTTAGGGGTAACCCGGCCTTGTGTTGGCAGAGATCCGGTTTGGTTCTCGGGGACGTCCTTCCAGAGGCGTTCTCATGTGGCAATGGGAAGTTCCTTGGCCTGACCATTTGTTGGAAATCCAAAGAAACAATACGAAACCCTGTACGGTTTTAGTTGTAGAACCTGCCATGCAGCGTGGCGGTAACCTGCCACAAAACATGGTAGCTATAGTAGGCATAGTTCGAAATGTCTATGCTGGCTAAGATTAATATTCTACTTTTGAAATTTTTTCCTCACTATGCACTAGTAACAATATCAAAGAATTTATTTCCTCGTACCAAGCATATTTAACTATCATAAGAAGAAATCTCCTCCAATTCTGCGTTTGCATTGTGTGTGTGGCGGGAGGTCTTATGGTAGTTCCATCTTTAAAAGCATTCCGAAAATTCTTTTATAAAATCTTGTTTTATTTAAATGCAACTGTTTTTGTTTACTCATACCAGTCCCATGACTGATCCGGAGTTTATTGTTTTCTTTCCTAAACTCTGGGTGCCCATTATTTCCACACGGGCAGCCTAGTAGCAGGTTTTTGTATTTTGGAGGAGCAATATTTTGGAGCTTTTTATCTTGGAGATATCTTAGGAGCTTTTGGAGATTTCAGGTGTTAGCTTTTGGGAGTTCGTTATCATCTCTCTCATTTGAGAACTTTTGGATATATGTTCACTGTTGTATTATCATGATGTTGTAATTGGAGTGTGGTGTATGTATTAAATACTCTGTTGTAGTATGGATATTATGTTGATGTTGTAACTGTGATGATATTTATGATATTGATTCTGTTCCGCTGTTTTATATTCATCTAATTGTTGTTATAAGCTCCGGCGATGAGAATTTGATGTTGTTTATCGAACATCGAGTTTGGGTTGTCACACCTTTTCTTTTTCTTTGAAATTTTTAGACCCTTTTCCTTTGAAATTCAAAAATCCAAAAAATAAATTAGAAAAAAAAGAAAAAAAATAATATAATCTTTTCAAATTTTTTTTTTGAAAAATCAAGAAACAAAACGCAGAAAATCAATTTTCATTTTGAAAAATGAATTCTATCTGTAAATATTTTTTCTTTATAAGAAAAATACATTCTTGAAAATGTCCGAGTTTTCCCACTTACGCGAATTTCACACTAGTTGTGAAAATCAATATAATCCATATGATTTCACTCCAAATTCATATGAATATTTTAATGACAACCATTATATAAATATTTTGGATTTTGAACAACAAAGTTTTCCAAACAACGACCTACTTTCGACTCTCGAAACTAGCATTGAAATGATTTCATCTTTACTTGAACTCTCAACACAACAAAATCAAAGCAAAAATGATTTGTGTAATTCATATTTGTGTAATAATATGAGTCAAGGATTCCAAAATTTGAATTCAATTCAAATTCAAACATTTTAGATTGTAACCCATGCCAATTCAATTTCGAACTCCGAAATGAATTTCAAACTCAAAATGAAAATGGAAATAACTTTTCAAATGAATTTGGCAATGTGAATAATCTTAACCACGTTACGATTGAAAATCTTTGTTCTCAACAATTTCAAAGTGAATATCCTCATGTTAATAACCATAAATTGGATTTTGTTGAGAAAATGGACGAGATTTATAATGATCACACGGATTTGTTGATCGAAACATATATGAAACAATGAGAGAAACAAAACCAAATCCCAACATGTGACGAATCAAATAATAATCCATCTTTCATCCAAATCAACGATTTTCAAATAACAACTTTTGAAAGTGAAAATAGTAATCTTAACGAAGTTGTCAAAAACACGTTAATTGAGTTGGATTTCAATTCTTTTGAGGGTGTGGAACCAAATTTAAAATTCGATCTTCCTTTTCTCGATATCAAAAATTTAAATACAAAAACTTTGGATTTTGAATTTAATATATGCGATGAAGTTGTTGATAATCCAAATAAGGAGGACGTATTCAATGAACACGATTTCTTTGGAATTTTCGAAAACGAGTTATCAAATTCTAAAGGGGAAGATTTAAATCACTATTTTGGTTTTGAAATCAACAATTTTTAAGAAGTTTTCAATGATAAATTTGATTTCAATTTGGTGAAAATAAACTCAAACTTCAATCAATGTTTTATTAACCCTGAAAATCATTGAAAAGGAAACAACTCGTAAGATTTTTGATAAAACGACATTCGTTTTCCAAATCAGCATTCATCTTTGAAATCACTTATGGTTTGGTTATTCGAGCTTAAGCCGTGTCTCGCATACTTGACAAGACAAATGAATCGGTCTTTGGAAGACCGTTTCATTTACATTTTGACGATATACTTTCTAATCTCGAGTAAATACCATTCATTATCATGTATATATTGGTCATCTTTTTTTACTTAGGTTGACTGTGGGGACACAGTCAAAATCCAGTGTAGGAGGGAGTCTCATCTTTATTTTAAAATTTTCGTGGTTTATTTTCTTTCTAAAACTCAAAAAACGTCTCAAAATAAAAAATTTGATTTTTTTTAAGAATTTTTGGTTTATTTTTAAAGGAAAATTATAGGATATGGTTTTGGTGTATTGAGTTGGAAATTTTTGAAAATGTATTTGTCTTAACAAAAATAAAAATAAAGTCTGATTGCAAATAATAATGGTTTAACTTGTACATAGTAAGATTCATACATGTTAATTATGAAATACATTCTAATTGAAACTCTTTGTTTTAAAAAGTGGTGAATTTAAAGTAAAGGATACAACATGTTTTTTGTCTTCCAAGTTAAATGGTGCTAAGATGATTTTGCGAAACTCTCTCTCTAAAAAAACAAAAAAATATATTTATATATATGTTTATAATTTTTATTTACACCTAGGGTCATGTATTTGCACTTATGTGTTCACTCGCCATGCTATTTACCCTTTTCACGTAAGCCCGAAAGGCAGTGCACGATCGGTATATCCAGCCTCAGTTTATCAGAGTTAGGTGTGTGTATATAAAAAATTCTTTTATTAATAATGCCTACAGTCGATAAGTGTTCACATTTGTGTGTTCACTCGCCACGCTCGCTCTATATTCCCGTCACATAAGTTCGCGGGGTAGTGCATGGGTAATATATCTGGCCTTAATTTATTTGAGTTAGGCATATGTAAATATTGTTAATATGAATATAATTTTCAAATAAAAAATTTAGAGAGAGTAAGCAATTGAAATTCAAGCACTATTTTAACTTGTTTGATTTGACTTGTTATTGAAAAGAAATGAATATACCACTTTGTTAAATTTTGATAATCAACTAAGGATCCATTTCATAGTTACACTATATTATCGACCGAAAGAACGAGTTAAACTATAGCCCATTTATTTCGATAACTTTGTTTTTATTGGAAATTTTGACAAGTAAATGACTTAAATTTCAAGATAATGACCAAAACCTATATTTAACTTATTTGTGTCGATTTAAAAGTAAATCCTTCATTATATATTTTCAAAAACTTGCATTCATCTCTTTGTAAATAAATCTTGTATTTTGTAAATATTTTCACTTTACATTCGAATTTTGTGGGTAATATCTGCTGAAACCCCTCACGAGAAAAACTCGTCCTACTAAGGGCACTTAGAGGTTTAACGGCTTGTTGTATATGCTCAATGCAATCGTGCTCCCTACAAAAATGGATTTATCGTAGTTTTTCTTTATTCGAGGACGAATAAAAAGATAAGTGTGGGGGGATTTGATGTGTACGTAAATCTGCATATTTTTACCATCATATTTAGTCTACTTAAATTAAATAAATGATCATATTGGGTATTTTAACTTGTTTAAACCAAAAATTCAAATTATTTCAAATCGTAACATATTCACTTCATCCAAGGAAAAAATGGTTATTTTTGTGCATATTTTTTTAATTTTAATTGAAAATTTCTATGTTATTTTGTAGGAATTTAAATTCAAAATACAAGCGGCTTCATGAAGATATGCATGCACAAAAGGAAACAAAGCAAATGAAGATGAAAATAATTCAAACTCATGAACATGGAGGACCTACCATCCACTTACCTTGATTTTCAATTAGGAGGTAATGCATATGCTAAAAGGCCATTAAAGCTTCATGTACATTTAAGTGGGGATTAAGACATGCTAATGATTACCTGGTAGCCGTACTACCTCAAGGGTATTTTGGGCATTCCTCAAAAAATGAATTAGGGTTTCTAACTTGTATAAATACCCTATTTCTTCATGTAACATTCTCTTTCTCTTAGTTAGTTTTAGGCTCAAAAAATAAACAAAGCTCTTCTCTTTTTCATGGCTACTGAGCCATTTTTTATTTCATGCAGTCTTTCTTTTTTATGCAATGTTAGTTAATATTCTTTTACATTTACATGCTCTCTTTCTTATTTTGTTAGTAGCTTAATATTCATTTCTTTTTACTTAGCTTTTCTTTTCATTTTGATCTCTTTTTCCTCTTGTTTATTTCATGTTGCTTTCTACATTTGTTGATTTAGTCACATATATGAGAGGCTAATTCCTACAATTTAGGGATAATGAAGCTCTCTTGAATCATGTCGATGCAACATAATTTTCATTTATGTCTTTTTTGTGCTTAATGGAAAGTTAAATATTTGTGTAATTTTATGTTTAATATTGAATTTAATAACTTATGCTGTTCAAAACAAATAGGCTATGCTTAGTCATATGAATCACTAATTTCCTCTTCATCTACATATGATTATGGTAATGGAAGTGGATTTATAATCAAAATTTGATGGTTTATGTTTCTAAGTCAATAGTTAATAAACCATGCTTAAAATAGATTCTACTTTTAATTTCATGTCATTTTCATTAAAGTTAGCAAGTGGGTTAGAGGATGCATCAAAATTTGATGGTTTAAGTGTGTTAATTAATAACACAATTATGCCATGCTTATGATAAATGCATCAACTAAACTCACAAATGGTCAAAAAAAGATCAAATTTCATTATGTTGGTTTATGTGATCATGAGAGGGGATTTGTCTCTAAATTGCTCTTTAGTCTCATTTTTTTATTCTCATGGTTTTAGTTTGTTTTTACCTTTTTTTTTAGTTAGTTAACAATCCCTCGACTTTGGTATAATTTAATTGAATAGAGTTTCAAAATCTAAACAATTCCCTATGGATCGACCCGTACTCGCATACGTGCTACATCCATACGCCGTGCGCTTGCAGTTATTTTTATTTCAAAATTTATCGGTATTTTTCCAACTTGATAGAAAATTTGTCGTTAAACACACTTCCTAAAGGGTATGTTGGGAAGCATCCTAAAAATTAAATTAGAGTTTTATGCATGTATAAATAGCCATCTTATGTACATATGAAGGATCTTCTACTCTCTTATTTTACTTAGGAAAATTAGCAAGCAATTTGTAAACAAAATATTTCATGAAATAAAAAAGGTTTCCTAGCCTATTTATCTTCTCTTTTCTACTTGTTTTTCCTTACTTTATGTTGATGTTTATTTCTATGCTTTCTCTCATTTCATATTTATAGCTTAGATTTACATTCATACAAGTAATGTAGCTTTAATTTTTATGCAAGTAGTTAATCTCTTTTTCTTTATTTTCTTAGTTTCAATTCTTTGCTTTTTAATGTTGAAATTTACAAGTGTTGATTTGATAACACAAATGAGTAGCTAAACCCCTTCAATTTAGGGGTAACGAAGCTCTCTAATTTTATGTAATTTCAACACTTCTATGATTTATGATCTCTTTTATTTGTGCTTTATGAGAATAGATTTTGATGTAAGTTTATACAAGTGGGTTTGATAGCTTATGTTGCATTTGCTAACGAGCTATTCTTATTCAACATAAAAACAATTTACATCATCATTTGCTAATTGATTTTTGATTTTGAAATAAAAGTAAAAACAAAATTTGATGATCTATATTACTAAGTACAATAATAAATAGATCATACTTAAAATAGCTTTTGCGTTGGATTTATTTTCATGAGATTTTATAAGTGGTTCATTTGTTGTATTATAGTTTGATGGTTTACGTATGTTAATTAATAACATAAATAAACCATACTTAAGATAAATGCAACAATTATTTCACTTAATATCAAAATTATAGATCATAGTTGATTTACCAAAATATGAGAGTGGATTTGCCTCTAAATTTTTCTCTAATCTCAAAGTTTTTAATCTCATTTTAATTCTTGTTTTAGTTTCATTTTGCTTGTAGTTAACCATTTCCTTTTTATTTGGTATAATTTGAGTGAACTGATTTTAAAAATCCAACATTTCCCTAGGGATCGAGCCGTACTCGCCACGTATAACTTTTGTACGTCGTGCTCTTACGGTTATTTTAATTTGAAATTTATCGACGATTTTCTAAACCGATAGAAAATTTGTCGTTAAACATATTCACATGTATAACTTATTCCAATTAGCATTGCTAAAAGATTTCATGTCAAACTCATTAAGATATATCCTAGTGTCCCTAAGGTCTGAAGTTAAAATTTTACAAAAAGTGGCACTCCGCCGTTTATAAGCTCGATTTGTATTAGTGCTAAGATCCATAACTAAAGTTTTTTTCTATCGTTTTCTTAATGATGTATGATTAATACCCTTAACCCATGATTTAAATAAGGAAATCATCTCTTTGTATTTTCAAAGTCTAATGCCATTTGTAAACCCTTTTTATATTACCATGTATGATTGAAAATGATACAAGGTTTATTGCTTTCAAAACATCTTAATTTGATTAACGTCGACATCATATCATATCGACCTCAATGCTTAAGGCTCTCCGCATCTATCTAAAGCTTTAAAACAACATATGCAGCCTCATATACCTCGATGATAATGAAGTCGTCGATCCTTATGACACATAGGTTATCCACCTATTTAAAAACTCAAACTCTATTTAAATCGGCATTGACAAGGCTCGATATCAATTTTAAAAGCAGCATTGAATAACTTAATGACAAATTTAAAAGCTGGTTGTCTAGGCTCGATGACAATAAAAAGCATGGGTTAGGCTCAATGACCATTGGGTCGACGAGGTTGAAACACGAGATCATTTATAAAACATAGCGACGTCGAAGTTATAAAGGTTGGCAAACTCATAAAACATATGCGACAACAACCCTCTTATTATAAAACTTGTCATGTATAAACATTGACGTGCCTATGTCGAGTCTACCTCTTTATCTTTGTTACTATGACCTCAACGAGGTTCAGAACCAATCTATTTCATGCCAAACTCATTAACATCATATGCATTGTTTTATTTCGCATCGAAGACAGTAAGATGAGATGAGTTATGGCTCGGCATTGGCAATATCGACATGGTAAAGTTGTAATTATTCTGAAAACTGCAAAATTGCTAAAAAAGTTGTTTCTTTTCACCAAACCTCTATAATTTGTCACAATATCATTGATTAATAAAAAAATTCAATTTCTTTATTGAAAAATTGCCACACTCTGTTTCCAAGATCCCAAAACATTATTTCAAATAATTAATTAACAACCAAAATTAATTGAACTTTTATATGCTTGTTCTTGCATTAATATTTCTTCATGATTCAAAATCGCATGGAAAAAATTCCAAAAATTCATATTAATTTCAAAATTATATTACTTTTGACATGTTAAATATTTGTGTCCAAAACCCATATTTAATTATCATTATTAAATTAAACCTGAATTTATGCTTATTAACCTTTTGAAATTCGTAATAAATTCTTATCACTTTGGAAATTTATCAAATTAAAAACTCATCTTCAATATGTTGTTTCATGTCACATATCTAAATTTTAAATCATATGGAGGATAAAAACATTGGATTTAACCCCAAAACCTGTTAGTCCTTGAGATGATGGTTTTATTGACAACAACCTTAAGACTCGTTACAAAATATAAACACCAACGTTATGGTTTAGATATATATGTATATGCAGAATATAAACATGCAAGTACCAAAAATGAAGACTATACAGTATAGAGATTCAAGACTGAAGATATCAAAATTGAAGACTCATGAGTATCAAGATATCAAGAGTTCAAGATAATGTACTTAGTCTAGAATTTTGTTAAAACTTCTTGAAAGCACTTACATCTTTATTCGAAATTTATTCATGGATTGGAATCCACTTCGAACCTGTTAAAGGGATGGAACCCTAGTAGGATGGAACCCACGACAATATCTAGTGGAACATATAGTAGTCCTATTTTGATATCCACTAATTTTATAAAAAAAATTCAAAAATATATCTCTTGTTTTTAAAAAGGTTTTCAAAACTATCTTTTCAAAAAGACATCTCTCTTGGTTCTAAATATTTTTGCCTCAAAACTATTTTTATCATTTTTAATGTTTTGATTTAAAAATTGTCCTTTTTTTAAACCATCTCTTATTTTAAATATTTAGCTTAAAATATTTATATACTCAGATTTTAAATCACTTTATATATTAAGATTATATTCTAAAACTCTTTTATATGTTTAAACTATATTCAAACATATTTACAAAGTTTAGAAATTGTTTTGACAAATTACAGAGACCAATTTTAATAAGAAAATCAAAACATCATTTTTTCCTTGAGCATGTCGACATCCTCAACCCCCCATGTCGACATGGTATTCGTTATTTTCAAATTTCAAATTTCAAAAGATGTTTCTATTCGTCGTATCCTTTCACGAATAGGTATGGTCGTTACTCTACTATAAATACCAGTAAATTCTAAATGAATTTTACACCAGATTTCATTTATTTTCTCTCCTCTTCATCTTCCACATTTATTCTCAAGAATCCTAAACTATACTCTACCGATATACCAAATGAATCAAACTTGATTATCTCTTGCTTGATTCTGTGCCACTGTCTCCATAAGATCTCTGTGCTATTTAGAGTTATAGAATCTTTTGTAAATCAAACTGTTGAGTAAAAGGTTCGGTTGAGCCTTGAAATCAATTGGGTGTGATTTTAGACCCGGAAGTCAATTAGGTGATCTTGTAGCCTGGTTAAATCTAGAGAGTTTTCCCTAGACTCGAATACAGGAGGGTGTACCTCGTAGCCTTGAAACTGAGGGTGTAATCTGAAAGATTATTTTGATAAGAAATCTGTACGATTGTACGGGACTGGATGTAGGGTGACTCCAAACTAGTATAAAATCCTGGTGTGTTCTTTCCATTACTGCTTTTATTTAGTATTTGCATCTTTGTCTGATTCTGTGATTATATCTGTGTCTGTGTATTGCATTTGTTGGTGATCAAATCACATAAATTTCAAAAAGATTTAGAAAATCCATAAAACACTATTCATCCCCCCTCTAGTGCTATTCCAGACTTAAGATCCGTAATCTGCATTTCTCGCATTGGTATCAGAGCACTGGTTTTCAAAGTTTTCATAATTGAATTTTGAAAAGTTTTAAAAATGGCTACCAATACTGGTTCTGTTAACAATTTCACTAGTTCATTTGTAGAGGGTCAGTCTACTTTCAGATCACCACTTTTTAATGGCAGTAACTATGCATATTGGGCATGTAGAATGAAATTATATTTATAGCCAATAGGATTAGAGACTTGAAATATCACACAAACTGAATATTTTGAACCCACAATTAGTTTTGCACAGTGAACTACTGATAAAAAGTCTATTTCACAAAATGATTCAAAAGCTATGAATATTTTATTTTGTTCACTTGATAGGAATGAATTCAATAGAGTATCTGTTTGTAAGTCTGCATATGATATCTGGAACTTTGCAAGTTACTCATGAAGGAAAAAGCAAATTCAAACAAACCAAAATATCCATACTCACAAATTAGTTTCAATTATTCAAATGAATTCTAATGAGCCCATTTCAGATATGTATGGTAGATTTCAGGAGATTGTGCATTCTCTATTATCATTGGAAAAATGTTTTTCCAAAGAAGGTCAAGTCAGAAAAATTCTAAATTCTCTTACTCTGGAATGCGGTTAGAAAACTCTTACAATCGAAGAAGCAAATGATATCAGTACTTTAAAGATTGAATAATTGATTGAAAATCTAATGTCATTCGAAGTACAAATGCAAGGGAGAAGAGATAACAAGGCATTTAAAAAGAAGTAAATTGTGTTCAATACATTAAAAGATAGACCAGACTCAGGAAGTGATAATGATGAAGAAATAACTTTCATGACAAAGAATTTTCGGAAGTTTTTGAAATATAGAAAGATGAGCAACTTCAAAAGAATGATCATAGGAATTCTAGAAATCATAATGAAGTACCAAACCACATAAAATGTTTCAACTGTGACGAACCAGGCCATCTCAAAAGAGACTGTCCACATCCTGATAAGCAAAAGTTTCCTCCAAGCAATGATTATACAAAGAAAAGAAAAAGAGTGTATACCGCCGCAGTAGACGATTCAAACTCAGACTCATCCTCAAGCGATGATAATCAGAAGACGGAAAATTCAAATATGTTTTTAGGGCTATTAATGATTTCGATGATCTCGGAGATACGTATTTAGAAAAAGGTACACATTTACGATATATTGGTTGAAATTGTTTGCTTAAAATCATTTGATTATTTGATTGTTTTTGAAATTATGTGTTGTTTGAATTTTAAATTTTTTATTATTATGTTTATTTTTATTTTTAATATTATAATATATTTTTAAAAAGAGTATTATTATATTTAATATTACTCTAGAAAATATATAGACATTAAAAATAATATATGTATATAGATATTTAAGTATATAGGAAAATATAAGTGACATGAATTCTTCGACTCATGTTGACATGGCCCTACACATGATGTCAACACCCCCGTCAGAAATTTGAAATTCAAATTTGAATTCAAATCTTTGAATTTCCCTCCACTTTTCATCAAATCTAATGTTCTGGAAAGGTACTTCTTGACCAGAGAACATGTCTATTGAATATCTATTTAATTCCATTATCTTACCATATCTTTTCACTTTCATTTTAAAATCCAAACTCTCTTTCACTCTTTCAAACTTTCTACTCTCTTCAAAAATGGCTTCTTCAAGCACTTCATCCACAATGAGGCTGTTTAAACCCATTAAAGAGTATCTCTATAATGATCCGGAAGCAATCAAGGCTTATATAAGCTATCCTAATTTCGAAAAAGTTCATACGGGAAAGTTTGCTATCTTTAGTGATTTCTTTACATATGAAATCAATACTCTTCTTGAAGAGAATCATATGCTTAGTCTTTTTGACAATTCTCAAATGATTTTATTTGTTACTCAAATCTTGTTAAAATGTTTTATGCGAATTTGAATCGTGGTTTTTATGAAGGAAATGAGGATGAAATTTGGAGTAGTGTTAAAGGCACTAAAATTGTTTTAAATTGTGAAATTTTAGGCTACATTCTTAATTGCAAGAATTCGGGAATAGATCTTTCTACTTTTAATATTGATGAACATGATCGTGAGACATTTCATCACATTTTCGAAGGAGATGACAACTTTGAATTTAAAAATTGTAACTTTCGTCCGAAAGAACGTATTGTCAATCTTCTTTTACAACATAATATCACTCCTAGATTGGGAAATTTCAATAACCCTACTTTAAAATTTTATAAATCTCCTTTTGCTATCTTTGGTCATTATGACATTAATCGGGCGCAAGTGATTATGGATGAACTTCGTCGTAAGAACTTGGAAATGGGTGAGAACACTTTGTATCATGGAATTTATCTCACTCGGATTTTTAATTATTTTGGCGTTGATTACAAAAGGGAAGAATTTGTTTCAAGAAAAGTATTTAATCATGCCAATATTTCTCTCATGAAAATTCCTTTCATATTTCAACGGTATGAATCTCTTGCCGAAAAGGATGAAAGATTGACACATGAAGATAAGGAAATTGAAGAAGATAATGAAGAAACCTTCTTGGAAAGTATTGAATATCCTACCAATAATAACAATCCTTCAAAAAAAACTCTCCTCAAAAATCAAAAGATTATAGTGGAAAATCAACGGATTCTCGAAAGATCCGTTAGTATGAAATTGGGTAAAATGTCCACTATATGAACAATTCTTTGCTAAAGTTGGTCGAAAACTTGGCTTATCATCCTCCTCCTCATCCTCTAGCATATTCTAAGAACTAGGTTGTGATGTATTAGTTTGTTTTGTGTAAGCTTGTATTGTTCTTTTTATCATATTATGTAATACCTTATGTACCATCTCATCTATTTATAAAAATCATCTATCTTATTTCTTCCTACCTTATCGAGTCTTTGGAATAAATGTTAGTATAGTATATAAGTTTTTATATATACATACTTATTCACAAAATAAGTAAGACACATAAATTAATAGACCCATGTCGACATGCCTCTACCCCCTATGTTGATATATAACTGCCAGATTTAATTATTTTTTAAAAAAATTGAAATTAAAATAACTAACTCATGTCTATTCATTTCAAACGAATTTCTGCCTATTTAAACACCCATTTCTTTGCAGAAATTTGCAGTCTTTTCATTTCTACTTATCTCTATTCGCATCTCTTCACTACTTATCAAAAATGGCTTCCTCTTCTCAAACTATAGGTGATAATCTTGAAGAAACTCTCAATTCATTTAAGAATATACTTACTTTTATTCTCCGCAATCAAAGGCACTTAGAATTAAGTCGGATAAAAGAACAAGAGAAGCATTTCGATGCCCTTCGTTGGATGATTTCTGCCCTCAACAAAGATGATCACGATACAAATCCAGTAGGAACTTTGATTCAAGATAATGAAGATTGGGAAGTTATTGAAAAGGATCCTATCTTTGGAGAAGAAGGATGGGTTGAAGTTCCTAGAAATATTTGATCTCACTATGGTTTGAATTGCTTGTTTTGAATTGTGTGATTTGATTTTATTTGATTTGCTTTGATTTGATTAGAATTGATTTGGTTTGAATGGCTTGTATAACATTATATGAAACATAGTATATATTTATTGGGTTTAAACTTTCATATTTGTCATGTCTTTGTTATCAACTCATCTTATTACATGTATATATATGCACACATAATCCATGATGATTTGTCATAGGTACTCTAGTATAAGACTAAGGGGGAGTTATATTAGTTTAGGATAAGTTTTTTTGTTGATGACAAAGGAGGAGAAGTATAAAATAGAGTAGTTAAAGTAGTTTGGCTTAGATTAAGAGGGAGTTATTAGTTTTAGAGGGAGTTATTGTGAAGGAGAAGTATATTTTATAAACATAGGTTGTCATCATTAAAAAAGGGGAGATTGTTAGTCCTTGAGATGATGGTTTTGATGACAACAACCTTAGGATTTGCTATAAAATATAAATACTAACGTTATGGTTTAGATATATATGTATATGCAGAATATAAACATACAGGTGCCAAGAATGAAGACCGTACAGTATAGAGATTCAAGACTGAAGATATCAAGATTGAAGACTCATGAGTATCAAGATATCAAAAGTTCAAGATAATGTAATTAGTCTAGAATTTTGTTAAATCTTCTTGAAAGCACTTACATCTTTATTCAAAATTTATTCATGGAACGGAGTCCACTTCGAGCCTGTTAAAGGGATGGAACCCTAGTAGGATGGAACCCAAGACAATATCTAGTGGAACATATATTGGTCTTATTTTGATATCCACTAATTTTATAAAAATGATTTTCAAAAAGATATCTCTTGTTTTTAAAAAATGTTTTCAAAACTTTCTTTTCAAAAAGTCATCTCTCTTGGTTTTAAATATTTTAGCCTCAAAACTATTTTTATCACTTTTAATGTTTTGATTTCAAAATTGTCCTTATTTTTTAAACCATCTCTTATTTTAAATATTTAGCTTAAAATATTTATATACTCAGATTTTAAATCACTTTATAGATTAAGATTATATATATTAAAAATTACTTTCTAAACTCTTTTGTATGTTTAAACTATCTTAAAATATATTTACAAGGTCTAGAAATTGTTTGGACAAATTATAGAAATTAATTTTAATAAGAAAATCAAAACATTATTTTTGCCTTGAGCATGTCGACATCCCTCAACCCCCCGACATAGTGTCCGTTATTTTCAATTTTCAAATGAAGTGGCTATTCGTCGTATTCTTTCACGAATAGATATGGGTGTTGCTCTACTATAAATACTAGTAAGTTCTAAATGAATTTTACACCAGATTTCATTTATTTTCTCTACTCTTCATCTTCTATATTTATTCTAAAGAATCCTAAACTATACTCTACTGAAATTCCAAGTGAATCAAACTTGATTATCTTTTGTTTGATTCTCTACCACTCTCTCCATAAGATCTTAGTGCCATTCAGAGTTATAAAATCTTTTATAGATCAAACTGTTGAGTAAAAGGTGCGATTGAGCTTTGAAATAAATTGGGTGTGATTGTAGCCTTGGAAATCAATTAGGTGAACTTGTAGCCTGGTTAAATCAAGAGTTTGCCCTGGACTCCAATTCAGGAGGGTCTACCTCGTAGCCTTGAAACCGAGGGTGTAATTTGGGAGATTATTTTGATAAGAAATTCGTACGATTGTGCGAGACTGGATGTAGGGTAACTCCGAAGCAGTATAAAATCCTGGTGTGTTCTTTCCTTTAATGCTTTTATTTAGTATTTGCATCTATGTCTGATTCTGTGATGATATCTACGTCTGTGAATTGCTTGTTGGTGATTATATTACATAAGTTTCAAAAAGATTTAGAATATCCATAAAACACTATTCACCCCCGTCGAGTGTTATTCCAGCCTTAAGATCCGTAATCCTCATTTCTCACAAAACCAAGTTAAACCATGTCTAATAAATTCCAAAAATTCTCATTTACAATTATTCTATCCAAACAATGATTATTAGATCATAAATTGATCAATCAAACACATAAGATTTGGGTATTACCCATAATCGAATCAAAATAAGAATCAAGAGATGGTAACGTTTATTATTCACCTTAGATTAATGGTTAGAGTTTGAGATTAGTATTGCTTTGATTTCCTAAGCTTGCTTCCCTTTGAATCTCTGGATTTTTTACTTCCTTTCTATGGCCAGCCTTCCTTAATTTTCTTTAGTTTTTTAGTGAATGATGGAAAATGAGAAGGGAATGAGGGTTAAGAGTTTAAGCAAAGGGTTTAGGCCTATTTTTTGAGCTACCCCTCTCATTCATTCTCCTTTAGGTCAAAATTTTGTAATAATTACTTAGTTTATTAAGGCATGACCTAATTAAATTTCCCATATCTCATTCTTCTTAATGATTCACATTTTTCTATTTAATCTATCAAATTAAGTGTCTTGAATAACGTTAACTAAAAAATTAAAGGGGTGTTACATTGATGCCAAAAGTGGTACGACATCTAAATTTGACCTGTTGAAGGATTAGATTTATTAGAAATAGCAAACAAGTCTAAAAAGATGAGAGATACAAGATTCCTATATTGGAAGCAATATCTAGCTTACGTCCACTTTATAGTTTTATTGACTATGGGTTCGATAGAGATTTATAGTCACTGGTATAAGGGATCGACTGGTTCTTAAGTCTAGAACTGCCAAAAGTAACTACTTAGGTGACTGTTGTGTAAAAAGAAAGGAGACAAAGAAGATCCAGAGTCTGAAGCCGGGAAATAGATCCCTATTTGGTTGCCATGTAGCTGGTATTTATATGAGAAATTACTATGTCGATCCATAGGCCTAAGTTGTACAAGGTCCAGAAGCAAGCCCACAAGTGGATATGAGAGCATGCCGGCCAATTTCCTATGGTAGATCTCGATACTGAGAGGTTTCTCTTAGAACACAGAGGCTTGGGTCTGGTGAAAACCTAACTTTTTCCTTTCTGGTGTCTTCCTATATCTTCTATCATTTTCCAAACTCTTTTCCATAGAGGTTGAGTCATTCCTGACAATTTGCTTGATAATGTTTATCTTATTATGCTTTCTATACTTTCTTCTCATCAATCCATTGAAATGCTTGTCTACTCTTGGGAAAAGCACTTGATGATGATTGCTTGAAGTAGATTGTGAAGTCAAGTGTTATGTGGATCCTAAGAGCAATAAAAAGCTCTCGATATCGAGAGGCCTCTTGGTACCATGGGGTCCTATTTGTTCCAATGGATATGCAACTTTTTGAGTCCCCTTTTTCGAACTGTTCTAAGTGTGTTTCCAGGTTCGTGAATCACTCCGTCTTCATTTTGGACTTCTAATCCCTATTAAATTTTGCCTAGTTAAAAACCCGATTGATAGGTGTCGCATTTTTTGGTGGTGGGAACTTGTAAGGTAGCTTTAGGTCAGTCATATGATAGTTTTCAAGTCATAGAGGAAATTGCTTCAGATCCTTCATGTTTACATTTACTTTGAGCCAAATCACATCTTCATTAAGCTAAGGTTCGGGTCGGTAAGGAACCACGAGATTTGGTGGCGATTTTCGATGACGACGTTGCATGATTTAAAGATGGTGATTCCATGATGGGAAGTGATGATGGCTTCGATGGTGGATATATATACACACACACTTTATGATGTAGAGTATGTGACCATGAGTCGGATTAAAGGAATTTTTGGTTGACGGTTACGAGATAAACGATGACACTCTATGACTAACAATGGCTGTTGAGAATAGTCCCCAACTGTGATGAATTGAAACGGGAGTTTAAGGACAGTTCCAAAATGTGCTCTGCTATGGATGATGTGCGCAAAGGGACTGTTGATATTTGTAGGTTTTGAAGCGTACTCGTAAAGCAAGGGTATGTAAGGACACTCACTTGGGAGTGCAGTGTGCCCTGAGTCACACAATGTTTCGATCCATTTTACTCTAGACCGAATGTGATCGTGATCTAGTTCCTAGCCTACTGAGTGGTATGGATTTGAGTATTGAGAACTGGGACATTGGTTAGTCCTTGACTATGCAATGAGGTCATATGATTTATCATATATCCAATACACTAGGTGAGTGAACGTGAGAATGGATGCTATATTTACTTGATTGCTTATTACTTTAGTGATGTCACACGATGTGGATATTTTTGATGTAGATATCAAGATGCCCCTTAGTATTTGATATATACTATACTTATGATGACTATGATAGTGTAGAATATATATTGTGTATGTGCTGACTCAAAGGATGCAGGGACATTTCAGTTATGATTTTCCATACCATTTGTCCTAGTATATTAACTATGTATTGTTTGACATTTTTTACCGCTCACACTAGACTGTTGTCTAACTCAGGATTTTATGCTTTGCTTCCTATTATTCTAGATACTCTTAAATGGGTAGATTATGGATATTAGGTCGGGTGAGCACATGAAGCTAGATAAGTGACGAGATGGAGGCTATACTCTCGTGTTACTATATTTAGTTGTTTTTCTTACTATTTCGTTGTGCAACACATGGAGCTTACTGGTGCTATTATATATTTAGAGATAGTTATTTTTCTGAGTTTATTATCAGTTGTATAAACTCTATCACTTATGCTGTGTAGTTGTATGGATCTGAGTACTTTGATATTTATGATTCATTTAGTTATCATTATCTCGTCTATTTTATATCTAAAATTTTACTATTATATTTTATTCGATGCACTATGAGATATAAGATAGGTTTTATGATTGATTTACTTTACTACAACAATCCTTTTGATGATCATCTTGCATCAGTCAGGCACCGTTACAACATAGGTTATCACACTATTAGCTGCCGGTGGTGTAAGAGGATCGTCATATTTGGTATTAGAGATTAAGTTGCATAGTTTAATTTAATGGTTACCATGACCTAGTAGAGATATGGTAGGAGTTCTTGCCTTAGAACGGATTGAGTGAACATACCTATCAAAGCGTGTCCTTGTTACATATTTTGGTTTTCAAAATAGTATGTAGCATATTTAGTATATAAGTCGCACTGCACACATGAGTATTACAAATGCATATTTCCCAATAGAGAGACTATCGTCCTTATTACAAATTTAAGGATGAGTCATCAAACATGGAATTTTTTTTGGAACTCCATTTTTGGAGTCAAAGAAGCAGCTAGATCTGGAGTTGCTAATCCCGACCTACAGACGATGTTCAATACCATGATGCAGAATATGCTATAAAATTCTTAAGTAGCCACTTTGAATGTTGCTATTGATGGTGGTGCTCTGGTGCAAGAGCCCAAAGCCGATTTCACTAAGATGAACAATTTTGCTAGTCTAGGTGGCAAACCGTTCAAGAAACAGAGTCGGCGATGGAAGTGCAGGATTGGCTTGATACCTGCAAAAGGACTTTTGATGACTTAGAGCTGAATGACACTGGGAAAAGGCGATTGGCTTCCTAACAATTTCAAGGGCAAGCCATGAACTGGTGGAATGCAGGGCTACTATTCCTAAGGATCATTTCACTTAGGAAAAGTTCAAAGCCAGATTTGATGAGCAGTTTATACCAGTAGCTCAAAAGTTGGTCTATTTCTATAAGTACATGGATTTGAAGTGAAGGGATTTAATTGTCTTTATGTATGTTGTTGATTTCGAATAGAGATAACATTGAAGTTCTGGCCTAAGGGATACCGTGATCTAGTAGATATAAAGTAGAAGTTATCACCTTAGACTGGATCGAGTGTATATATGTACAGGAGCGCATAGTCGTAATATATTTTGATTTTCAAACTATATTATATATATGTCACACTGCACATATGAGTACGACTTAAGCATAATTTCTTATAGAGAGACTATTGTCCTTATTACAGATTGAAGGATGAGTCATCAAATAAGGAATGCTGCTAGGAACTCAATCTCTAGAGTTGAAGAAGGAGATGGCTCAGGAAATGCTAATCCCGACCTAAAGACAAGGTTTAATATCATGATGCAGAACATGCTATAAAAAGTTCAAGTACCCACTTCTAATGTTCTTATTGATGATTGTGCTCCGGTGCAGGCGCCCAAAGTTGATTTTTCTAAAATGAACAAAGACTTTGCTAGTTTAGGTAGAAAACCACTCCAAGGAATGGGTCGACGATGGAGGTGCAGGATTGGCTTGATACATACGAAAGGATTTTTGACGACTTAGAGCTGAATGGTGCTATAAAAAGATGATTAATTTCCTGATAGCTTCAAGGTTAAACCATAAGCTGGTGGAATGCTGTGAGGGCTATTATTTCTAAGAATTATTTCACTTGGGACTAGTTTAAATCTAGATTTGGGAAGAATTTTATACCAACTGCTTAGAAGTCGATCTTGTTCTGTAAGTTCATGGATCTGAGCAAGGAATATGACTGTCTTCGAGTACATTGTTGAGTTCGATGCCCTATTGAGATATGAGATGTCCTTCATCGAGAATCCATTGAAGGAGAACGAGATGTTCATCATTGGCTTAGAAAACTACTTGGGAGAGAAATTGTGAGTCATATTAATGAGACTTTTGTGATGATAGTTGAGAAGGCTCTGAGACATAAGTGTCTTTATCCAAAGCCAAAGAATGTTTTGCCTAAAGAAGAGCCAAAGCCGCAATCAAAAGTGGGAGGCAAGAAGAAGTGGAATAACAACAAGAGGAAGTAGTTTCAGAACAAAGAAGAAGAAGGTCAAAAGCGGGCCAATTTTCTATAACTGCTTGGAAAAGGGTCACTTTAGTAGAGACTACAAAGCTGAGGGAAAGAAGTGTCTCGTCTGCAATAAGCTTGGGCACATCAACAAGGGCTGTCTCGAGTTTCCTAAACAGAAGTAGGTGTCGAAAGCATATGCTCTCGATGTTGTCTCGACTTCATCGAGTGCACCTTCGACAAAAGAGAAGTGGAAGAGCATCATTATTCAAGGTATGCTTTCCATCTATGATGCTTTTATATGTGTTTTACTTATTACGAGGGCTTCATATTTCTTACATATAGTAACTTAGTAGATAGATTAAGATTGATACCTAAAATATTTGACTAACCTTTAGTTGTGACAAACCATGTTGATGTCTTTCCTAGCTTGTGTACAGTTTGTCGTGGTTTGGTCTTATCGAGTCATGTATGTTCTTCTGATTATGATAGCTTATTTTGAGTTTTATGAGGTTTGGTATTATTCTGGTTATGGACCGGCTTCACAAATACAGAATGATGGTGGATAATGAGAAGTCACTGGTGATGATAGGGGTAGATGAATGGCAAACGATAGTGTTAAGATGCCTGTCATACAATGAGGTGATGGTTAGCTTTCTATATTCGCTCAATCTCCCACACGATGAGTTGTCGTCAGCGCCTATTTCTAGGGAGTATTTGGACATATTTGAGAAAGTGATTGGCTTCTTATTGCATATAGATACCAATTTTCGTATTGATCTAATGAAAGATGCCAGACCAATAGTAACACCCCAGGATGGCACACATACAGCAATGGGAGCTCGAGCTGTAAGCGAATAACCTATTGCGATAAGGGTTCATTTGTAGAAGTATTTTCAATGGCTAGCACCTATAGTATTTGCCATGAAGGTGGATGTTTCCCTTAGACTATGTGTTGATTACTGTGAGCTGAATAAAGTGATGAGGAAGAACAAGTATCCACCCTCATGTATTGAAGACTTGTTTGATCAACTTCATGGTCCTAGAGTATTTTTTCAGTTAGATCATACGATCAGATTTCATCAATTGAGAGTAGCAAAGGAGAATGTGCCAACTATAGCATTTTGTATGCTTTCAAGTTCCTACGAGTGATTGGTTATACCATTCAAGCTAACCAACATGCCAGATACTTCATTGAGCTCATGAATCATGTTTTTTGTGGGCCAGCTAACTAGATTTGTTCTAATGTTCGTCGATGATATTCTCATCTACTCATGGATGAAGGAATAACACAAGGTGCCTTTGAGGAATGTGCTTAAGGTATTGAGAGAGCACAGATTGAATGTGAAGTTTTCTAATTGTCACTTCTGGAGGAGGGATGTTAGATTCTTGGGCCATGTTGTTTCTGAGTAGGGCATTGCTATGGATCTAGCAAAAGTTGTAGTAGTTCAAGATTGGACTAGACCCAAAAGGCTACATATGTGAGAATTTTCATAGGGTTAGCCGGATATTATAAAGATTCATCCAGGATTCTTCATAATAGCCATATCATCGAATTAGTTAATGAAAATGAATCAGACTTTTACGTGGGATGCAAGATGTGAACATGCGTTCATGGATCTGTAGGAAAAGTAGATGCGCGCAAGTATAATAGCCGCATTGTTGACTCAGACTGAAAAAGAATCATAATTTTACTTCAGATGCGAGATGTAAACATGCATTCGTGGAGCTGAAGGAAAAGTTGACGTGCGCACAAATATTGACCATTCCAAGCAAGAATTAAGAGATGATGGTATACACTGATGCTTATGGTACTAGATCAGACGCTGTATTGATGCAGAGAGGCAAAGTTGTCATGTATGCTAATCAACAACTGAAGCCATAAGAAGAAATACCTAACTTGTGGTTTGGAGTTAGTAGAAATTATGTTTGCATTGAGGATTTAGAGGCATTATCTATTAGGAGAGAGGTTCGAGCTATACAGCAACCATAATCATTAAAGTATCTCTTTTCGCAAAAGGAACTCAACCTACATTAGCAGCGATGGTTAGGGTTCCTAGTTTCCTATAACTTTGATATTGCATATACATCCAGAAAAGGGAATACGGTTGCAGATGTATTGAGTATAAAACATGCCCGCTTGGGAGCTATGTTTCTAGAGTGGATGCAGTTAGAGTTTATTTTTGGTTATGATTTCTGACTAAGATGCGAGATAGAGATATTGGCGAGCTTGATCATCAGGCCCACTTTGTTTGAGCGGATTGGTGCTAGTGAGGAGCATGATGCCAGGTTAGGTGAAATCATTGCTAAGATTGAAGACGGGGTAGAGTTTGATGAGATGAGACAATACGGATCCGACCGAGATGGTTGGCTCCATAAGGATGGTAGATTGTTTGTCCCTAATGTCGGCGGGTTGGGAACGATGTGCTACTAAAAAGTTACCCTAAATCTTACTTTAATTAGCCAAACTATGTCACTAAGGAGAGATTAGAGAAATTAGCATTTAAATTTGGAAATTTGTTGTTGGAGATCATTTGAAGTGCTATTCATCTCGAGATTTTGCACTTTTAGATTTACTTTAGATTTAAATGGGTGGTTAGAACCTCTTACTTATTAATTAGTTATTATAAAACTTAAATTGATGTTTTAAAATGATTTTTGGATCCTAAAATGTATTTTAAACCTTAACTAATCACATATCTTAACTTCAAATGATTTGAAAAAGATTTGTGAAATTCTATTCTTGTGGATCTCCTTTGTTCTTATAATTGTCTAGTTTCTACCCTTCCATTTATGCTTCACGTTGATGTGTATGTATGGATGTATGCTTATTATGATATATTGTATATAATGATTGCTTGAATGTATGATGTTTGTTTGGTTGAAAACGCCGATCGAATGGCGATTTAGAATAAGAAATGAAGTCAAGGATCAATTATGATAATCCATGAAGGCGACTTGATCCAAATTTATGTGATCTAAATGGGGTGACAAGAAAGGCCTTATATGGCTACATTACAAGTTTCAAATCTTTTAGAGTTTGTTTATTCAAGTTATGATCAATTAAAGAGGAATTGGTGGTTATTCGAAGGCATTGGATTGATGGAGGTTGGCTTTAGGGCATCTTTGTGTCTTGAGAAGGGTCGTTTTGAGTTATATGGTGGAATTCTTCTGGTCGCTCGCATGCATGCATGGGTAGTGTGTAGAGGAGTGAAAAAATTGGTTATGCGATGGTTTTGTACACTTGGATCAGTACCAAACCATGAAGTAGCAAACTTGGGATAGCTTTGGGTGTTGGAATTTTATAGATCAATGATGGAGTATGGGTTGGTGGATAATGGATTGGGGTAGCTTAGATCGATAGTGCTTGGATCAGGGTCGCATAGCTCACTGGTAGGGACTTGTAAGGTAGCTTTGGGTCATTCACATGCTTTCGTCGAGTCACGGGGGCAATTGCTTCTTTCCCTACACGTTTACATTTCCTTCAAGCCAAATCACATCTATTTCGAGCTAAGACTTGGCTCGGTACCAAACCATGAGATTTGTTGGAGATTTTAGACGATGATTATGCATGATTCAATGTTGGTGATTCCATGATGGGAAGTCATGGCTTCAACGATGGGTATTTATACTTCGAGATGCAGAGTATGTGATCATGAGATTGATTGAAGGAATTGTTGGAGGAAGGTTACAGAAAAATTATGATATTCTACAAATAAAGATGGTTGTCGAGAATAGTCCCTAACCGTGATGACTTCGAATGCGAGTTGTAAGGACAATTCTCAGATGTGCTCTGCTGTGTTTGATGTGTGCAAAGGGATCATTGATATTCATAGGTTTCGAAGTGTACTCGTAAAGCAGGGGTATGTGAGGATGCTCACTTGGGATTGCGATGTGCCTTAGATCACATAATGTTTCGACCCATTTTACCTTGAACTGAGTGCGATGTCAGTCTAGTTTTTGGCCTATTGAGTAGCATGTATTCGAGTATCGAGAGACCGGGACATTGAATAGTCCTTGACTATGCGATGAGGTCATACGAGTATCATATATCCAACGCACTGAGTGAGTGAATGTGAGGATGGATAATGGATGCTATATTTTCTTGATTTCTTATCACTCTAGGGATGTCGCACGACGTAGCTATTTTTGATGTAGATATCTAGACACTCCTAAGTTCTTCAACATATAGTGCACCTATGAGACTATGATAGAGTAGCATATATTTTGTGTATATGCTAATTCTATGGATGCAGGTACATGTTAGGTATGATTTTCCATACCGTTTGTTATAGTACACTGATTTTATAGTATTTAAGATTTTCTACCGCTCACACCAGACTATTGTCCGGCTCAGGATTTTTTACTTTCTTCCTATTATTTTGAGTACTCTTAAATATGTAAATTAGAGATATTAGGTTTAGCGAGCATGTGAAGCTGAACAAGTGGCGAGTAGGAGGTTATACTCTCATATTACTATATTTAGCTGTTAGTGCTTATCACTTCAACGTGCAGCACTATCGAGCTTACTAATGTATTATATATTTGGAGAACTATCTATTTCAAGTTTATTTCAGTAGTATAAACTTTATCGCTTATGTTGTGTAGCTATATGGATCTGAGTGCCCTAACTTCTACGATTCATTCGGTTGTTGCCTTCTCACTCGTTTTACATTTGAGATGTGTGCTATTATATTTTATTTTATGTATGTGAGATATATGATAGATTTTTATGACTGATTTATTTTACTACAACAAACCTTTCGATGATCGTCCTGCATCGGTTGGGCACCGTTACAACATAGGCTATCTCTCTATAGGGTGCCAGTGGTGTAAGGCGGTCGTCACTCATTCGGTAATTTCTTAGGATTTGGCTATTTTGGCAAGGAAAGTCACTTACTTTTCATTGGATTCTAATTTTTCTTTTGAAATGATATTATTTCTTTTGTTATTAAAATTGCTAGTTCATTTGACTTTTTGGAATTAAATCTCGCTCCCAAACTTTGTTGAATCTCAAGGCCATATCAATATTTTTTCAAATGAGAACTAAGCTAGGTAAGCAACTTATCCCTTAATTCATTATTCAATCCGAGAACAAAATTTTCAATCATTTCTACTGAAGTATTAGTAAGTTGTGATAACTGGATTTTTGGACAGCTGATAATTAGATAATTAACTGATTTTAAACTATTGAGACACTGATTTTATTTAGTTGAGCAAATAAAATTTTGATAAATATATATATCTGGATATAAGTATTGATTTAATAATCTTCTTATATACTTTAAATTTGCAAAACTTATATTTGCAAATAAATTAAATATGCTTTCTAATTACTATTTTTTATGTATATATGTAGATTATAAATGAAATTATGATTTGAAATTCCAAATAAATATCTTGAAAATAAATTAGATTTAAAAACTATGCATTCTTAAAACTAGTGTATGTACATGGTTATTAATTAAAAATATAAATAGCTTATGCTATAATAAGAATAAATAAATAGGTTATATTATTTCTTTTGAAATTATATCAAATAAGTAAAAAGAAAATGTATTAATAAAAATATAAAATATAATATAAAAACAAAAATAAATAAAAATACATGCAATAGACAAATTTAAGATAAGTATGACATGCAAATAACAAGTGTCATATTTAATGTATTTTCTTCATTTTTAAAATAATAAATAACAAGGCTGTACACTTATATATACATCTATACGCCTTTCATTTTCTTCTACTTTTCATTTTTTTCCCAAAATTAAAGACCTGAAAAGCTAAAAAATCTAAGAGTAATAAAAACTAAAGCTAAGCAATTCAAGATCCAAGATCAACTCAAAGCAATGCAAACCAAATTCCAGTTTTTAAATTCAAGTTGCAGTTTTAAAATCAAAAGCATTTATAGTTTCCAGATTTTTCAAAAGGCTTTGCTCTGTTTATCGATACGGCGAGTAAACCTTTTTTTTATAAAAAACCTTAACCTGTTCTATAACCTAATGCATGTGATTAATACTTGAAGTAATGTTATGGAAAATGTTTGCATGAATGTATATTATGGTTGCATGTATATAAATATGCAATTGTTTGAGTATGCATGTCTGTACATATATATATGTCTTTGCTTTTGGTATTATCAAGCTAAAACAAGTTCAAAAATCAAGTTCTCTTCCTCTAATCTTCTATAGGTTATGATGTATAAACAAAATACATTTGAATTAACAAGATCTTAATTTTAAAAATATTTTTAAGTATAATCAGAAAATGGTTTAACTGGGAAGAAGGAAATACAGTAAAACTCAAAAGCATGTCAAAATTCGAGTACTATGATTTCATGTTTCACTTACATCATCTGATTTGTTTTCGAAAACCATGAAATTTAAAAGTGGATTCAAGATTTTAGTTTTGTATTTGGAGAGAATTCTCGGGTTGAACGGAAATTGGAATTGTGGCAATTTTTGGCGACTGGAGGTTTTACGGAGGTCGGGATCGCTGCTGGAGGAAGCTCGGAGGTCAAGGGTCTTGGAAAAAATGGTAACAGAGTTTATCGATCACAATGGTGGTCGAACGGCATCGTTGTAGGGTTTATGGCACAGGTTGGGTCGATGACGAATTCCAAGGCCATGCGACGTTGTTGATGTATCGGACTTGACAACAGCAAGGGGAATATGTGTATGGGTCTACGGTGAAGCTATGGTCGGAGTTTCGTAGCCTCTGGTGATCTGAGGCGGTGGGTCGAGGTGATTCTTGGATGATCAGTTCGTTCCAGGTGGAGTTCGATGAGCTTGAATTCGATTTCGTAGATGTTTTGAAGAGCTGGTGGTCAGAATTGAGGGAGGAGGTCATCGTCGACGTGCTGTTTGTGGCGACGATGATCGAAGCATCGACGTTCATGAGTGCACTTGCACGTGGTTCTACGTGTGTCAGTTGTTGCTGTAGGAATTGAAGAGATGAGTGAGAGCTTGGGAAAAGGAAGGATTAGCTCGGGTGGGAACTTGGGGTTGTATCGGGTGTGTTCATGTGTGTTTTAACTGTGTAACAGGTTTTTAAATTTAAACCAAAACAAAGTTTAAAAAGAAAAAGGAAAAGAAGAAGGATTGTGACTCGGGTTTGAGCTCGGGTTAGATACGGGGTAGTCTTGATTCAGTATTAGGGTTTCAGCAAGTTTTTAAAAGTTAAAACAAAATCAAGTTGAAACAATTTTCCAAAACTAATTCTTTTAAATAATAAATGTTTTATCTAAGATTTGGGTTAGTTAAAGGTTTAAAATAAATTATTTTAAATTAATTATGTTTAAGGTATTTATTATATGTCCTTTATTTTATTAAATTCTTAAGTTTATTTAAAATATAATCAAATAGCGTAATTAAGTAATTAGTTAAAGATGGTGAAATGTTTTTAATTATTAATGTAAGGATCTTAGTTAACTGATATGTTAATGATAAATTAATTCCAAAGGTTTATTAAATAACTCATATGATAATTAAGTAAAATGATTAAGATAAATGGTTTATATTTTAATTAATTAAGGTCTTAAGTAATTATAAATGATAATTAATTAATTCCAATAATTAACTAAAATAATAATAATAAATGGATTATAATTAATCAATAATAATTAAGCAGGGTAATAAATAATTTATTTATTTTGTGATTTAAATTAAATTAATTATAAATTGTGCGATTATTTAATCTTGCTTAGGGATGATTAATTATATTGAATGTTTGATTTGATTAATATCACTAGTCTGTTAACCTGTGATGTTCTATGATATGAAATGCTTGGATTGAACTCTTGATAAGTGTGAATCATTTATTTGAAAAGTTATTTGAGATGAATTGCTGTGTGAATATGATATTCTGAAATTAAATTGAATTGTTGTTTTACATAAGCAACTTGGCTTTAAGGAAGGCATTTGGATTCGAAGAGACCGGGATCGGATATCAGCAATATCCGAAACCACTTTGAATTAAATAAGCATTATAATTCTTTACGGATTTGTTTATAGAATCAGATAGGCTGAGATCGAATAAAAATTTGGGTAAATCTGACCCTTTAAACTAAGTAATGGTACTTAGGTATTATTTTGTGAATAAATGTTTGGCTATAGCAAGATAAAACTCACAGTGATATATGAGTTACCCTGGTTTACAAAGAATTTTTTACAACCTTGGTATTTTAATTTAAAAGGGTTTACCGACGCTGGTTTCCAGCCTGACTCGGGTGTTACTTTATTGTAATGCTCGGTTCAGACCGAGTATTATAGATTTTCAGGTTAGGCGTTCTGGAGCTTAGGAGGTAAGCTAGATAGCCACAACGTATGGAGTATATTCCGCTGTGGAATAGAGTTTGTATTGATTATATTCTAGAACAGGTTGTCATAACTGTCCGGATTATTATGAATGAATTGTACTATGACATATTGTCTGTAAATTGACAGCACAACTTTCTTGTATAAATGCTGTTATTTGATATTATATTTTATCACGCTGCGATTATGAGATTCTGTGCCGTTGTTTTCTGTTTCTTCTTTTACCTCTTTTACTTCTTTACCCTAACAATCTGGAATCTCCGGCGTTCGATTGGTCGACATTTCTACAATGAACGTATTAGTGTTGAATTTTTTGGGTCGGAAATTCTGGGCCGTTACATTTGGTATCAGAGCTGAAGGTTAAGCGAGAACCTTGGCTCTGGCGGGGGTTACTCGAATAAGGGTCAATAGTACCCTAGAATGAGTTGAGTGTATTATATATGAGGGCGTACTTGTTATTTTCTTATATAATGATTTTAAAAACATTTTTAAAAAGTAGTTTTTATATAAGCCTGTATTTTGGTATATAAAGTGATAATTTTTCTAATTATTATATATATTAAGGTAATTGGTTGTTAATTATTAAAGTTGAATAGGATCATAAGGATTTAAGTGGTAATATATATAACCTAATAACAATTGGATAATATGAACTATACAAATAAGGTAAGCTAGAAATGGATTCAAAATGAATTTAAAATCCTAGAAAAATTTAAAAGAATTTTCCAAAGTATTGAAATAAGTTAGCTTGATTTGATTTTCCAGCAAATGAATATGGAATATAAGGTGTATATGTTTTCTAGATATGATAACTATTATAAATTGGGCAATGTTTCTTAATAATGGGATGTTTGTCTTCTAATAATAATAAATAATGATAAACCAGAATGAAATATTTTAAGAAAGTTACAATTTAGAGAATTATGACTTGTAAATTGAAAAAGATTTAAATTGTGAAGTTTCCAAATCTAAGTCCAGGAAATTTGAAATTGTTTCAAAGGGTTAAAGATATAACAAATAATATTATTCATAATATCTTTAAATATTGGAACCTTATCTTAAAACAAGAGTTGTTTTAAATTTATTTAAAGGAATTTGTTTGAATTAAAAACCAAGAATGGTTCAATATCTTAAGTATGACTTGGTGTGAAAATAAAATAATATGTATATATATGCGGGATATACATAATATCGAAGTTGATTGAAAGTAAACTCTAAGTGTTGAGTTTTGAATTTTCCCCTGAAATGTGATGTAGAAACCCAAAGAGAAATAAATTTTTGAACTCATAAGTGGAAAAGGATATTGATAAGAAGTTTAAAGTTTGTAATGGAGGATTCAAATTGAGTAAAATTGATTGGATTAAATAAATTGAGATTTAACTTAGGGAAGCTAAATGGGTTTAATTGAAGAGGGAGTTATGTGTGATCTTAAAACAAGTTTGAGTTCTGGTAATGGATGCTATTGATGGATGTTTTAGATAATTTAGATGTTTATTTACCTTGGCTTATCCTGATATCATCAAATTGTTATTAATAATTTATGAAATTGTGAATTGGATTGTTTAAATGAATTAAGAAGTGGATTGAGATAGTATACATCCATTTCTGAAATTGAATGGAAATAAGACTTTAATTTGAAACTATTTAAATGATTTTGATTTTTAGAAATAAAATAGAAATTATGGGAATGAAATCACTTTGAACTTAAGATTTAAATGAACTTGCAAACTAAAATTGTTAAGAATTGGTTTCAAAGTTAGAAGTTAAAATTGGGTAATAAATTGGATTTCGAAGATTAAATAGTTTAAAAAGATTTGAACTCTTATTTGAACCTTGAAATAGGTTAAGTAAAAGTAATTTAAATGAGCATTAAAATTGGACTCAGAATTAAATTTTTTAAGCCTAGGTTGTTAAATTAAATGTAAAGGTTAATTTGATTTAAGCAATTAAATCAACATTTGAAATTTAACTCGAATTTATATAATTCGAGATGGTTTAAAGTTAAGATTGGAATTGAAATTAATTCAAATGGAAAATTAAATTGAATTAATTGGAAGTAAGTTTAAAGTTGAATAAGTTTAAATTTAAATGGGAATTGATTTAAATTTGGGAAAGGAATTGAAGTTTATTCAAATTAAATTGAAACTGAATCAATTTAAATGGAAGTGGAAATTAGAAAGTGATAGGAATAGGAGATTGGGAAATTGAACCAGTTTGACTCTAAACCTATTTTCAAAAAAATTGTTTTAATATAAACTATCTTAAATCTACCTTTTCTAGTTATTTACTGTACAACCTTCTTTTTTTTAAAATCCAAACTATCTTATACTTCTCTTACAACTATTTTGAAAACTAATTACTATTTTACATCTGTTTTACAAACTAATTACCATTTTATAACTATTTTACAACTACTTATCTATTTTAAACTTTTTCAAGCTATTTTCTAAATTTAAGTTGGTCAGAGTGCAAATTGTTTATAATTGAAGTGATAACCCAGATGGAAGTTTAAGCAATTGTGAATAAGTGGATGGAATAAAATAAATGTGAATAGAAGGAAAATTGATTTAGTTAATAATCAATGAAGATAAATAAGTAGGATGTATGTATATTATTCGCATAACGATTTGATCCAGATTCGAGCACAGAATTTCGAGATAGTATATCGATCCGAGTTGGGATTTTTCACTCGATTTTCGACGATGAACCCTGAATATGGATTTTTTGATTGGTTCTGGAAATTCTCTATCATAGTTATGTCTATGTGTGGAGAATGACGGTTTTTGATCAAGAAACCCGATCCGAGTCCGTACTAGGAAGTCGGGTGGACGATACTAGTTCAGAAGTGAAATTGTTTGATCGAGTGAGCGATCAGAATTGGTATTGCGTACGGATGATATATGTACATCGTATGTACTTGAATGAAATAGGTATTGAAAATTTTGTAAAGAAGTGTAAAAAATATTTTTTAAATGGAAAAGTATATTTTGAGAAATGTATAATGAATAAGAGTGGAAGTTGGATATCATTATAACTGAAATTCACTTTATAAAGAGCAAGTAATGTGGAAATAATTTTATAAAAGAAATCAAATTTGAATATTTGATTTGGCATAAATAAAATTATATATATATTCGTTATATATGATAAACTACCCTTATTTGAATCTATAACCAGAAGAAAAGATCTTTGAAAAATATTTTGTTCTAGTTAAAAGATAAGCTTATATATATATATATATATATATGATTTTATGAAATTTGGAAAAGGGTTTTGGAACCTACTGATTTTGAAAAGATTTTCATTTTTGGGAAAAATCAATTTTGAGAATTTGGAAAGCCAAGTGTAAGAATTATCGATTATGGGATATCGATTTTGTGCAAATGGGATTTATATATGATACATATAAAGTGTATGTTTGAAAGATATTATATATAGTATAAAATCTTTTGAGAATGCTGTGGGGAAAAAGGCGCTCCCATTTAGAGTTGAAACTTGGTAGGAGATTCATGGGGTGGTTTTGCCTTGAGCCCTAAGGGGTTTCTAAATTTGATCCTAAGAGGATGCCCGAACAAACTGAAGTTCCTGAGGATTGTGGTTGGGGTAGCGAAAGTCGAGGGCGCTTATGCCAACAGAGACATTGGGTTATGATGTGACGGTAGTGTAACCTGGTGTAATTGCGATCTACTACGCAGCATAGCGGAAGTCAAGGGGCAGTGATTGCCAAAGGTCTACGTTTGATTTCGTTGGAAGAGTGACGTAACATCGGTAAACTGCGATCTATGAAGACATAGCGAAAGTCATGTGGCAGTGAGTGCCTACTGCAAACATTGAGACTCGACTAATGTAATCTACGATCTATGTGGTCTGTGTGGTGAAGTTTCATTTGGCAACGAAATTCGAGGGCGCTAATGCCTACAGTTACATGGTTTTTTCCGTGATGGCAACGTAACCCTGGGTGTAGATGTGATCTATGGCAGTTCCATGGTGTAATCGAGGGGCACGGAGGCCTACGGTTTTCTATGGTTTTGTCGAGATGGCGACGTAATCATCGGACTAACTGTGACCATGGAGAATAGTATTGACTCAAGGGATACGGATTTGCGGGTCATTACAGTTGGTATCAGAGCTTAGGTTGGTGATAGCCTTGGCTCTGGTGGGAATTACTCATAGAATAGAGTCTGTAGTACTCTATAATGAGTTTGAGGGTATTAATAGATATGAGCGCATATTTATTAGTGAATATAAAATAGTTTTTATATTGTGTTGATTTATTGGTTGAGTGTTTATGGATTCTGGTCGATATGTGGGACGCCATATTATCGATAGGAGTTTCTAAACTCTTAAATAAGGTAAACCGGCACAGTATTGTTTTAAATGGGGTAAATGAAATAATTTTACCCAAATTATTTTTATATATAAACGGAATAATTTTTCGTAAATTATTATAGTTACATATGAATGCCTGGTTGTTAAGGATGATGATATTAAATTATTATCATTAATGTGTAAAATTGAATAAGATATTGAAATCATAACCAAAAAGCTAAGAAATAAATTCATATATAAATGGGATTTGTAAATGTGATTTCTAATTGAATAAGATATTGAAATCATAATTAAAAACTAAGAAACAAATTCATAATACAAATGAGATTTGTAAATGCAAACTATAAATGTGAATTATAGCGTGATTAATAATTAAAATAAGATAAAATTCTAAAGTAACGTTTGAATATAAATTTAAAGGATTTAGAGATTTGGAAATTTAAATTCCTTTGAATTTGGAAATGATTCTCAAAAAGTTGGGAAAAATAATATATATTTGAGAAATATTTTTGAATCGGATTTGAAATCTAGAGAGATTTGGAATTTAAAAATATTCGAAGGGATTTTAAAGAAATAAAAGTATTGAACTCTTTACGGTCGCTGGAAAATAATTCCGATGATGATCGCGACATCATCAGTGTTCATTTTCGAGTTTCCAAGAGGGGGTTTGCTACCTGGATGTTTTGGATTAATGTTTGTTTGTGAAATTTGGTTTGATTTTGAAAATGCAAAGGAATAGTTTAGTTTAGATATATATGTTTTCAAAATTGAATTTTGAACATTTTAGTAATGAGTTTAAACGTGTAAGAAAAAGGGAATTGAAACTGAATGTTGAACTTAAGTTTGAATGGAAAATTTTGTCAAGTTGGACTAAATAAAACAAAGTTTTGATATTTGAAATTAGTAAGTAACTGATTGATTTATATGGCATGCAAATGAAATGAATTTGAACATTGGATAATGTTTAAATTAAAATTGTGTAAAATAAAGAGCAGAATTAGTTTGAATGGACTAAAAATAATTAATATTTGGAAATAAAATTTATTAGTTGAAAATGAATTTGTGAATAAACAAATGCATTTATAATTGTAAGTAAATGAACTGAAATTGGATATTGTAATGATATTAAATGGAATTAAGTCCTTGCTTAACAAAATTCAAAGGAATGGTATGTAGCTAGATTTACTGGAGCTAAGTTAAATAAAGTTAAATAAAATTGAATTGAAATGAATTCAGTTGAGTTATAAATAATATTGAATGGAATAAAATTCTTGCTTAAATAAATAAATGTAAACTAAGTATTGAATTGGAATAAATAAGCTTTGGAAGCTTATAAAAAGAATTAAAAAGCATTGAAATAAAATAAAAAAAATCCCTAGTTAAAAGTAAAATGTGAATATGATTGACTGTAAATAGATGGAGAAGTATGAATATTAATAAGTGAGTAGCTTATAAAAATTTAAAAAGGGAATAAATAAGCCGGAATAAAAGTATTAGTATTCTGGAAATGAAATAAAATATAAAAAATCAAGTATGGGATTATAAATTGAAAGTGTGGTCGAATGAAATTGAATTAGATTAAAATAGATTTGGTGTGAGTTGTAAACAAATCCAATTTAAGCATAAATTGAATGGACTTATTATTAATAAAATTCAATAATGAATTGTTAATGTGAATTAAAATTTAAAAATGGATAAAAGAATAAACTAATCGAATAAATTAGTAAAATGGTTGGGACTTGATCGAAGGGAAATCAAATCATAGATTTAAATGGAGGTTGGTTGAATAAAATAAACTTAAGTTATTGGGTGGAATAGTTTGAAGAAATAAATAACTTAAGTAAATTGTGAGATGGTTATTTAATATATTGGTTTTCGAGTTTAATAAGATGGTTTGGAATCAACTTTTGGATATGAAAGAAAGTGCAATGAAAGATTGTGAATAAATTAAGATGGTATGGAATCAAGTGTAAATTGAGTTGGAATCAATTTAAATTGTTGTAAAGCTTAAGTAATTATTTATTCACATTAATATTGTCAAATTGCATAAGAAAATGGGTAGTTCGATGTAAACGGGATTAGATAAAATTCTATGTGTTATTAGAAATGAAATAGGATGATTTTGAAATTAATTGGAATGAATATGAGTTTGTTGCCTACATGAATTAAATATAAGCGAGTAAGTTATAAATCACCTAAACTGAATGGAATGGTTTGAGAATTGGTTGTAAGCAATTGTAATAAGTGTCGGAACCTTATATATGCTTATGGAAATTATATAATGTGCATTATATGTGAAATTTATGTGTTGGCTATTGAAAGTAAGTGAAATGTAAATAAATTGTATATATTTAGTACTTATATGTTTGAATTGAGTAAGTACAGGTACCTGAAGGCCGTTTGGCAGGATTTTGGTTGCGCTAATTGCAAATAATAAGCCGCTTGCTTAAAAATGCTAAATAGAGGTACGCCTACGCAATAAAAATAGGAAATATGAACTGTTTTTATTTTTCCGACCGGGTGGGTCGATGTATATATATTTATATCTCTTGTCAAATTGTAAAAGCTCCTCCGTACAAAGGAGACTCTACCAAAATTTTTCGAAAATTTTGGGAGTTAGAAAAAATTTTGGGAAAATTTTTGTTAGCGACAAAACGATTTCAAATTGAAAATTGAAATAAATAAGTGGATGAAACTAATTTAAAATAACGATATGGATCAGTTATAAATGGAAGATAAAATTGAATTCATATGGAAATGGGAGAACCAATTTGAATAGATGTAGATATAAACTAAAGTGGTGAAGTGAAAATAAATAAAGAAGCATATTCTAAACTTAAGAAAGGAATGGTGAATTCTTAATTGGAAATTGATATTACAAACATATTCTAAGTTAATATTTGAATGAATAAATATTGACATTTTGTAAGGAAGTCGGTAAAAGGTTTTTGAATGTTGTGATTGAATATTATTGCTATGTAGGATTTACATGTATTATAAAGGAAAAGGAAAATTTGTTTTGATTTCAGAAGATAAATTTGAATTGCTCGACAAAAAGGTATGTGTTTAAATTTCTATATGAAATATGATTGGGTTTTTGATCTAGCCACTTGGCCTTTTGTTTTCTTTTGGAATTTGGGAGCCTGTAGAGCCATTTTGTAGTTGTACCGAGCTAGCCGCGCAAATGAGACGCTGGCGAAATTTTTCAAACATTTAGGGAGTTAGAAAATTTTTGTGAAATTTTGAAAATTTAAAACTTGGTTTTGAATTATAATTTGAATGGTTGAATAAGTAAAGATGTTTGGGAACTATGGAAAAGTTTGGGAAGTTAGTAAGAATGATAATGGGTCTTTATAAAAAGATAGTTGGTAAGATGTTGAATTGTTTGGTTTTGGAAAAAAGTAAACGGGTATTGGACCATTCTTCCTAACTAGTAATTTCGAGGACGAAATGCTTTTAAGGGGGGAGGAATGTGACGACCCGGAATTTTTGAGCATTTGAAATTGGAATAATTAATTAATTGTAAATGTTTAAAAGTTAATTTTTAACTTGAATTCAAATATCACTATTTGTTTGATAATTAAATTTATTGAATTAAATAATTGAAGTTGGGTAAAATGTTGAATCTGGAGTTTTAAGCTGTTAAAAATATTTTGAAAGCTTGTAAAATTTATATTGATAGTGCTGAGGATAATAAAAGTTATAAATTTAGTTTAACAGTGATTTGTTCAGTTTTGAAAATATATTGTTCAAATTGATATTTAAAAATAGCCTTCCGAGGCACATTCTCGGAATTTGACGAAACCAGTTCCATTGGATCCGTAATATTATACTATTATCGGATTTCAATTTTTGTAGTGTTTGGAGTTGTTGTGTGAGCGTATGACACATAAACGCGCTGAAATTTTATATCGAAAATTCAATATAATAACTGATCCAAAAAGCTATCTTCTCCATACGATTGAATTAGGGATTGAAACCTTTTCCATTGCGTTCGGAATAGGGGTTTAACATTAGAAATGCCTAGCACCACGCCTCGATAGGAGTTTGAAATTTTAAGTTGCATTTATTAAGATGTTTGGAATTTAAATGAAAATATTTCTTAGTAAACCTACTCTGTAGCCGTAATTCTTTCACATCGTAACTTTTTTCTTTCATTTCGTGATCACTGTAGTAAGGCAAGATTCTCATGCAAGGCATCTTTCTCACGCAACCAATCACACCCCACACCTTTCAAATTCACGTCTTTCCTTCATTTTCAATCAGTCTGCTCGAATAAAGAAGGCTCCTCTCGTTCCTTCTTCGACCTTGAAGCTGTTCAAACCCAAATACAAAAAAAAATGGAGGACGAAACAAAATCGAGTTTCATTCAAATAAAAAAAATCAAATTCGTTCAGCGTTCTCGAGCCGATTCAATGGGGAGAGAGAGGGGGGATGGCGACGAGTTCTATTCGTTCGAACTAAAGGGGAGGGGCGACATGTTATTCTCAAATCGAGACCGATTCGAAGCGACTAGAAGGTCTCGCAAGCGACTCACGATTTTGCGTTGCAAGCGACTTCGGCGTTCTTCATGGAGGCAACTCGATGGTTTGGAATTCGTCGAGATTGGATAACGACGTGCGACGCTAATAATTTCGAAGGGGTAACAGCTACATGCTGTGGTTGTGGAAGAGGTGGGGGAAGCTGTGAGTTTGGCGGCGAGCAAGTGTGGCTGAGGGAACCGTGAATTCGGGTTTGCAGGGGTTGCTTGTTGTTCGAGCGAGTCGTGTAGGTTTGTGCAGTGAGGTATAACTGTTTATTTTAATTCAATTCAAACAAATATTCATATGTAAATTAGGAAATGTAAAATATGTTAGTCTATATAGTTATACACGTATTTTATTGTACAATAATCAGAAAATTTATTTTTATTGACTGAAAAATATATAGGGTTGAACAGGAATTTTAAACGTTTTGATTTAAATAGTTATACTAAAGTTGGACCTTTGGATTTTATAGGTTATTTTATAAGTGTATACGAATAAGAGTTTAATTTTACAGTTAAATATATATAAATATAAAATAATTGCGTTTTAATTTAATATATATAGGTTTGAAGGAAATTTCACTTATTTAGAATTTAATATATGTATATATATAGGTAAGATTTTGGAAAGAGAAAAGGAAGATAAGATATATATACATGGGAGTTTTGGATATTGAAAAATTATAGGGATTAACTTGTTTAAATAAATTATTTAATTAGTTCCTAAAAATAATTTATTAAAGGAAATTGGTAGAAATTAAAATTTTATTTGGTTAAAACCAAATTGTTAATTTAAAATTAAAGTATTAAATGGTAATTGATTTTTTAATTAGTTCAAATATTACTAAAATGTAAAATGTTTATACAAGGTTTAAATTGTGAAGGATTGTGAAGAAACAAGCTGGTTTGGAAATAGGTTGCAAACGGAATAAGGTGAGTTAATCTCGCTCATCTGGATTTAATTTAAATTTAATAATTAAATTTAAATAATTGGCTGACTGAGTGATTTGATTGGATGTGCTATATTATATAGCAGTAATATATAGTATATATTGAAGTGATTGGTTTCCCGCATTATATAGCGGATGAGACCCTATGCGCCGCATAATAGAGGATGATACTATATAAAATCCCATATACCATGATAATCCACCTTGAAGTGGAATTGGTATTTTATTATGCTAACATCTGTGGATGCAGGGAAACAGGTTGGAGGGATCCAACTGGATTCCTCAAAATTACTTAAATTGTTTAATATTCTGTGTTATGAATATTTGATATTTTGTGATGACTATTATTGATAATTGGAATATTGAATGTTGTAGTTTGCTTGAATATATTTCGATAAACTGAGTTATCAAAACATATATAGAATTGGATTTTTGAAAAGCAAATAGAAAGTGAATTTTTAAGTAAATAATTACAAAGAATTTGAATAAAATAAGAATGATTTGGAAAGAAATAAAAGTTATTTTAAAATCCCAATGAATAAGTTCCAAGTATGAAAAAGGGATTTTGAATAAACAGAAAATAATAAATTTTAAACTTAAGTGATATTATTTAAAGAAATAAAGAATTTATTTTAAAAATTCAAGTTTTAAATTTATTGAAATAGATAAAGAAGGAATTTATTTCAAAATGGAGTAATTTGGAAATCAATTTTGGAAATTGATTTAGGTGTTTGAAATTGGAATTATTAAGGAGAATGTGACTATGGAATTTATAAACCGAGTTTATAAAAGTGAATTGATATGTCAGTGGATATTTGGAAGAATAAATTCACGATGGGAATTTATTAAAGTAATGGGAAAAAAATTATTTAAAAATAAATAGTCATTTATTTTTAAAGGATGTGAAGAGAGGTATATTTCCCTGGATAACCAAGTGAGTTTTCAAAGTAAATTTTTAAATACAAGTTAAAGGCTTTGATGTTGTTTTAAAAAGCATGTTTTAGAAAATTTATTATTTCTAAATATTTAAATTCTAAAGTAAGTATTTTTTAAATCTATTACCGTAGTAATTATTTAAGGTGATTTGTATTTTGTTTAAAAAGAGAAAATCTAGTTTTATATTTATAAAGTAACCTCATTTTCAAATATTCCTACAGTATATATTTTTAATAAAATATTGAAGTAGTATCATTTTAAATATTCTTAGTAAGTATTAAAGTAATTTTTATTTTAAATGATTTAAAGGATATTTTAAAATAAAGAGTTTTAAATTAATTTTTTTAAAATCTAAAGCTTTGTACTTGGTGTTTTCAGTGGAAATAATTATTTGAAAATTTATTTTATGAGAAAAGTATGGTTTGAAAACTGTTTTCAAAAAAGGATTGAAAAGTGGAAATATATCTTGTGAAGATATTTTGAGAATAATAAATAATTTGGAGAAATTATTTATGTTGATGGATGTTGTGAATTGATAGTTAAATAACCGACTATTAATATTGGCCAATGCGTCGATCATTTAGAAGAGACCGAGATCGGGATTTATTTATCGAAAACCACTTCGATCCGGTTTGTACGTTTTCGTGGAAAAACGAGTTTGGATTCGAAGATGGTGCAGTGAAGTGCAAGGGCTAGTCGCTACTAATCCTGAGGATAATTCCAAAATGGATGTAGTAAGAGTAGTGCCTTCGGTTCTGTTCGAACCCGGGACGGACTTATATGGATGAATGCTTTCAGAACATCGTCAGGTGGACGATGAGCATTCTAAGTGAAACGTTCTAAATGGTAACGCTTAGCCTCAGGCCTCATCAAGCGGGAATGACTGAAAATCAGGGGCTATGCAGTAAGGCTAGGTGGGTAGCACCCACTTCAGGGTAAGGTCATCCTTGTCTAGATGTTCCTCTTTATTCGTCTTAGTGGTGCGATTGCTGATCACAACCGTGGGGTGATCTTACTCGGGATTATCCAGTAAGGGATAGTCCCGGCCTTGTGTTGTATGGGATTGGGAGTGATCCTCGGTACTGTGATCTAGGCCACGTACTGTGACAAAATCCATTCTCCCTACGCTCCTTTTATGAGTTTTGTTTGTATTACCCACTTTGTGGCTAGTAGCTGGAATTTAATAATGTAATAATTTCGGCTATTTTATTAAGTATTTGTATATAGACCTATTATAATATCAGAGGATTTTAATAAAAATGTTTTAGCCATCGTAAGGTAAAAACCCAACATGTTTCTTTGTGGCGTGGTCTTACGAGATGCTTTTGTTTTCAAAGAATTTTTAGAACTTTAATAATCAATCTGAGTGTGATTTCTCACGCTGGTATTCCAGGCAGACTCGGGTGTTATTACCGAGTATTATAGAATACAGGATATGTTGCTGTGGAGCTCAGGAGACGAGCTAGAGGGCGATATATACTTCCATACTTGATTATTATTCCGCTGTGTAAAAAGTTTTGAGGACAAGTTTATATGACTGTCCAGTTATCTGTTATTGATGTTGTTGAACTCTAATGATGTAATATATAAATTGATTTGCCTTTGTGTAAAGATCAGTTATTAACTATTATATTTTATTCCGCTGCGATGGTTAGATTCTGATGTTGTTTTATTTTCTCTTCTTCTTTAACCCTAATGGTTTGTATTTCTGTTCAACTTGAGTTGATTGATGAAGAATAGCATTGACTCAAGGGGTACAGATTTGCGGGTCGTTGCATGTATCAAGTATGTTCACGTGTGTTTTAACTATGTAACAGATTTTTAAATTTAAACCAAAACAAAGTTTAAAAAGAAAAAGGAAAAGAAGAAGAAGAATTGTGACTCGGGGTTGGGCTCGGGTTAGATTCGGGGTAGTCTCGAGTCAGTGCTAGGGTTTTAGCAAGTTTTTAAAAATTAAAACAAAATCAAGTTTAAACAATTTTCCTAAACTAATTCTTTTAAATAATAAATGTTTTATTTAAGCTTTGGGTTAGTTGAAGGTTTAAAATAAATCATTTTAAATAAATTAATTTTAAGGTATTTATTATATGTCCTTTATTTTATTAAATTCTTAAGTTTATTTAAAATATAATTAAATAGTACAATTATGTAGTTAGTTAAAGATGGTGAAATGTTTTTAATTATTAATGTAAGGATCTTAGTTAATTGATATATTAATGATAAATTATTCCAAAGGTTTATTAAATAACTTATATGATAATTAAGTAAAATGATTAAGATAAATGGTTTATATTTTAATTAGTTAAGGTCTTAAGTAATTGTAAATGATAATTAATTAATTCCAATAATTTATTAAACAATAATAATAAATGCATTATAATTAATCAATAACAATTAAGCAGGGTAGTAAATAATTAATATATTTTGTGATTTAAATTAAATTAATTATAAATTGTGTGATTAATTGAAAAGCAATGGGCTAAGGGAGCCCTGTCCATTTTCATTCCAACTAAACAGTTACAAACCAGTTACAAATCATTTAACATTTCATCATGAATGCAAATTTCCTATTGCACAATATAATAGTATATCTACTTTATAACAAAATTCTTCAAAACCAAATTCATCTCATAAATCATTTCAGCCTTCTTAATCTTGTTAAAATCTTCTTGTTTATTCTGCTATACACCGCGGCTGCAATTTCCTTCTTCAATTCAAAAATTCTGCTATTTCTTTCATTCCATATCTCATAAGTAAAAGTCTTCAATATAATAAAAAGAAATATTGTATTCAGTGTCTTCCACCTTGTTGCCTTGTATATATATTAGACCATTCAATTCTTGAACTTTTTCCTGGTTTGTGAAAATTTCCATTAGCTAGAAGCTTGCACCAGATTTCATATGTATTAAATGTGTATTTTTTTGAGAGTCATTATTACATAATACACAGTCTTCATTATTTATTACTCCCAAGCAAGCTAATTTGTGCTTTGTATTTATTGCATTTGCCATTATTTTCTACAGCAATAGATTTTCCTTTTCAGGAGAATTTTCCATCCATATTCTTGAAGCCCATGGAAAGTTTTCAACGTTTTTACTGTCTAAAAGAGCTTTGTAAACCAGAGAAATTGTATGTTTCATTCCTTTACTTGTCCATAGCACTTTGAGCTTGTAGATGGTAGAATCAGAGAAGATAGGGATTGCCATAACTTTCTAACATGATTAGAACTACAATAAGGTAGGATAATTGATCCTTCAGCAATATAGGAAGATACTTTTGCCTTTAAAGCAATTCCTGTCTACATTTTTAAAGAGTATGGTTAAAGTTCTTGAATAATTATCCTAGTTCTTGCCCCAAGGTGTTGACCAAAATAATAGATCATTATTCTCTAATGGATTACACTATATCATTGGTAAGAAGGTAGTTCTGAGATTAAGTATATTATGCCAACTCCAGCCAACTACATTAGGAATATTCATTGTCCAAAAGTCTTTATCTTTCATAAGGTTTTTTGTTACCCACTGTGTCCAAAGGTCTTTTTTACTTAATAGTACTTTGTCAAAATAAACTGAGATAGCTGCAATATTCCATAGTTTTAATTTGTTATACCAAGACCCCTTTTATTCTTAGGCAACTGAATCTTCAAAAGATATTGGAATGAGCTTTTTGGGAAAAGGATGACCATGCTATAGAAATCTATTCAGAGCACTTTTAATCATTGATATCAATTTGTTTGGAAGAGTATATTGTCTCATCCAGTAATTTGTCATTGCATTTGCAATACTTTGAATAATAACCAATCTACCTGCCTGAGTTAACTTTGTGTTTGGCCAAATGGATAGTCTTTCTGTGATCTTTTCATAAAGAGGAAGACAATCAGATTTTGTAATTCTTGCAGAAATAAGTGGAAATCCAAGGTAATTGGTATTATGATGCATCTCATTTAGTCCAGAATGAGCTATAATTTCCGCTTTCAAACTATCACTTAGCCTCGCAATTAAAATGCGAGATTTTTTAAAATTAATCTTCAAACTAGTTATAGGGTGGAATTGCTTTAGTACCTCAAGTATTGAGGTAATATTTGTAGTTGTATGCTTGGTAAAGATAACTAGATCATCGGTAAATAGTAGATGAGTTATTAGTGGATCCTTGCATTTTGGATGAAGCTCCAATTTGTTGGAGTGTACTTGTTCAATTATCAATGAATTAAGAATTTCCATCACTATAATAAATAAATAGGCAGAAATTGGATCTCCTTGACGAACCCCTTGTGTTCCCTTGAAAAATCCATTTGAACATCCATCCCTTGATATAGAGAAGTGAGTGGTTGATATACAGGTATAAATCCAGGCCAACATTGGTTTCGGGAAGTTCATTCTGGAGAGAATTGCAATAATTGAGCTCCAAGAAATAGTATCAAAAGCTTTTTGAATATCTAGTTTCAACATACATCTAGGAGAAAATTTTCCAATTCCATATCCTCTTGTAAGCTCTTGAGTTAATAAAATATTATCATTGATATTTTTCTGTGGCATAAATGCAACTTGATTGCTAGATATGATTGTGGGCAAAACATTTTGTAATCTATAAGTTATTATCTTGGATAATATTTTGTATAATACATTGCAACACGAGATTGGTCTGAACTTTGCAACATTGGCTAGGTTAGCACTTTTTGGCACTAGAGTTATATTAGTAGCATTGACACTAATAGGGAATTTATTATGAGAGAAGAAATATTGTACTGCTTTGATTACATCCATTTTAATTACTTTCCATGAATTTTGATAAAAGAATGCATTAAAACCATCAGGTCCACCACTACTATCAGGCTTTAGAGAAAAAACTGCCTTTTCAATCTCCTCGGGTGATACCTCTTCAATCAGCTTCCTAGCTTGTTCATTTTCCAAAAAAGGAGTTTGTACCTTATAAAGAGGGGGAAGATTTAGAATCATTGGATCAGGATTTGCTAATATAGAAGAGAAGTAATTAATGAAAGCCTTAGTAATAGATTCATCATTATCCTGCATTACTCCATTCAAATCAGTTATATTCAAAATCCTCTCTTTGGCCTGTTTTACTTTAATTGAATCATGATAGTATCTTGTATTCCTATCTCCTTGCTTATCATTAATTTCATATAGAACTTCTTTTCTCATACTAGCTTCAAATTCCAAAGCCTCTTGCAATGCATTTGATAATTCTGATTCTTGGCAAGCTAATATTGAGTTCAGTGGATCAAGTTGGAGTTGCTGTTGTATGTTATAAAGCTGCCTTCTTATTCCAATTAGAAATTTTTGATCCATCTCCAAAATTTTCTTTAGCCTAGATTTTAAGTTTTGTTTTCAACCTTTGTAATTTTGCTTTTAGAATATACATTGGATTTCCAAATATAATTTCCTACCAGACCTGCAAAACAGTACTATGGAATTTTTTATAGTTAGTCCAAGATTTATAAAATTTAAATGAGGGATTTCTCCTTACAGCATTCTCTCCCCATGTTAAAATAATTGGAGAATGATCTAAGATAGAAGGATTTAGAAGTCTACATAGAAGATTTGGCCATAGATTTATAGAACGGATGTTTTGAAAAGCATGATTAAGCTTACAAAAAGTTCTTGGGCCATTTTTACTTTTATTATTCCAAGTAAATTCAGCACCAACATAATTAATATGACTGAGAGATGTATGAATAAGAGCTTGTTTCAAAGGAGTTATTTCTTTTATAGAAAGAGGAATACCTCTAGCTTTTTGATCAGAAGAGAACATACAATTAAAATCACCTAGTATAATCCAAGGTGGATAAGGCTGAACAAGTGGAGGGAGATTGGAAAGGAAAGAGAGTCTTCTGTCTAAACTATTTTGGGCATAAACAAAAGAAATAAAAAAAAGATGTATTTGAAGCTAAGGATATGGCATTAAAATGGATAATTTGATCATTTTCCATTAATTTTGTGAACTTGAAAATTATTGAGTTCCAAAGCACTAGTATTCTTCCATATGGAGCACTTTGCAGATTATCCTCATATAACCAATTTGGAGCAATATACTTGCAAGCTTTTTCAATCAGTGACTTATTCAACTTTGTTACACTTAAAGAAATAAGTTGAATTTCTCATCTTTAATCAATTTCCCCACTTCTGTTTGCTTTGAGGATAATGTCCTCCTCTAATATTCCAGTATGCAATATTGTTGTTCATTATCATAACATATTAGGTGATAATAAGGGAGTGTGATGCTTTCTAGTATATCTATTTCCACTTATTTGATTTGATGTTCCTTTGATTGACATTGGAGACTCTTTATTATTTTTTGGCTGAATTTCATCAATATTAAAACTATTTCCATTATTGAGATCATCTGTTGAATTGCTGAAAGAAACTTTCCTTTTTCCTCTTTTTCCTTTTTTACTAATTGATCAAGTCTGTACTATTGATGCTTCCTTTGAATTACAAGGTGGTGGAGGTAAAATTAGATATATAGGAGGAGTTATATTGACATATGGAGAAGTAATTTGCTCAGAGTTATCTATATGTTTCTTTTCTTCAACAATGTTTGATGCCAGATTTGATTTTCTCTGAGTCAAAGGGTCTGTATTAATATCGTCATCACTTCCACTATATAAGTTTGAGTTTGCTAAATTTTGCTGCTCCAACTGTTTATGTGATTCTTTCTTACTTATGGTAGAATTAGTATCCATATCTTTTAGGTTGTCCAAAGTTGTGCCATTCTATGAAAATACATTTTGTTTCTTGCATACATGGTATTGCTCATTTTCATTTGATTTCTCCCCTAAATTCTCATCATGATGTAAGATCTCAGTTGAAACAATTGATTCCTTTATAACTGAGCTACCACCCTTAATAATATCTGCATCAGAACCAAATCTTTTACTTGAAATTATAACTTCCTGAGAATTTCCAGTCTTATAAGTAGATGTCTCATTTCCTTTTATCATTTCATTGTTAAATGATTCTTCACTAAAATATAATAATGCCTTAAATGCATTTGTAGTAATAATGTTTCCAGTAAAGTCCTTTTCATACAAATTTCTTTCCTCATTACTCAAACCTATTGTTTTATTATCTAAAATAGACTCTGTTTCTTCTAGAACTTTTTTTATCTTGATACATGTTCTTCTTCACATTTTTTAGTAGAATAATATTAGATTCCTCATTTCCATTACTACCACCCTTAATAGCTTCTTGTTCTTTTTCTTTCTTTCTCCAGACTTTCAAGGTCCTTGTATTGTATTTTCCTATATTATGAGTCTTTATTTCCTTATCCTGTAAAATTTTCTGATCAACATATTCACAATGATCTGTTTCTTCATTGTCACTTTTAGTATTCGTACCTAATTGCTCAGACTTGCTATTTCCAGCATAGCTATCAGTTTCATGCCCAAACACTTTGCAATTATAGCTAATCTTAGATTTCCAATCATATACAGCCTAAACATGTGGATAGTTATCACCTAGTACATCAATTGTAATCAAATCATATAGTTCTTGTTCAGGAGATACTTCTATCAAAGTTTTAGCATACTTGAATCTTTTTAACTTTTCTATACTTTGATCAAGACACATCAAATTCCCAATATGACATGATAACCAATTAATTCCCATTAAAGTCCAAGCAATGAGTGGTATTCTATAAAAATGAACCCATATTGTAGCTTTTTTAATTTGTTCTTGTACATATCCATATGAAGGATTCCAATGTTGTTATGATGAACATTTTCCTCTGATAAAAACAGGATCAGATTGTAAAATATTCGTTCTGTCTTGATCAATCGAGAAATTAAAATAAAAAATTTCATTATCAGACTTAATATCAAACTTCCCCTTTCAATCTCCAAACCCTTCTCAAGTGATTGGCTACAGTAAGATATGATAAAGATCCATCCAAGAAAAATCCTACCAAATGATCACTCCAGTACTTAATTCCTTCTCTTTTAACTTCTTCGGGCAATGGTTTCGGTTTACCATCTTTTTTAATTTCAAATTATATAGGAACAAAGAATCCAACATTTCTTGGCTTTTTCTTGAATAAAGATGACCAATCACTGTCTTTATCAGAAATCCTTGAGAACTGCTGATTATTAGTTTTCAATCTTCGATCCAAGTTATCAGATAGAGATGGAAATGATTGATATTTAAGAATAGAGTGGATTGACTCAAAGAAGGTAGAAATGGTTGAGCAATAGATTTAGAAGATGTTCGTGATGGTGATGGAGAAATTGATCGAGTATGAAGAGAAGTTGATCGAGGTTGTAGTGAATATGAAGGAAATGGCCGAGGAGAAGAAGAAGAAGATCGATGATGAGGTGAAGAAGAATAAGATTGTTGATGTGGAGGAGAAGACGTTTGATGTCGAGGTGAATGAGATGGAGAAGATGGTCGAGAAGATGAGTTGCAAGTAGAAGTGGGGGAATCAAAGGCGAGGGGGAGGAGGAGGTGAAGAAGAATAAAATTATGTGATTAATTAATCTTGCTTAGGGATGATTAATTATACTGAATGTTTGATTTGATTAATATGTCTCGTCTCTTAATCTGTGATGTTCTATGATATGAAATGCTTGGATTGAATTGTTGATAAGTATGAATCATTTATCTGAATAGTTATCTGAGATGAATTGCTGCGTGAATATGATATTCTGAAATTAAATTAAATTGTTGTTTTACTTAACAACATGGCTTTAGAGATGGCATTTGGATTCGAAGAGACCGGAATCATATATCAGCAATATCCAGAACCATTTCGAATTAAATAAGCATTATAATTCTGTACGGATTTGATTATAGAATCGAATGGGCTGAGATTGAATAAAAATATGGGTAAATATGACCCTTTAAACTAAGTAACGGTACTTAGGTATTATTTTATGAATAAATGTTTGGCTATAGCGAGCTAAAGCTCGCAGTGATATATGAGTTACCCTGGTTTACAAATAAGTTTTTACAACCTTATTATTTCAATTTAAATGGGTTTAATCACGTTGGTTTCCAGTCTGAATCAGGTGTTACTTTATTGTAATGCTCTGGCAGACCGAGTATTACAGATTTTCAGGTTAGGACGTTTTGGAGCTCAGGAGGTGAGCTAGATGGCAGGAACATATAGAGTATATTCCACTGTGTAATAGAGTTTGTATTGATTATATTCTGGGACAGGTTGTCATAACAGTCTGGATTATCATAAATGAATTGTACTCTGACATATTGTCTGTAAATTGACAGTTACAGCTTTCTTGTATAAATGCTGTTATTTGATAATATATTTTATCCCCCACGATTATGAGATTCGGTGCTGTAGTTTTCTGTTTCTTCTTCTGCCTCCTTTTCTTCTTTACCCTAACAATCTAGAATCTCCGGTGTTCGATTGCTTGACACTTCTACAATGAACGTATTAGTGTCAAATTTTCGGGGTTAGAAATTCTAGGTCGTTACATAAGTGCTAGCCCATATTTGGATAGTGCATGGAATTCGTTCACATAAGTTGTAACCGATGAGTTTCCTTGCTTTAGATCTATGAATTTCTGAAGCAATTCGGCTTTTCCAACTTCAAGTAGAAAATACTCCTTGAAGAGCTCGTTAAATTTTTGCCAGCTAATATGTTTTTCGACTATTTGTGAAGTCCTTGCATCATACTAATTTAATGCACTATTAGTTGATGAGATGTTATCCTTCCCTTGTCCTGAACTAATAAGTTTAAACCACTAAAGATTCTTTCACAAGTTGTTAACCATGAGTGACCCAATTACTCCTTCATTTCCCCAAAAGCCATTGGGATTTGCATAGTCGATGTTGAGCTTAGTGAATTTCGATGAAGGATTTAGATTTGAATTTTGAGCTCTAACTGCACCCATGCCTTTATCTATCGATCCACGATCAAGAAAACTTTAGGATTTCTGGAACCACTAGTTTGACCACTTAGTGAATCATTCGATGCGCTCGCTCTTCGTCTGCCTAATTCTACCAGTTTTTGGTAATCAGTATTTATTTATTATTAGATAAATGCTTGATAATATATTTTTATATGAAAATTTTATTCACGACAAAGTATATACATCATAATTACGTATATAAATCATATCCCAGTGTTCCTCCCTATAGACATCAGTCTTAACTCTTATATTACATACACGAGTTATTCCAAACTCTACCTAGGTAATGTTGACTTGGTAACATCCTATGTTAAACTCCACTATTGTCAAATATGTTTTGATTTCTAATTTACTCAAATTTTCTTAACCTACTCTAATACCATGCTTTGACACCTCGACACCAATGATCGAATTATCAAAGGTAGTTTACTGCTCGATAGCTCAGATTAAAGGGCACAGAAAGAGTGATCTCTTGAATACAGAAATTTGGGTCAATATGTATACGTTACAATTCCCAATCATCCTAATAATATATGTCTCATCTTGACACAAGTTAATATACAAAAGTTTTGGGATTGAGAAAATCACATAACATATCATGTATAAGGTATGGAATTAGATAAAAATCACTGCAGAAAGACAAAATACCATATATATATCTAAAATAAAAAAGTGTCTGCTACATTGATGTCCCCAAAATGTCAATATATACATAACAAGTAACATACAACCCAAACTATACAAAATACTAGACATCCTTGTCACTCAACCCCAAACACTAACACTAGTCCAAGTCTACAGACTCTAGGTTCACTTCTCCAATTCCATCGTCTCTATACCTGATGTAAACACAACAATGAATAGTAGTCTCGACCACACAATCTCTATGCTCCAGGATAATACTACTAGTAACGTAATATATACCATACATCATCTACTCCATAAGCATAACAACGAAGCATCTGAATGTGATCATCCTAACAAAAATCACCTTAATCTGACCTAAGGTAACATTACAAACATAATAAATCTCCGAGTCAGCCTAGAAAATAGCTATGAGTACAACCGTGCAATATAGATATAACCGTGTGGAGTCAGGTTGTATATGTGATATATTGCTGAAATAAAATATCACACACTTCATAATCTAAACTCGCATGTATCCCATTAACCTTCACGCTGTAAACACTCATGTCATGGCACAATTCAAGTGACTCATAATTTCAATTCTATTCAACTAAGATATCACATCCTATTCACATTTATAAACTGTAATCGTTATTTAAATAAGTACACTATTCAAGTTATTCCTTTACGAGATTTGGGTCTGTAATCACTTGTGAATCCTACTCATACTCTTTTACTAGACTTGACTCGAACGATATTACGATTATTTTCATCCGTATACCTTCCTATTAGACATAGACAGTGCCTCGACACAATCTATTTGTTGCACCATCTTTTCTCATCCTCGTTGGCGCTCACCTCATCATGTTGCAATCATCACTCCGTCCCCTCGCAAATTCATCAATGTGGTTGTGTCCATGCAATAGATCATTTAGACAATAAGTGACATGGGACTCGTTTGTCATGATTCAAGTCGTGACTTCGAATTTGTCCATTAGGATTGATTTTTATGTCTAGTAGTCTTATCTCGTATCTTTTCTTCATAGGTAAAATTTATTTCCAATGTTCATATTTAATCTCTTAAATACCATTCATTTCCGAAATGGAATCGCTGCCCATCTTTATGCCACATATAAATGTCGTGTTTGTGCATCATATTTAAGTCTTAAAATCATCTTGTAGCATATCATTTATGAAGCATGATATATACAAAAACTTATACTATAGCATCATATGGGATAATTTCATTTTAAACGACAAACCTTTGCATATATGACCGAAATTCATATATGACATCGCGAACATATTTCATACTCACACATTCAAACTGTAATGACATCATACATAACAATTTTCATCCATATATATATTTATTTAAATTATTTGTCTTATATAATTTAAATTTAATTTAGTTTAAATCTAATCATTTTCAATTTAAATAATTCAATTTAAATTTAACTCAAATTTCATTATTTCCAATTGAAATAATTTAAATCCACTTTTATAATTTTCTAGTCATAAACTACAAATTTACCAAGACTTTATTTATTTATAAGATATTTCAATATATAACCCTTTTTTAGTTAAATCCAAAATCATTGAATTTATTTAGAACTTTTAATTTTAATTTTTTTTAAGTATTATTTAAACTAAAAATATATTTTTAAATTTTTCTAGAGATTCAGAATCATCAAAATAAAAAATTTAAACAGCAAAAATAATAATTTAAAACCCTCTGCCTTTGTTCCTAGAGCTTATAGCTCCAGAATTGCGTCTGCCGATCGATTGATCTGCGCACTAGCAGTTGATCGATTGTGTCGATTACGGAGTGGTAAGCTTTAGGAAGTCACATAGTCTATCTCCGTTATTTGCACCAATTTCGACTTGGATTCACCTGACTATTCTTATTCCCTTACTACACTTCTCTTCGGATTCAAAACATCACATATACGCAATACAGTTTGAATTTAATAAATGATGGTTTAGGAAACAAACATTATTAAGCAATATATTCTCATTTATCTATTGTATTATTCAAGTTTGATCAAATAATCACTCATGTCAATATCTAATATCAGGAATCAAACATATTAGGCCACCTATAAAACATCATCATTCAACATAAATAAATTTGAAATAAAAGTAAAATTACAGTGTATTAATAACTCACTTTACATTAAAATAAAAATTTATAGCCATAGTTTTTGTTTTAAATATATATATATATATATATATATATATATATATTTGACGATTATTGGAAACAATAGATGTTTGTGGATGAAGAATGAAGCTACGATATTGTCTTAGGTTTCTGAAGAAAAAGGATATGATGAAACTTAGGAATTTATAGGGTTTGCGGTTTGAAACCTTAGGAGGTAAGCTTTAGGATAGGTTAAATTATCATAGTGATTTTTCATCCAATGAAAATGAGAGTGAATTTTCTACTTTTCCTTTTATATTAAATCATACCCCTAATCATATTTAAATCAACATTATACGATCGTTTAAAAATCCAACCCAAGGTGTATTATCAAATTTTTATTTCATTTTTGTAATGATTTTTCTTTTTTTAAAATATTGCCTTTCTGTTTTAATGAATTTAAAATAATTGTTTTATTCTTCAAAAAAATTCCAAAATTTCATAAATATTAATAGTTTTGCCAAAAAAAATTCAATTTTTTTTTTACTTTTTAAAGCGCAACACAAATTTCAAATTTGAATTTATTAATCAGTATTCTGCATTTTATTTCAACTTAAACCTAACCTTTATTGAAATAAATTCACTAAAAATTCACAAAATTAACTTTAAATTTATTAACATTTATTTCAATTCTTTATCAATTTAAAATAATTTTTCATATTTCAAATTTATGTTAACTCCAATTTCTTCGTTTTAATTTTAAAAATTCATTTATTCATCAAAATTCCTAAAAAAAAATCCAAAACTCATTTTATTAAATTTAATTCCATATTGGAATTTTACACCGACACCAAAATATTTATATTCTCTTCTGAAAAAAAGATAAATACAAAAGTTTATACATTATTATATAATTTAATCCAATGTTTTTTTTTTGTTTTTTGTTTATATTGAAATCATTGGATCTTACTTTTATATTGAAATTGCAGCCATTACTGGTTAAATAATGTCAAGTTTAAACTAATTGTGTCTTGAATTTTATACATATTAAATGAGTCAAAGTTGTACCCAAATTCAATTTTTGAAAGTAAATTATGTGATTCTTGATATAAATGAGTGAGCTAGAAATTGACTTCTCTTTTTTAGGTATAGCGTGCACTGTGTATAGTGAACACATAAAGCATATACAAGACACCATAAATTGTACAAGCTTGGAATGAGACTGTTAATATATAAGGGAGAACCTATGTTACACCTAAAAAGACGGTCTCATTGAATTTTACGTATTTAACCTTGGCTTATGTTTGATTAGGTGCATTGGACTATTGGGGAAAAGGGATAAATGTCAAAAATATTCTTGTTACCCAGCATTCTAGCCCGGTTATATTGAACTGGTTGTACAAGTTGGATCTAATTACTATCAAGGCTGATGATTCTAGAATGGTGATTATAGGGCCCGGAGGTCGAGTACAGATGGTTATATTAAGTCGGAATTGAATTGATTTGATAGATGTACAATGTAGGATGTTCAAAGCATGGAATATGGCTCAGTGAATGGAAGGGTTCGGCATGGCGTGTTATGTTGGAAGGGATTGGCATCATTGATGGAGAGGGTTCGGCAGGCTATGTTAAAGAGGGATTGGCATCCAACAAGTTCCAAGTGCACTCATGCATACAACACTCTAGATCTCGGGATTTACAACTCCAAAGTCTATGAAATTTGGAAGACAAGTATGCGAACCCTAAGGAACCTACCCTAGGAATTGCATGTCACAAGGACAAACTTTGAGGGATCGGCATACAACCTTGTAGAGGGTTCTACTATCAGCAGTGCATAAGTAATATCAAATCATAGATTAAACCATAATTCGAGCTCCAATGGTCCAAATGACATGAGAATTAAAGTATAAACATATTTTATCATGAAGAAGCCACTTTAGGGTTGCGGCCCATAAATGGACCAATGAATAGATCGCTACCGATCCCTTCTCATTGGAAATTAGGCCTAGCGACCCCTTTGGTAGGCCCATGTTGATTAGAAGGTCCATCATTCAAAGTTTCAGCGAGATTGACGGTCGTATTTACCTATAAATACCGGCCTAATGGGTTATTCTAAGAATCTTTATGCTTCTTGTTACTCTAAAATTTATGGTAATCAATTGTAATCAAGTGTTCTCTATTCTCGACTACTGTAATCAAATTTATAAGTGATCAGCAAAGATAATTTTCAAAGTGGACGTAGGCATACAATGTCGAACCAGTATAAATCTCTGTGTTTCTGATTACAGCTTTCTATTTGTTATTAGGTTCATCTTCTCCTCGGCTTAATTTTTATTTTCTTCACTTAATTTTCTAAATAAATCTATTCTTGGGTGTGTGTGACCAATTTGGTGCAAACATTTTGATGCTTTCATTGAGAGGGCTTGATTCTCATCTTGCTAGGAACCTTTTGTTGCTACTGGATTAGATAAATCCCCTAAAGGAGATCTATAGTTATCTTAAAGAAGTTTCTTATACTACTAAGATTTGTAGGAATCTAAAACAAAATAATTAATAGTGGTGAGATATACTAGATCTACTTCTCAGAATGTGAAAGGAAACTTGACTGATAGCATTCAACAAGGAGATATAAGCAATCAACCAATAAAAGTGAATGTTGTTCCAGTTGAAGTTCAGAATCCCACTTACTCTATTACAAGAGCTGAATTTCATAATCTAATGAGAGATTTGATAAAGAGCCGTCGATAACTAAATCACCAAATTCAAACTAATATCAACTTGATGAACCAAATCACTCAGCAGCAGTGTGGGAAAGCTAGGAGGGATCACACTCCTTACTCGGCATCGGAAAGTTCTAGCTTATCAGATGAATTCATAGGCACATGCGTTATAGGATAGAAGAAAATCGCATAGAAACTTTAAAACGTCGCCCGGTAGACCATCACGGTCTGCTAGGATTGATCGGTGCCCTCCCTTAGGATTGGTATCGATCCCTGCTCCAAAGGAGGGATTCCCCATGCATCTGGGGAATCGCGGTGGAAATATTCCTGATATTAGAGTTCGATTGAATGCTGACCAAGTACTTCCCCAGAATGATGGTGGAATGAATGCATAATATGCACATCGGGATGATGGTGAACCAAAAAGACATGAAACGGCCCATAGACATCGACCAGACCATTCACATGAGGTGGAGCACAATCACCGCTTGACACCAACCATCCTCGGACTTATCGGCAATAGTCAGACAGTTAGCGAGGGAGAGCCAAGACTTAACCAATGATGACTAGGGAATCTCAAGAAGTCATACCTATTCACTAATAGTGTATTGAATGCACGATATCTAAGGAAGTTCAACATGTCGTCGATGCTCGCCTACGAGGGAAAAACTCCTGGGCAGCACATCATGAGATATGAATGGTTGATGGATTCCGCCAAAGCAGATGATGCAACCAATTATTGATTCGTTTCCATAACTCTTTCTGGAATAGCAACGATGTGGTTCACGAGATTATCCCTACAATCGATTTTTGGATATGTTGGTTTGATAACCAAGTTTGATAAGCAGTTCCGGATGCATGCGACATGATATGCACGTAAATGTACATATTTTTATCACCATATTTAATCTAATTAAAATAAATAAATGATCATATTGGGTATTTTAACATTTTTAAACCAAAATTCAAATTATTTTCAAATCCTCACATATTCATCTTCATCCAGGGGAAAAATGGTCATTTTTGTGCATGTTAATTTGAGAAAAATTAATTAGAAATTTCTATATTATTTTGTAGGAATTTGGCTTCATAAACAAGTGGTTTCATGAAGATATATGCATGCACAAGAGTGAATACAATGGAATGAAGATGGAAATAATTCAAAGTCTTGGATCATGGAGGATCCCACATACCCACCTATCTTAATGTACAAATTAGAGACTAATGCACATGCTAATAAAATTTAAAGCTTCATACATACATAAATGATGATTATTTGATGCTAATGATTACTTGGCTTCACATTTCCTAAGAGGGTATTTTGGGTAGTTTCCAAAATTTTGGATTAGGGTTTTATACATGTATAAATACCCCTTATGTTCATGTAATTAGTCTCTCTCTTTTAGTCTCTCTTCTCTTAGTTTAATTTAGCATCAAAAATAAAATGAGATCTCTTTTTTTTCATGGCTGCTTAGCCATTTCTTACTTCATGTAATTTCTTTTTTTATGCAATTTAATACATGCTCTTTTCTCTTCTTATTTATTTCCTTTCATATTAATAGTGATTTACTTATTTGTGCAAGTAGAATGGATTTTATTTTATGCCAGTAGAATAGTTCTCTTTTCCATTAGCTTTCATTTTCCTTCTTTATTTAGTTTCATGTTGCATGCTACAGGTGTTGATATGATAACACAAATGAGGGGCAAACCCCTTCAATTTAGGGGTAATGAAGCTCTCTAATTATGTAGCTTAAACATTCTGAAAATTATTGCTCTCCTTTTGTTTCTAATGACAATGCATGAATTGGTTTAACTTATTGTGTTTGCTTTGAATTTGATAGCATATAGTGTTGATCTCAGATAGGCTATGCTTAAACAATCACAAACAATAATTACCCCTTTATCTACATATGACGTTGGTAATGAAGTGAATGTTGAAATCAAAATTTGATGGTTTATATTTCTAATTAATAGTTAATAGGCCATGCTTAAAATATATTTTACTTTCAATTTGTTGTCATTTTTCATGAGAACTAGTAAGTGGTTTAAGGGGTGTGTTATAGTTTGATGGCTCATGTTGAGCTAATTAATAGCACAAATGTACCATATTTATGATAAACGCATCAATCAAACTCACTAATGACCAAAAATGAGAGATCATAATTTCATACGTGTTGAACTATATGATCTAGAAAGCGGATTTATCTCTAAATTGTCATTTTATTCTCATATTTTTCATTCACTTTTGTAGTTGTTAGTTTTCTAAATTTCTAGCTTAACACACTCATCAACTTTGGCTTAATTTGATTGAATATAAATTTAAAATCTAACAATTCTCTATGGATCGACATGTACTCTCCACATACTAATTTTTGTACGTCGTGCGCTTGCGGTAAATTTTATAATAATTTTTTGGCTATTTTCTAAACCGATAGAAAATTAGTCATTAAACACGACTCGTCCCAAGGATGTGGTGTCCTTTTCCAGTGTGATTTAGGCTCCAGAAGAGTTGTTGAAAGATTATTTAGAGAGATTTCATACAACAGTTATAGAGGTCAATAATCCGAACGACCATGCGTTACTTGTGGCCATGACGAGAGGGATTGATCTAGAGGCCGAGTTTGGCAATTGGTTAGCCGGTAAGCCAACCGCAACGTCGGAGTGCTTTTACGCGAAGGCGACACATTATTTGAGAAAGGAGGAAGCCAGGCCCTTCAGAAAAAAGAATGTTGTAGGACCAAGTGGAGGAGGAGTACAGAGTAACATTGCAATAAAATAATCTGATGATAGTTCTAAAAAAGTCCAAGTGAATGTTCAGAATAAACCAAATCAGCAAAAGAGAGGCGGAGATAGGAAGGAAAGAGGGATTCTAGAAGATTGAAGCCTAGGATTCCAATGTATAATAATTACACGCTGTTTTAAAGACTACCTATCTGTCTACTTGCAATACAATGCAGTGTAGGAAGCCGCCTCCAAAAGAATAAACAAAGAAGCAGAAAGAGACCGGGAAATATCGTTAGTTTCATGACCGTTATGGGCACAATACAAATGAATGCAAGAATCTTCAGGATGTTATAGAAAAGCTGATTCGAGAAAGGAAATTACAATGTTTATGAAAGCCCTGTAGGATGGCAGGCAGGGGACTTCTGACCCCAACCGAGGATAAGCGCCGCGTAGGGACGAGGAGCCTGCATGGACTTGTCGAAGACTAGTGATTAATACGATAGCTGGAGGGCCGCACTTAGCAGATAAGAGTTGGTAAGAGATGGAGCGCTATGCTAGCAGATTAGGCATGTGGATTTTGAATGTTTTTCGAATACGAAAGACGGAGCTCCAAAAAATCAGCAACATATGATTGCAGATGATACTGTGTTTAGGAACAGAGATGTTGATAAGTTAGAGGCTCTGATAATATACCCAATGGTCATTTCAGCTATGATTGGCCTCACTTTGATGAGAAGGATTTTAATTAATTATGAAAGTTCGGGGAATATAATGCTTAAAAACACCGATGATTAGATGAGGATGGAAGCCAAAGATTTAAAACCATCAAAAGCTCGTATACACCGGTTTAATGGTGTTGCAATTGTAGTTGTTGGTTATGTGGAGTACATGTAGAGTTGGGAGAATGTGAACGAAGGAGTTTGCCGTTCATTGTTTTGGATGTTGATTCTTCATACAATTTTTTTCTAGGTCGACAGAGATTAGCCAAATTTCGAGCAGCTATTGCCCCATGGTTTTTGACTTTGAAGATTCTGATAGAAAATGGTGTTGGATTTATTCATGGTGATCAGGCGATTTGACATGCCTGTTATGTAGCTGAGTCGAGGGAAGCTCGACGCCAAGAAAAAGGTAAGGGTGTGGAAATGACTGTCTGCATCCAAGCTACCGAAGATTGACTACTAGCGCTTGAGCATTGGCTCGGGCGCCACAGTCGGTTCTATAAAGATATAGATCCGAAAGATGATGAAGAGGAGCCTGTTAGCGTCAAAATTGGTCATTAACACCTAAACGTAAATGAAAGCACCAACTAACGGTCACAGATAATAGATAAAGTGTATGTAGATAATATAAATATGAAGGGCAATAAAAATTAAAAAGAAAGCAGAAAAACAGAGGACTTATAGTGGTTCGATTGACTCTGGTCTATGTCCACTCCAAAAAATTTCTTTTTATTGATATGAGAATCAATTACAGTTACAATAAGGAGTTTTCAAAATAATAATGGCAGAGTAGCCTGAATGAGGAAGAAGAATGAAAACAGAATGAAGATCCCTTTTTCGAAACCCCGCCTGTATTTATAAGCAAAATCCGAGTTACTGCGCTTCCTGAGTGATCCGGCCCATTAAGACCATAGTCGAGTCCATATAGCCGACCACTACTTTCCTAGAGTATGTAAAGTGCCGATCCACTCTAGACTCCAACATGCCGACCCACTCTAGACTCCAACATGCCAATCCACTACAGACTCCAACATGCCGACCCACTCTAGACTCCAAAATGCCGATCCACTCCGGACTCCAAGAAGCCGGCACACTCCAAACTCCAACATGCCAACCCACTCCAGACTCCATTGTGTCGACCAACTCCAGACTCTAACATATCGATCCACTCTAGACTCCAACATGCCGACCCAGATTCCAACCAACCCAGCTTTCTACCGACCATGGTTCCTACCGACCCAGCTTCCTACCTACCCAGATTCCTGTCGATCCAGCTTCCAACCGACCCAGCTTCCTAGTGACCCAGCTTCATGCCGATCCCGTTTCCTACCCGCCTAGATTCCTGCCAACCGAGCTTCCTACGGGCCTAGATCCCTACCGACCCAGCTTCCTGCCGACCTAAATTCCTACCAACCCAGCTACCTATCGACCTAGCATCCTATGGACCCAGCTTCCTACCGACCAAGCTTCCTGCCGACCTGGCTTCCTACCGACCCAGCTTCCCTACCGACCCGGCTTCCCTGTCGACCCAGCTTTTTTACCGACCCAGCTTCCCACCGACCCCGATTTACCGACCTCGATTCCTACCGACTCTGATTCCTACCGACATCGATTCCTACCGACTGGGCTTCCTATCGACCCGGCTTCCAGTCGACCCGGATTCCTACCGACCCGGCTTCCAGCTGACTAATATTCGACCCAGCTTCCAACCGACTCGGATTCCTGTCGATCCAGCTTCCAACCGACCCGGATTCCTGCCGACCCAACTTCCAACCGACCCGGCTTCCTACCGATCCAGCTTCCTGCTGACCCAGCTTCCTGCTGACCTAGATTGCTACCGATCGAAATTCCTACCAGCCCAGATTCCTACCGAACCAGCTTCCTACCAACCCAACTTCCTATCGACCTAGCTTTAGCGACCCAGCTTCCTACCGACCCATCCTTTAGTAAATCAATCTTCCTGCAGACCTAATTTCCTACCGACCCAGCTTTCAACCGACCCAACTTCCTATCGACCCAGATTCCTACTGACCCGTCTTTCAGTCAACCCTGCTTTCTACCGACCTGGATTCTACCGACCTAGATTCCTACCGACCCGGCTTCCAACCGACCTGGATTCCTACCGACCCTGCTTTCAACCGACCCAACTTCCTACCGAACCAGCTTCTAGCCGACCCAGCTTTCTACTGTTAATCGGCTAATTTTCTATTCGTTTAGACAATAGTCGAAAATTTTCAAATTAAATTTACCGCAAGCGCACAGCGTACACTTGTAGTACGTCGCGAATACGGGTCGATCCTCAGGGAATTGATGATTTTAAAAATTCTATTCAATCAAATTATACCAAAATTGAGTGAAAGTAAAGCTAGAGAATTAGAAATTTAGTTAACTAACTAAAAGAAAAGAGATGCAAATGTAAGAGTTAAACGAGAATTTAGAGAATAAACCCACTCTCTAGATCATGTAATTCAACATATATGAAATCATGATCTCTCTTTTATGGTTATTAGTGCTTTGATTGATGTGCTTATCATAACTGCGGCATATTTATGCTATTGATTAGCCAACATAAGACACACCACTTAAAACACTTACTAACATTCATGAAACTTGACAAAGAAAATGAAAATGAAATCTATTTTAAGTATGGCCTATTAACTATTGATTAGAAATATAGATCGTCAAGTTTTAATTTCAAATCACTTTATTTTGCTATAATCATATTTTGATGAAGAGGCATTTGTGTTAGTGATTGTTTAAGCAGTCTATTTGGTGTCAACAATATAGGCTATCAAATTCGAAGCAAGAACAATAAATAAAACACTTCATTGATCATCATTTAGTACAAAAAGAGAGCATGAGTTAACAAATAGTTGAAGCTACATAATTAGAGAGCTTCATTACCCCTAAGTCGAAGGGGTTTAGCCTCTCATATTTGTCATTTGAGTAACAAATGTACCTAGCAACATGAAAGCAAAAAGAAAAGGAAAATGAAAGCTAATGAAAAAGAGAACTACTATTCTACTTGCATGAAAAATAAAAGAAATCTACACTACAACATGATAGGAAGTAAACAAGAAAAGGAATAGAACATGTATTGAAATTGCATAAAAAAGAATTACATAAAAGAAAAATGGCTAAGTAGCCATGAAAAGAGAAAGTGAGCTTGTCTTTTTTTTAAGCCTGAACTAAACTAAAGGGAGACTAAGTAAGAGAGGGTAACATGAAACATAAGGGGTATATATACATGTGTTAAACTCTAATTCATATTTTTGGGGAATGCACAAAATATCTTTGAGAAAGTGTGGAGGTCAAATAATCATTAGCTACTAATCGTCACTTAAGTGTACATGAAGCCATTAATTTCATAAGCATATGCATTAGCCTCTAATTTGTACATTAAGGTGGTGGGTAGGTGGGGTCCTCCATGTTCTTCACTTTGAATTATTTCCATCTTCATTTCTTTGTATTCATTTTGTGCATGCATGTGTCTTCATGAAACCACTGCTATTTGAGATCAAATTCCTACACACACGCGCACACACACAGATTTTTATATATATACATATATATAAATTTTGAATTAACTTATGTCAAAGAAATATATGCACACAAATGACCGTTTTGCCCCTATATGAAGACGAACATATGCCAATTTGAAAATAATTTGAATTTGTTTTAAACAAGTTAAAATAATCAATATGATTATTTATTCAATTTAAATAGATTAAACATGGTGATAAAAATATGTACATTTACGTGCACATCAAATACCCCCACATTTATCTTTTTATTCGTCCTTGAATAAAGAAAGACTAAGATAAATCCGTTTTCGTAGGGAGCACGATTGCATTGAGTGTATGCAACAAGCCGTTAAATCTCTGGGTGTCCCCAGAAGGACGAGTGTTGTCTCGTGAGGGTTTTCAGCGGATACTACCCGCAAAATCCAAATGCATGATGAAAATATTTACAAAATGCAAGATTTATTTACAAAGTGAATGCAAGTTTTTTGAAAATATTTACAATGAAGGATTCACTTTTAAATCGACACAAATAAGTTAAATATAGGTTTTGATCATTATCTTGAAATTTAAGTCATTTACTCGTCAAAATTTCCAAGAAAAATTAAGTTATCATAACAAATAGACTATAGTTTAACTTATTATTTCAGTTGATAACAAAGTGTAACCATGAAATAGATACTTAGTTGATTATCAAAGTTTATCAAAATGGTATTTTCATTTCATTTCAATAGAAAATCAAATCAGATAAGTAAAAGTAGTGCTAGGATTTCAATTGCTTGCTTTCTCATTATTTGCAAGAAAAATTACACACCTAGCTCAGGTAAACTGAGGCCAGATATACCACCCATGCATTGCCTTTCGGGCTTATGTGAGGGGAGTATAGAGCATGGCGAGTGCATAAACTTTCGTGCAGACACCTATCGTCCGTAGATGGTTTTTATTAAGTCTATTTTTTTACATGTGTTCCATACATGCATAACCGTGAGGACATTTAAATCAGTATGAAAGCACATAATTAAAGACTCCAAGTAATTCACCCATGCATAACCGTGAGGACTTTTAAATGAGAGTGAATACTTTGGATGTTATTATTTTTTATTCTTTTATTTTTTTAAGAATAAGAGAGTGTTGCAAAATCATCTTAGCACCACTTAACATAAAGAAAAAAAATGTTATATCCTTTAGTTTTAATCAACCACTTTTTTAAACAAGATTCTCAATTAGGAAATATTTCATAATTAACACGTATGAATCTTCCTATATGCTAGTTAAACCATTATTGTTTATAATCAAACTTTAATTTTATTTTTGTTAAGACAAATAAACTTTCAATTTAATAAACCAAAACCATATATTTATCCTATAGTGTTTCTTTAAAAATAAATAAAAAATGCTTGAATTTTTTTGTATTTTAAAATTTTGTTTTTTTGAATTTTTGGAAGAAAAAAATGAAAAATTAATCCTAAAAAATCAAAACGAAGACGAGTCTCATCCTCACACTTGATTTTGACTGTGTCCCCATAGTCAACCCAAGTGGAAGGAGAAAAATAAAAATAAAAACATGACCTTTATTTTAATGAAAATACATGGTATTTACACGAGATCAGAAAGTATATTGTCAAAAAGTAAATAAAACGGTCTTCTAAATGCCGATTCATTTTTCTCGTTAAGTATGCGAGACACAGCATAAACGTAGAAAATCAAATCGTAAAATATTTGGAATTGAATGTGGATTTGGGAAAAAGAATGTCATTTTATTGAAAATCATATGAGTTGTTTTATTTTTAAAGATTCTTGGGGTTGATAAAATGATTGGTTGAAGTTTAAGTTTATTTTCACCAAATTGAAATTCAAATTTATCATTGAAAACTTCTTTAGAAATATGGATTTCAAAATCAAAATGGTAACTTAAATCTTCCCCTTCAGAATTCAACAACTCCTTTTCGAAAATTTCAAAAAATTCGTGTTCATTAAATTCGTCTTCCTTTATTGAATTATCAACAACTTTATTACATGTATCAAGTTCAAAATCCAAATTTGTTGTGTGCAAAATTTCAAAATCGAGAAAAGGAAGGTCGAATCTTAAATCGAGTTTCTTACCCTCAAAAGAATTCAAATCCAATTCGATTGCCGTCTTTTCAACAACTTCATTAAGATTGTCGTTTTCAATTTCAAGATTGTTATTTGGAAATCATCGATTTGGGTAAAAGGTGGATTATTGTTCGACTCTTCACATGTTAGGATTTGATTTTGTAGTTCACGTTGTTTCATATAAGTTTCAAACAATGAATCCATGTGATCATCGTAAATTTCATTCATTTGCTCAACAAAATTGAATTTATAGTTATTAACATGAGGATTTTCAATTTGAAATTGTTGAGAACAAAGATTTTCAATCGTAACATGGTTAAGATTATTCCCATTGCCAAATTCGTTTGAAAAGTTGTTTCCATTTTCATTTTGAGTTCGGAATTCATTTTGGAATTCGAAATTGATTTGGCATGGGTCATAATCTAAATCGTTTGAATTTTGAATTGAATTCAAATTTTGAAATCCTTGACTCGAGTTATTACATAATATGAATTACACAAATCATTTATCATTTGATTTTGCTGTTTTTGTAAGATTTCAAGTAAAGATGAAATGCTATTTTCGAGATTTGAGGGTTGATCGTTATTTTGAAAATTTTGCATTTCAAAATTCGAGTTATTTACACAATAGTTGTCGTTAAAATATCCATAATAATTTTGGGTGAAATCATATGGATTATATTGATTTCCACAACTATTGTAAAATTCAAGTAAATATGGAAATTCAGACATTTTCAAGAATGTTTTTTATTTTTTTCATTTTTAATAAAGGAAAAATATTTATAAATAGAATTTATTTTTCAAAATGGAAAATCAATTTTTGTTTTGTTTTTGAAAATTTTCTTTTGATTTTTTGAAATTTCAAAGGAAAAGGATTAAAATTTTCAAAGAAAAAGAAAAGGATATTTACAATTTTTTTAGTTTTGGATTTTTGAAGTTTTTTGTTTTTTTAAATATGCATGAACTAATGCAAATAAATGAATGCAAGGGTTAATTACAAATGATTTTTCCTAAATTAATCCAAAATTGTATAATCAGACCTTGTCTTAGATAAACAAGATAGTTCTCAGCCAGGTAACAGACAAGATTTATAGGTGCACCATGAATCACCGTGGCAATGCAGCCGAAGGTTTAAGTACTTTTAGAGGAACAACCACTATAATATTTATGAATCATCGTAATATTTATAATGGTTATTTCTCTGCCGTAGCCTATACCCAATAAATTAATTTTTTCAAAGAAGACAGATCGTCAATATACAGTTAAGTGTTATAGATGTCTAATCGTTATTATTAATCAAAATTGTAAGATGAAATGCAAAGCAGATATTAAACGTGTATTAACAATGCAACAACGAACTGATTTTTGTTTTTAATTTTTTTTTTTTCCAAATGCAAGCAATCAACAATGCATGACAAATAAAAACAATAGATATAGCAAACAAGTAGTTTTTTTGACAAGCAGAGCAAATCAAACAATTCATTTTAGCAAGCACTTCTACTCTTTCTACAATTCTGCTTTGGAAATCTAAAATAAAAACAAGATATATACAAAAAAATTATATATTTATTAAAGAAGAAACAAAACAAGTGAAAAACAAAACAAATGAAAAATAAAATAAATGGAAACTAAAACAAGTAAAACTAAAACAAGCGAAAACAAATGAAAAATGAAATTTAAATAAAGTGAAACTTGTTTTTTTAGCTAAAACAAATGGAATACAAAAACAAATTAAAATAAAACAATTAAAAACAAATTAAACTTGTTGATTGTTTTTTTATAACAGCATAATTCGATAGGCCTAGTCTAAAGCAAACGAAAATACACTCTTATCCCAAAATTCAACTAATCCTGTTCCAAACAACAAGAAACCTCCAACAGATGAGATTTTAAACCAAGAAACTCAATTCTTTTTAATTCAAATCAAATCGAAATTAAAATTCCAAAACCAGAATTGATGAATTTCGTTTGGCTTCGTGGGAAATGTGGTCGCGACTTTGGATTCGGTGATTGGTGACTTTCGATTGCTTTTTGGGGGGAAGTGATGGAGACGGCGATTCTCGATTCCGGCATAAACGAGATGCAAATGGTGGCGGCGTCTCGAGTGGATTGGGGTTGAGGAATGGGTGGCAGTTGACGTTGAGGGTGGCGGATTTAAGACAAGAACCGGTCGCAATTGAGGTTTGAGGCGATTGAGGAATCGCCGATTATGAGGTCGAGGTGGTGATGTAGGCTGGTTGTCGAGGTTGGTTTGAGTTGAGGTAATTCTATGTTCTGGTCGATGGTTGATTTGGTGAAGGAGTAGGTAAAGGGGTTACGGTTTGAATTTGGCAGAGGAGGTTTGACAATGTTCAAGGCTGTGTTGTGTCAGCAGGGAGGTGGAGGAATTGGAGTTGCTGGATGTATGATGATGGCACTGTGGTCAACTAGGCAGTAGGAAGGAGTTTGCAAAGGTGTTTTAAGAAGAAGTGGCAAGAGGCTGATGTATGGAAGCTTGCAATGGGTAGCGATGAAGTTATGCAGAAAGTAAGTGATGTAGGAAGTAAGTGTTGATACGATGAAGTTTGTTGAAGGACAGGGGATTGTGGAGAAGTTTGTATAGGCAGGGTAATTGCTAGTTTGAGAAATGAAATGGTTATGAAGGTGGTTGTTGTATGATGATGTGATGGATGAGGATGTATTGCAGTTTGATGAAGATATATTGCAGTGAGGTATTCGAAGAGGATGTGTGTTGATGAGGATGTATTAAGCTGCAGTAATGTTCTATTAAGGGGATGAGTTGTTGAATGATGAGCAGAAGTTGTTAGTCAGGCAGTGCAGAGGTGGAGGTCAGTGAATGATGTTTTTGTTTTTGTTTTTTTATTGTGATGTGCTTTTTTTTATTAATAGAAATGCTAGTAGAAAAACAACAAACACAAATGAAATAAAAAAACAACAATCACATAAACACATAATATTTTTTTTTTTAAATGCAAACACACAAAATAAAAACACACAAAAATCGAAGATAAATAATTCGAAGAATATAAAATCAAAATCAAAGCAAATACCCCGCAACGGTGCCAAAAACTTGTTAATCGGCTAATTTTCTATCGATTTAGAAAATAGTCGAAAAATTTCAAATTAAATTTACCGCAAGTGCACGACATACACTTGTAGTACGTGGCTAATACGGGTCGATCCGCAGGGAGTTGATGATTTTAAAAATTCTATTCAATCAAATTATACCAAAATCGAGTGAAAGCTAAGCTAGAGAATTAGAAAATTAGCCAACTAACTAAAGAAAAAAGATGCAAATATAAGAGTTAAACGACAATTTAGAGAATAAATCCACTCTCTAAATCATGTAGTTCATCATATATAAAATCATGATCTCTTTTTTATGGTCATTAGTGATTTAACTAATGTGCTTATCAAAAGTGTGGCATATTTATGCTATTGATTAGTCAACATAAGCCATCAAACTACAAAACATCCCTTAAAGCACTTACTAACTTCCATGAAACTTGACAAAGAAAATGAAAATGACATCTATTTTAAGTATGGCATATTAACTATTGATTAGAAATATAGACCATCAAATTTTAATTTCAAATCACTTTCTTTTGCAATAATCATATTTTGATGAATAGGCATTTGTGTTAGTGATTGTTTAAGCATAGCCTATTTGGTGTCAACAATATAGGCTATCAAATTTAAAGCAAGAACAACAAATAAAATACTTCGTTGATCATCATTAAGCACAAAAAGTGAGCATGAATTAACAAATAGTTGAAGCTACATAATTAGAGAGCTCCATTTACCTCTAAATTGAAGGGGTTTAGCCTCTCATATTTATCATTTGATTAACAAATGTAGCTTGCAACATGAAAGCAAAAAAGAAAAGAAAAGGAAAATGAAAGCTAATGGAAAAGAGAACTACTATTCTACTTGCATGAAAAATAAAAGAAATCTACACTACAATATGAAAGGAAGTAAATAAGAAAAGAAAAGGAACATGTACTGAAATTGCATAAAAAAAAGAATTACATAAAAGAAAAATGGCTAAATAGCCATGAAAAGAGAAAAAGAGTTTGTCTTTTTATTTTGAGCCTAAACTAAACTAAAGAGAGACTAAGTAAGAGAAGGTTACATGAAACATAAGGGGTATATATAAATGTGTTAAACCCCAATTCATATTTTTGGGGAATGCCCAAAATACCCTTGAAAATGTATGGAGGCCAAGTAATCATTAGTTTCTACTAATTATCATTTAAGTGTACATTAACCCATTAATTGCATAAGCATGTGCATTAGCATTTAATTTGTACATTAAGGTGATGGGTAGGTGGGTTCCTCCATGTTCTTCACTTTGAATTATTTCCATCTTCATTCCTTTGTATTCATTTTGTGCATGCATGTGTCTTCGTGAAACCACAGCTACTTGAGATCAAATTCCTACATGAATATATATAAATTTCCAATTAATTTATCTCAAAGAAATATATACACATAAATGACCGTTTTGCACCTATATGAAGATGAATATGTGAAATTTGAAAATAATTTGAATTTGGTTTAAACAGGTTAAAATACCCAATACGATCATTTATTCAATTTAAATAGATTAAATATGGTGGTAAAAATATGCACATTTACGTGCACATCATCTACCGATCCAGATTCCTACCGACCTTGACTCCTACCGGCCTGACTTCCAACCGACTCGGATTCCTACCGACCCAGCTTCCAACCGACCTAGCTTCCAGCCATCCAGCTTCCTACCGACCCAACTTCCAGCCGACTCGGATTCCTATCGACCTAGCTTCTAGCCAACCCGAAGCATTACCATGGATGACTCGGTGAAACCATCAAGAAAATCCAAAGCAAGTCCAAATACGACTCGAAGCAAGCTCCAGGCAACCCGCGATAACTTGACTTTTTTCAAAATTCATATTTCGAATATCCCACGACTTTTGTCCATCGAATATGCCGAATCCCGGCTTCATAATCATGATTACCATCCGTGATTGATCGTCTATCCAACCAATTGACTAAAACCAATAATATTCCAGTCTCGAAAACCGAGCAACCGATTTAGTTAAATTCGCCTGTCTATGACCTTGCCAAAAGGTGGGTTAAAATTTGGCCCCCAGAACATGCCTTGCATTGGATGATGTATTTTGAATAGCCTCAGATCCATTAATCGAATCCATGATCTCTCCAGATCATTAACAAAATCCATGACTGTTCTTAGTCAATATCCAATCCCTAATTCATTCTGCAGCCATTAACCGAATTCACAATCTCTTTGGATCATTTTCCAAGCCTGAAACCTCTCTGGGTCCTATAATCCATAGCTAGGACCTCGTCGGGTCCATATCCAGAGCCAGGACCTCGTCAGGTCCTATAATCCATATCTGGGATCTTACCGGGTCCATATCCAAAGTCGGGACCTCGCCGGGTCCTATAATCCATATCCGAGACCTCACCGGGTCCATACTCAGATCTATGAACTCTCTGGGTTCTGTAACTCAAATCCGGGTTATTTTATCCTACTTCAGCCTCGACTCTTCGATCAAGGACTTAATCCGTGGGGTATCCTTCTCCAGCCTCGATCCCCAATCAAGGACTTTATATTCTCCGACCTTGACTCTCTGGTCGAGGACTTTTATATTCTCTGGCCTCGACTCTTCGGTCGAGGACTTTTTTATTCTCCGGCCTCGACTCTCCGGTCGAGGACTTTTATATTCTCCGACCTTGACTCTCCGATTGAGGACTTTTATATTCTCGAGTCCATTCCATGCTCGAGTCCATTCCATCGTTCTCCAACGAAGAGACTCGTGACATGCGATTTCTCCCCCATCTCTCCGATTGGTACCGTAACCGTGTGGCCTGTACTATTTATTACATTAATCCAAATCCAATCAACACAGAGTTCCATTGATAAAATAAAAGTCCATACAATAAATAAAATCTAATGTCCATAGTACCAAGAAAGAAAACAAAGTTCACAGAAAAAAGAAAAAATAAAATTTCATAAACCCAAGTATCACTGTATATCATCATCTCAGAGCATGCCTAGACAACGTTCTCGATCCCGTACATGTGTAAGTGACTTAGCCGCCTTACTTTGGGGTGTACTAATTATTCAAAGCTATAAATTCATTCAGCTGATAATAAGGCGACGATGCCTAGATCCAGTGCCAACTTCGTTTGATGTGGGCGGTGGCTGCTCCTGTTCCATTATCACAGCTCAATTCCTTATGTACTGCTGTAAATGATCATTCCATATATGCTCCTCAATGATATCTTTCAAATGCCTGCATTCATTTGTGTTATGCTCATCCAACTCATGGAATAGGCAATGCTTTCCCGATGCCCATTCATGTTCGAAGCTTCCCTCTTTGCTGGCCTTCGATACTAGAGGCATCCTCGAGTATCTAAATAAATTCTTTCCAGAGTCTCATTCAAATCCATACAAGAAGATAATTTTGATTCCCTCCATTGCCTTTTCGATGTGTTTTCGCTATCCATTTACCTTTTGCCTCTGTCGTCCTTGTTTGAACCCGCCCTGGTTGGACCTCCAGCTTTTACCGCATAAACCTCTACCTCTCTCCCTTCTCTTTTCAGCCTTCGCATCTTCCTGTCTTAGAAACTTTTCCTCTTCATAGTACAAATCCTCGAGATCCATTGGTGGATCTCGCTCCAACGATATCTTGAAATTTGAATTATCCGCAATCCTTAAGACTGCTACCATCAAAACCATCAACGGATTAGGTCGATCCAACGAAGCCACTACAACATTGAATCTGGTTAATAAATCCTTAAGTAATTCTCCCTTCAATTGATTCATCGATGTCAAAGTCATCACACTCTTAGGTCTCACGATGTGGACCCGAAAATGCCTCATAAACCTATCAAGCAACTTCATCCATGTGCTAATAGAGCCACTTTCGAGTTGTCTAAACCATGGTGCCGCTATACCCGTCAAATACAAAGGGAAGCACCATGTCTTGATTTCCTCCGATGCCCCTAGTACTTCCATGTGACTTATATACCTTGTTAGGTGAACGGTGGGATCTATTTTGCCATCATACATTTCCAGCGATGGGAGTTTGAAATCCGGTGGATTCCTGGCTTGCCTGATCATAGGAGTGAAGAGGCTCCTATTCACATCCTCCAAATCTCTATTCACCAATCCTCCCTGCATAGCCCATCTGATTACATCTGCTAACCTGTCATTATTATCTAGTAACAGCCTTTGTCCGTTATCTCCAACCTGCCCCCCGTGTCTACAAGGGAATCCTAGAACCTGCCTTTCTGGATGAGCATCCACTACCCTATTAACGCCAAATTTCTCAGCATCGCCTGGTATCCTAACTGGAATGAAGCCTACACGATTCGGGGGCATGCCCCCTTGTTCAGCGGCCATTTCTGATGGTACATCTCTATCCCGTATTCCGGTCGCTCCATGCCCTTGGTCCTGATTCTGTACTGCCTCCGTTCCTACCGCTCTAGCTCCGTGGTCGTCATTTCCAGCATCACCTGCTACTCCATTCCTTTGGTTTTGAACTCCAACTTATCTAACCTGTTGAAGTAGGTTCTGTATCATTTCCTCCTGCATTTTCAATATCCCTTCCTACATAGCATCTCATCATCTCTAGTGATGAAAACTAAGGTCTGATTAGCTCCTGAGGAAGCCTCCTAAGTTCCTTCATGCTGACTCCTTTCCGCTCTTTGTTTCCTTGTTGATTGCTTTTCCATAGCTTCCCAAGAATCCAAGTTCCTAAGCCTTTGAATCCAAAGTCCAAGCTTTAGAATTCCTGAGTGCTAGCTTTCTCAGTGAAAGCACCAAAATATTAGCGTCAAAATTGGTCACTAACACCCAAACGTAAATGAAAGCACCAACTAACAATCACATGTAATAGATAGAGTGTATATAGTGAGTATAAATATGAAGAGTAATAAAAATTAAAAAGGAAGCAGAAAAACACAGAGGATTTGAAGTGTTCGGCTGACTCTGGCCTACGCCCACTCCAAAAAATTTCTTTCTATTGATATATGAATCAATTACAGTTACAATACGAAGTTTTCAAAATAATAATGGCAAAGTGGCCATAATGAGGAAGAAGAAGGGAAGCAGAATGAAAATCCCTTATCTATAGCCCTGCCTGTTGTATTTACAAGCAAAATTCGAGTTACTGGGCTTCCTGAGTGATCCGAGCCCACTAAGACCATAGTCGAGTCTATATAGCTGACCGCTGCTTTCCTAGAGTATGTAAATGCTGATCCACTCCAGACTCCAACATGCCGACCCTCTCCAAACCCCAACATGCCGACCTACTCCAGATTCCAACATACCGACCCACTCCAGGCTCCAACATGTCGACCCACTCTAGACTCCAACATGCCGATTCACTCCAGACTCCAACATCCCGACCCAAATTCCAACCGACCCAGCTTCCTATCGATCCAGATTCCTAAAGACCCAGCTTCCTACCGACCCAGGTTTGATGACCCGTATTCCTACCGACCCAGCTTCCAACTGACCTAAATTCAAACCAATCTAGCTTCCAACCGAACAGGCTTCCTACCTACCTAGATTCCAGCCGATCCAGCTTCCTACCGACCCAGCTTCCTACCGACCCAGCTTCCAACCGACCCAACTTCCTACCGACCCAGATTCCTACCGACCCAGCTTCCTATTGACCCAGATTCCCACCGACCCAGATTCCTACCGACCAGATTCCTACCGACCCAGCTTCCTAGCGACCTAGCTTCCAACTGACCCAGATTTCTATCGACCCTAATTCCTATCGACCTAGATTCCAACATACCCAGCTTCCAACTGACCCAGATTTCTACCGACCCGGCTTCCTACCGACTTGGCTTTCCAGCTGACCTGGATTCCTACCGACCCAGCTTCCAACTGATCCAGCTTCCTACCGACCTAGATTCCTACCGACCCAGCTTCCAACTGACCCAGATTCCTACTGACCTAGCTTCTAGCCGACCCGAAGAATTACCTTAGATGACTCAGAGAAACCATCAAGAAAACCCGAAGCAAGTCCAAATACGACTCGAAGCAAACTCTAAGCAACCCACGACAATTCAACTTTTGTCGAAAATCGTATTTTGAGTATGCCGCGATTTTTATCTATTGAATATGCCAAATCCCAGTTTCACAATCATGATTACTATCCGTGATTGATCGTCTATCCTCTAATTGACTAAAAGCCATAGTATTCCAGTCTCGACAACCGAGCAACCGATTTAGTTAAATCCGCCTATTTACAGCCTTGCCAAAAGGCGAGTTAACAGAGCCCAAAGAGACCAAGGCCAAATCGGCTAAGCTGAAGATTGATATCACGATCAGCCATGATGTACCATCATGGGTCCTAAAGAATGGGTCATAGCTCAACCCCTCAATGATGAAAGAACTTGCTTGGTTTTCACTGACCGAAGCTAGACATGTTTTCTTGGACTCACTCTGATATATGTGGAATCTCGCCTGTCATTGTGAGCCATGCATTGAATATCAACCCGAGGCATGTCCCAGTGAAGCAAAAAAGGTGCAATATGGATCCAGAGAGATCTGCCACTCTCAAAAGGGAGGTGGATAGACTAAAAGACAACGTGTTTATTTACAATGCTCTTTACCCTAAATAGGTATCTAATCCTGTACTTGTGAAGAAAGAGAATGAAAAATGGATAACATGCATTGATTACTCAGATTTGAACATGGCATGTCTAAAAGACTGTTTTTCGCTTTCCAGAATCGACTAGCTGGTGGATTCAACCGTAGGAGACAAATTGTTATCTTTCATGGATGTGTACTTGGGATATAACCAAATCCCGATGCATATTCTCGACCAGGAGCACACCAATTTCATTACCGTTGTTGGATTGTACTTCTGTATAGTAATGTCATTTGTATTAAAGAATGCGGGAGTGACTTATCAACACTTAGTCAATAGGATGTTTAAAGATCAGAAGCAATGGAAGTGTATGTGGATGATATGCTCATAAAGTCACGATGATCAAACGACCACATTAAAGACTTGGCAGAAATGTTTGACACCATTCGATATTACAAGATGAAAACCGATCCTTTGAAGTGTTCTTTTAGTGTTGCATCAGGGAAATTCTTTGGTTTTACTGTTAATGCCAGTGGAATTGAAGCTAATCCCGAGAAGATTCAGGCTATCCATGATATCCAAGTACCAAGGACTATTAAAAAAGTGCAGAGTCTTAATGGAAAAGTCACTGCCTTAAGCCGATTTATCTCCAAAGCTACCAACACAATGCATTTCTTTCTTTGATTTGATTAGGAAAGGGAAAAGAAACTTCGAATGGATGCAGGATTGTAAAGACACGTTTTTGGATTTGACGAATCATTTGGAGAGAGCTTCTATCTTGTCAAAGCCGGTGGATCACAAAGATTTGTACATTTATTTGGCCATATTGACACACGTTATAAGTGCCGCATTGTTTTGCGAGGAGGATTGGATCCAGAGGCCAGTATTTTATGTCAGCAAAAGATTAAGTAGAATTGAAAGGAACTATCCAAAAATAGAGAAACTGGTATACTACTTACTAATTGCATCGCAAAAGCTTCGTCCATACTTCCAAGCATACCCGATCAACGTTTACACAGACCAGCCATTACGACAGGTCTATAGTGACATGAGTCATCTAAAAGGCTACACAAGTGGAATATAGAGCTTAGTCAATTTGGTATTACTTATCTCCCTTGGAGGGCTATTCACGGTCAGGCACGGAAGATTTTATAGTAGAGTATACTGCGTAGGATGATTCTTCGAAAGGCAGCAAATCCCTGCCATACGGTGAAAATTGTATACTGATGGAACATCTAATTATCATTATTCTGGAGCTAGAATAGTGCTTGCAATTCCTGAAAATAGGCCAATTTTTTATGCATTAAAGCTTGATTTACCAGCAATGAACGACGAAGCTAAGTATGAAGCTTTAATTGCTGGACGTAAACTCGCTAGGGAACTTGGAATAAAATCTCCTGAAATCTTCTGTGATTTGCAGTTAGTAGCGTATCAAACTAAGGGAGATTATCAGGCTAAGGGACAACATCTTGCCCCATACCTTACCAGCTTCAAAGAGTTATTGATAGAATTTGAGTACTGTGATATTTTGCATATTCGACGAGATCAAAATGGAGAGGTTAATTCATTGGCAAAATTTGCTAGTACGGGTAACGCATAACAGATGGTCCTGATTTCGATCGAAGTATTAAATTCCCCAAGTATAAACATGATAGAAATCAACTAGATACTAGAAGTGGAGCCTGAGAGGGAATTATGGATGACTCCAATCAAAGACTATTTACTGCATGGAATCCTACCAAATAAAAGAAATGAAAAGCGACGAGTCCTTCTTAAGGCTTCTCGGTATGTCATGTAGGAAGGAATCATCTACAGGTAAGGTTTCTCAGTCCCCCTACACCGGTATGTAGCCCATGATGAGATAAAACATGTTCTAAGAGAAATTCATGAAGGGGAATGTGGCGATCACGCTAGAGGGCAAACTCTAGCAAAGAAAATACTACTTCATGGGTATTATTGGCCAATTGTAAATTGAGACGCCGCTGATTATGTAAGACGATGTGATAAATGCTAGATATGTGCAAAAGTTTTAAGAGCACGACCAACGGAAATCAGCAAATGGTCAGCCCATGGTCGTTCGCTATGTGGGGTGTAGACATTATCGGTTCCTTATTGATTTCTAAAGGTGGCGCAAAGTACGCTATCGTTATAGTTGATTACTTCACCAAATGGGCCGAAGAAGAATCTTTAGCCACGATCATAACTAAGAAAGTAATAAACTTTATTGTCCAAAACATCATATGCCGCTTCGGTCTTCCACTAACCATCATAACAGATAATGGGACTCAATTCAATAGTGTTGAATTCAAAGACTTTTTTCGGAGATATCATACTAAATGAGATTTGTGGCGGTTGCTCACCCTCAGGAAAACGGATAGGTTGAAGCTATAAACAAAATCATAAAGTCCATTTTGAAGAAGCATTTGGAGAAGATTAGCGGCAGGTGTGTGGATGAACTCCCTACACCACTGTGGGCGTACAGGTCCACCCTCAAATCCGCGATCGACCATACTCCAACCGCCATTGCTTACGGTTTCAAAGCCATTATTTCTATTGAGCTAGAAGTTCCATCTAATTGAGTAACTTAATACTAACCCAAAACGAATAAAGTTCTCCTTTTCCACTTGATAGATGAGAAGCACGAGGAAGCTGATATAAGGGCGGCTGCATATCGGTATCGAGTCGACCGATATTATAACATTAAAGTCCGACCTAGAACTATTGAAATCGACAATCTCATCTTAATACAGGTTTTTCCTACCCTATCGCACATGAATCCAATCTAGAAAGGACCATTTGTCATTGAAAAGAGGCGTGGAGAAGGAACTTTCAAGCTAGCTACTGTCGATGGCATCACACTTTCAGGGGCATGGAATAGCGAGCATCTATGATGTTATTTCACTCAGTTTGTTTCTTTTTCATTTCAGTTGTATTTGCTTTCATAATTTGCTTTAGCATTTGATTTTCTAGATGTGTAATGAGATAGTTTCCATTTTTCCTTTTTGCCGAATGAATAAAATTTTGGACTTCCTTTATATTTAGTTTGTTGCAACACTATGTGTTAATTACATAGCAAAACTGATTGATGCTGATATCTATGAATAGGCTCCCAAAGTTTGAAATTAATCAATCATGCTAATTCCTAATGGGTCTAAACAAGATTATCTTGGTCCGCTGTTCATTTGAAAACTCCCATTCATAATCCATTGGACGGGATACACAATGAGAATAAATGTAGCCAACTATCAGATGATCAAATAAATCTTGCCAAAATGTAGGACTGGGATAAAATGAGAGTGACTATGACATGACTAATCACTCGCTAGATCAAACCCCAGACCCTGGGGAGCAAATCAATCGGTTAAGGGAAGGGCGATCCAAATGCTCTTCGAAATAACTCTAAGTCCTTAGAGTGTGGACTAGAGTATAAACATAAATCGGGTTGTGAATCAACCATCCGTGAAATAACTCTAAGTCCCTAGAGTACGGACTAGAGTACAGACATAGATTGGGTGCGATTCGACCCCCATCAACTAGCTCTTATCCTCAGAGTGCAGATATGAGCATAAATGAATAAACGAGTGGAGTTCAACCATTCACTGTTCCACGAACTCTAGCCTGAAACTGACAGGAGGAGTATAAACTCGCTAAGGACAGAGTTCAACCATCCAACATTTAACCCCGTTAATCTAAGAATGGGGCAGGAGTATAATTACTCAAAAAATCATTGAATTCGATGGCTTAAATCTAAGGCTTGAGCCTAGTAATACAACTTGAGGCTACGACCACATGAAGGCCTTGAGATAAAGCTGATGAAATATTACTAGAATTAATAAACAATGCATTACAAGTACATTGAATGGAAAGTAATAGTTCAACTACTTAAATGGATATTCACACGAAAGCTCAACAGAGAGCAAATTTTTTTATTCACGTGACAGGTTTTACGATTATTGTTCAAAGTATTTCAAAAAACCGGGACTCATACCCATTCAACCAGAAATAATGAAAGAAACGACAAATAAACGACTATGCAAGCTATATACACACTGAGCCGAAGTGACGGCTATTTCTTTGACCTCTCCTCTTTTTTTGATTTTTCAGGAGTGATGCCACTTGATACCCCGATGGTTCTTTTCCTGGATCCTTTGCCACCTTTTGCAGGAGGGCTTTCGGAGATAAGGGAAGTTCACTGGGAATTGACCCATCAAGTAGAATAACATGTGATGGGATAAGGTGTGGATCATTGATATCCACTTTGACAGGCTCAGCTTTAGCCTTTTTCTTCAGCAACTCCTCCATTACAACCACCTCTTTCAAGCTAATCTCATCGGTGCATTCGGAGGCGCCGGTAATCACAACATCATCAGATTCTTCCACTGGGAGTGAATCTTCGACCTTATAATCCTCAAGAGCCTCGATAATTTGAGCATCGGGCCCCGGTACATCAGCTTTTGTCGAAACTTCTACTAGTTTCTCTTGTTGCTGCACAGTAACATCGCTTTTAGGAGTTTGGCAAGGACCCAAAAGACCAGCAAATTCGTTAAAACAAGGAGACAAGCCTAAAACCATTGGGCACAAAGAAAAAAACCTTTAAATTGGAGGATAAATTGCAATACCCGTATCCGGTTGGCTCTCGATGGTTACTGGAGTATCTCCTTCCAAAATAGGGGATAATACTTTGGATTGATAGCCGGGCCTATCTGGATTGTAGCCCAAGTCCTGCTCCAAGCCGAAGGAGACCGATGTTCCGGCTGCTTGGGAAGAAGAAGAACCTTTAAGATTGGCTTTTGAGGATCTGGCATTATGTTCCCCTTTGTCAGAAGGTGCAAAAACATTAAAATATCGGAGTCTTGTGGTAGCCAGACCTAGAGGTTCGTTTCCACAAAGGATCTCACGCACTAATTTTTCTTCATCAAGTTCAGCTCCACCCACTTCTCTCTTTTTCATCTTAATGATGTGTCGAGATAACCTTCACCAAGAAAGCTCAAGTAGCAGTGGATGAGGAGTATTTAATGTTGTATTCAATGATCAGGGGATCAAACAAGTCCTTGATTTCATTCTTACCAAACTCTTTAGCACCTTCCACTTGGGGTTCAATTTGTTCAATCATTGCTTTGAGGCCTTCCTCTCGAGCCTCCTCTAAAAGAGCTTCTATTTTAGCGAACTGCTCATCAAATTTAATTTTTAGGCTCTTGGCTTTGATAGCCTCTTCACAGTACTTTTTCAATTCTTCCCAAGCCTTAATTTTCTCCTCCTTTTCTTTTTTGAGAAGCTCATCAAGTTCCTTGACGTGGTGGGCCAAAACATCGTTTTCCTTTTATAGGGAATCTTTTTCTAAAGCAAGTGCCTCACTGCGATTGAGGGTGGCATCGAGTTCTTTTTTTTCTTCTGAGAAGCTTCTAAATGGCTCACCGCCTCTGCTATTTGCTTGATACTTTTCTCCACTTTAGCAAGTTTTGTTGTCAATTCCAACAGTTCGACATCTTGGTGTTTGATTATTTCTTTATCATGTATCGCCTCTAGCTTGAGACAGTCTATTTCATGTTGTTTCTCAATTGACACTTCAGAAATTTTTTCCACCAAGTGTTGAAACGTTTCATGTTGCACGAACATGTCACCAACACATGCAAGAAAACTTGCTTTGGCATGCCTCAGAATCATATGTAATGTAGGAAGGAATTTAAGCCCATCGAAGCAGATATTTGGAAAAGTGGCCTTAAGCTTGGCCAATTTCTCCACTGTAGAAATGTCAGGAACAGTGGCTGGAAAGGACAGATCAGAAGCGGCGATTGGATGTTTGTTTGATTACAGTCATGAGACTGCTTAGATCTCGAAGAGTCGGAATGTTGCTCATGCGATGTGGCGATTTGAGGGCCATGGTAAGGAGGCTAGTCTCTGCTATAAGCAGGAAAATTAGGTTGATCTCCTTGATGTGATGTTTGGGACTGGGACTTGCACTTAGAAGAGAAGGATTCCCTTGAATGATAGCTTTTATTCATCCATTGTCTTTCTCCCTGCGCCGGCCAGATTCTAGAGCCGCGATTGATGATATGTTGAAGAACCTCTTAAGCGATCGAAGGTTTTGGACTGAGTCATTGCACATGCAAAGACCAAATGAGAAAATGTGAGTAATTATTATGCAAAAGATTAATAAAGAGCATGTAGTGAAATGTCCATGGTCGTGAGGGTCCTAGTGTTCCCCCCAATAGACCGGTGGCTGTAGCCTCGCTCATAGGCATTCTCTCTCCTTTATCAGAAGGATGAATGCCTTCACCACTCCTAGTAGGAGAATTGAGCCATTCGATGTTGATATTTGGAAAGTTGTATGTTATAATTTCATCTGGAATTTGGATATTTGAAAATCCCTTCACTGAACTTTCTAAGTGTTGAGAAGATGATTCTTCTTCAACAGCAATAATGATGGATTCTGGATTTGCAGCAGTTTTTCTTTTACAAATTTTGTATGCCAGCCTCTTCTTTCTCTTTGTGGGTGTTTGAGATTGCATGCCTTATGACGGTTCGACCACAAGCGCCTTGCCTAGGCCTACGTCAGCGTCTTTGGGTTCACTAGCCTAAGAACCTCTAATCTCACCTTCTTCAATGTCATCATGAGTACCCTCAATAAGGGGCATGACAATATTGATGGCATCTCTTTTTTGCTCTGTAATGTTTCTCAGCAATGCTACACTTCCAAGGAGCCCAATGCTATGACCCTCTTCTAGCAGCTCGAATAAAGACAGTAATTCATCAGTAACAGGAAGTTTGATATCCTTATCTTCGATAGGGGTAGCATGAATGGTGGTGACCGTTCCTGGAAAATTAACGTCTTTAGAACATGGACGGACACATGAAAGAATCCCCAAGGTTAGAAGACTCAAAAAATTGACTTGGATTAATGAACTTAATAATGAGATGAAAGTAATACTTATATCCTTCCAATCACCGCCTTGCGAAGTTGGGTGGACATCAAACATCGAACCACTCGTGCTTAAACAGAGAAAGTTTATTCCAAGTGCTAGTTAAGACTTAGCAGTTTGACGAAGGTTTAATAAAAACGTAGGAGGGACTTTCTAACCACCGTTTGAAGTTGTAATTGAATCTTATATCTTTGGAAGTTGGCGGGCGAAATAGAACACTGATGAATAGCAGAGGAAAGCATAACTTTTTGGATGGAGTTGAGTGGGTGCTATTCCAAGATATCTCAACATCTCTCGAATAAATGAATTAAAGGGTGGTACGCATCTAGCCTAGCATATAAATTTGTTACATGCCACGTACCCCTCCGAGGGCGAGTGAGGCTTATCGTTTATTGAAGGGACCAAGAAGTCTATAAATGGAATTCCATGTATAGAACACAACCGGCGAAGGGCGGCCACACCAATTCGGGAGCCTTGAGAATCTACTAGGTTATTAAAAGAACGACACCCTCTTTTGCATTTGGAGCAGGACTTACATAATCTACTGGGAGGACCGGAACATCTGAGAAAAGGTCGACCGGTGGGCTAGAAACTTCTGTTTGTTCTGCTTGATGGCTGGGAGAAAGCCTGCCGGATACAGTCATAGAACTTGATTTTGCTTCAGAATCGATGTGTTGCATTGCTGGATCGAAAGACATACCAACTAAATGCTCTAAGCATTTGCACTCCATATTAGCTATATTTAGTAGATAATCAAGGTTAGAAAAGTTTACCTGCGCCCCCGTGTTAAGTGTAAGCTAGTGCAGTGTAGAAAATGTATGGCAAATATAAACGGTTCAAAATAAAAAAAAACACATAGTTAGATGATGAGACTCTGGATTCCGACCAAAGTAACCATCATCACTGACCATCACAACCGACGGAGAGATTAATCGGTTGTAAAAGCTTTAGGATCGACTATCGGTATATCAAAGTGTGGAGTTTGTCGTTCAAGTCCATTTGTGAGTTTCTAGTATATGCAGAAAGTTCCATGGATTTGATTGCTCAATCTCAACTTCAGTAGTAAATATGCATGTTTTAATGTTCATTGTCACCATATGTTCGAGTTTGTTGGATGGATTAGTGTCAAACAAGTAAGGCTAGGCTAGTGTATAAGTTCAAAGAACCCCTATAAGTCCTTATTCCGATCCCTATGGACCGAACCCTACATACTGACTCCTATCCTAAAGCATCTCTATTGATCCCTCTCTTCAGCCAAGACCTACCAATCCCTAAGTCTAACCGATCCATATGGATAAACCAATCCATTTTCCACAACTTCACAACCAATCCCTCTCTTCAACCTAAGCACACCGATCCCTATTCTACTTCGTGCTCAACTTGTCTAAACTCTACAACGAGGTGGAATAGAATTAAATATCCAACACCGATCACTCTTTTGTTCCATCTTCCTCCTACTAGTTTTCCTTCCATCTTCCTTCCCCTTACATATTCCACCGAACCTAATCCACTTCCACCAGGCCACTTCAATCGCAGTGTCATCACAGCCTCGAATGCCATTGTGATCACTAACAATGCGAAATCTGGAACCTTATTGTATAATTGAAGGATATCGTTCAAAATCTTACCTATGTGAATGTTTGAGTTAAGATGGAGGCGGGTAATTGGGGACGTTTGAGTTGGAAGTAAAGAAGAAACAAGTTTTTAGGAAAGATTGGACCGCAAGTGGATTTAAGGTCAGAGGTTAGAAAGTTTGATTGCGTGACTTAAAAGCAAGGGTTGGGTACAAAGGCAAGAAAACGAGAGAAATGAGAATGGAAGGGATGAAAGGTTGGTATATATATGGGGGAGGGTTCGGCTCAAAACACCAGGTGCATAATGTGGAAAAAGGGATCGGCATAGGAGCTCATCGATCCCAATTAGCATGGGCTCAAAAGAGGGATCGACATAGGAGCTCATCGATCCCTGTTAGCAAGGGCTCAAAAGAGGGATCAACATACATATATGTCAACCCCTACAAAAGCCTAAAAATTAATAAAAGAAAAGAAGAGAAGAAAGGAGTGAGAGGGGTCGGTTGAGCATGTGCCGACCCCTACATTTAAAAGAGAGGGAATAAGAGGGATCGGCTAAGCATATGCCGATCCCTAGATAAAAAATGTATGAATGAAATGTGTAAATAAAAAATGGTTATAAGGGTTCGACTATGAACACGAACATACAAAGTATTATGAAAATTGGCAACGACCCATAAATGTTCGAATATGTTCGGGAGCCGACAACAAGAATGTATATACGAATGTGCATACCCGTGTATGACTTAAAAGTTCAATTTTTGAAATTTACTGAAATTGAAGTCAAACCTGAAACCTTCGAGTTCGTGGCTGAACCAAATAACAAAAACTTGTTAGTCTCACATAACAAGATTTATATATATCATTCGACGAGATATGGTGCTAGATTTATATTATTGGAAATCAACCAGGTGTCAGTGCAATCAATGAAGAATTTGATGCCTTGGAAAAATGATTCAATAAAATAATAGCAATTACTCAAAAGGCTAGATGGATCTCATTCTCAATGATTCAAAGCACTTTATGTTAGTCATAAGACATGCTTTGTATGGCAAGTGTTACCCGGAAATCTAGCCTGGTTATATTGAACTAGCTGCACGAGTTAGATCCAATTGCCATCAAGGCCGATGATTCCATAATGGTGATTGTAAGGCCCGGAGATCGAGTATAGATGGTTATATGAAGTCAGAATTGAATGGAATTATTGGATGCACAATATAGGATGTTCAAAGCATGAAATATGGCTCAATGAATGAAAGGGTGCGACATGGCATGGTAATCTAGAAGGGATTGGCATGACTGATGGAGAGGGATCGACATGCTATATTAAAGAGATATCAGTATCCAATAAGTTCCAAGTGCATTCATACATACAACACTCCATATCTCAAGATTCACAAATTTAAATCCAATGAAATTTGGAAGGCAAGGTATGTGGACCCTATGGAACCTACCTTGGGGATCACACATCATAAGGACATACTTTGAGGGATTTTCATACAACCCTATAGAGGGTTCGACTGTCAATAGTGCACCAGTGATATCAAGTCAATGATTAAACCATAACTCGAGCTCCAATGGTCCTAATGACATGAGAATTGAAGTTCAAACATATTTTAGCATAAAGAATCCACTGTAGAGATCGCCTCCCAAAAATAGACCAATGAATGGTGTTGATCCCTCCTCATTGGGAATTGGGCCTAGCGACCCTTTTAGTGGGCCCATGTGGATTAGAAGGTCCATCAGTCGAATTTCAGAGAGATTGGTGGTCGTCTTCACTTATAAATACTGTCCTAATAGGTCATTCTAAGGGTCTTTACGATGCTTATTACTCTACACTCTATTGTAATTAATTGTAAGCAAGTGTTCTTTACTCTCGACTGCTGTAATCAGATTTATATGGTGATCAATAAAGAAAATCTTCAAGGTGGACATAGGCATACAACACCGAACCACTATAAATCTCTGTGTTTCTGATTATTGCTTTCTATTTGTTATTAGCTTTATCTTTTCCTCATTTTAATTTTATTTTCTTCGCTTACTTCTCTATATAAATCTGTTCTTGGGTGTTTCTGACCAATTTGGCTATGAAAAATTCTTTTATTTCATTATACACTAGATCTTTTAGTGTGCTCTTACAAAGAAAGTTAGGAACATTAAACCATATTTAATGTTAATGAATTGATATGAGTTTGAAGTGTAAATTTGAACTTGGGATTTTAAATCATTATCATTTGAATTTAAGCTTTAGTTTTATTTTGTATAATTTTTACTTTAATTTCATAATATTTTTGTTGTCTAACATTTGAATTGAGCAGCTTCTAAGTGAATCTGGACATCGGAATGACTGAATGGATCAAGAGCTTGGGAGCATGCTTGGAATGGCTATAAGAATCATCTTACAAAATTTGGAATCAATTTTGTTAAAGCAACGATCGATACCGACCATAATTATGGTCGATACAAAGTTGAACTTGTGGAGGGGTCATTCCATAGACTTTAGAGGTTTAAGACTTAAGGAAATATGAAGTCCTTCATACCATTGAAACGACCACTACGGTGAGTACCAACAAGATTTTTGGCTTTAGGAAGAGTTGTTCTTCCTTCCTATTCTCTTGGAACTGAGGTTTTACCAGTTCTTTCATGATTTGGCAACTAGGATGGATGATTCTAGCTATAAATAAAAGCACTAGAGCACTTTACAAAGGACGTTTGGGACCTTTGGCCTTAATATTCTTCATCTCTTGGCTCTAAATATCTAAAATCGTTATAATAATGTTTATTCTTGTGATGAATTCAGTCTAGTTATATTTAAGTGGATATATATAAGAATTTTAGCCAAACTGCTATAAAAATCATATGTTATTTGTTGTTTCTTTTTGATTTTACTTAGACCTATCATTCTTTTGTTCAATTGGGGGTGTTGTACCACATTTTGGTCCAATAATTTTGGTTCTTTCATCAAGAATAGAGCTTGTCAAGAGTATATCTAGGTTAGTATTATGGATTGCAAGCATCCAAAAGTTAGATCCCAAGAATAGTTGCTATAGATCTAAAGAAATGACCCCGAAGAAAGCTTGCACAAGATCTAGAGCCACTATTGGAGAAGAGGAGAAGATGAACCTTCTCACCACAATGATGAAACACTCAATTGTTGAGTACTTTGCTAGAACCATCTACGCTATGGGAGATAATATTAAAGGTTGAACTTGATAAGATATTGGATGAGATGAACCAAAGAATGCCTACTAGTCAGAAATCCCTCCTTGATAAGATGGAAGAAACTTTTGCTTTGCTAGCTTAGTAGATACAAAGTCGTATGAATAGTCATAGGAATTCACTACCTTCAAGTTATGAAGAAGAAAGCTTGTCTTCATCTAATCAGAACAAGAGAGAAGGAAAGTAGAAGATGAAAGGAAAAACTACTGGGACGTTGAAGGGTATTATAGGAGGAAGTGTCCTAGTGTTGGCCACAACCAACATGGTCAGTACCGACTAAAATTAAGTTAGTACCAAGCGTGTCTTAGGTAATGCCAGAGCACACTTACTTGAAGACACTAATCCTTTTATAGTGAGGATGATTTTTAGGATACTAAAAGCATTATTGGAAACAATGCTGGAATTAAAAATGATGGTGCTAAGATGAATGGCACAGAACCAGCCAGGTCTCACAAAGGATCAGTCAAGTGGCTCTCCTGGAGGCAGGGATGCCTAGACGTCATCAAACGAACTGAGACCATTTGCAAATTCAAACACTCATGGTTGTTCTTAATAATCGTCATCAGATGATCAAGCCATTCAAAAATATATTGTTAATATGGTAAAGAGATTACTGAATGAGAATTAGCGGAGGAAGAATGAAGAATGAAGCTTAACACCTAAAAGGGTCCCATTCATTGATGATATCTATGGGAGGAATATCCAAGAAAGTTCATCAAGTTAATGATGCCATCATATAATGGGACAACAGAATCCATAAGACGTGTATTGGAATATGAGTGGCACATGGATGATGCAAGAGAAATAGATGTAATGAGGTATATGTGTTTCCTATATTCTTAGAGGGGGTGGCTATGATGTGGTTCACTCGACTCGCGATGAAGTACTATCTTCATTTTTTCAATTGGCAAGAAAGTTTATGAAGCAGTTCAAACTCTCCACTGTTCAATCAAAGGATGTGATGTCCTTGTTGAGTGTTTATCAAGGTGCTAGAGAGACCCTAAAAGATTTTTTGAGTCAATTTAACACTATTATGACCGAAGTCGGCAATGTAAAGATGTATATTGTGTCGATGGCCTTAACCTGGGGAGTACACCCAGAAACGTTGCTTGGTAGATGGCTAAAGAGAAAGAAACTATCTACAAAGAAGGAGTTCTATTGCAAGGCATCCCAGTTTATGTGCTTGGAAGAGGCTGACCTGGTCGTTGGAAAGGACGGTGATAGATCGTTGAATGATGTTGTATAGAGAAATGTCACTATTAAACAGATCGGTCTGAGCGTTAGTAACATTGCGGTAATGTGGGAACTAATAACAATAATCAATAAGAAGAAATTAAGGCACTGGGGGTAAAAGGAATGATACCAAAAAAGGTCCGAGGGACTTGAAACTGGAGGATTATACTTTGTTGAACAATATGGTTGAAAATATCTATCTTATTATGCAAGGAATGGAGAATTTCAAGAAGCCACCATGGAGGGAGGCAATTAAAGCAGAACAATACTCAGGGAAGTATTATCACTTCTATAACACTCATGAGCACAATACTAATGAGTGTCATCACTTGAGAATCCTGATTGAAAATACGATACGTAAAATGAAGTTGTAGCAGTATGTGAGAGGCTCGTTGGATAGCAGATAGGATGTTAGACCTCAGTGAAAGGACGCTAAGAGAGATCGATCTAGGTCCAATAAAGAGGGGCCTAGGTGATCGAATGGTAGATTTGTCATTAATACAATAACTGAAGGACCTCATCCAGTAGAGAAGAGCAGGAATGAGATGGAACCATATGGAAGTTTGTTAAAGCATGTGCCGTAGGAGAGTTGTTTTGCCGTTAAAGATGTAGCACCGAAAAAATAGCTATAGGTAATGAATGATGGTATTATTTTTAGAAATAGAGACACTAACGCAGTGCTAGCACTGACACTTGACCCCATGGTTATGACGACCATGGTAGGGCCAGCGGCTATGCACCGAAATCCGATTAACCATGGAAGCTTAGTTAATATTCTATCCAAAAGGAAGTTTGACCAAATGAAGATCGATCTGAAGGACATAAAGCCAGTAAATCCTGCATCTAAGGATTTTCCAGAGATGCAAAAGAGCCTATTAGATATATCGACCTATCTGTGGAATTGTGCAAAGCTGACTGCAAGATTGTGCGGGTGCATACCTTTGTGATAATTGATGGGTTTTCAGCTTACGATGCTACTCTAGGCCGACCGACCCTTTCCAGTTTCAAAATAGCACTGACCTCATGGTGCTTGATGATGAAATTCCCCACTGAGAAAGTGGTTGGAGCTATTTAAGGCAAGCAGAGCACTAATAACGAATGCTATATTGCTGAGCTCAAAGAGGCAAAGAGACTTGAGATAGGTGAAAAGAAGGCTCTTTGCATGAAACCTATGAGCGCATATCTATTATCGTCCAACCCCACCTTTAGTTGCTCGGGTCTCATAATAAGTTTTATAAGCCTATGGACCCCCGATTGGAGCCAGCAAATGGGAAGGCGGCACCAACGGAGCTGACGATCAACATCTCAATCGTTGATGACGATCCTATGAGGGTCCTCAAGGTTAGATCTTAGATCGATATAAAGATGAGAAAGGAGTTAGTAAAGTTTCTCTAGGAAAACGTGGATGTGTTTGAGTGGACACATTCCGATATGTATGGAATATTATTAGGCATAGCGTGCCACATGTTGAATATTGACCCAAGATGCTTTCCTGCGAAGGAGAAGAGACGAGGCCTAGGTCCGGAGCAATTCACTGAATTGAAAAGGAGGTGGAAAAGCTGAAGACAACCAACTTTATCCATGATGCCTTACACCCTTAATCGGTATCGAATCTTGTATTGGTCAAGAAGCCAAATGGAAAATGGCGGACATTCATCGATTATTTGGACTTGAATAAAGTATAACTAGAAGACAGCTTCCCATTGCTAAAGATAGACCAACTTATGTACTCAAATGCTAGACATGAATTGTTATCCTCCATTGATGAGTATTTCGACTACAACCAAATTGCATTGCAAGTCCCAGATCAAAAGCATACAAATTTCATCACTGATTTAGACTCTGATATCAAGTAATGCTGGTCAGTTTGAAGAACGCTGGATATATCTACCAATGAATAGTAAATATGATATTCGAAGATCAAATCAGATGGATAATAAAAGTTTATGTTGACTATATGCTAGTGAAGTCACAACAATTAATGAATCAAATGGATGACCACGCTGAAATTTTTGATGTGCTTCGGAAGTATGGAATAAAGCTCAATTTAATGGAGTGTCTTTCGATTTTGCCTAGGCAAAATTTTTAGTTTTTGCGAACTTAAGGGGTATTAAAGCCAATCATAGCCAAATTGTTGAAAGATGTTAGTACCCTGAAGACAAGGAGGGAATGCAGAGCCTGAATGGGAAAGTTGTAGCACCAAGTCGGTTTATTTCGAAGGTGACAGATAAGTGTATTTCATTCTTCGATTCCCTCAAAAAAGAAAAATGAAAGTCTATTTGGACTAAGAAATGCCTGGAGCTTTCTAGAAATTGTTAATGCATATAGGAAGACCACCAATTTTTTTGAAGCCTTTAGAAGGTAATATTCATCTATTTGGCGATATCCGCACAAGCATTAAGTGTAGCCTTAGTACATGAGGAATCTAAGATCCAAAGGCTTATATGCTATGTTGGCAAGCGATTTATCGGATCACAAAAAGAATACCTGAATTTGGTGAAGCTAATATTCTACTTGTTGGTCGCATCGAGGAATCTACGACCATACTTTCAGGCTTACTCGATAAAAATGCTTACCGGTCAACCGCTAAGGCAAATACTACATCGACCTGAGACCTCAGAAATGGAACATCATGGTGAGCCAATATGACATCACATAGCATCCTAGAAAGGCGATACAAGGGAAAGCATTAACTTATTTCATTGTAGAATTCACCGTCCGAGATGGAGAAGTGGAAGAAGATACGATCCTAGCTTTCCAATGGAAGTTACATGTAGATGGATCTTCCATTAACGGAGTTCCGATGTTGGAGTGATTTTCATATCCCCTGTAGGATGAATAATATTCTATGCACTAAAGCTAGAGTTCCCAGCAATGAACAATGAAGCAAAATATGAATCAATGATTGTGGGGCTTAAGATAGCGAAGGAACCGAGGGTTAAGACACTACATATAGTTAATGACTCCTAGTTGGTGGTTTTCCGAGTCAAGAAGGAATTTCATGCTAAAGGAGTGAGACTGGCCCCTTACGTAACGAAGACACTATAACTATTGCATAATATCGAACACTATACGATCATGCACATACTAATAGAGGAGAATGTGAAGGATTATTCATCGGCCAAGCTAATAAGATCTGGTGATGCAAAGCTTATGGCACTTGTTTCGATGGAAGTTTTTTCAGCATCGAGCATCAACCGGATGGATGTCGATTGGATCTTAAAGGTTGAGAAAGAAAGGGAGTCATAGATGACTCCAATTAAAGACTATTTGTTGAAGGAACTCTCTTAATGACAGGAATGAATGGAGAAAACTCCTTTGTGAAGTACCATGATTCATAATGCAAGAAGAAATGCCATATAGAAGAGGTTTCTCAATCCCCTGCCGGGGCATGTCACTAAAGATGAAGCAAAGAGAATTCTTTCGGATGTGCACAAAGGAAGCTGCGGTGATTACACTAGGGGTTAGAATTTAGCAAAGATGATATTTTGTTGTAGATACTGTTAGCTAACGATCAGCCGAGATGGAGCCGATTATACTAGCCAATACGATATGCTGTAGGTTCACAAAATACCAAGAGCCATATCCATAGTACTTATTCAATTGTTTAGCCCATGGCCATTTGCAGTTTGGGGAGTTGATATAATCAATGTGCTAGCAATGTCAAAGGGAAAAGCACAATACACTATTGTAGATGTGGACTACTTTAAAAGTGGGCAGAAGCGTAACACCTAGCTATGATCACAATAAGGAAAGTGATCAAATTATGGTAAAGAACATCATATGCATATTTAGACTACCATAGAAGAACTTACTAATAATGGAACCTCATTCGAGAGTAGCAAGTTCAAAGACTTTTATAACCAGTATTGAATTACAAAGAGCTTCTTAGCATGTGCACACCCGTAAGTGAATGGATAGGTGAAGGCGGTGAACAAGATCATCGAATCTATCCTGAAGAAATAACAGAGGAAAGCTAAGGAAAACTTTGATAAGTTACCATGCAACACCCTCCCTCTATACCCATACTATCCAGAGTATCATTGGGTAAACTATCAGATAATACGAAGAATGAGGCTATCCGCGGTATACACGTGAACGTTCCCTTTGGTTAACCCAGCACATATCCTAAAAACCATAAACAACTCACATATACGTATATAGTATCGACATAAAGCAATAAACACGTATGCCTCAAGGTTATACAATAAAAAAATATAAAATAAATCATATAGAACGTAGAGTCATCAATGCAGGGATAACATATGATAAATAATATACACAAGTCTAGTTGGGTTTATAAAATAGTCAAATGCCCACTATCATCAAATAATTACATGTTATGTAAAAAATATATAAATCTCGTCAACCCATGAAAACAAGTAACTACAATATAAAACGAGATATATAAATAAGCTATCCTCCATCTATGCCTAATCATCAATAACCGTTAACCTGTCCCTAAACCTGAAATATCTCGGATTGACCTGAGCATTATATAAATAACACACAAGTCAGACTATCTGTAGAATTTAAATTCCAATATAAAATAACAACTGGCATGCTATAACAAGTGAAACACAAGTAGGACATGTATATCCCAAGTGTCAACATATCTCAAAAATACCCTCATAAAACATAACCCATCTCTAAGTAAAGTCGATCAACTCATCAAACAGGCATATAATTAAGTGGATGAAACAACATAGTTTAACTAAATATAAAAATCATCAAATCTATAGGACACGCTCTCAACAATCCCCCAAGATTATCTCCTAAATAATCGTAAAATATACATATCCAGGGTTTGTCACACTTAATAAATATATATAACCCATAAAAATCACCCAAATCAAACATACACGAACTATAAATATAGCATACCCTCGGTAGCCAAGGTTATCCCGTAGATAACCATGTAAAAATAGGTACAGGGTCCAACTCCATGCTCTTAGCATCTCTAGCTATCCTCGATAGCTATATAATTGATGTGTATAGGGTTACACAACTGCATATTCTCTTAGTCTCATAAATAATCAAAGATAATTAATAATCATATAATAATCATCTAGACCTTCAATGTCATCGAAATTGACTTGGCTCTCAATCAATGAAATAACCATACGGTCTCTCAGACATCTACTAATCCACTTGACTCTCAGTATTATGGATAACTGTCAGGACACTCAGTCCTTATGCTCTCTGCATCATAAATATCTATTTCAGCATTGATCTCAAGAAACGATTAGATCGGCTCTCAACCATAAACATAATGATCTCATATGGGTGAATAAGTAGGTATCTATAGCATCTCATGTTATCCCTTCAATAATAATAACCAAATAATAGACTGATAGCTTTCAGCCTAATCCAGAAGCCTTCCTCATACACTCTCAATGCTACTCATATAGTCTTAGTGTAACATCCCGTATCTGGAGGCTAAAACCTAAGCGCTATGGATGCTGCAGTCGTCTATAATATTAACTTCTGATGCTAAAATACGGTAATGCTAATGGTAAACATAATATCAGAAGCACTTGAATATGAAAAAAAATCACAGATTTCAAAAACAACATTTTACTAATTACATTTCAATACAATAATTCATATCCAAATTAGATAACCCATTAACATTTTGTAGGAAATGATCAAATATATCAATTACTAAATACACCAAGAGCGATATATGACGATGTCGCCTTGGTTGACCGGAGTCAATATAGTCATATTTGACTTAATACACACAGTGGAAATAAACAGAATAAACTATAACTCTTAATTAACCATCCGTCAGCCACCTGCTCATCTTTGGAAGCTTTATTCGCCAAATTTCTAAAACCTGAAAACCTAACCCTCAACCCACTCAAATCAATTTTAAGCACTTGAGCGTTTAAGGGGAAACAGAAACTTCGAGTCAGACATAAAGCCTGGTGTGAACAATACTATACAACTTGGTTATTGATATTAAGTGAGACCACGTCACTTAGCGAAATGAGTTTCCCTTCACTTATATCATTTTAATAAATATCTTTTGCAAATCTTTTCCTGCAATCAAAACTGGTTAAAACTGTAAAGCATTATCATGCAAATACATATATTAGGTAATAAATGGACCATCTGTCTGAAAACTGCAGTTTTGTTTGGCTATCTACTAACCTTTGGCTGACTCGAGCCTACCAGACAATATAAACCAAATTTATCTAACGTCCGTCAGAAACTCTTCTTCTGGACGATATATCCTTAACTATCTATTAAATACTTCTCTTATGGACGCTGTGTTCCTAACTTATCTTCTCCCTGGGTCACCTGATCCTAATGGTTTTGCAGGCTCACTAATAACATATCTATATACAAACATATATTCCTCATGTGTGTAATCATAATTCTGTTCTTACCTATGAAAAAGCCTTACACACTGGAATTTTAACTAAGTTAGCTGGGGCTAATAGCCTAATGTATAGGATGCAACCCTATGCAAATCCATCTGGTATTCTAATATCTGAGTCATTTTACTTGGGAAAATTTTCCCTTAAATCTTCCTTGAAAACCTTTTCAAAATAATTTAAAATCTTTAAATCAAACTTACACAAGAAAAATACATATACTATGCTTTACTAAAAATCATCTTGACATGTTATATATACTTTATCCAAATCTTAACTGATGAAACATATAACCCTTTGAAAGTACGCCTTTCAAATCTATTGAAGATTTCGAAACCAAGTAAAACCCTTTATTTAACCTAGGCTGAAAGGCCAAAAACTTCCTTTCAAAACCATTCTCAAAACCTTTCAAACCATGGAAAAGCCTTCCTTTCGAAAGCTTTAAAACATTAGACATCATTCTTTAAAACATTTAAACCATGCCTTTCGAAAACATTGGAAAAACCTTTCCTCTCAACCCTTTCTAAACAATAAAAAAAACCTTCCCTTTCGACTCCTTCGAAACCATTGGGGAACAACTCCTTCGAAATCTTTCGTTAAGACCCTTCGAAAGTATTAAACCTTTGAAAACAAAAACCTTTCAAAGGCACTTGGATTCAATTTAAAACATGTGAAAACCTTTTGGAACCATTCATAAGTTTACTCATTCAAAACCTTTGAAAACCATTTCAGTCGAAACCATTTGGATTATGCCTTCAAGTAAAGAAAAAGGATCAAAAACCCATTAAAGTCAAAAGCATTCCTTTTGAAATCATTCCTAAGTAAAGAAGCGATGGAGTTGAAACCATCCCTTCGAAAGCATTGGAGAAGTGGTCAAATCTAAAAAATAGAGCAAAGCAAAGCAAAGCAACCCTTTCAAAACCAATCTGGGACGAAAGATAGAAAGAGGTAGTCAAGGGTTTCGACCCAGTCGAAAGCATTTATTTAAAAATAAAGGTGCAACCCAATCGTAACCATTTCTCTAAAGCCATTTGACCTGGTCGAAAGCCAATCAAGTTGAAAGCTATTAAGTTGAAAGCAAGTAGGTGCATTTTCATTTAAAAGCAAAGGATCGCTTCAACCCCTTCGGAACCCCTGGTTTCGACCCTAAACCTTCTGCCCATATCCAATTCACTACGTACCAGTTACCTGATACCATGTGCATTAGTTTCGATGGAGTCGGAGGTGAAGGCCTGGTGCCAAAAGCTTAAAACAGTAAAAATCATGTAGATTGGTCCTTTTAAACTATTTCTTTGTACCTAACTTGCCTTATTTTTCAAATTGTGATTGGTTGCCAGTTTCTCTTTGCTAAAAGTACTGCCAATTTCCAAAATTAACAATTTTAAATTATTTACAAAATAGCCCTTCTCCTTTATATATATATATATATATATATGTATAATATTTAAGTCCCATAGCTTAAATAATTTTATATATCTACTAAAACACTTAGAAAAATTCTAAAAAAATTCTAGAAAATAATTTTTAATATGTTTTCTAATATATATAAATTTTAGACCCCAAGCCAATATAATTTGGCCGTAATTGATTTTTAACCCAAATTAACATTTTCTTCACTAGAAAATTTATATAAAATCCACAAAAATTCAAAAAATTCTGAAAGTTGAAAACCATCTCTAAAATATCATTTCTGATCTATATCAAAATTCGTAAGGCATTTAGATGTCACTTAAAAGATTTTTCATATTAAAACATGTCATAAAATCTATACGAACAACCGTAAACCATCACAAGTATATATAATCACTCCATCATTCAAAAACATGGCAATTCATTGCAAATAAGTTCGGATTCAGCTTAAAACCGAAATCAATAAGAAATTTAAGATGTAGTCATTATTCACCTTTGCTTTAGAGATTAAGAAGCTTGAGATTTTAATGGATTTGATTTGATTTAGCTTCTTTCTTAGCTTTTCTTAATCTTCTTCCTCTTTCTCGTGTTAATGGTGGTCGACCTTAGGTTTTAAAAAGTTTGATGAATGAAAAATGAATGTGTATAGGATACACGGCCAAGGGTTTAGGGTATAAGAATGGTCTCTTTCCTATTTTACCCATCCTCTATTTCATTTTAACTCTTATTTTAATTCACTAGTTAAATGACACAGCTAACCTTTCATAAAAATCAAATCTCAATCCCCTAATAAGTGCATTATTTAATTTAATTTAGCTAATTAAATATCCTAAATAATATTACCAAAAATATAGGGTGTTACAGTCTCCCCTACTTAAAGAATTTCGTCTACGAAATTACGATAAGGTACACAACAAATCAATCAAAGAGGTAAAATATACCATCAAACAAATCAGGATAAGCATCTCTCATCCTTCTTTTAGTCTTCCAAGTACAGTCTCTCTCATCGTCGCTCTATTGTACTTTAATTAATATGACCGTATTGGTTCTAAGCCTTTTTCATCTCTTGCAACAATGCGAATCGGCTTTCTCACTATAGTCAATTCTGGTTCTACCACCGAGTCATCTAGCACAGTCGGTGCAATAGTAGTCTCCGGGTCTCTAATACACTTTTTGAGATGAGAAATATGGAAAACATCATGGACTCTTGCCAAACTGCTCAGTAACTCGATTCTATATGCGAGTTTCTCGATCCTCTCAATAATACGGAAAGGCCAATGGATCTCGGTGCCAACTTTCCTAATCTTCTAAATCTGATCACACCCTTCATCGGTGATACCTTAGCGAAAACCTTAACTCCAACCGAGAAACCTAAATCTTTCCATCTTTTATCTGCATAAACTCTTCTGCCTAGACTGAGCCTCTTTCATCATAGCTCGAATGACCTTAATCTTTTCTGCAGCTTCTCTAACCAAATATGGACCAAGAACCATCCTATCCCTGATCTATAACCAACATACGGGAGATGTGCATATCCTTCCATACAAAGCTTCAAATGGTGCCATCCCAATACTAGTCTAATAACTGTTGTTATATGAAAAATCGACTAAATGCAGATGGTCTTCCCATGATCGCTCGAAATCTAGAGCACAAGCTCTTAACAAATCTTCCAAGACTTTGTTAACTCTTTCCGTTTGCCCATCCGTCAAGGGATGGTAAGTGGTACTCATCTTGAGCTTGGTTCCCAAAACTTCCTGTAGACTCTTTCAGAATTCACTAGTGAATAAGGAATCTCTATCACTAACATACTAGTAGGAATTCTGTGTAGTCTAACTACATTCTTCATAAATAACTTCGCCAAAACAAGTGCCGTCCTAGTTGACTTACCTGGAATGAGATGGGCACTATTAGCCAATCTATCCACTATGACCCATATGCTTTCATTTCCTCTACTAGATCTTGGTAACCCATCAATCAAAATCTATAGAAATATAATTCCATTTTCAAACCATAATATCTAAGGGCAGAAGTAATCCACTTGGCTTCTAGTGTTCGGCCTTTGCCTGTTGGCAATTCAAGCACTGCTTTACCCATAAGCCAACATCCTGCTTCATACCTTCTCAGAAGAAACATTTCTTCATAGACTGATGCATCTTAGTTCCTCCTGGATGAATAGTGAATTTCGAATGATGGCATTCTCTAAAACTTCTTTCCTTATGTTTTCTACACTCGAAACACATAATCTCCCTTTTTTTCTCAACCACTCATTCTGGTCAAGACTGAAACCTTTAAGTCATCACTATGGGTTCCACCTCTTAATTTCCTGATCCGTTCAACTAACACTGGATCCTCCTCCTGTTTAGAAGCAATCCTTTAGATTATCACTGGTCGAACTTCCAAACAAGATAATATAACAGTCTCTCTTCTAGATCGAGCCTCAGATCTCCATTGAACTCAACAAGCTGTCAAGGTGTCCAAATCCTTCCACTCAGCAATCATCGCCGACACTGCATTCCGATGCTTTCAGCTAAATGTGTCTACTACCTTATTACCTTTCCCCGGTCTATACTTTAATGACTTATGATCCAAATGAAGCTCAAGCCTCTCTTACAAAAGGCAATGTCTCGACAGCTTCAATGCAAAAATCATTGTAGCCATTTCCAAATCATGTGTCGAATATTTGACCTTATGCGGTCTATGCTGTCAAGAAGTGTAGGCAATCACTTTACATCTATGCATCAGCACAACTCCTAATCCTGTTCCACACGCATCAGCATAAACCACTAAATCCTGATTTCCTTCCGGAACAACCAACACAGGTGCATGGGTCAATAAGTGTTTCAAACTTTGAAATGCTTCCTCACACTTACCGGTCCACACAAACTTCACATCAAGTCTTGTTAGCTTGGCCATTGGTGCTGTTATCCACGAGAAATCCTTAATGAACCTCCGATAATATCCAGCCAATCTAAGAAAACTCTTTATCTCAGTTACTATCTAGGGTCTCTTCCAACTATTCATCGCTTTAATCTTAGTCGGATCTACTGACAACCATTTCTATGAGACTATGTGACCAAGAAATTTCACTTCCTTTTTCCAAAAATGATACTTCGAAAACTTTGCCTTTGGCTGATGCTACCTCAACATCTCAAGGACCACTCTAAGATGAACTTCATGCTCCTTCTCATCTTTAGAGTATATCAGAATATCATCTATCAAAACCACGAACCTATCCACAAAACCAACACGAACCTATCCAAGTGCTCTCGAAAAATTTGGTTCATCAAATCCACAAAGAATGCCGGCGCATTAGTCAGTTCGAACAACATAACTAACCATTCGTATGATCTATATCTAGTCCTAAATGACGTCAAAGGTATACTATCCTCTACTACTCTGAGCTGATAAAAACTTACCGCCAAATCCAACTGGGAAAATACCTTGGCTCCAATTAACTGATCGAACAAATCATCAATCCCCAGCAGTGGATATCGATTCTTTATTGTTTTCTCATTCAATTTACGGTAATCGATACATAGCCTCAACGATCCATTCAGCTACTTATCAAACACTACGGTTACTCACCAAGGTGAACTACTTAGTCCGATAAAACTCTTGCCTTTCAGATCCACTAACCGCACCTTCAACTCCCTTACCTCTGTAGGGGTCATCCTGCTTGGCGGCCTACTCACTGGTTCTGCTCCCGAAACCAAACCTATCCGAAATTCAATGGCTCGTTTTGGTGGAAATCCAACTACAGGCTCTAAAACATCCATTAATTCTCTCACTATGAAAACTAGATTTAGCTCATCTTCCAACTCCATAACACCCAACAAAGCATTAACCTCACCGCTAAGGCTTCCTATGGTATAAACAATTCTGTCGCTACAACAGAGTGCCTAAGCAATATTTTCCTGCCGTGGTAAAATATCCTAGCATTGTGCTCGCTTAACCAATCCATCCCAAGAATAATTTAGAACCCCACAAAATCAAATGTAGGCAAACTGCAAACAAAAGCAGGATCTAACAAGTCAAACTCTAACTGGTCACATCTCAATCCTAGAGTTGCATACCCTTCTATTAGATTCGCAACACGTAAGGAAGTAACTAAATATGTGAGTTTTAGGTTAAGCTTATCTATCAAACATCTAGATATAAAAGAATGTAACGCACCTATATTAAATAGAATGCTAACAGACATACCATGAATCTAAAGCATACCTTTCAAAACTGCCTTTCCCTTCTTCAGAGCTGTTGGCTTCGAAGTAGCAAGCTGTAATGCCTACACCTTGCCCTTTCCATCCTTAGCGGGCTCTTTGCATTTATAGTGGCCTATCCGATCGCAGTTAAAGCACCTGATGTTCTCCTTCCCGATCACATTTTTCGCCTTTCCAATACGACACTCATTGGCGAAATGACCCTTCTTGTCGCACTTAAAACAAACCACCTCAGAGTTTCCTTTCCTAGTAGCTCCACCCTTCTGAGCACCCTTCTTGTGGAAGAACTTCCTCTATTAGCTTTTTCCAACCTGGACCTCTTTTACCTTACTCTTCTCCTGACAAGCAAGCATTTCCTCGTACCTGAAAGCCATCTCCACAACCACATCATAGGGATCTCTAATATGCGGTAAGGTATCTATGGCCAACTCGCGCTTCAATCCCCTCATAAACTTTTCAGTCCTCTTCATCATTGTGTCCATTGAAGCGTACCCATATCCGGCTAACTCTTCAAACCTACTGGCATACTCCAAAATAGTCATTTTCCATGTTCTAATTCAACAAACTTTCGGATCAAAACAGACTGCGCCATCATCGACATGAACCTCTCCTGGAACCTCCTTTTAAACTATGCCCATGTCATCATCTCTTCATCCACACCAATAGTCACACTATTCCACCAAAATAAGGCTGTCTCCTGAAGCTGTCTAGAAGCAAGCCTCCTCTTCTGCTCATTATTGAGCCACAAGTCAGCAAAAATCCTTTCATAGTGCAAAAACTAGTTTTCCACCTCGATAGCATCCTCAGTTCCAATAAATGACTTCCCTCCAAGCTTAGTATAATCTCCACTCAACTTAGTGTAATTGTTAACTATCAGAACTTCTGGAACTTCTACCCCTGTAGCATCTCCTCCTACAACTCCACCTATAATTCAAAATTGCATCATATTCACAAAAACTAAGACATAGCTTCCATATCCACTTGCGGGACTCCAGCACATACATCCTCTGCTTGTGGCTAACCTTGGGTTCTTCTCACATTAGGTCTAGCATTCGCATAGGTGCCTTCCCCTCCTAGGTTAACTTTTCCTCTTCTACCATCCATATCTGTATTCAAACCTCATAAGTTATAGAAGAACAATCTAACAAAGATAGGAGACTAGAGATAAAGCATATACCTATGTATAGTAAATACAAGTACGTTTCTATAGTGTTATCCCATAACCCTGATCTTACTCTAATCCCTTAGGATTATGTTTTCAAAAATCATTTTTAGTTAAAGTATTTACTTTTGGTGACAAAATACGGTAATGCTAATGGTATCCATAATATCAAAACACCCAAATATGAACAAAATCACAAATTTTAAAAACAACATTTTACTAATTACATTTCAAAACAATAATTCATATCCAAGTTACGTAATCCCTTAACGTTTCCCAAGCAATGATCAAATATATCAATTACAAAATATGCCAAGAGCGACATGACGATGCCTCCTTGGTTCACCGGAGTCAATATAGTCATATTTGGCTTAATACAGTCATATTTGACTTAATACACACAGCCGAAATAAACAGAATAAACTATAATTCCTAATTAGCTATCCGTCAGCCACCTGCTCGTCTCTGGAAGCTTTATTTGCCAAAATTTCTAAAACCTGAAAATCTCAACACTCGGTCTACTCAAATCAATTTTGAGCATCCAAGAGTTTAAGGGGAAACAGAAACTTCGAGTTACACATAAATCCTGGAGTAAAAATACTATACATCTCGGTTATTGATATTAAGTGAGACCACGCTGCTTTGCGAAATGGGTTTCCCCGCACTTATATCCTTTTGACACATATCTTTTGCAAATCTTTTCCTGCAAAACCAAAACTAGTAAAAACTGTAAAGCATTATCATGTAAACAAACATATTAGATAATAAATGGACTATCTGTTCGAAAACTATAGTTTTGTTTGGAAAACTACTAACCTTTGGCTAACTCGGGCCTACCAGACAATATAAACCAAATTTATCTAACATCTGTTAGACACTCTTCCTGTGGATGATCTGTTCATAACTATCTGTCAAATACTTCTCTTCAGGACGGTCTGCCCCTAACTTATCCTCTCCCAGGGTCACTTGATCCTAATGGTTTTGCGGGCTCACCAATAACCTATCTGTATACAAACATATATTCCTTCTGTATGTAATCATAATTTTAGTCTTACTTGTGACAAAGCCCTACACATTGGAATTTTGGACTAAACTAGTTGGGTCTAATAGCTAATGTATATCGCACGACGCTATACCAATTCCATCTATTATTCTAATATCTGAGTCATTTTACTTAGGGAAATCTTCCCTTAAATTTTCCTTGAAAACCATTTCAAAATGATTTAAAATCTTTAGATAAAACTTATATAAGGAAAATACATATACTCTATGCTTTACTCAAAATCACATTGCCATGTTATATGTACTTTACCCAAATCTTAGTTGATGAAAACATATAACCCTTTGAAAGTACCCCTTTCGAATTTATTGAAAGTACTTCTTTTGAAATCAAGTAAAAACCTTTATTTAACCTAGGCCGAAAGGCCAAAACCTTCCTTTCGAAACCATTCTCAAAATCCTTTTGAAACTATTGAAAAACCTTCCATTTAAAAGCTTTAAAACATTAGACATCCTTCTTTAAAACCTTTAAATCGTGCCTTTTGAAAACATTGAAAAAACCTTTCCTTTCAACCTATTCAAAACAATCAGTAAACCTTCCCTTTTGACTCCTTCGAAACCATTGGGGAACCACCCCTTCGAAACCTTTCTTTAAGACCCTTCGAAATTGCTAAACCTTTAAACAAAAACATTTTAAAAGAACTTGGGTTCAATTTAAAACACGTGAAAACCTTTTGGAACCATTCAAAAATTTACTCATTCAAAATCTTTGAAAACCATTTTGGTCGGAACCATTTTGATTATGCCTTTAAGTGGACCAAAAGAATCAAAAACCCATTAAAGTCGAAAGCATTCCTTTTGAAATCGCTCCTAAGTAAAGAAGCGATAGAGTTGAAACCATCCCTTCGAAAGCATTGGAGGAGTGGTCAAATTTAAAAAATAGAGCAAAGCAAAGCAACCCTTTCGAACCAATCTGGGTCGAAAGGTAGAAAGAGGCAGTCAACGGTTTCGACTCAGTCGAAAGCATTTATTTAAAAATAAAGGCGCAACCTAATCGAAAGCATTTCTTTAAAACCATTTGACCTGGTCGAAAGTCAACCAAGTCAAAAGCTATTCAGTCGAAACCAAGCAGGTGCATTTTCATTTAAAATAAAAGTATCGCTTTAACCCCTTTGTAACCCCTGGTTTCGACCCTACACCTTCCGATTCACAATGTACCAGTTACCTAATACCATGTACATTAGTTTCGATTGAGTCGGAGGCGAAGGCGCGGTGCCGAAAACTTCGAAACCGTAAAAACTATGTAGAATAGTCCTTTTTAAACTATTTCTTTGTTCCTAACCTACCTCATTTGTCAAATTGTGATTAGTTGTAAGTTTCTCTTTTCTAAAAGTACTGCTAATTTCTAAAATTAACAATTTTAAATTATTTACAAAATACCCTTCTCCTTTTTATAAATATATAAAACATTCAAGTCACATACCTTAAATAATTTTACATATCCATTACAAAATTTGTGAAAATTCTACAAATATTTCAAAAATCATTTTAATATGTTTTCAAACATATATAAATTTAAGTGCCTAAGCCAACATAATTTGGCCGTAATTAATTTTTAACCTAAATTAACATTTTCCTCACTAGAAATTTTATACAAAATCCACAAAAATTCTAAAAATTCTGAAAATTGAAACCCATCTCGGAAATATCATTTCTGATATATATAAAAATTTGCAAGGCATTTGGTTGTAATTTAACAGGGTTCTCATATCAAAACATGTTATAAAATCTATTTGAAAAACCATAAATCATCAACAATTATATATAATCATTCCATCATTCAAATACATGGCAATTCATTGCAAATAAGTTCGAATTCAACTTAAACCGAAATTAATAAGAAATTTGAGATATTCACCTTATCTTTAGAGATTAAGAAGCTTGAGATTTGAATGGATTTGATTTGGTTTAGCATCTTCCATAGCTTTTCTTAATATTCTTCCTCTTTTCCTTGTTAATGGTGGCGGCCTTAGGTTTAAAATTTTGATTAATGAAAAATGAACATGTATAGGATATACTGCCAAGGATTTAGGGTATAAGAATTGAGACAACTAGAATTTTGGATATTTGAAATTGGAATATTTAATTGATTTTAAATATTTGAAAATTAGTTTAACTTGAATTTCAAATATCACTATTTATTTGGCAATTCAATTATTGAATTTAATAGTTGAAAGTTGAGTAAAATATTGAATCTTCGGTTTTAAGCTTGTTAAAAAAAAATTGAGGGCTTGTAAAATATAGATTGATCATACTGAAGGTAATGAAAATGTTAAATGAGAATTTAAAAGTTTTTTGTCCAGTTTGAAAAATATATCATTTAAATTGATATTGAAAAATAGCCTTCCAAGGCACAGTCTTGAAATTTGACGAAACCAGTTCCATTAGATCCGTAATAACGTATTATTATCCGATTTCAAATTTCTTAGCATTCAAAATAGTCATGTGATCGTATGATATGTAAATGTGTTGAAATTTATATCGAATTCAATATAATAACTAGATCCAAAATGATATCTTCTCCATACGATCGAGTTAGCCTTGAAACCTTTTCCATTGCGTTCGAAACACGGGTACAACATTATAAACGCCTAGCGACACGTCTTGATAGGAGGTCGAGATTTTTAGTTGCAAATTCAAGATGATTTAAATTTAAAATTTAATTTAAATATAACATATTGTTGACTGGTCAAATTTTACCTCACATCAGCTGCCTTCAGAAGCACATATCCTCCCTGTTAACATGCGTCTTCTGAAAAATAGAAAAAGATATTTAACTCTTTTTATCTCTGCTTTCTTTCGTCCCTAATATGTTAAACCGAAATCAGGCCATCAAAATAAAATTCGATTCAAACTAAATACTCCTCTTTAAAACTGCAAATCCTCCTTTTCAAAATCAATTTGGAGTAATAGATTCTCGACTTCGCCTATCGCGTGCGAGGCCAGGCGAGGAAAGTGCGGCTGATCGCGCACGTCATTCGTGGGAGATTCGTGGCACTTATGGCATGCTTTAGAGATCGTTATGGTAGGGTGCGAGTGCGACTCGAGTGAGTGTTGCGATTAGGTAAGGTCGATTAGGGTTTGTGTGATGGAACTGGGCGATGATGGCACCGGTCAGGCGAGTATCTCGGTGGCATGGGATGTCAGAGGTAGTAGGGCTTGCGATGTAGGGTAGTTCGAAGATTTGGGTGGTGTAGTCTCATGAGCAACAGGCCAAGCTGAGTAGTGAGGTATGGGGTTTTTCTTAGTTCGAATTTGTATTCAAGGAAAAATATATGCATATATATAATGGCAGTATGGTATATGCCTATATATGATTCCTTTTTCAATTTATATCTATATCCTTGTGCAGAAGAAATAATTACTGAGGGTATAAAGTAATTCTGTTTTAAGTTAATATACTTAGATTCACATACATATTTTTGTACAGGGGAAAACAGAGAAGTTTATGAAAAAAATAAAGATAAAAATATAATATAGGAATTTTAGAATGGTAACGTTTATGTAAAATTAGATTTTTGAAATCTGTAATTTATTTTTAAGTATATAAGTATTTTCAAAGTGGGAAAGAAATAATAAAATAAATATACCTATACACATTTTAAACTTACCAGTTTATTTTAAAACAATGTATTTTGGTTATTAACCTACTTAATTATTTCAGTTACAAAAAAGATTTCAAGGGAAAATTAGTTTAAAACAAATTATAAGTAAAAATTAAGTGAGTAAATGGTGATTAATTATTTGATTAATTCAAATAGTAATAAATCGTGAATTGTTTATACAAGGTCTGAAATCATGAAGACTGGTGAAGAAAACAAGCTGGTTTGGTTTTGGTCGCATAAAATCAAAGGTGAGTTAATCTCACTCATTTGGATTACCTTTTAAATTTAAATAGTTAAATCTAAATTATTGGGTTGATTGCTTGAATTTATATTTTATTATTTGTCTGGATGTGATATTATATATATATATATATATATATATATATATATTGAAGTGATTGATATCCCCGCATTATATAGCGGATGAGACCCTATGCGCCTCGCATAATAGCGGATGACCCTTTATACCGCAATGTCCCCCTCGAAATGGGATTTGGTATTTTATTTGTTGACTAACATGCAGGGAAAAATAGTTTGGAGGGATCCAACTGGATTCCTTGAAATATTGAAATTTGTTTTCATAATCTATGTTATGATTCATTGATTATCTGTGATAGATTCTATTGGAAATTGAGAGTAATGAATCTTACGGGTTTTGCTGAATATATTTTGGATATTTGAAGATATCAAAAATATAAAAGATTTGATTTTGAAAAGAGATATAAAGAGAGAAATTTTAAGTAAAATAAACCAGATAAATGAATTTGGAAAAGAAATAAAAGTTTGATTTTAAATTCCTATCGAATAAATTCCGAGTATGGAAAAAGAGATTTTTGAATAAATGAATTTGAGGACTTAAGTTATAGTGTTAAGAAGTAAAGAAATTATTTTAAATTCAAGATTCAAATTATTAGAAAGAAACAAAGGAGAATTTTGAAATAAAGTATGAAATTGATATTTTCAGTCTTAAATAAGATTTTAAATCATAATTAAGAAATGAATCTTGAATTAATGGATTTTGAAATAAGCTTTGAATAAATCAAGAAATAAATTCTTTGGGGAATTTAATTTAGAGAATCGATTTTAAAATCGATTAAGTGACTTGAAACAATATTTCCAAAGAGAACGAGATTATGGAATTTATAAAAAGGTTTATAAATAAAGGGGATATTTACCAGTGGATAATTTGGAAGTATAAATTCAAGGTGGGTTTAATAAGAAAGGGTGATTTGTTTTAAAAATAAACAGTGGTTTACTTTTAAAAAGTGTGGAAAAGAGATTTATGGGTTTGGGACATAAATTAAACTGGAAATAAATCGAGAATGATTTATAATGATAAGACGGTTGTATTGGAAGGGAAAGTGTATTTTTCCTGAAAAAGCTAAGTATATCTCCAAAAGATGGTTTAAGTATAAATTAGAAGTTTTAAAAGATGTTTTAAAAGAAGAATGTCTTTAGAGAAAGTTATTATCTAAAATTGTTTTAAAAATTTTAAAGTAAAAATTTGTTAAATTTATTATAGTAGTAATTATCTTTAAAGAATAAATTAGTATTATGATTTAGAAGATAATTAGAAGCATTCATACTTTATACAATAGATTTATTTAAAAATAGTTTTGGCTAAAGTTTTTCTTGGAAAATTATTATAGAACTTTATAACTAATATTTTGAATAAAGTGATTTAAGTAGTTTAATTTCAAATGCGTTAATTGTTTATTTTCGGGTAAAGTGGTTTAATTTGTTTTAAAATCTAAAATCAATAAGAGTTGCGTTTTGAGTGGAAATAAACAATTGATTGGAAATTATTCCACGAGAGGAAAAGGTGATTTGAAAACTATTTTCAAAAGGGTTGAAGTGTAGAGAAATAACCTTATGAAGGTATTTTGAATAAATAATTTAGGAAATTATTAAGGCTTGATGGATTGTTTGTGGATGTTATTTGATAGTTAAATAACCGACTATTATTTTTGGCCAATGCTCTGATCATTTTGAAGAGACATGGATCGGATTTGCTTATTACAGCAAGATAGGGGCTCTTGCTTAGTGTTTAGTAGCGAGCATGTGACTCTTACCCCTACATGTCTCTGAGAATGGGTTGGTTGCGAGTCGAGAGGCTGGCCGTAAAAGAAAATTCGAGGTACCACTGTATGCCACGGTGGGGCTGGGATGGTTGAAAAGCCTATCTATCGCCACTGGCGCGGCCTGTTACAGTTGGTACCAGAGCTAGAGGTTAAGCGAGAACCTGTGTAGTTAATGCCCCGCTATTACCCCGTTATAACTCCGCTATATCTCATAGCGGATTTCTACCGCTACGATTTTTCCATGTAGCCCCAAAATATAGCCTTTCCGCTTTAAGCCCCGCTATTTCCGATATATCCCGTTATTCCCGCTATATTTCGCTATTTCCTTTATATCTTCTTTAATAAAATGAACTGAAAAATTGTATTTATGCATTATAAAAGTTATGAAACTAATTTATTTGATTTAATTTTTAATATATTTTCATAAATGAAAATACTCTAATATTCTACTAAATTCAATTATGTTATATAACAGTTTTACGTTTATTTAAAGTATATTTGCACATGCTTTTACTTAAAATTATTTATGTATTAATTATAATTCAATTGAATGATGATTTTTCATTTAATTACCATTTATATATTAGTAAAAACATTAAGTACGAGTTTTTATATGCTATTTTAGAGTCATCCGCTATATCCCGCTATATCCTTGTTGTATCCCCGCTATGATTTTTGCACATCCACTGCTTTGAATCTGCCGAGCGCATTAACCGCACAGGCGAGGACGTTGGCTCTGGTGGAGATTACTCATTAGAAATAGAGTCAGTGGTACTCTAAGAATGTTTGAGTGTATTAATAGATATGAGCGCGTATTTGTTAGTGAATATATTGTGTTGATTGGTTTATTGAGTAGTATATGGATTTTGGTAAATATGAGTAACGTTATTGACAGGGATCTCTAAACGCTTGTACATAACAATTTGATATGGTATTGTTTTAAATGGGGTGAATGAAATAATTTTACCCAAATTATTTTTATATATAAAGCGAAATATTTTTTCGTAAATTACTATACTTATATATGGTTGCTTGGTTCTTAGGAAGTAGTAATACTAAATTATTATCATCGTGTTGTGGAAATTGAATAAAGGTTGAAATTCTAACCAAAAGTTAAGGAAATAAATCCATATAACAGAATGGAATTCATAAATGTGAATTATAAATGTGATCTATAATTGAAATAAGATAAAACCCCAGAGTAATATTTGAATATAGATTGAAAGGATTTGAAATTTTGGAATTTAGGAAAAATTTAATTTCTTTTTGGTTTGAAAATGATTTTCAAAGATTTTGGAGGAATAATGGGGATATTATTCAGAAATTTTTTTGAATTGGATGTGAAATCTGGTGATATTTGGAATTTAAAATATTTGAAATGTTTTTGGAAAGAGCTCTAGCACTAAACTCACTTCGGTCGTTGGAAAATAACTTTGGTGATGATTGCAGCGTCATCGATGTTCATTTTCGAGTTTCCAAGAGAGGAATTACTGCCGGGATGTTTTGAATTGAGATTGCTTGCGAAATTGGGTTTGATTTTGAAATAAATTATTTGGCTATATATGATTTCAAAGATGTTTTGAAATGCTTAAGTAATTGCTTAAACTTTGGAAGTATTTAAAAAAAATGTATATGGAAAATAAATAATTTCGGAATCTTATAAAATTTGAAATTGTTAGAATAAAAATTTAGCTCAAAGAAGTGTTGAATTAAATTAGGTGTGAAAACGAAATAAATACCAAAAAGAAACTATTAAGTTTGAAAATAAATTAGTAAGTAAACTCATTGATTTAAGTGGGTAAGCAAATGAATTGAATTGAATATTGGGATGATATTTAATTTAAATTGAGTATGTAAAGTAAAGTGAAATTATAGAATTTGTTCGATGGAACTAAAAGAAGTAAAAGTTTGGAAATTAACCTTTTATTGAGATTTGAAACTAAATGTGGAAATGAAGTGATTAATTAAAATTAATAAGTTGAACACATTTGGAATAGAATTTGATTGGAAACAAATTAGTGAGTGGAACTAATTAAAGAAATGGTTAGTTAAGTGTGGTTCGAGATAAGGTGAATAGAATTCAATATTAAACTTGATTTGGAAATAAATTAAGAATTGAAGATAAATTGAATTCAGAATGGAATTTAAAATTTAAGTTAAATGTAAATAGATGTGAAAGCTTAAGTGGTGACGTGAAAATAAATATAAGAAGTGTATAAAATAGTCATACTGAACTTAAGAAATGGATGGTGAAATTCTTAAGTAAATTTGAAATTGTGAAATATACTAAGCTAGTTAATGAACGATGATTTAATAAAGGCGTGTGAAGTGAGAAGGGGTTGATAAGTGGATAGAAATCAAAATAGGTGTGAATAAAAGAGAATTGAAATAGCTAAAAATCAACTGAGATAAATACGCAGGATATACATATATTATTTTATTCGCATAGCAATTTGATTCATATTTGAGCACAGGATTTTGAGATAGTTATATTGATCCGAGTTGGGATTTTTCACTCGATTTTCGACGGTGAACCCTGCATATGGATTTTTGATTGATTTTTAAAATTCTCTGTCGTAGTTTATGACTATGCAAAAAGAATGACGATTTCTGATCTAGAAACTAGATCTGAGTCCGTACTAGGAAGTTAGATGGATGATACTAGTTTGGAAGTGAAATTGTGTGATCGAGTGAGCGATCGGATTTGGTATTGCGTATGGATGATATAGGTACATCATACGGGCTTGAATGAAATAAATATTGAAAATATGAAAGGAAATGAATAAAATGATTTTGAATTCTATGATTGGATATTATTGCTAAGCAGGATACAAGTAATTAAAAGCAAATGATAAATTGGTGTTTTTGATTTCAGAAGATAAACTTAAATTGCTCGACAAAGAGGTATGTAATTAAATTTTGTGTATGAAGTTTGTTGATTTTCTGATCTAGCCACTTGGCTTTTGTTTTCTTTTGAAATTTGGGGTCCCGTAGAGGCATTTGGTAGTTGTTCCAAGCTAGCCACGCAAAGGAGATGCTGGTGAAAATTTTCAAAAATTTAGGGAGTTAGAAAATTTTTGATAAAGTTTTGATAGTTTAAAATTTGGATTTAAATTTTAAAATGGTTGAGTAAGTGATATTGTTTAGCACCTACGGATGAGTTTAGGAGGTTAGTAAGAGTGATAGTGTCTTTAATAAAAAGATTGTTTTGGGTGTTGTTAAAACTGTTTGGTTTTAGGGAGTTGCTAAAGATTATTTGGGGTGGGAAAATAGTTAACGGGTTCTGGATCATTCTTCTTAACTAGCAATTTCGAGGACAAAATTCTTTTAAAGGGAGAGGAATGTGACGACTCAAAATTTTGGATATTTGAATTGGAACATTTAATTTTAAGTTAGTTTAACTTGAGTTTCAAATATCACTATTTATTTGGCAATTCAATTATTGAATTTAATAATTGAAAGTTGGGTAAAATATTGAATCTTCGGTTTTAAGCTTGTTAAAAATAATTTGAGGGCTTGTAAAATCTAAATTGATCATGCTGAAGGTAATAAAAATGTTAAAAGAGAATTTAAAAGTGTTTTGTTCAGTTTTAAAAATATATCGTTTAAATTGATATTGAAAAATAGCATTCCGAGGCACAGTCTCAGAATTCGACGAAATCAGTTTCATTGGATCCGTAATAATGTATTATTATCGGATTTCAAATTTCATTGTATTCGAAGTAGTCATGTAATCGTATGATATATAAACGCGTTGAAATTTATATCGAATTCAATGTAGTAACTGGATCCAAAAAGCTATCTTCTCCATAAGATCGAGTTAGGCCTCGAAACCTTTTCCATTGCATTCGAAATAGGGGTACAACATTATAAACGCATAGCGGCACGTCTTGATAGGAGGTCAAGGTTTTTAGTTACAAATTCGAGACGATTTAAATTTAAAATTTTATTTAAATATAACCTATTGTTGACTGGTCAAATTTTATCTCACATCAGCTTCCTTTTTATCACCTCAGAAGCACGTGTCCTCCCTGTTAACACGCGTCTTGTCTAAAATAAAAAAAAGAAATTTAACTCGTTTTATCTCTGCCTTCGTTCGTCCCTAATGTGCTAAATCGAAATCATGCCCACAAAATAAAATTCAAATTCAAACTAAATACTCCTCCTTAGAACTGCAAATCCTCCTTATCAAAATCGATTTGGAGCGATAGAGTCTCGACTTCGCCTATCGCGTGCGTAGCCGGGCGAGGCAAGCGCGGTTGATCATGCGCTTCGTTCCTGTCATGGCACTTATGACACGCTTTGGGAATCGTTCTGGTAGGGTGCGCGTGCAACTCGAGTGAGTAGGTGGGTTGATTAGGGTTTGCGTGATGGAACTGGGCGATGATGGCACCGGTCAGGCGAGAATCTCGGTGGCATGGGATGTTGGAGATGGTGGGGCTTGCGATGTGTTGTGGTTCGGTGATTTGGGTGGTGTAATCTCGCGAGTAGTAGCCGTGCTGAGCAGTGGGGTATAAGGTTTTTCTTAGTTTGAATTTATATTCAAGAATATATATATATATATATATATATATATATATGTATGTATATAATGGCAGTAAGGTGTATAGGTATATATGATTCCCTTTTCAATATATATATATATGTATATATATATGCATATATCCTTATACAGAAGAAATGATTACTGAGGGTATAAAGTAATTCTGTTTTAAGTTAATATACTTAGATTCACATACATATTTTTGTACAAAGGAAAACAGTGAAGTTTATGAAAAAAATAAAGATAAAAATATAATATAGGAATTTTAGAATGGTAAAGTTTATGTAAAATCATATTTTTGAAATATATAATTTATTTTTAAGTATATATATTTATTTTCAAAGTGGGAAAATAATAATAAAATAAATATACCTATACACTTTTTAAACTTACCACTTTATTTTTAAAACAATGTATTTTGGTGATTAACCTACTTAATTATTTCAGTTACAAAAAAGATTTCAAGGGAAAATTAGTTTAAACAAATTATAAGTTAAAATTAAATGAGTAAATGGTGATTAATTGTTTGATTAATTCAAACAGTAATAAATCGTGAGTTATTTATACAAGATCTGAAATCGTGAAGAATGGTGAAGAAAACAAGCTAGTTTGGTTTGGGTCGCATAAAATCAAAGGTGAGTTAATCTCACTCATTTGGATTACCTTTTAAATTTAAATAGTTAAATTTAATCATTGGCTTGATTGCTTGAATTGATAATTTATTATCTGTCTGGATGTAATATTATATGTAGTAATATATATATATATATATATATATATATATATATATATATATATATTGGAGTGATTGATATCCCCGCATTATATAGCGGATGAGACCATATGCGCCCCGCATAAGAGCGGATGACCCTTTATACCGTGATGTCCCCCTCAAAGTGGGATTTGGTATTTTATTTTTTGACTAACATTTGTGGATGCAGAAAAGAACAGGTTAGAAGGATCCAATAGGATTCCTTGAAATATTGAAATTTGTTTTCGTAACATGTGTTATGATTGATTGATTATCTATGATAGATTATATTGGAAATTGGGAGTAATTAATGTTATAAGTTTTGCTGAATATATTTTGGGTATTTGATGATATAAAAAATATAAAAGATCTGATTTTGAAAAGAGATATAAAGAGAGAAATTTTAAGTAAAATAAATCAAAAGAATGAATTTGGAAAGGAAATAAAAGTTTGATTTTAAATTCCTATCGAAAAAATTCCGAGTATGGGGAAAGAGATTTTTGAATAAATGGAAATAAATGAATTTGAGGACTTAAGTTATGGTGTTAAGAATTAGAGAAATTATTTTAAATTCAAGATTTAAATAATTGGAAAGAAATAAAAGGAGAATTTCGAAATAAAGTATGAAATTGATATTTTTAGTTTTAAATAAGATTTTAAATCATAACTAAGAAGTGATTCTAGAATTAATAGCTTTAGAAATAAACATTGAATAAATCGAGAAATAAATTCTATAGGGAATTTAATTTAGGGAATTGATTTTAAAGTCGATTAAGTGATTTGAAACAATATTTCCAAAGAGAATGAGATTATGGAATTTATAAATAGGGTTTATAAATAAAGAGGATATTTGTCAGTGGATAATTTGAAAGTATAAATTCATGGTTGGATTTAAAAGGAAAGGGTGATTAGTTTTAAAATTAAACAGTGGTTTATAACTAGAAAGTGTGGAAAAGAAATTTACGGGATTGGGACGTAAATTATGCTGAAAATAAATCGAGTAGGATTTATAATGATAAGACGGTTGTATTGGAAGGGGTAGTGTATTTTTCCTGAAAAGCTAAGTATATTTTCAAAAGAAGGTTTAAGTATAAATTAGAAGTTTTAAAAGATGTTTTAAAAGAAGAATGTCTTTAGAGAAAGTTATTATCTAAAATTGTTTTAAAATTTTTAAAGTAAAAATTTATTAACTTAATTATAGTAGTAATTATTTTTATAGGTTAAATTAGTATTATGATTTAAAAGATAATTATGAGTATTTATACTTTATATAATAGATTTATTTAAAAATAGTTTTGGCTAAAGTTTTTCTTGGAAAATTATTATAGAACTTTATAACTAATATTTTGAATAAAGTGACAAAAGTAGTTTTATTTCAAACGTGTTAAGTGTACATTTTTGGGTAAAGTGATTTAATTTGTTTTAAAATCTAAATTCAATAAGATTTGGTGTTTTGAGTGGAAATAAACAATTGATTGGAAATTATTCCGCGAGAGGAAAAGGTGATTTGAAAATTATTTTCAAAAGGGTTGAAGTATAGAAAAATGATCTTATGAAGATATTTTGAATAAATTATTTAGGAAATTATTAAAGTCTGATGGATTGTTTGTGGATGTTATTTGATAGTTAAATAACCGACTGTCCATATTGGCCAATGCGCTGATCGTTTCGAAGAGACCGGGATCGGATTTAATTATCTATAAACCACTTTGATCCGGTTTGAACGTTTTTGAATGAAGATCATGAAGATGATGAAGACGGTGATTTAGTTTGTCCAGACCCAGGGCAACCTGTATGGACGAATGCTATCAGAACATTGTCAGGTGGACGATGAGCATTTCAAGTGAATGTGTGCTAAAAAGGTAAGAATAGCCTCAAGCCTCATCAACCGGGAATGGCTAAAACGGGGGAGGTGCGGCAAGGCTAAGTGGCTAGAAACCAATTAGGGTAAGGTCACCGCTGTCTGGATGTCCCTTTTCATTTCGGCTATGTGGGCGGTTGTTGATCCCAACCGTGGGGTGATCTTATTCGGGCTATCCAGTAAGTAGTAGCTCCGGTCTTGTGTTGCAGGGGATCAAGAGGGATTCTCGGTACTCTGATCTAGACCAGGTACTGTGACGGACGGTACCCCAGTAGCCCTGTCATTGTATGGAATCCAATCTCTAATAAGCGCATGTATGGTTTTGATTGTGCCCAACTATGCTGGAACGTGAGATGCAAGCATTTCAGCTAGATTCTATTTTACTTTCTATATACACTATTATAATATCAGATGAATTTGATAAAAATATTTTGGTTATCGTAAGGTAAAAACCCAACGTGTTTATTTGTGGCGTGGTCTTACGAGATTCCTTTGATTTCAAAGGATTTTGAAAACTTTAATAATCCAATAGAGTGGGTTTTCTCACGCTGGTTTTCCAGATTGACTCGGGTGTTATTTCACTTTAATGCTCGTGTCAAACCGAATATTATAGAATACATGATATGATACTGTGGAGTTCATGAGACGAGTTGGATGGCGAGACGCATCACACATACTTGATATCTATTCCGCTGTGCAGTATAAGCAGCATGGTCAGCTTTTGTGAGGACAAGTTAATATAACTGTCCAGTATTTTGCTATTGATTATGTTGTATTCTGCTGATGTGATGTATTAAACGGATATAGTTCTTTTTGTATAAAGGTCAGTCATTTAGCTATTATATATTTTTCCACTGCGATTGTGAGATTATGATGTTATTTTCTATTTCTTCTTCTATCCTAATAATTTGCATTCCGTCACTTTGAATTGATATGATGGAGAATATTGTCGGCTCAAAGGGGTACGGGTTTGCGGGCTGTTACGAGAATGGCCTCTTTCCTATTTTACAACCCCTCTACTTCATTTTAGCTCTTATTTTAATTCATTGTTAAATGGCACAGCTACCCCTTCATAAAAAATCAAATCTCAATTCCCTAATTAATACATTATTTTATTTAATTTAGACAACTAAATATGCTAAATAATGTTACCAAAAAAATGAGGTGTTACACTTAATTACCTCGACGGTCATCATGACCCAATATTCATCAAGTGCAGGACTATGCTTTGTTCACGTTCCTGCAAGTGCCCTAGTGGTAATGGACCATTGGCCTAAGTGGCGCAAAGGTAGGGGATCTCAGCAATATACATCAAAAGTTATGCCACAGATTCAGGAAGCGATCTTGCAATCAGCCCACTAGGATGATACTAGCCAATCTGGTTTAGTTTCTGATGTGTAATAGGAGTACACATAGTAAATGCACTCTTATGGCTCTTAACCAACTCACTCTCAGTGAGCATCTCATTAAATATAATACCACGTATACTCGACCCTATTAGAGTGACATCGACTTATAGAAAATAATCCAACAAATATTAGCTCAGGTGTCTCATACCATGGTATTACTCACTTATTCACTCAATGCTCGTAATTGCACTCAAACATAACCAAATTATTCTATATAACAAGTCCAAAGAATAACCGGAGAAATATTATAGAAAGTCACATACAAGACTATATTATAACTCCATTTATTCAAATTCTTTATCATACGGCAATATAAATCAATTAAAACGTACAATTCTATTATTTATTAATTCGAATGGGATTTAAAAATACATTTTTCCAAAATCTTCAAAATAATTTCAAATATAATATTTCACTTGAAAGTAAATCAATTTATAAAATTTCCATCCTTCCTCAAAAATCAATGTACGTTTCAAAAATATATATTAACAAACCTCTAATTTAATTATAAGGAAATCTATAAATAAAAATTCAATTCCGAATCTCCAAAATTACACTTTCCTTAATAGCTTAACTAAAATTCACACACACACACACATATATTCCTAAAGGCTTTTTAAACGATTTCCTTTGTTTTATTCAAAATAATGATAATCGAATCCTAAGCATATACTTCTAAATTTATTCTTAATAATTTAGAATAAGTGTTTAATTAATAGATTCCATTTGATAATTAGATAACATTCAATATACTATAACAAACAAAATATTATCTACAAACGTCCAAATTTATTAAATTCAAATAGAAAAAAATCACATTAAAAATATAAATTTTTAAATACCATTTTATAAAAAGTCATTAGAATATTTTATAATTAACGATAAATGAATAAAATATAAATATTTGTAAATTCACTTATTTGATAAAATCCTAAAATACATCATTTTCAAATAATTCCTGCACTACTTTCTTTGAACTATTCCGCTTTTATAGTTTTTCAAAACTCCTTCCACTTTCAAAATTTCCATTGCGTACAATATTTTCAATAATATATAAGAATATCATTCCAAAATCAATAAATATGTTTAAAACATTTTATAACATTCTAAGCTTCCAATTTTAATTTATTATTCCCTTCTAAACAATTTCAAATATGGTTGCGACTATTTATAAGCATTTGACAAATTATAATGGTATGCACAACAATCGACTAATTTTTTTTTATCACGATTTCAATCAATGACAATCATCTAAATTTCATCCCAATCAACCCATATCAAATTATCACTTTCAAACAACCATGAAAATTAAAAGCACGAAAAAGGAATACTACACTAGAATATAGGTGTGAGTAAATGGATTTACTCGCTAAAGTTCCAAGCAAAATCTGATTAATGTTCACTGCTTCTACCATAAGTTGCTCATCACCTACTGTTCCTTTTGGCCCAACTTCCATATCATCTCCTTCCTCGAAATTTCCTCTAAACACACGTAGCCAGCATCTCGCCATCATCAGCAATACCCTCGACACCATGCAACAACCTACTCCTACATGTCCTCATCTTAACCGCATTTCCCTCCTCCGTCTAACATCGTCGACCAAGCATACTTCTCCTTCGTGTGCATGAGCAATCCTGACGCCGCCTTAAGCTAGTTCTTTTTTTATGTCTTGACTTTATGGGTTAGGAAAAGAGGGCATAGTAGGGAAATATGGGTTCGGGTCTATGTTTAGATGGTATTGGGCTTGAAGGGTGAGATGTAGGAAGCTTCTAAAAGAAGGAAGAAAGGGAATTTTAATAAGCTTGAGCCGAAAGAAATTTGGACTCTTTACATCTGAATTCAACCTAGTTTTAATTTTTCATTTCATATTTTCTCTTCTCACAACTCCTTTAAATTTATTTGTAAATAAATTTCAATTCTATTTAAATAAATTTACCCTTCGTTATACGGAATATATTTCGATAGCCGTCCAATTTCATTGATCCCAATATTTTTTATTTATGTTTTCATTAGTTTAATCATATAAATATAATTTAGACTTGAAAGATATTTTCTATTCAATACATTTTATTTAATTTAATAAATTATTCAAAAAAGAATATATTAATCTAATTCAATTTATTAAATCAGATTCTTTTACTAAATATAATTTAATTAACTAGAAATCTATTTTTGAAATATTAATTATCAAATATCTAATTTAAAATTTTATTTAATTAAATTTATTTATTTATACGGAGTAGATAGCAGCGTTGTTACATTCCACTAGCACTGTGGGCTTATAAAACGACCCGTAAGTTCACATCTGAGCATACTCCATTCGCTTTGCCCTAAAGAGCTGATGCCATGATTATAATAGAACTGGAAATCCCTTACCATCAAAGAAAATACTATGATCCCTAGATGAACGAGGAACTCTTACTTGAATCCCTCGACTTGGTCGATGAAAAACAGAAAGAGGCTGAATTAAGATTAGCTGCTCCTCAAAAAAGAGTAGCACGGCATTTCAATGCTGATGTAAGGAACTGTACTTTAAAGTAGCGGACCTTGTTCTAAAAGGAATCCTTCCTACTATGAGGGCACTTGGTCCTAATTGGGAAGCTCCTTATGTCATTGAGTAGAATCTTAAAGATGGAACTTGCAAGCTATCGACTGTTTATAAGATCATAATTTCATGAGTGTGGAATGGTGTGCGATGCTATTTCACTAAGATTTATTTATTTTTTGTAAAATAATCCCTTTAGTGAACTGGGGCTAATATATTAAGGCAGAACTTACCGTTTTCCTTGTTAATAAATAAAGTTGGCTTTTCAAACCAATGGAATCATGTTCTTGTAACCTAATCTTTGTGTTGCGAGACTAGCAGGTTAATCAGGTCCTCGAAGATAGGTACCAACTATCTCCTTTGACCCATGATCAGGTCCGGTAAGTATAATCACACTAGAGTCAATTAAACGATTTTCCCTTATCCCTATAATCTTTGACTAATGCATAGATATTGGCAAAGTCAACGAGGGATGCCTCGAGTTAGGCAACTGAAACACGGGTTTTGGGAGATAGGAACTAGTGCATAATCAAAGTTTCCATGACTACATTTAAGGCTCAGTAAGACATGCCCGACTAAGGATAAATGATGAGTGTTAGCGAGCACTTTAGGTTAATGCTCGGAGATAGCGAGGTTGGAAATCGATGCTCAGAGATAAGCATCTGAAATATTGATCCTTGAAGGTAGGGATTGGTGAATAATTAAACTATTTGTAATTATGACCACACTTACGGCTCGATAAGCCAGCTTGACCGATGATAAGTAATGCAGGTAAATGAATGTATTTGACCAATACCAGGGTTAGACCAGATTGAAGTTCAGTGTCCAATGATTGCCTCTCAGAATGTTGTTTCCCATAAATAGAAAATGATATAAAGCTGAATGCTTTAGTGACTACTACTTTGTTAATGGTCGGATGTAACACGACCGAAGATAAACTGGTTTAGCCATGGAGATGGCCAAACAAAAAAAGTTTACTTTAATAGAAAATGAAGTACTTTGGTAACAATAAACAAAACCAAATAACAAAATATTACTAAGCAATTGCAGAGATTTATTTATATGTACAGAGGTACAGTAAATAATGACACTGCATAGATACAAACATGTATGATATAAATATAACTAAATTACAACTAAATATATTATATATGCAAGCAGGTATATATGTAAGTGAGTAGAAATTACAGAACTGTAAATATGACAAAGATTGTATAGTAAAACAGTCTTTTCCCGACACTGCCATTTTATACAAAATTCATGGGGCTACTCCTATACAATATCGGTCTATATGCAAAAGAAAAACATAATACATCAAAAGACAAAAAGAAACAGTCTTCCCAAAAGCTCGGCCAGTCACCTATTTCTTCTTCCCTTGCTTGCTGCTCTTAATTGTAAGATTCGCCAAATGCTTCCTTGAACCCTTGCATTCCAGGATCTCCTCTAGCATTGGAGTTCTTCCATCATGAGATAAGGTTCTTCTTCAGTAGTCCAGCTGGCAGGTCTTCAGGCTTGTCGAAAGCGAGAACAGTAGATTTTGAAGCATCGCCCAAGCAATGAATTTTATATGTTCTGATTTTCAATGGGGTAAGCTTGGAAGTAGGGCTCGACTTTCCAGAGCCATTGGCAGATTTTTCAGTTGATGACTCTGATTTGATCTTAATATTCTCATAGTCGAGTTTCAGCCTCTTTGCCATAGTGATGTGATCAGCTGGGTCTTTTTCGCTTATGATTATGATCTCTTCCATATAGGACCGATTAATATCCTCTAACCATTCCAATACCTCTATTTTTTGAGAGTCAAGTCCAGGTTTGGAGCTAGAAGGAGAAGCTAGGACAATCATATCTATGATGATGGATGTAAGGTGGTAGAATAGCACTTGGACCTAGACCTTGAGTAGTTAATGGCAATGAAGGCAGGGACGAGTGACCTTTAACTTGACAGACAGAATAGTATAATTTAGCAACGTCCTTTAGCGAGAGATGAAGTTTCTCAAAGAATGGAAAGAAGAAAGAAATTCCATTACTAAGTGGAGTTTTCCTGGATGTGGACTTAATGATTTCACTCTCCTTGGTAGAAGATTTAGATGGTTGGATAAATAGAGGAGGGAAATAAGGAGCATCGACGTTTGACACGGCTGAGTTAGGAGTCTCGGTGACAACTGCCTAAAAGGTAGCCATAGTAGAGTTTGTTATCTCTATTGCAGGCTCTATTAATGTAGGAGTGGATTATTCTGCTTGACCTAATGCATTGGAGTTCGCAGGAGCCTCAATAATGAATTACTGTCTCAATGCGGCTAGAATAGCTATACCTCTTTCCAGATCCATAATTTCTTCCTCATCCAAGAAGAGAAACTTTGGTGTTTTCCCAGTTATGCCTTCTTCAGCCACAACAGCTCTATAGAGTATCTCTTCTTAGGCATCAGCTACCGTGATAGCATAGATATCTCCCAACCACTTCATATTTTTGTTTTCAATTATATTGGCGAAGAATCGCTGAGGAATGACATTCATTTCTTCACTATCCTAAGTAATTTCTAAGATTGATTAATACAAGGAGTCTAACATAGATAAAACCTCCAACTAACTCCATAATAAAAGATTGTATAATATACAATGTGATACATACGAGAATGACTATAAATACCTAAGCCTCCAAGCATCATGTCGCCATCTCCACGTATCTTTCCAGACCAACCCACTTGCTACTTTGTCCTCCTATATTGGATATAAAAGGGAAAAAGGAGAAGGGGGCCAGATCAGGGTTGTCAATTTTAAGCACGACCCGAACCACAACCCGAAGATTACACGAAAATTAGCAGGTTAACCGACCTGTTTAAGTGGGTGGTTCATTTTAGGTCAATTTGAATTTGACCCGCTTATAAATGGGTGGGTTTATAGTTGACCCATGAACCCGAATTTGATCTGTTTATAACCCATTTATACTTTAATGGGTTGACCCGACCCGATTATAACCCAATCCGACCCATGAACCCGAATTTGACCCGTTTATAACCCGTTTACGACCCGTTTATACGTTATATAGGTTGACCCAACCCGTTTACGACCCGACCTGACCCATTTATAATCGAGATACCGTATCGGGTTGGGTCAACCCATTTATAATCCGTTTGGGTTCGGGTTGAGCTATTTCTGACCTGTTTAATAAATGGGTTAACCCTACCCATTTAAAATCAACACAAACCCGACTAGACCCAACCTGAACCTAACCCGACCCATTGATAGCCCTAGGTTAGACAATGTCTGGTGGGTGAATTATATCGCTAGTAGTATGGTGTCAACAACAACTAATGGAAGTTCAATTATATCCACACCTAGGTGTCCATTAATGCGTATAATATACATCAGCAGCTGGTTGTTTCACATTATAGGTTAACTATCCTGAATGTACAATTATTGTTTATGAAAGTTCCACTGCCATGTGAAGCAAACTAAAAATGAGTAATCCTTGAGAACATCTCTAATGTATATTCCTAATGATAGGCTATCCAACTACTTATCAGGTTAATATCCTTAGTAGTAGTTTCGCATGGGTTACATCTATCTGAATATACATCCAATATTTAGCCCACTCATCGAATCATTATCCAATGATACATGCCATCTGTGCACTGGCACTCCTATCCAAATATACATCCAATGCCTAAGCCATTCATTGAATCACTGTTCAACGATACTTGCCATATCTGCATTCACGCTGGTCTACTTCCTAAGTTTAATATCATTATACAAATATTAAACAAGGGTTGATCTATCCCTTACCTAGGATTAACTGATCCTTTTCTAATGAACATCTTCATCCACTCTTTCCAGCTTTCACCAATTGGTGACTAGGAACGAATATAAACGATAAAAACTTCTAATTGCAATATAATCGCACACCACATTGAGTGTCATGTTACAACTTCATGAAGCGAGACCCAAGGACTTTACCAAAGGAGGCACATTTCTAACTTGTTGACCGACTCCATTCTACTGCTCACACTCTCAAGAAATAAAGAAGTGGAACAAGTTTCCCTAATCATTCCTATTTGACCTGCTCCATGCCCAAGTTCAATCTAGGCCCACTGTAGCAACTCGGACGTTTGGATTTTCTATTTAGAAGTCCGACCATACATTATTTAAAATTTTTATCTCCTGGTATTCAGATCTTGTTCGTAGACATCTGAATATGGTTTTGGACGTTTGGTTAGAGAACTTAAATGTCTAAATCAGGTATATTTTGAATTGTTTTTTTTCTATTTTCAAAAGTATACAAATTTAGACATTTATAATTGAATTCAAACATCTGGTCAAACAATTCAGACGTTTAAACATGGTCTTTTCGAAATTTTAAATTTATTTTATTCGTTTATTTTGTTTACCTTCTCAATTGATTCGTGTATGGGTTTTAGGGTTTGGCTTCACAGTGTCCTTGATATTGTTTCTTTTGTTTTATACCCAACTTTAAGTGATTTACATAATTTTTAGTCAATTATCTATGCATACTTCCAAGAGTTAAATAAATACTCACATCAATTATTTCATGTATTTCAATACAAAACGAATCGAACCTAAATAATATCCAACATATATTTTTATTTATATATAAAAAATCAATTCCCTTTCATTATTTTGTCAAGTTGATAAAAGTTAGGGTAGTTTCAATACAAATCATTCTTTATTTATCAAAATCCATCAATATATGTTATACAATTTCGATCCATAAGATTAGAGATAGTTTACTTATCATTTATCAATTCCATAATTAGATCTATCATTTCCTAAGGTTTTCCAAATCATTTCAATTCAAAAATGTAGAAGAAACTGATAGATTCAAAATAAAAATCATATTTGTATTGCTAAGAACGTATATAATTGAAAACCAATTACTTATTTCCAACATATGCATTTCATAGATAGAATCCACCCACCTTGTTTGTAGAAACCTATCTCTCGACTTGAATCTACTGCTCTCTCTGGTTGATGATTTATAGCTTTCTCCTCTTTTTCTTCTAGTTTGATTTCTTCTCTTGTTTTATTTTATTTTTGTTTGTACATTCTTGAAGGTAGAAAATATGTTGTTTTTATTTTTGAGAAGTATTTGAGAAAGAGTACATACGTATAGAGTGGCGGCTAGGGTTTGGAGCAAGCTTGTATGAGGGGTTAGGTGTTAATTCATAGTTATATTTTAGGGTTTACTAAGTTAGGCCTAAAATCCATATTTACAGAAATGCCGCTAGTCATATTTTCTGGCATTTTCAACCTATTTCATCAAATTTAATAAGTTATATATGTTTATTAATTATAACTAACATTCCGAACAATGAAAAAGGGTTCATGACCTAATTTAATGTTTGTGAAAATCTGTGTTTTTACCCTTTAATGTAAAATTATAATTTTGCCCTTATTAATATTTTATTTAGTTTATTAAAATTTCTTGGGTGTTACAATCATCACCCTCAAAAAAAAATTCATCTCTTAAATCTTTAGAACAGAAAACTACAACCTACATATAAGAAAACCAATATCTACAATCATGTATTCAACCATCAGTCACTTGCAATCTTTGTCCTTAATTTCAATTTCTAGTGTAACACGTACATGTAAGTATGGAATGCATATGAACATATAGTTGATATAAAATTAGGCGGTCCCCTAAATTAGTTAACCGCCTATAATGCAGGTACTTATGTCATGTATCCAAAATTTATGCAATGCCATATATACTTATAATTCTACATGGATATGCAACCATTAAATACATATGAAAAATTCAATAAACATATGCATATAAATGATAAAATAAATTGAGTAAAATGGCATGTGTTGTAAGCTACCTAAATATATCAATCCATACGTATAATGCTAACCTATAAAATTCATCCATTAGCAATCATCATTCAAAACATGTCCTAGCATTATGTTCCAACAATACCTAACATCCAAGCATTCCTACCTACGGGATATTCTAAGCTAAATACTATGTGTACCAATAATTATACTAATTTAAATGGAAATGTACCAAAACTGAGTTCAGGATAGGTAGCTCGGATCTTCTCCTCGGGCTCCCACATACTCTCAAATGGATCTTTCTCCTATTGGACTCTAACCAGTTTAAGGACTTTATTGCGGAGTCTCTTTGTCCCATGCTTAATAATGTGAGTATGTGCATGACGAACAAGAGAATATTCTTCCACTTCTACCTCCTCTAATTGACCCGGGTCAACCACCATAGCTGAATCATGTAGGCACTTTTGCAAGTATGACAGGTGGAAGACATTATGAATCCCTACTCTCTTTTCAGGAAGCTCCACTCTATAAGCTAACTTCCCTTCTCTCTATAGGATCGAAAAAGGCCCTACAAACCTTAACGCTAGCTTTTCCGAACTACCAAACCTCATCATGGGTATATGTGGCGATACCTTCACAAAGAACATGTCGCCATCTATGAACTCCAACTCTATGCATCTCCTATCAACAAAGACCTATCTTGTGCAGTCTTCATCCTTGTTTGGATCAATTCTACCTTCTTAGAAGTCTCCCTTATCATCTCTGGGCCATGAATGATTCTATTCGTAGTATCCTACCAACAAGATGGTAACCTACAAGGTCTCTCATACGATGCCTCAAACCGTGCCATTTCATTACTTCCCGATAGTTATTATTGTAAGCAAACTCTACTAATAGTACGCGATCCTCGCAAGAACCACCAAAGTCCAAGATATACAATCGTGAAAGTCCTCTAATACTCAATTCACCCTCTCATTCTTCCCGTCCATCTGTGGATGATAAGTAGTACTCAAATTCAACTCATTGCCGAAGGCCCTCTAAAGACTCCTCCAAAATTCAGTAGTGTAAAGCGGATCTCGGTCATTGACAATGCTAGAAGGAACCTCATGCAATGGAAATACCTCTCTCAAATATAAAGTCACCAAAGATGCAGCTAACCTTTAACAAATGACTGGAATAAAACGAGTGCATTTGGTCAGTCGACCGACTATGACCCGAATACACTCATTCCCTCTTCTACTCTTAGGTAGCCCATCAACAAAGTCTATAAAGATACTTTCCCACTTCCATCGTAGAATATCTAGAGGCTGTAATAACTTACCAGGCTTCTTCTTCTCCGCCTTTACCCTTTAGAAATTCATGCACTTGGAAACATACTCTGCTACATACCTCTTCATACCAGGCAAATAAAAGACTCACTTCGTATTATATACATTTTGCCGCCAACGTGATGAATAGTCATTCTAAAATGGTGGGGCTTTGTTAGTACCATATCGATCAGCTCTATAATAAGACACACAACCTACCATCTCTTCCCAATCACCCTTTGTATTAATGTAATAATGGTCCAAATGACTCGAATGCTCTCCTCTGTTCAGCTTCTCAAAAATATCCATTAACTTTTGTCTAGCTTATGAAGAGAATTAATATGGTACATAAATGAAGGTTGAACATCTAAATCTTCCAACAATCCTTATGCAATATCCGATGAAGATCAAAAACAAAATGTAGAAATGAAATCTAAGTGCTTCCATTCCAAGAACGTAAGAATCAACATTGCATGCTTTCTACTCAAGGCATCAACTACAACATTAGTTTTGCCTGGAGTTTATGAAATACTGAGATCATAAGACACCAAGAACTCTATCCATCTCTATTGTTTCAAATTTATATTTTTCGAAGAATAAATACTTTAAAGATTTATGATCCATAAATAGCTCAAATCACTTGCTTAAAAGATAATGCCTCCATAGATTGAGAGCAAAGACAATAACCGCCAACACAAGATTATAGGTTGTATAGTTTCTTTCTTGAACCTTATTGATTCGCATAACAGACAACTCTACCTTCCTACATCAACTCAACTCCCAAACCTCTTCCATAAGCACCAATATATATTGTGAATGCTCTTGAACCTTTAGGGAGTACGAAACCAAGTGCATTATTCAACAACTCCTTCAGTATAATGAAGCATCCTCACATTCGACGTCACATAAGAAAACTAAATTATTCTTGGTAGGATATGTCAATGACGCGGAAATCTTAGCAAAGTCCTCAATGAACTTTTTATAGTAGCCCACCAAACTAAGAAAACTTCTCACTTCTATAGCACTCTTTGGTACATGCCAATCATGTACTACTTTAACTTCATTGAGATCGATCGTTAGTCGTTGCTCAGAGGTAACATGTCCTTAAAAAGGAACCTCCATGCGCTAAAATGACATTTGGAGAATTTCGCATTTAACTTTTTCCCACGAGTATTATTGAGCATTTCCCCTAAATGTAACTTGTTCTCTTCCTTGTTTTTCAAATAGATAAGTACGTCATCAGCAAACACCACCATGAAATTATTAGTAACCCTTTAAAGATGAATAATAAGGTTGACAAAATATGCTGAAGCATTGGTCAGTCCAGATGGTATGACTAAGCACGGTAAAGTCCGTCGGGTGTACAAAAAGTAGTATTTTGATTACTATCCTCAGCTACACGCAATTGATGGAACCTGATAGCCAAGTCAAACTAAGGGAATACATTTTCTTCGACTAACTGATCCAAGAGATCTTCTATATGTGGCAGTGGATAATGATTCTTCTTTATCGGTTTATTTAGCTCACGATACTCGACATAAAGCCTTAAGGAGCCATCCGCTTTAGTAGCAATGATAACTACTGCTCCACACTTTGAAATACTTCTTCGAATAAAGGCCTTCCCCAACAATTCATTTAATTTCTTATTCAGCCCGTGTCTTTCTTTAAAAGACATATGCCAAAGGGTAGGGAAATGGCCTAGCATTCTCTTCAAGATAAATTTGAAATTTGATCTCCTGATGGGGTAGAGGACTAAAAACCTTGAAAAATACATCTACGTAGTGACGAATTACCGGCACTGAAGCTAAATCATCATGTGATAGGTCTTGGGGATATAGATAACTGAACATAAATGAATTCTTGGTATATGTCCTCTACAAGTACTTAAACGAACTTTTGACTATCACAATCTAATATTACTCCACACATAGTCGTCCATGCATAAAATTCAGAAATTCCCAGAACAAAGCATAGCAATCAAATTCGACACCCAAACTATAAAACTTAAAACCCTTACAAATAATAGACAAATGAGTCGATCCTCCCCATTGGATTCAATACTACCAAAGGGTCTATAACTATATAAGTCTTTAGGTGTAATTCATCTACTAGTCTACTAGAAATAAAAGAGTGTGATGCTTCTGTTCCAGATAAAGTGTGAACAGATCAATTAGAAAGAGTTAATACACCTTCGATGGTCACTTTCTTCCCTGTCTACATAAGTGGAGCTGCACTCAAGCTACAAATAGAATTCAGGTCATATGCTTGAGCCACCTTGGTAGAGGTCTTAAAGAAGGTTGGATGCTGCCTCTTCAAGTAACCAAGCTAATTTTAGTTATCACATTTGACCTTTACTAGGTTCATCTTGCAGTTCCTAGCCAAATGCCCTCTAAATTCGCACTTCCTCCACGTAAATCTTGCTTCTTTTTTTCCCTTAACCTCCTGTCCCACTTTTGCGCTGGTTTTGCTGAATTGTCTTTCCTTCTACTTCTTTGGGTTCCTCCTTCTCTATAGAATTTAGTAACTGCATCTTAACCAAGATTTCAAAAGTGGCTCCAATGGTTACATGACTCTAAGAAATCCCCCTCAAAGATGGATTCAATCCATTTGCAAACTTCATCACCTTCTTTATTAGTGTGTTGATAAGATCTAAGCCATACTTTGTAGCCGATTAAATTCATTAACATGCTATGTAAACACTTCGATCTCCTTGCTTCAAATGAATAAACTTCTTCTCTAGCTTCACTACCCATTCGGCCTTAAAAATAAAATTAGTTTCAAAACGCTTCTTAAAATCAGTCCAAGCAATACCAGTCTCATCTATCTCAAAAACAATAATCTCTACCAGTGTATGGCCTCTCCTTGCAAATGCTACGAAGCTAACTGTCTCTTTACTGCATCCTCCACACCCATCATAGCAAATATCCTATAATGATTCATCAACCATGCCTATTCTCCACAAATGACTCAATCCCATAATATTTCTTTCTGCTCAAAAATATGGAAATTCTTATATAGATTAGGAAGTCCAAAGCAGGTTGACGAGTTGGGGCTGGAACCTGCACTTGCACTGCGAGTCTTTTATGGGGATTGAGTTTAGTCTAGCCACTTGCCTTAAGATACCAACTGAACTAAATAGGACTGTTCACTTTTGGAACCTCAATTACCTCACCAACATTATTTGTAGTTTGATTGCTCATTTTTAGCTATCTGTAAATAGGAATTATTAGCAACTTTCCTCATATAGTATTAAACATAACTAAATTGATAAGTTCACATTATACTTATTATATAAATAATTGTTATGAAAATATGCAGGTACGCTCTGTTAGTATGCTTCTAATCTCTAATGAATCCAAAACCTAAGCTTTGATACCAAATGCAACAACCCGCACCGCCGGACTTATCGATCCAAGGCCTAAAACAACGTTTGAAATCGTATTGTGCCAAGAAGTATGAATTTTTAAAAAGTTTACATGATACAAAGACAAATATAAATTTAGAACATTCTATACTTTCAGATCTCATAGCGGAAGTAAATAAAATATAAGTGCTGAGATAATCCGAATCAAATAACAATCTTAACAAAATGTAATCCATATAGTAATGCCTCAAAATGACCAATACAAGGAGTCTGACATAGATAAAACCTCCAAATAACTACATATTAAAAGGCTGTATAATATATAATGTGATACATAAGAGAATGACTATAAATAGCTGAGCCTCCCAACATCATATTGCCATCTCCATGTACTTTTCCATACCAACTCACTTGCTACTCTATCCTTCGGTAACGGGTGTAAAGGAGAAAAAGAGGAGGGGGTTAGACAAGGTCTAGTGAGTGAATTATTTAACTAATTGTATGGTGTCAACAAGTAATTAAAATCCTATTATATCCTACACTTGTGGTGTCCCTTAGTGCGTATTATTTATATAAAGAGCTTGTTATTTCAGATTATTGGTTAACTATCCTAAATATACAGTTATGATTTATGAAATTTCTACTGTCAGGTGGAGCATATTGAATAATCGCTGAAAACATTAATAGTATATAGTCTCAATGATAGACTGCCTAACTACTTATCAGGTTAATATCCTTAGTGGTGTCTTGGGTTACATCTATCTAAATATACATCCAATACTCAGCTCACTTATTTAATCATTGTTCAATGATACTTGCCGTCCATGTATTGGCACTCCTAATCGAATGTACATCCAATGCCTGACCCATTCATCGTATCACTATTCGACGACTTGCCATCTCTGCATTGGTGGTACGCTTCTAAATTCTATATTGCTACGCAAGTAGCAATCGAGGGTTGATCTATCCCTCATCTAGCATTAGTGTCACTAATCCTTTTTCGATGATCGTCTTCATTCACTCCTTCCGGCTTCACCGATTGGTGACTAGGACTAGCTACAAATGTTAAGAACTTCTAATTATGACATAATCGCATTCCTTGCTGAATGCCACGTTTCAACTTCATGAAGCGAAAGCCTAGCACTTCACTAAAGGCAGTATGTTTCCATCTTGCTGCCTAATTCCATTCTGTTATGTGCACTATCGAGAAATAAAGAAGTGCAAACAATTTTCCATGATCCTCCCTACTGACCTGCTCTAGGTCCAGGTTTCGTCTGGGCCTACTGTAGTAACATAGATGTTTGACACCTTATTATTTAAACAAAAATCTCCAAGCATTTAGATGTTTAGATCTTCTTCTTAAAAGTCTAACTATGATTCCTGATGTCTGGTTATAGAGCTTAAACATCTAAATCGAATCTATTTTGAGCTGGTATCTTTCTACTTTGAAAAGTCTACAAATTCAGATGTTTACGATTGAATTTAGATGTCTAGTTAAATAATTCAAACATCTGAATGTGGGTTTTCCAAATTTTTAAGATTTCTTTTGGTCGTTTATTTTTCTTATCTTCTCCGTGGGTTCCTGCATGGGTTTCGGGGTTTAGCTTCACGGTCTTTGATATAGTTTCTTTTTTTGTACCCAACTTTAAGTGATTTATTCTAACATTTGTACATAGTTTTTTAGTCCATGTTCTATGTATACTTCCAAGAGCTATATACATATATTCAAACCAATCAATCAGTGTATATTAATATAAATTGAATTAGATCTAAATAAATTCCAGTGAATATGTTTTATTCATATAAAAGGAATCAATTCAATTCATCATATTATAAGTGTATAAAAGTTAGGGTAGTTTCAATCCAAATCATTCTTTATTTATCAAAATCAATTAAAGTATGTTATAAAATTTAGGTCTATAAGATTACATTACAAGAATATCCACTTTTAGTAACACTTATCGCTAGTGTTTGTAAGATAAGCGCTGCTATAAATATTTGGTTTTATTTTTTTATTGCGCCGAATATTAGGAGAAAAATTTTGTTCCCTCACCCAAAAATTTCGTGAAAGTTTCTAAAGTACACTGAGACTCAATTTTTAGAACTCCTTATTTCCACTTCACGGCATTCTCACCCAGAAGCCCAAAATCGCCAACCTCGACCTCTTGCTCCTCCACCTTCAAACGAAAATCCAAAAACCATATCGTCGGTAAAGCTGAAGAGGCAATCGCTTTGGGCCACACAAATTATATAAGACCAACGCATATAAAACATCAGAATACGCAGCCCAAAGAGAAAAAAATGGTGGTCGAATCCAAATCGCTGCTAAGGATGAGGCAAAGATGGCACACGATGCGGCTGATGACTCAAGACTTCGACCGGTGGAAAGCCCACGCACTGCGCCCGATGATGTCACAAAAGAGATTCCCATGGTTGCTTAGTTGTGATCTAGTACTTGCATTAGTGTCTTAGCTACATCACGTCGCACATACCACCTATGCCCCCATTGCTGCCATCGGCAAGCACAAAACTACAAATTCATGCTCGACATTGAATTTGTTCAAATCTTTTTTTGGGTTAGCTTCATTTAATTGTTAAGTGTGATAATTTGAGTGCAATTACCAATGAATTGAATGGCTAAATGTTTGGAAAAAACCCAAATTTCTTTGATGTTGTATGTTTCATTTAATTTCTTACTGCATAAATGTTTGATTCATGTTGTTTTGTAATGAATTAGAAACAACTCACAAGCTCAGAAGGGAAAAATGAAAGGAATGAAATTGGCGAGGGAATTATATTTCGCATTATATATTCTTACTAGATCGTAAGGAGAATTTATGCTTGATAGTTAAATATTTTTTCATTATGATTAACTTGGATAACATTTAAAAATGAGGATACCGTTGAAAAATAATCCATCTCTATTCGACACCAGATCATATGTAGCAATATTGGAATTAAATGGAAGATGGTTCTAAAGGATGAGTGGAGATGTCACAGTTTAGACCTCTTATTCTAAATAAGTATAACTATATTGTTAACAAGTATGGACGGTGTAGGAAAACTGATATCAACATAACACATTGTCAAAAGTTGATATCAATTACCGTATTAATTTTCTACTTTCCTTATCAAATTTTTACATTCAACTTTATATTAAAGGTTGGACTCAAAAGAACCAGGATCAGTGTTGTAGCCTTCTTAGGCAGCCAAGTTTAGTTCCAAGACAACCAACTCACTGAGTTAGCTTACAGACTAACATACTCAAGTCATCTCCCTTCATCTGGATTATAAAACAAGGCAGTGAAATTCTATCAAAAACAAACACAACCAATAACATAAAAGGCCTCATAATCAGAGGATCGGGCACTACAAGTGGCAATGCTAAACCACATGGTAATCGAAGGTTCTTGATCCACTGTGACAGGAACTCAGTTCTAGGAACAGTGACATCTGGCAAATCGATGCTGACATGGCTAGTGTAAGGAAACCTGCCTTTTAACAAGAAGCATGGCGAATAATATCATTAGCCGTACCGATAACCACTTCAGCCTAGAAATCTTATCATGTGATAACAAAAAAAATCTCAAATTCCAATATACTAGTGTAGTTCGGTACATAGAGTCTAGAAATAGTTCCAATCGTGCATGTATAGTACTATAATGCACCAGTTTATAGATATTTAGATCAAACAAATTTTGAGATGAATTTATGGTCCAAGTTGCATGTATAGTTCCTACTGTGCACGTATTGGACTCTCTATTAGGTTTGTAATTCGATCATATTATCATTACTTATGCGTTGAGCTGGTGAGTTAATGTTATATGTTTTTGTCAGCATGCATAGAAATGCATAGCTCAAATGAAAAAGAAAAACAAATGTGCACTCTATATATTTTATGAGAATTATATATATAACTATTTATTATACTTCAAAGCATTCATGCACTTATTTACACATGGAAACAACTATTCGCTATAGCTCAAATTCTAGTACAACATTCCAAGCTTTTTGGACTAGTTCAAGGCGTTCTTAGAGACATGAATGTATGAATGTATTCATGTGTGTGTACGTGTGTGCACATGTGTGTGCATATGATACCCTCTTTAAATGATTGCTCATTCCTCACTGATACTTATATTGTGTAGAAGAAGTGTACAATTAGGAAAATTAATGTATATGTTTATATGCATGTCTCGGTTTATAGATGTTGAATTCATATCCCATCATTCATTAGAAGTAACCAAAAATATGCAGTTAATGTTATGGTTGTTCAACTTCAACATCTGTAATGAACTTATGATGCTAGCACTTTGAAACATTGCATAAACACCACCAAAGATTTATGCATGTCAAGTTATAGTTTAGTGAAGAGTGAAATTGTTTCCATACCTTGACATTATGGTTGTGCATGCGCATGGATGTGCACTTGCTTGTAATACTTGTTTTCAATAAGTCAATCGCATTATTGATATGTTACAAATTTTTCTTTCTTTCTTGTTTTCTTCTCTATTTATATCTTTATCTCTACTACTAATAATGAAAATTCGTTGAACTAATTTACTCGGTGTCTTTTTGAAATTCCAAAAATGCCCTTGCTTTCCGTTTACATATTTACGCTCAAGCAAAATATCAACGTATATGATAACACAATCAACACGTATACAAACAGCCCGTGTACGAAGCACGGGCCCATACTAGTATTTATAATTGGAAATATTGGTACTTACAAGAAAAGGAAGAGTGAAGAAAGGATATAAGGTGTGCACAAACAGGGTTTGGGTGTGAGTGGAAGCACAATTGAGAGCGTGAAGCAATTCTAAAGGCAGAAATTATCTATGGTATGGCTAAATAAAAGAAGAAATCATACATGTATACATTAAGGATCATTTTATATGGTTGTTGGTGTGCTTTTGTTAAAATATTGGTCACTGGATGTCTAAATATTTGATATCAGATCCAAGCTTTGGCGATGAATATGTAGTATAATCAGACATGATGTGTAATATTTAATTTCTTTAGTATGCTGTGGTTTAATGGTACCAATATTGTTGCTCAGTTTTCAATTATGAAAACTCAATGAAGACACTGTAAATTATTTCCAGCAATGCACAGTACTAAAGGTACATTGTACAATAAGCAAAAACATATAATTGTTACCATACACAAATTTAAGTCTTATAATATATATTTTTTGAAAAGAAAGGTTTTTTTATTAGTAACAAATAAGAACCATACAATATCAGCATTTGCCTCCTTAAAAACCTCATCATCGTAGTAAGGAAAAAGCGACATCTTCTATATCAACATCTCTAGTACAGTAAAAGTTTGTAATACAGAAACACATACAAAGCAAAAACCAAATCAGAAAATAAAAACATAAAAACTTCTGGCCTATATAGGCAATACATAACACACCGCCACAACCAAAATATCAACCTAGACCGACCCAATACATTACTGCAATTCTTATAATAATGTGTGTGTGTATAATTTTATAATAATTGTTACTAGACACATGGAACTATGAATAATTTTATATGCCAATCTTGTGTATTTTAAAAGTTATACCATAAGTCTTTAGTATGTGGGAATACATGATAAAGAGAAGACTATTAACATTCAATTAAACTCAGTGCTGGAAATGCATCCATGATATGGTTGTGCATAACGATATATGTACTGATATGCATATTTAAGTACATATAGCTTCTCTTTATGATATGCACAAGGCAGAACCTGCATCCACTGCATTGACATGTTGCGGTTATGAGTGTGGTTCAGGGAACTATGCATAGGACAGTTTCATGAGTACTTTTATAAGTTTTAATTTAATAGAAGTTGACCAGACTTCTGTTCAGACTTTTTATCCAAATAAAGAAGCAATAGCTTAATTAGTAATTACGTATAAACATAATAAGTAACGCTAATGGTTACTGACATCATCTTTTGAGTCTCTAAATGTTTGTGCAGTCATGAAAAAAAGCAGATATGATGGAAGTGAGATCAAGTTCGATGGAAATGCAGTTGTTTTGGTTACTAAGCAAGGAGAGCCGGTAGGGACTTATGTTTTTAGACCTGGACATGCCATGATATGCTCAATTTTGGTATTCTTTATTTCTTTATAGCTAATTAATTCGTTTTCCTTAACCATTTCATCCTAATAAAATCTTTACTTGATCTTTGATCATATATTTAGTTCATAATTTATTATAATTTGGGAAAATGATAAATGTTCAATATGCCTTTTACCGGTATATTGTATAAACTGCTCTATAATGTTTCCGGATTTTTCATGGATATGTGCTATGGTTGATGAGAGAAATGCATGTTACAGTAGACAACATGCCAAAGACTCGATCTGTTATGACATATGTGATGGACACATCCAATACGCATAATCCACAGTGGAAAATACAGGATCTTCCTTACAAAATAAGGTATATTACTAAGGCTTTTTATAATGCAACAACTTGCTGTTTTAGTTGCTTTAAGCAGCTTATTTTTGTAAGAAAGTTTGCCAGTTGCAAAATAGATTTTGCAGAATAAATAATTAAACAAATTTATACAAATTAATTAACTGTTATTAAAATTTAACTAAGTTAATAAGTTTTATAAAAATTAATAAGTTTACTGTAAAAATTAACCATGTTTTATGAAAATTTAACTAAGTTTTATAAAAATTAAAGTTTAACTAGGGTGTTTGACATACCTTAAATATGTAAAGCACTTTCATAACTGTTTGTTGATTGTTAAAATTGTCTACAGGTAATTAACTTTTTTGGAGTAAAAAATTGCTACATCAAGTTTTGTGGGTAATCAAGTAATAAACATGACTTTAATTGTTATCTATAGAGGCACAAAACGTTCTTTCTTAGCCAATGAATTAAAATACATATGCTAATGCTCTTGCTATTATTAACGTCAATAAGTATGGTCAATAAGGATGCTAATGCTCTTGATAATGTTAATGCCAGTGGTAATGCTCTTGCTATTCTTATATATATTATACTTAATCATGCATGCAATTCATACATTATCAGCACATGTAAATTATCAAAAGTGTATGTAATTCTAATTGTTAACTGTTATACTTGTCTATAGGTAATTAGCATTTTCGAAGTGAAGAACGTTTGCATCAAAAAATTATCAGTAATTAAGCCATAAACAAGACTTTAACTATTATGTATTATAATATTTTGTTCGTACTAGTTGTGTAGACTTGTTTGTAAACGGTCGTGCTATGTGAATTCGCTTGTTTTGTCGAAATACTATTATTGAAATGATTATGGATATTATACTTGATTATGCAATTAACATGTTTTTTCAATTATTTGAATATGATGATTACCGATGTTGGTTTGAAAATGATAATTATGTGATTGATTGTTGGTTTTAATATGACTATTATATATAAGTGATTGTTGAAAATGATACAAGCCATTAACAGTAACATAAAATATTATAAAAACGCTACTAAAAAAAAAAAAAGGATGCAAGTAAATCCGCTACTAGAAAATGTTATTTTGGTTGCATTTTGAAAATGCCGCAAAAAAAACCTTTGTAGGGTTTCAAAAATGCTACAATATGTTTGTTTAGTGTCTACTACAACGCAACTAAAACTTTTAGACTTTTAGTTGCACGTCATGTCACAGCGTTACTAAAATGCTACTAAAAGTTTTGGTAACATTTTTTCAATGCTACGAATGACTTTTCTGGTGTAGTGTTAGAGATAATTTACTTTTAATATAATAATTCAATAATTAGATTTATCATTTTCTAGGGTTTTCCAAATCATTTGAGTTCACAAATTTAGAAGAAATTGATAGATTCGAGAATAAAAATCATATTCGTATTGCTGGCAAGGTATATAATTGAAGTCAATTACTTATTTACGCATTTCGTAGGTAGAATCCACTAATCCTGTTTGTAGAAACCTTTCCCTTGACTTAAATCTACTGTCCTTTCTAGTTGTTGATTCATAGCTTCTACTTAAATTTTCTTCTAATTTGATTTCTTCGCTTATTTTATTTTATGAATTTTTGAAAATAGAAGATATGCTATTTTGTTAGTGAGAAATATTTGAGGAAGGAAAAGAAGATACGTTCGTGCAAAGCGCCGGCTAGGGTTTGGAGTGAGCAAATGTGAGTGTTAGGTATTAAGTTATGAAAATATCGATGGTCATATTTTCTACTATTTTCAAACCATTTTATCAAATTTAACAAGTTTATATGTTTCTTAACTATAAACATGTTCCAGACATAATGAAATATATATCCCATGGCTTAATGCAAAATGTTTATAGAAATTTATATTTTACCCTTCAATGTAAAATTACCCTTTTGACCTTATTAATATTTTAATTAGTTTATTAAAATTTTCGGGGTGTTACATTCGACATCCCTTTGATCGTCGTTATTAGAATCATGAAATGGTGTAGAGGGCTCAACAACAACTCGAGATTTCTTGGATGGGAGTGAAAGTGGAATAAAGTGCTTTTCAAGGTGTAGAAGGCCATATTGGCAAAGCTATCCATTTGTGAACAAAAAGGAAGTGGTATGAAATTTAGTAGCGATAATGTATCAGCATGTGTATTGCTATCTTCTTGATTTAGAAGGTCTGTGAAGAGCATAGAAGAGAAGTTATGCATTTGAATAAGGTAATATGAATGCAGAAAAAGGGTAGTACGAGAGGATTATCCCAAACAACCAGATTTAATAGAAGCCATAAGGACAACGAATGAGGAAGTATTCACTTTTGAAGTAACTGTGCTTATTGTGTGGTGCTTTGATAACCCTACAATTATTATAGGTTTTAACGATCAACAAGGTGGGGGATTGCGCTCTCGTTTTGAAGCTTAGAAGATAGGTTAGCTCCCTGAAGTTCATTGTGAAAAAGATGTACAAAGAATTGAGTAGAGCATACCCATTGGGGTGCACTTGCATCGGAGCTAGCCCAATCTCTTGCAAGAAGAATTTAAGGAACTCACTAAATGGTACAACAACTCCATCTAATCATGTGTATTTATTGCACATAGTGCTGCCCTGAGTTGAATCATGTGCTAGATAATCGATTATTGGCAGTAAAACGTCACTCTCCAGAATTTGGTGAGGGTGGTAGATAGAATGAAATGATTCTACAGTCAGCAGTGATGAAGTTTGATCCAGAGGGTTATCCAACACTCTTAAGGAACGTCTTTCATCTAGTGGAGGTCAGTCTTCAAGCTGTGCTACCGAGTCGACTTGCATTTGAAGTTAGCTTGTTAAAGAATGCCTTGATCCAAATGGATTAGATGTAGAGGCTTGAGCGGTAGAAAAACCAACCTTAGAAGGACTAAAAGGGTCAGAGATGACTTTGAAATGAGGAGGCCATCAAGTCATTTTGAACTAAAAAGCTTAATAGCAACGCGGTCAAATATAGTTTATTTCAAAAAAAATCTTCAGTTAAAGCCCGGTAGCCGCTGTGCATGATCCAAAAAATATCGTCTGTGTTGATTAATTGGATTCTAAACATTGACCGTGGAAGTGTGTATCAAGTGTTCAGAGCACGGTGTATGGAACACTCTATGTAGATAGGTCGCTCGTGGTGGAAAACGACCACTATCGCATCATGGAACTGTGCATCAGACCTTACCCATTATCACAGAGTGAACAATGATGAAACTGTTGTCTGGAGCTACATGGAGCTTTCTTTGTAGGAACACAAGACTATGATGTGCCTTAGGGCATCTCCACTCCATTCAGGGCTGAATATTCAGAACCCTGAATATTCAGCCCTGAATGTGGGTCTAAAATCCAAGGGTCAGGCGCCCATTTAATGGGCGCCTGATGCTAGGCTCCCATTTTATGGGAGCCTGACGCCAGGCTCCCATAAAATAGGAGCCTGATGCCCCTCACAATTGTGGGGCTTGGGCGCCCATTTTATGGGCGCCAGAAGCCTGGTGCCCATAAAATGGGTGCCAGGGTTTGGGCGTCCATTAAATGGGCGTCCAAGCCCAGTTCAGGATCTTGAACCGGATCCTGAACATTCAGCTGAATTCGATACCTTAATTTTATGACTGGAGAATTTTTTTTTTGCATATTCAGCAAATAATCATACCACTTGAGATGCCCTTAGAACATTAACTTGTATAATCCATCTGAATGCTGGAGTGCATTCTATGCGACTGTTCCTCATAAACATCCCACCGAAAGCAAGTCATCAATCCCTACTGGACCACGGCTTGATAAAATTTGTTTTTCCAACTCATCAAATAAAGTCCTGTTGCATATGGTCAAATCACGGTTAGACAAAGAGGGATTAGGGGAAAGCCGTAAACCTATGAATCGAATACTAAGCATTGTTGGGAATTTGAGATTTGAATATTGTCTTGACCTTTTTGGTGTCCTCCCAATGGATGAGCCGAGTTTTTCCAAGGAAAGCACTAAAATCTAATTTGACCAAATGTTCAAGGTAAGTCAGTGGTATGCGGTAGGTGAGCGACGATCCCTTAGGCTTCAATCATGACATAATGACAATGATAACCTCAATATCACCCCACCTCCACAACACCCATGGTGGTTGAATAATTCAAGAGCCCACCTTAGTTCGAAAAAACTAGAATTCGACACTTATGGTGGTGGTAGGAGTTAGGGATAATGGAATTAGGGTCGAATAGATAGAGATGGTGGAGTGTTCGCCTGAGACGGTGATGGTGGTGATCATTGAGGTGATATAGGCGATGACTCGATGACAACGTTGAAGAAGCAACGATAGCAGTCAAAGACTTGAAATCATGAAGGGGAGACAGCCTAGAATTCAGAAATGTAGGTGAGATAAGGAAAAGTGCTTAAGTTGAATTATTTATATGGGTGCAAATGGCTGTTCAAAAATTATAATGATACTGAATTGTTTTGATTGGTGCTGACATGTTCAACTAAGAAATTGGAAAAGGAAAGGGAAAACATACTTGATCAAGATGTGATACGATCTCTAAGATTATGAGCATTCCCACTTGGTTGTAAGAAAAGGGATGGTATGCTAACTATTTAAAGTGATGAATGAATATCTTCAGAACAGATACGATGCTTCAATATTGGCTACCCGAAGACCTTTGGGGAAACTAATATAATATTGGTTGTCTTGATCTAGAGCATGCTTAGTTTCACGAAAACATACTTTGGAGGGCATGTGTTATCTAACGTTTGAACCAAGCATCTTTTAAATGAATCCGGACATCGAAACGAAGACGAGATGGATCGAGTGCTTAGGGGAATGCTTGAAATGGCTAGAAGAATCATCTTAATTTTTTTTGAATCAAGCTAAGACTCAAAAGGATTTTATGTTTTCCATAAGAGCATACCCTAGAAATAGACTATTTTGATGACCGGGTAAGGGCCATAAGTTTGGGAGGTTTTCCACAAATGCTGTACTTAATTAGAGTAACCTTCTTCTAAGTTTAAGCACCATTTCTTGGACATCCATCTACTTTGACATTATTTGATGTTGTTTAATTTTTTTATACAAACACAATGCGGGCTCTGATACCATTATCAGATCAGGTGCACTGATGACAGGGTCAAAGGGCGAGTTTCATAAAAATCCTTTTATTTATCTACATAATACCATTATTTTATGTATGTGTAGATAAATATTTATTTATACCGAATCAAACCTAGTACTTTGATTAATAAAAGAGGTTTGTAATATGTTGATTCAATTTTATAGATTAAGATATCCATTTGTTATTAATGTTTAAAATATGTTTAATAACAACTTAATTTATGTTTAATATTTAATCACATTCAAATTTACAATACGTATACCACATATTATATATATATATATATATATATGCACACATGTATGTATGTATGTATTTACGTATGCATACACAAATACGCATGTAGACATAAATACATACATACATGCATACATACATACATACACACACACACACACACACACACACACACACACACACATATATATATAAACCAGGGGTTCATGTGGAAAAATTGATTGCTTTGTACTATAATCAATAAGATGACTGAATGTGATATATATTCATGTAGTATTGCAAATCCTATACGAACAAGAAATAGAATAATTAATCTAAAATTTTTTATTGGCCATTCAAATATTCATAAATTAACGTATGTACAAATATACATATAAAATTTTCATATAACACCCCTAATTTTTGATAACATTATTCAGGAGATTTAATTAGATAAATTAAATAGGATAATGTAAATGTTAAGTGATAAGAAAGTTGAGATTTGAACAAATCTAATTAAGGTCGTGCTTAATAAAATAATTAAATGGGCTTAAGAATGGGTTATAAGCTAATTAATTTACATAACGGTATATTGGGTATTTTCCACACATAACCCATAACCCTTATATATTTTCGTTCCTACCATTTTATTTCCCATTCACATCATTTTGAAAACGCAAAACAAAAACGTAAAGAACAGCTTGCCATTAAGAGAAGAGAAATCAAAGTAAAGCTAGGGATTCAAGCTTAGAGGAAATTAATCTCAATCCAATATCCTTATCTTAATCAAGGTGAATAATAATTCCATCTTTATTTTGTTTTATAATCATATGTTTTCGGACTTAAGGGTAAAAAATTTTTAATGATGATTTGGATGATGATATGCTTGAATCACAACTTATTTGATTTAAACAAGGATGTTTAAATATAATTTGTCACGGTTTTAGGGAGAAACTGATTTATGTTAATGTTTAAATGCAATGGAAAAATTTATGTTATGTAAAACATTATTTTGGAGTTGGGTTCTAATTTTGATATATTTCCAAGGTATGGAAGGATCGTTACGAATTTTTAAGGGAAAATAGGTTATTTGGGTTTATAAATTTATTTCTAAAATCATATTGAGAATTTGGGTCTAAAATTTTGATATGTTAGATAACAGGATTAAAATGAATTTGTGGAATTTTTTGGGATTTTTCCCAAGTGATTTGCTATGCAAATTAAATTATTTTTAGAAGAGGGACTTCTTTGCGATATTAGTTTTGTTTAATGGAAGGGCTTATTAGTTAATTTAACCATGGTTTAGACATGAAATTAGCTGTAGTTATTTTCATAACGAATTTGAAAAGTTAAGGCAACCTATCTTGTGTATACATATGGCAGGTTAGTTAGAAAGTGTTTGCTTTAATTAGTATTAAATCAAGTTAACTTAGAAAAGTTGGTTCCACCTTCTTTAGATGTACCTTTCGACTTAGAGCATCTGCCTTCAACCAAGCCGAAACCCACCAAGCCGAAACCAATACACAGGGTATCAGATGGTACATAGTGGATTGGAGAAAGGTGGAAGGCTAAGTGTCGAAAACATGGCTTTCGATGGGGTCGATACCTTTTGTTTATTTTAAAAAAGACAAATGCCCGACTTTGTTTCATTTTAGCCTTCGAAGAAGTCGAAGCATATGTTTTCAAAGGAGGTTTTCCAAGTGCTTTCGAAGGGGTTGCCATCAATTTTTGTTTTAAAGAGCAAGCTTTCGAAGGGGGTTCCTTACTAATAAAATAATGCTTTCGAAAGAATGGGTTCCGACCTAGTCGAAGCCTTATTACCGTTCTTTAGCCTTTCAATGGTATTGAATTCATCAATGCTTTCGAAAGATAGTGTTTATTTATAAAAATGTTTTAAGACGCTCCCTAAATGCTTTCGAAAGGGTCCAAAGGATTCGAAGGCAATGGCTTTGAAAGGGATTTCGATGCTATCCTTCAATGTTTTGTTTAAATGGTTTGAAGCTTTCGAAAGAGATGGTGTCGAAGCCATCATGTTTTCCCTAATATTTTTATATGATAAATAATGGTTTCGAAAGAGGTACTTTCGTCTATATTCACTTTGACCCAAATAATATTTTAAGTATAAACCCCAATGGTTTCGAAAGGGGGACTTTCAATGATTCTGGAAGGATTACTTCCAATGGTTTCAAAAGGGGTGCTTTCAATGATTTTGAAGCTATGCTTCTAAGTTTTATTGAGTAATACTTCATCACATTCGAAAGGTTTCAAAAGAAAAGTTTTAAAGTGTTTCGAAAGGCAGGGGCCTAATGTTTTGAAAAGAGATATATATGCTTTCGAAGGAGGTTATAGTCGAAAGCAAGGTTTGAAGGTTTCGACAACTTTAGTTTTCAAAGCAAATAACCCAATCTCATTTTTAAAGGAATACCATAGCATAATTAAATAAAGTGTTTTGAATAGGATTTTTTGAAAAAGTTTTCTTTGATTAATAGGTTGAAAGGATTAACCAAGTTATTATGTATGCTTGTTCATATATATATATATATATATATATATATATTCACATTGTGATGGACCTATAACTGAATTTTGGAGTAGGGCAGAATAACCAACTAGGTTGACCTAGTAGTGAATATAAATTAAGTTTACTGCTGAATAAGTAGAATTGCATCCAAGAGGTCAGGAAGAACAGAATATAGGATGTTAAAACATTAAAGGAAAAGATATTGGCAGGAGCCAATAGGTTCTCAGTAAGCCCGTGAAAACTGTGTATAGTAAAATATATTGGCAGGGGCCAACAGGTTCGTAGCTAACCCATGAAAACTATGTATAAATGAAGATGTTAAGGATATAGGTTCATAGTAAGCCCATGAAAACTATGATTTGATACTGGCAGGGCCCAGTAGGTTTGTAGTTAACTTATGAAAACTATATCCGGATTATGATATTGATAGATGTCAATAGGTTCCTAGTCAGCCCATGAAAACTAGGGAAAGAAAAAAGGATATTGGAGTAACCAATAGGTTCCTAGTCAACCCATAAAAACTAGGATAAGAGTAAAGATATTGGAGCTACCAACAGGTTCATAGTGATCCCATGAAAACTATGTAATTGGATAGTGAGTCCTTAAACATTTTACTGATTACTAGTCAGCCTATAAAAACTATTAGGTTAATAGTATTCCTAGAAACTATAATTGTGACAGATTGTCAAAGTGAATGGGGATGTGTAATCCAGAATTGATTCATTTGTTTTGCTTATTATCATATCATATTCTTTTGAACTGCTTTAACCATTATGGATACAGAAGTATAATATATGGTTTTATAAAGGTTTTAGGATACTAGTGAGGGTGAAACCCGTTCCGCTAAGCTGTGCGGTCTCACAAGATATCTGAAAAATTTGAGATGGTAGATTCATACCAAGCTTTATGTCTGACTCGAAGTTTATGTTTTCCCTTTAATCTCTTGAATACTCTATTGATTTTGAGTAGTTTTAGAGTTGAGTTTTACAAGTACCTCATTAGGCGAATAAAGCTTCCGAAGACATGCGGGAGGCATGATAGTTGTATAGAGTTCTCTTTTATTTGATTCCACTGTGTTATTTGTAATGTAAAAATTGTTATATTATCTGTATATAGTCTAATCATCCAACGAGGCATCTTCATATGTCGCTCTTGGCGTATGTTGTAATAAATATATTTTCTCTAAATGTGGTTTACGGTTGTGGGATTATATAATGAACTGGAAATTTTTTTGAAATGGAATGTGATCATATTTGAAGTTTTAAATTTTTTCCATATTCATGTGTTTCTATGTATTAATGAATCTAACACCGCCGTATTTGGTCGCTGAGGATTAATAACTATGGATGACTATAGCATCCGTTGTCATTAGTTTTGGGCCTCCGAGTAGGAGGATGTTACAAGTTGGTATGAGAGCATAGGTTTAAGAAACTTTGAAAGAATGTTATACCTAAAAAACTTTTTCAAACATAATCTAATGAATTAAAACATGATCGAGGTTTGAGGTAACATTATAGTAACGCACTTGTATTATATATATATATGTGTGTGTGTGTGTGTGTGTATAAATATGTACTGTCATCTCTCTTAGACCGTTCTTCTGTATCTTACTAAGGATTGTATACAGACTTATGAGAAAGAAGATATGGAAGTAGGAAACAGAAGAGGAGATCTCAGTGAAGGATGCACCACAACTAATGGAAATGCTCGACCTAATACTATGTGGAACCAAGGTCAATAGGCAACTGCTAACCAAAATGCTGATACCAATATGGGTACTGGATATCCATCAGTAGATATGGGGGCGATTTATTAGTTCTTCGTTAATATTATGTAAGTATAAGCTGCAGCTGGTGTGGTTAGAGATGTTGGAGGAGCTAATCCTGTGACTCCAGTTGGGAATAACTATGGTTAGTTCAAAAGAGAGAGGATGCTATTGAGGTAGTGAACTGGCTATTGCATTATGAGCGCATCTTTGCTGATTTGGGTTTAGATGATGAGCAAAAAAGAAGGTTGGCCTCTAGACAGTTGCAAGGGTCAGCACTTCATTGGTGGAATAGTGTTACTGTCGGAGTCCCAGAGGAAAAGTTAACTTGGGATGAGTTCAAAAGAAGATTCAAACAGTGGTTTTTATCTGAAGTTGCTAAGTTAGTGTTGATGAGAAAGTTTAAGCATCTAGTTCAGGGAGAGATGTTGGTTATCGAATATGCCACTAGATTTAATAAGCTGTCTCGATATGGGTATGCTATTGCTGACACTAAATCGAAAGGAATGAGAGGTTTATTCGGGGTTTGAGACCTAAGCTTGATAGGGCAACCATGACACATATCCATGATCCTTGTAATGTTTTTGCAGAGATGGAAATTCGCTATAAAGAGATGCTTGTTGTTTATGCTAGAGAGAAGCCAGTTGAAACCCATGGTTCTTAGGGAAAGAAAAGGAAGTTTTTAATAAGAAAGAAGCCCAAAAGGGAGATGCTTCCAAGAAGCCAAAGGTTGATTTATTTTGCTACAAATGTAACAAGAAGGGTCATTATGAAAATGAGTGCCGGACAAGAAAGGGAAAGAAGGCTGCAGACAAGAAGAATGTGAAGTGCTTTAATTATGATCAAATTGGGCATTATAAGAACCAGTGTCTAGAGCCAGTCAAGGTGGACAAGGGCACAATCTTTGCTATTGGATCATCAGCTAAGCCAATTGTAGCTGATAAGGGAAAGACTGTGGCAGAAGGCACGTTTTTGATTCAGGGTATTCCAATTAGGATACTATTTGATACTGGTGCATCACATTCATTTATATCTTAGTGTTTGGTTGATAGCTTATGCTTAGAACCTACATACCTTGTTACTTCCTTAAGGGTTGCGAATCTAATAGGAGGGTATGCAACTCTAGGAATGAGATGTGACCAGTTACAACTCGATTTATTAGGTCACAAATTTGCATGCAGTTTGTATGTTTTCGATTTCGTAGGTTTCAGAATCATTTTGGGTATGGATTGGTTGAGGAGGTATGAGTCCTAGATATTTTGCTAGAATGGAGAGATATTTCTAAGACACCCTGATAGTCATAACCAAATTATATTCTCAGTAGAGAATTCTGGTCGGAGTAGTTGTGCTTTGTTAAGTGCAATGGAAGTTGGAGAAGGGCTAAGTAAGGTTAGAGTATCAAGGGAGTTTGCAGATGTCTTTGAGCCAGTCATAGGACTACCATCGAAACAAGCTGTTGAGTTTCAGATAGATCTTGTGCTAGGACCTGAACCTGTGAGAAGACCACCTATCAGGATGACACCTATTGAGAGGAAGGAATTGAAGATGCAGCTAGTCGATCTAGAAGAAAGAAATTTTATTAGACCAAGCAGTTCGCCTTGGGGAGTGGCCGTGGTTTTCATGAAGAAGCCAGATTGGTCGTTAAGGATGTGCATCGATTATCGTAAGTTGAATGAGAGGACGATAAAGAATAAGTATCCTTTGCCGAGAATGGATAATCTTTTTAATCATTTAAGTAGAGCCAGAGTGTTTTTCCAATTAGATTTGGCGACAGGGTTCTATCAGTTAAGAGTGGCAAAGGACATTATTCCTTTGATAGCATTTCGAACTAGATGTGGTTCATATGAGTGGTTAGTATTTAGACCTGCTTTCTTTGTGGATTCGATGAATAGAGTCTTTCGAGAGTATTTGGATAGATCTGTGCTAATGTTTATAGATGACATTTTGGTATACTTTAAGGATGAGAGGGAGCATGAAGGTCATCTTGAAGTTGTGCTTGAGACGTTGAGGCAGAATCAGCTAGAGGTGAAGTTTTCCAAGTGTCAGTTGTGTAAGAAGAGGTTAAGTTTTTTTGTCGCGCTGTTTCAGAGAACAGTTGTCAGTCGATCCAGATAAGATCGAAGCTGTGGAAAAGACCAGAGATGGTGACCGAGATTAGAAGTTTTCTTGAACTTTCTGGTTATTACCGGAGAGTTATTAAGGATTTCTCGTGGATAGCAGTGCCTTTGACTAAGCTTACCAGGAAGGAGGTGAAGTTTGTTTGGTCTGACAAATGTGAGGAAGCATTCCTTAAGTTAAAGCATTTGTTGTTCAATGCACCTGTGTTAGTAGTTTCAGACAGAAACCAAGGATTGGTTTTGTATACCGATGCACGTGGAACTGGATTGGAAGGTGTGTTGATGTAGGACGGTAAAGTGATTGCCTACGCTTCACGACAGCTTGGAACGCATGAGGTGTGATATCCTACTCATGGTTTGGAGTTGGCTGCAGTGATCTTTGCATTGAATATTTGGATGCATTATCTCTTGGGGGAGACATTTGAGCTATACACAGATCATAAGTCTTTAAGATACTTGTTCTCTCAGAAGGAATTGAATACGAGATAGTAGAGGTGGATGGATTTTTGTCTGCTTATAATTTTGGTATAGAGAATACACCAGGGAAAGGTAATAAAGTAGCGGGTACTCTTTGCATAAGACACCAGAATGTGGTGTTGGTTATGTTGGCAGAATAGAAGGATCTAGAAGCTTTGGCCAGTTGTGGTGTGCAGTTAAGATGGACTGCTAGTTCTAGTCAGAGAACTACCATGTTGTCCTGTTTAGAAGTTCGACCAGTGTTGATCGATATAATTGCTTCTAAGTAGAAGGAGGATCCATTATTCGTCGAGAATGTCAGAAGGCTTGAGCTTGGAACTAAGATTGAAAATCTGAAGACTTTAGTCTTGACCGGAGGGGATTGTTGAGAAAGAAGGGACGGTTATGTGTTCCAAATATTGAGTACTTGAGGAAAGAATTTCTTAGAGAATGTCATCGATCCAAGTTTACGATTCATCCTGGAGAGAAAAAGATTATCAAGATACAAAGAGAAGCTTCTATTGGGAAGGTATGAAGAGGAATGTTGGCTTGTGGGTTAGGCAGTGTGCAATCCATCAATTAGTGAAAGCCAAACATCAAAAGCTAAGTGGTTTGCTTCAGCCTCTAGAGATTCCTATTTGGAAATAAGATTCGATATCCATAGATATTATTGATGGGTTTTCAATGTTAAATAGAGAAAATGAAAGTGTATCAGTCATAGTAGACAAGTTGACCAAGAGTGCCCATTTCATTTCAACAAAGTCAACCAGGACGGCATCTGTTTTGGCTAAATTATTCATGAAGAACGCAGTTAGACTACATGGAGTTCCTAGTAGCATAGTAAGTGACAGAGATGCTTTATTCACTAGCGAATTCTGGAAGAGTCTACATGATATGTTAGGCTCTAAGCTCAAGATGAATACTGCATATCACCCTCAGATGGATAGGCAGACAAAGTGAGCCAATGAGGTACTCGACGATTTGTTGAGAGCTTGTATGTTGGACTTTCGTGGATCTTGGGAGGATCACCTACAATTGGTTGAGTTTTCCTATAATAATAGTTATCAAACTAGTTAGGAATGACGTCTTTTGAATCTTTGTATGGAAGGCCATGCAAATCACTAACATGTTGGTTGGAGACTGAAGATAGATTGGTCTTAGGTCCAGATTTAGTTAGAAAGTCATTAGAGAAGATTGAATTGATCCGTGAAAGGATGAAGGAAGTTTAATCTAGACATAAGAGTTACATAAATAAAAGGCATAAAGACCTAGAGTTCTCAGTTGGAGACAGGGTTTTCATTAAGGTATCACTGATGAAGGGTGTGGTACGGTTTCGGGAAATTAGGGAAACTGACATCGAGATATGTTGGTCATTTCTGATTATAGAGAGGATTAGAAGCTCACATACATAGTAGAGTTGCCGAGAAGTATGGCAGGTGTCCATAATGTATTTCATGTGTCTCATCTTCGCAAGTATGTGCATGATCCAGATGCTACTATTCCTCGGATAGGGTTGGAAGATTTAGTAGTTGATCCTAATTTGACTCTTGTTAGACAACCTGTTTGGATTGTTGCGAGGGATGAGAAAAGATTAAGAAAAAAGACAGTCAAGTTGGTGAAAGTTCGGTGGAGCGAAAATGAGAAGGACTATACTTGGAAGACAGTGGACAAAATTTGAGATACTTATCCTAATTTTCTTTGAGGGTATGTCTATATTAGATTTATATAGACAATTTCTAGTCAGGTAGACTAGTCTAATTGTAAGAAGTCGTTGCAGATGATTGCTATGTTTAGTATTTGGACCTTACCGAATTTCAAGGATGAAATTCTTTAAGGAGGAGAGCCTGCAACATCCCTAATTTTTGATAACATTATTCAGAAGATAAATTAAATAGAATAATGTAAATGTTAAGTGATAAGGGGATTGAGATTTGAACAAATAAAATTAAGGCCATGCTTAATAAAATAATTAGATGGGCTTCAGAATAGGTTATAAGCTAATTAATTTACATAAGGGTAAATTAGGTATTTGCCGCACATAACCCTTAAGCCCTATATATTTTTGTTCCTACCATTTTATTTCTCATTCACGTTAATTTGAAAATGCATAACAAAGAAGAGACGACCATTAAGAGAAGAGAAATCAAAGTAAAGCTAGGGATTCAAGCTTAGGGGAAATTAATTTCAATCCAATCTTCTTATCTTAATCAAGGTGAATAATAATTCCATCTTTATTATATTTTATAATCATATTTTTTCGGATTTAAGGGTGAATTCGTTTTTATGAAGATTTGGATGATGTTATGCTTGAATAACAATTTATTTGATTTAAACAAGGATGTTTAAATATGATTTCTCATGATTTTAGGGAGAAACCGATTTATGTTGAAGTTTAAATGCCATGAAAAAATTTATGTTGTGTAAAAAAATATTTTGGAGTTGGGATCTAGTTTTGATAAAATTTTAAGCTATGGAAGGATTGTTATGAATTTTCAATGGAAAATAGGGTTATTTGTGTTTTATAAATTTATTTCGAAAAATATATTAAAAATTTGGGTCTGAAATTTTGATATGTTAGATAACACGATTAAAGTGAATTTCTGAAATTTTTGAGGGTTTTTCTTAAGTGATTTGCTATGCAAATTAAATTATTTTTAGAAGAGGGACTTCTTTGCAATATTGGTTTTGTTTAATGGAAGGACTTATTAGTTAACTTAACCATGATTTAGATCTTAAATTACGGCAGTTATTTTAGTAATGAATTCGAAAAGTTAAGGCAACAAATCTTGTGTTTACACGTGGCAGGTTAGCTAGAAAGTGTTTGCTTTAATTAGTATTAAATCAGGCTAACCCAGAAAAGTTGGTTCTGCCTTCTTTAGAAGTACCCTTTGACTTAGAGCATCCGCCTTCAACCAAGTCAAAACTCACCAAGCCGAAACCAATACATAGGGTATCACATAGATGGTACATAGTGGATTGGAGATAGGCGGAAGGCTAAGTGTCGAAAGCATGGCTTCCAACAGGGTCAATACCGTTTATTTGTTTAATAAAGAGAAAATGCATGCCTTTGTTTTATTATAGCCTCCGAAGGAGTCAAAGCATGTGTTTTCGAAAGCGGTTTTCCAAGTGCTTTCGAAGGGGTTGCCAATCAACTTATGTTTTAAAGAGTAAGCTTTTGAATGAGTTTCCTTACTTATAAAATAATGCTTTCGAAAGAAGGGGTTCCGACCTAGTTGAAGCTTCGATGGTATTGAAGTCATCAATGCTTTCAAAAGGTAGTATTTATTTTTAAAGATGTTTTAAGCTACTACTTAAAACTTTTGAAAGGGTCCAAGGGATTCGTTGGAAATGGCTTCGAAAGGGGTTTGGACACCATCCTTTAATGTTTTTTTTAAATGGTTTGAAGCTTTCGAAAGCGAAGGTGCCGACGCCATCATGTTTTTCCCAATATTTTTAAATGATAAAGGATGGTTTCGAAAGAGATACTTTTGTCTATATTCACTTTGACCCAAATAATATTTTGTATAAGCCTAATGGTTTCGAAAGGGGGACTTTCAATGATTTCGGAAGGGTTACTTCCAATAGTTTCGAAAGGGGTATTTCAATGGTTTTGAAGCTATGCTTCGAAGTGTTATAAGTAATACTTTATTACATTCGAAAGGTTTCGAAAGAGGAGTTTTAAAGTGTTTTGAAAGGCAGGGGCCTAATGTTTTGAAAAGAGATTTTATATGATTTCGAATGAGGTCACCTAGAGAAGTCGAAAGCAAGGTTTGAAGGTTTCGACAGCCTTAGTTTTCAAAGCAAATAACCCAATCTCATTTTCAAAGGAATACCTTGGCATAATTAAATAAAATGTTTTGAAAATGAGTTTTTGAAGTAGTCTACTTTGATTAAAATGTTAACGGGATTAACCAAGTTATTATGTATGCTTCTTCATATATGTATATATTCACATAGTAATGGACCATAAATGAATTTTGGGATAGGGCAGAATAACCAGCTACGTTGATTCAGTAGTGAATATTAATTAAGTTAAATCCTGAATGAGTAGAATTGCATCCAGGAGGTCATGAAGACCAGAATATAGGATGCTAAAACATTAAAGGAAAAGATATTGGCAGTAGTCAATAGGTTCTCAGTAAGCCCATGAAAATTGTCTACAGGAAAAGGTACTGGCAGGGGCCAATAGGTTCAATGTTAGCCCATGAAAACTATGTATAAATGTAGATGTTAGAGAGATAGGTTCATACTGAGCCCACAAAAACTATGATTTGATACTGGTAGGTGCCAGTAGTTTTGTAGTTAACCCATGAAAACTATATCCGGATTAAGATATTGACAGATGTCAATACGTTCCTTATCAGTCCATTAAAACAAGGGAAAGAAGAAAGGATATTGGAGGAACCAATAAGTTCCTAATCAACCCATGAATATTAGGATAAGAGTAAAGATATTGGAGCTATCAATAGATTCATAGAGATCCCATGAAAACTATTTAATAGGACAGGGAGTCCTTAAGCATTTTACCGATTATTAGTCAGCCCATGAAAACTATTAGGTTAACAGTAATCCTAGAAACTATAATTGTGATAGATTGTCAAAATGAACGGGGATGGGTAATCCAGAATTGATTCAGTTCTTTTGCATGTCATTATATCATATTGTTTTGAATTGTTTTAACCATTGTAGATGCAAGAGCATAGTATATGGTTTTATAAAGGTTTTAGGATACTAGTGAGAGGAAATCATGCTTCGTTAAGCGGCATGGTCTCACTAGATATCTAAATAATTTGAGATGGTAGATTCTTATTCATACCAGGCTTTATGTTTGAGTCGGAGTTCCATGTTTTTCTCTTAATCTCTTGGGTACTGAATTGATTTTGAGTAGTTTAAGAGTTGAGGTTTTTTGGTACCTCATTAGATGAATAAAGCTTCCGGAGACGTGCTGGAGGTATAATAGTTATATAAAGTTCTCTTTTATTTGATTTCGCTGTGTTATTTGTAATGGAAAAGTTGTTATATTGCCTGTATATACTCTGATCATCCAAGAGGACATATTCATATGTTGCTCTTGGCGTATGTTGTAGTAAATATATTTTCTCTGAGCGTGGTTTACGGTGTGGGATTATATAATGAATTGAAAAATGTTTTGAAATGGAATGTGATCATATTTGAAGTTTTAAAATTCTTCCATATTCATGTGTTTCTGTGTATCAATGAATCAAACACCACCGTATTTGGTCGCCGAGGACTAACAACTATGGATGACCGCAGCATTCGTAGTCTTTAGTCTTGGGCTTCAAGCAGGGGATGTTACAGTTCATTTCAAATATTTCATATATAATTAAAAATAAATTTATTTACTGCAATCAATTCGTAACTGCAATCTATTATGTACTTTCCCTAAGGATTTTCACTTTTATATTTTTACTACATTTAAAAGATTAATTGTATCCCGTATAACCATATATACAATTGTTAATAAATAAAAAATTATTTTATTTTGAATAAGATTTCTTACAAGAGTTAAGTTAGATAATCAAATTGTATAATTGTCCCTTAATAAAGTTATGTCTATGCAATGAGGCAGTAATGAAATTTTGTTTTCTTGTCTCTAATTTAATTGTGTGCTTATATTAATAGTTAAGTTGACGATTTCACTTTTACGTACAATAAGACATCCCTTGGAATAAGTAGTAAACAATTGTAATTATAAATGTATTTGATTATGAGTAATGATTCAATACACACACACACATACACACATTTTTTTTTATTTATTTGTGTGTCGGTAAGTGTTCCTATTCAAGTGGTTTTAAGTAAAGGATATCGATTCACCCATAAAATTAGTGTGCATAATGCTTTTCATATAATGGATGATTGTTTACTCATGAATGTCCGGGATATCAAAAGGTTGCATACTTGTAATTATTATGGATCGACTATGTTACAGTTCATCGAGAGTCATTTATAGGTTGGTAATATCTATGTCCAAATAGTAGATCTCATGTCATGATGTGAATTGGTTTTTAACTTGAGAGTATTGCTGATCTTGTGTATTAAGGCCCTACTTAGATGATGTTTAATGCAACATCCGCTACTTGGAAGCTTAAAACTAAGGGCTACAAATACTGCAGACATCCATAGTTATTAATCTTCAGTGACATATGATAATGTTAGATACATTGATACATAAAAATACATGAATGTGGAAATTTTTTAAAACATCAAACAAGTTCCATATTCCATTTCAAAACATTTCAAATTCATTACATAATCCCAATACGAGAATCAGTTTAGGAAAAATATATTTATTACAACATACACCAAGAGTGACATATGAAGATGCCCCATTAGATGATCAGAGTACATATATAGGCAATTTAGCAACTTTTCCTTTACATCATCGACACGGCGGAATCAAAATAAAAAGAAATCTAGATAGCTATCATGCCTCCTACACATCTCCAAAAGCTTATTCGTCTAAAGAGGTACCTGAAAACCTCAACTTTCAAACTACTCAAAATCAGTTGAGTACCCAGAGGGTTTAAGTGGAAAACATAAACTTCGAGTCAAATATAAGGCTTGGTATGAATAATAATATACCATCTCAAACCATTTTGATATTTATTGAGAGCATGCCGCTTAGGGGAACGGATTTTTCCCTCACTAGCATCCTAAAACTTTTATAAAACCATATACGGTGCACGTGCATCCACAATGGTTAAAACATCTCAAAATAATATGACAATATGCAAAACAAGTAAATCAATTCAGAATTACCCATCGCCATTAATTTTGACTATCTGTCTCAATTAAAGTCTCTAGGGTTACAATCAACCTAATAGTTTTCATGGGCTTACTAATATCCTAGTTAATGTTTATGGATTCATTGTCTAGTTTTATGGTTTTCATAGGATCACTATGAGCCAGTGGCCCCTGCCAATATCTTTATTGTTTCATGGGTTCTTCCCGAACCTATTGGTAACTCCCGTATCTTTCCTCCTATCCTAGTTTTCATGGGTTGACTAGTAACCTATTGAATTCTTTCTATATCTTAATTGATATAGTTTTCATGGGCTAAGTACAGACCAGCTAGCCCCTGCCAACATCAAATCATAGTTTTCCTGAGCTAACTATGAACCTATCTTCCTAACATCTTCATTTATACATAGTTTTCATGGGCTTGCTATGAACCTATTGATCTCTATCAATATTTTTTTTTCTATACACAGTTTTCATGGGCTTACTGTGAACCTATTGGCCCCTGCCAATATCCTTAATTAGTTTAATTTATATTCACCACTGGGTTAACCTAGCTGGTTATTATACCCTTCCCCAAATTACCGTTATGGGCTCATTTCCATGTATACATACATACATACGTATATATATATATATATATATATATATATATATTAAGAAGCAAACATAATAACATAACAATTTCACACCTATGGGTCTAATATCATTGAATTTATTTTCATATGAAACATGCTTAATCCTTTTAACCTAATATTTTATCAAGGAAAGCTTCTTCTTAAAACCATTTCAAAAATCCTTTGCTTAGCCATAGGTTTTCCTTTAAAATGAGATTGGGTTATTTATTTTGAAAAGCTAAGGCTTTTGAAACCTTCAAAACTTTGCTTTCGACCTCACTGGATAACCTCCTTCGAAAGCATATAAATCTCTTTTCAAAGCATTAGGCCTCTACCTTTCGAAATACTTTAAAACATATCTTTTGAAACCTTTCGAATGTAATAAAGTATTACTTATTAACTCTTAGAAGCATAGCTTCAAAACCATTGAAAGTACCCCTTTCGAAACCTATGAAAGTACACACCTTTCGAAACCTTTGGAAGTATCCCTTCCGAAACCATTGAAAGTCCCTCTTTCGAAACCATTGGGTCTATATTTAAAAATATCATTTGGGTCAAAGTGAATAAAAATGAAAGTATATCTTTTGAAACCATTCTTTATCATATAAAAGTATTGGGAAAAACTTGATGGCGTCGGCACCACCCTTCCGAAAGCATAAATCATTTGGGTAAAACACTTGAAGGTTGGCTTCGAAACCCCTTTCAAAGTCATTACCTTTGAAACCATTAACCCCCTTTCGAAAGCATTTAGGAGGCGGCTTAGCATAAGTTTAGAACAAAGTCAACACATCGAAAGCATCGATGGCTTCAATATGCTCAAAAGGCAAAAGAACCGTGACTGGGTTTCGACTAAGTCAGAACCACTACTTTCGAAAGCATCATTTTAGAAATAAAAGAATCCATTCGAAAGCCTATACTTTTAAAACATAAGATGGAAACCCCTTCAAAAGCTATTTAGAAAACCCCTTTCGAAAGAATATGTTTCAACTCCTTCGAAAGCTTTAGTAAAACAAAGACAGGCGCTTAACACTTAAAAGCAAAACAAAGGTATCGACCCCATCGAAAGCAATTCTTTCGATACCATGCCTTCTGCCTTTCTCCAATCCATTGCATACCAACATTGATCCCTTGTTTATTTGTTTCGACTTTGTGGGGTTTCAACTTGATCGAAGACGGAAGTATATGGTCGAAAGGTGCTTCTTATATAGGCAAAACCCACTTTTCTAGGTAAACCTGATTTAATACCAATTAAAGCAATCACTTTCTAACTAATCTGCCAACGCGTAAATATGTAATTGGTTGCCTCAACTTTTCAAATTCTTTACCGAAATAACTGCCGCTTAATTTCAGATCTAAACTAAGGTCATTTAACAAATAAGCCCTTCCATTAAGCAAAACCAATAATGCTAATAAGTTTTTCTTCTATAATTTAATTTCCATAATAAGTTACTTCAGGAAAAATCCCCAAAATTACAAAAATTCACTTTTAACATATTATCTAACATATCTAAATTCAGACCCAAATTCTTAATATAATTTCTAAAATAAATTTGTAAACCTAATTACCATATTTTCCTTTGAAAATTCATAATAATCTTTCCATAGCTTGGATAATTATCGAAATTAAACTCCAACTCCAAAATCATGTTTTACATAACATAAATTTTTTCCATGGCATTCAAAGATTAGTTACCGTCAGTTTTGTCCTAAAACCATATAAACCCTTATTTAAATACTTTGATTAAATCATACATATTATAATTCAAGCATATCATCATCCAATACATTATAAAAACGAATTTAATTTTAAATCCGAAAACATACGATCATAAAACAAAATAGAGATGGTATATATGATTAGAAGATTGGATTGAGATTAAGATTTATTCCCCTTCTTTAATTCCTTCAGCTCTTCTTTTATGTTTGTGTTTTACGTTTTTTGTGAGAATGAGAAATAAACATGAATGGTATAAAGAATGAAAATATATATATGGGTAAGGGTTATGTGCGTTTATTTCCCAATATACTCTTATGTAAATTTATTAACTTAGAAACTATTCTTAAGCCTATTTAATTTATTAGCACGGCCTTAATTAACTTTCATACCTCAATCTCCTTATTACTCTAATTATTTACATTATTCTATTTAATTTATTTAATTAAATCTTCTAATAATGTTACCAAAAATTAGAGGTGTTACAGGCTCCCCTCCTTAAAGAATTTCTTCCTCGAAATTCAGTAAGGACTAAATACTAAACATAGCAATCATCTGTAAGGACTCCTAACTACCATACTAGCCTACCTGACTAGCAATTATCTATATAAAGCTAATATAGACATACCCTCAAAGAAGATCAGGATAAGTATATCTAATCTTCTCTTCTGTCTCCCAAGTATAGTCCTTCTCGTTCTCGCCCCACTGAATTTTCACCAACTTGACTGTCTTGTTCCTCAATCTTTTCTCATCTCTCGCTACAATCCAAACGGGTTTTCTAACAAAAATCAAATTAGGCTCTACTATCAAATCTTCCAACCTTGTCGGAAGAATAGTAGTTTCTGGATCATGCACATACTTGCGAAGTGAGACATATAAAATACATTATGGATATCTGTCATATTGCTCGGCAACTCTACTCTGTATACGAGCTTTCCATTCCTCTCTATAATCTTGAATGGACCAACATATCTTGGTGACAGTTTCCCTGACTTTCCAAACCGTACCACACCCTTCATCGGTGATACTTTAATAAAAACCTTATCTCTAATTGAGAATTCTAGGTCTTTACGCGTCTTATTTGCGTAAATCTTCTGTTTAGATTGAGCTTCCTTCATCCTTTCTAGGATTAACTCAATCTTTTCTGACCTCTCTAACCAAATCCAAATCTAAGACTAATCTGCTCCAGTCTTCAACCAACATGCTGGTGATTTGCATGGCCTTTGATACAAAGCTTAAAAGGCGCCATTTCTATACTAGTCTGATAACTATTATTATAGAAAAACTCAATAAAATGTAGGCGGTCTTCCCAAGATCCACAAAAGTCCAATACACAAGCTCTTAGTGAATTCTCGAGTACCTTATTGACTCTCTCTGTTTCCCCATCCGTCTGAGGGTGATATGCAGTACTCGTCTTGAGCGTAGTGCCTAACACATCCTGTAGACTCTTCTAGAATTTGCAAGTGAACGAAGGATCTTTGCCACTGATTATGCTACTAGGAGCTCCATGAAGTCTAACTATGTTCTTTATGAACAACTTATAGGTGTCATCCTGGTTGACTTAACTGGAATAAAATAGGCACTCTTGGTCAACTTGTCCACTATAACTCATATACTTTCATTTTCCCTATTTGATCTTCATAACCCGTCTATAAAATCCGTGGATATCGAATCCCATTTCCAAACTGGAATCTCTAGAGGATGAAGCAACCCAATCGGCTTCTGATGTTTAACTTTCACTTGTTGACAGTTTGCACACTTCTCAACCACAAGCCAACATCCCTCTTCATACCTTTCCAATGGAAGCTCCTCTTCGTATCTTGATACATTTTAGTCTCTCCAGGAAGAATCGTAAACTTGGATTGATGACATTCTCTAAAAACTTCTTTTCTTAAGTGCTCAACATTTAGAACACATAATCGTCCCTTCTTTCTCAACCATCCCCTTTGATGAAGACAAAAGTCTTTCGGATAATCAGTCTCAGTTCCAACCTCAAGCCTTCTAATCTTCTCAGCTAATACTAGATTCTCTTTCTGCTTAGAAGCTATCCTTTCGATCAATTTTGGTCGAACTTCCAAACAAGACAACATGGCAGTATTCTGACTAGAACTAGCTGTAACGACCTGACCTTCTGACCGCCCCCAGTCGGTAATTAAACCAACTTGAGACGTTCAAAATAACGGATTGTTAGTCAGTTTATAGAGTTTAAACAGAATCAGCCACAGAATCACAACAAATAATCATCATATTTTACATAAATGAATTTTTCTTACGTATATCAGAGTTTGTAAAATGCATTTAAATTTTATACAGCGGAATATATCTTTAAGTACAAAAATTCTTCGAAAAGCTAAAGTGAAGCAATTTCCCTCTCTCTCTAACTTCAATGCCCGAAAATCTTCAAGCTGTAAAATTACTTGGTCTGACCCGAGTATTATATTCAAAAGAAAATAATACACAGGTCAGTCTAATTCAAACTCAGTTATTAGTGCATAGAAGCAATAATAATCAATACAATTAGACGACAGTCAAATATAATTTACCTATCCGATCCTTTAACAAGAAATCGGATAACGGTAAATATAACACTTAATAGTGTTAAACAACAAATCAGTAGATTCAAATTATCAATGAGGATAGATGAAGGGATTATTGATGAAGATAATTTAGAAAACAATCAAAATCTGCCTAAACGGCAATTAACAACAAAATCATCAAAATCGGTTCAAAATATATTGAATTGTCAACATAAAACAATTTTCATCAAAAAGAAAACATCATTTAAAACATTAGATTTGGTAGGGCTGCAGTACACACACGCGTATACGGCCTCGCCACATTTTTAAAATGTTAACTTCGTGTGGCTGCAGTTCACGCTTGCGTGCACTGCCTCGCCACTACCGTAATGAAATAGAAATCATCACAACAGTAAAAACTAACAGAAATCGAAGCTGCAGAGGTCAAGTCAGTGACTCAACACAGCTGCAATACCAAAACCCATGCAACAAGGCAAGGTCGAGATGCAATTGTTTTGCATATACTCAAGTAAATCAAGAACCAAGTTTCCAAACAACTGATTACTGCACATTTCAACAAGTGCAAAATTTTCATAAAAAATGAACTGCAGCCCCGTTACTTGGACACAAGGGCAACTGCAACAATAACGCAGCCACCACAAGATCACGATGCAACAAACACTGTAAATACAAGGTAGGACTGCACATAGAACTCAAAACAACTTAAAAGTTCCCAAATTAAATAGGGCAGCCAGTATTAGTGCACAAGGGCAACTGCAACAATAACGCAGCCACCACAAGAACACGAGACTGCATCAAAAGATCTCAGATGCAAAACTTCAACAAATCAAAACAGCATTAAAGAATGCATAGTGCTATCATGACTAGAATGCAACTGCACAGGCAGGTAGGCCAGGTAGTTCAAAATCAGAGAGTATATGCAAAAGTCAACAAGCATACAAGTTAATCAAGTTTCAAGTCAGGAGAATCAAGGGTACACATCAAGCACACACAGTTAACATATATGACCAGGTGGCCACACAATATGAATGGCATATATAACAAATGAATCAGTGGACAATGCATGAAGCTTGAATAAAACTTAAGTGCTACATTAGAGAGTGCACAGGCAACACATGAAGGCAATGCACAGGTTAATGTGACAGCAGGTACAACCAATGGTACAAGACAATGAGCAAACAAGATGAACTTAAAATCAGTGACAACTTCACAACCAACTGATCAGACTTCACGCTAAGCAATGGACCAGTAAACAGTGACTTCAACATAGCAGTGTCTTGTAGTTTAATTTGAACTTTGTTTAAAAACTCATGTCAAACCTTGGTTTAAAAATTAAAAAATTTAAAAAAACCAGTTCTTAAATTTTCAGAATTATTAACTAACTGTTTTTTAACTTAATATATGTTTAATCTTTAGTTTAGAATATAACAACCAATATTGTCCTATCACTAAGCTCAAAACAAATCGGTGTATCAATAGGGAATGATTTTTTTTTTCCAAACATTGTATCGAGAAAACTCAAAACAGAGGGGTATATGATTTACAGCCTGCACTCACATATTATTCATCATTCATTAAGGCATTCATATATAAAGATATAAACACACTCATTTACATACATATATGCATCAGAATTTATACGTTTAAATTTTGTTATTAAGTGATGTTACTCACAGTATTCTTAAAACTTGGATCTTGCAAAATCAAACATAAATTATTCACACATTAAATCTTAAAAGAGGTTGAGGGGTGAAATTTTCGATTTTTTTTTTTAAACTTATCCTGTAACTGTAAACAGAAATCAAGATCATATACAGGCATGCCCCTTCACAACTTCATATTTAAACACATGCAGGCATTTTTAAACAATCACATTATAAATATAAAACAGCATTAAAGCACATGTCTGCAGACCCAATGCAATGCCTCAAATGACCGAATACAACTGGAATCAAGGAATGCAACTTAAATTAAAAGCTATGCAGTGAAGACATAAACAAGTATATATGAAGACCACTTGAAGTATGACAAACAGACTGCAAGATAAACTCAAAAATGTGCATATGAAGTTCGAATAATCAGTTCAACCAAACAGCAAAGATATCAAGGATGCAGCATGTACACTTGAATACATGGAGTAAATTTGAAAACAAGGCAGGGGACAGTGGAGTACACAGTGGCCAGAAGACATGAACAAACTGCCCAGACTGCTGTACATACTAAAGAAGCCAGCTCCAAGACTTACAACATATGTCTCGACCCAAAAATCAGTGATCATGTGTAAACAGTCGAATATGACTGCAGTGCAAAAATCAACCCAAACAACAAAAGTCACGAATTCGATTAGTACAGGAAAAAATTAGAAGCAATCTCGTCGCAACGGTGATGGCCGAAGACTTGAAATTGTATAAAAAATCATCAACCATTGTGGTCACGAGATAATGCCGTGATAACCAGGAAAACACAAAATCAAGCAGTATTTTCTTTTTCAAAATCGAACAATATCAAGGGCCGAAGCCAACAAGAAGGAATCGAACCAATCAAAAAAAATATCAACAGAGAAATCATCAACATGATAACAAAATCGAACGACTGGGAATGAAAATAGATGTGAGGGTCACTCACCTTTCACCGAAGCGGTCGCGAACGAATTGAAGCTGAAGCCCTAATTGTGAAGACGAGCGAGCAACGAGGACGACCGAACGCAAAGAAGCCCTAATTTAGGAAAGAGGGACGAACGAAGATGAAGCAGCCGCCATTGTTATTTATTTTTTTTCGTTTGAATGGTTAGGGTTTCGAATGAATTTGGGGGGGGGGGGTTTCGGCCGTATATAAAAAGAGAAAGGGAAACGTGAATTTTGCGTGGTTGAAGGCGTGATGAAAGGCGTGAATTTGGCTGATAAGAGTAAGGTAGTGTACTCTTATTTTATTATTTATTTATTTTATTTTTATTATATATATATATATGTATATATTTTGAATTCAATTTGTTTTGTATAAATTTTCTTTAGTAAATATAGAAACGTTTTGAAGTTCAACTATCAACATCAATTTATAAATTTACATAAAAATAATTCGTAAATCCAAACTATTTTTTCTATGTCATTAGTTCGAATTTAAAATACAAATTCAATATTCAATTTCAACTCCAAAGTCAAATTTAAATTTTATTCAACTTTAAATAGATTAAATTCTAAAATTTAATCGCCAAATTCATAGTTATATGGGAATTTAATTTAAATTATCATTCAAATATTTAAAATTAATTAAATATTTTCAATTTAAATTGTTCTAAATTTTGGGTTGTTACAATCTTCCCTCCTTAAAAGAATTTCGTCCTGAAATTATAAGTTAGGAAAAACGATTGCTAAAATCTCACCGATATTTATACCTTACACAAATTTACCAAGTTTCAAACTCATAAATAAATATAGGATTCATTCCATTTATTTTATCTCAGCAGTTTTGTTCATCGATTTCAATAATCAAGACACAAAAGTCTTTTACCAAATTTTTGACTTACAAAACTCAGATTTTTAAACTTGAAATTCTTCATGCTAGATATTTACATATCATATCTTTTCCGAAGCTGTGTGCTTTCAAGATATTTTAAAGATCTTCTTCCTTAATTCATTAGGTTAGAATTATGTAATTCTAATTTCAGATTATTGATTTTCTATTTAAAGTTTGAAAATACTTGATAACTCGAAGTTTAACAAGTCCATCGTCGTTCTTACAGACATTAGGCATACGCTGGCCAGGCGCAAGTCTAAAAATCTCCAAGTACTAAATATACTTGCTTCAACTTCCAGTGAAAATACTTTTTTTACAAATTCTTTTAAAAATGGATATGGAAAGCACGTTCCCCCATGGATCACAGTTTACCCGGCGGTTACGCTACTATCCCAGTAGAATCGCTTGTAACTGTAGATTTCACATCTCTCTTGAATTTCGCCATGGTTGTTGCCATAGATTGCGGTTCACACGGCGATTACGCTACTATCCCAGTAGAATCGCTCGTGACCATAGGCATCACGCCCCTCAAATTACGCTTCGGCCTCTAGATCGCAGTTTACATGGCGGTTGCGCAACTATCCCAATGGATTCGCTTGTAACTGTAGGCATCACGCCCCACGAATTACGCCAGCATCAATTCACATAATCCCAAACACGATGATCCATCGTGGGGGATTCCAGTCAGTCCCAATGGACATTCCACTAATGGAAATTGTACGTAGCTACGATTTCCAATGGACACTCCACCGAGTTCCATTCACCTTCACAAATAATAAATGGAAGGTACATTTCCATATCCTCAGTTTTTAGAAAACATATGTCATATACATATAGTACTTCATTTCACATACATATCATACCTATGTAAACCTACACAGGACTTTTCATAATAATGACTTTCCAAACTGATGGTTTTCGAATTATTACATTCACATATATAAGTTACGAAAACTCAATTCACATTCATAACAAATAGAGGATTCCAAAATTTTCCATTTCATTTAAAATTTTCCTCTAAATCGATTTGAAAATTTAAGGTTATCTCAAACCTAATTCATATTCATAATCCAATTCATTATCGACTTCACATTCGATTTGGATTTCACGTTACATCGTCAATTCTCAACACATAATTGATGTCTACCGATATATAACCTCTAAGCTCGTACGTCTCAGAGAAGGGTGTTAAGCTAAAAGAATAAATTCTCCGCCACCAACAGATATATATTTAATAGAGATCAATTGCTATGTCATCAATTCACAATGCTACATACAATCCAAATCGACTATCCAAAATTCAAAACTCAACTTATATTGTTTTTGGTGTCAAAGTTAAACTCAATTTAACTCAAGATTCAATCTTTTTGGAAAATATTCAAGTTGAACTGATCCTTCAAATTTCCCAAAAATATCTTTACAAGATATATAATTTTCCAACTTAACCATTTGAAACCAATTTCAAATATTCATTTTTCAATTTATCTTTAAAAGATAAAAGTTCAAACCTTTCATTTCATATTGGAAAACATTTCCATACTTATTTAATAATAAGTAATTCACAAGTTTATTTATTTTCAACTCTCGGAAAATATTCAATATACTTGAATCAAAATTAAGTATATATTCCATTCTTTAAGGAAATCATTCTTTTAAACACATTTATTTGAGTGAAAATGAATGTTGCGTAAAACATTGTTACAACAACTCAAAAATCACTAGTATAGGGATTCGAAATTTAAGATAGATATATAAATCCCAATACTATAAACAACATTTGCTTTGGGAAACCATTTACTATAACAACAGTGTTATAGTCCACCATTTCCTTATTCCTCGAAAACGCCTATTTCAACAATGAATGTTGAAATCTATGTATTCGATAGTTAATGCATTTTAAAACATCTTTAAAACTATTAACTTTTTCAACTTCAACTTAATTCATAGTTTGAATTCCTCCTACTTTTCACAATATTAATTTTAAACCGATTTCAAACTTTTCAATATTAAGTTTTTCACTTAATTTAATTTTCCGCACGTTTAAATTCAAATTCATCACTGAATTTATTAAACCTATTATGGATTATCATGTTGACAACTTCAAATTTGAAATTTAAATCTCATTTGAACTTTGCATTTGCTTTCTATTTCAAAAATAATCAACTAGTTCTTTAGTAAGCCATTCATCAACTTGGTTCCATTAAATTTATATTTCCACATTAACCTCATTTCATAATATCACTTCCCTAAAACATATCTGTTTTATTCAATAATATATTCACTGCCCAAAATCGTGAATATGCTTTGTCAACCAATTTCATCATTTCTACAACTTATTTTTATTTTTAAAGGATTACCCACTGTCCAAAATCGTGGATATAACTCCTTTAATAAGCTACAACAAATTACTTATCAAATTCAATTGATTTCGAATTTATAAACAATCTTTACAAATTCCATTTCTATTTATAAACTTCGATTTATAAATCTTCTTTATTAATTTAGTTCAATCTATATAACTCAATTATATATCAAAAGTCCATATAATAAGTTAAATACTTATAATCCATTTATTTACTAAATCGTTCTTCAAAACATTTGAAATCAATTTTTCAAAAGAATTCAGAATCAAATTCCCAAGTTATAGTTTAATTATCCTCTTGGCTATAACTAAATTGAAATGTTTTTTTTATTACCCAATTTATTCTTTTGGAGATATTCAAAATATTGGATTTAAACCAATTCATTAATTCACTTCACTTATATTTTATTTACCATAAATTTCAATAATTCGATAATGGATTTTCGAATGAGAAACTATCGCAAACCTAAAATTAGAGAGGGGAATTTTCGAAAAAGATTTGAATTTTCAAAATACCTTTTGCTTTTCAAAGAAAAAAATTTTCATACTTAATTTAAATTTGAAAAACATTTTTTCTTTAAAGTGATCCTAGTAACTATTCATATTAAACATCATAAACTGAGCTTTGTGTAAACCAAAGCTCTGATACCACTTTTGTAACGACCCACCCTTCTGACCGCCCCCAGTCGGTAATTAAACCAACTTGAGACGTTCAAAATAACGGATTGTTAGTCAGTTTATAGAGTTTAAACAGAATCAGCCACAGAATCACAACAAATAATCATCATATTTTACATAAATGAATTTTTCTTACATATATCAGAGTTTGTACAATGCATTTAAATTTTATACAGCGGAATATATCTTTAAGTACAAAAATTCTTCGAAAAGCTAAAGTGAAGCAATTTCCCTCTCTCTAACTTCGATGCCCGAAAATCTTCAAGCTGTAAAATTACTCGGTCTGACCCGAGTATTATATTCAAAAGAAAATAATACACAGGTCAGTCTAATTCAAACTCAGTTATTAGTGCATAGAAGAAATAATAATCAATACAATTAGACGACAGTCAAATATAATTTACCTATCCGATCCTTTAACAAGAAATCGGATAACGGTAAATATAACACTTAATAGTGTTAAACAACAAATCAGTAGATTCAAATTATCAATGAGGATAGATGAAGGGATTATTGATGAAGATAATTTAGAAAACAATCAAAATCTGCCTAAACGGCAATTAACAACAAAATCATCAAAATCGGTTCAAAATATATTGAATTGTCAACATAAAACAATTTTCATCAAAAAGAAAACATCATTTAAAACATTAGCTTTGGTAGGGCTGCAGTACACACACGCGTATACGCCTCGCCACATTTTTAAAATGTTAACTTCGTGTGGCTGCAGTTCACGCTTGCGTGCACTGCCTCACCACTACCGTAATGAAATAGAAATCATCACAACAGTAAAAACTAACAGAAATCGAAGCTGCAGAGGTCAAGTCAGTGACTCAACACAGCTGCAATACCAAAACCCATGCAACAAGGCAAGGTCGAGATGCAATTGTTTTGCATATACTCAAGTAACTCAAGAACCAAGTTTCCAAACAACTGATTACTGCACATTTCAACAAGTGCAAAATTTTCATAAAAAATGAACTGCAGCCCCGTTACTTGGACACAAGGGCAACTGCAACAATAACGCAGCCACCACAAGATCACGATGCAACAAACACTGTAAATACAAGGTAGGACTGCACATAGAACTCAAAACAACTTAAAAGTTCCCAAATTAAATAGGGCAGCCAGTATTAGTGCACAAGGGCAACTGCAACAATAACGCAGCCACCACAAGAACACGAGACTGCATCAAAAGATCTCAGATGCAAAACTTCAACAAATCAAAACAGCATTAAAGAATGCATAGTGCTATCATGACTAGAATGCAACTGCACAGGCAGGTAGGCCAGGTAGTTCAAAATCAGAGAGTATATGCAGAAGTCAACAAGCATACAAGTTAATCAAGTTTCAAGTCAAGAGAATCAAGGGTACACATCAAGCACACACAGTTAACATATATGACCAGGTGGCCACACAATATGAATGGCATATATAACAAATGAATCAGTGGACAATACATGAAGCTTGAATAAAACTTAAGTGCTACATTAGAGAGTGCACAGGCAACACATGAAGGCAATGCACAGGTTAATGTGATAGCAGGTACAACCAATGGTACAAGACAATGAACAAACAAGATGAACTTAAAATCAGTGACAACTTCACAACCAACTGATCAGACTTCACGCTAAGCAATGGACCAGTAAACAGTGACTTCAACATAGCAGTGTCTTGTAGTTTAATTTGAACTTTGTTTAAAAACTCATGTCAAACCTTGGTTTAAAAATTAAAAAATCAAAAAAAAAACAGTTCTTAAATTTTCAGAATTATTAACTAACTGTTTTTTAAGTTAATATATGTTTAATCTTTAGTTTAGAATATAACAACCAATATTGTCCTATCACTAAGCTCAAAACAAATCGGTGTATCAATAGGGAATGATTTTTTTTTCAAACATTGTATCGAGAAAACTCAAAACAGAGGGGTATATGATTTACAGCCTGCACTCACATATTATTCATCATTCATTAAGGCATTCATACATAAAGATATAAACACACTCATTCACATACATATATGCATCAGAATTTATACGTTTAAATTTTGTTATTAAGTGATGTTACTCACAGTATTCTTAAAACTTGGATCTTGCAAAATCAAACATAAATTATTCAAACATTAAATCTTAAAAGAGGTTGAGGGGTGAAATTTCCGATTTTTTTTTTAAACTTATCCTGTAACTGTAAACAGAAATCAAGATCATATACAGGCATGCCCCTTCACAACTTCATATTTAAACACATGCAGGCATTTTTAAACAATCACATTATAAATATAAAACAGCATTAAAGCACATGTCTGCAGACCCAATGCAATGCCTCAAATGACCGAATACAACTGGAATCAACGAATGCAACTTAAGTTAAAAGCTATGCAGTGAAGACATAAACAAGTATATATGAAAACCACTTGAAGTATGACAAACAGACTGCAAGATAAACTCAAAAATGTGCATATGAAGTTCGAATAATCAGTTCAACCAAACAACGAAGATATCAAGGATGCAGCATGTACACTTGAATACATGGAGTAAATTTGAAAACAAGGCAGGGGACAGTGGAGTACACAGTGGCCAGAAGACATGAACAAACTGTCCAGACTGCTGTACATACCAAAGAAGCCAGCTCCAAGACTTACAACATATGTCTCGACCCAAAAATCAGTGATCATGTGTAAACAGTCGAATATGACTGCAGTGCAAAAATCAACCCAAACAACAAAAGTCACGAATTCGGATAGTACAGGAAAAAATTAGAAGCAATCTCGTCGCAACGGTGATGGCCGAAGACTTGAAATTGTATGAAAAATCATCAACCATAGTGGTCACGAGATAATGCCGTGATAACCAGGAAAACACAAAATCAAGCAGTATTTTTTTTTTCAAAATCGAACAATATCAAGGGCCGAAGCCAACAAGAAGGAATCGAACCAATCAAAAAAAATATCAACAGAGAAATCATCAACATGATAACAAAATCGAACGACTGGGAATGAAAATAGATGTGAGGGTCACTCACCTTTCACCGAAGCGGTCGCGAACGAATTGAAGCTGAAGCCCTAATTGTGAAGACGAGCGAGCAACGAGGACGACCGAACGCAAAGAAGCCCTAATTTAGGAAAGAGGGACGAACGAAGATGAAGCAGCCGCCATTGTTGTTTATTTTTTTTCGTTTGAATGGTTAGGGTTTCGAATGAATTGGGGGGGGGGGGGTTCGGCCGTATATAAAAAGAGAAAGGGAAACGTGAATTTTGCGTGGTTGAAGGCGTGATGAAAGGCGTGACTTTGGCTGATAAGAGTAAGGTAGTGTACTCTTATTTTATTATTTATTTATTTTATTTTTATTATATATATATATATATATTTTTTTTTTGAATTCAATTTCTTTTGTATAAATTTTCTTTAGTAAATATAGAAACGTTTTGAAGTTCAACTATCAACATCAATTTATAAATTTACATAAAAATAATTCGTAAATCCAAACTATTTTTTCTATGTCATTAGTTCGAATTTAAAATACAAATTCAATTTTCAATTTCAACTCCAAAGTCAAATTTAAATTTTATTCAACTTTAAATAGATTAAATTCTAAAATTTAATCGCCAAATTCATAGTTATATTGGGAATTTAATTTAAATTATCATTCAAATATTTAAAATTAATTAAATATTTTCAATTTAAATTGTTCTAAATTCTGGGTTGTTACACTAGCAGTCGATCTTAGCTTCACACTACAAGTAGTCAAAGCTTCCAAATCCTTCCATTCTGCCAATAAAACTAACACCACATTTTGATATCTTCTGATAAGAGCATTTGCTACTTTATTTCCTTTCCCAAGAGTATACTCTATACCAAAATCATAAGCAGCCATAAAGTCTATCCACGTTTGCTTTCTCATATTTAACTCCTTCTGAGAGAATAAGCACGTTAAAGACTGATGATCTGTGTATAGTTCAAATCTCTACCCTAAGAGATAATGCGTCCAAATCTTCAATGCGAAGATCACCGCAGCCAACTCCAAATCATGAGTAGGATATCTCATTTCATGTTGTCTAAGATGTGGTGAAGCGTAGGCAATCATTTTACCCTTCTGCATCAACACAACTTCCAATCTAGTTCCACATGCATCGGTATACACCAAATACCCTTGGTTTTCGTTTGGAACTACTAACACAGGTGTGTTGGTCAACAAATGCTTTAACTTAAGGAATGCTTCCTCACATTTGTCGGACCAAACAAACTTCACTTCCTTCCTAGTTAGATTAGTCAAAAGGTGCTACTATCCACGAGAAATTCTTAGTGAATCTCTGGTAATAGCCAACAAGTCCAAGAAAACTTCTAATCTTTGTCACCATCTCTGGTCTCTTCCAACTATTGATAGCTTCGATCTTATCTGGATCGATTGACAACCCCTTCTCTGAAACCACGTGACCAAGGAACTTAACCTCTTTCTTCCAAAACTGACACTTGAAGAACTTTTCTTTTAGCTGATGCTACCTTAGCATCTCAAGCACAACTCTAAGATGATCTTCATGCTCCCTTTCATCTTTAGACTATGCTAAAATGTCATCTATAAACACCAACACGAACCTATCCAAATACTCTTGAAAGACTCAGTTCATCAAATCCACAAAGAAAGTAGGTGCATTCATTAACATGAATGACATTACTAACCACTTCTATGAACCATACCTAGTCTGAAATGCTATTAAAGGAATACTGTCCTCCGCCACCCTTAACTGATGGAAACCTATTGCCAAATCCATTTGGAAAAACACTCTGGCTCCACACAATTGATCAAATAAATCATCAATTCTCTGTAGTGGATACTTATTCTTGATCATCCTCTCATTCAACTTATGATAGTCGATCCACATCCTCAATGACCCATCTGGTTTCTTCAAGAATACCGCGACCGCTCCCCAAAGCAAACTACTTGGTCTAATAAACTTCTGCCCTTCTAGATCCACTAGCTACACCTTCAATTCTTTCATTTAAGTCGGTGTCATCCTGCTAGGTGGCCTACTTACATGTTCGGCTCTTGGCATAAGATCTATCCTAAACTCAACAGCTCATTTCGGTGGTAGTCCTGTAACTAGCTTAAAGACATCTACGTCTCTCTTGCTACTCAAACTTGACTTAACTCTTCTCCCACTTCCATTGCTCTTAATAAATCACAATTACTCCAATCATAATTCTCCACTAAGAATATAATTAGGTATGATTATCAGGACGCCTTAGTGATATCTTCCCATCCAGGAAAAATATCCTAGCCTCATACTTACTCAACCATTCCATACCTAAAACGATTCCGAAATCTACGAATTAAAAACATACAAACTGAATGCAAACTTATGATCTAACAAATCAAATTGTAACCAGTCATATCTCATCCCCAAAGTTGCATACGCTCCTATTGGATTGCAACCCTTAAAGAAGTAACAAGGTATGTGGGTTCTAAGCATAATTTATCAACCAAACACTGGGATATAAATATATATGATGCATCGGTATCAAATAGTATCCTAACATGTATATTTTGAATCAAAAATGTACCTTCCATCATAGTTTTTCCTTTTTCAGTTGCACTTGGCTTTGCAGACGATGGTCCAATAGCAATAACCTTTCCCTTGTCCGCCCTAACTGGTTCTGAACACTGATTCTTACAATGCCCCACTTAATCACAGTTGAAGCACTTCACATTCTTCTTATCTGAAGCCTTCTTCCCCTTGCCTAGCCAGCACTCATTTTCATAATGGTGCTTCTTGTCACACTTGTAGGAAACTAAATCGGCGTTTGCCTTCTTGGCAACATCTCCCTTCTGGCTCCCTTCTTCTTAAAGAACTTCATCTTCTTTCTCTAAGAACCCTGGGTTTCAACTGGCTTCTCTCCAGCAAAAATAGCAAGCATTTCTTCATGGAGAATTGCCATCTCCACCACTACATTACTAAGATCAGTGATATGTGTCAACGTCGCCCTAGCAAGCTTAGGTCTTAATAACCGAATGAACCTCTCATTTATCCTGATGACGGTGTCTATAGTATTGTATCCATAATGGGACAACTTATCAAACTTAGCATCATACTCAACTACCGACATCTCTCCCTGCTCCAGATCCAAAAACTTCCTCAACAGCGCTGATTTAGCAATCTCAGACTTAAACCTCTGTTCAAATCTCCTTCGAAAATCAACTCAAATCAATTCCTCCTCCGAAACTCCAACAATAACCCTATTCCACCAATGAAGCACTGACCCTTGTAACTGCCTAGAGACCAACCTTCTCTTATGCTCATCACCTAAACCTAGATTAGCGAAGATATGCTCAAAATGCAATAGACAATTCTCTACCTTTATGGCATTCTCCGTCCCAATAAATGGTTTCCCACCAAGGCTGGTGTAATCTCTGCTCAACTTAGCATAATTATTCCCAACTGGAGCCATAGGACTAGATCCTCCAACATTACTAGCAACTCCTGCTTGCATCATATTGATGAAAAACTGATATGTCGCACCCATATCTATTGGTGGATTTTCAACACCCACATTGGCATCAACATTTTGGTTAGCGTTAGCCTGTCGACCCGGGTTCCTCCTGGAAGGTTGAATATTTTTGTTATTTGTGGTGCTTCCTTCACCGAAAGCGGAATCAAAATAAAAAAGAACTCTAGATAGCTATCATGCCTTCTGCACGTCTCCAAAAGCTTATTCGTCTAAAGAGGTACCTGAAAACCTCGACTTTGAAACTACTCAAAATCAATTGAGTACCCAGAGGGTTTAAGGGGAAAACATAAACTTTGAGCCAAACATAAAGCCTGTTATGAATAATAATCTACCACCTCAAACCATTTAGATATCTAGTGAGACCAAGCCGCTTAGCGAAACAGGTTTTTCCTTCACTAATATCTTAAAACTTTTATAAAACCATATACGGTGCACCTGCATCCACAATGGTTAAAACATCTCAAAATAATATGATAATATGCAAAATAAGTAAATCAATTAAGGATTACACAACCCCATTAATTTTGACTATTTGTCTCAGTTATGGTTTTTAGGGTTACTATTAACATAATAGTTTTCATAGGCTTACTAATAACCTGGTTAATGTTTATGGACTCCTTGTCCGGTTTCATAGTTTTCATGGAATCACTAAGAAACTATTACCCCCGCCAATATCTTTACTATTTCATGGGTTCTCTCCAAACCTATTGGTAACTCCAATATCTTTCCTCTTATCCTAGTTTTCATGGGTTGACTGGGAACCTATTGACTTCTGTCAATATCTTAATCCGTGTATAGTATTCATGGACTAGCTACAAACCTATTGGACCATGCTAATATCAAATCATAGTTTTTATGGGCTAATTATGAACCTGTCCTCCTGACATCTTCATTTATACATAGTTTTCATAGGCTTGTTATGAACCTATTGGCCCATGTCAATATTTTTCCTATACATAGTTTTCATGGGCTTACTGTGAACCTATTAGCCTCTGCCAATATCCTTAATTAGTTTAATTTATATTCCCACTGGGTTAACCTAGCTAGTTATTCTGCCCTTCCCCAAAATTACCATCATGGGTTCATCACCATGTGAATATACATACATACATACATATACATACATATATACATACATACATACATACATATACATATATATATATATATACACATATATTTGAAGAAGAAAAGATAATAACATAACAATTCCACTCATGTAGGTTTAATATCCATGAAATTATTTTCGTATGAAACATGCTTAATCCCTTTTACGTAATATTTTATCAAGGAAAGCTTCTTCTTAAAACCATTTCAAAAATCCTTTACTTAGCCATGAGTTTTTCCTTTAAAATAAGATTGGGTTATTTTGTTTTGAAAAACTAACACTTTCGAAACCTTCAAAGCTTTGCTTTTGACCACACTGGATAACCTCCTTCGAAAGCAAATAAGTATCTTTTCAAAACATTAGTCCCCTACCTTTCAAAATACTTTAAAACATCTCTTTCCAAACCTTTCGAAAGTAATAAAGTATTACTTATTAATTCTTAGAAGCATAATTTCGAAACCATTGAAGGTGCCTCTTTTGAAACCTTTGAAAGTACCCCTTTCGAAACCTTTGGGAGTATTCCTTCCGAAACCATTGAAAATCCCTCTTTCGAAACTATTGCGTTTGTATTTAAAAATATCATTTGGGTCAAAGTGAATATAAATGGAAGTATCTCTTTCGAAACCATTCTTTATCATATAAAAGTATTAGCGAAATCTTGATGGCTTCGGCACCACCCATTCGAAAGCATAAATCATTTGGGTGAAATATTTGAAGGTTAGCTACGAAACTCCTTTCGATGCCATTGCCTTTGACACCATTAACTCCTTTCGAAAGCAATGAGGAAGTGGCTTAGCATAAGTATAAAATAATATCAACCCTTCAAAAGCATCGATGGCTTCAATACACTCGTAAGGCAAAAGAACCACGGCTGGATTTCGATTAAGTCGGAATCATTACTTTCGAAAGCATCATTTTATAAATAAAAGAACCCATTCGAAAGCCTATACTTTTAAAATATAAAATGGCAAACCTTCGATAGCTATTTAGAAAATCCCTTTCGAAAGAATATGTTTCGACTCCTTCGAAAGCTTTAGTAAAACAAAGGTAGGTGCTTAACATTTAAAAGCAAAACAAAGGTATCGACCCCATCGGAAGCAACGCTTTTGACACCATGCCTTCCGTCTTTCTCTAATCCATTACGTACCAACATTGATCCCTTGTGTATTTGGTATCAACTTTGTGGGTTTTCGACTTGACTGAAGGCGGAAGTATATGGTCGAAAGGTGCTTCTAATAGCGGCGGAACCCACTTTTCTGGATAAATTTGATTTAATGCCAATTAAAGCAATCACTTTCTAACTAACCTGCCCACGTGTAAACATGAGATTGGTTGCCTCAACGTTTCAAATTCTTTACCAAAATGACTACCGCTTAATTTTAGACCTAAACCACATTAATTTAACAAATAAGCCCTTCCATTAAGCAGAATCAATAATGCGAATAAGTCCTTCTAAAATAATTTAATTTCCATAGCAAATCACTTAGGAAAAATCCCCAAAAATTATAAAAATTCACTTTTAACATGTTGTCTAATATGCCTAAATTTAATACCTAAATTCTCAACGTAATTTGTAAAATAAATTTCTAAACTCAATTAACCATATTTTCCTTTGAAATTCATAATAATCTTTCCATAGCTTGGAAAGTTATCAAAATTAAAACCTAATTCCATAATTACATAACATAAAAATTTCCATGACATTCAAAATTCATTTACAATCAGTTTTTCCCTAAAATCGTATAAACCCTTATTTAAATACTTTGATTTAAATTAAACATATTCTACTTCAAACATATCATCATCCAAAACATTATAAAAACGAATTTAATCTTAAATCCGAAAACATATGATCATAAAAAAATAGAGATGATATAAATTAATATTATCCTTGAATATGATAAGAAGATTGGATTAAGATTAAGATTCGTTCCCCTTCTTTAATTCCTTTGCTTGAATTTAATTTCTCTTCCCCTAACAATGGAAGGCTTCTCTTTTATGTTTGTGTTTTACGTTTTTTGTAAATGTGAATGGTATATGGAACGAAAATATATATAAGGGTAAGGGGTTATGTGCGTCTATTTCCCAATATACCATTTTGTAAATTAATTAACTCAGAAACTATTCTAAAGCCAATTTATTTTATTAAGCACGGCCTTAATTTAATTTTATATCTCAATCCCCTTATCATTCTAATTATTTACATTATTCTATTTAATTTATCTAATTAAATCTCCTGAATAATGTTATCAAAATTAGGGGTGATATAGTTAATCATATGATTTGACTTTATGATAAGACCATAGTTTTTGGCAAGGCCGACGGTTTTAGAGTGGACCGACCACTTTTATTACGAACGTAATAAAGTTGAAGTACAGGAGAAAGGTAGAGACACCTTTGCTACTAAAAATGTAAGAAAAAAATAACAGCACTGGAGTGTGACGAACATGTCACAGCTACAAAAAATAAATAACCAGACTAGTTCTCCTCCGCAGAGGAAGAATCACCAACATTCTCTTCAACCCGGGTTTTATCACGAGAAAGACTCCCTCGAAGGCCAATGAAGGGGCTAAAACGAAGAGCAAGAGAGGGATCATAACAGCCAACATCAGCGGAGTAGAAAAAAGATCGATCCCAATCAGAAACAGCAAGAATATCGGAATTAATTCCAGAGTACATCCCATCCAAATCAAGCTCCAAAGAGTCTCCAGTAATTCTGTAGTAAAGGCATCGTAGGTCCAACAGATCATCAGATACATATTTAAAGTAGGTTCCAGTCACAGGATTGAATCTCATCGCAGTAAGACGGTCAACCCAACAAAGCTCATCCTCGACCCAAATCACAAGAGGTGGAGAGGGGACAGGCGCAGCAGACAAAACAGAAGGGACAACAGCGGGTGCAAAAGACTCAGGCTGCACCAAGGGAGGAATATGAACTGGGGCAGAAGTAACTTGAGGGGCTTTAGGAACCCATTTCCTAAGAGGAGGCCTAGGAAGAGGGATCTTTGGTGCAGCAGCAGAAACAGCATTCTTCTTGCAGGCAGAGACTACATGACCAAAAGAGTGACAAGAAGAGCAGATGTCAGGGACCCAACCATAACGAACACGAACTTCCACCACGTGACCTACAGCTAGCTGGACAGGAATGGTGGTAGGAAGCAACCTCTGGGGAGAAATCTCTACTAGTGCCTTGGCATACACAAGCTTATCACGAGCAACAGTGTTAGAGTCAAAACAGATCAATTTACCAACATTGCAGGCAAGCCAATTCAAACCACGCAGGGGTTGAAGCGCTGAGGGGATATGGGAGAAATAAACCCAAACTGGGATAGACATAACTTGTTCTCGAGCACTAGCTACTGTCGGAGACCAGGGAGTAATTATGAAAGGCTGACCATCAAAGAAAGTGGGCTCCGACTCAAGAACACGGCATCGTTCCTCAGAGGAGGAGAACTGCAAATAGTACAAGGAATCAACTAGCTTAACTCTAAGACCACCCTGAAGTCTCCAGGCTCTACGGCAAACAGCAGCCACATCACGAAGACGATGATTAGGGTCTAAAAAAAATCCAACAACATAACCAGACCAGAAATCAATACCTGCTTGGATTACACAGGGGGGAGGTATCATAACTCCATTTTCCTCAACGATATCAAAATCAATTGGTTCATAAACACCCGCGTTACGGGGCTTGGAAGTAAAAAGGGAAGTCCAGGGTCTAGGTAGAGCAGGACATGAGGCTGCAAGACGACACACATCTACAGCAGATGAGGCTACAGGAATGGAGCAATTAGTATCTGCAATCAAGTCACCAGCAGGAAGTCTTTCATTGTTCGCAGTAACAACATTGTCATTGACAATAGGCCTCACATTGTCACAGTCAGATTCAACATATAGGCATGCAGGGGGACCAGGGGATAATTCTTGGAGCACAGTGCCAACATTGTCTTTGGCAATAGGTCGAACAGATGGTGTGCCGCTCACAGCACCAATCATGCCAGAAGCAAGCAAAGCTGCTGGTGCCACACAGACCGTAGCCATAGAATCCATACCAAGGAGACCCAAAACATTACAGGGATCAAAATCGTCATTCACATTGGATCTAGAAATAGGGAGTAAGTTGGAATCACCTGGCTTAGGCGATGCTGAATTCATAGCAACAGGAACGTTTGCGTCCGAGCACAGACCACTCAAACATAGGCGGGGAGAAGGAGCTAGGTTAGACCGATTGAGGGGAGGGAAATCGCTAGACGATTGGAGGTCAGGACGAGAGCATTCTTCAACTGCCATGGAGCTATAGCATCGGCCAGAGCGTGTAGATGAGGGGGATGGAAGACGCTGAGAGAGGGAAGGGGAAGAGGACATGAAGGGGACGGTAAAGGACGGGGAGACGCGATGCAGTTAATCGCCTGGAGCCATAGATGTATGAATTGACTAGTGTGCAAAACTTTGGGGACAGGGAGACTATGTCGCCCTGACCTTTGGTTAGACTGAGATTTATAGTGCCCAGACACTCATGTCTCATACTTGTGGCCGCTGGGAATCGAACCTGTGCCACCACAACAAGATGCAGCAACTCACCTCATGTCGTAAACCACTGGACCACAAGTACTTGACCATAGTTGGGTGTGTGATTATATATTTGAAGTGAAATAGTATTCAAGAGAGTATTCATCTCCTTCGATTATTGAATGTTGATGGTGTTATACCCTGTTTTAACTCGAAATTAGAACTCTTTGGCCATATTAAATTTGGATAATCGATAATTTTGATGATTGAGCTAAGTAACTTAGGAGCACAACTTCATAATTAAATAAGGAAATTACTAGGATTTGGATTGATAACCCTATCTTATTAGGGTTTTGATCAATGACTTAACCCTAGGTGTCTAAGTGGCATGGTTTTGATGAAGAGACAAACATGAACAAATATCATTTCATAAGGGTGCAACTTTAAAATGATTATAAGGTAAAACTTTATCAATATGATCGGTATGAGTATGACTTCATGACCTTTGGTGTGCTTTAGCAAAGTTCATATAGGCTTTGATATTAAATTGTTTAAATACTAACCGAGGATCGAAGTTATACCTATGAGTCACACAACATAGAATTGTATCGTCGGATCTAAACGACATAACATAACTGTTTATATATTAACCAAAAAATTGGTCTTACAACCCTAAAGTTGCAGATTTCGAAGAGATGTCAAGCTTAGGTGATAGAATTTTCTAATAACAACGAATTAAATGGAAAAATGGAAAAGGGAAAGAAGAAAAATAAGAAAGGCAAGAGAACACAAATTTTACAGTGGTTGATTAAGCTTACGTCCACTTTGATAATACTTTATTGCTTGATTCACTCTAGATCTACCAGAATTATGAATATAAATCAAATTCCTATTCGAAGTTAGTTATGTAGAGTCTCCCAAAGATATGAAAAAGAAAAGCACTAAGATCTCTATTCTATTGAAGGTAGCCTCCTATTTATTGCCATCGTAGGCTTTAATTGGGCTAATAAGTCATCAGATCGCACTAGAAATATCTAGCAAGTTAGATCCAAGATATTAAGAAGATGTGGACCAAAAAGTTGTGATGGTTCAAAACCAATCCATATGTGGATCGGTACCAATCCATGGCTTCAGTATGATATTTGTATATTCTTCTATATTTTTCGGGTCTAGATGCAATTTTTCTCAACGAAATCATCCTTTGATGTTTCTAAACTATATTCACTAGGAAAGTTGACTTCTTGGAGGGAATCCATGTGTAACACTCTATCTTTTGTAGTGCTTTAATATGAGAAATGAAATAAATAAACGATTAACTAAATTAAAGCATAAGATAAAATAAAGACAAGCTAATTAAGGAAGAGTGAATGAATGAAGGAAGAGGAATTAGAGATTAAATAAGAATAGGCTAAAATGAGGTTTTAACCCAAAGGCCAAATTACTAATTCCTTACACTCTTACTTCCTATACATTCTCTCATTACCTATAGAACTGAAGAAAAAACCAAGAGTTAAGGCTGACTACACACTCAAGAGGAAGGAGAAGGAAACTATGATAAAAGGAGTTTTCATCATTAAAAAGACTTTAACCAAGCTTAATCAAACAAAAGATGAGTAGCTTTTAGTATAAAACCATCTAAACTCATAAAGGTTTGGACTATATACATGTTTGATGGTCTTTATGATAAAGAACAAATATGTGCATGTTGAATGATATTTGTTCATAAATTGGGAATTTAATGATGAGGATTTTGTTTTATTAGGGCATAATTGAGAATCAAACCTTCTCGAAATCACTTAAATTTTTTAAATAATGTGTGAAATGATAATATAGAGACGGATTTTTAATTTCATTTTTTTTGAAATTATATGGAATTTATATAAATTTTCTAAGTTAGTAAAAAGCCTAATTTTGAAAAATAATTATTTAAGATAATAAAGTAATTTTTGTGGCATGAGGATTTTTAGGGAAGCAATATATATTAATTTTGATTTTTGATGAATTTCTGGGGTTTTCCATGCATTTCAAATTATTAATAATTAATTAACAAAAGAATATACAATTATCAACTGGAAATAAATATGTTAATCAAGTAATTAATTAACAAATTATGAAAAGAAAACCGAAAATTGTTAGTAAACCAAGAAAAATTTGATATATCAACGTGTTAGATGAAAAGCAAATCCTTCTAATAGAAATGTATCGGTTTTCTAGTTAATTACATAAATGTCATAGTCCACCTATGATGGCCCATATGATTGTCAACTTGTAACAACCCATATACACATCAACTTGTGATAGCATATAAATACTTCAATATGCGATAGCTACTAAGAACATCAACATGCGATAGCTACCAAGAACATCAGCATCCAACAGCTATTATGAATATCAACTTGTGATAGGTAATTGTGAATATCAACTTGTGATAGGTAGTCAAAAATTCAACATGCGCTAGCTAAGTTGGATTCAACCGCAAAATCTAAGTCGAAGTCAACCTGCGAAGGCAATGTAGGAATCAACTTACAATAGCTTATGGGGAGCTCAACCTAAAATAGCTTGGGATACGTTAACATGCGATAGCCCTGGGGGACTCAACTTGTGATAGTCAAGGTTATGTTATCATAATATACCTTTAAGGAACTCAACTTGCAATAGCTTGGGTTATGTTATCATGCGATAGCCCTAAGGAACTCAACTTGCGATAGCTAGGATTACGTTAACATGTGACAGCCCTGTGGAACTCAACTTGCGATAGCTAGGGTTATATCAATATGCGATGGCCCTAGAAGGCTCAACGTGCTATCGTCCTGTAAAGTTGATTTGGGATCATGAATAAATCTAAGAAAATTCTATGTACAAAAGAACTTTTGGTAGCGCTTTAGGTGTTAATTCTCAAAGTGATAATTGATCCTAAAGATGAAATGTCTCTAGAGAAATAGTAAGTTTATGAAGAATAACTTAGTTAAAGAATGAAAGTGAGATCGAGCCTGATCAACCTATATGATGCTAAGTTGAATCATTTGTAAGAATGTAAATGGAAAAGGAAGGCCTTAATGGTAATAAGATGTCCAAACATGACTCTTTATTTGATGATTTGGATGTAAGGCCTTAGTGGTAATCATATGTCCAAGTTCAACATTATATTTGATGGAAGGTCTGAGTGGCTACCAAATGTCTAAACCAAGATATTATAATTGGTAACATTGATGGAGTAAGACTTATAATATACAATTTTCTATTTACGACAAATAAGAAGGAATGATAAGGTAAGGCTTGCATAACATCCAATTTTCTATTCACGACAAATAAACAAAAACGAAGGAGTAAATCTTATGTTGCATCCAATTGTCTTTGCACGACAAATAAGCTGGAATAATGGAGTAAGGCTTGTATAGAATCCAATTTTGTATCATGAAAAAATGCAAGAGCTATGGTGTAAGACCTTTGTGAAAACCTAAATGTCTGTTTATGATAAAATTAAGGTAAAACACCTTAAGAATAACCCTTAAGTGTCAAGTACCAGAATTGAACTGGTAAGAGTTAGGCGTATGGCAATTTAAGATAAGACTATAAATAATAATCGTGTAGGAAATAAATACTAATCGTGTAGGAAATCTCACGCTTATGATAAATTGATGATTATGCATGACCATGATGTAACACTATTATGAAGTATTCTGTAATTGATGATGGTGTTTGGAATGGTGAGATGGAAACTGATTGCATGCTTTAACGACTCAGTCTTACTATATGTTTACTTGTTAGGGTAAATTTTAATCATAATAGACTTTACGTTTGACCCATGTTTTTATTATTTCCTATGAATACACGCATGCTCGTTCAAATGGCTAGGTTTGTGGTTAAGACATGTATCTTTTGGAAGGACGAATAAGAACTTTGAAAAAGAAGCAAGATGCTTATCTAGCAAATAATTTTAAAAAAAAATTTATGGAGTGTAAAACTAGGAATTATAACTGGTTATGTGTTGTGTTGGCATCTTTATATGTCAAACATAACACCCCTCTTATTTTCTATTGTATTTACCCCTATGTGGGAATGAGATGGATTAAACTTGAAGAAATTAATTATGTAAAACAATTTAAATAATGAAAATTTATTTAGCTGCTCTATTTACTTATATTGTACGAATTAAATACCAGACTTAATTTTGTCGCTTGAAAATGATTCTGGTGGCGGCTATAACATCATCATTGTCTATTTTAGGATCAAAGTGAAGGATTTTACAATTTGGTATCAGAGCTTAGGTAGGGACCATTTAATTATAACAGGGCTAAGAGAACACTAAGTAGTAGAAATACAACACTTTAGGGAGGGTATAAACTCTATATAAGACATAATTGTATTTGGATATAGATATATAGTAGAATATACTCGCCCCTCTACTATTGCGCTCACTCTCTTTGTTTTCATTCCTTACGAACCCTTGCTTAGTAGAAGGCAAGAATGGATCTACATAATCAATGTCTTACTATTGGAAGTACAAGAGTAAACGTTAGTAGAGGAGCTGATACTGTATAGGCCAATGGCCAAGGAGGGAGTTAACTCCAAAAGTGTGTAATGAAGTAGATAATGAAATGCATGCCTTGACTATAGAGAATTTGGATGTGAATGCACTTTCCCAAAAGTTCTTAGCGAGCTTAGTGCAGTAGCAAGTACCACTACTGATCCATAATGCATCGAGGGGCCTGATACCACTAGTTAGGGAAGACTTTTTCGAGATAAACAATGATTTCAATGGTTTAGGATAAGAAATGTTAATTGGAACGAAACATGCATTGGAAGCGAGTGATTAACTATTGATATGTGTTAGGATTTTCAAAGATTTAGAGTTTGATAGATGCTAAAAAGGTTAAGCTTGTATCTAGATTCGAAGGGATGGCTTAGGAAGAAAGGAAGAACATGTGTTCTGAATATGGAAAATCTTTGGAAGGAGGTCTTGGAAGAAAGTCATCGATCCAAGTTTACCATTCTTCCTAGGGGCACAAAGATATATCGTGATATGAAAAGAATCTTATTTTGGAAAAGGATGTAGAGAGACACGGGTGACTGCATATTTTGTAAACAGATTATTGAAAGTGCCCTTTTTATCCCCGTGAAGTCGACTAGGACAACATCTAGCTTAGCAAAGCTATATATGAAGAATATGAGAATGAATGGAATTCAGAGTATTATTGTCAGTGATAGAGACCCAATATTTATCATTGAGTTCTGAAGAAGGTTGCAAAGTACATTAAGTACAGAATTGAGCTTAGGTATGGCTTACCACCCACAAAAAGATGGTCAAATCGAGAGGGTGAACCATGTGCTTAGGATTTTCTAGGAGCATGTGTTTTGGACTTTGGAGGTCTTGGGAAGATCTTTTGCATCTAATAGAGTTAGCATACAATAACAGTTACTAAACAAGTATGGGATAGCACCATTTGAGGTGCTTTATGGTAGAACGTTTAAGTCACTTGTTTGGTGGTTGGATAGGAAAGATATACTCGTGTGAAGGCCTGATTTAGTTAGAGATGCTACCAAGAAGATAGAATTGATACGCACTAAGCCGAAGGCAGGGCAATCAAAGTAGAAGAGTTATTTCCTTAAGTGAAGAAAAGTTCTTGAGTTTGCGCTAGGCGACCATGTGTTTATGAAGGTTTCTCCAATGTGAGGAGTTATGTGCTTTGGGAAGGAGGGAAAATTGGCACCTAGATATATAGGACGGTTTCCATGATTGAAATGATTGGTAAAATATCATTTCAAATTGAGCTACCAAACAATTTGGTGGGTATGCATAATGTTTTTCACATATCACACTCGAGGAAGTATGTGCATAATCTGAATTTGATGGTGGAACCAAGTACAGTTGAAGATTTATATGTAGAACTTGATTTGACTAGAAGACATAGGAGGAGATCGTGATGCAAAGAGTTAAGGAACAAATTTATCAAGCTTGTTCGCATCCATTTGAGTGACAATGTTAAGGATTACACTTGAGAGGTAGAGATAGGATTAGAAATAACTTTCCTGATTTGTTTTGACATGTATGATTAAGACGTGTGTGTTTTGTTGCATAGGCTAGTAGAGACAACTGTATGATGATATGATGTGATATTTATATGTGTTATCAATGATTGACGAATGATGATTTACATTAGGCGGGAACTAGTGTAATTGTTGTACTATATGTACACTGTTTTGATGATAGTCTCTACCCTGCCTTGTCTGAATTTCGAGGATGAAATCACCATAAGGAGAGGAGACTGCAATACCCTATTTTTGGAGTGCCATAATATGAGAATTAAAAAATAATAATTAAATTAAAGCATGAGATAAAATAAAGATAAGTTAATTAAGGAAGAGTGAATGGATGAAAGAAAAGGAGTTAAGGGGTTAATAAAAATAGAGTAGAATGATATTTTAGCACAAAGCCCATATTACTAATTCCTTACACTCCAACTCCTCGTTCATTCCTTTATTTACTAAAAAACTAAATAAAGAAAACCAAGAGTTAAGGCATGTTATACTTAGAGAGGAAGGAGAAGGAGTCGAAGATAAAAGAAGGAGCTTTTATTATTAAAGAGATTTTAACCACGCCTAATCAAGTCAAAGGTCAGTAACTCTTTCTTTAAAAGCTTCCAAACCCATAGGGGTTAGGATTGTATACATGTTTAATGGTTTTAATGATAAGGAGCAAATATATGCACATTAAATGATATTTGTTAATGACTTGGGAATTTAAAGATGAGGATTTTGTTATGTTAGGGAAAATTTAAGAATCAAACCTTCCCTAAATTACTTGAAATTCTTATATGATGTGTGAAATGATAATATAGAGATGGATTTGTAATTTCATAATTTTATGAATTACATAGAGTTTATAAGAATTTTCTAAGTTGGGTTAAGGCTAATTTCAAAAATTAATTATTTAAGATAGTAAAACTAATTATTTTGACATAGGAATTTTGGGGGAAGCTAAATATATTAATATATATTTTTTGTGAATTTTTGGATTATGCCCATGAATTTTTGATTATTATGAATTAATTAACAAAAGAATAAGTTAATTATCAATGGGAAATAAACATATCAAATATGTAAGTAATTAAAAATCCCAAAAAAAACAAAAAGCTTTGGTAAACCAAAAATAATTTGACATATGTCTATGTTATGTGAAAAGAAAATCCTTTTAATAGAGATAAGTCAGTTTCTAGTTAATTATAGAATTGTCATTGTCAACTTGTGATGGTTTATATACTTGTCAAATTGGAAAAATCATATACATATCAACTTGCGATTGCATATAAATGCTTCAATATGCGATAGCTACTAAGAACATCAACATGCGATGGCTACCTAGCACATCACCAATCGATAGCTATTATGATTATCAACTTTGATAGCCAATTAAAAGTTCAATATGTTAGAGCCAGGCCAGTCCACAATTAAATTTCAAAAAAAATAGTTAGTGGATCTTTAATGGACCTATGTAGTCTAATATTTTTTTATAGAAATTCTCCAAATTTAATTTAAATAAAAATAAATATTTTATTTTGATTCATAAATAAAGTTTTACTTTGATTTATTTTATATTATATTTTGAATATGTGTATGATATACACATATGTTTAAACGTGCACGTGCAACATAATAATGTATGCATGGTTCACATGTATAGATGGTGGGATTTACACCACAACGGATATGTTATCCCCTCTTGCATTTGATTATCATTTAAATATGTATACAAGCGCACCAATATTGTAGCAACGCAATGCATTTATGTGAATATGTGTAAACAAAGAAATATTAATTTTAAATAATTTATAACATATATAATACATATACGCACAAAGATATGTATGTATGTATGTATGTATGTATGAATCTATACAAAAACAATATAGGTTATATGAAGACGTTATTTGAAATGAAGAGGTAATGTATTATTGAAGGAAGAAAATTATTATATGATTAGTATGGCTGTTATTCTTATTTAATATTATCTTATCTTTTTAAAACGTAAAAAAAATTAATGTATGATAAATTTATAAAATGAATATATAAAAGAATAAACCTAAGTTTACATAAAATAAATTAAGGTGACATAAAGAAGTTATTTGAAATGAAAGCGCAATGTATTATTAAAGAAAGAAAATTAATCTCATTAATACCATGTTTTCTTTTCAAAACTTAAAAGAAAATTAATGCGTGATAAATTTTATAAGATATTTATATAAAAATGAAAAACTCTCAGCTTTAGAAGAAACTTTTTTTAATATATATATATATATACATATAAAAATAATAATAAATGTTATAAAAATTAAGCAAGATAAAATAATGCTATGTTATTACGCATAGATAAAATTCTTTCCAAATTTAAGTTTAATTTTGAAAAGTATTTTTTTAATCAGACTATAAGCAATATGAGTGTTGCATATACACAAAATAAAACTTGTAACACCCCATAAAAATTAACAAGAAATGAATAAAATGGATAAATTAATTAAATAGGATAAGGCTAAAAATGAAAATTTTGCAAAAGTCAGAATTTGACCAAGGAAGTTGTATGTTGCATTCATAGTGAAATTCTAATCAATTTCCATATATAATATTCTGAAAACGGAGTTCAAACAAAAAAATTATGGACATTTGAAGTTTCTAGATTTAAAATAATTTAAATAGTATTATAATTCAAATAATTAAATAATTATAAAATTTGAAAGTTAACAGTGATTGGACTTTTGTGTTAAGTAAATGTTAAAATAAGGTTAACAAAAATAAATTAAAAATCAATGGCACAAAATCTTCCCAAAATAGCCCGTATATGTTGACCACTCCACTTGGATAGGTCGATTACTGGAGATCGACCGGTGGATACTGGCAGTCGACCTGTGTTGTTGAGTGGTGGCTCGAGTTTTTAGACATTTATTGTATCAGATTTTATTACTTTTAACTGACCTTAATCCAATGGTTCTGGTGCATTTCAATCATTATAAGTAGTAGCCAAGTCCACTTTTTTTAACAAATTTTTTTAGAGCTCTAGCGAAGCTCCGTCAGTTCATCTCTTTATAGTTTCAGAAAAATCCACTAGCGTTTCGAGTAAGAAATCCTATGTATCTATTTTGTATTCTATTTATTTTCCCAACCTATTCTTCTCCAATTTTTTGAATCTAACGTATATACACAAATCCTTTGTTGTATATACATATATATATGTGTGTGTGTATATATATCAAAAAGAAGACATCTGGTAGAAACTGTTATAGGCATGTTAAATCCAACGGAGGCGATATACTATGAGTGGAAATCTTAGCTTTTCTATTTCACTAATTGATTAGTATACTTTGGATTTGATTATTCCTTAGGGAAATCTAGTTTGCGAAAACTTCATATTATAAACCCAACAATCCTTCAATACAAAATGTCGATTCTACATCCAAATCTCAATTGTGATAACCTGGATTTTCGAGCATCTGGTAATTGGTAATTAATAGGATTAGAATTATTAAAATATTAACTCGTATATTAAACAGATAAAATTTTGTTAATAAAGGATATCGGGATGTGTAAATGGATTTGAAATTATAATAAAAAATCCGTGATATCCTAGAGATTTCAAACAAATTCAACTATAATAATCTCCTTTATAAATTATTTAAAATTGGCAAAATTATTATTTTCAAACAATAGTAATAATGTATTGTTTTTCAAATATAAATAGATTTAAAATAAAATTTATTATTTACAAATTTAACTTGTATTGATTAAATATACATATATTTGAGTTGATTTCAAATTTGCTTTTGAATTGAATTTGAATTTGAAGTTGGATTAGAATTTGAGATTTAAAAGATAGATATTTTAAAACATTTTGGATTTAAAATATATTATATATGACTTTATTTAGAATAGTAAGTTTTATATTATTTTCTTTTAAAAGGATTTTATTTTATAAATTAAGATATGTAATTATTCATTAAATTTTTTTTATGTAGATAAACACTTAAGCTTTGATATGAATATATCTTTTGAAATCTGAGTATAAGAATTAAAGTACACATGAGATAATTTAATTCACAGATTAACAAAGGATTTAAAATAAAATCTATAAATTTAATAAGATAAAGGGCTATACTTAAATTTATAAATAAAATTAGTCAAGGGTTTAAAACATAAAATACTTTATCTTGACATTTGTAAATTTATAAAGCATGCATTAAAACAAATGTAAATATTACTCTCTATAATCAAACAAGTGTTTGCTTAGAAAAGATACAAATGGCAAAAACTTTGTTTTCTTTAATTTGAATTTTTAAGTAACATAGGCTGAAGATAAACCATGTTTTCATTTTTGTTTCCACTTTCAAAAACTGGAAACTTAAAAAAAAGCAAGTGGAATAATATTCAAACTACAATTATCTTTGCAATTTTGACCTGAGGCATCTTCAAGTTTATCAAGCTAAGAAAATTCAACTTCAATCAAGATTAGAAGTCACAGTTTCAACCTGAATCAAAGGCAACATCAACCTAAAACAAATTCAAAGTTGAAAATAAATCAAGATTATAATTCCAGATCAAGTTTCAATCAATTGACAAATTCCAGTTTATAGCTTTCTGTCCAGACATTTGAAATGTGAGTAATCTAACCTAGCCTCCTTTGTTTTTGTTTAGAAATGCCTATGAGTAAATATTTAAATTAAATTAAGCAATAAATATCTCTTGCAAGTGAATTACTGTGTTTATGGTTGCTTAGCATGTATGTTTGAAAATGTGTATGCATGTTTGTTTTAAGTTCTGAAACATGTTTATTTGAATGAAGATTGTCTGCATATTTATGATCTCTGTATATTTGTATTTGTTGGATGTGCACACCTATGCTTCTCTGTTTCCAGGTTACAGAGCTAAGATAAAATCAAAAAAATCAAATCTCTTTTTAATAAATCACTGTTAGGATTTGAATTTCAAACAAAATAATTTAATTAAACTATAATCCAGTACTACAAATACATATAAGTATATTAGTTGAAAATATGCTTGCATCGGGGAAAAATACAGTAGCAATTCTAAATATTACGATAAAATCAAATGTGAAATTTTATTGATTCAAGTATGTATCTTGAATTGTTTCTGAAATTCAGGGTTTTTAAAACAAAAATCATGATTTTTAGTTGGAAATTCTGTGAGGAATTCTGGGTTAACCAAAAATGGTTTTAGAGGGATTCAGGGTGATCGTCGGCATTGGGAATGTCGGGGCTTGGGTTGAGGCAAGGATGAAGGGATATTGGCAAAAATAGTTAAGTGGTGTCTGGATCGTTGTGGTGAGCGGGCGATGGCGATCTAGGGTTTAGTTTGTGGTTGAGTTATGGTCAATTCTCGAATCGAATGCGATACTGATGTTGAATCGAGTTGGATCGGATGATGGTGTAGTGGGGCGTAAGGCTCTGGTGATGGTGGGGATTCAACGGCGAGGCTTAATATGGTCAGGGATGACGGCCAGCATTGATTTTGCAATTGGTTATGGGTTATCGTTTTAATCGAGTAGCTCGATTTGGTCTTGGCATCGAATCCGTGGTTCTGAAGGGTGGGTTTGTTTATCGTAGTCATGGGTAGCTGGGTGAAGGCCGGAGGGATGATCGCCGTCGACCAGAAACGTTGTGCATGTGCACATGGTCGAATTCGTGCATCTGGAAGATGTTTGGGGAAAAAGGAGTTGGCTTGGATTTCTCGAAGCATTGCTCGTGATGGTTGCAGGAGCGACTCGAGGCATTGGTCACGCGAGTGGTGCTCGTGTAATTTTGAAGAGATGGTCGCGTGAGATTGTCTCATATAAAGCTGGTTCCAGGATTTGAGAATCATGTTCTGTATTTAATCTAAAAATGAATTTCAAAAATTTAAAGCAAGTTAAAATTATAGACAAAGTTTAGCTAGTTCTTTTTATGTATGAAATGATTAATTTAAAGTTTGATGTTTAAAGGAATTTTTGTTTTAAAGTTTTTCTAAGTTTACACATTTGTTTAAAAATAGTCTGGGTTATAAATTTTGCTTTAGTTAAATTATGGAATAAACCTCTAAATGTTTTCAAATACAATGTTTCCAAATAAATGTAATTGTGGAAATTAAAATGAAATTAAGTGAAAGGATTTATCTTTAAATAATTAATAGATGATAATTTTGTATAAACAAATTTTCAAGCTTTTAATTCAAAAGATAAATAGAGTTTAATGTAATGTATAGGTTATCTTAATTTAATCTTGTTTTAGTAACAAAGGAAATTAAAGTATAATTACTTAAATTAATTAAGATGTTTAAGTTAGGTAATTAAATTAAGATAAATAACTTGTAATTGATTAAGGGTAGTTGCATGCTTAAAATTTGGATTGATTAACCTAAGTGTAATTGAAGAATGATTAATCAAGGATAATTAATCAATGCAGGTGATTATAAGGTTGATTAATTTGTGTAACTAATTAAGTTAATGGGGTTAATTCCAGTTAATTAATTAAGTTTAATTATTTGAAGGTAATCTTTTGATGTTGGGTTAAGTATAATTACTTAAGGTAATTAATGAGATGTAATTATTTAATGGAATAATTAGTGGATAATTACTGGATGTAATAAGTTAAAAGGAATTACTTAATGGAAGGTAATTAAAGGATAATTACTTGGTGGAAGAAATTAAACGATAATTAATCGGTGTAATTGCAGGACTAATTAATAAAATTAATCAAGGAGTTAGTTTAATTGATGGAGTAATTAAGGAAAGTTAATTTCTGATTGTGATTAATCAAGGTTGATTAATGAATGTAATTAAGTTAAAGGTTAATTATTAAACGAAATTTAAGAATAATTAACTAATGGAAGAAATTGGAGGATCATTAATCAACGTAATTAATGGAAATGATCAATCTTGTTTATGAATGATTGAATGAAGATAAGTGTTTTGGATTGGATGATATCTCTGACATGAATTGCTTTGTGATATGAAATGTTGGATGGATGGTGATAATGTGATTATCTATCAATTATGAATTGTATGTAAAGTGTTATCCGGTAATTAAAATTTAATTATATTTAATTGAATAACTTGGGTTTAGATGACATTGGACTCGAAGAGACCGGAGTCGGGTATTAGTAAATACCCGTAACCACTTCGATTTTTTATAGATTAATATGTGAAATCAATAAGCTAAAATGGAATGATTTAAGTGAATTGGACTATTTAATTAAATTTTTGGTACTTAGAAATTGATGTGAGAAATAAGTAATGCCTATAACAACTTGTGAAGTTGTATATTGATGCAAGTTACTCGGGTTTATATAAGTTGTATGCTTTGTATTCTATGTTAGATGGGTTTACTCACGCTGGTTTCCAACCTGACCCGGTGTTACTTTGATGTAATGCTCGGGTCAGACTGAGTATTACAGATTTTCAGGTAAGGACGTTCTGGAGCTCAGGAGGCGAGCTGGATGGAAGGAACGTAAGGAGTGTATCCGCTATGTTTTGTTGTTGTTGTATATCTAGGACAAGTTATTTTAATTGTCCAGTGATTGTAAAATGTGTAACTTTGATGTATTAAAATGTAATTTGATAAGTACAGTTTTTCTTTGTATAACTGTTATTATTTGATATTATAGTTTATCCGCTGCGAGTGTGAGATTCAGAGTTTGGTTTTCTGTTTCTTCTCCTTCTTTCTCTTTCTTCTTTTCCTAACTATTTGGAAATTTCGGGATCGAAATTTCCAGGTCGTTCAATTTGGTATCAGAGCTGAAGGTTAAGCGAGAACCTTGGCTCTGGTGGGATTACTCATTAAGAATAGGGTCAATGGTACCCTAGAATGAGTTGAGCATACATACATACATATATATATATATATATATATATGAGAGCGTACTTGTTATTTTCTTATGTAAAGATTTTAAATGATTTCATATAAGAATATATTTTGATATATAAAGCAATATTTCTTTGTAATAAACATTAAGATAATTTGGTTGTTAAATTATTTGAATTAAATTATGTGGTAATAGAAACACAACCAAATTGAAAATTAGGTAAAGATAAGTTTGAAATGGATTCAAACTGAAATTAAAATCTTGAGTTTGGGGAAAGAATCTCAGAAAAAGATAATAATGAATTGGTTTCCAGATATGATAATCTTGGTTATTATCATAAATGGTTGCTGTATTTAATAATGAAATGTTTTAAGGAAGTAAAACATTTGAGTTAATATGACTTATAAATTGGAACAAGATGATCTAAATTATGAAATTTTAAATATAGGTCCAGAAATTTGAAAATTCTTTTTGAATTCAAAACCAAAGGTGGTTTAAAAATTAAAATAATTTGGTGTATAAAGGAAATAATATGTATATCTGAGGAATATATATAATATCAAAGATGGTTTGAGATAAACTCTAAATGTTGAGTTTTAAATTTGGAATGAGATGTGATACCCAAAGTGATAAGTTTTGAACTTAATAAGTGAAGAGATTATTAATGTGAATTTTAAAATTTGAAATGGGAATTCAAATTTGAGTAGGGTTAACGGGATTTAAATTGAATTTAACTTAGAGGATGTTAAATAAGTTTGAATAAACAACCTGAATTGGAAATTTCAAGATGAAATTGGGATTTAACTTGGGAAGTTAAGATGGTTAATTTGAATTGGGAGTTTGTGTGATCTCAAAATGGGTTTGAGATTTAGAAATTGGAAATGGATGGATGTTTTAAAAAATTTGAATGATACCATCCTGTTGTTATTAATAATCTTTAAGCTGAAAACGGGATTTGTTTAAATGAATGAAGAAATAAAGTGTGGTAATACATCCATTCTTGAGATGAATGGGTAATAAGTTGAACGTTAAGATTAAAAGTGAACTTGTGAAAGTGAAATCACTTTGAACTTAAGTTTTGGATATTTAAAGGAACTTGGAAGTTCAAATTGTTAAGGATTGGTTTCAAAATTTAAATTTGGTAATAAATTGAATTTCAAAGAATGAGTTGTTTAATAAGGGTTTGAACTATGATTTGAACTTATAAATAAGTTTATGAAGAAGTAAAGGGTAATTTAATTAAAATATATGGAATTTGGACTCAGAATTAAATTATTTGAAAGCTTTAAATAAGGATAATTTGGTTTAAGAGGTTAAACCAAAATTTAAAATTTAACTCGAATTTATAATTCGAGATGGTTTAAAGTTGAGATTTAAATTAAATTAGTTCAAATTGGATTTGATTTGAATTACTTGGGATGGTGATGGAAGATGTATAGATTTAAGAATTCAAATGGAAAATTTTGAATTGGATTGTTTTGAAATGAAGTTGAAGATGAATGAGTTCAAATTTAAATGGGAATTGGGATTAATTCAAACTGGAATTGATTTGAAATTGAAATGGATTCAGTTTGAAATCAGTCCAAATTGATCTGAATAATTTGGAATTATGATTAAAGTTGAATAGGTTTAAAATTCAACTGGAATTTGATTTGATATTGGGAGGAAATTGAGAATTAATTCAACTTGACTTGGATTAAATCAATTTCAATGGAAATTGAAGTTATTTAAATTGGAATTGAGTCAATTTAAATGGAAGTGGAAATTTAAATTGTATTGATGGAATGGTGGGAATTGAACAGTTTGGCTCTGGACTATTTTCAAAATAATTATTTTAGTATAAACTTATTTTCCAAGCTATTTACTATCTAAAACCTTTCTTTTTAAAGCCAAACTATTTTATACTTGTTTTATAATTATTTTTGGAACTATCTAATAATTTTTCAACTGTTTTATAAATGAATTACTATTTTTTAACTACTTTATAACTAATTACTATTTTACAACTATTTTGCCATTATTTAAAATTTCTATAATTATTTGACTATTTTTCAACTATTTTACAATTACTTAACTATTTTACAGCTATTTTACAAATTAATAATTATTTTTCAACTTCTTATCTATTTTTAAACTCTTCAAGCTATTTTCAAAATTTAAGCTGCTCAGAGTACAAACTGTTTATAATTAAAGTAATAATCCATTTGGGATTGAAGAAATTGTGGATAAGTAAATAGAAATTAAAAGTAAATATGAATAGAAAAGGGGATTGATTTGGTTAATAATCAATAAAGATAAATACGGAGGATGTACGTATATTATTCTATTCGCAAAGTGATTTGATCCAGATTCGAGCACAGAATTTCGAGATAGTTACATCAATCCGAGTTGGGATTTTTCACTCGATTTTCGACAGCGAACCTGGATATGGATTGTTGATTGGTTCTGGATATTCTCTATCATAGTTATGACTATGCAAGGAGAATGATGGTTTCTGATCAAGAAACCTGATCTGAGTCCGCATTAGGAAGTCGGGTGGACAATACTAGTTCGGAAGTGAAATTGTGTGATCGAGTGAGCGATCGGATGGGTATAGCGTACGGATGATATGTGTACATCGTACGGGTTTAAATGAAATTAAGACCGGGAATTTGCAGATAAGAAATGTGAAAGGGTTTATAAAATGAAAGGTATATTTTGTGAAATATATGATGAAATAAAGTGGAAATTGGATATTTCTATGGTGGAAATTTACTTTATGGAAGTAAGTAATTTGGTAAGTGACTTTATAGAGTAATCAAATTTGAATATTTGATTTGGAATAAACAAAATTATATATCTTTGTTATATAAGATAAATCTTCCCTTGTTGAATCTAGCCAGAATTAAAAGGTTTTAGAAAATATTCGAAGTATAAAAAAAGGGTTTTATACAAGTTTGAAATGATCCAAAGATTTTTCAAAGTTATATATATATATATATATATATATATATATATGTAAAGGATCTTGTGAGAATAATTTTAAAATGGTTTTGGGAACCTTTGGATTTGGAAAGGCTTTTGATTTTTGGGTAAAATCAATATTGGATTTGGAAAACCTAGTTTGAGAATTATCGATTTTGGGATAATCGATTTTGACAAAGGAGATTTATATGAGATTCATACTTGGTGTATGATTTGGAAGATACTATATGTGTATAGTATAAAGTGTTTTGAAAATGGCTCTGGAGAAAAACGCGCTCCTTTGGGATGAACTTCTCAGGAGTACCATAGGTTGGTACTGCCTTGAGCCTCTAAGGGGGAGGTTCTAAAGTTGATCCTGTGAGGAGTCCGGACAAACTAGTTGCTGAGGATTATTGGGTAGCGAAAGTCGAGGGCGTTGATGCCTATAGAGGCATTTGGATTATGCTGTGACAATAGTGTAACTCAATGTCGCTGCGATCTACTGTGTGGACCACAGCGGAAATCATATGAAGGTGAGTGTCAACAGTCTACGCTTGATTTTGCTAGGAAGGAAACGTAACATCGGTAGGCTGCGATCTATGGTCTAGTGGAGTGGAGAAGTTTCATTCTTTTGGCAGCAGAATTCGAGGGCGTTGAGGCCTACAGTTATATGGAATTTTGCTATGATAGCAACGTAACCCCAGTTGTAGCTACGATCTGTAACGGGTTCTATGGTGTAATCGAGGGGCGCGGAGGCCTACAGTTATATATGGATTTTGTCGGGATGGCAACGTAACCATCGGGTTAACTGCGACCATGGATGGGGGTGATGATTTCCAGAGCATTCTCACCAAAGATATTTCCTCTATTTTCAAAAATGTTTTCGTTATTTTCAATAAAATTATTTTTCAAATATTTTCACTAGGTGTTGAAAATAGGTCTGCTAAGTACTTATAGATTTTCAGTCCTACGCCTGATCAACGTATGACCGAATTTCTGTAGGAACGAGGACGGGCTTATTGAAACATCGAGTTATAAAAAAATATTTTTATAAAACTATTTTGGCAGTATTAAAGATTTTAAAAGTATTTTAAAAATGATCAAAGGAAATTTATCTGATTTTAAGCATTTAATAATTCTGGCTTCGTTCCTTTTCGAGGACGAAAAGATTCAAAGGGGGAAGGAATGTGATAACCTGGATTTTCGAGCATCTGGTAATTGGTAATTAATAGGATTAGAATTATTAAAAGATTAATTTGTATATTAAACAGATAAAATTCTGTTAATAAAAGATATCGGGATGTGTAAATGGATTTGAAAATATAATAAAAGATATCCGTGATATCCTAGAGATTTCAAACAAATTCAACTATAATAATCTCTTTTATAAACTATTTAAAATTGGAAAAATTGTTAAGAAATAGTAATAATGTATTGTTTTTCAAATATAAATAGAATTAAAATAAAATTTATTATTTACAGATTTAATTTGTATTGATTAAATATACATATATTTGAGTTGATTTCAAATTGGATTTTGAATTGAATTTGAATTTGAAGTTGGACTAGAATTTGAGATTTAAAAGACAGATATTTTAAAACATTTTGGATTTAAAAATATATTATATATGATTTTGTTTAGAATAGTAAGTTTTATATTATTTTCTTTTAAAAGGATTTTATTTTATAAATTAAGATATGTAATTATTCATTAAATTTTTTTTATGTAGATAAACATTTAAGCTTTGATATGAATATATCTTTTGAAATCTAAGTATAAGAATTAAAGTACACATGAGATAATTTAGTTCACAAATTAGTAAAGGATTTAAAATTAAATCTATAAATTTAATAAGACAAAGGGTTATACTTAAATTTATAAATAAAATTAGTCAAGGGTTTAAAACATAAAATACTTTATCTTGACATTTGTAAATTTATAAAGCATGCATTAAAACAAATGTAAATATTACTCACTATAATCAAACAAGTGTTTGCTTAGAAAAGATACAAATGGCAAAAACTTTATTTTCTTTAATTTGAATTTTTAAGTAACGTAGGCTGAAGATAAACCATGTTTTCATTTTTCTTTCCACTTTCAAAAACTGGAAACTTAAAAAAAAAATCAGTGGATTCAAATTCAAACTACAATCATCTTTGCAATTTTGGCCTGAGGCATCTTCAAGTTTATCAAGCTAAGAAAATTCAACTTCAAGCAAGATTAGGAGTCACGGTTTCAACCTGAAACAAAGGCAACATCAACCTAAAACAAATTCAAAGTTGAAAACAAATCAAGATTATAATTCCAGATCAAGTTTCAATCAACTGACAAATTCCAGTTTATAGCTTTTTGTCCAGACATTTGAACTGAGTAACCTAACCCAGCCTCCTCTGTTTTTGTTTAGAAATGCCTATGAGTAAATATTTAAATTAAACTTAAGCAACAATTATTTCTTGCAAGTGAATTACTGTGTTGATGGTTGCTTAGCATGTATGTTGAAAATGTGTATGCATGTTTGTTTTAAGTTCTGAAACATGTTTACATGAATGAAGATTGTCTGCATATGTATGATGTAACGACTCGAATTTTGCCCGCTCGAAAATCGACATTGATATACAGCTTTGATACAATACCTGATACAACAGATGATCCAGTAGATATCAATATACATCAGAGATATGATACCATAAAATAGCAACGGAAAAGAAAAATAGATAACATCTAGCAGCGGAGCAATATACTCTAAGATAGTCTTCAAAAGAGAACTCTGAGAACTGCAACTCCATCTCCAAGAATCAATCCAGCAATAGCTCGAACTCCCAATAACGAAGCCCAAAGCTTAGCAAGACTGGTGTGATCTAAAGACTGAACTAGCTCCAGATAATCTACTAAATCTAACTATCTGAAAAACCCAACTCTAGACTGCTCGTGTAGAAAATAATGAGCACCCAGAGTTTAGGAAAGAAACAATAAACTCCGGATCAGTCGTGGGACTGGTGTGAGCAACAAAAACAGTTTATCTTTTAAAACATTCAACAAAAGATTTTCAAAGTCAATTCGCAATGCTTTTTAAAAATGAGACTACCATAAGGCCTCCCGCACACACACACAATGCAAACGCAGAATCGGAGGAGATTTCTCCTTATGATAGTCAAAGATGCTTGATACGCATTAAAAAGAAACAGTTGATATTATTACTAGTGCATAGTGTAGAAGAATCATTTCAAAAGTAAAGATATAAATCTTAGCCAGCATAGGCATTTCGCATTTATGCCTACTATAGCTACCATCCAAACAGTGGGGCGCCACCATAAGTGAATGATAGGTTCTACAACTAAAACCGTACAAGATCGTATTGTTTCTTTGGATTTCCAACAAATGGTCAGGCCAAGGAACTTCCCATTGCCACATGAGAACGCCTCTGGAAGGACGTCCCCGAGAACCAAACCGGATCTCTACCAACACAAAGCCGGGTTACCCCTAACTGAGTAACAACTGACCGAATATGCCATCCCCCGGTCCTTTGGGACCTTTCACCGAGCGCTCGTAATCAATTCACACAATCATAACAAAGTGTTTTCAACATGAGTAAGTATCTGGGCTCCATACCATGATACCACCCTTTTCCAGAAGGAAATGCACACATCCTAAAGGGCGCTACCCCTCATAACCTTGCTGCTTCTTTCCTGTTTTGACCATTCACGGGGTGTGAGGCTCGACGAAGTCACGTCCACAAAAACATACTTTATACAAAAGCCATGTTTTGGGTCAACAAATGATCATAGAAATGATCACCAGGATAGACGATCAAATAAACGATCCTATCACAAATAATCAACACAATGATCATTTACAGCAACACTCAGCATGTCACATTACCAAATTGGGAATATATCGCCGATAACCTTCAACTACATAACCTCCGAGCTCGTACGTCTCAGAGAAGGGTGTTAAGCTAAAAGAATAAATTCTTCGCCACCAACAGAAATATATTTGAAAGAAATCGGCTTTATATCTCAATTTGTAATGTCAGACATACAATCCATACAAGTCTGTTCCGGGATCGAACAGAACCGAAGGCACTTACAAAGAAGTCCTTGAAATCCGGATATTCACTAATCACGTTCGGATTTCCCATCACTTAGGGAGTTTCTATACCGGCGCGACTCGAGGCAGAAACAATCGATAGGTCATCCTATCGCTCTCGCAATTACCCGGTCTTCGTCACCGGTCTTCAAATGCTATCCATAACGTCGAATCACATATTCGGAATGGGTTATATGACACAAAAGTCCTTTCCCGGCTAAACCGAATAGTGAGCGAAAATATTTTCAAAACATATGGATATGGGATTTCAATTAAGTCACAACTTATTACCCAAAACTTTTCTTAAAATGGCTTAACAAATTACCATTTTCAATCTTTAACAAAAAGATTTATTTCAAAAAGATCCATTCATAGATTTCCAAAACAATTTCATTTCGATAGGATTAACCCGTTAAATCTTTAAATCAAAGATTTAACTTATAGCTTTCAAATCGTTTCTATAACTTGAAAATCATTTTCATTTTAAACTAGAAATCTTTTTAACACAAATTGAAAGTTCATTTCTTATGTGAAAGCTTTTATTATGGGAAAACAAACAGTTTTCGTTTCAGAGAAATCCAATTAATTTACACGAGTTAAAGCCCTTGAATTCTATTCACATCCCAAATCAATACTTTAGAATAGTTTAACCCATATATAACTGGTATAACATCTTTAATCCCTAGTTTCAAATCATAGAATTTAGTTTCACATTTTGAATTTAAGTTCAAATCAAATTATTCAACTTCATATTTTATCGAGTAATTCAAAATAAATTTCATCTATGAAATTCCATTTCAAAAGCTTTTCACTTTAAACCCAATCCATTTCCAAAACATTTGAATTCAAATATTCAAATTTAAAACTATTTCAAAAATTTGTGACTTAATCGATTTCCTCGTGAAATCCATATTGGTGTGTGTATAAGTGTGGTCCAGGGGTTTATACACAGTAGTGCAACATCATTCAATCATCACAAATCAAATATAACAATATATTCGATAAGCGATATAAACTATAACGCTTATCTTCATTCACAGATCACAGATATATATACAGATGTATCATCAATAAATGAATAAAATTATACATAGCACAATCAACAGATCAAAATATCACAGATCAAAGGACAATCAATCAGGGCATTTCATACAAAATAATCATTCATAAGTAAGGTCAAGCATTTGATAAACATTTATAAACAGGATTAATTATTCGTTCAATCCTAATCAATTGAATTTATTTCCTAGTAAATTAATTACATATGAATTTATTATCTAATTCTGATTTATAAATTAATCACAAATAATTTGATATAAATAATTTATCAACACTTTAATTAATTATCCTTAATTAATAAATTTATTAGATTAACCTTAGGTTAATTACAAAATTATTTAACCTAAATTTATTTCATTAAATAATTATTTTAAAATAATTAATTATCTTTATAAATAAATCAACATTCTAATTACATTAAATGTAATTTTATCTTAATCACTTGGTTAATTAACTTTAATAATTAACCACTTACAATTAATTAATCTTCAATTAATTATAACTCATTCATTAATAAATCTTTAATTTAATATCATTCAATTAATTATCCTTTACTGGCTACAATAAGTGCTTATCCCAAATCACTTATTTTAATAAATCATAATTTAATTACATCAAGTAATTATACTTAAACTCCTTGATTAATCATTCTTTAATTATTTTATAAATTAAATTATTTGATTGCCTTAATTATCCCTAAGACAATTAATTTCTTTATTAATGATTTAATAAATATTTAAGTGTATTTTTTTACCTTACACTTTTAAATTAAAATTAAAATTCCATTTGAATTTAAGATTCAAATTTGATTAACTATCTAAAACATTAATCAAATTCAATATCATTTTATAAACCTTAGAATAAATGTAAAGAACATTTATTTATTTATTTATTTTTATAGGAAGCTTATATAAGGGGAAAAAACCTTTAAACTCAATTACTTCATCTTTATTATGAAGTTAAGCTTTTGAATTACATTTTATTTTATCTTGCAAAAATTCAAGTTTTTAATTCTTTATTCAAAATCCTTTTTATCATAGAACTTTATAAAAATCAATTCAAATATTTATTTGAAAACAATTTATTTTTAAAAGGCTGTTTGATTTGAACTTGTTTAAAATATTCAGAAAAAAAAAACTGATTTAAGTCACAAATTTGAAATCAAAGGAACTTGAATCCATTGATTAACTTTGTTTTGAACTTTGACTTTAAGCTTGTTTTAAATTTTTTTCTCACATTCCAGTCAGGGTTTCAAAAACCTGAAACCTGTTAAAATTACCCCGAGGCAAAGCAAATTGCTTCGAGTCTTTCCATCTCCTGCTTCGAGTCAAGTGTTGGAATAACTCGAGCTCAACCCGAGTGCATCTTCTCCCCAAAACCCAAAGTTCATCAGTGCTTCAACATGCACGGTGCACGTGCACCGTGGCTCTGGCCATCTCCGGCCATCCACTAGCACTTCAACCAATCGCCGATCATCAAATGAACACATCACGACCACCGGTCTTCCAACAGCAACTCGAAATCGAATTCGAGTTTAAAACTCGAAACCTGGAACTCAGCACTGCAACTCGGTCCAAACCTGTCAACGGCAACTGCTCCCTCCACCGACCACCAGAAAACCTCCACCACCGGCCACGAACTCGTTTATCTCCCCTCTATCAACCACCCACATCCGGTTGCACTCGGTCGACCACAAAGGTCGAACGAATCAAATCAAGTCCCCACGTCCAAAATAGGTTTAGAAACTTTGAACCACGGCCATCGCCACCACCTTCATCACTGATGCCACCACCCATTTTTTTCAGCACCTCCATACGCTCCTCCACCACTTCACGCAGCCCCAACCAACCTAGTGCTTCCGACCACCCTATCTTGACCAAAACCCATTTTTCGTTCAACACAGTAATGCCCAGTCATTCTATTACAAAAAAATATGGTTCGAGTTTTAAAAATCCTAAATTTGATTAAGCAACCAGTTTGTAAACTTGAATCGACAATTCATGATGTTTAAATTTATCACATAGTTAAGGTTTTAACTGTATTTCCTGTTTCCAGTACCTTTCTAAACTTAGAATACCATAACTTGTTTTAAAAACTAGATAATGTTTAAAACTAAACTAGCTGGTTTTGAATGCCATAGTTTCGCAGTGATTAAATGGAGAGTTTGAAATTCTTGTTTGTTTTGAACTCTTTAAAACCAGAAGAAAGAAACAGATTGTTACAGAGGTTACAACAAATAACCAAACATCCATTCACATATACACAGAAATATACATATAGGAAAGGCATACTTATTTCAGAGCTTAACCATTAAATCCATATTCATATACTTATAATTTTAAAATAATGATACTCACCTTCCAAATCATTGCTTAAATCCAGGAGTTTACAAGTTAGAGTTTGGTTTATCTGAAGCTTTTCTTTTATTTTCCTGGAACTTGTAAATTTTGGAATTTTGCTTTGCTAATGAAGTTGAACTCTTTGCATGCTTGATACTTATTACAGCTTTGAAAATGTTTGAAGAATTTGAGAAAATGTTTACAAGTATGCTCAGCCTTGTGGACTAAAGCTGTACATATATAGAAAGAAAGAGGTGTGCAGGTACAAGTGATAGTATTTTTTTTTTGTTATAGGCTAGAGGTGTAAACATTAAATGCATCAGTACTTTGTTATGCATTTGTTTACTTTTACTTTTTCTTTCTTTCTTGTCTCGGCTGTACAAATATGTAAAGGTATGGTTTGGATTATTTCTTTGTATTTTGTTTTAAAGGCATATTTTATTTCCTTTGTCTCGGCTACATTACAGAAGCATGTTGCTTTTGCTTTTCTAACTCTAATTATTTTGTTTACTAAGATAAATTTTAACTTGCTTGATTTAATTTATAAGCCCTTGTATTTGATTTGTTACCTTTTCTTTTGTTTTTGTCTTTTGTTTTGTTTTGTTTACTGTCATTTTTTTTTCTTAAATTTATATCTATTATAAATGCTTACTTTTATTTTTTTGTTTGCCTATTCATTTAATCCTATTATTTACATTGTTTTAGATTTTGGTTTTGTTTAGTTTACTTTGTATTGCAAAAATTTCTATTTTAATTATGTTTATATGCATGCATTTGTTTATTTTTTTTTATATTTTTTTCTATATACGCATACATATATAGTATTTAAATTCAAATCAAATGTATATATATATATATATATAATTTTAAATTTACTTATATATGCTCAAATACATACATATATATATATATATTCTCATATATATACATATATGCAAATTTTCAAATAAATTTGACTTAATATATTTTCTATTTGAATCGAGGAAACTTGCTTCCATTTATAATAAATTCTACAATATTTTATTCAAAAATTCATTTAAATTATCAATTTAAAATTATAAAAATCCTGGGTCGTTACAGACTTCCCCCCTTAAAAGAATTTCGTCCTCGAAATTGTACAGCTCGTCTCTCGAATTATACACACACAAAATAGACTAACGGTAATTCAAATTATACTAGTAACACATGGATATTTTCAGGCCATTCATAATATATTTTATATTAAACACTACTCAAAATATTAGTACATGAGTTATAGTCATACATAACCCACTAACATCCAACCTTTACTACGATCTCAAGTCCAAAATACCTATATAAATACCCCAAAATAAGTCAAACCGACCAACTACCAATCCTCACTGTCAGAACCCTCCCTCTCAGGCCCTGACAGGTCCATCACTTCAACCTCATTGTCTGTCTCAAAAATCTCCTCCTGATCAGATTCTTCCAGAATAAGATACCCACCATTTAACTCCTCGTCCTCAATGGGATCATCATCATCCACGTCATTATCCAAATCCCAATGAATTGCTTCGTCACCTTCGGACTCTTCCTCCACGTCAGGTTCTTCTTCCGCCTTAACCTCTTCCTCGAATTCCTCCTCAACTTCTTCTTCGAATTCTTCCTCGAACTCTTCTTCTTCGAATTCTTCCTCGAACTCTTCTTCGAATTCCTCCACTTCTTCTTCTTCTACTGGTGGTTGGGGTTGCACTATAGGCTCCACTGGGAATTCCCTATGAACTGATGACTCACCTTCATTATCTCGTACCCTACTGGATGAAGCATAATCACCCACTCTCCTGACCTTTCCTCCTCGGCTAACGCTATTTGTTCTCTACAATTAAAATCAAAAGCCAAATATTAAGATCTTAAGTTTAGAGTTTTATATGTTGAGAAATACATCAAAGTTTATATTTCATATTTTATTCTACCCAAGAAGTTATAACAGAAATTCAAAATTTGTTCTCAACCAAAATCGTTTTATCAATACAATTCAAAAGAATTTGAAAACGAATCAAAGAAAATTGATAAGAAAGTTGTTTCCACTATTGTTACAGAGTATCGACCATTTATAGTCGTATTTCCCTGTCCCCTATCTCCTTTTCTTCTTGCACTCATACTTACTATCAGTGGATAGCAAGAGAATTTACTGAGGCATTCAAACAGATATCTTAAGGATTACTCATTCTAGGATTTACTTCACCCTATCTCTAATGAGTTACTTAATGTGTTACACTCCTGAGCTAAAATTCAACCTTAGCTCTGATACCAAATGTAACGACTCGAATTTTGCCCGCTCGAAAATCGACATCCATACTTCAAATCGTATTCGAATGCCATAGATCCGATCGTTCAAATCCGATTCGCCGGAGCTTATAACAACATTAAGTAAACAACACAACGGAATAAAAGAATAATACATTGATATACAGCTTTGATACAATACCTGATACAACAGATGATCCAGTAGATATCAATATACATCAGAGATATGATACCATAAAATAGCAACGGAAAAGAAAAATAGATAACATCTAGCAGCGGAGCAATATACTCTAAGATAGTCTTCAAAAGAGAACTCTGAGAACTGCAACTCCATCTCCAAGAATCAATCCAGCAATAGCTCGAACTCCCAATAACGAAGCCCAAAGCGTAGCAAGACTGGTGTGATCTAAAGACTGAACTAGCTCCAGATAATCTACTAAATCTAACTATCTGAAAAACCCAACTCTAGACTACTCGTGTAGAAAATAATGAGCACCCAGAGTTTAGGAAAGAAACAATAAACTCCGGATCAGTCGTGGGACTGGTGTGAGCAACAAAAACAGTTTATCTTTTAAAACATTCAACAAAAGATTTTCAAAGTCAATTCGCAATGCTTTTTAAAAATGAGACTACCATAAGGCCTCCCGCACACACACACAATGCAAACGCAGAATCGGAGGAGATTTCTCCTTATGATAGTCAAAGATGCTTGATACGCATTAAAAAGAAACAGTTGATATTATTACTAGTGCATAGTGTAGAAGAATCATTTCAAAAGTAAAGATATAAATCTTAGCCAGCATAGGCATTTCGCATTTATGCCTACTATAGCTACCATCCAAACAGTGGGGCGCCACCATAAGTGAATGATAGGTTCTACAACTAAAACCGTACAAGATCGTATTGTTTCTTTGGATTTCCAACAAATGGTCAGGCCAAGGAACTTCCCATTGCCACATGAGAACGCCTCTGGAAGGACGTCCCCGAGAACCAAACCGGATCTCTACCAACACAAAGCCGGGTTACCCCTAACTGAGTAACAACTGACCGAATATGCCATCCCCCGGTCCTTTGGGACCTTTCACCGAGCGCTCGTAATCAATTCACACAATCATAACAAAGTGTTTTCAACATGAGTAAGTATCTGGGCTCCATACCATGATACCACCCTTTTCCAGAAGGAAATGCACACATCCTAAAGGGCGCTACCCCTCATAACCTTGCTGCTTCTTTCCTGTTTTGACCATTCACGGGGTGTGAGGCTCGACGAAGTCATGTCCAAAAAAACATACTTTATACAAAAGCCATGTTTTGGGTCAACAAATGATCATAGAAATGATCACCAGGATAGACGATCAAATAAACGATCCTATCATAAATAATCAACACAATGATCATTTACAGCAACACTCAGCATGTCACATTACCAAATTGGGAATATATCGCCGATAACCTTCAACTACATAACCTCTGAGCTCGTACGTCTCAGAGAAGGGTGTTAAGCTAAAAGAATAAATTCTTCGCCACCAACAGAAATATATTTGAAAGAAATCAGCTTTATATCTCAATTTGTAATGTCAGACATACAATCCATACAAGTCTGTTCCGGGATCGAACAGAACCGAAGGCACTTACAAAGAAGTCCTTGAAATCCGGATATTCACTAATCACGTTCGGATTTCCCATCACTTAGGGAGTTTCTATACCGGCGCGACTCGGTGCAGAAACAATCGATAGGTCATCCTATCGCTCTCGCAATTACCCGGTCTTCATCACCGGTCTTCAAATGCTATCCATAACGTCGAATCACATATTCGGAATGGGTTATACGACACAAAGGTCCTTTCCCGGCAAAACCGAATAGTGAGCGAAAATATTTTCAAAACATATGGATATGGGATTTCAATTAAGTCACAACTTATTACCCAAAACTTTTCTTCAAATGGCTTAACAAATTACCATTTTCAATCTTTAACAAAAAGATTTATTTCAAAAAGATCCATTCATAGATTTCCAAAACAATTTCATTTCGATAGGATTAACCCGTTAAATCTTTAAATCAAAGATTTAACTTATAGCTTTCAAATCGTTTCTATAACTTAAAAATCATTTTCATTTTAAACTAGAAATCTTTTTAACACAAATTGGAAGTTCATTTCTTATGTGAAAGCTTTTATTATGGGAAAACAAACAGTTTTCATTTCAGAGAAATCCAATTAATTTACACGAGTTAAAGCCCTTGAATTCTATTCACATCCCAAATCAATACTTTAGAATAGTTTAACCCATATATAACTGGTATAACATCTTTAATCCCTAGTTTCAAATCATAGAATTTAGTTTCACATTTTGAATTTAAGTTCAAATCAAATTATTCAACTTCATATTTTATCGAGTAATTCAAAATAAATTTCATCTATGAAATTCCATTTCAAAAGCTTTTCACTTTAAACCCAATCCATTTCCAAAACATTTGAATTCAAATATTCAAATTTAAAACTATTTCAAAAATCTGTGACTTAATCGATTTCCTCGTGAAATCCATATTGGTGTGTGTATAAGTGTGGTCCAGGGGTTTATACACAGTAGTGCAACATCATTCAATCATCACAAATCAAATATAACAATATATCCGATAAGTGATATAAACTATAACGCTTATCTTCATTCACAGATCACAGATATATATACAGATGTATCATCAATAAATGAATAAAATTATACATAGCACAATCAACAGATCAAAATATCACGGATCAAATAGGACAATCAATCAGGGCATTTCATACAAAATAATCATTCATAAGTAAGGTCAAGCATTTGATAAACATTTATAAACAAGATTAATTATTCGTTCAATCCTAATCAATTCAATTTATTTCCTAGTAAATTAATTACATATGAATTTATTATCTAATTCTGATTTATAAATTAATCACAAATAATTTGATATAAATAATTTATCAACACTTTATTAATTATCCTTAATTAATAAATTTATTAGATTAACCTTAGGTTAATTACAAAATTATTTAACCTAAATTTATTTCATTAAATAATTATTTTAAAATAATTAATTATCTTTATAAATAAATCAACATTCTAATTACATTAAATGTAATTTTATCTTAATCACTTGGTTAATTAACTTTAATAATTAACCACTTACAATTAATTAATCTTCAATTAATTATAACTCATTCATTAATAAATCTTTAATTTAATATCATTCAATTAATTATCCTTTACTGGCTACAATAAGTGCTTATCCCAAATCACTTGTTTTAATAAATCATAATTTAATTACATCAAGTAATTATACTTAAACTCCTTGATTAATCATTCTTTAATTATTTTATAAATTAAATTATTTGATTGCCTTAATTATCCCTAAGACAATTAATTTCTTTATTAATGATTTCATAAATATTTAAGTGTATTTTTTTACCTTACACTTTTAAATTAAAATTAAAATTCCATTTGAATTTAAGATTCAAATTTGATTAACTATCTAAAACATTAATCAAATTCAATATCATTTTATAAACCTTAGAATAAATGTAAAGAACATTTATTTATTTATTTATTTTAATAGGAAGCTTATATAAGGGGAAAAAAACCTTTAAACTCAATTACTTCATCTTTATTATGAAGTTAAGCTTTTGAATTACATTTTATTTTATCTTGCAAAAATTCAAGTTTTTAATTCTTTATTCAAAATCCTTTTTATCATAGAACTTTATAAAAATCAAGTCAAATATTTATTTGAAAACAATTTACTTTTAAAAGGCTGTTTGATTTGAACTTGTTTAAAATATTCAGAAAAAAAAAAAACTGATTTAAGTCACAAATTTGAAATCAAAGGAACTTGAATCCATTGATTAACTTAAGCTTGTTTTAAAAATTTTTCTCACATTCCAGTCAGGGTTTCAAAAACCTGAAACCTGTTAAAATTACCCCGTGGCAAAGCAAATTGCTTCGAGTCTTTCCATCTCCTGCTTCGAGTCAAGTGTTGGAATAACTCGAGCTCAACCCGAGTGCATCTTCTCCCCAAAACCCAAAGTTCATCAGTGCTTCAACATGCACGGTGCACGTGCACCGTGGCTCTGGCCATCTCCGGCCATCCACTAGCACTTCAACCAATCGTCGATCATCAAATGAACACATCACGACCACCGGTCTTCCAACAGCAACTCGAAATCGAATTCGAGTTTAAAACTCGAAACCTGGAACTCAGCACTGCAACTCGGTCCAAACCTGTCAACGGCAACTGCTCCCTCCACCGACCACCAGAAAACCTCCACCACCGGCCACGAACTCGTTTATCTCCCCTCTATCAACCACCCACGTCCGGTTGCACTCGGTCGACCACAAAGGTCGAACGAATCAAATCAAGTCCCCACGTCCAAATTAGGTTTAGAAACTTTGAACTACGGCCATCGCCACCACCTTCATCACTGATGCCACCACCCATTTTTTTCAGCACCTCCATACGCTCCTCCACCACTTCACGCAGCCCCGACCAACCTAGTGCTTCCGACCACCCTATCTTGACCAAAACCCATTTTTCGTTCAACACAGTAATGCCCAGTCATTCTATTACAAAAAAATATGATTCGAGCTTTAAAAATCCTAAATTTGATTAAGCAACCAGTTTGTAAACTTGAATCGACAATTCATGATGTTTGAATTTATCACATAGTTAAGGTTTTAACTGTATTTCCTGTTTCCAGTACCTTTCTAAACTTAGAATACCATAACTTGTTTTAAAAACTAGATAATGTTTAAAACTAAACTAGCTGGTTTTGAATGCCATAGTTTCGCAGTGATTAAATGGAGAGTTTGAAATTCTTGTTTGTTTTGAACTCTTTAAAACCAGAAGAAAGAAACAGATTGTTACAGAGGTTACAACAAATAACCAAACATCCATTCACATATACACAGAAATATACATATAGGCAAGGCATACTTATTTCAGAGCTTAACCATTAAATCCATATTCATATACTTATAATTTTAAAATAATGATACTCACCTTCCAAATCATTGCTTAAATCCAGGAGTTTACAAGTTAGAGTTTGTTTATCTGAAGCTTTTCTTTTATTTTCCTGGAACTTGTAAATTTGGAATTTTTCTTTGCTAATGAAGTTGAACTCTTTGCATGCTTGATACTTATTACAGCTTTGAAAATGTTTGAAGAATTTGAGAAAATGTTTACAAGTATGCTCAACCTTGTGAACTAAAGCTGTACATATATAGAAAGAAAGAGGTGTGCAGGTACAAGTGATAGTATTTTTTTTTGTTATAGGCTAGAGGTGTAAACATTAAATGCATCAGTACTTTGTTATGCATTTGTTTACTTTTACTTTTTCTTTCTTTCTTGTCTCGGCTGTACAAATATGTAAAGGTATGGTTTGGATTATTTCTTTGTATTTTGTTTTAAAGGCATATTTTATTTCCTTTGTCTCGGCTACATTACAGAAGCATGTTGCTTTTGCTTTTCTAACTCTAATTATTTTGTTTACTAAGATAAATTTTAACTTGCTTGATTTAATTTATAAGCCCTTGTATTTGATTTGTTACCTTTTCTTTTGTTTTTGTCTTTTGTTTTGTTTTGTTTACTGTCATTTTTTTTTTCTTAAATTTATATCTATTATAAATGCTTACTTTTATTTTTTTGTTTGCCTATTCATTTAATCCTATTATTTACATTGTTTTAGATTTTGGTTTTGTTTAGTTTACTTTGTATTGCAAAAATTTCTATTTTAATTATGTTTATATGCATGCATTTGTTTATTTTTTTTTAATATTTTTTTCTATATACGCATACATATATAGTATTTAAATTCAAATCAAATGTGTATATATATATATATATAAAATTTTAAATTTACTTATATATGCTCAAATACATATACATACATATATATATATATATATATTCTCATATATATACATATATGCAAATTTTCAAATAAATTTGACTTAATATATTTTCTATTTGAATCGAGGAAACTCGTTTCCATTTATAATAAATTCTACATTCTTTTATTCAAAAATTCATTTAAATTATCAATTTAAAATTATAAAAATCCTGGGTCGTTACATATGATCTCTGTATATTTGTATTTGTTGGATGTGCACACCTATGCTTCTCTGTTTCCAGGTTACAGAGTTAAGGCAAATAAAAAAAATCAAATCTCTTTTTAATAAATCACTGTTAGGATTTGAATTTCAAACAAAATAGTGTAATTAAACTATAATCCAGTACTACAAACACATACAAGTATATTAGTTGAAAATATGCTTGCATCTAGGAAAAATACAGTAGCAATTCTAAATATTATGATAAAATCAAATGTGAAATTTTATTGATTCAAGTATGTATCTTGAATTGTTTTTGAAATTCAGGGTTTTTAAAACAAAAATCATGATTTTTAGTTGGAAATTCTGTGAGGAATTCTGGGTTAACCAAAAAGTGGTTTTAGAGGGATTCAAGATGATCGTCGGCACTGGGAATGTCGGGGATTGGGTTGACGCAGGGATGATGATCAGGGATATTGGCAAAAATAGTCAAGTGGTGTCTGGATCGTTGTGGTCAGCGGGCGATGACGATCTAGGGTTTAGTTTGTGGTTGAGTTGTGGCCGATTCTCGAATCGAATGCGATACTGATGTTGAATCGAGTTGGATCGGATGATGGTGCAGTGCAGCGTAAGGCTCTGGTGATGGTGGGGGTTCAACGGCGAGGCTTAATATAGTCGGGGATGACAGCCAACGTTGATTTTGCAATTGGTTACGGGTTATCGTTTTGATCGAGTTGATCGATTTGGTCTTGGCATCGAATCCGTGGTTCTAAAGGGTGAGTTTGTTTATCATGGTCATGGGTAGCTGGGTGAAGGCCAGAGGGATGATCGCCGTCGACCAGAAACGTTGTGCATGTGCACATGGTCGAATTCGTGCATCTGGAAGATGTTTGGGGAAGAAGGAGCTGGCTTGGATTTCTCTAAGCATTGCTCGTGATGGTTGCGGGAGCGACTCGAGGCATTGGTCACGCGAGTGGTGCTCGTGTAATTTTGAAGAGATGGTCGCGTGTGATTGTCTCATATAAAGTTGATTCCAGGATTTGAGAATTATGTTCTGTATTTAATCTAAAAATGAATTTCAAAAATTTAAAGCAAGTTAAAATTTTAAACAAAGTTGCTTGTTTTTTTTATGTATGAAATGATTAATTTAAAGTTTGATGTTTAAAGGAATTTTTGTTTTAAAGTTTTTCTAAGTTTACACATTTGTTTAAAAATAGTCCGGGTTATAAATTTTGCTTTAGTTAAATTATGGAATAAACCTCTAAATGTTTTCAAATACAATGTTTCCAAATAAATGTAATTGTGGAAATTAAAATGAAATTAAGTAAAAGGATTTATCTTTAAATAATTTATAGATGATAATTTTGTATAAACAAATTTTGAAGCTTTTAATTCAATAGATAAATAGAGTTTAATGTAATGTATGGGTTATCTTAATTTAATCTTGTTTTAGTAACAAAGGAAATTAAAGTATAATTACTTAGATTAATTAAGATGTTTAATTTAGGTAATTAAATTAAGACAAATAACTTGTAATTGATTAAGGGTAGTTGCATGCTTAAAATTTGGATTGATTAACCTAAGTGTAATTGAAGAATGATTAATCAAGGATAATTAATCAATGCAGATGATTATAAGGTTGATTAATTTGTGTAATTAATTAAGTTAATGGGGTTAATTCCAGTTAATTAATTAAGTTTAATTAATTAAAGGTAATCTTTTGATGTTGGGTTAAGTATAATTTGTAACGTACGCGATTTTTCGTTGCCGAAAAAACGAATAGTTAGGGTTTTAAAAAGAAGAAAAAGACAGAAGAAGAGAGAAAAAGATAGAAAATAGAGAGAAAAGAAAATAGAAAATAGAACGGAATAGAAAACAACAGAACAATAACAGAATCTCACAATCGCAGCGGAACAACATATAATAGATAAATGAATAATCTTTAAACAAAGAACTATATCAGTTATTACATTACATTACATTTCATTTCATTACATCAGAGTGTACAACAACAAACAACAACAAACAGCGGAAAAGAAATACTATATACTAGTAATACGCCATGTCATCTATCTTGCGTCCTGCAACTCCTGAATATCCAGAATATCCTGATAAACCTTAACTCTTGACTGCCCGTGTGGAAATTGGTGGGCACCCAGAGTTTAGGAAGGAAAACAATAAACTCCGAGTCAGTCATGTGACTGGTGTGAGAACTCAAAATAGTTTATTTATCTTTAAAATTAAAATAGAGGAATATTTTTAAAGTCAATTCGCAATGCTTTTAAAAATGAGACTACCATAAGGCCTCCCGCACACACACACATGCAAACGCAGAATCGGAGGAGATTTCTCCTTATGATAGTCAAAGATGCTTGATACGCATTAAAAAGAACATTTTATATTATTTCTAGTGCATAGTGTAGGAAAAATTCATTTCGAAAATAAAGATATAAATCTTAGCCAACATACGACCATTATCGTATGCCTACTATAGCTACCATCTAAACAGTGGAAACCACCATAAGTAAATGGCAGGTTCTACAACTAAAACCGTACGGGGTTTCGTATTGGGAATTGGATTTCCAACAAATGGTCAGGCCAAGAAACTTCTTATTTCCACATGAGAACGCCTCTGGAAGGACGTCCCCGAGAACCTAACCGGATCTCTGCCAACACAAGGCCGGGTTACCTTTCAAACTACGTAACAACTGACATGAGTATGCCATCCCCCGGTCCTTTGGGACCTTTAACCGAGCGCTTGTAATCAACATCACACCAAATAATAAGTGTTTCAACATGAGTAAGTATTTGGGCTCCATACCATGATACCACCCTTTTCCAAAAGGAAATGCACATACCCTAAAGGGAGCTACCCCTCATAACCTTGCTGCATCTTTCCTGTTTTGACCATTCCGGGATGTGAGGTTCGACGAAGTCTCGTCCACAAAGCCACGCTTTATACAAAAGCCATGCTTTGGGTCAACAAATGATCATAGAAATCATCACAAAGATAAACGATCAAACAAATGATCCTATCACAAATGATCAGCACAATGATCATTTCACATTAACACTCAGCATGTCACATTACCAAAGTGGGAATATATCGCTAATAACCTTCAACTACATAACCTCTGAGCTCGTACGTCTCAGAGAAGGGTGTTAAGCTAAGAGAATAAATTCTCCGCCACCAACAGAAATATATTTGAAAGAAATCATCTTTATATCTCAATTTGTAATGTCAGACATACTATCCATACAAGTCTGTTCCGGGCTCGAACAGAACCGAATGCACTTACAAAGAAGTCCTTGCAATCCGGATATCCACAATCCTGATCGGATTCCCCATCACATATGGAGAACTCTATACCGGAGCAACTCGGTGCAGAGTCAATCGACAGGTCATCCTATCGCTCTCGCAAATACCCGGTCTTCAACACCGGTCATCAAATGCAATCCATAACGACGTATCACATACTCGGAATGGGTTATACGACCCCAAGGTCCTTTCCCGGCTAACACGAATAGCGAGCGCTTATTCAAAAATAAGTGTGGCATTCAAATTCAAACAAATCACAACAAATACCCATTCAAAGGTAAATATTGATAGTCGGTTATTGAACTATCAACGGATATGCACAACATCACCAGATTCCAAATAATTTCCCGAATTATTTATTTCCCAAAAATATCTTTACAAGATAAATAATTTTCACACTTTAAAAATAAATCAATATTTATTTCTAAACGAATTCCACTTTCTTTTATAAATTTCATAGTGAATTTATATTCCAAAATATCTATGAACATACGATTTCAATTATTCATTTTCAATTTATCTTCAAAAAGGATAAATTCTCAAAATATTCACTTTATATTGGAAAACATTTCCATACTTATTTAATAAGTAATTCACAAATCTTTTTATTTTCAACACTTGGAAAATATTCAATATACTTAAATCGAGATTAAGTATATATTTCATTCTTTAAGGAAATCATTCTCTTAAACATATTTATTTGGGCCAAAACGAATGTTACGTAAAACATCGTTACGACAACCCAAAATCACTAGTATAGGGATTCGAAATTAAAATAGATATATGAATCCCAATACTAAACAAAACATTTCCTTTCGGAAATCATTTACTACAACAACAGTGTTATAGTCCACCATTTCCTTCTATTTCTCGAAAACGTCTATTTCAACAATGAATGTTGAAATCTATGGTTTCGAATCTCAACACATTTTTAAAACATCGTCAGATCGTTTTAATTCTATTTAAAACATCACATCTAAAACATTTTCTTTAACATATTTTCACTATTCAAAAACGTGAATATACTTGTTAACCAATTTCATCATTTCTATTCATTCTATTTTAAAGGATTATTCACTGTCTAAAACGTGAATATAACACCATTAATAAGTTACACAATTTACTTATCAAAATAAGTCGTTTGCGATTTTTTAAAACAACGTTTATAAATTCCATTTCTATTTATTTTATAACAACTTCCTTTTATAAATCTCCTTTATTAACCTATTTCAATTCATATCTCAGTGATATACTAAAAATTCATATTATAAGTTAAACACTTATAATTTATTTGTTTACAAAAATCGTTCTTTTAAACTTCCCAAATTATAAATCTTATAACTTATAAGATTCATTTATTTATCAAAAATCCATTCTTTAATAACTTTACAAATTTTATAAACCTACTGCTTATAAAATTCCATTCATAACTTCACCGTTTATAATCCTATAAATTTCATTCATTTTTGAAGTTCATTCACAATTCATTCTAACACTTATAAAAACTCGTTTTACACTTCAAATATTTTAATTTATAAATATCAATTTATAAATCCCTTATATAAATCAATTTATACTATTATTTCAAAACGTCTTCAAAGTCCTTTATAATTTCATCATTTTGATTTATAAAATAATCAAATTTCATAAATCCTATATTTTAAACTTTTTCCAATAAATTCAAAAATCCCGATTTAAACCATTTTATAAAATCGTTAACCCCATATTTTCAAAAATCAACTTTTAACTATATTTCTCAGAAATCATAATTTTTATAACATTAAAATTATAACGTTTATTTATTTAAAATGAATCAATTTCAAAAATATTTTATAAACGAATACTTTCAAAAATCACTTTAAAAATCACTTTAAAATTCCAAAATTTGGTCCAATGATGCTACATACCAAATAGTCAATCACGACAACAACGATATCATATATCGATATGATAATCAACGAATATCAAAATATCCGTAATCAAATAAATACTGTTGAGGAATCCAGTTGGATCCCTCCAACCTGTTTTCCTGCATCCAAAGATGTTAGCACAATACCAATTCCGTTCCAGTACGAAATTATCACGGTATATGAGATTTAAAATATTATCCGCTTAATAGACGGCGCAATAGGGTCTCATTCGCTATATACTACGGGAAATCAAATCCAAGTACATAAATAATACCAATTTCACTGTTTATGAAATATTCGCGGTATATGTTTTTAATAAATAACATCCGCTTACTAACGGCGCATAATGTCTATTTTAACAATCAATAGATAACAATCATCATTCAAACATACATTCAAGAATTTTAAATCTAACTATTTAAAATAAAAATCGAAACCGATTCGATTGAGTGAGAAGTTCTCACCTTGATTTCAATTTCGTTTTAGCGATTTATTTCGAATAAAATTAAACGGACGTTTAATTTTACCCAAAATTTTCACTAACTCCAAACGAATCCAATCCAATTTTATAGCGTAGTGCTCGTCCATACGATTCCAACGCAACTGGTTTCGCGCGTTTTCGACCTCGTATGAAAAAGATATGCATTTTTAAACATTCACGCATTTTTAATTATATAATTACAACATAATTTAATTTCTTTAAACCTACATCTAATCCTAGCCGTAGATCCCTGCCTCCTTCATCATGACCGCACCTTCTTTCTCCCCTCCATCTTCACGCGTTCTACCCAGTAACACGCACGCATGATGAAACCCATAGACACGAAATTAGGGTTCAATATTTCGGCCACCACGACGACATCTACCACGATCAAGTACCACCATCCTGACCCCCTTCGCAAGAGCCACGCTCGGCCTAAAGAGCATGAAGCTCAGCCTCCATCTGTGCACACAAAACGAGAACATGCGGCCACAAACACGAACGATTTCTGGTCCATCCACAGCTCCAAACACGATCTCTACCGTTGAATATAAGGATCTTGTCATGCTCTACAACTTTCATTTAGAATGTCTCTTGAATTGATGAACGGATTTGAAGAAAATGAGGGGAAAAGAACTGTAAATTTTGGCCATTGGTTTCTGTTGGAGGCGGCTAGGGTTTTAAACCCTATTTTTTTTTTGTGAAGAGAGGGGGCTATTTATAGAAATCTATCGAACACTATTCATTTCGGAATTTTCAAACTCCGATTTACGCGCGGTGACCGGCATTTCTAGGGTTTATCCCGCGTTCCGGATGCAATGGAACAGGTTTTGGAAGCTAATTCGGTCATCTGTGCAGTTATGGCAATAAACGTTCAATTTAAATTAAACCGATTTAAACGATTTTCTAGGCGTTTTAGCTTGCACCGGACAAACGGTAAATCCGATTGACATGAAATTTTAAACCACACAATAATATCACATTACGGATCCGATGAAACTGGTTTCATCGAAATCCGAGACTTTTCGAAAAATGGCTATTTTAACTCGCCAAATTAATATTAAAAACAATTTCGATGCGTTTCGAGCTACCACGGTCAAACAACAACTCCGATTGCTACGAAAATTGAAATTCGATAATAACAAACTATTACGGATCCAATGAAACTAGTTTCGTCCAATTCTGAGACTGTTCGAAAATTGGCTAATTTCACTAGTCGATTAAATATTAAAATATTCAATTTTCACAAATTAGCTTTTAATTCGATTTTAAAAGTTCGAAAACATCATTCTAACTCCAATATGATAAAATAAAATTTTACAAATCATTTTCAATCATATTTAACCCAATTTCCAATTATTTCTGTATTTCCAACTATTAAATTATCGATTTAATTATTCAATTAAATCCAGTTATTCGAAATAAAATTTATTCAACTTATAAATTTCACTTATTAATATTTAAAATTAATTAAATATACAAATTTTTATTAATAAAAATTCTGGGTCGTTACATACTTCCCCCCTTAAAAGAATTTCGTCCTCGAAATTACCAAGTAAGAAAAGTTACAGAATCTATTAATTTTCCCAAAATCCATAGTTAAACTTCTTACAAAACTTTACTAAGTTTCGAAATCATACTTAGTTATCTTTTCAAAAACAACTACTATTGTTTAACTTTCAATTCCAAATCAAAATTATAGTTTTCACAAATTTTTCAATTTTTCTCAAAAATATTCTAACGCCTTAAATTTTCGGAAAAATTCGCCAGAGTCTCCTTTGCGCGGCTCGATCCGAAAAAAAAAAGACAGTATATATATCACAAATATACATCTCATCAAGTGATGAGGCATCCCGTGGGGAAAAAAATGTAAAAGTACGATATTTAATCCGAGATATGTACCTCATATTTTATTAGCAAGCATATACGGCTAATATAGCGCGAAAGCGAGCTCCAAATGCGAAGCAAACGCGATCCGCACCTACTAAACACTCAACAAATAGATGAGAAACATGCATATAGACGATAGTATCGATATACAACATATAGCAACATAATAACTATATATGCCAACATAGCAAATGCAACGAAAGCTATATATTCAACCATCAACCAACTAACATCCAACTAACATTCATAACCAATAAATATTCATTCATATTATCATTAATATTCAGTGAATAGGTTTTTCAATTTAATCACATTTGATTCATTAACAGTTGATGTTTTTACTAACATTCATTCTCAATTAGTTTATATTCACTAATCCATATTCAAGTTGGTTCATTTCCAAATCAAATTCAATTCTATTTAAGATTCGCTTAACTTCCAATTGGATTTCAATTACTTTAGCTTCCAATTTCATTAACTTAATTTCATTAATACTTAATGAATTATATACAATCAACTAACAATCATATATCAACCAATTTATATTAATTACAACCAAATTCCTTTGCTTAAATTGATTTTCATTCAATTATTCAACTTCTAATAACATTAGATTTTAACGAATTTACACCTGCATTCATTATTTCATATCAATTATTTACATTCAATTGATTAATATTCAATTCATTAATTCAATTCAATTTCTAAAGTTGAATTTCATTTACATAACTTAAGTTCATATCCATCACTTCACTTTATAATTTACTTTGATACCAAAATCAACTTCATTCAACATCTCTTAAGTTATACTTCATTTTATAAACATCACTTGGTTTTACTTAACTTAAATTCCCACTTATAAATAAATTCAGATTCCAAATTCTAAAGTTAATTTCCATTTAACTTTAAATTCATTTTTTATTTACAACTCATATTCATAAATATATTCATATAGTTTCACTTCTTATATATATATATATAAGTTTATTTCACAATTGTAAATCACTTTAATTATAATTTCATACTTATAATTCTTTTGCTTATACAATTATTCTTTAATTTAGATTATTCAAACAACTAAACAATCAACTTATATACACTTTAATAATTTTGAAAATTTATTCCTTTATATATAAAATATACTCAAGGTAAAATTATTTCATTTACCCAATTTTAAAACAATATTATGTCGAATTGTTCTGTACAAGTGTTTAGAGATCCCTATCAACAACGTTAATTACTCGTATTAACCATAATCCATATACCACTCAACAAACCAATCATCACAATATAAAACAATTTTTATATTCACTAACAAATACGCACTCATAGCTATTATTACACTCAAACTCATTCTAGAGTACTACTGACTCTATCTCTAATGAGTAATGCCCAACAGAACCATGGGTGTCGCTTAACCATATGCTCTGATGCCAAATGTAACGTACGCGATTTTTCGTTGCCGAAAAACCGAATAGTTAGGGTTTTAAAAAGAAGAAAAAGACAGAAGAAGAGAGAAAACGATAGAAAATAGAGAGAAAAGAAAATAGAAAATAGAACGGAATAGAAAACAATAGAACAATAACAGAATCTCACAATCGCAGCGGAACAACATATAATAGATAAATGAATAATCTTTAAACAAAGAACTATATCAGTTATTACATTACATTACATTTCATTTCATTACATCAGAGTGTACAACAACAAACAACAACAAACAGCGGAAAAGAAATACTATATACTAGTAATACGCCATGTCATCTATCTTGCGTCCTGCAACTCCTGAATATCCAGAATATCCTGATAAACCTTAACTCTTGACTGCCCGTGTGGAAATTAGTGGGCACCCAGAGTTTAGGAAGGAAAACAATAAACTCCGAGTCAGTCATGTGACTGGTGTGAGAACTCAAAATAGTTTATTTATCTTTAAAATTAAAATAGAGGAATATTTTTAAAGTCAATTCGCAATGCTTTTAAAAATGAGACTACCATAAGGCCTCCCGCACACACACACAATGCAAACGCAGAATCGGAGGAGATTTCTCCTTATGATAGTCAAAGATGCTTGATACGCATTAAAAAGAACATTTTATATTATTTCTAGTGCATAGTGTAGGAAAAATTCATTTCGAAAATAAAGATATAAATCTTAGCCAACATACGACCATTATCGTATGCCTACTATAGCTACCATCTAAACAGTGGAGACCACCATAAGTAAATGGCAGGTTCTACAACTAAAACTGTACGGGGTTTCATATTGGGAATTGGATTTCCAACAAATGGTCAGGCCAAGAAACTTCCCATTGCCACATGAGAACGCCTCTGGAAGGACGTCCCCGAGAACCTAACCGGATCTCTGCCAACACAAGGCCGGATTACCTTTCAAACTAGGTAACAACTGACACGAGTATGCCATCTCCCGGTCCTTTGGGACCTTTAACCGAGCGCTTGTAATCAACATCACACCAAATAATAAGTGTTTCAACATGAGTAAGTATCTGGGCTCCATACCATGATACCACCCTTTTCCAAAAGGAAATGCACATACCCTAAAGGGAGCTACCCCTCATAACCTTGCTGCATCTTTCCTATTTTGACCATTCCGGGATGTGAGGTTCGACGAAGTCTCGTCCACAAAGCCACGCTTTATACAAAAGCCATGCTTTGGGTCAACAAATGATCATAGAAATCATCACAAAGATAAACGATCAAACAAATGATCCTATCACAAATGATCAACACAATGATCATTTCACATTAACACTCAGCATGTCACATTACCAAAGTGGGAATATATCGCTAATAACCTTCAACTACATAACCTCTGAGCTCGTACGTCTCAGAGAAGGGTGTTAAGCTAAGAGAATAAATTCTCCGCCACCAACAGAAATATATTTGAAAGAAATCAGCTTTATATCTCAATTTGTAATGTCAGACATACTATCCATACAAGTCTGTTCCGGGCTCGAACAGAACCGAATGCACTTACAAAGAAGTCCTTGCAATCCGGATATCCACAATCCTGATCGGATTCCCCATCACATATGGAGAACTCTATACCGGAGCAACTCGGTGCAGAGTCAATCGACAGGTCATCCTATCGCTCTCGCAAATACCCGGTCTTCAACACCGGTCATCAAATGCAATCCATAACGACGTATCACATACTCGGAATGGGTTATACGACCCCAAGGTCCTTTCCCGGCTAACACGAATAGCGAGCGCTTATTCAAAAATAAGTGTGGCATTCAAATTCAAACAAATCACAACAAATACCCATTCAAAGGTAAATATTGATAGTCGGTTATTGAACTATCAACGGATATGCACAACATCACCAGATTCCAAATAATTTCCCAAATTATTTATTTCCCAAAAATATCTTTACAAGATAAATAATTTTCACACTTTAAAAATAAATCAATATTTATTTCTAAACGAATTCCACTTTCTTTTATAAATTCCATAGTGAATTTATATTCCAAAATATCTATGAATATACGATTTCAATTATTCATTTTCAATTTATCTTCAAAAAGGATAAATTCTCAAAATATTCACTTTATATTGGAAAACATTTCCATACTTATTTAATAAGTAATTCACAAATCTTTTTATTTTCAACACTTGGAAAATATTCAATATACTTAAATCGAGATTAAGTATATATTTCATTCTTTAAGGAAATCATTCTCTTAAACATATTTATTTGGGCCAAAACGAATGTTACGTAAAACATCGTTACGACAACCCAAAATCACTAGTATAGGGATTCGAAATTAAAATAGATATATGAATCCCAATACTAAACAAAACATTTCCTTTCGGAAATCATTTACTACAACAACAGTGTTATAGTCCACCATTTCCTTCTATTTCTCGAAAACGTCTATTTCAACAATGAATGTTGAAATCTATGGTTTCGAATCTCAACACATTTTTAAAACATCGTTAGATCGTTTTAATTCTATTTAAAACATCACATCTAAAACATTTTCTTTAACATATTTTCACTATTCAAAAACGTGAATATACTTGTTAACCAATTTCATCATTTCTATTCATTCTATTTTAAAGGATTATTCACTGTCTAAAACGTGAATATAACACCATTAATAAGTTACACAATTTACTTATCAAAATAAGTCGTTTGCGATTTTTTAAAACAACGTTTATAAATTCCATTTCTATTTATTTTATAACAACTTCCTTTTATAAATCTCCTTTATTAACCTATTTCAATTCATATCTCAATGATATACTAAAAATTCATATTATAAGTTAAACACTTATAATTTATTTGTTTACAAAAATCGTTCTTTTAACTTCCCAAATTATAAATCTTATAACTTATCAGATTTATTTATTTATCAAAAATCCATTCTTTAATAACTTTACAAATTTTATAAACCTACTGCTTATAAAATTCCATTCATAACTTCATCGTTTATAATCCTATAAATTTCATTCATTTTTGAAGTTCATTCACAATTCATTCTAACACTTATAAAAACTCGTTTTATACTTCAAATATTTTAATTTATAAATATCAATTTATAAATCCCTTATATAAATCAATTTATACTATTATTTCAAAACGTCTTCAAAGTCCTTTATAATTTCATCATTTTGATTTATAAAATAATCAAATTTCATAAATCCTATATTTTAAACTTTTTCCAATAAATTCAAAAATCCCGATTTAAACCATTTTATAAAATCGTTAACCCCATATTTTCAAAAATCAACTTTTAACTATATTTCTCAGAAATCATAATTTTTATAACATTAAAATTATAACGTTTATTTATTTAAAATGAATCAATTTCAAAAATATTTTATAAACGAATACTTTCAAAAATCACTTTAAAAATCACTTTAAAATTCCAAAATTTTGTCCAATGATGCTACATACCAAATAGTCAATCACGACAACAACGATATCATATATCGATATGATAATCAACGAATATCAAAATATCCATAATCAAATAAATACCGTTGAGGAATCCAGTTGGATCCCTCCAATCTGTTTTCCTGCATCCAAAGATGTTAGCACAATACCAATTCCGTTCCAGTGCGAAATTATCGCGGTATATGGGATTTAAAATATTATCCGCTTAATAGACGGCGCAATTGGGTCTCATCCGCTATATACTACGGGAAATCAAATCCAAGTACATAAATAATACCAATTTCACTGTTTATGAAATATTCGCGATATATGTTTTTAATAAATAACATCCACTTACTAACGGCACATAATGTCTATTTTAACAATCAATAGATAACAATCATCATTCAAACATATATTCAAGAATTTTAAATCTAACTATTTAAAATAAAAATCGAAACCGATTCGATTGAGTGAGAAGTTATCACCTTGATTTCAATTTCGTTTTAGCGATTTATTTCGAATAAAATTTAAACGGACGTTTAATTTTTTCCGAAATTTTCACTAACTCCAAATGACTCCATTCCAATTTCATAGCATAGTGCTCATCCATACGATTCCAACGCAACTGGTTTCGCGCGTTTTCGACCTCGTATGAAAAAGATATGCATTTTTAAACATTCACGCATTTTTAATTATATAATTACAACATAATTTAATTTCTTTAAACCTACATCTAATCCTAGCCGTAGATCCCTGCCTCCTTCATCATGACCGCACCTTCTTTCTCCCCTCCATCTTCACGCGTTCTACCCAGTAACACGCACGCATGATGAAACCCATAGACACGAAATTAGGGTTCAATATTTCGGCCACCACGACGACATCTACCACGATCAAGTACCACCATCCTGATCCCCTTCGCAAGAGCCACGCTCGGCCTAAAGAGCATGAAGCTCGGCCTCCATCTGTGCACACAAAACGAGAACATGCGGCCACAAACACGAACGATTTCTGGTCCATCCACAGCTCCAAGCACGATCTCAACCGTTGAATATAAGGATCTTGTCATGCTCTACAACTTTCATTTAGAAAGTTTCTTGATTTGATGAACGGATTTGAAGAAAATGAGGGGAAAAGAACTGTAAATTTCGGCCATTGGTTTCTGTTGGAGGCGGCTAGGGTTTTAAACCCTATTTTTTTTATTTTGTGAAGAGAGGGGGCTATTTATAGAAATCTATCGAACACTATTCATTCCGGAATTTCCAAACTCCGATTTACGCACAGTGACCGGCGTTTCTAGGGTTTATCCCGCGTTTCGGACGCAATGGAACAGGTTTCGGAAGCTAATTCGGTCATCTGTACGAGTTATGGCAATAAACGTTCAATTTAAATTACACCGATTTAAACGATTTTCTAGGCGTTTTAGCTTGCACCGGACAAACGGTAAATCCGATTGACATGAAATTTTAAACCATACAATAATATCACATTACGGATCCGATGAAACTAGTTTCGTCGAAATCCGAGACTTTTTGAAAAATGGCTATTTTAACTCGCCAAATTAATATTAAAAACAATTTCGATGCGTTTCGAGCTGCCATGGTCAAAAACCCACTCCGATTGCTACGAAAATTGAAATCTGATAATAACAAACTATTATGGATCCAATGGAACTAGTTTCGTCCAATTCTGAGACTGTTCGAAAATTGGCTAATTTCACTAGTCGATTAAATATTAAAATATTCAATTTTCACAAATTAACTTTTAATTCGATTTTAAAAGTTCTAAAACATCATTATAACTCCAATATGATAAAATAAAATTTTACAAATCATTTTCAATCATATTTAACCCAATTTCCAATTATTTCTGTATTTCCAACTATTAAATTATCGATTTAATTATTCAATTAAATCTAGTTATTCGAAATAAAATTTATTCAACTTATAAATTTCACTTATTAATATTTAAAATTAATTAAATATATAAATTTTTATTAATAAAAATTCTGGGTCGTTACATAATTACTTAAGGTAATTAATGAAATGTAATTATTTAGTGGAATAATTAGTGGATAATTACTGGATGTAATAAATTAAAAGGAATTACTTGATGGAAGGTAATTAAAGGATAATTACTAGGTGGAAGAAATTAAGCGATAATTACTCATTGTAATTAAAGGGCTGATTAATAAAATTAATCAAGGAGTTAGTTTAATTGATGGAGTAATTAAGGAAAGTTAATTTCTGATTGTGATTAATCAAGGTTGATTAATGAATGTAATTAAGTTAAAGGTTAATTATTAAATGAAATTTAAGAATAATTAACTAATGGAAGAGATTGGAGGATCATTAATCAACGTAATTAATGGAAATGATCAATCTTGTTTATGAATGATTGAATGAAGATAAGTGTTTTGGATTGGATGATATCTCTGATATGAATTGCTTTGTGATATGAAATGTTGGATGGATGGTGATAATGTGATTATCTAGCAATTATGAATTTCTGTGTAAAGTGTTATCCGGTAATTAAAATTTAATTATATTTAGTTAAATAACTTGGGTTTAGATGACATTGGATTCGAAGAGACCGGAGTCGGGTATTAGTAAATACCCGAAACCACTTTGATTTTTTATAGATTGATATGTGAAATCAATAAGCTGAAATGGAATGATTTAAGTGAATTGGACTATTTAATCAAATTTTTGGTACTTAGAAATTGATGTGAGAAATAAGTAATGTTTATAACAACTTGTGAAGTTGTATATTGATGCAAGTTACCCGGGTTTATATAAGTTGTATGCTTTGTATTCCATGTTAGATGGGTTTACTCACGCTGGTTTCCAGCCTGACCCGGGTGTTACTTTGATGTAATGCTCGGGTCAGACCGTGTATTACATATTTTCAGGTAAGGACGTTCTGGAGCTCAGGAGGCGAGCTGGATGACAGGAATGTATGGAGTGTATCCGCTGTGTTTTGTTGTTGTTGTATATCTAGGACAAGTTATTTTAACTGTCCAGTGATTGTAAAATGTGTAACTCTGATGTATTAAAATGTAATTTGATAAGTACAGTTTTTCTTTGTATAACTGTTATTATTTGATATTATATTTTATCTGCTGCGAATGTGAGATTCAGAGTTTGGTTTTCTGTTTCTTCTCCTTCTTTCTCTTTCTTCTTTTCCTAACTATCTGGAAATTTCGGGATCGAAATTTCCAGGTCGTTACATCAATTGTTTATTTCAAAATAATGGAAACTGTGCAGATTTGAAGTTTTGATAATTTTACCGTCTATTCCACTTCCTATTTTTGTTTAAATTTGGTTAAAGGATTTTGATTAAGAAATGGCATGTAATGTATGAATTTTATTCGTATTTGCACCGCTTATTCCAATGAATTAAGTAGAAATTCCTTTGGTTATTTTTATGTGAAAAAGAAGTTGAATGGTGCATAAAATTTGAATTGTAAGTTTCTATTATCAATATATTCCATTATTTTGATGTAATAAGTTAATTTTAAATTTTTATCGTATCCAAGTCTTTTGATTGGAATTTTTTGATATGAATACTGGAATTTTGGTATTATCGACAATATAAGATAAGACTTGTATAATTGTTGAAAGAACTGACATTTAAATGCTGGTTTAGGACATAAATTCAGCACGCTTGGAAATTACTTTGCACGTATCTATATGTATATTTATGTGTGTATGTGTGTATTAGTGCAATTAATGTATAACTATAACGTATAATTTCATTGTAAAATTGGTTATTAATTTTATTAAATTCCCCTTAGGAAAGTAATTAATTTTAAAGGCGAAATAAGAAAGATTTCTTATAAGGCCCTAGTTATGGAAATTATGAGATGTGCGATAATATATATAGTGAGTGTTATAGAATTATGACTAAGTTATAGGGATGTGAGGTCAGTCAAAAGCATACGGGATTCTTGCCAGCTTATCTGGCTACCAGTGGTGTGACTTTAGGACTGATGTAAGACATCGTCTATAATAAGTAACTACAGTTAGCACGAGGTTAGACTCAAATTCCATAGGCTAAATCTTCCCAGCTAATCTGGCTACCAATACCTACGAATAGTCAGAGTAATGTGAAACGTCACTTTGGAGGTATGGATCAAAATACAAAGGACTTGCTTCAGAGATTGAAGGTGTTAATTGGCTGTGTGCGGGCCAGCCTCTTCCCTATATAGGAAGTAGTAAATGGTTGGGGTTATGGGTTAGGCATGATAGAGGATATCTCAGGAAAATGGCCACTTCAATAGAAAGTATTAAGTAGCTGAAGAGATTCCATGCAATGTCAGCTAGATAGTTACTAGTGATGGGTCCGCCTTGGGATTATATGTAGTAAATGACGAAGACGTACCTTAAATAAGGTATTAAATGGTCGGAGTCTGTCTAATTGCCATAAAAAGGTATTAAGTGACTTGAGTACTATCTCTTATATTGATAAAAGATTATGGACGATAGATATGAGTTATTGAGTTAATAGTAAGTTAGCTATATGCTTATGTTTGGAAAGTCTATTTACTTATGTTTGAGAAGAGCCTTTGGGCTTATATTTGAAAAGACTTATTATGTAGGTAGGATAAGTGAAACATATATCTATTTAAATTATACTACCCAAGTACAAATAGAGTAAGGCTCCAGAATTTTAGTCACCATACATATGTTGTTCTGACTCCCTCCTTATTATAACACAGGTTAGGAAAGATGATGGTGTTGAAGGCAAAGGCATTCAGTAAACTTTTGGTTGTTTATCTATTTATCTCTTTATGTTATTTTTAGATGTACCCATTGGAAACTACTGTATTTTAAAAATGATGTACCATGGATATGTAACGATTATTATTAGTTTCAACGACATTTGAATTTTAAATGAAATGGACACAATTATTGTTATTATATTTTATCCTTTCGCTGCGAGTTCTAAATATGTAGATAAATAGCTCTTTATTGTTCTTTATATCAACCAACAACCAGCTTTGAATGGGTCTAAGTTTCGGTGGGCCTTTTTTGGGTTGGAATAGATATGTTTCAAAGTAGATTGTTACATTTGGTATCAGGGGTTAGTTTACACAATCATCATGGTAGGTATACTTATGACAAGCCTACTTGTTATTTTTGGTTTTGTTTCCAAAAATACTATATATATATTTTAAACGTACGCAAAAACGTTAGGCCGATCTTTACTTCAGCATATAATACTAACTTATGAAATGTAGATGGAAAAGATTACAACTCTTAAGTTAATAAGGCAATAAATTTGCAATAAATAGGGAGTTACAGGAATTTAATAAGAATATAAATTGACTAATTAAAGAGATTATTAGGGTAATTAGGAAGAGATAAAGAAGTCATAATAGGTAAAAATTGGAATGAATAAATATATGCATTTAAAAAATTTCCATTGGGAAAATAATCATTTATTATAGACAATTGAAATTTATAAAAATAGCAAATAAACATGTTAGGTAGTAATTAAATATTACAAAGCAATATATTTGTAGACATACAAAAGTATGATGTGAAGAAGGAGTGAACAAGCTTTCATAAGAAGGTATTAATCAAAACAAGAAGAGAACCATATTTTTTTGAAGGCTAAATAGGAAAAAAGGAAGGTTCAATAGAAAGGAAATTAAAGTTAATTTTTAAAATCCAACTCCACAGGAAATAATTTGATAAAAAGTTTTTGGAAAATTCCTTGTAATGTTTTGAATAAGTTTTCCAAATGATTTATTGGGAAGTTGTTATTTTTAAAAAATGAAGGAGATTTGGAAATTCATAATTTAAAATTTTGTTGAGTCAAAAGTTTCTAAGTAAAAAGGACTTATGGTACAAAGGATTTTTCATTTTTGAAATTCTAGTTCAAGATTGGTCGAATAAAAAAAAAATCAATTTTTAGAGAAAGGGAATCTTCATTTTTAAAATATATGCAAAATAGAGCGCAAGATGGACTTGATGGTTTTTATTGTATTTCACAAATTTGAAAGTTCTTTTTTTTTTAATTTTTTTTCTAAAAGGATGAATAAATGAAAATGGAACTCAATTAAATTAAGGAATAGAGAATAGAAGAATATGAATAACTAGGATAGGAGGAACATTCTGTATAAGGAAAATAAAGAGAATAACAACCGAAGTAGGAGCCAACTAGTTAAGTGAAAATTAAATAGACACAATATTCGGAGATTTGGAAGGAAATGACATTAGGAATTTTTCTTTACTATTAATAATAGGAATTCAATGAATAGAATTCAACCGTGTCTTTTTGAAATACCCAGAATACCCTTTATATCCCTAAGAGAGATGTAGGTGGCAACCGTTGGATTATTGTTGAAGTAGTATGTTAAAATTGTTTCAATTATTTCTCAGTTTGCATGTCATTCATCAATGGACCATGTTAGGCAACATTTCAACCCAATTAGACACAATCTGAACAACTACCTTCTCCACCCCTTAGCTTATATACAATAACAATTAATATTTTTGGACGATGTGAGACTAATTATACATTTATGTTCATTATGTTAGTGATGGTTCAATTTTTTTCTCTGGTAAGTATAATAATAATAGATCATTGAAAGCGCAAGTTAAACCTGAAGGTAGCCCATGGGCCAAAATTTTCTCTTATTAGATAACCCAACAAAATTAATCGAAATCAAAACCCTAGAAGCCAGCGCGAAAATTTATTTTTCCCACCAAACCATTGTCTATCGTTTCTTCCCATCTTAACTAAAATTTTACAGCCGAAAGCCAAGTTAAAATCAATCATCTCACATTTGTTATTTAAGCTTTATCTTCAGTTTTCCTTTGATTTTAAGTCATGATGAAAGACTAAGAGTCGAACGGAAGATCGGAGATGCAAATTGACTTTGGATCTTAATCATCTCAGGCTTTACTACGATAATAATCATTCTCATATAGTTTTACATTTTTTTCTTTGCTTCTTTCATATATACTTCTTAATTATTTTAATTGACAGTGATCATGAGCAGGAAATCAGTTTAACTAACCGAACTTAGATGTCATTGAGTTAGCAAGCATCATTTATTAACATGCACAATGTGTAAATACAGATAATGTCAAAGTGCAGTAAAACACGAAACTTTAAAAGGGCATTTATTTATTTTTAACGCTGGTTGGAACAATGATACTGGTGAATCCTATACCATTAATTATTTTAGCGATAGAGACGTGTTTCACAACTTGAGTTTTGGATAAGGAGTTTCACCTTTTGAGATTTAGGAAACAATAAACTATTTCAATCAATTTGGACTTACGGATGCAACCAATTGGAATGTTCATGTTTATTTTTGATTCAGCGAATAGATGATTCATACTCTTTTCAGTCAATTTGTTTACATAAAAGGACTTTATCCCTTTTTGAAATATCATGTCTTCTGTCTCTATTGACCTGAATGCGAAGTAAAATTTCTATAAGATTAAAGCATTGTAATTGCCAACAGAATTTGTGCTCAAACTTTCTTCTGTTTCGCTCTATCCATATATGATGAATTGTCATTGTAACGGTAGTGTATGAGAGACCTTGCAAGATGCTTTTGGAGCGACAAGCATTGGAGATTAAGTTGATCTGCTGGTGCAAGCTCGGATTCATAAATGGTGGGATCTCCAAGTATGAAGTTAGACGATCCTAGATATAAGTATATTAAATTTTGTTTTATGGCTGTTATTAGAATATTGAACATAATGATACGTTGTTGTAACAGCCCGCAAATCCGTACCCCTTGAGTCAACACTATTTTACAACAAACAACTCAAGTTGCACAGAAATACGAACCATTTGGGTTTAAGAAGAAGAGGTAGAAGAAGAGAAATCAAAATCAACAACATAATCTAACCATCGCAGTGGAATAAAATATAATAGATCATAATAGATCTTTACTCAAGAATCAAATATACCAGTTTATATTTTACATCATCAGAGTACATCAATCACAGCTCAACAACAATATCATACAAATGGATACACAACAACTCAACACGGCGGAAATATATATATATAATCAAGTACGAGAGTACGTATCGTCATCCAGCTCGTCTCCTGAGCTCCACAGCATCTCCTGTATCCTATAATACTCGGTCTGACCCGAGCATTACAGTTAAATAACACCCGAGTCAGTCTGGAATACCAGCGTGATAAAATCACACCCAATTGATTATTAAAGTTTCAAAAATCCTTTGAAAACAAGAGCATCTCGTAAGACCGCGCCACAAATAAACATGTCGGGTTTTTACCTTACGATAGCTAAAACAATTTTTATAGAAATCCTCTGCTATTATAATAGGGTCTATATACAAATACTTATAAAATAGCCGAAATTGTTACATTCATTAAATTCCAGCTACTAGCCACAGAGTGGGTAATACAAACAAAACTCGTACAAGGCTCGTAGGGAGAATGGATTCCTAACTAATGACTAGGCACTGGGGTACCACTTGTCACAGTACGGGGCCTAGATCACCGTACCGAGGAGTATGCCCGCTCCCCTGCAACACAAGGCCGGAACTACCCCTTACTGGATAATCCCGAGTGAGATCACCCCGCGGTTGGGATCAGCAACCGCCCACTAAGCCCAAAAAAAGGGACATCTAGACTGGAATGACCTCACCCTGCTTGGGTGCTATCCACCTAGCCTTGCTGCATAACCCCTGATTTTCAGTCATTCTCGTTTGATGAGGCTTGAGGCTAAGCGTTACCTTTTAAGAACATATAACTTAGAATGCCCATCGTCCACCTGACGATGTTTCGCAAGCATTCATCCATACAAGTCCGTCCCGGGTTCCAACGGAACCGAAGGCACTATTCCTACTACATCCATTTTGGAAATATCCTCAGGATTAGTAGCGACTAGCCCTTGCACTCCAATGCTCCATCTTCGAATCCAAATCGTTTACACGAAATGTACAAACTGAATCGAAGTGGTCTTCGAGAAATAAATCTCGATCTCGGTCTCTTCGAAACGATCAGCGTGTTTGTCCAATATTGATAGTCGGTTATTTAACTATCAATTATATTCACAAAACAACCATCAACCAATAAATAATTTTCCAAATTATTTATCAATCCCAAAATATCTTCACAAGATATATTTATATTTTCAATCCTTTGAAAACAGTTTCAAATCCATCATTCTTCTTAGAATCGACTTTCCCAAATATTTTATATCTCCTCTGAAATCACCAAGCATAAAAATAGATTTTTAAAATAATTTACAACACTTTACTTTGAAATTTATACTTTTAAACATTTATCCTAAAAAAATTACTTCAATAAAAATACATACCATATGAATATTTGAAAATAAGATTACTTAATAAAATATACAACTAGATTTACACTTTTAAAACAAATACTAAATCGCTCTTTAAATAAATTGTTGCTGTAATAGGTTAAAAGAAAATACTTACTTTAGAAATTAAATATTGGAAATAATAAATTTTACAAAACTTGCTTTCCATAAAAACAACTTAAATCTATCAAATTAATTTTTAAAAATTTACTTTTTAAAACATGTACTTGGCTATCCAGAGAAAATCCCAACTCCAATCACCTAAATCAATTTCCCCAAATTGATTTCCAATAATTCATTAAGTACATACTTAATTATTGTTGTTATTATTATTATTATTATTTTCCATTTGATTTTAAAACTTTTAACTGAAATATACAAATTCCAAATTTTTCCCAACCTTTTTTCCTTTATTCTTCCAATAATTCAAATCTTAGCTTTTAAATAAATGTTTTGTTCTTTAAAATAATAACACTGAATTTTTAAAATTCATCAACTTCCTGTTTATTCAAATTTTCCTTTTCATCTTCAGGATTCTCTTATTAGAATTTTAAAGTTACTTTATTTCTTCCCAAGTCATTCTTAAATTTAGTCTATAATTATTTTACTTGCAATTTCACTTCTTTCATTTTCATTCAAAAATTAAATTTATATTTTTGGTAATTTATTATTCTCAATTATATCATCCAAACCATAGCATTCAATACTTCACTTAATGCATCATAGAATATTCAACAACCAGAGTAGAGAATTTTAAATAATTTAAATAAAAGTTGAGGGGTCCAGTTGGATCTCTCCAACCTATTTTCCCTGCATCCACAGACATTAGCACAATATAATATGTCATACCATAACACATCAAACAATTCAACCATTCAAACAATTATTTAAATTTAATCATTTTATATTTAAATTTAAACTGAGTGAGATTAACTCACCTTTTTGCTTCTTGTTAGTAATCCATTCTCATTCCGACTAGATTTCTTCAAGATTTAGACCATGAATCAATATTTACATCATTTATAAATACTTGAATCGATTGAACAATTAACTACCATTAAATCATTTAATAATTTAGTTTAACTAATGATTTAAATCTAAACTAACCATTTAATTTAAACTAACAAGTTTATTTGAACTAATTACCTTTCCAATTATTTTTAGTGCCTAAACTACTTAGATAATTAAATTAAACAAATTGATCACCTACTCTATTAATTTCTTAAAATGAAATTAGTAAATTAAAACATGTATATTTTTTTCTTTCTATTTCCTTCATACAAGTTTATCCCCTTTAAAAACAAACTACAGATTTACTTCTATCTCTTTGTTTTTCTTTCTTTCTGCAAGTATAAACATTACTTATTTAATTAAATTAAAACAAGACTATTATACCTCGCAGCCTCAGATTGGTGCCTAATCACGACTTCAAAACCCAAGCATCGATCGAACCTTCACCTCCACTGCTGTTCGCAAATCCCTCTTTGACCAGAACTCGCGAGCCTACTCGCCACAAAACGAGACGTACTCGACCTCCCTATGGCGATCGAACTCTAGTCAAACTCTCACACGGCTCTGCCCTGAAGCCATCTCACGCGAGCGTCGAAGTAGAAGCGGTGATGAGAAGTCTTCCACTAGATCGGGTTCTTCTACGCTCAACTCCACTCGTTGACAACCCAGTTGCTTCGATCGCAATATGCGAATCGCGTGATTCCCTTTCGAGTGATAACGAACAATCGAAGTGAGAGAGAGAGACTTAGTTGAACGGAGAAGAAGAAAAAGCATTTCCGAGTATCTGTTTAGATTTTTTTTTACATAGATTAGATTTGGGTTGAGATGAAAAGGGGGAGGATGCGTGGTTTATAGAAGTACTGAAAGACAAGAGGGGGCGGCGTGCAGGAGAATGTAGGCTACAGTGAAGGCAACGAGTATTGATGTAGAAAGAATGTGGGCTGATGGCTGCTGATTTAAAATTGATTTTTTTTATTTTTTTATATATATATTCAAAAATATCTTGTTTAGGTACCCAGTATTTAATTGGATTCGATATAGATGTCAGAGCGTGTATATAACGTGCGCTCACATAACAACTCTGATTACTACGAAATTTGAAATCCGATAATAATCTAATATTACGGATCCAATGGAACTGGTTTCGTCGAATTCCGAGACTGTGCCTCGGAAGGCTATTTTTAAATATCGTTCAAACAATAAAATTTTAAAACTGAACAAAACACTATTAAATTTAATTTTTAAAGTTCTATTAATTTCAATATTGTTAATATAAATTTTACAGGCCTTCCAATTATTTTTAACTGGCTTAAAAGTCAAGATTCAACAATTTACCAAATTCTGATAATGAAATTCAATATTTAATTATCCAATAAATATTGATATTTGAAATTCAAGTTAAAAAAAATTAACCTCTAAATATTTAAAATTAATTAAATATTCCAATTTCAAATTTACAAAAATTCCGGGTCGTCACAGTTGCTGTGTTCATGAAATGCAGTTGTTGATTACCACACCGTCGGATGAATTTTCCTGTCGTCCGTTGACGTAAATTTCAGTTAAACTTACAACCTACAAATTTCACATGCTAACCATACTGTGATGCTTTTGCGACAATATTTCAATGCACATCAACTAACACCTTGTTTTATTTTCTAGGTATATTAACTAATGAGAAGGAATACAACAACCATGTGAGCTGTTGATTAGTTGAACAAACTCTTCTGTGGTTTTTTTATTTAAAAATTTCTTAGTTCTTCTTTTGTAATATTACCCATTTGATGTCTTAACTGAATGCAACTGCTAACTGGAGCCCAGGTCATATGATATTGCATCCAATTAAACATATTTGAATTTTACAACTTTATGAAACCGGGTGATTTAACTAAATAGTAGAACGGTGTATATCAAAATTTAATATCCCTATTTCTGTTCAAATCAGTGCTAACTTTTGCCACTCCCTTCCATTGATTGGGGATCATAGTAAGAGCAGCAGGAAAACAGTTGCTGGATAAATTAAACTCTTCAAGAAAAAACTTCCCAGCAAAGATATTTCTACTGCTGTTGGGTTTCTACACTGTGAATGCGCTTGCTACAATACTAGGCCAGACTGGAGATGTGTTGGTTGCTGGAATCGTGGTGGCTGCGATTGAAGGGATTGGAATGTTGATGTATAAGAAGAAATCAAGCAAGCCTCAGATTGTAAAGGTATATGAATATTGTCATATTTATATCGTTCATGGAAGAATTCCTTCCTCAAATTCCAATTTCTGAAGATAATGAAGATGATAATGGCTCTTTCGAGCAATGAATTCTTACTTGAATTATCTGCAATACCGAGCAGCATTATACATAGAAGGTGCATTTGAAATTTGTGGTATTTGCGTTTGAAGAGCCAACATAGTCGAATGCTTTGTCCGAACATTTGAAATCGCAAAGTCTACTTGGTTTGTAAATTGTTTGTACATTAAGAGGGTTTTAAGAGGATTTTGGTTTTTTATTTGTTGAATGTAACACTAATTAGAGCTTAGATGTGAACTTTTTTTCCAATATTGTCTTGACAGTCTTTGTTATGTGCAATATTGCATTGATGTCTTGAGGTGTGATTATTATCTGATGCCTTTGCCTCTAGTTGCTATTTTAAGCTTTGATAAATCAACGCTTCTAAAAATGGGATCTAAATTTAACTTTCTTTACAAATTTAAAATAATTCTTTACAAATATTAAAATTTTAATATCATTGGAAAATAAAGAATCATATTTTTACTAATTTAAACATATACAACTAATAAGGGAAACAATTAACGCGCAAAACACATGCCGTAACACTTTGGTTTTAGTGGGATGAAGCTCAATAACGTCTTTGTATTCTATGTTAAAATCCAATAGTTTCTATACTTAAATGGTTTGGGATGTTTTATTAGTTGAATTAGCCATAAATAAATTGATGGGGTTGTGATCATTTGTTTTGAAGAGGAGATATATTGCTTAAGATGGAAAGAAATTTTGTAACCACGACATATGTTGTAAAAACTATTTTAATTTTAGTAGCTATGTTTTCGACTAGGCCTAACCTCCATGAATGTTTAAAACCACATATACTGAATTCAACGGGACCAGTGTTAAAATTGATTTTATGCGGTGCTTGAACATTTGAAGGATGCAGAGTATTACCCTTTAGTTTTTCGTTGCTTTTCTAATACTGTTTAAATCCCCTGATAAGTACTAAGGGATATTAAAGGTGTTATGTTGTAAATGCAGGTCCACCTGGACGTGCATATATACTCGTATAAAATAGGATTAATAATCTAGTCAAAAATTAATAGGATAGAAGTTATCATTATCTACTCCACTTTTCATTGTTTAAGGCCATAGAAGATGTTTTGAATATTTTTTTATGTATAATTGGATGTAATTGAATGATGCTAACTAGTAAATGAGTTGGGAAAATTTTGTGAATGTTATAAGGATGTGGACGAGAATTTTAATTATTATTTTTTTCTATTAAAAATAGAATATTATTGAATTTAAAATGGTAATGAAAGAGAAATAAAATGGGATTGATAAAGATTATAGGAGTTTAAATAAGATTTAAACAAACTTATAAAAAGTATCTAGTTAAATGAAAATATTTTTTGAGTAATAAACAAATAAATGTTAATGTATATCCTAAGGATAATATAACAACTTGAAATTAGAAATTTGGCATGCATGTGAATAGATTGTGGTTTGAAGTCTACTAAAATAATTTCCTTGTAAGTAGAGATATCTTTGAAATATTGAACTTTTCATAAGCATAGCCATACTTTTATGGGGTAGTTAGTGCTAATTTCGAATTTAATGAAATAAGTTTATTTATATGATAACAATTTATTAAAAATTATTTTGTATGTTGTAGAAGTTTTTTGAGAAGGGAAATTATTTTCCTCCATTATGGAATTAAGCAATTTTGGAATTTTTGATTTAATAATAGTTTAGTTTAATAATTGAGTTTTAAATGTTTTGAATTGAAAGTCAACTTTTAAAGAAATAAATCTCTACTGTATAAAGTCCTTAAAAGGGAAAAGTTGGTGAGAAAAAGGAAAAAAATTCATGATTCATTTTGGGAACTACGTAATTCTTCAAAATTGGCAAAAAGGGTTTCTAAATTTATATTTATAAAGGTAAAGATTTCAAATAAGGTACTTCATAATTTTGAAATTATAGTTTTAGGAATGGTGAGAATTAAACAATAAAATTTATGGAGTAGATAATGACCACTATCTAGGTGTGGTAGTGTAAAGGTTTTAAGATATGAATAAAATAGGAATTATATGTACAACCGAATTTGGAATTGGTAAAGTTGTGAAAATATTCGTGATTTATAATTGAGTTGTGTTTGGTTACCCTAGTTGACGAATTTCTATGTTTTGATTTATTTAAAGCGAGTTCTGTTTGAATTCCATAAATTATCCAACTCCAAATATTTAAATATGTATAAAAGTGAGTCGTGTAACATCCTCTATCTAGAGGTCCAAAACTAACCGCTATAGATGCTGCAATCATTTATAGTATTAGCTTCCGACGACTAAATACGACTATATCGGTATCAATAATATCAGAAGCACTTGAGTATGAAACGAAACACAAATTTAAAAACAAATTTTACTTCATTACATTTCAAAACCAAATGTTTCACATTCCCAACACATAATCTCAAATTCGTTCCTAGGCACAGATAAAAAATACTTATTACAAATACACCAAGAGCAGTATATGAAGATACCCCCTTGGATGATCAGAGCCATAGAGTCATAATAGAATTAAAACCAAAACACAACGGAAATACATCAAAACATAAAGCAAGAATTGCAACTCCTAAATAATATCTGTTTGCCTCCTACAAGCCTCCAGTCGCCTTTTTCATCATCTACTAAAACCTAAAAAGACCTTAACCTGTAACAACCTGCATATTTTATGATTGTATATTTAGATGATTTATTTAAATATAGCATCGTTAGCCAGATTAAAGTCTAAAATGCTACTTTTGCAAATAGTAGAATTAGGACTCGAGACTACTTTCATTGAGTTCAAAATGACGTTTGCGACCATTTTGAGTATAAGCGTCGATACGTTTGAAGTTGAGTTGAATTTCGCTATTTTTCTATTGGGCTTTGGGTTTGGGTTTCATCCCTTGAGCCCATCTAATACCCTAACTCTTTATCCAACTCCTCTTCACTCATTCTATTATTTCCTAACACTCTCAAGCCCTAGAAAAATAGGGGAAAAGAAAAGAGATTGGAAATTCCTAAGCTCTAATTCTCTTAGAAAATTCAACTTCAAGTTATAAATCAAAGAGAAGCTTAGGTAAGCATCCTCTTCATCTTCTCCATCTCAATTCCTCCCCAATTTTCTGAAATTTCCTATAACCTACTTTAGGAAATATTTGTCTATGATCATAGATTGGAGCTTCTTGAGTTGAAGTGAAGAGTGGTTGATCTCTCCTTGTTTTAAAGCTTCTCACTTGTTGTTATAGGTTTAAAGGTGAGTTCTTGAACTCACATCTATGTCTATACCTTCGATAGTTGTTAGTTATGAATTCCTAACACCTATTTCATGTTCATTTTCTTTGAATTGAATTGGATTGATGACTTTTCCAATTTTTGGTATTTTGAAGTAAAAATCTATGAAAATCCAACATTGTATGTTTTGACATGTTGTTTGGAGTGTATGGAAGAGCTTATAGGGTTGGGTTGTCGTTAGGCATAAATCCTTAGCCATCGTTGCTCGCTTGATCGCTTTTGAGATAATTTGGCCATCACTGGCCCAGCAGATTTTTGCTCTGAGCTTCAGCTCAGATGTCTGGTATTAAGGTCAGATGTGTAGAGCTACGGGAATAAAATTCCAGACCATCTGCTCAGACGTTTGAGCTTACTTCCTAGACGCCTAGGCGATCTGGAATAAAATTTTCGGTCTTTCAACTCAGACATCTGGGAGAACCACCAGACTTTTGGAGCTGCTACTTTCAGCCGTCTTGCTTATTTTCGATAGATTTCCATTTATATCGATTTTTGGTTGATCTGATTGGCCATCGTCATTCATTATCGACTTTGATGACTTTTTTCTAGATTCTTTAGGAATATCCATTTGATGGATTTGATATCGATTTTTATCGATATGATTCACGTTATTGAATGTGAATTTTTGGTGATCGATTGTTTTTACAATCGTTTTCTGTGATTTTCCAATTCTAAAATATAAAGATTTTTATACTAGTAGTAAATATTTAAACTCTTTCACAAAAAAGATTTTAACGTTACTTGTAATACAAAGCTCGTTTTGAAAAGTGTTTTCCAATCTATTAGTATATACAAACCTTTACCTCATTCGTATGAGAAATCTAATTAAATGACTTAGCAAAACAAGTGGTATGAAACGCTTGCGTTTACTTCATCGATTAATTTTTGGACTTGTTCGATTGAACTCTTGTGACAATTTTAGAGTGGAAATCTACAATTTTTTCGTATTATACTTAAGTTAAGCCAGTGGTTACGGGACATGAAGCTAAACTAATTTATTTACTAGCTTACTGTAATTCACACTTTTTGGTGGATCAATGGTGATCATTTTATGGTTTAGGCTAGCAATATGCGATGTCTCTTTGTCCGCATGGGGGACAGTACCTCATTATATTAAGCTTCGTCTCTCTTTGTCCATGCGGGGGACTATACCTCGATTTTATGGAGCTTCGACTCATTTTTATGGGCTAACGACCGATGGTCTTTTGACCGTTCTTTGGAGTTTCGACTCATTTTTATGGGCTAGCGACCCATGTTCTTTTATGGAGTTCGGTTCATCGGACGTATCGTTATTGTATTACGTTGTTTTTCTCGCTTTTCAGGTTCATCGGGCATACCGTTTTTGTACTACATCGTTGTTTTGGCTTTTCAGGTTCATCGGGTGTACCGTTATTGTACTACGTCGTTGTTTCAAATTATTTGAGTTTCAAGTTCCTCGGGCGTACCGTTATTGTACTACGTCGTTGTGCCGGCTCTATGGTTAGCGGCCATGGGATAGTGTCTCGTTTGTCATACACGTATTGGTGAGTTTTCATGCTACTATTTGTGACAGGCCTCCCCCTTTGTGATTTCTGGATTTCTAATTGATGATTTCTAGAATATGTTTTTCACCAATTTTTGTAATTTTTATTGATAAGCTTGATCAATATTTTAGGCTTGGTGAATAAGCTAAAGAATATGACACTCTTTTTGGTGTTTTGAGACATTGAGATATTGTATGATTTTTGTTGTTATCTAATGTATACTTGTTACAGTATGGCATTACTATTATCATACATTTTTGTCATATCTACTATCCTATATCATTTTATATGATATTTATAGCTAGACTGATCTGTTTATTATTTTCTTTTTAAATAATACTCGGGTCAGACCGAGGTATTTCAGGTGCTTCTACTTGACTTCTTATCAGGGTCCGTCATATGACTATTGGCTAACTACTTAGCTTAGTAGTTTTTTTTTGTTTTATACATTCGAGATAGAGACTCCTTGATGTATACATATTCTTTTGTCTAGCATTTGTACATATTCTTTTGGGATGTAGTGGAACTTATATGACCTCTACTTGATAAATACTTTTATGTGTTTTATTCATATCTATTTCCGCCTTTGTGATAGATTGATTTATGTTATGTTTATTTTATATTTGTTTCCGAAGATCATATAGCCACTGTGTAGTAGTTTTGATTTTGTAACTGATGTGTCAGATTTCCTCTTGAAATGAAATGCATGTAGTACTATCTAACATATCGGTACTAATGCAAATCAATTACAAGATGGTCGCTCCTCAACAGCCTAATTCTTCATACTAGTTAACGGCATTACTCCGCAGCCCTTAGCTAGTGTGATTGTAGAGGTGGGGCATCACAACTTGGTATCAGAGCCAAACATTGGAATAGTATAGCATATTATAGCAAGGATCATTGTCCTAAGTCTCCCTTAAGAATCATGTCTTAGGATTTAATTCGAGTCATTGGACCCGTTTTATCCTAATTTCTTTTTTGATGCCTTGTTTTATCAATCATGATTGTTTGATATTCATTTTGAGAATAACCATTTTCCTCTTCTTTCTTTCTTTCTTAAAGAAGAGAAATTGTTAGATCTAGCCATCCCAGCTCCGGTCGATCCAGTGCTACTCCTTAAGATGGATTTTTTTGTCTTCCCAGCTGCTTTTAGATCTTATAAAGAATGCTCAAGCTGTCGGACCCATTCCAGAGCCTACTCACCCTAAATCAGGGTTTGCACACTTGTGCAGAGATTATACCGATTTGGATGGAAGGCCATTCAAGGGATCCGAAAGCGTCATAGAAATCCAAGCTTGGCTTAAATCATGTGACCGCATCTTTTCTCGCATGAATCTTGTTGATCTACATTGAGTCCAAGTGGCTTCTAGCATGCTCTGAGAAAGGGCATTTGATTGGTATGAATTTTTAGTTTCTGAGATTATCGAAGCAGATCTTACTTGGGAGCAATTCCGGGAAAGATTCGAATTGAAATTTATGCCGAAAGCTGAAAAAGTGACTTTAGCTCGGCACTTTATTGATGTTGTTCAAGGTGAATCTTCTGTGACAAACTTTGTTGCATCTTTTGAATCTCTATCTAAATATGGGGTCGAGTATATTAATACCCATTGAAGAAAATCAGAGGTTTATTTATGGGTTGAATAAGACCCTCAAAAAGCCTTTACTTCGGAAACTAGAAATTTCTTTTGATCAACTTGTTGATATCACTCTTCGACTTGAAGAGGCCGATAAAGAAAGTGATGTTGAAGTTGTAGGTTCCAAACAGAACTTCAACAACAACAAGCAGAGGCCTATTAAGTTCAAGCCTAATCCCAATAAGAAAGGGAAGCAAACAATTTCAGCAGCAAAGACTCCTACCTCTAATCGTGGAGAATGCTACAATTGTGGTTCTAAGGACCATTATGAAAATAGGTGCCCGACACCTCTTTATTGTCGTTATTGCAAAGGTTCGGGTCATCTTTTATCTTCATGTACCAAACTTCAAGGCAAGAAGGAGAGAAAACTAAATGTTGTGCAAGCGCCTAATAATACTTCTCTTGGTCAAGATATTTCTCATTCTATCCTTTATGGCATTATTATGTTACATGGTCATCCTATTCGAGTTCTTTTTGACATGGGTGCATCCCACTCTTTTATATCAAAAGAACTTGTTGATACTGTCTTCAAATGTTATGTGCTTGACGACTTCTTTGAGAATTGCGAATCCGATTGGTGGATCCGCAACATTCAGTTTGCTTTGTAAAGATATCGAGATTATTTTATGTGATTATTCTTTCCGCCCCGATTTTCATGTTATGCGTTACTTAGGCTTCGGAATGATTTTGGGAATGAAGTGGCTTAACCATTATGAAGCCCATATCCTATGTCCTGAGAGGACTATTCATCTTTGACATCCTCAATCTGTTAAGCAAATTTCTATTGTTCTTAAAGATTCAACTTCTAATTCCTGGCATCCTTATATTCTCTAAACCCTCATGATGACGATAATGATAATGAGGAAGATGTCATTTCTCCCATTCACACTGTTCATGAATTTTCCTAGATATTTGAGCCCGTTTTAGGATTACCCCCTAAGCGAGCAATTGAGTTCCAAATTAATTTAATCCCTAGATCACTACCTATCACTCGTACTCCTTATCGTATGTCCAATAAGGAAAATGAGGAGATGCGTAAATAATTATCCGAATTGGAAACAAAACGATTCATTCATTCTAGTTCATCTCCATGGGGAGCTTCGACTATTTTTGTGAAGAAATCCGATGGTACACTTAGGCTTTGCATTGACTACTGCAAGCTTAATGATCTCACCATCGAGAATAAATATCCCATACCTCTGGTTGATGATTTATTTGATCAACTTAGCGGTGCTAAAGTCTTTTCACAATTAGACTTAGCAACCAGTTTTCATCAAATTCGTATTGCAGAGGATAGCATTCCTTTGACATTGTTCCATACTCATTATGGATCTTATAAATGGCTTGTTATGCCATTTGGTATAACGAATGCTCCAGCTTATTTCGTTGACCTTATGAATCAAGTTTTCAAAGACTTCCTCGATCGATTTGTCCTCATCTTTATAGATGATATTCTTGTTTATTCTAAAACCGAGAAAGAGCATGAAAAACACCTTTGGATTGTGTTGGAAACTATTAGGCGCAATCAACGGAAAGCAAAAATTTTCAAATGCCACTTTTGGCAGTCTCATGTGAAATTTTTAGGACATATTATTTCTGAATCCAGAATTTCCGTCGATCCTTCAAAGATCAAAGCGATTCAAAATTGGAAGAAACCGAAGAGTGTGACGGAAATTCATAGCTTTCTTGGATTGGTGGGCTATTACCGTCGGTTCATAAAAGGATTTTCTGAAATTCCCATGCCTCTTACTAGTTTAACAAAGAAAGGAGTTAATTACATTTGGTCGGACAAATGTGAAGCTTCTCTTTAGAAATTAAAAGAACTCCTTTCCGATGCTCCTATTCTTGTGATTCCCGAAGGGGAACCAAGACTTTATTGTTTATACCGATGCTAGTCGTGTTGGTTTGGATGCTGTTCTCAAGCAACGGGAACGCGTTATCGCTTATGCTTCTGGGCAATTAAAGCCTGCCGAGACTAGATATGCCACTCATGATTTAGAGCTCGCGGCTATTTTTTTGGCCTTTAGAATTTGGCGTCATTATCTTTTAGGAGAGAAATTTGTTCTCTATACAGATCATAAATCTTTGAAGTATTTATTCTCTCAAAAGGAACTTAATTTGCACCAATAATGTTGGCTTAAGTTCCTTGCACCTTATGATCTTGATATTCTTTATACTATCGAAAAAGGAAATCATGTGGCCGATGCCCTTAATCATAAGCAACAAGCGGTTGTTTCTATGATGATATCTGAATAGAATGATCTCGAGACTTTATCTACTTATGAGATTCGAGACCGTGAATCTGATTCATGTTCATCTCTTATTTTATGTAGCCTTGAGGCACACCCATCTCTTTTAGACCGTATTCTTGATGCTCAAAAGCATGATTTTGAATTGGCACATCTTAGGCAAAGTTGTAGGGACAAAAATATTGATGGTTTGAAAGACTTTGAAATCGTTGCTCGTGGAGGCATTTGAAAATTTGGTAGACTTATCGTGCCAAATATTAGTGATATCCGTAAAGACATTTTAGAAGATTCTCATCGTTCTAAATTTACCATTCATCCCTGTAGTAGAAAAATGTACGTGGATATGAAGCAAATTTATTATTGAGATGGAATGAAATTCGATATTGCTAACTTTATTAAGCGTTGCATAACTTACCAACTCATAAAGGTCGAGCATCAAAGGCCCGATGGGTCATTGCAACCTTTAGATATTCCTATTTGGAAGTAGGATCAAGTCTCCATGGACTTTATTTACGGTCTTCCCCGTTCTCGTTCGGGTCATGACAGTTTGTGGGTGATTGTAGATAGGCTTAGAAAATCCGCTCATTTTATTCCTGTTCAGTCCAATCAGTCCATACCTCTTTTAGCCAAACTCTATGTTAAAGAGATTGTTAAATTGCATGGAGTTCCTACTTCTATTGTTAGCGATTGCGATCCATTATTTACTTGTGGATTTTGGAAGAGTTTCAAATAGCTTTGAGAACGAAGCTGGTGGTTTAGCACCGCTTATCATCCTCAGTCCGATGGACAAACCGAGTTGTGAATCAAACTTTGAAGATTTTCTTCGTGCATGTGTTCTTGATTTTGGTGGAACTTGGGATGATCATATTTCTCTTGTTGAGTTTTCCTATAATAATAGCTTCCAATCTAGTATTGATATGGCACCTTTCGAGGCACTTTACGGAAGGCCATGCTGATCTCCTTCTTGTTGGCTTGAGGCCAGTGAGAAGCTGGTTTTAGGTTCAGTCGTGATTCCATAGAAAAGATTTACCTTATTCATCATAGGATGAAAGAGGCTCAAAGTAGATAAAAATCCTATACCGATGACCGAAGAAGGAATTTGGAATTTTCTGTGGGAGATTTGGTGATTATTCGTATTTCACCTATGAAGGGTGTTGTGCATTTCAGTGGATCGGGAAAATTAGCACCTCGATATGTTAGTCCATTTCCCATCACCAAACGTATTGGTCCGTGGCTTATCGCCTTTTATTACCGGCTCAATTTTCTGCTATTCATGACGTATTCCACGTCTCTCAACTGCGGAAATACCTTAGGGATTCTGATTCCATTTTTGAGTCCGATGTTATTGAAGAAATTGAAGTTTTACCAAATTTGACTTATGAGCCACATCCTATTCGTATAATTACTACGGAGGTTAAACGCCTTCGAAATAAAGATGTTCCTCTTGTGAAAGTTCAATGGTCCTCAAATCCTAAGAAATGCTCTTGGGAATCCAGAGAATTCATCGAGCGATCACATCCGGGCTTACTCTCTTAGGCTCATTAAGGTGAACTTATTATTTCAAATTTTCTTGTATGTTGATATGCTTTTATGGTTGTTACTCTTTGTTTTCTTCTTAAGTATTGCGAGGATGCAATTTCTTTAAGGAGGGAGTCTGTAACAACCCTCATATTTTACGATTGTATATTTAGACTATTTATTTAAATATAGCATCGTTAATCAAATTAAAGTCTGAAATGCTATTTTTGCAAACAGTCGAATTAGGACGAGAGACTACTTCCGTTGAGTTCAAAATGGCGTTTGCGACCTTTTTCAGTATAAACATCGATATGTTTGGAGTTGAGTTGAATTTTACTATTTATCTATTAGGCTTTAGGTTTGGGTTTCAGCCCTTGAGCCCATCTAATACCTTAACTCTTCATCCAACTCCTCTTCATTCATTCTATTATTTCCTAACACTCTCAAACCCTAGAATAATAGGGAAAAAGAAAAGAGATTAGACATACCTAAGCTCTAATTCTTTTAGGAAATTCAACTTCAAGTTATAAAGAAAAGAGAAACTTAGGTGAGCATCCTCTTCATCTTCTCCATCTCAATTCCTCTCCAATTTTCTGAAATTTTCTATAACCTAGTTTATGAAATATTTGTCTATGATCATAGATTGAAGCTTCTTGAGTTGAAGTGAAGAGTGGTTGATCTCTCCTTTGTTTTAAAGCTTCTCATTTGTTGCTTTGAGTTTAAAGGTGAGTTCTTGAACTCACATCTATATTTATACCTTTGATAGTTATTAGGTATGAATTCGTAACACCTATTGCATGTTCATTTGCATTGAATTTAATTGGATTGATGAATTTTCCAATTTTTGGTATTTTAAAGTCAAAATCTATTGAAATGCTACATTGGATGTTTTGACATGTTGTTTGGAGTGTATGGAAGAACCTATAGGGTTGGGTTGTCGCTTGGCATAAATCCTTAGCCATTGTTGCTCGCTTGATCGCTTTTGAGATAATTTGGCCATCATTGGTCTAGCAGATTTTTACTTTGAGCTTCAGCTCAGACATCTGTTACTAAGGTCAGATGTCTGGAGCTGTGGGAATAAAATCCACACCATCAGCTCAGACGTCTGAGCTTACTTCCCAGACATTTGGGCGATTTGGAATAAAATTTCCAGTCTTTCAACTCAGACGTCCACGAGAACCATCAGACATTCGGAGCTGATAATTTCAGCTATCTTGCTTGTTTTTGTTGCGTTTCCATTTATATCGATTTTTGGTTAATCCTATTGGCCGTCGTCATTAATTATCGACTTTGATGACTTTTTACTAGATTTTTTTTAGGAATATCCATTTGATGGATTTGACATAGATTTTTATGGATTTGATTCACGTCATCGAATGTGAATTTTTGGTGATCGATTGTTTTTACATTCGTTTGTTTTTACAATCGTTTCTGTGATTTGCCACTTCTAAAATACAAAGGTTTTTATTCTAGTAATAAATATTTAAACTCTTTCACAAAATTTATTTTAACGTTACTTTTAATACAAAACTCATTTTGAAAACCGTTTTCTAATCTATAAGTATATACAAACCTTTACCCCATTCGTATGAGAAATCTAATTAAATGGCTTAGCAAAACAAATGGTATGAAACGCTTGCGTTTACTTCATCGATTAATTTTTGGACTTGTCCGATTGAACTCTTATGACAAATTTAGAGTGGAAACGTACAATTTGTTCGTAAATACTTAAGTTAAGCCAGTGGTTATGAGACATGAAGCTAAAGTCATTATTTACTAGCTTACTTTAATTCACACTTTTTGGTTGATCAATGGTGATCATTTTATGGTTTAGACTAGCGATATGCAATGTCTCTTTGTCCGCGTGGGGACAGTACCTCGTTATATTGAGCTTCTTCTCTCTTTGTCCACGTGGGGGACTATACCTCGATTTTGTGGAGCTTTGACTCATTTTTATGGGCTAACGACCCATGGTCTTTTGACCGTTCTTTGGAGTTTCGACTTATTTTTATAGGCTAGCGACCCATATTCTTTTATGGAGTTCGGTTCATCGGACGTACCGTTATTGTACTACGTCGTTGTTCCGGCTTTTCAAGTTCATCGGGCGTATCATTATTGTACTACGTCGTTGTTCCGGCTTTTCAGGTTCCTTGGGCATACCATTATTGTACTACATCGTTATTTCGAATTATTTGCATTTCAGGTTCCTTGGACGTACCGTTATTGTACTACGTGGTTGCACCGGCTCTATGGTTAGCAACCATGTGATAGCGTACCGTTTGTTATGCTCGTGTTGGTGAGTTTTCATGCTCCCATTTGTGATAGGCCTCTTCCGTTGTGATTTCTAGATTTCTAATTGATGATTTCTAGAATATGTGTTTCACCAATTTTTGTGATTTTTTATTGATAAGCTTGATCAATATTTGAGGCTTGGTGAATAAGCTAAAGAATATGAAATTCTTTTTGGTGTTTTGAGACCTTTGAGATATTGTATGATTTTTATTGTTATCTAATGTATACTTGTTACAGTATGGCATTAATGTTATCATACTTTTTTCATATTTCTTATCCTATCTCCTTTTATATGTTATAGCTAGACTGATCCGTTTATTATTTTATTCTTAAATAATACTCGTGTCTGACCGAGGTATTTTAGGTGATTCTACTTGACTTCTTATCAGGGTCCGTCATCTGACTTTTGGCTAACTACTTAGATTAGTAGTTTCTTTATTTTATACATTCGAGATAGAGACTCCTTGATTACTACTTAGATAGAGACTCCTTGATAGTAGGATGTAACTCCCTCTTCAAGGCTTCACCAATGTCAGCAATGAAGGTTAGGGTTACGGCTTGGTTCAATATCCAGAGAGAATAAATAAGGTGGTTATATATAGCTAACTATATCAAAAATATATAGCCCAATTCTCACTATGTGCTATGGGCGACCCCTTCCTATGTTTGAGAATCAGACTTTGGGCCTAATTGATTCAACGGTTAATTCATTTATTTATTTATTTAATTAAAGACCATTCATTAATTAAATCAACATATAACTTTTATACATCATTTAAGTTATTTTTAGGCTTTAAATAAATAATTAAAATGCCTATAAAATTTAATACAACAATTTTATTAATTTATTACAAATTTATAACATTTATAAATTAATTTCACATTTATTGAATTGAACCGGGTAATTAAGTAACAACACGGTTGTGTTCAATGGTGAACTTGGTCTTCATTCAATATATAAATAATTTAAATATTGAAGCCTACATGGACTTTGTTGAAGTATAGTATCGGACACAAGTTCAATCATTTATTGATAATTTTGGTGAAATCCAATTTCGAACCTTTATTAATCTACACCTAGTAACAACAATTTATTCATGTTTTCTTTTCATCATCTTTGTATCACCAGTTTTTAGGGCTTGTCTAAGATCAACAACTCTATTAGTATTCGTAGTTAATTTCATAGACTACATTAAGGTCTTGGCCCAAACTGATACAATTTACATGTTCATCATTTTACTCTAGAAAGAGATTTTGGCTTTAAGTTAACTACCAATTACGATGATACAAATCTTCTATGGGAAAGAGAAAAATCCTCTCTTGAGTAGTGTTTCACTTTAAGTAGTTTAATGTGTGCCCGACTGTGATCGTAACATGGTGTTGCGCTATGTTCTTAACTTAACAAAGTACAACCTAACTACTTAAGATCGATAGTACTCTAAAGTCTTATGCTACTACACGTTGTTACCATGAGATCTTCTATTTTAACTTAGCTACACTAATCTGTTGAATACTCTCATTGAGTTATTCTGTGATTGTTCCAAATAACCATAAGTACGTCACTCCTTGGTGCCTCTAACAAACATGAGTAATTCATCATCCATTATATGGATAACAATACATATGTTATTCTCAATGGATGTATCGAAATCCTTTTCTCAAACGTCTTTGATTTGTCCTTCGATTTATCCTTACGATAGTTTAAGAATTCTCCAGAAACATACCCCCCCATCATTGTCGGATTTCAATACCATCAAATATTTGCCACTCCCATTCTAAAAAGGAACTTTCAATAGTTTGAAGTTTTCAGATGTCTTTGTATACCCAAATCTTCTAAGAAAAATCATTCATAGAAGATATATAATAACTGCTTCACCCAAATAAGCTATCGATATCAGTCCCTAAACATCTATGCGAACAAACTCAAAAATGCTTCTAAAATTATCTGTTCCTTCACTGAATGATACCTTCGATTTACCCATGACACGTTCCTTATAAAACTCTAACTAGTTGAAGCTTTTCCATCGATCATTTTCATCTTTCGAAGAATTTTCAATTTTTCAATCAAAACATGACCCAATCTCAAATGCCAAAATCTAATCGCATCTAAATCACAAGAACTTTCAATACAAACATAAGTTTCATCTTTAGTGGTTACTCCTTTAACCAAGTATTAACTATTGACCTTCTCATTTTTCACAAACACAAGCGCTTCGCTAGAAACCCTAAGTTATCCTTTTTTATTGTGATTTTGCAACAAATAGAATCCAATTTCCCTAAAGAATTAAGTGACTTCTGAAGTCCTAGAACATTATGCATGTTAATGAGCATGTGAACACTGTCAACCATTCGAATCCACATGGATAAAATACCGATAAATTTAAAAGGAGCACCATTTTCATAACAATTACATTTTCTTCATTTTCGACAAAAGAGGGGGAAAACCTCTTATTGGGTGTCCTATTGAAAGACTCCCCCAAATTGAGCACCCAGTCATTAGTCAAAACCTCTAATGATACCGTCATCAATAAATCCTTATTTATGTCACCGTCAATACTCTCCACTGCCATCGACGAAGTCATTACATCCTTCTTCTTATTTGGACACTCATTCTTTTAATGGCTAGGCTTCTTACATCTATAGCACTTTCAGTTTCTATCCTTCGATTTTCCTTACCCTTGATAATTGGGCTCTCTAAAATTTAATCACCTACTATTACCCTTAACATTTTCATTTCTTCCTCTTCCCAAAATTAGCCATGACTATTATTAGTATCACCACCACCACCACCACTCAACTCCTTCATTTGATCACACAAAAACTCTCTAAAAAGACCCACCTTGACATCACTAAGAGTTAATGTAGGGATGGGTTCGTTCTGCAGCGGATCAAATGGCCAGATTTAAGAATTTCCTCTATTTGGATCATAATGAGCCTATGAAGTCTAAAGGGTTTCGCTAAATCCACTCTAATTAATAAATAAAGCATATTTTATTTAACTTTATTTTATATTTGTTAATTAATCATATTAATTAATTTAACTAAATATTTAATTTTAATGTATCATGTACATGTTCAATAACAACATAACTAAACACGTGTGTGTGCACACACACACCCATATTGACATTAAGAAATACACATATTGTGTGTGTATGTACTATACGTACATATGCATGTAACGAATTCAATTGCATATCGAGAATATACATGCCTAAGTCTATACATATGTTTGAATACACAACAATATATGTATATGGTTTGTAAACACGTATTGATAGTACCATATATATATATGCATATGCATATGCATATGTATATACATAGTTTAGACACACATACAAACATATTGTACGTATATAAGTAGTTTAGACACTCACACACACATACTATATCGATACACACACATACATGTAAAATTTTGTTGCTACTTACATATTTTAATATGCACACATACATACAAATATAAAATTATGAAAACAAAGATTCATTAAATTAGATGTTTCAAAATGTTTGAAAAATAAAGATGGTAATAAAATTGTTTATTAGATCTTGATCTGATTAAATAAGAACTAAAAGGAATAAACATGAAGTGATATTGTTGCAAACACCATTTAATATAGATTCAATACCATGAAAATTTCCATGCTCGGCCACAACAAAATCCAAATATTTAATTTGTAGATCTAAAAATACACATTCAACAAAAATAAAAGCATTGTCACAATTTAGTATGTTGCTCCAATGACTCAATCAATTCTAAAATATTATACAAATACATATACACATGTTGTAAATTAATATTTATGCTGAAAATATACATTTGACTAAGTAGTGGACTTAAATATGTTAATTCAAAAAAAATTAACCAAATTAGAGGTTTAACTTGATGTTACAGCTTTGATACACATAAATGCAAAACATATGAATACATATATTATTTGCACCAAAAGTTAGTACAAACACCCAATTAAGTAACAAAAATAAAAAGTATCAAAGAAAAGAAAGAAATGGCAAGAAAGTACACTATATATTTATAGTGGTTCGGTGAATACTTCATCCTACATCCACTTTATCCTTTTATATTCGTTTCTGGGAGTATTATCAAATTATGATCTTACAACTTCGTGGTCTCAACTCGGTGGGAATCCACTAGAGTATTTTTAGAATTTCAATTTTACAATTCGACATCGTAGAAGTTCAGAATGAAGAAGAAGTAGAAAAAGACCTCTTTTCACGCACTCTTCGACTCTATTTATAGGCAAAAATCTACACATTTATCTTTGAAAATTGCTAACACGATACCCATGTTGTGCAATACTGGAAGAAGGCCAGTCCACAGTGGAATTTATGGGTGAATTTCAAAAAACAAATCCCTTTATATCAAGTATATGAAGTCTAATTTATTTAGAACATTTTTAAATTTTATTTGAATAAAATCTTTTATTTTATTTAAATTTATAAGTTATAAATTATATCCTGTTTATGTTTTATGCATATAATTGTATATAAATATATCATATACATGTGTGTATGTGTGTGTGCATGTATCACATGACAATCCGTGCAAGGTATAAAATGCCTATGTATAGATGTTAGGATTTACATCGCAACGAACACGTTAGCTCATCCGATATGCATTATATGTTGTCAAAATATATGTATATGTTTAAACTTATTTTATACATAAATATTATAAATCTACTTATATATGTATGTAAAATATTAATAATTTATAAATATGAGCATTATTGAAATAAATATTAAAATACACAAACACGCACACACATATATACATAATATATTAAAAGTTTCCTTTTTAATTATGAACTAATATATATAGGAATTACAATAATAAAATAATGATTTTTTTAATATACATACACACACATAAGCACATTTATAAAATCTAGTTATATCTCAATATATATATATATATATTAGTAAAATAAATTAAACTTTTTTAAGCACTTCCAAATCGAATACATAGCATAACAAAATTTTATTACAAATTACATTATATTAATATATATCTACTTACATACATACATACGTAAAAAATATATTAATTAATTAAAAAATATTAATAAAAGATATTTTGAAACTAATTATTCAAAATGTAAAATTTCAAAAAATCTGGAGAATTTTTCCATAATTTTACTAGTACAAATTTATTTTTAATAATTAATTATTTTTTCGATCGTATATTATAATAATTTTAAAAAATATTAAAATTGATTTTTAAATTTTGATTTTTATTCCTAGAGCTTATTCATGATAAAATAATTTTATAAAATTTAAAAGTTAATTTTCAAAACATATTTTATGTTGTATTAATTATTAACTTAGTATATTGATTTGGATAACAATAAATAATAGTAAGTAATTATATAAATTAATTTACAGCTGCTGAAAATTATAATTATTGTAAATATACATTTTTAAAATATATGTTCAATTATTAACATGATATGATGACGTAGTTAAATACTAACCATATAATTATAACTAAATGACATATTAATATATGTATATTTATTAATAAAATAATAATTATTGTAAATAAATTATTCGGCTACGCATATCTAATCCATAGTAAAAAAATGGTTTCTTGATGAATACATACATATAACCAATCTAGTATGTGACAGCATCAATATATATAAGAATCGCCCTAACTAACAACATAATAATAATAATATACATGAATACTAAAATATTATTTAGAAATTGTAAATCATATAACACTATAACAACAAACCTGAAACTAATTGTGACGCCCCACCTCTATACCCACGCTAGCCAAGAACATTACTGTGAATGCTGTCAACTAGCACGGAGAATAAGACTGTTGAGGAGCGACCATCTGTATAATTGCTTTGTGCGAGTACCGATATACCGGATAAAAATATAACTTTTCATCTCAAGAGGAAATCCGACATACCGACACAAACTCAAAGCTACTACACAGTGGCTATAAAGATCTTCGGAAACAAATATAGAAATAAACATAACATAAATCAGTCATAGATAATTCATATCACAAAGGCGGAAATAGATATGAATATTACACATGAAAGTGTACATCAGAGTAGTGGTCTAAAAAGATCCACAATAATACAAAAGAATAGCAACACGTGCTATACAAAAGAATACATCTATGAGTCTAAATCTCAAGTGTATACAACAAAACAAACTACTAATCTGAGTAGTCTGCCAAAAGTCGGGATGATAGTCCGATAAGGAGTAAAGCAGAAGTACTTGTAAAATCTCAGTCTGACCCGAGTATTATTTAAGAAGAAAATAATAAACGGATCAGTCTAGCTATAAATATCAGATGAAGTGATATATAATAAGAGATATGACATAAACATGTAATAATCACAATGCCAAGCTGTGATAAATAAGTAAATTGGAAATCAACAAGAGATTAATCAATATCACAATAATCTACTCAAGATAGAAAGGAATGTCATACTCCTAATTTCATTCACCAAGCCACAATAAATGACATATATATCAATGCCCATCGTAAAAGTTGGTGAAACATAAATTCCAGAAATCAACACACGAAATCCAGAAATCACAATTAAAAAGGAACAACGACGTCGTACAGCGGGACATCCGATGAACCAAATCACAATAAAAAGGATGGCCAATCCCCAAAAGAAACTGGACATCGACACACCTAAAAAGACATGCCCCATGAACAGTCGAACATCGACGCACCTAGAAAGATACGACCCATGTATAAAATGAGACGAAACTCAATAGAATGAGGAACAGTCCTCCACATAGACAAAGAGACATCGCACATTGCTAGTCTAAACCGCAAAGATGATCGTCATGATCAAAGAGAAGTGTCAATTACAATAAGCTAGTAAATATATGAGCTTAGCTTCATGTCCCATAACCACTAGCTTAACTTAAATACTTACGAACAAATTGTAGATCTCCACTAGAAAATTGTCACAAGAGGTTCAATCGAACAAGTCCAAGAATTAACCGACGAAGTAAACGCAAGAGTTTCATACCACTTGTTTTACTAAGTCGTTTAATTAGATTTCTCATACGAGTGAGGTAAAGGTTTGTATATACTAATAGATTGGATAACGGTTTTATAAACGAATTTGGTATTAAAATAGTATTGAAATCGTTTGAGGAAAGAGTTTTGATATTTACTACTAGTATAGAATACCTTTATATTTTTAAAGTGACAAAGCACAAGGGGGATTGTAGAAACAATCAATCACAAAGATCACATTCGAAGATGTGAATAAAATCCAATGAAATCAATAAAGGATCCATCGAAGTGGATATATCTAAAATTCCCAAAGAAAATAAGTCATCAAAGATGATAATAAATGATGATAATAAATAGGATCATCACGAATCGATTTAAACTGGAAATTCAATCCAAAAAGGCAAATTGGACTCAAACAGCAGGTTCAGTCGACTGAACAGAGTTTTCAGTCGACTGACCCTTTACCTGGAAATTTTCCAAGTTCAGGAAACTTTCTGTTTCCAGTTTCAGTCGACTGTGCAGAGTTTTTCAGTCGACTGAATCATGCCTGGAAACTCTCGGGTTTCAGGTTCAGTCGACTGAACAGAGTTTTCAGTCGACTGAATCATGCCTGGGCTGTTTTTCAGCCTTATTCAAATGAAGAGCAAATTCTTCCAAAATGCAACCGGACGAACATTGGCTCTAAGGGTTTATGCCAATCGACAACCCGGCCCTATATGCTCCTTGGTGCATCACCAAAAACATGATCAAACATCCATAAAAGGATTTCACACAAATTTGACTTAAAAACTCAAACAATTTGAATATTCACAAAACCAATCCAAATCAAGAGCAAATGCACATGAAGAAGTGTTAGGAATTCATACCCAACAACCAAAGATAATTATAGTCATAGATGTGAGATAAAAATCTCACCTTTGCACCCAAATCAATGAAGGAGAAGCTATGAAGCAATGGCAAGAACAAGCATTCTTCAATTCCAACTCAACAAGCTTGAATCTAAGCTTAAAGGAGAAACATTTCCTAAATTAGGTTTAGGAAATTTCTGAAATTGAATGGAGAAAGAGTTGGAGAAGATGAAGAGAAGCTTACCAAAGGGTTCTTCTTAAGTTTGGAGCTTGGAATTTGATTTGCAAGAGAAACTAGGGTTTTGGAGTTTTAATTTCCTCTTCCACCCTCCATTAACATAAAAGCTTGAGTATTAGAAAAATAGAAGAGAAGTGAATGAAGAGGAGAGTGTTGGAACTGAGTTAAGTGGCTAATTGGCTCAGCCCAACCAAAGCCCTAAGCGGGAAAAAGTAACAAAAATCAACTTTCTCCAAACATATCGAAGCTTATACTCAAAAAGGTCGCAAACGGCATTTTGAACTCAATGGAGGTGGTCTCGAGTCCTAATTCGACCGTATGCAAAAAGTAGGTTTTCGGACCAAAATCCGATGAACGGTGAAATATTTAAATAAAATATTTAAATATATAATCGATAAATATGCGGGTTGTTACACTAATGCCTTAAAACATGCCTAGTAATGATAAAACTTCTCTCCTTTGAAAACTTTACGATTTGGCAGACTGCTAATTCTTAAACCGTGGACCTTTGACTATCCAACAGATGTCGTCTTTTGAATTGATTTGAGTTGAATTTGTTATAGCTACTTGAAGATGAATTCGACCAGCAATGGAGGGGATAGTGGTAGCCAATTTTTTTTTAAAAATTAGGGTTAGAGTTCCTTTTATAGTGGATAAAAGAGAGAAAGATATAGATCATATCACCAATTCTCACTAAATCTAAGCCATCCATCTCAAAACACCTCTAAGCATTTTAGCCACCCCCTATAAACCTTATTGATTCCAAAATAGTCATTTTGTCATCACGAGCTAATATCCCATCGAAGCCCAGATTAATATTATTAATTAAATCTAACTTATTCCTTATTGATTTCACATATTGATTGATATATTTATAACTATTATAAATATATACAATAATATTTATTCCTCAAATAATATTCAAAATTTTATATTTAATATTTCATAAATGTCAATTAATTTATAATAATTATAAACTAATTAAATCGTTTTGACTAAAGAGAATTCATCATTTAGGTAGTGTGACTCTCAAGTGAAAATTTAGTTAGCGATTGACATCGAACTATTTGAATGTTAATGTCCACATTCCACTTAGTAGGTGATGTGATATTTTGGTCAAATTTATTGCTTACTTAGTTTCGGTAAAGTCCAATTTCACTTTATTAATTGTTATCCGATTGTGATATTTATTTATACCAATTCTCTTCGTCAAAACTACATCAATTTGGACTTATGGAATTTTATAATGGTTAAAATTTTAATATCATCCATATTCAACTCTACAGTACGAATACAAATTCCTTGGTTTAATAATAACAATTATTATTAATTGAAATGCTTTGGCTAGAGACTTTGACTTTGAATTGACTTGAGTTGATCGTGATACTAACCTCATATAACCGAAGAGATGAAGCCTCACTTGAATAGTGTTTTACATCCAATACTTCCACTTGATCCAAGCATAGTCACTTGATGGGCGTCGTGCCATGATTTGACTATAATCAAAGCAGAGCTTTCATATCAAAGATCCACAGTATTCTTAACTAAGAGAATTTTGCAAATCAATCACATCGATATTTTCTATTTAACCTTAATTATATTAACTAACAGAAAATTATCCAGTGAGCCATTCTATAGTTATCCAATAACTATTAGTATGCAACTCCTATGTGCCCTCCAACAGTCATGAGTAATATACCACTCAATATTTGAAGAGCATTACATACTCTAGCCTCAAAGGATACATCAATATCTAGTCTCGACGCATCTTGACTAGGAACATTTAAAATGGTATGCTTATTTTCATTGTGATAAATTATTCATGGTTACAGCACTTTGTAATTACTGTCACAAAACATACCATTTATGTATTTGCGATTAAATATACTTTTAATTAAATTAATTAATATAACACATTATATCAAGTATATAATAGGAAAGAAAATACCTTAATTTCAAACAAGGTTGGTCAACGAGTTAGATATATGCAATGAATCACATAATTTCCCCCAAGAGCATATATCTAACTATATCTATCTTCCACTTGCACTTGGGGCCAATTACGAAATCTTATTCCAACTTCTCCAATCGGTTTTCTCAAAACCTATCAGATCAGTCCCTTAATGAATGAGTAAGCTATTATGCTTTGATTACCTACCCTATCAATCAAGTCTCCTCGATGCTGATAATATGTTTCATCATGTGGACTAATTCAAAGTATGTCTCTCGACTTCTAGTGAGCTATAAGTTCTATTACAAACTATATCATGACATTGTTATCGTATAACAATGTTATGGCTCGGATCACCGTTTGCTTAGTTTTAAATTGGTGCATTTATTATATATACATTGCTTTTATCATGATGTTATTCAATTCAATGTACTTAGCAATTTTGTTGAATCAGACATAATCTCTTCTATTTGAAACATTCCAACCTTGAAGATTCTCAACTTGAATTTTATTATTGACATATTATACTCAATATCATTTATGAAGTTTGTGTTTGAACGCCACTTTATAAGAAGTTCATTGTTTATGTAAACAATTCTTTAGTATTTCATAAATACAAGAGAACACTCCAACCTATAATTCGGTGATATCAATTTGGACTTAATATTTGCTTCATGTGTCAAGTACATAAACAAATCATGATAACGTAGACAACATAACAAGTATGATAATTCTTATTGCTAAAGAATAAGAAATTTTTGACACCCCACCTCTATACCCATATTACCCAAGAGTATCACTGAGTTACACTATCAAGTAAGATGAAGAATGAGGTAATATGGGTGAATGCAAAAATAATAGCATCACGTATAAATAAATCTCATCGTACTCTAACGGAATCAAATAATGTATATTATACATTTTAATATTTATTACAATATTCGTACTTGTTTCATACAGCTCAAGCCATTTAATTAAAATATACAACGATATCAATTACCAATACGAATGAATACATAAAGCTATTAACTCAGTCCATCCATCACCTCGTACTCAAAAGTATACCTAAAACCAACAAATAATCCATGATTTGACCCGAGGATTGCGGAATAAAAACAAACTCCTAGTCAGGCTATTTCTAACGGCGAGTTCATAGACCACCATAAAATTTTATAATATCCACCAAAAAACAAGAAATAATAAATTAAACCAGATAGCATATTTCAAAGTTTAAATAAACTTAACCATAGGAAAAGAATAGAAATATTCCTCTTGGAAGCAAATTATACTCATTGAACCTTTGAAAATGATTCGCTGCAAGGAAACAACCTCTGTAAATCCTCTATTTGAAGAATCAAAAAATATATTTTTAAAGTAAATTTTTAATAGTTTCTCTAAAAGGAGTCAGAAATAAAAAAACCAAAATTTAGAATTTATGGGATTATCTATAATTTATTATTATTTTCAAACCAACGTGCGTTTTCTGCCCAGAATTTCAAGAAAAGCTTAAGGAAATTACCACATTTAGCACATCTAACCTCAATGGAAATTCATGAAATTTGGTACGGATGTGTTGGAATATGTTGGGAACAACATATCAAAATTTGGGAAATTTTTAAGCTTCATATGTATTAAATACGGATTTTATAGTAAAGAGGATATACAATCAAAGAATTTGTCAAAACAAAACTACATCAACAGATGATATCACCAATCGTGTTGGCCACCATATAAATACAATACATTCTAATTGGCTAAGAGTGAAAATTTTGAATTCAAAATATTTTCATTTGATACTCAAAATCATAGTGTAAACAAGTCTCTTCTTTATTGCTTGTAAACCAGAAAATAGAGCTTAATATAACTATTCTTCAATCATCCAAAGTTGGTCAAAATATAAACTTTTATATAACTAGAGGTGTAGCATGCTATTGAGATTCACCTATTCTAATTTGGGGGTTTTTTATTTCATTTTATTTGAATTTTTGGATCAAGAGATGGAGGGGTTTCAAAATTACTTTCATGAAGAAGAAAGCTTCCAAGAGAAGATAGCAATCCATATGATTTGTTTTTATGGAGCCAAAGAAAAATGAAAGTGGGGAGGAAGAAATGTGAAGCGTATTTGTGAATTCAAGGGAAAATTATAGAATTTGAAAGGTATAGAAAAGGTCTTGATGGATTTTGTGGCTTGTAAAATAAATTAGGGTACATAAAAGTCATTATCACAAATATACTTCACTTGAGACTATATATATTATCATTTTTAGCTCAAAAGTAAATTATAATAAATCATATTACATTTCTTAACTTTCATGCAAGATATTTTACAACTTGAAAAAAAATATTATTTTCATTTTGACTATTTAAATCTCATTTATATTGCTTCTCAAAATCCAAGACTGTTACAGACTTCCCCCCTAAGAAAATTACGTCCTCGCAATTTCTTCTAAGGGAAAGTCTTAATATGCATATAAACGCTTATACTTTTTAGAAATATGTATAAAATCATATCTTATAAACTTTATGGTATTTTTCAAACATCACATTCCAAAATAAACGTAATTGCGAAGAAATTTCCATTTCAAAATCACCTCATGAAAAGGTTTTCAAAATAAAGATTTAAAATGATGGAGTTCTTTTCAAAACGCTTCACAAAATCTCACTTCCAAAACCATATATTATATTTTCGATGGTGGATGTTTCTAAAAATCGAAATACACTATATCTACAAAGCATTTGCAAAATCATAGTTTGCATAAAATCTCACTTCTAAATCATATATATCACCTTTCAAGAAGTTTTCAAACTTATTTTCACCAAAGATTTCTGAAAATCAATTTCTCAAAAAGCCATTTTTCAAAACATTTCCCCATCTCATTCGAAATCTTCATTTCAAATCACTTTGACTTCTTCCAAATATCTTCAAATCAACATCCAAAATCTGGGGAAAATAACTATCAATGGATAACTACAAACTATCGCTACTCGCCAGTCACATTTAGTGTATGGCCTTTGACTACCATCCCTGATAGTCACAATAATGGCAAGCACAATCGCATCATAGTTTCTAAAGATAGCAATCATTCCATATTTCATCCCAAACTATATTTTCACAAATCATTTTTGAAAAAAATAGGGAAATAGTAATTTTCACAGCCATTCTTTCCAAGGGAAACATTTTACTAAACTTCCATATCACCTTTTTCGTTTGAGTCATAGTATTTCATATCACTTTTAAATATACCACCATCGTTTCAAGTTTTCAAATACTACAAAACCAACTTTTCAAAACTTACACTAAACTTTTCAAATCATTTGAAATTCTTTATACAATATTTCTCCACCATTTTGTTTCTAAAACAATCCATCACTTTCAAAATATCTTCCACTTTCTAAACTTTTACAAAACATTTAGTACTGTATTTCCAAAGCCATTAAAATCATTTTCTTTCAAATTTTCTCGAATTACTAACAAAGTACCAATTTTCAAAAAGCTTGACAAATTTCCGACTCATAACACTTACTATAATAAGCAAGAACCTCATTTAATAAATAATACAAATTATATATGTTGTTGCTTATTTTCGAAAATTGCTTCTTAAAAGTTTCACTATATTACGCTTATATTTATAAATATATAAGATTTCACTTTTATTTTAAAATCCACATTTTACAAAAACATATATGTCACGCTGTATGTCAAATACGCTCATCCTATGTGATCTACATCGATTACCCCTAATTGAATGATCGACCACCCAATGACTTTCAACTACAGATGATAGTCATATAAAAACAGGGTAGCTTTCCTAAATCTTCCACCACTAAGGCCAAATATGCGCTTCTAAATTTTTACATAGTTTCGAACCTTGCTCTAATACCAACTATAATACCCCACCTCTATATCCATATTATCCAAGAGTATAACTGAGTGATGCCGTCAGGTAATATGGAAAATAAGGCTGTATAAGGTACACATGTGAATATTCCCTTAGGCTAACACCGATATTTATCTTAAAAATCATAAACATCTCACATGTACGTATACAGTATTGGCATAAAGTAATAAATTCAAGTTCCTCTAGGATAGAATAATACATAATATAAAATAAATCACAGAAAACATAGAGTCATCAACGTAGTAAATATGTAGGATTCCAAGTGGGTTTACAAAAATAGTCAAGTACCCATAACATAAACAATATACATCACATGTTCAATATATACATCTAATTAACAAATGAACACGTGTAAATAAAAATATATAGACTATATACAAATACTCTTTCCTCCACTTATGCTTATTATCCACATACAAGTCATCTGTCCCTAAACCTAAAATGTCTCAAACTGATTTCAGTGTTATAAAAATAACACATGGGTTAAGACTATGCTTAGAATATAGAGGTCAATATAACATAAAAATTGACATGGATAAACAAGTGCAATGCAGAATGGCATGTTCATAACTCATGTGTTAACAAATCTCAGAACCATGCACATGAATGATAACTCATTCCCAAATAAGGTCGATCAACTTATCATGTCATATAATCAATTGGGTGGAACAACCAAATATTCAATTAGCAATCAACACACCCATAACACAAAAGGGAATCAACAAGCACACAATCTAGTGAGGTGCTATAACAATGGTAGCATATGTCTATGTATTTCAAATCACATATCCCAATTGGTAACCTCACAGCACATAGCACGCTCCAGTGGGCTAAAAGGTCCATGCCTCTGAACAAATATCTAGAAAGGTATCTAAATACTATAACATAATCATATAGTCATACATATCCAAATGGTAGTTACACAGCACACAACATGCTTCAGAAGATAGCACATAGTATTTGCAGCACGCAACACACCCAAAATCTTGGTTACTCCCAGTCTTCGTGACCCTACATTCATCTATACTCTACGGTCACGAGCCTACTGCTCAATGGTAACAGACTGTTTAGCTAGTTTGGAATCGGAGCATATCATCACATAGTCTAAACATCAACACACAACATATGTATATAAAATAAGGTGATGCCATGGATCTTGGGCGCGACCCCATGATCAGCCAACTAAGATAGACTCTAGTCTATATGGATAAATAGCACGCAGAACTTGTTAGCACACAACGAACCCTTCTTCTAGACAGTAACCCATAAAATAAGAGTATCCCTCACCTAAAGAAAGTTATCGAACAAATATCACATAGACGTCCCATACTATCTGGTGTTACTTGCTTGTTTATTCAACGTTCGTAAACTATACTCCCTAACCTTGACAATATCATATAACATAAGTCTAAAGAGTAAAATGAATAGTATCACCGAATGTCACATACTAGATGGTGTCATCGAATGTCTCATACCAAATGGTGCTGTCGATCTTCTTACACAACTTACCCGCAATTCAAAATTTCACATGATACTATTCTATACAATAAGTCCAAACGACGACGAGAGAAATATTACCGAAAGTCCAATACCATACAGTACTATAACTCTATTTTTCTAATTCCTCGTTACATAGAAATATAAATCGCCCTTTATTCAATTGATTCGGAAAGGGTTTTAAATACATTTTTCTCAAAATATCCAAATGAATACCAAATATCAATATGCAATTGAAAGAATATCAAATAATAAAATTCTCATTCTTTTTCCTATAATGCCTTTATGGTTTCGAAAAAAATATTTCCCGAATTTCTTATATAATTATAGGGAAGTCTTTAAAGTAAACTCCCTTTGATTCCAAATCGCCTGAATTCTATTTTAAAAATAATTCTTAAACTCTAAAATTACTCTTCAATGATAATAATATCAAAGAAGTTTTATAATAATTTCCATTAAATAAAAAATCTAAATAATTCATTCTCCAAATGCTGCGTCCCTATAGAACTACTAATAATAATAATTCTCCAAAGCCGTATTATAAAATTCCAAAACCAATCTCTTTAAACACGCATTTACATTTCAAAACCTTTTTAAACAAAATAATTTGTTAAACCAAAATTCTGTTCTATATAAAACCATCTAAAGATTTGATGTAAAAACATTGATTTATTTATATTACAAAATCCCAAAATTACATTTCCAAAATAATTGACTTCAAACACTTCAATAAATATATTTTTAAATGCTTTTAAATTTGATTTCCCTTTTTATTTAAACTAATCAAATACAAAAGAGGTTATTTCCAAAACTTACTTACAATATTTAGATTATAAATCCCCTAAGTAATAATTATCATACCATAACTAAATTATATTCAACTTACTATATCCTCAAAATATTATTTTTATGAATTTCCAATCTATTAAATCCAAAATAAAATTAATTTATCACGTTTAAAAATATCAGTTTCAAATATTAATCCACAATCACCCTTTAAATTTTTTATAACCAATGATAAATGATAATATATAAATATTCTAAAATTTAACTTATTTAATCAAATCCTAAAAATTCATCTTTAGCTAAACAGTTTCTATTCATAGAATACTCAAAAATAAGTTTACTCAAATAATTTTCTACCACTAATAATATATCCAATTATAATAAAAATCATTATAAATCCAATATTTATTTCCTAAATATTACATTTCTTAAAGGTTTACATTTTGATCAATCAATCCCCTTCCGGTCGATTACTAATCAATCAATAGTATGCAATTTAATTTCATCCAATTTAATGTATATCAACAAACACACATATTACCAAACAATTAAGGAATTAATAGAAATAGAATCGAAATCTTAGTGGTGAGTTATCAAAAATAACTCACCAATGATTCATAATGTCATTTCAATCAACATCAACCAATGACAAGCAATTTCATCAAAATCAAATTCAAGCATATATGATATCAAAATATGTGGCGTATTGTAGAGCATAGATGTTTGTCTCATCATGGCTATCATTGGTACCTTAGTTACATTAGTCTTACGACTAGCTTCTCGACTGTCACAACTAACCCTAAACGGGACATATAGGGGTAACACTCAAAACTTCACCAGTGATCACAATGCGAGAAACCCTTATCACGTGGCTCTTAGCAATAACCAACTCTGATATAAAAATGATGTATGTCTTGCCATGGCCATCACTTGTACCCCAGACATACGGGTTTTGCGGATTTGACTCTCAAAATTTCACTACAAACTCTAATCAAAATGTATAGCCATGTAGAGGTAAGAGTGAAAGCTTCACAACTGATCACAAAGTGAAAAAACCTATCACACCATGCAATAACCAGCTCTAATACCACAAATGTAACACCCTACCCTATACCCTATTATCCAAGAGTATTTTTGAGTAGTACTAGCAAGTAACATGAAGAATGAGGTATTGTAGGTGTTTCTAGGATAGAACAATGCAAAATTACAACATCACATATAAATAAATCTCACAGTACTCTAACAGAAGCAAATAATAACATTATAAATTTTAATATTTCATACAATATTCAAATTTATTTTATACATTTCATGCCAATTAATTAAAATGTACAACTATATGCATTACCAATACAAATGAATACATAAATCTATTGACTCAGTCCATCCACCTCATACTCAAAAGTATACCTTAAACCTACAAATAATTCTCTATCTGACTCAAGGATTTTGGAATAAAAACAAACCCCGAGTCTGGCTATTTCTAGCTGTGAGTTCATAGACCAAAATAAAATTTTATAATATTCGCCATAACACAAGAAGTAATAAAGTAAACCAAATGCTGTATTTCAAAGATTAAATAAACTTAACCATGAGTAAAGAACAGAAATATTCATCCTGGAAGCAAATTCTAATCATTGAACCTTTGAAAACAATATGCAGCAAGGAAACAACCTTTGTAAATCCATTATTTGGAGGATTAAAAAAAATATTTTTAAATTTAAATTTTACTATTTGCTCTAAAAGGAGTAATGAATAACATATCCAAATTTTATAATCTATAAAATTATCTATAATTTTTATGATTTTCAAATCAACATATGTTTTCTATCTAGAATTTCCAAAAAAACTTATGGAAATTACCACATTTAGCACATCTAACCTCAATGAAAATTCATGAAATTTGGCAAAGATGTCTTAGAGTAACTCAAGAACAACATATCAAAATTTAGGAATTCTTAAGCTTTATATGTATTAAATACGATTTTTATAGTGAAGAGGGTTCAAAATCAAATAATTTGTTAAAACACAACCACATCAACAAATATTATCACCAATCATATTTGCAGCTATATAAGTACAAGATATTCATAACAAACCGAGCTAAGAGTCTATGGAACTCACTTGAAAACTTTTAAATCAAAATATTTTGATTTGTTGCTTGAAGTCATACTTCAAACAAGTCTCTTCTTGATTGCTTATAAACCAGAAAATAGAGCTTACTATAACTATTCTTCAACCATGCAAAGTTCGTCAAATGTAACTTTCTTTATGACTTGAGGTGTAGCATGCTATTGAGATTCATTTATTTTAATTTGGGGTTTTTAGGAATTTTATTTCACTTTATTTGAATTCTTGAAACAAGATATGGAAGGGTTTCAAAATTGCTTTCATGAAGAAGAAAGTTTCCAAGAGAAGATAATAACCCACATGAGAGCCAAAGAAAAATGATGGAGGGGAGAAAGAAACGTGAAGCATATTTATGAATTCAAGGGAAAATTCTAGAGTTTGAAAGATCTAGAAATGGCCTTGATGAATTTTATGGCTTGTAAAATAAGTTGGGCTACATAAAAGTCATTATTACAAATATACATCATTTGAGACAATTATATACAGTATCATTTCCAACCCAAAAATAAACTGAAATAAATCATATTATATTTCATAATAATCATACAATACTACTTAAAACTTGGAAAAAAAATATTATTTCCATTTTAACTATTTAATTCTCGATCATATTGCTTCTCAAAATCTAGGATTGTTATCGAATCAAATATACATGTTTTATATTAAACATTTTAATAACGTGTCCTAACATATCCTTTTAAGACATTCCTAATCTCTTTTATACTTCCTATACAATTCCAATGTTGTGTATTAAAACCACTAAGACTGATATTAACACAAATACGTCATTAAAAATTAGCAATGTATTGTTTACTTATGATTCAGAAATATCTATGTACCTTTTAACTTTTTTTCTTATGTGCACACGCTTTCTCTACATTTTGGCTCACAATAAATCTTGAATTTCTATCAAAACAGTTTTTCAATTTTGATGCTTTTAAAATGATGCTTTCTATAATTTCTTTAATCATATCCAAAAACCTACGAACTCAATATCGCTCCCACTTACTTCGTGACACTTTGATTGTTGTATGAAAACAATATGGTCTAAATCTATATTTAGAACTTTCTATTTCAATACATATATACCAAAATATAAAGTCATATTAGGCGATAAATTTGTAAGTAAAACCCGAATCAATTTGAGCATATTGATGGTGAATTAGTTGGCTAATTTCAATATTTGAAATTTACGAGATTATTCTTATCAATATTGCTCATTTAATTCCAACTACATTTGTCTTACTTATAAAGACAGAATCGCGACCGACGGATCACATCCCTTTGTTTACGACTACCAAAATCATATTTTAATAATGTACTTGGAATTCTTTCTGATTTATGCATCATACTATATCATAGAGTTGATACTCCTAACAGATTAATTAAGCAACCAAGGATTGTAAATTTTTGACATTGATCAAAATTCATAGTTTTTTTTCAGTATGCGAGGACACTCCCTGATGCAATGTGTTCATTTAGGTTAGTTAAATTTATTTCACCTTATGTAATTAGTTTTATCTTTGGATCGTATCCAATTCCATTCTACTACTAATAATCTTAAAGAAAGTCCTTCACTATGAAGTTGGTATTTCTTAAAACAAGAATAGTTCCTCGGCGTAATGGATTAGGCATTCATAAACCTTTTATGAATTTCCTTATATATAAAATTGATTTGGTTTTAGTTTATAAATATGCCACACAATGAAGTCCTTCCCAAACTCCTTTTGGGGAGATTCATACAAAATTCCTCATGAACAATTATTATGTGTAGACTTTCAATTTTCATAACCTGCCAACTCCTTAGCCAAGGATATGTTGGAGATTCTTATAAACTCTTATCTTGTATGATTTTGTAAACTATTATTTAGATGAAATAATATTAACCTTGTGTACTACTATTAAGTACATGACCTTGTAGAAAGAAATTAACTCAACTTCACTCATAACTAATCTTACTTTATCCAATAAAGTTTGATTACTCCTTATTAATACATCATTATGTATCACATAGAGGATTGGCTTTTAAGATTGAATCTTTATCCCTTTTTAGGTACATTGAGAACTCTTTCCAATATACTTACCATTCGGTCATATCAAATCATTTCTATCGCATGTTACTTTACTTTTGTTGTATATTATATAAGTTTACCATAGACTTATAGATGCATACCAAATACATGTGTCCATGTTTGTGATAACTCATCAGTGAATATAATGAAGTATGTGGAACCGTTTTGGTACAAATAGACTTGCAATTGCATATATCGGTATGTATCAATCTGAAGAGTTCATCGACTTTTATGATGCTCCGTATAACAATCTTCCTTTCTTACACCTAATGACGACACATAATATATCCTCGGTATTCGTGTGCCGATCATTTATGTGTTTGAAAGATAGATCATTTAGGGTGAAGAAAGAAAAGAAAAAGTAGAGTCACACAAAACGTGTCGAGTAATATACAATATGAACAAGTCCTTACAAAAAGAAATCATCTTTATTATACACAATATCAGAGTACACTAACATATTATAGAATGGATAGTTATAACAACCCTTTCTTACAATTTGATAAATACAATAAACATACATCAAGAACTATTAAATAGCGAAAGAATATAAGATATGTGAAAACGTCTTAGATAATCCAGCTCGTATCTTGAAAGCCCCAAAGGATCCAGCTAAATCTTGAAAATTTACTCGGGCTGACTCGAGCATTATAGAAAAAAAAATGCCTAATAGAGGCTTAGTGACCATAATGGTTCTTTAATTGAGTTTAAGTTATCGAAGTTATAACATGGGTATTTACATAATAAGCAGATATGTAAAGGGAGTCAGCTTATAACTATCATTCAATATATATGTAAAAGTTCAAGTTAATAAAATAACAAAATAGGGATTTGTTTTGCTTGATAGATGTCAACATAATCTACTTGATAAATTATGGCAGAACTGTGATTTATTCTAATAACCAAATGACGCATAGAATTTAATTAGCAGAACGGTGTCTTATTCCGCTAAGCAGATGTCATCGGGTTTCAAATTCAATTGAGGTTAATTAGGGGTAATGGACAAAGAAATCCCTTAGATTTAAAATATTCTTTAAAAAAGGGAAATTGCTTTAACAACAAAAATGATCTTTGGAAATGAAGTGGTTTTAAACTTTCATACTTATTAAATAATTAAATAAAATTTAAACCTTTATTTTAATAATAATTAACCCTTTAATTATTAATTTAAATAATGATTAACTTTTAAATACATAATTAAATAATAATTGTCCTTTAAATAAATAATTAAATATTAGTTAACCTTTAAATAAATAATCCATATTTAATCTTTAATCAATTACTAAATAAAAATTTAAAATTTAAAACATTATTTAATCCCAATTAATTAATTAATTAACCCTTAATTGAAATTTAAATAATAAATTAAACCTTTGTTTAAAATAACTAAATCGTAATTTTAATTAAATCTTAACTTAAATTTTACTTCAATAATGATTAATTAATATTTAAACCCTTTTAAAATAAATAAATAAATAAATAATACTTAAACTTTATTAAATAATAATTAATCCTCAAATAGTAAATTATATAATGATTAACCTTTTATTAGTTACTAATTAATAATTGACTTCCTTGATTAACACTTAGGTGCTAATTACCAAACTAATTAATAATTAATTACTAATTACATTAATTAATTAAATTAATAAAATAATCATTAATAAATAATTATTATTTATAATTACTTAAAATATGTTTTGGAAACTCTTTTCAAAAATATTTAAGTTGAAAACACCTCTAAATTTCCAAAATAGTTCGCTTCCACGAACAACGCTTATAGCAACTATAGTTATACGACCAATGGTCTTCAAAACTTGAACCTCTATTTTGATTAGCTTAAATTTATTGTTTTTATATTTTAACTTACTTTATAAACTTAGAAGAAATTTCTAGAAAAACAAAGTAAAGTTTTTGAAACTAAATAAAAATGTTTCTAAAAGTAAGTAAGGAAAACAAGTTTTTGAAAATCGAAGGATTTCGATGTTGTTATTATGATTCCAAATACTAACTTTTCATTTCACATATAACCTCACAATCAAGTGCTAACTTTTAGCGTATACAATACAAACACAAAACATATACATGTCATGGTTTACATAACCAAGCAAAGAACATAGCTTTCCATCCATACGCATATTTCAAACTTTTATCTCATGTCTAACCAAGCATCGCATCAAACATATATATAAACATTTTAATCAACATCAATATATAAACCATCAACAATGATTTCATTATCAAATTAAGCGTCGTATTTAAAGCTAGAAAACTTTAAATTAAAAAAATAGTTTTCTCGCCTAAAGCTATCCAAAATATCCGGAGCCTTCCCTTCAACTTTAGATCAACCTAGACCCTCGCTTCTTATTCCGCAAAAAAGGATTTTTGAAGGCCTTAAGGCTTATATGGGTTCGGCCATGTAAGCATAAGGCACGGCCATGGTTTTAAGGAAGTGGTAGGGCCTTGTTCTTGGAAGGAGGAGGTGTGTAGAAAAGAAGAGGAGGTTTTTAAGTGATTTAAAAGTAAAAGCAGAGGATTTTTTTAAAGAACTTTAGCAATATATTTGGAAACCATTAAAGAGGTTTCAGAACGTAGAAAGGTGATATAGGAAATGTTCGAAAAATGGGATGAATGAGATATGAGACATAAAAAAATGAATTTTTTTTACATAAAGTGCCATAAGTTAAATTACCAAAACACCCTTAATACACTATCATACTCTCTTTAAGTGCCACCTCACCTTGCTTTGTCCCCTTTCCCTCAAAATACATGAAAGTCCATGCCTCCCTCTTGCCAAAGTGATTTAATGCATATGTACTTTGTGTTTAGACTTGTTTTCTATGGCATCTTCTTAATTTGTTTCATTTATACTTTTCATTACATGCCACATCATCATTGTATACATAATTAGGTAAATACCTATATGTTTATATAAAGTAAAACCCAAACTTATTGAAAATGTATGTTTATATTTATATAAAAGAGCTTATAATATTTTCGATAACTTTTAACCGATGAAAATTCGAAAAACAAATTCCAATTCACTTAACTGATGAAAAACGAAAAGTCGAAAACTTTAAATTAAAAAAAAATTAGTTTTCTCACCTAAAGCTATCCAAAATAGCCCGAACTTCCCTTCAACTTTAGATCACCCGGATCCTAGCTTCCTCTTTAGCAAAAAGGAGATTCTTGAAGGCCTTAAGGTCCATATGGATTCAACCATGCAAGCATAGGCTCGGTGAACGGCCTGATTTTTCGACGGCCGAAAATCAAAATCAATACGTCCACTGTATCAAATGACGAACCGGAAAACCGAACCATTATGGTTAAACAAGAAGGAGGTAGAAGAAGAAATAGAATAAATATCAGAATCTCACAATCACAGCGGAACAATATATAATAGATAAATGACTAATCTTTAAACAAAAAGAACTATATCTGTTTATACATTACATCATCAAAGTACAACAAAGTCTATATCACACAACTGGATGGTTATATTAACTTGTCCTCACAAAAATGACTATACAGCGGAATAAACATCAAATATGTGTGATACATCTTGCCATCCAGCTCGTCTCTTGAGCTCCACAACATCCTTTCTTATATTCTATAATACTCGGTCTGACCGGAGCATTATAGCGAAATAACACACAAGTCAGTTTGAAAAACCAGAGTGAGAAAACACATCCAATTGGATTATTAAAGTTTCCATAATCCTTTGAAATCAAAGGTATCTCGAAAGACCACGCCACAAATAAACATGCTGAGTTTTTTCCTTACGATAACCAAAATATTTTTATCAAATTCGTTTGGTATTATAATAGTGTCTATAGAAAGTAAAATAGAATCTAGCTGAAATGCTTGCATCTCACGTTTAAGCATAGTTGGGCACAATCAAAACTGTACGGGCGCTTATTGGAGATTGGATTCCATACAATGGCAGGGCTACTGGGGTACCGTCCGTCATAGTATGTGGTCTAGATCACCGTACCGAGGATCCACCCTGATCCCTGCATCACAAGACTGGAGCTACCCCTTACTGGATAGTCCGAATAAGATAATCCTATGGTTGGGATCAGCAACCGCCCATACAGTCGAGGGACATCTAGACAGGGATGACCTTATTCTAATTGGTTGCTAGCCACTTAGCCTTACGTGCACCTCCCCTGTTTTAGCCATTCCCGATTGATGAGGCTCAAGGCTATGCGTTACCCTTTTAGCACATATTCACTTGGAATGTTCACCGTCCTCCTCACGATGTTCTGATAGCATTCGTCCATACAAGTCCGTTCTGGGTTCGAACGGAACCGAAGGCACTACTCCTATTACATCCATTTTGGAATCACCCTCAGGATTAGTTGCGATTAGCCCTTGCATTTCGCTGCTCCATGTTCAACTCCAGCTCTTGTCTTCCTCACGAAAACGTTCAAAGCGGATCGAAGTGGTTTTAGAAAAATTAATCCTGATCACGGTCTCCTCGAAACAATTAGCGCATTGGCGAATATTGATAGTCGGTTATTTAACTATCATATAACATCCATAAATAACCATCAGGACTAAATAATTTCCTAAATTATTTATTTTTAATTATCTTCGCAAGATATTTTTCTATGCTTCAATCCTTTTGAAAATAGTTTTAAAATCACTTTTTCTCTTTTGAAATCACTTTTTCTCTTGCGGAAATAAATTCCCACCCAATTGTTTTATTTCCCCTTAAAACCACGAAGTCTTAATACTTAGATTTTAAAATAATTTAAGTCGCATTATACAAAGATATATACTTTAAAACATTTAAAATAAAACTCCTCAAAATTTTATTTAAATACTATTTATGAAATTTATAAAAAATTTCTCATGTGAAGCTTAAGCCAAAACAAATTTTAAAATAAAAGTTATTCTACAAAGTATAATTATCTTTTAAATCATTAGACTAGTTAAACCTTTAAAATAATTACTACTATAATTAATTTAAAATAAATATTTACTTTAAAACTCTAAAAAAATAATAAAATTTCTCTAGAACATTCTTTTAAAACCACTTTAAAACTCTAACTTATACTTGAAAATCTTTCTTTGAAAATATACTTGGCTTTTCAGGGAAATACACTTTCCTTTCCACACTTTTAAAAATAAACCACTATTTAGTTTTAAACCAATCACCCTTTGCTTATAAATTCCCATCCTGAATTTATACTTCCAAATTATTCTCTGATAAATATTTCACATTATTTATAAACCCCGTTTATAAATTCCATAATCTCATTCTCCTTTTTTCCCAATTTCAAACACTAAATCAATTCCCAAATTTGATTTCCAAAATTCACTCTATTTTAAAAATAAATTCATTTACTTACTCAATTTATTTCAAACCGATTAATTTCAGATTTATTCCTTTATTATGATTTAAAATCTTATTTAAACTGAAAATATCGATTTCACACTTTATTTCAAAATTCTCCTTTTATTTTTCCCAAACTCATTTAAATCTTGAATTTTAAAAATATTTCTTGGTACTTATAAAACAATACTGCTTACGTCCTTATTTTAAATAAATTGTTTTTCCCATTTATTCAAAATCCTATATTTCCCATACTTGAATTTACTATATAGGATTTAAAATCAAACCTTTGTCTCTTGCCCAAATTCATTCCTTTAATTGTTTGAATTCACTATAATTATTTTAGTTAAAAGTTTCCCTTTTTATTTCCTTTAAAAAAATCCAACTTTATATAGATTTCATTTTTCTCAAATACCAATATAAATTCATCCAAGCCATTCCATTTAATAATTTCAATTCCCAATATAATCAATATAATCCATCACATATTATCAAATAAATCACATTACTGAATATAAAATAAATTTGACATTTTGAGGAATCCAGTTGGATCCCTCCAACCTGTTTCTCTGCATCCGCAGATGTTTGCATAACGATTTAAAATACCAATCCCACTTCGAGGGGGATATCATGGTATAAGGGTAGTCCGCTATTATGCGGGGCGGATAGGGTCTCATCCGCTATATAATGTGGGAAATCAATCGCTCCAATATATATACATATACTATCATATATACTATCGCATCCATATTGATAATAATAATCAATTCAAGCAATCAATCCAACAATTTAAATTCTAACAATTTAAATTAACGGTAATCCAAATGAGTGTGATTAACTCACCTTTGATTTTTTTTGTTTGCAATCCACTTCACCCTCGACTTGATTCTCGCGAATATTGACCTTGTATAGACAATTACAATTTATTAATATTTGAAATAATCGAACAGTCAATTACCATTTATTTATTTAATTATGAATTAATAATTTAATTACAAATTTTCTTTTAAACACATATGTATCCTTGATTTCTTTTTGAACTACATATATACTTATAAAAATAATCTTTATAGATCTAAAGCTCTAACCTTTATATAAATTTTCAACATTAAAAAAAAATTCCTGTAAAGAACAGCAGTAACCTACTTTACTGTATATGAAATGATGAACCAATAAACTAAATTCCAAGTTTTAAAGTTAAGTAACCTTAATAAGTCTATAAAAATAGTTACCTACTCGAACAGGAACAAAACCTACTTTCTAAACAGTTTATAAACCAATTATATATATTATTCTTTTAACCTCCGAGTTTATATAAAATAATTCAACAATTAATATCAACCCAGTTAGTATCTAATAGGTGAAAAAAATATACCTTATAGTTTAATTAATAGTTGATTAAATTTAAACCAACTGTTAATTTTTTTAATATATATATATATATATATATCTGTTAATTAATTTCTTAAGATAAGTCACTATATATATATATTTATATATATATATATATATATATATCACCAACTGACTATCTTATGATACTCAAGAACGACCCACCAGGCTGCTGCCCGACCACCCTTCACGAACGTAGCCGTTGAAGTCGAACCAGGAAACCCAAAGTCGAAGTCGCTCATTCCCATGTGAACCCGAACCCTCTAGAATTTCCTGGATCGAATCCCCATCCAACAGTTCGATGCCCTAGACTCGGCTTGAAACGAGTACTCCCTTTCTCGATTTTGGTGAAACACGAACCACTTGGAGGACAAGGCTACAGAATTCAAAGCAATCAGCATCTCGGACACTTTATCTCGAAGAAGCCGTGGCCACCCCCTTTTTTGCTTAACGAATTCGATTTTGAAAAATTTTGAGAGTGGAGGGAAAAAGGGAACGAACGAGATTTTTGTTTGCACTGATTTTGATTTTTGGATTGTGAAGGGAAGGCACATTTTTGGTTTTGATCAATTTTTTTCTTTTTCTTTGAATTAATTCAATCTCGGCCATTTTTATTTTTAAACGATTAGATTTCGATTCTGTTGCGTATGTTTTAAAAAGAGAATGGGGAATAAGAGGGAAACGTGTTTGATTGTCTATTTTTGAGGGGACACGTGTTGTTAAGGAGGAAACGTGTATAATTTGTTTATTATATGTGAATATATATATATACACATATTTAATTTAAATTCAAATTCAAATCGTCTCGATTTACATAGTCTAAAATTTCAAACCCCTACGAGGCGTGCCACTAGGTGTTTATAATGTTATACCCCTATTTCAAGCACAATGAAAAAGGTTTCGAGTCCTAATTTGATTGTATAGGGAAGATAGCTTTTTGGACCCAGTTATTATATTGAATTTCCGACATAAATTTCAGCGCGTTTACCTATTGTATGATCACATGACAACTCCAAATGCTACGAAAATTGAAATCCGATAATACACTATTAGGGATCCAATGGAACTGGTTTCGTCGAATTTAACGAGACTGTGCCTCGGATGACTATTTTTAAATATCGATTTAAACGATAACTTTTTAGAACTGAGCAAAACACTTTCAAACTCAAATTTAAAACTTCTATTATCTCCAGTCTTATAAATATAAATTTTCCAAGCCTTTGAAATATTTTTAACCAGCTTAAAAATCAAGATTCAATATTTTATCCAATTTCCACTTATTAAATTCAATAATTTAATTACCCAAATAAACAGCGATATTTGGGAATTTAGGTTAAACTAACTTCAAATATTTAAAATCAATTAAATATCTCAATTTCAAATATCTAAAAATTCCGGGTCGTCAAATTCCTCTCCCTTTAAAAGAATTGTGTCACCTAAATTACTAGTTAAGAAGAATGGTCCAATACCCGTTTGCTATTTTGCCAAAACCAAATAGTTTTAACGACTTGCTAAAACAAATATTTTTTATTAAAGACCCACTATCACTTCTACTAACTTTCCAAAATCTTCCATAGTTTCCAAACAGCATTATCACTTAACAGTTCAAATTCAAATTTAAAACCAAATTTTAAGTTATTAAAGTTTTCTCAAAAAATTTCTAACTCTCTAAATTTTCGAAATTTTTTGCCAGCGTCTCCTTTGCGTGGCTAGATCGGTACAACTACAAAAATGCCTCTGCAGGCCTCCAGATTTCAAAAGAAAACAAAAGGCCAAGTGGCTAGATCAGAAAATCATCAAATTTCAGACAGTAATTTAAATACATACCTTTTTGTCAAGCAATTCAAATTTATCTTCTGAAATCCCAAAAACATCAATTTCCTTTGCCTTAAAAACACTTGTATATCCTACTTAGCAATAATATCCAATTACAGATTTCGAAATCAATTTATTCACTTCTTTTTATGAAATTTCAATATCTGTTCTACTTAAGCGTAAGATGCACGCAAATCATTCGTACGCAATATCAAATTCGATCGCCGACTCCATTACACAATTTCACTTCCGAACTAGTATCGTCCATCCAACTCCTAGTGCGGACTCAGATCTGGTTTCTTAATCAGAAACTGTCATTCTCCTTGCATAGCCACAAACTATGACAGAGAATTTCCAGAATCAATCAAAATCCACATACAGGGTTCACCGTCGAAAATCGAGTGAAAAAATTCCAATTCGGATCGATATAACTATCTCGAAATTCTATGCTCGAATCTGGATCGAATCGCTATGCGAATAAAATAATATACGTACTTCCTATGTATTAGTCTCAATTGATTATTAGCTATATCAGTTCTCTTTTATTCACATTTATTTCGATTTCCATTCACTTAATTTCAATTTCTCATTTCACACTTTACTCAATCTTCATTCAAATATTAACTTAGTATATTTCCAATACCAATTTTTTCTTAAGAATTTCACCACTACTTCTTAAGTTCAGTTTAAATATTTTACGCACTTAAATATTTTTTTCGCTTCACTACTTAAACTTAAATTTCCAATTCCATTTAAATTTAATTCGCTTTCCGAATTACTAATCATTTCCGAATCAAATTAAACATTGGATATTTTATCGACACCACCTCAAACCACAGTGAATTTACGAATTCATTTAATTAGCCCCATTTACTAATTTATTTATATCTCAATCAATTTTTATTTCCAAACCTTTCCTTTTATTTAGCTCATTCGAACCAATTTTCTGACTTCACTTTACATACACGGTTTAAAATTAAATATCATTCGAATATTCAATTTTAATTCATTTGCTACCATCTAAATCATTTAGTTTAGTTACTAATTTTAATCTCAATTCTTTTTTTTATTTCGTCCAACTTGTCTAAATTTCCACTGCACCTTATTTGACACAATTCAATTTAGTTTCAATTCCATTTACTTACAGATGTAAATTCATTTGTTCCTCTATACACTGGTTTACAATCTTAATAAGCTTATTTTCAATAATCATTTCCTTAAAGCTCACTTTTACTTAACTTAGTTCAGTTAAAATTTTCTATTCTAACAAATTACAAATTTATAAGTTATCAAACTTATTTAAACTCCATAAACATTTTCAATCAAACTCCGAGAGTTTAAACAATTTCCTTAAGCATTCAAAATCATTTTTGAAATCAATTATATATATAATTCATTTGCAAATCAAATTATCTTTTGAATTTTAAAACCAAACCTTGTTTTGCAAACAACTCCAATTTCAAACATTTTGGTAGCAATTCCTCTCTTGGTAACTCGAAGATGAACATCGATGATGCTGCAGTCATCACCGAAGTTATTTTCTAGCGACCGAAGTGAGTTCAGTGCTTTTACCTTTTTAAAAACATTTCCAAATATTTCTGGTTCCAAATCTCACCAGATTTCAAATCTAATTCAAAAATATGTTCGAAATAATATTACTATTTCTCCAAACCTTTTAAAATCTTTTCCAACCCAAAGGAAATTAAATTTTCTCAAATTTTCAAATTTCAAATCTTTTCAACTCATATTCAAATATTACTCTGGAACTTTTATTCTATTACAAATCTCATTTATAATTCACATTTCAAATTCTATTCCGTCATATGAATTTATTTCTTAAGTTTTGGTTATACTTTCAGTTCATATTCAATTTCCCCTTAATAGTGATAATAATTTAATTTTATCACTTTCTAACAACCATGCAACCAAATATACTTATAATAATTTCTTAAAAATTATTTCTTTTATATATAAAAATAATTTAGGTAAAACTATTTCATTTATCCACTTTTAAAAATAATATTGTGTCGGTTTGCCTAGTTTAAGAGTTTAGAAATCCCTGTCGATATAGTTGTCCAGTCTGCACTGACCAGAATTTATAAACAGTCAACCAATAAGTCAACACAATATAAAACAAATTTTCTATTCACTAACAAATACGCGCTCATATCTATTTATACACTCAAACTCATTCTAAAGTACTGCGGACTCTATTTCTAATTAGTAATCCCCACCAGAGCCAAGGTTCTCGGTTAAACTTTAGCTCTGATACCAACTGTAACGGCTCAATTTTTCGATGCTCAAAAATCGACATCAATACGTCCACTATATCAAAATTCGAACAATCGAATGCCGGAAAACCGAACCATTAGGGTTAAAGAAGAAGGAGGCAAAAGAAGAAAAGAATTAACATCATAATCTCACAATCGCAGCGGAACAATATATAATAGATAAATGACTAATCTTTAAATAAAAAGAACTATATCTGTTTATACATTACATCGTTAGAGTACAACAAAATTTATAGCACACAACTGGACAGTTATTTTAACTTGTCCTCACAAACTGACTACATAGCTGAATATCCATCAAATAAGTGTGATACGTCCCGCCACCCATCTCGTATCCTGAGCTCCACAGCATCCTTTCCTGTATTATATAATACTCGATCTGACCCGAGCATTATAGCGAAATAACACCCAAGTCAGTCTGAAAACCAGAGTGAGAAAAAACACCCAATTGGATTATTAAAGTTTCCAAAATCCTTTGAAATCAAAGGTATCTCGTAAGACCATGCCACAAATAAACAAGCCGGTTTTTTCCTAACGATAACTAAAACATTTTTATCAAATTAGTATGATATTATAATAGTGTCCATAGAAAGTAAAATGGAACCTAGCTGAAATGCCTGCATCTCATGTTTCAGCATAATTGGGCAAAATCAAAACCGTACAGGGGCTTATTGGAGATTGAATTCTATACAATGGCAGGGCTACTAGGGTACCACCCGTCACGGTACGTGGTCTAGATCACCGTACCGAGGATCCACTTTGATCCCCTGCATCACAAGACCGAAGCTACCCTTTACTGGATAGTCCGAATAAGATCACCCTACGGTTGGGATCAGCAACCTCCCACACAGTCGAATAAAAATGGACATCTAGACAGGGATGACCTTACCCTAATTGGTTGCTAGCTACTTAGCCTTACTTGCACCTCTCCTTTTTTAGCCATTCCCCGTTGATGAGCCTCGAGGCTATGCGTCACCTTTTTAGCACATATTCACTTGGAATGCTCACTGTCCTCCTGACGATGTTCTGATAGTATTCGTCCATACAAGTCCGTTCCAGGTTCGAACGTAATCGAAGGCACTACTCCTGCTACATCCATTTTGGAATCACCCTCAGGATTAGTAACGATTAGCCCTTGCACTTCACTGCTCCATCTTCAACGCCAGCTCTTGTCTTCCTCACAAAAACGTTCAAACCGGATCGAAGTGGTTTTCGGAAAATTAATCCCGATCCCGGTCTCTTCGAAACGATCAGTGCATTGGCCAATATTGATAGTCGGTTATTTAATTATCATATAACATCCACAAACAACCATCAGGCCTTAATAATTTCACAAATTATTTATTTTAAAATATCTTCGCAAGATATTTTTCTACGCTTTAATCCTTTTGAAAATAGTTTTCAAATCACTTTTTCTCTTTTGAAATGACTTTTTCTCTTGCGAAAATAAATTCCCACCCAATTGTTTTATTTCCCTTGAAAATCACCAAGTCTTAATGCTTAGATTTTAAAATAATTTAAATCACTTTATACAAAAATATATACTTTAAAACATTTAAAATAAAACTCCTCAAAACTTTATTTAAATACTATTTAGGAAATTTATAAAAAATTTCTCATGTAAAACTTAAGCCAAAACAAACTTTAAAAATAAAAGTTATTCTACAAAGTATAATTATCTTTTAAATCATAATACTAATTAAACCTTTAAAATATTACTACTATAATTAATTTAAAAAAAAACATTTACTTTAAAATTCTAAAAAAATAATAAAATTTCTCTAAAACATTCTTTTAAAACCACTTAAAAAACTCTAACTTATACTTGGAAATCTTTCTTTGAAAATATACTTGGATTTTCAGGGAAATACACTCTCATTTCCACACTTTTAAAAATAAACCACAATTTATTTTTAAACCAATCACCCTTCCCTCATTAATTCCCATCCTGAATTTATACTTCCAAATTATCCTCTGATAAATATTTCACTTTATTTATAAACCCCATTTATAAATTCCATAATCTCATTCTCCTTTAATCCCAGTTTCAAACACTAAATCAATTTCCAAATTTGATTTCCAAAATTTACTCTATTTTAAAAATAAATTCCTTTACTTACTCAATTTATTTCAAACCCATTAATTTCAGATTTACTTTTTTTTATTATGATTTAAAATCTTATTTAAACTGAAAATATCGATTTCACACTTTATTTCAAAATATTCCTTTTATTTTTCCCAAACTCATTTAAATCTTGAATTTTAATAATGTATTTCTTCGTTCTTATAAAACAATACTTCTTACGTCGTTATTTAAAATAAAAATTCTTTTTCCCATTTATTCAAAATCCTATTTTTCCCATTCTTGAATTTATTATATAGGATTTAAAATCAAACCTTTATCCCTTGCCCAAATTCATTCCTTTAATTTATTTGAATTCACTATAATTATTTTACTGAAAAATTTCCCATTTTATTTCCTTTAAAAAAAATCCAACTTTATATAGATTTTATTTTTCTCTAATACCAATTTAAATTCAATCAAGCCATTGCATTTAATAATTTCAATTCCCAATATAATCAATATAATCCATCACGGATTATCACATAAATCACATTACTGAATATAAAATAGATTCGACATTTTAAGGAATCCAGTTTGATGCCTCCAACATGTTTTCCTGCATCCGCAGATGTTAGCACAACAGTTTAAAATACCAATCCCACTTCGAGGGGGATATCGCATGGATAAGGGTCATCCGCTATTATGTAGGGCCATAGGGTCTCATCCGCTGTATAATGCGGGAAATCAATCAATTCAATATACATATACACACTATCATATATACTATCACATCCAGACTGATAATAATAATCAATTCAAGCAATTAATCCAACAATTTAAATTTTAACTATTTTATTTAATGGTAATCCAAATGAGTGAGATTAACTCACCTTCGATTTTTTTTGTTTGCAATGCACTTCATCCTCGACTTGATTCTCGCAATTATTGACCTTGTATAGACATTTACAGTTTATTAATATTTGAAATAATCGAACAGTGAATTACCATTTATTTATTCAATTCTGAATTAATAATTTAATTAAACAAATTTTCCTTTAAACACATGTGTATCTTTAATTTCTTTTTGAACTATATATATACTTACAAAAATAATCTTTATAGATTTAAAGCCCTAGCCTTTATATAAATTTTCAACATTAAAAAAGTTCCTACGCCCTTTTTTTTCAAAACCTTATATATATATATATATATATATATATATATTTCTCAGACTAAGAAGAGTTTTTTCTGTTTTAAACTATATATACATATTTTCAATCTGTGTATATATATATTTCCCAGTAGATAACACAATTAGCTACTTACTTTACTGTTAAAAGAAAATTTCCGTTCTCTGTTTTCTGTTTCTGTAAAGAACAATAGTAACCTACTTTACTGTATATGAAGTAATGAACCAATAAACTAAAGTCCAAGTTTTAAATTTAAGTAACCTTAAATTTAAGTCTTTAAAATAGTTACCTACTCGAACAGGAAAAAAAACTACTTTCTAAACAGTTTATAAACCAATTATAAATATATTATTCTTTTAACCTTTGAATTTATATAAAATAATTCAATAATTAATATCAACCCAGTTAGTATCTAATAGGTGAAAAATTATACCTTACAGTTTAATAAATAGCAGATTAAATTTAAACTAACTGTTAATTTTTTTTAATATATATATATATATATATATATATATATATATATCTGTTAATTAATTTCTTAAGATAAGTCACTATATATATATATATATATAAATATCACCAACTGACTACCTTACCTTACTCGAGAACGACCCACCAGGCTGCTACCCGACCACCCCTCACGAATGTAGCCGTTAAAGCCGAACGTAGGAAACCCAAAGTCGAAGTCGCTCATTCCCGTGTGAACCCAAACCACCTTGAATTTGTTGGATCGAATCCCCATCCAACAGTTCGATGCCCTAGACTCGGCTTAAAACGAGTACTCCCTTTCTTGATTTGGGTAAAACACGAACCACTCGGAGGACGAGGCTATAGAATTCAAAGCAATCACCATCTCGGCCACTTTATCTCGAAAGAACCCGCGGCCACCCCCTTTTCTGCTTAACGAATTCGATTTTGAAAAATTTTGAGAGCGGAGGGAAAAAGGGAACGAACGAGATTTTCGTATTCATTGATTTTGATTTATAGATTGTGAAGGGAAGGCACAATTTTGGTTTTGATCGATTTTTTTCTTTTTCTTTGATTTAATTCAATCTCGGCCATTTTTATATCTAAACGATTAGATTTCGTTTCTGTTGCGTATGTTTTAAAAAGAGAAAGGGGAACAAGATGGAAACGTGTTTGATTGTTTATTGTTGAGGGGACACGTGTTGTTAAGGAGGAAACTTGTCTAATTTGTTTATCGTATGTGAATATATATATATATATATATATATATATATATATAATTTAAATTCAAATTCAAATTGCCTCGATTTACACAATCTAAAATTTCAAACCCCTATCGAGGCGTGCCGCTAGGCATTTATAATGTTATACCCCTATTTCGAGCGCAATGGAAAAGGTTTCGAGTCCTGATTCAATCGTATGGAGAAAATAACTTTTTGGACACAGTTATTATATTGAATTTTCGATATAAATTTCAACGTGTTTACCTATCATATGATCACATGACAACTCCAAACGCTACAAAAATTGAAATCTGATAATAATACACTATTACGGATCCAATGGAACTGGATTCGTCGAATTTAACGAGACTATGCCTCGGATGACTATTTTTAAATATCGATTTAAACGATATACTTTTTAAAACTGAGCAAAACACTTTCAAACTCAAATTTAAAACTTCTATCATCTCCTGTATTATAAATATAAATTTTCCAAGCCTTTAAAATATTTTTACCCAGCTTAAAAATCAAGATTCTTTATTTTACCCAATTTCCACTTATTAAATTCAATAATTTAATTACCCAAATAAACAGTGATATTTGAGAATTTAGGTTAAACTAACTTCAAGTATTTAAAATCAATTAAATATCTCAATTTCAAATATCCAAAAATTCCAGGCCGTCACATTCGGCCATGGTTTTAAGAAAGTGATAGGGTCATGTTCGTGGAAGGAGGAGGTGTGTATAAAAGAAGCGGAGGTTTTTAAGTGATTTAAAAGTAAAAGGAGAGGATTTTTTCTAAAAAAAACTTAAGAAACATACTTGGAAGCCATTAATGAGGTTTCAAAACTTGGATAGGAGATAGAGGAAATGTTTCAAAGTTGGAATGAAATAAGAAATGAGAATTAAAAAAATATTTTATATAAAATATGATAAGCTAAATTACCAATGCCCCTTAATACACTACCCTCGTCTCATTAAGTGTCAACTTACCTTGCTTTGTCCGCTTTTCCTCAAAATACACAAAATTCTATGCCCCATCTTGCCAGCATGATTTAATGCATGTGAACTTTGTGTTTAAACTTGTTTTCTAAGGCATTTTTTTATTTTATTTCATTCTAAACTTTTCACTACATGTTAGATCATCATTATATACATACTAACACAAATGCATATATGTTTATATAAACTAAAAACCTAACTTATTGAAAATATATGTGCATATTTATATGAAAAGGTTTACAATATTTTCGGTAACTTTTAGCCGACGAAAAGTCGAAAATTCGAAAAACATATTCCGGTGACATTTTCGATTTTACTTCGAACTAAATATTCTTATAAAAAAAATTTGAAAACTATTTCACCATCATTTTTTATTATTTAAAAGATTTTTTAAAAACCTATTATTTGAATATCTAAAATTAATTATATATTTGCAAGTCAAAGCGGTAAAATTCTAGGTCATTACACCCCCACTTAATAGGTGCATAGCCTTTAATTGCTTGAGACATAATTAACCCGTATCATATAGTTCATAATCATATAATAACTTATTTATCAAAACTACAACTTAGTCTATAATTCTAAAATAACTGTAAACAATTTTAGATACTTTGGTATTTTCAATTGCATTACCGTAGTTGTGAAAACAAATGTCACATTATAGTATTATTTCATAATGAATATTCATAATATTCGCATTGAAATATAACTATGTTTTTTTCAATCGACGTCGAAATATAGTCATTATTTCATAAATAATATGTGGTGTGTTTCACAAAAAAAAATTCATAACTTGATGAAATCAATAAGTACTATATAATATGCTCCCACTATTTCCTCCATTATTGTAGTAGCGTACTAAATTTGGAGGTCCCTCATTCACTTAATGTAGACTATTTATATTATAAACATTTAAATGCATAATATATGATGCACCTTGCATAAACTGATCAAACTGACATTTCAGTAATCAAATTCTTAGATCTTTCTTGTAGTTTTGGTCTAATATTACATTTTAACACAATATGATTCTTTTCTAATCAATTAAATTGAGTACTTGATCTCCCAGTACTGTCTTTTGGCTTATTTTGGATGAACTAACGTCATCGAAGTATCATACGTTACAAAATCCAATTGTTCCTTATATAGCACTTATATGGGATGGTATATGGATAAAATATCCATAGTCTTGTATTGCTTTTAGAGTTCAAAATTCATAGAATGCGAACACGGTCTCGGCCAAATAAACATGTAAGCAACTAAATCATAAATATATTTAGAAGTTGTAAAATCAGGTGCTTGCATGGGTGTTGAAACATTAACATGCGATGGGTATTTCAGTTCATTTATATATCTTAATTAATAAATGTTTTATCACTCATATTAAAATGCACACATTTATCAATTTGATTATTATATAACATATGTTCTTACAATACTAGAAAGGTTAGATGTTATCATTTCATTTTTCCAATAAGGCTCCCATTAGTCTTTTATGTTTCACCAAACCCTAAATAAAACATAGAAGTCTTTCGACTTCACTAGTGAGTGTTATGACTCGTATGCCTTAGGATTCTACCCTTAAGGAAAGCTCAACATATAAAAGACCAATATACGATGGATAACTCCTTATCAGTTGTATCACGAATAACTCCTTATCAGTTGTATCACATACAACTCTTAACCCATGATTCCTTATCCTAACCCCACATTTATCTTGAGGAAAGCTCAATAAGTAAAGTGAGACTATTCACTCGGACCTATCATTTCGCGACGAGCTAAGTATAATGCATGTACCTTGAGGATTGCTAAACAAATACGCGCAATTATCTTACCTCGTCTATTCGATATATTAATAGTATAACATATAACATCCCTAGCTTAAGAAAAGCTCAACAATTAAAAAATATGCAAGTAATCTATAATATACATACATTCTTAAATGTATTAAAGATTCACAATCTTAAATGTATTATCTCAAGTGATATTGACTTATGAAATAATGTATTTCTTAAGAAATACCCATGTGATTCAAATGTCGAACACATTGGAAATCACAATATACGTGCATTTACATATGTATTTATTACTTAAGTCTATTTAGGGTTTCTTAATGTCCCGTCTTTAATTTATACATTCATATTTTATAAGTTTATGATATATAACTTTTATATTTCATATTATATGTAATAGTCTTATGTATAATATTAATTAAATCTTATTTAATTATTAACATTTTAATCAATAAATTTAATATAACATTATATTGAATAATTATATTTGTAACCTTTATAGTAAAATATATGTGTGTGTGTGTATTTTTAATTAATTAACCTTTAATTAATTTATCTGCATAAACAATTTTAATTAAACTTTATATTAATTTTGAAATTCATTTATATACATGCATTTATACTTATGTTAATTTAACATTTTAAAACAAAATCACATATATCAAAATATATAGTACATGTATGTATTTATTAAATTAACTTATTTGATTAATATATTTTTATTAATCTTATTAATAAATTTTACAAAATTTTCAATTAATTTATATTAATTTTCAATCATTTTGGAAATTTTCATTATTATAGCATTTTTGCAAGTGCAAGCGAGATTTTATACCGGTCCTCTATCAGATCTTATTGATAAAAGAAAGGTAAAAAACATACAACATGAAGGGATAAATATGAAAATAAACAAAAGGATAGCAAGCGAAATAATTTAAAAAGGGTTCAGGCCTAAAGGCCCAAATACCGCATTAATTAAATCTCCGAATGAAGCCCGAGCCAGTAGAATGCATCCATGTCATTCTCTTGTTAAAAACCCCTTTAACTTCAACTAGGAGTGGGCACGGGTCGATGTGGTCTGGTTTGAAGCTCAAACCGTTTCCGGACCATAACAAACGGTTAGCTAAAAATAAAGACCGTAATGTTATATTTCACTGCGGTCCGGTTTCAGTTCGGTTAAAAACGGATAAGGTATGGTTTCGGTCCGGTCCGGTTTGCTTTTATATCTTTGCAGTTTGCACATTCAGGTTTACTAAACATGCAACGTTATCTGACTTTATGCTGAGTTCCACCTAGTGCAAACATCACATGCATTGCTTTTTCAAATATATATATATATATATATATATATATATATATATATATATACGTGCACGTATCTACATAATACTTCATTACTTAATTACTTCATACATAATACTTCATTACTTAATTACATCATAAACTTCTTCAAGCATAAAATTCATTCATATCTGACTGCTTCACTACATAATTACATAAACTTCAAATATTAAAACTTCATATTTTACTTCCAGCACGAGTATACCAAACCAAAATACCATCAACTGCAGCGAACTTCAAAACATTGCATAAAAGTCTTCATATAGATATGCTCGGCAAGAAGTAACAAAAAATTCAGAGTTGCAGTGTCGTTTTTACACCCATGTACATGCATTCATAAGACACATATTAATATATATTGAATATGAAAGAAAGTAAATAAATCATTTTGATTTTTGAATAATAATAGTTTTCTTATGTCTGTGCAGTTATGGAGCTGCAGTTCCAACATATGTCTGTGAAAATATATATCAGTTCTATAGTATTACTGCAAACATATGTCTATACTATTTCTATGTAATTGCGATTTTTGATTTTATACATATTACGATTCAGTTCTAGAGTTGTAGTTCTAGAGTTGCACTAGTTCCAACATGTGCAGTTCTTTCTATGCAAACATGTGTAGTTGTATAAATATGAATCATTGATAATGTAGCAATTAACAGTTAACAATTAGCAGTTTCAATTTAAAGAAAATCCAGTAGTAATATGTATAAAATGCTAGAAACTAAATATCAAAAAATTACCTTATTCCACATGCTCTAATTCCTCATAGAGCTCAATCTCATCTTTTGCAGGATCCTTATAAAATGAAAATCCATCTGCTTTCAACCAATCGTCCGCACACACTAAAGCTTCAACCATTTTTGGGGTTAATGATGCTCTGAATGGATCAATAACTCGAGCACCAAGACTGAAAGCTGTTTCAGATGCAACTGTTGAAGCAGGAACAACAAATACATCTTTAGCTATCTTTGACAGAATTGGATACCTGATTTAATTGAATCAGTTTCATTCATTAGTGTTGTAAATAAGTATGATTGCATGAATAACAAAGTATAATATCATTTCATTCATTAGTGTTGTAGATAAACCTGTGAGTATTTTCTTTCCACCACTTGAGTAGCTCAAATTTTTTATTTGAAGGATCTTCAGAAGCATCAACCAAGTACTTATCAACCTCATTCTTTATCACAATTACATCTCTTTCTTGTCCTAGTCTCATGAATTTCTGCATGTTAGCTGCATGACTATCTTCTTCACAATTTACTACAACAATATGATCTATCTTTGGCATTGTGGCATCTAATGATGCTTGCCTACCCACGGGATCTTGGTCACAGTACTCGTAATACAAGTCAAGAAACATTGACTTGATTTCATCAACCATCAACTTCACCATTATAGGATTAATTTCAATGCATGGAAAAAATATATTCAAGATAAAGCATCTTATATCGTGGATCAAGAACCACAGCAATAACAAGAATTTTGTTCATATCATGAAGCTTCAACCAATATTTATCGAATTTCTTTTTCATCGAATTTCCAATGCTCATTAACAACAAATCATCACTTTGTACACATTTATCTAGTTCGCCCATGATAGTGGACATCCAAAGCAGTGGCTCATTTGCAGTAACGAATTTGGTACCACTAAATTTCAACGTTGCATCATAGAAGATTTTTAGAAACTTTACTAAACGAGCTGCCTTATCCCAATCATCATTTTCGGAGGCCCCTCTCGTTTTTTACCACTGATTTTTTCTTGAAAATATCCCTCAAATTGACTATCTTCATCTTCTAACCTCAAAAATGCGTATCTATACTTCAAAGCAATATCTAACATGAAGTATGTTGAGTTCCACCTAGTGCAAACATCTAATGGAACTATTCCACCTTTATGCTCAATCTTCTCTTGAGCCGCACAACTTCTAAATTTGGCTAACCTAGAAGGGGATGACCTTGTGTATTTTACACAATTACGAATTCCATCTATAGCACTATCAAGCTCATCCATACCATCTTTTACAATCAAATTAAGAATATGACAACAACATCTCATATGTAAAAAGGAACCATTCAACACTAAAGTTTTCCAATTTCCAATCTTGTCTCGTATATAATCAACAGCCACTTGATTTGCACTGGCATTGTCAACTATGATTGTAATTTTTTTTTCAATTCCTCGGTCAATCAAACAATTTTCCATCAACTTCCCAATGGTTTTACCCTTATGATTTGCAATGACAAGAAAGTTAAAGATTCTTTTGTGTAGGGTCCAATTATCATCAATAAAGTGAGCAGTAAGAACCATATAATTGACATTTTGTATTGATGTCCAAGTGTCGGTGGTTAAAGAAACACGTTGTGAGTTATTTAGCAAAGCACATTTAAGATTATTTTTCTCCTCCAAATATAATTCCCAGACCCCTCTTGCAATTGTCCTACGGGATGGTATATTAAACTTGGGCTGCGTTATTCTCATGAACTCAATGTATCCTTGTCCCTCAATAAAACTAAAAGGAAGCTCATCTCAAATTATCATTCTAACGCAATAAAGTCTGCTAACATCCTTATTATACTCAACACACAAAAGTTTTGCACCATTTTCTAGTGAATCAAATGATAGAATTTTTTGTCGTTTATTAGGCAAATAAATAGGACACTTCTTACAATGATAAAGCATGTGCGCTCTCATGGAAGATGTCACGATCTTTGCATTAGACTGATAAACCTTTGGGCAATAGTTGCATTTTGCTTGAGTGTGAGAAATTTCTATGCCATCTGAATTTTTGATCTTTTTAAAGTGGTTCCAGACTTCTGATCTATTCCTTCTATCACTGTCAGGTGGAAGTTAAGCTGCAGTGGTAGATTGAACTTCAATAGCAATCGAGTCTTGTAATGGTATCTCCGGAGGTGATGTATTTGTAATAGAAGCAATTTCGATCAGTGAATCCTGTACTCCTTCCATACTCTACAGAAAACAATTCGTACATGATTAGAGATCTTGTGCTGTCATAAGTATGTTATATTAACTATCCATACAGAAAACAAATTGAATTTTATTAATTATCCATACAGAAAACAATTCATACATGGTATCATGTGTGGCATGTGTTGTCATAACTCATAAGTATGTTTTTTATTAACTATCCCATTTTATATTAACAATTCATACATGATAATATGGTATCATCATCATGTGGCATAAAACAATTACTGCTTATGGCTGTCAAGTGGCAGAAAACAATTAGCATCATGTGGCAGAAAACAATTACTGCTTATGGCTATCATGATACCATGTTTTATATTAACAATTCATACCTGGTATCATATGGCAGAAAACAATTAGTATTTTTTGCCGATGAAATGTTATACATCAAAACAACAAACTTACTGCTTAATTATCAATAAGTTTACTTATTTTAACTTACTGCTACAGATTCATGAAATAGTTAATTACTGTATAAGGTTTTAAATAAGTAAACTTACTGCTTAATTAAGAAAAATAAGGTTTTAAATAAGTAAACTTACTACTACCAGATTCACGAAATAACCAGATTCACACAGCCAGATCGACACAAAATGCATAATAAGTTGTAGAAATTAGAATTATTAAACAAGATATTAACTTAAATTTACCTCGTTTGTACTTGAAAAAGAGGATGAAATTCACGATCAGCAAATCAGCAAAGGAAAGAAAGAATTGGCATAAAGCACTGCAGCGATCGTCTTCCTTAGGTTATTAGAGAGAAAAGGTGAAAAACTGAAAAAGGGGAAAATGGATTTGGCGGCGGCTACTGTAAAATACTAAAATTAAAATAAACGAAAGTGGGGTTTCAGTGTTTCACTGTTTGAACTTTGAGGCTTTGAGAATTGAGAATTGAGATACTACTGTTTGTACTTTGTAGCCAGCCCAGGTATGAATAAAAATCAAAAGAATATAACTAAGTAGTTCCTATTCAAGAATATAAAAGCCAACGAAACGAACGTATCATTTTCAGAATAAATGGGTTGGGCTGTAGACAGAGCATTTTTTAAAATTGGTAAAAAACAAAGCCCCTTTTTGAATAAACATTGTATAAAAATATTGCATATAATTTTATATATAAAGCAATCCGGTCCGGTTTGATACGGTCGGTTTCACTCTTCAAAACACAACCGAACCGTAATGAAACGGGCCGGGTCAGTTTTCAATATTCGGTTTAGAGAGATAATACAGTCCGGTTTTCCGCACCTTTTCATCGGTTTGGGACGGACGGTTTCCGTTTACGGCGCGGTTTATGTCCACCCCTAGCTTCAACTGTAATCTCCTTCCTATTTCTAATTTATGTTCGCAGATTATGGCGTTTCTCTCGCACCAAATAACAGCGATGAAGCATTTAAGAACAACGAGCATTCGTTTACCCAATTCATCTCTCCATCTCGATCTCTTGAATATTTCAAACTGCTGTAGGTTGCGATTATTAATGCCATAGTTTATTCCAGCAAATAGAATGATAGATTACCAAATCTGATAAATCATGGTGCATTGGAACAGCAGGTGGTCTTTACTCTTTAGATTTTCATTGTAGAAAACACAGATGTTACTAATGATGAACCCCTGGCAGTTAATTTGTCTCGAGTGAGAGTTGAGTTGTGTATGATTTTCTAAAGAAGGAAGTTATCCTTCTCAATTCCCATACGGTTTCATATTCTTCGATACCACTACGAGTTAGGCCTATTTCTATCAGGAAGCAGTTCATTGTATACATTGGAGATTGAGTGTGCGCAATGTTTTTTGGACCATTGTATTTTTTTTACTGTGTGTTGCTGTGTTGTTCTCTCATGATTTTATTCCATAAGTTTCTAACTACCATGAACTGCAGTAGGCATAATGACCCTGTGATTGGTAATGAATTGTTGAATATTTGCATTTTCCAGGATGCCTGTAGAGTTCTTCTGTGTAAAGTCTAATATGTCATTTAAGATAACACCTTTGGCAGCCTAAGGAGAGTGCCAAAAGGATAAGTGGCTATCGGAGAAGATATTGTACTTGACAAGAGGAAGAATAGCGTGTCTCATGTTAAGTATACTCTTCTAGAACCAGCTAGTATTGGCAGAATTGGTCATAGTCCAGAATTTTTTTCCATATAAGTAGTTCTAGTTGATCCAGTTAACCTAAATATTTGATTTATTACCCAATATGTCATTGATGTGTTTTGTTGTAGCCATAATGTTCCAGTGGTGTAAGTTGATAATCCCAAGTTCTCCTTTTTTTTCTATGCTTGCAACTTTTGTTGAAATCAATAGGAATTGGTTTATGAGAATGGCAGTCTCCATGCCATAAAAAATGGTTCATAGCTGCATTGATCATATAGAGTAGCTTCTTTGGTAGGATAAAGACACGAGACCAGTATGATGTCATGCCAAAAATAATGGACTTCATCACAGTGATCCTCCCTACCTAAGACAAAAGATGAGTAGGCCAATTCATAAGCTTCGATATAATCTTTTCATACATCGACATGCATTGTGTAGTTGTAATTCTAGATGTGGTAATAGGGATCCCCAAGTAAGTAGAGTTTTTTGGCATTGATTGCAGCCCAGACAGTGTAGTAATGGAATCTTTAATAGTCGTGGGTAGACCAGCAATGATAATGTGTGACTTGTTCTTGTTGATTTGTAATTCAGTTATGTTATGAAAAAGGAGGATTGCTGAGTTGATAGAGGTTATAGTAGTAGTATCTGGTTTTGCGAATATCACAATATCATTGGCAAATATAAGAGATGTGATAAGAGGCTACTTGAATTTAGGATGTGTTTTCAGTTTTTGGTTAATAGCAAGGGAGTTGAGAATGGAGTTCAGCAGTTCCATAATGATAATGAATAAATATGGGGAGATCGGATCACCTTGCCTGACTCCCCTCGATGATTTGAAATATCCAGCAAAGTGGCCATTCACTTTTACTGTGTATGTTATAGTGGATATACAGGTGAAAATCCATGCAATATATGTTTCCGGGAAGCCCGTCCTAGTCATGATGGCAATAATAGCTATCCAATCAATCGAATCAAAGGCCTTATGTATATCTAATTTCATCATGCATCTTGGAGAAATATTCTTCTGACTGTAGCCTCTCAGCAACCCATGTGTTGGAAGTATATTGTCAGTAATATTCCTATTCATTAAAAAAGCAGTTTGATTCGGTGATATAATATTACTAAGTATAGGCTTGATCCTCTTGGCCAGAATCTTGGTGATGCATCTGTATATGAGATTGTAGCATGATATAGGTCGGTAGTGTGTAACTGTAATAGGGTCATCAGTCTTGGGCATCAAGGCAATATTCGTAGCATTGATACCACCGAGTATGGTATTTGTATGGAAGAAATATTGGATAACTTTAACAAAGATATTGTCAATGACATGTCATGTTGTTTTGAAAAATGTGTATTAAAACCATCAAGACCACCTACACTATTTGGATTATGATCAAAAAGAGCCTCCTTGATTCTGCATATGTGATCGGACTGATAAGGCTCATGGCTTCAATATTAGTGATCTTGGGTAATTTGATATGTAAAATGTTAGTGACGTCAGGTTTATGGTTATTATTGGAGAAACAAGAAATGAAGTAATCAATTAATGACTTGTCTATTTGGTGCTCATCAGTTTGTATGGTGGCATTCTGATCTTCTATAGCTTTAATACTGCCTTTGGATCTCTTGATTTTGAGAGCATCGTGGAAAAAAGATGTGTTCCTGTCAGCGTTGAAGAAATATTCTCTGCCAAGCTTTTGTTTGGTCATATCAAGTTCATGTTGAAGTGTTTCCTGAAACTATTGGTTTAATAAATGCTCCGCTTTTGATAAATTTTGATTGTCTAGATCAACAAGCATATCAGCCTAACCCTGCAAAGCTCATCTCGAATTTGTTTAGATTTTGATGAACCATTCCCAAAAGTTTATTTGGACCATAATTTCATGCTATGCTTGACATTCTTCAGTTTCTTCTATAAGATATACATAGGGTTGCCGAAAGTGGCAATGTTCCATCCCTATAAGAAAATATATTAAAATTCTACGTGGTTAGTCCAAAAATTAAATAATTTAAAGGAGGCCTGATACTTAAATGGTTTCACACTCCAAGAGAGGATAAGGGGACTATGGTCTGATATGCCAGGATGAAGGACAGAAGATGTAAGGTTAGGCCAAGTGGAAAGGGCAAGGTAGTCGAAGAGTGAGTGGTCTAAGGTACAAAAGGCACGTCTACCTTTTCGACGGTTATTCCATCTGCAGAGAGGTCCAATTGAGGGTATTTTGTGAATAACATCAATTTGGATTGATTCGAAGACGGGTTTAATGTCAAGATAGGTAAGTGGGTTGCCACCATATTTCTGAGAAACGGCATACATGTAGTTGAAATCACCCATGAGTAACCATGGGATATTGATAGAATTTTGTGATTGTATAAAGGAATGTAGCATTCTTCTAGTATCTTTGTTACATGAGGCATATATAAAAGTGATGTTGAAACCAGTGGATGATGATATACGAGTAACATGAAGGTGGATGTATTGATCAGATAAAGAAATAGTGATGGTTTTGTATGTCATGGCGTTCCATAGTATAAGTATTCTACCATATATTGCAGGTATCAGGTTATGTTCATATTCCCAGAGGGGATTGATGAAGGAACACATTTTTTTGGTATTGGTTTCATCCAGTTTGGTCTCCAGTATACCCATCATATGCAATTTGTTTTGATATATAAGGTTTTTGACTTCCTGTTGTTTTAAGGGGAGGTGAGCACCCCTTAAGCTCCAAGCTCCAATGTTGTCAAGCATGAGAACTGATGTGTTTCTTCTTCCTGCTTGATTTCCTCAAACCAATATTGCTAGCCTGCTATGCCTTTCTTTCATCATCATCGGTATTCAAATTGTGTAGTTGTGTTTCAGCCATTGAGTAGTCATGTCTACTATTATTGTCATCATGCTCCTTTCCTTTTCTGTTATTGTTATTCTTTTTATTCTTTTTTTCCTATGCATAGGTTTTGGTGGTGAAAGACAGGTTGGGGATGGTTGAGAGGTAGCAGGATGGTTGGAGTGGCAATCATCAGAGTGGGCATGTGTAGTAGATGATTGTTGGAAAAGGAACTGTAAGCCAGTGTTATGATTAGCAAAAGTGTCATTTTAAATGATGTTATATTCAATGAGCTGGTTGGTAATGGTAGATGGTAGATGGATATGTGAGTGTATGTGAGTCAATGAAATGGGCATCAGTACATTGAGCAGCTGGTAGAGTAGATATGGGTTTAGGCAAAACGGGAGGGGCAGTATCCGAGGTGGGTGGTGAAACAAAGGCAGGAATAAGTGGTGTAGACGAGATTGGTAAGTCAGGATGTATGGTATTAATAGTGCATATAGAGGAGGTATGTTCGGTCAGAATAGCAAAACTACTAGATAATGGTATGACGGGGGTAGATGGTGGTGGGGCCGCAGAAAGGTTAGGTATGGGAGCATTGAAGGTGGTTTGTACATATTGGTTGGTGGCAGGGAGATTAGAATGAAGAGGACAAAGAGAGGCAGTTTTTGAGTCATAGAATGGGTTTCTTGTGCATGTATTTGATCATGCACATGCACAGTATCATGCATATTTATGGCATCAGGTATGTAATGCTCTTGAGTTTGTGTGCTTCAGGATTTTTCCTAATCCAATGCTTGTGCACTTTAGTTTTCCATACTTTGTATTATCAGACTTTTTGGCATTATCACCTTTACTTGCCTTATCTATTTCAATTGAATCTTGTAGAGGTGGGGATAAATTGTATCAGGCACATCATGTTTGTTGCAATCAGTATCACCATGCATGTTCTGTACTTTATCAACACATAACTTCATGACTAAAACACTTACAGTGAATACAAATTTTTGGTCGCCCGTCATAATAAACTTCCACAAACACAACATCATCTCCTTCTCCACATTTAATAAGGTCAGGCGGTTCCTTATCCAAAGCAATTTCTATGAGACATTTCACATATTTAAATCTACGCATTTTTTTAGTAGCTTCCTTGTAACAAATAAGTCCCCCCGGATGACATGCCAACCAGTTAATTCCTAGTAAACTCCAAGCAATAATTGGAATTTTGTGGAAATGCACCCATACAGTGCGACGCCCCACCTTTATACTTACACTAACCAAGGACACTACTGCGTAATGTCGTCAATTAGTACGAAGAATAAGACTGTTGAGAAGCGACCATCTGTGTAATTGCCTTGTGTGAGTACCGATATGTCAGATCGAATATCATTCATTTCATTTCAAGAGAAAATTTGACATATCAAATACAAACTCAAAGCTACTGCATAGAGGCTATGCGGCATTTGGAAACAAATATAAAATAAGCATAACACAAATCGGTTACAGATATTCATATTACTAAGGTGGAAACGGTCATATAGAAGTATATATCAAAGTAGTGGTCATAAAAGATCCACTACATCCCAAAAGAATAGGTACAAGTGCTAGACAAAATAATAAGTATACATCAAGGAGTCGCTATCTCGAATGTATAAAAACAAAAACTACTAGGCTAAAATAGTCAGCGAAAAGTCATAAGCTAGTCTCTGCTAAGAAGTCAAGTGGAAGCACCTGAAACACCTCTGTCTGACCTGAGTATTATTTAAGAAGAAAAATAATAAATGGATCATTCTAGCTATAAATATCATATAAGAAGAGATAGGGTAAGAGATATGATAAGGAAAATCATACAATATCTCAAACCTTCTCAAACACCAAAAAGAATGTCATATTCTTTATTTTTTTTGTTCACCAAACCGCAAATATTGATAAAGCTTATCAACACGAATCACGAAAATCTATGAAACACAAATTCTAGAAATCAAAAATTAGAAATCTAGAAAAAACACAAATGGAGAGGCCTATCACAAATGGGAGCATGAAAACTCACTAATACGTGTATCACAAACGAGACACTATCCCATGGGTCGCTAATCCATAAAAATACGGGGTACAGTCCCCCGTTGGGGATGGATGAGCTGATGCACCCAAAAGATATGCCCCATGCACAGTCGAACATCAACGCACCTAAAAAAATACGCCCTATGCACAGATTATTTGAGCCGATTGCTCCATGAACGGTTAAAAAACCAAGGGTCGTTAGCCCATAAAAATATGACGAAGCTCCACAGAACAAGGTATATCCCCCATGCGGACAAAAGATATCGCATATCACTAGTCTAAACCATAAAACGATCATCATTGATTAACAAAAAATGTAAATTACACTAAGCTAGTAAATAATGAGTTTATCTTTATGTCCCATAGCCACTAGCTTAACTTAAATATTTACGAACAGATTGTAGATTTCCACTCAAAAACTGTCACAAGATTTCAATCGAACAAGTCTAAGAATTAACTGACGAAGTAAACGCAAGCGTTTCATACCACTTGTTTTGCTAAGTCGTTTAATTAGATTTCTCATACGAATGAGATAAAGGTTTGTATATACTAATAGATTGGAAAGCCGTTTAAAAACGAGCTTTGTATCAAAAGTAATATTGAAATCATTTTTGTGAAGGAGTTTGAGTATTTACTACTAGTATAGAAACATTTGTATTTTAAAGTGACTAATCACAAAAATGATTGTAAAAATAATCTATCATCAAAAATCCACCTTCGACAACGTGAATTAAAAACAAGAAAATCGATATCAAATCTATCAAATGGAAATACCAAAAATCCAGAAAAGAAGTCATCAAAATCGATGATAAATGACAACAACTAATCGGATCAACAAAATCGATTAAAACGGAAATCCAAAAATAGGAAAATTGGCTTAATTTATCAGGGTCAGACGTTTAATGGTTTTCCATGATGTCTAAGCTAAAGGTTTGGAAATTTTCCTCCAGATTGCCCAGACGTCCGGGAAATAACCTTAGACGTCTTAGATGTAAATCTGGAATTCCGTAGCATCAAACGCTGAGCATTTTACCAGATATCTGAGCTGAAGCTCATGGCACATTTTACTTAGGCCGTTGATGGCTAAATCAACTTCAAAGCAATTGAATGAGCGACAATGGCTAGGGATTTATGTCAAGCAACAACCTAACCTTATAGGCTCTTCAATACACTCCAAACAACATGTCCAAACATCCATAGCAGGATTTTCATAGATTTTTACTTCAAAATACCAAAAATTGAAAAATTCACCAAAATAATTCAATTCAAAAACAATTGAACATGAAATAGATGTTAGGAATTCATACCTAACAATAATGAAAGCTATAGACATAGATGTGAGTTCAAGAACTCACCTTTAAACTCAAAAACAAGGAATGAGAAGCTCTAAAACAAGGAAAGATCAATCTCTCGTCAACTTCAACTCTAGAACCTCCAATCTATGATCATATACAAACATTTCCTAAGTTAGGTTATAGGAAATTATGAAAATTGGAGTGGGATTGAGATGGAGAAGATGAGGAGGATGCTTACTTAAGCTTCTCCTTGATTTTAGAACTAGATCTTGAATTTCCTAAGAATCTAGGCTTAGAAATTTTAATTTTCCCTCTTTTCCCCCATTTTTCTCTTTAGCTTGAGTGTTAGGAAATGAGAAGTAGAATGAATGAAGAGTAGAGGAGTTAGGGTATTTGGTAGAGGAGTTGGGTTACCTTGTTGGGTTAGTGGGCTAGAACCAAACCCAAAGCCCAAATGAAAATACCAAAATCCTAATCAACTCCAAACATATCGATGTTTATACTCAAATAAGTTGTAAACGTTGTTTTAAACTCAATGGATGTGGTCTCTAGTCAGGATTCGATTGTTTACAAAAAGTCACATTTCGGACTATAAATTCAACCAATAATGCTATATTTAAATAAAACATTTAAATATATAATTGTAAAATATGCGGGTTGTTACAGACTCCTCTCCTCAAAGAAATTCCGTCCTCGTAATACTTAAGAAGAAAACAAAGAGTAACAACCACTCTAAGGCATAACATCAGAAAAGATAATTTTGAAGTGAGAAGTTCACCTTAAGGAGCACGAGTGAATAAGTGTGGATGTGTTCACTCGATGAATTCTCTGGATTCCCAAGAACAATCTTTAGAATTAGAGGATCATTGAACTTTCAGAAGCGGAACATCTTTATTTCAAAAGCGTTTAACCTCCATAGCAATGATACGAATAGGATGTTGCTCATAAGTCAAATTACGTGAAACTTCAATTTCTTCAATAACACCAGGCTCAAGATTAGAATCGGAATCTCTAAGGCATTTCCGTAGTCAAGAAACGTGAAATACATCATAAATAACATAAAATTGAGCCGATAATAAAAGGTGATAAACCAAGGAACCAATGCGCTTGGTGATGGGAAGTGAGCCAATATATCGAGGTGCTAATTTTTCTGATCGATTGAAAAGCACAACACCGTTCATAGGTGAAACACGAATGAATACCGAATCTCCCATAGGAAATTCTAATTTCTTTCTTCGATTATCAGCATAGTATTTTTGTCTACTTTGAACTTCTTTCGTCCTATAACGAATAAGGTCAATCTTTTTTGTGGCATCATGAATAATATATGGACCTAAACCCAACTTCTTATTGGCCTAAAGCCAACACGAAGGAGATCGGCATGGCCTTCCGTAGAGTGCCTCGAAAGGTGCCAGACAAATACTAGACTGGATGCAATTATTACAAGAAAGCTCGACAATGGAAATATGATCTTCCCAACTTCTAGCAAAATCAAGAACACATGCATGAAGAAAATCTTCAAGTGTTTGAATCATACGCTCGGTTTGTCCACCAGACAGAGGATGATAAGCGGTGCTAAAATTAAGCTTCGTTCCCAAAGCTCTTTGAAGGCCTTTCCAAAATCCATTAGTAAATAATGGATCAAGATCACTAACAATAGAAGTAGGAACTCCATGCAATTTAACAATTTATTTGACATAAAGTTTGGCCAAAAGAGATAAGGTCCGATTGGACCGAACAGGAATAAAATGGACGGATTTTGTAAGTATCTACTATCACCCAAAGACTGTCATGACCCGAATGAGAACGGGGAAGACCGTCGATAAAGTCCATGGAAATTTGATTTCACTTCCAAACTGGAATGTCCAAAGGTTGCAATAACCTACTGGGCTTTTGACGCTCGGCCTTTACAAGTTGGCAAGTCATGCAACGCTTGATAAAATTAGCAATATCGGATTTCATTCCATCCCAATAATAAAGTAGCTTAATGTCCGTGTACATTTTACTACTATCGGGATGAATGGTAAATTTAGAACGATGAGAATCTTCTAAAACGTCTTTATGAAGATCACTAATATTTGGTGCAATAATTCTACCAAATTTTTGAATCCCCACATGAGCATCGATTTCAAAGACTTTCAGACCATCAATATCATTTTTATCCTTGCAACTTTGACTAAGATGAGCCAATTCGGGATCTTGCTTTTGAGCTAAAAGAATGCGGTCTAAAAGAAAAGGATGAGCCTTAAGGCTACATAAAATAAGAGATGAACATGAATTGGATTTATGATCTCGAATCTCACAAGTGGACAAAGTCTTGATCTTGAGATCATTCCATTCGGATATCACCATTTAAACAACCGCTTGTTGCTTACGACTAAGGGCATCGACAACACGATTTCCCTTTTCGAGAGTATAAAGAATATCAAGAGCATAAGATGCAAGGAATTGGAGCCAACATTGTTGATACAAATTAAGTTCCTTTTGAGAAAATAAATACTTAAAGATTTTTGATTGGTATAGAGACCAAATTTCTCTTCCAAAAGATAATGACGCCAAATTCTAAGGGTGAAAACGATGCCCGCGAGCTCTAAATCACGAGTAACATATCTAGTCTCAGTAGGCTTTAATTACCTAAAAGCATAAGCGATAACACGATTCCTTTGCATGAGAAGGCTCCCAAACCAACATGACTAGCATCGATATAAATAATGAAGTCTTGATTCCCTTTGAAAATCACAAGAATAGGAGCATCGGAAAGGGGTTCTATTAATTTCTAAAAAGCAACTTCACATTTGTCTGACCATATGTACTTAAACTCCCTTCTTTGTCAAACTAGTAAGAGGTACGGAAATTTTAGAAAAGTTTTTTACGAAACGACGGTAATAGCACACCTATCCAAAAAAGCTAGGAAATTCTGTCATGCTCTCCGGTCTCTTCCAATTTTGAATCACCTCAACCTTTGAATGATCCGTGGAAATTCCAGATTCATAAATAATATGTCCTAAAAGTTTTACGCGAGATTGCCAAAAGTGGCACTTAGAAAATTTTGCTTTCAATTGATTGCTCCTAAGAGTTTCCAACACAATCCGAAGATGTTTTTCATGCTCTTCCTCGGTTTTAGAATAAACAAGAATATCGTCGATAAAGATGAGAACAAATCGATCGAGGAAGTCTTTGAAAACTAGATTCATGAGGTCAAAGAAATAAGCTGGATCATTCGTTAAACCAAATGGCATAATAAGCCATTCATAAGATCCATAACGAGTACAGAACGATGTCAAAGGAATGCTATCCTCTGCAATACGAAGTTGATGAAAACTGGTTGGTAAGTCTAACTGTGAACAGACTCTAGCACCGCAAAGTTGATCGAATAGATCATCAATCCGAGGTAAGGGATATTTATTCTTGATGGTAAGATCATTAAGCTTGCAGTGGTCAACGCAAAGCCTAAGTGTACCATCGGATTTCTTCACAAAGATAGCTGAAGCTCCCCAAGGAGAGGAATTAGAACGAATAAATTGTTTTGCTTCCAATTCGGATAATTGTTTATTCATCTCCTTATTTCCTTATTGGACATACGATAAGGAGGACGGGTGATAGGTAGAGCCATAGGGATTAGATTAATTCTGAACTCAATTGCTCGCTTAGGTGGTAATCCTAAAATTGGCTCAAATATATCCAGGAATTCACGAACAACGTGGATGAGGGAAATGACATCTTCCTCATCATCATTATCTCACCGTGTGGATTTGGATAGTATAAGGATGCTACCGAATTGGAATCTGAATCTTTAAGAACAATAGAAATCTGCTTAACAGATTGAGGATGTCGAAGATGGATAGTCCTCTCGAGACATAGGATGTGGGCGTCATAACGATTAAGCCAATCCATTCCCAAAATCATTCTAAAACCTAGGTAATGCATAACATGCAAATAGGTACGGAAAGCATAATCACATAAAATAATCTCGACATCTTTATAAAATAAACCGAGTGTTGTGGATCCACCAACCAGATTCGCAATTCTCAGTGAAGTCATCAAGCCCATAACATTTAAAGAGAAAGTATCAACAAGTTCCTTTGATATAAAAGAGTGAGATGCACTCGTATCAAAAAGAACTCGAATAAGATGACCACGGAACATAATAATGCCATCAAGGATAGAATGAAAATTACCTTGACTAAGAGAAGTATTACTAGGGGCTTGCACAACATTTAGCTTTCCTTCTTTATTGCTTTGTAGTTTGGGACATAAAGATATATGATGACACGAACTTTTGCAATAGCGGTAATAAAGGGGTTTTGGACACTTGTTTGCATAGTGGTCCTTAGAACCACAATTATAGCACTCTCCACGATTAGGGGTAGGAGTCTTTGCTACTGATGTTGCTTGTTTCCCTTTCTTATTAGGATTAGGTTTGAACTTAATATGCCTCTTCTTGTTGATGTTGAAGTTTTGTTTGGCACCTCCAAAATCAACGACACTTTCTTTATCGGCCTCTTAAAGTCGAAGAGCGATATCTACAATCTGATAGAAAGAAACTTCTAATTTCATAATTAAAAGCTTTTTGAGTTATTCAACCTATAGATAACCTCTTATTTTTCTTTAATGGGGTATTAATGTACTCGACTACACATTTAGAGAGGGATTCAAAAGACAAGACATAGTCTGTCATAGAAGATTCACCTTGACCAAGGTCAATAAAGCGTTGAGCTAAAGTTACAATTTCAGCTTCCGGCACAAATTTCAACTCGAACCTTTTCCAGAATTGCTCCTAAGTAAGATCCGCTGCAATAATTCCCAAAATCAAAAGCTCATACCAATCTAATGCTCTCTCTTGGAGCATACTAGAAGCCACTTGGATTCGATGTAGATCCACAACATCCATGCGAGAAAAGATGGATCGCGTGTTTTCTAAGCTAAGCTTGGACTTCTATAACGCATTCGGAACCCTTGAATGACCTTCCATCCAAATTGGTATAATAACTGCACAAGCATGCAAACCCGGATTTAGGATGAGTAGGCTCTGGAATGGGTCCGGCAGCATGGGCATTCTTTACAAGATCCAAAAGTTGTTGGACAGACATGAATACGCCATCCTGAGAATTAGTACTGGATTGACCGGCGCTAGGATGGCCGGTCTAACCGTTTCTCTTCTTTAAGAAAGAAAAAAGGAAGAGGAAAATGGTTATTCTCAAAATGAATATCAAACAAACTTGATTGATAAAACAAAGCACCACAGAAGAAAATAGAATAGAACGAGTCCTAAAACTCGAATTAAATCCTAAGGCTCGATTCGTAAGAGAGACTTAGGAAAATGTACCATGTCGGGTTATTCTACGTTGTTCCGAAGTTTGGCTCTGATACCAAGCTGTGACGCTACATCTCTATACTCACACTAACCAAGGATACTACTAGGTAATGCCGTCAATTAGTACGAAGAATAAGGCTATTGAGGAGCGACCTTCTGTGTAATTGCCTTGTGTGAGTACCGATATGTCAGATAGAATATCATGCATTTCATTTCAAGAGGAAATCTGACATATCAAATACAAACTCAAAGCTACTACACAGAGGCTATGCGGTCTTTGGAAACAAATATAAAATGAGCATAACACAAATCAGTCACAGATATTCATATCACTAAAGGAGAAACGGGTATGAATATATCACATAGAAGTGTACATCAAAGTAATGGTCATACAAGATCCACAATATCCCAAAAGAATAGGTACAAGTGCCAGATAAAAGAATAAGTATACATTAAGGAGTCTCTATCTCGAATGTATAAAAACAAAAACTACTAGGCTAAAGTAGTTAGCCAAAATTCAGAAGCTAGTCCCTGCTAAGAAGTCAAGTGGAAGCACCTGAAACACCTCCGTCTGACCCGAGTATTATTTAAGAAAAAAAAAACAAATGGATCGTTCTATCTATAAATATCATATAAGATGAGATAAGATAAAAGATATTAAAAAAATATGGTAACAACGAAAATCATACAGTATCTCAAATCTTCTCAAACACCACCAAATCACAATATTGATAAAGCTTATCAATACAAATCATGAAAATCGGTGAAACACAAATTCTAGAAATCAACAATTAGAAATCCAGAAAAAAACACAAAGGGGGAGGCCTATCACAAACGGGAGCATGAAAACTCACCAACACGTGTATCACAAACGGGACACTATCCCATGGTTTGCTAACCCATAAAAATATGGGGTACAGTCCCCCCTTGGGGATGAATGAGACAAACATCGACGCACTTAAAAGATATGCCTAATGCACAACCGAACATCAACGCACCTAAAATGATACGCCCCATGCATAGATTTATTGAGAAGATTGCTCCACGAACGGCCAAAAAACCATGGGTTGTTAGCCCATAAAAGTGAGACGAAGCTCCATAGAACGGGGTATAGTCCCCCACGCGGACGAAAGACATCGCATATCGCTAGCCTAAACCATAAAATGATCATCATTGATCAACAAAAAGTGTAAATTACACTAAGCTAGTAAATAAATAAGTTTAGCTTTATGTCCCATAACCACTAGCTTAACTTAAATATTTACGAACAGATTGTAGATTTCCACTCAAAAATTGTCACAAGATTTCAATCGAATAGGTCTAAGAACTAACTGATGAAGTAAACGCAAGCATTTCATACCACTTGTTTTGCTAAGTCGTTTAATTGGTTTTCTCGTAGGAATGAGATAAAGGTTTGTATATACTAATAGATTGGAAAAAGGTTTTAAAATGAGCTTTGTGTCAAAAGTAATGTTGAAATCATTTTTGTGAAAGAGTTTGAGTAATTACTACTGGTATAGAAACCTTTGTATTTTAAAGTGACAAATCACAGAAATGATTATAAAAACAATCTATCATCAAAAATACACCTTCGACAACGTGAATTAAAACCAAGAAAATCCATATCAAATCCATTAAATGGAAATACCAAAAATCGAGAAAAGAAGTCATCAAAATCGATAATAAATGACAATAACTAATCGGATCAACAAAAATCGATTAAAACGAAAATCCACTCAAAATAGGCAAATTAGCTTAATTTATCAGGGTCAAATGTTTTGTGGTTTACCCAGACTTCTGAGTTGAAGGCCTGGAAATTTTCTTCCAGGTCACCTGGACGTTTGGGAAATAACCTCAGATGTCTTAGCTATAAATCTGGAATTATTATTTCGTAGAATCAGACGTCTTAGCATTCTACCAGACGTCTGAGCTGAAGCTCATGGCACATTTTCCCTAGGCCATTGATGGCCAAATCAACTTCGAAGCAATCGAATGAGCGATAATGGCTAGGAATTTATGCCAAGCAACAACCCAACCCTATAGGCTCTTCAATACACTCCAAACAACATATCCAAACATCCATGGTAGGATTTTCATAGATTTTGAGTTCAAAATACCTAAAATTGGAAAATTCACCATGCCAATTCAATTCAAAAACAATTGGACATGAAATAGATGTTAGAAATTCATACCTAACAACAATGAAAGCTATAGACATAGAGGTGAGTTCAAGAACTCACCTTTAAACTCAAAAACAAAGAATGAGAAGCTCTAAAACAAGGGAAGATCAATCTCTCTTCAACTTCAAGTTTAGAACCTCCAATCTATGATCATATGCAAACATTTCCCAAGTTAGGTTACAGGAAATTATGAAAATTAGAAAGGGATTGAGATGGAGAAGATGAAGAGGATGCTTACCTAAACTTCTCCTTGATTTTAGAACTAGAACTTGAATTTCCTAAGAATTTAGGGCTTAGTAATTTTAATTTTCCCTCTTTTCCCTCATTTTTCTCTTTACCTTGAGTGTTAGGAAATGAGGAGTAAAATGAATGAAGAGTAGAGGAGATAGGGTATTTGGTAGAGGAGTTGGCTTACCTTGTTGGGTTAGTGGGCTAGAACCAAACCCAAAGCCCAAATGAAAATACCAAAACCCTTATCGACACCAAACATATCGATGTTTATACTCAAACAAGTTGTAAATGTCATTTTAAACTCAATGGAAGTGGTCTCCATTCCGGAATCGACTATTTACAAAAATTCACAATTCGAACTTTAAATTCAAATAATGATGCTATATTTAAATAAAACATTTAAATATATAATCGAAAAATATGCGGGTTATTACATATAGGAACCGATTTAATTTGTGATTGAGCACTTTTGAAAGTTGGCTTCCAAGTAGTGATAATAAACATTTTCCCTCTAACAAAAATCGGATCACTTTCAAGAACTTTCTGTCTATCTTCTTCATCAGAAAATTCGAAGTAAAAATTTGAGTTGTCTAATTTCACCTTATATTTACCTTTTAGCCGCCATATCCTCTGCAGGTGGTACGTAACAACATTATATGGCAATTTATCATCCAAGAAAAATCCTACTAAATGTTGTTTCCAGTAATTAACTCCTTCATCTTGAACATCAACAGGCGTGGGCAGAGAAAATCCTTAAAGAAGTCCATAGCAGTGTGGCTACAGTACCCGAAATAGGGAAAGGAATGGAAGCCGAGGATGGAAGGGTAGAACTGGATAGTGATATGGTTGGTAGAAAGAGGGTTTGGTAATATATCAGGTGGTATAAGAATCGGCAGAGCAGGTGGTTGTGTCAGAGGTGGTGGAATAAAAGAGGTATTGGTACGGTCGGAAGGGAGTGTGATGGATGATAGGTGGTCGGTAACAGGAGAAGGTGGAATGGCAAGAGAGATAGGTATGGTGCGGCAGCCTTAAAGAGGGAGAGTGGAGTGGGTAAGGCTGGTACGAGATAGTGAGGTGATGGGAGAGGAGAAAAGAGCGGGTGGAGTGGAAACCATTTTTTGATTGATTTTATAACTTAATGAATTATTATTATAACATTTATAATATGTAAATATATTATATTTTAAATTTAACTTTTAAATTTAAAATCTTATATTTTCAATTTTCAAAACAAATTGAAAATTTATATTATAACATTTATAATATTTTTTAATTTTAAATTTAACTTTTAAATTTAAAAACTTTTATCTTTAATTCCAAAACAATTTTGAGAATTAGCCTAAGGCCCAATTCAAATATGGACCTTTTCTATTAGGGACAACTTTTGAGCAGTGAGCTTAATAATTTAACCCTAACATGACTAATTTAGATCGTATATGCTATTGGACTCCAATCCGTTGTTGGAACTAGACCAGCTCATTGTGGAATTTATGGGTGAATTTCAAAAAAAATATTAGGCCCATGAAGTCTAATTTAAATAGAACATTTCTAAATTTTATTTACATAAATATTTATTTTATTTAAATTAATGCATAATTTATAATTATATTTAATATATGTTTTATATGTATAATTGTACACAAGTATCATATACATATATTTATGTGTGCATATGTCACATGATAATCTTTTTAAGGTATAATATGCCCATATGTAGGAACTTACGTCGCAATGGATATGTTAGCTCACCCGATACGCACAATATGTTATCTAAATATATGTATGTATTTAAACTTATTATTTGTATAATATTATAAATCTACTAATATATATATGTGTGAGTGTGTAAAATATTAATATTTTATAAATATATGCATTATTGAAATAAATATTAATATACACACACACACATGTACATATAGATATATGTATAATATATAAATAGTTTTTGATTATACAATGGCGACCTAATTTCATGCTGACTTTTTCCCCTTTTGGACGCTTCCTGTAACACCTTATAATTTGGCGTTAGTTATTTAATTAGTGGGTTAGTTATTTAATTTTGCTCCAAAAATAAATTTTATGAAAACAATTGAATATGACCATGAAACTTGGACCATTACGTTTGCGGAAATTTTTTGAGAAACTTTCATACTTGGAGTTTTACTATCGTGGTCCAAACAAAGACGAAAAATGAATTCGGGACGAAATAAATAAAACGAGAAAATTAAGCCTAGGCCCACGGGTCGATCGCTATGTATAAGCAGTCGACAAAGGGCAGTCTATTCTTTGGTTGGAGGTGGTCAACCCACCTTTATGTGGCGGATCTAATAACCCTAGGCCATATACGGCCTAGATCTTAAATCGTGCAGTTTTGGTTGATTCTAACGCCTATAAATTAAGCACAACCGTCCCTTCTCTTCTCATATTTTTCTGAATAAAGCAATAAAGCTATGTGTGACGCCCCACCTCTATACCCACTCTAGCCAAGAACACTACGGGTTAATGCCGTCACCTAGGGCGGAGAATAAGGCTGTTGAGGAGCGACCATCCGTGTAATTGCTTTGTGCGAGCACCGATATGTCAGATAGTACAACATGCATTTGGTTTCAAGAGGAAATCCGATACATCGATACAAACTCAAAGCTACTAAACAGTGGCTATATATATTCTTCGGAAACAAATATAGAAATAAACATAACACAAATCACTCACAGATATCCATATCACAAAGGCGGAAAAGGATATGAATATAACACATGAAAGTGTACATTAGAGTTGTGGTCAAACAAGGTCCACAATATCACAAAAGAATACCTACAAGTGCTAGATGAAAGAATATGGATACATAAATGAGTCTATATCTCAAAGGTATACAACAAAAACTACTAATCTAAATAGTTAGCCAAAAGTCAGGATGATAATCACAGATGTGAAGTCAAGCAGAAGCACCTGTAACATCTCGGTCTGGCCCGAGTATTATTTAATAAGAAAATAATAAACGGACCAGTCTAGCTATAAATATCAGATAAAATGATATAGAATAAGAGATATGACATAACGAATAATAATCACAATGCCAAGCTGTGATAAATAAGTAATTGAAAATCAATAAGAGATTAATCAATATCACAAGAATCTTCTCAAAGATCAAAAGGAATGTCATACTCTATATTTTCATTCACCAAAACCCATGAATATTGACAATAATATCAATGCCAATCACAAAAATTAATGACATACAAATTCATCAATGCACAAATATTGATAACACATATCAATGTAAATCACGAAAATCGGTGAAACACAAATTCTAGAAATCATCAATGAAAATCCAGAAATCACAAAAAGGGGAGGCCTATCACAAAACAGGAGCATGAAAACTCACCAACACGTGTATCACAAAATGGAACGCTATTCCATGGTTGCTAACCATTAATTTTGAGCCGAAGCTCCACAAAACGGGCCAAAGACCATGGGTCGCTACCCCACCAATTTGAGCCGAAGCTCCACAGAAACAGGGTTTAGTCTCCCTCGTAGACAAAGAGACATCGCACATTGCTAGTCTAAATCACAAAATGATCATCATCGATCATCAAGAAGTGTCAATTACACTAAGGTAGTAAATATATGAGCTTATCTTCATGTCCCATAACCACTAGCTTAACTTAAATATTTACGAACAAACTGTAAGTCTCCACTCGAAAATTGTCACAAGAAATTCAATCGAACAAGTCCAAGAATTAACCGACGAAGTAAACGCAAGTGTTTCATACCATTTGTTTTACTAAGCCATTTAATTAGATTCCTCATACGAATGAGGTAAAAGTTTGTATATACTAGTAGATTGGAAAACAGTTTAAGAAACGAGCTTTGTAATAAATTAGTGTTGAAATCGTTTTGATGAAAGAGTTTTGAAATTTACTACTAGTATGGAAAACCTTTATATTTTTAAAGTGACAAATCACAAAAATGATTGTAGAACAATCAATCACCAAAATTCACCTATGAAGACGTGAATTAATTCCAAAGAAATAGATAACAAATCCATCAAAATGGATATTTCCAAAAATCCCAAAGAAAATGTCATCAAAGTCAATAATAGATGATAACAACAAAAAGGAATCAACATGGATCGATTAAAGTTGGAAATTCAAGCTAAATAGGCAAATAGGCAAAAGACTGCAGATTCAGACGTCTGAGAGAAGTGATTCATACGTCTGAATCTGGAAAAATAAAGTTTTCCAGAGCATATTTCAGACGTCTGAAATAGGCACTTTTTAGCCTATTTCCTTTCTGGTCCAAAACAAACCAATTCAGACGTCTGACATATAGATTCAGACTTCTGAATCTGGGAATAAAAATCTTCCCAGAATAATATTCAGACATCTGAATCTAACATTTCAGACGTCTGAAACTGGGGTTCACGGCATTCCCTGAACCTTGACCAAAAATGGCCAAAATAAATACTGGAAGCGATCGGACGAACAATGACGACTAAGGATTTACGCCAAGCGACAACCCAGCCTTAAAGACTCTTCCATACTCCTCAAATATCAATGTCCAAATATCCATAATAGGATTTTTATAGATTTTGATTTCAAAACACCAAAAATTGGAATATACACCAAATCAATCCAAACCAAAATCAATTGCACAAGAATAAGTGTTAGGAATTCATACCTAACAATCGTAGATAATTATAGACTAAGATGTGAGATAAAAATCTCACCTTTGAACCCAAAACAAATGAAGAAGAAGTTATAAAGCAAAGGCAAGGACAATCACTCTTCAATTCCAACCCAACAAGCTTGAATCTAATCAAAGCTTCTTCTATTGATTTGGAGCTAGAACTTGATTTGTAGATGGAAACTAGGGCTTGGAGTTTTAATTTCCCATTCCTCTCTCCATTGTTGCTAAAGCTTGAGTATTAGGAAATAGAAATGAAGTAATGAAGAGAAGAGGGGTCAAGCTAGGATCTAATGGGATGAAACAAAAAAACCAAAGCCCTAAGTGAAAAAGTAGCAAAATTCCACTAACTCCAAACATATCAAAGTTTATACTCAAAAAGGTCGCAAACGTCATTTTGAACTCAATAGGGGTGGTCTCGAGTCCAAATTCGACTGTTTGCAAAAAGTAGCCTTTCGGACACTAATCCAACTAACGATGAAATATTTAAATACTCAATCGTAAAATATGCGGGTTGTTACAGACTCCCCTTCTTAAAGAAATTGCGTCCTCGCAATATTTAAAAAGAAAATACGAGGTAACAACCATGGAAGCATATCAACACAAAAGGAATTTGAAATAAGAAATTCACCTCAAAGAGCACGGGAAAGTAAGTCGAGATGTGTTCGCTCGATGAACTCTCTAGATTCCCAAGAGCAGTTCTTAGGATTTGAGGACCATTGGACTTTAACAATCGGAACATCTTTATTTCGGAGGCGTTTGACCTCCGATGCAATAATACGAATAGGATGTTGCTCATAAGTTAAATTAGGTGAAACTTCAATTTCTTCCACAACACCGGGCTCAAGAATAGAATCGAAATCTCGAAGACATTTCCGTAATTGAGAAACGTGAAACACGTCATGAATAGCAGAAAACTAAGCCGGTAATAAAAGGCGATAAGCCACAGAACCAATACGTTCGGTGATAGGAAATGGACCAATATATCGAGGTGCTAACATTCCCGATCGATTGAAACGTACAACACCCTTCATAGGTGAAATACGGATAAACACAAGATCCTCCACAGAAAATTCTTATTTTCTTCTCCGGTTATCGGCATAGGATTTTTGTCTGCTCTGGGCTTCTTTCATCCTATGACGAATAAGGTCAATCTTTTCTGTGGAATCACGAATAAAATCTGGACCTAAAACCAGCTTCTCACCGGCCTCAAGCCAACAAGAAGGAGATCGGCATGACCTTCCATAGAGTGCCTTGAAAGGTGCCATACCAATACTAGATTGGAAGCTATTATTATAGCAAAACTCAACAAGAGAAATATGATCTTCCCAACTTCCACCAAAATCAAGAACACATGCACGAAGAAGATCTTCAAGTGTTTGATTCACACGCTCGGTTTGTCCATCGGACTGGGGATGATAAGCGGTGCTAAAATTAAGCTTCGTTCCCAAATCTTTTTGAAGACTCTTCCAAAATCCACTAGTAAACAATGGATCACGATCACTAACAATAGAAGAAGAAACTCCATGCAATTTTACAATTTCTTTGATAAAGAGTTTGGCCAAAAGAGACACAGTTCGATTGGACCGAACGGGAATAAAATGTGCGGATTTAGTAAGTCTATCAACTATCCCCATAAGCTATCATGACCCGAACGAGAACGGGGAAGGCCGTCTATAAAATCCATGGAAATTTGATCCCACTTCCAAATTGGAATTTCTAAAGGTTGCAATAACCCATCGGCCTTTGATGTTCAGCCTGACAAGTTGGCAAGTCATGCAACACCTAACAAAGTTAGCAATATCAGATTTCATTCCCTCCCAATAATAAAGTCGCTTCATATCCGCGTACATTTTACTACTACCGGGATGAATGGTAAATTTAGAACGATGAGAATCTTCTAAAATGTCTTTACGAAGATTACTAATATTTGACATGATAAGTCTACCAAATTTTCGAATACCGCCACGAGAATCAATATCAAAGTCTTTCAAACCTTCAATATCAATTTTATCCCTAAAATTTTGGTTAAGAAGAGCCAACTCGAAATCTAGCTTTTGAGCTTCAAGAATGCGGTCTAAAAGAGAAGGATGAGCCTCAAGGCTACATAAAACGAGAGATGAACATAAATCAGAAACATGATCTCGAATCTCGCAAGTGGATAGAATTCTGAGATCATTCCATTCGGACATCATCATAGAAATAACCGCTTGTTGCTTACGACTAAGTGCATCGGCAACACGATTTTCCTTTCCGGGAGTATAAAGAATATCAAGATCATAAGCTGCAAGAAATTCGAGCCAACATTGTTGACGCAAATTAAGTTCCTTTTGAGAAATTAGATACTTCAAGGATTTATGATCGGTGTAAAGAATAAATTTTTCTCCCAAAAGATAATGACGCCAAAATACGAAGGGTGAAAATAATAGCCGCGAGCTCTAAATCATGAGTGGCATATCTAGTCTCGGCTGGCTTCAATTGCCTAGAAGCATAAGCAATAACACGTTCCCTTTGCATAAGAACGGCACCCAAACCAACGCGACTAGCATCGGTATAAACAATAAAATCTTGGTTTCCTTCGGGAATCACAAGAACAGAAGCATCAGAAAGGATTTCTTTTAATTTCTGAAAAGAAGCTTCACATTTGTCCGACCAAATGTATTTAACTCCCTTCTTTGTCAAGCTAGTAAGAGGCATGGAAATTTTGGAAAAGTCTTTTATGAAACGGCGGTAATAACCTGCCAATACAAGAAAACTACGAATTTCCATCACACTCTCCGGTCTCTTTCAGTTTTGAATTGCTTCAATCTTTGAAGGATTCATGGAAATTCCGGATTCGGAAATAATATGACCGAGAAACTTCACACGAGATTGCCAAAAGTGGCATTTAGAAAATTTTGCTTTCAATTGATTACTCCTAAGAGTTTCCAACACAATCCGAAGATGCTTTTCATGCTCCTCCTCGGTTTTTGAATACACAAGAATATCATCAATAAAGATGAGAACAAATCGGTCGAGGAAGTCTTTGAAAACTATATTCATAAGGTTTTCGTTAAACCAAATGGCATAACAAGCCATTCATAAGATCCACAACGAGTACGGAACGATGTCAAAGGAATGCTATCCTCTACAATATGAAGCTGATGGAAACTAGTAGCTAAGTCTGATTGTGAAAAGACTCTAGCACCACTAAGTTGATCGAATAGATCATCAATCCAAGGTAAAGGATATTTATTCTTGATAGTAAGATCATTAAGCTTGCGGTAGTCAACGCAAAGCCTAAGTGTACAATCGGATTTCTTCAAAAGAATAGCCGAAGCTCCCCAAGGAGAGGAACTAGAGCGAATAAATTGCTTCGTCTCCAATTCGGATAACTGTTTACGCATCTCCTCATTTTCTTTGTTAGACATACGATAAGGAGGACGAGTAATAGGTTGAGCTCCAGGGATGAGATTAATTCTGAACTCAATTGCTCGCTTAGGCGATAATCCTAAAATGGGCTCAAATATGTCGGAAAATTCACGAACAACGTGAATAAGAGAAATAATATCTTCCTCATCATCATCATCGTCATCATGAGGATTTAAAGAATATAGAGATGCAACCAAGCTGGAATCCGAATCTTTAAGATCAATAGAAATCTGCTTAAAAGATTGAGGATGTCGAAGATGAATAGTCCGCTCAGGACATAGGATTTGAGCTTCATAGCGGTTAAGCCAGTCCATTCTCAAAATCATTCCAAAGCCTAAGTAGCGCATAACATGCAAATCGGCTCCGAAAAAAAAATCACACAAAATAATCTCGACATCTTTACACAATAAACTGATTGTTGCGGATCCACCAACCGGATTCGTAATTCTCAAAGAAGTCATTAAACACAAAACATCCAAAGAAAAAGTATCAACAAGTTCTTTTGAAATAAAAGAATGGGACGCACCCGTATCAAAAAGAACTCGAATAGGATGATCACGAAATAAAACAATGCCATCAAGGATAGAATGAGGAATACCTTTACCACGAGATGTGTTGCCAGGGGCTTGAGCAACATTAAGCTTTCTCTCCTTCCTATTTTGAAGTTTGGGACAAGAAGATAAATAATGATCCGAGCTTTTGCAATAGCGACATGTACGAGGCTTTGAACACTTGTTCGCATAATGGTCTTTAGAACCACAGTTGTAGCATTTCCCACTACTAGAGGTAGAAGTCTTAGTTGCCGGAGGGGCTTGCTTCCCTTTCTTATTGGGATAAGGACCTTTGAATTTAGTAGTCCTTTTCTTGTTGTTGAAGTTCGGTCTGACACCCATAACTTCAACATCACTCTCTTAATCCGCCTCTTCAAGTCGAAGAGCGATATCAACGAGTTGATCAAAAGAAACTTCTAACTTTAGAAGTAATGGCTTCTTGAGATTCTTATTCAAGCCATGAACAAACCTTTGGTTCTTCTTCAATGGGATGTTTATGTACTCGACCCCGTATTTAGAAAGTGACTCGAATGATGCGACATAGTCTGCCACGGAGGATTCACCTTGAACAAGGTCAATGAAACGGCGAGCCAAAGTCACCTTTTCAGCTTCTGGCACAAATTTTAATTCGAAGCGTTCTCGAAATTTCTCCCAAGTAAGATCCGCTTCAACTATTTCAGAAGTAAGAAGCTCATACCAATCTAATGCTCTTTCTTGGAGCATGCTAGAGGCCACCTGAACACGGTGAAGATCAACAAGATTCATGCGAGAAAGATTCGATCACACATTCTCAGCCAAGCCTGCACTTCAATAATAGTTTCAGAACCTTTGAATGGCTTCCTACCCAAATTGGTAAAATCATTACACAAACGTGCAAATCCAGACTTAGGGCGGGTAGATTCCGGATTTGAACCGGCTGCCTGAGCATTCCTTACGAGATCAAGAAGCTGCTGGGCAGACATAAATACTCCATCTTGGGGAGTAGCACGAGATCGACCGGCGCTGGGACGGCCAGGTCTAACCATTTCTCTTCCTTTTGAAAGAAAGAAAGAAGAAGGATAAGGTTATTCACCAAATGAATATCAAGCAGTCTTGATAGATAAACAAGGAACCATAAAGAAAATAGGATGAATCGGTACGAAGACTCGAATTAAATCCTAAAACACGATTCCTAAGATGGACATAGGACGATGATCCTTGCTAGATTATTCCACATTGTTCCGAAGTTTGGCTCTAATACTAAGCTGTGACACCCCACCTCTATACCCACTCTAGCCAAGGACACTACGGGTTAATGCCGTCAACTAGGACGGAGAATCAGGCTGTTGAGGAGTGACCATCCGTGTAATTGCTTTGTGCGAGCACCGATATGTCAAATAGTACAACATGCATTTGGTTTCAGGAGGAAATCTGACACATCGATACAAACTCAAAGCTACTACACAATGGCTATATATATTCTTCGGAAACAAATATAGAAATAAACATAACACAAATCACTCATGGATATCCATATCACAAAGGCGGAAAAAGATATGAATATAACACATGAAAGTTTACATCAGAGTTGTGGTCAAACAAGGTCCATAATATCACAAAAGAATAGCTACAGGTGCTAGACGAAAGAATATGGATACATAAATGAGTCTATATCTCAAAGGTATACAAAAAAAACTACTAATCTAAGTAGTTAGCCAAAAGTCAGGATGATAATCACAGATGTGAAGTCAAGCAGAAGCACCTGTAACATCTCGGTCTGACCCGAGTATTATTTAATAAGAAAATAATAAATGGATCAGTCTAGCTATAAATATCAGATAAAATGATATAGAATAAGAGATATGACATAACGAATAATAATCACAATGCCAAGCTGTGATAAATAAGTAATTGAAAATCAACAAGAGATTAATAAATATCACAAGAATCTTTTCAAAGATCAAAAGGAATGTCATACTCTATATTTTCATTCACCAAAACCCATGAATATTGACAATAATATCAATGCCAATCAAAAAAGTTAATGACACACAAATTCACCAATGCACAAATATTGATAGCACATATCAATGTAAATCACGAAAATCGGTGAAACACAAATTCTAGAAATCATCAGTGAAAATCCAGAAATCACAAAAAGGGGGAGGCCTATCACAAAACGCGAGCATGAAAACTCACCAACACGTGTATCACAAAATGGAACGCTATTCCATGGTTGCTAACCATTAATTTTGAGCCGAAGCTCCACAAAACGGCCCGAAGACCATGGGTCGCTACCCCACCAATTTGAGCCGAAGCTCCACAGAAACGGGGTTTAGTCTCCCTCTAGACAAAGAGACATCGCACATTGCTAGTCTAAATCACAAAATGATCATCATCGATTATCAAGAAGTGTCAATTACAATAAGTTAGTAAATATATGAGCTTAGCTTCATGTCCCATAACCACTAGCTTAACTTAAATATTTACGAGCAAACTGTAAGTCTCCACTCGAAAATTGTCACAAGAAATTCAATCGAACAAGTCCAAGAATTAACCAACGAAGTAAACGCAAGCGTTTCATACCACTTGTTTTACTAAGCCTTTTAATTAGATTTCTCATACGAGTGAGGTAAAGGTTTGTATATACTAGTAGATTGGAAAACAGTTTAAGAAACGAGCTTTGTAATAAAATAGTGTTGAAATCGTTTTGATGAAAGAGTTTTGATATTTACTACTAGTATAGAAAACCTTTATATTTTTAAAGTGACAAATCACAAAAATGATTGTAGAACAATCAATCACCAAAATTCACATATGAAGACGTGAATTAATTCCAAAGAAATCGATAACAAATCCATCAAAATGGATATTTCCAAAAATCCCAAACAAAATGTCATCAAAGTCAATAATAGATGATAATAACAAAAAGGAATCAACACGGATCGATTAAAGTTGGAAATTCAAGCTAAATAGGAAAATAGGCAAAAGACTACAGATTCAGACGTCTGAGAGAAGTGATTCATACGTCTGAATCTGGAAAAATAAAGTTTTCCAGAGCATATTTCAGACGTCTGAACCTTATATTTCAAACGTCTGAAATAGGCACTTTTTAGCCTATTTCCTTTCTGGTCCAAAACAAACCAATTCAGACGTCTGACATATAGATTCAGACTTCTGAATCTGGGAATAAAAATCTTCCCAGAATAATATTCAGACGTCTGAATCTAACATTTCAGACGTCTGAAACTGGGGTTCACGGCATTCCCTGAACCTTGACCAAAAATGGCCAAAATAAGTACCGGAAGCGATCGGACGAACAACGACGACTAAGGATTTACGCCAAGCGACAACCCAGCCTTAAAGACTCTTCCATACGCCTCAAATATTAATGTCCAAATATCCATAATAGGATTTTTATAGATTTTGATTTCAAAACACCAAAAATTGGAATATACACCAAATCAATCCAAACCAAAATCAATTGCACAAGAATAAGTGTTAGGAATTAATACCTAACAATCGAAGATAATTATAGACTAAGATGTGAGATAAAAATCTCACCTTTGAACCCAAAACAAATGAAGAAGAAGCTATAAAGCAAAGGCAAGGACAATCACTCTTCAATTCCAACCCAACAAGCTTGAATCTAAGCAAAGCTTCTTCTATTGATTTGGAGCTAGAACTTGATTTGTAGATGGAAACTAGGGCTTGGAGTTTTAATTTCTCATTCCTCTCTCCATTGTTGCTAAAGCTTGAGTATTAGGAAATAGAAATGAAGTAATGAAAAGAAGAGGGGTCAAGCTAGGGTCTAATGGGCTGAAACAAAAAAACCAAAGCCCTAAGTGAAAAAGTAGCAAAATTCCACTAACTCCAAACATATCAAAGTTTATACTCAGAAAGGTCGCAAACATCATTTTGAACTCAATGGGGGTGGTCTCGAGTCCAAATTCGACTATTTGCAAAAAGTAGCCTTTCGGACACTAATCCGACTAACGATGAAATATTCAAATGAAATATTTAAATACTCAATCGTAAAATATGCGGGTTGTTACACTATGCCATTTCTTTTTCTCCGCAAACTTTATAACATAAAAATAAGATATTTATATTATATTCATACAAATTGGAGAAGAATAGAAATCAAATGAAAAGGAGAAGAAAAGAGAATCAACTATATACATATTTGACGTAATTCTTATTTTGTATCTATTTTCTCTCCCAATCCTAAATCTCTTCTCAAATCTGTAATTCTAATGTATGTATATACCCTTTTATACATATTTCTTGGATTAAAATGGATTTGGAGATGATTTAAGGTTCTACTTCAGATCTGGATCGCTTTTGAAAGGTGAGTGGGAAATTTGATATATTATTTATGATTTTAAATTTATTTCATTGGGATATGTTTGTTTTTTCTGCCTAACTCAATTTTATTTGTGAATTGTATGTTTAAATTAGTGTAGAAATCTATTTTCTACATATTCTTGTTTTATATCTAATTTGAAATATGTTTACACTTATATCTGAAAATCAGTCTCAATGATTTTAATTTTGAATGTTGTAATTTTTATTCCAGATCCGTTCTTGGGTGTAAAATAGGATTTTTGGGTTATTTCTAAATTTCTACTATGTTGTAGATTTTCCATAGTTTAATTTATGGGAAGAACATCCGTTTGATTTTTGTGGACTTGTTTACTTTTAAAAGGGTGACATTTGATTTAACAAGGAATACCCACAAACAAAAAGTGAAGAGATGTTTAAAGTATAGATTTATTCTTTGTAGCTTACACTATCTACTCTAATTAAAAAGAAATTATCCATTCCCTGTAATTTTAAATGGAATCAATCTTTTCTTCTTGTGTTAGACCAATTAATGGAAATCATTGCGAAAATTCTTCCTAAGGAATTTAATTCCAGCAAATTAAATATGGAAAGCATATTCAGTTACATATTTATGACCAAAATATACTTTATTGCGAATTGGTGTCTTATTAGGAGTTTATACGTATTTATTGCATTAAAAAGAAAGAACATCATTTATTCTGGCGTTATTTATACATAACATTCATTATTTATTATTATATTTAGAAAAGAAAATAATTAAAATTAGAAAAGGAAATATTTCATATTAATGGGAAATAAATTAAGAATTCCTATTTATTAATTAATATGAAATGAAAGCTTGTAACCTAAATTCATAGGGAACTAATGATAAATAATAGATAGTATTAAATTAAGAGTTACAATTAATAGAGACAAATGAATTATTGGGACTAATAAAAAGTGAAATAAATACAAAAAGGTTACTAATTTGAAATTTGTAATCATATACAAATGTCTTAGGAAATATCCGTTAGGATTTTATGGATAAACTGACATTTATGAGCATTAAAAAGGGATTTATAGGTAGATAAGTATTTAAGGTAAATTTTATTGCCTTAAATAAAAAAGGAATTACTAATCTATGTCCATTGTCAACCTAAAATAGTATAAGTAAAGATTTAGGATGGTTAATTTGACTTAGTAGGTAAGTGATGCACGGTTAGTAGAGTCACTCGATGGAAGACTGCCCTTCACTTTAGGTTACTAGTAGTTCGGTGCACATACTACTGATGTTAAATATCACTAATCCAGTCACCAGAACGTTGTTCTGATCCCTCCTCATTACAACCCACATGATAGATTTAGAGGAACATGTCAATAAAGCTGGATGTGTTTAGATATTGGAGAAACCTTCTTTTCCCTCATGCTTGATGTTGATGTGACAATCTGATATCCAAGAAATTCCATTAATTCCAAGATAGTAGCCATAGTCAGTATTCTTGTCTAATTGTTGTTTCCACTGTGAGTTTAGATTTCTATTAATCTTTAATAATGCTCATGCTTATTTAAAGGTATCAAATTCAATGATTTGTGTTTTGGTGGACTTGGGTTTTGGTTTTCTTTTATAGAAATTTTGGCTCATTAAGGTACTGGTGGTTGCATTTGGATTCAGAGCATAAGTTAGTAGATCGGAGGAATTAGGGTAAACCGAGAGAACGTGTTCGTACTTTCCTATCTAGTATTATTATATTTTACATTAGATTCTCAAAGTTCCAACTATATAAGTAGTTGTAGTTCCACTTCGAAGGAATGGACAAAGCAACTATGGATTGGAAATATATTAGAGTTAAAATTTTCACCCCAAATCTGAAGTACTCTATGGAGTGCTGATAAAGCATAAGGCATTGTTGATAAGGAGCATGAGTACGTCATATGGCTGAATCTCGTAGATAAGAGGTGTTCGAATTGATGGTTGAGATCTAGCTACCTTGTGATTTTGGATTTTGATGACGAGTTCTAGTCGGAGACACACATTTATTCCAGATAAGCGGGAAATCGGAGTCTGCATGTTACAAACATCCGAGAACTAGTTTTGGCAAGAGATTATCCATCAATCACCTCTTCGATGGCAAACTGGATTTTTGTTTGGAGAATGAATGTCAATTCCTTAGTTTAAAAACTATGAGAGAGTGTTTATAAAGTATATTTTAGAAATGTTTTAGATTTGGAAAAAAGGTTTTCTAAAGGATTTTTTTTTCCTAAGGATTTATTTCAGGAAGTTCTGAAATTTTAATTTAAAGAAACGCGTGTACCACTAAGTTGGTCGTGTTAAGAAATTTTGGTTTATAAAATAGTAAGTTTTGAACCCTAATACACACACATACATACATACTCACATACATACATACATACATATACATATATGTATATATAATTACCTATAAAGTTTGATTTTAGTAAGAAAATAGTTTTTTGATTTGGAAAATGAGTTTCAAGGAGCGAATATTTAGCCTAATAATTTTCCTATTTTTGTAGTTTTTAAAATTTTCTTTCCTTAGGGTACGAACAAAATAGGAATAACATTTAATTTTGTTGGGGTACATAGTTTAAAGTCTTGTTGTACCTGCCGACCATTGGAAGAAATATTTCCATACAAAGTAGGTAAGAAATAGCAGCTGGAATGTTTTTTGGATTTTGGAAGTGTTATTAGTCATATCCATTTTATTTAGGCTATTGCAATCTTGCCGAGGAGGGGTTTATACAGTAAGGTAGTTATCATCGTATGGAAGGTAGAAGTTTCCTAGATGATTCAAGCCGACGATAGTGTGCGGAACGATCATTAGAATATTAATTAATTAATATAACCCAACCAAATTGGGTCCAGGTTCAGGCCATGTCCAAATCTTGGCTAGCAGTCGACCGTAAGCATTTAATCACAGCGATCGACTAATTGACCTAATAGCGGTCGACAACTAAGCGGATTTGGACCAAACCCGAACCTAGAACGCGACAATAAGTCGCGTCCAAAACAGCAATCGTGGTACCCACCTTCATTCTCTTCCTCCTCACCATTTTCAGCCGAACCCCATTGTCACCCCCTTTTCTTCCATTCAAATCAAAGCCTCCCTCCTCTATTCCTCCACCAACCAATGCCAAAATTCGTTCACATCAGATCTCGCACCATCGCCACTCCGGATATAAACCTTTTTCTTCCTTTTTCAACAGCCTCTCAGCCTATGGCACCACCCTACGTTGGCAGCTCTTCCTCTTGTCATCCTGGCCTCACTCCATAAGTAGCCACCTGGCTTGACCGAAGGATGCAGAAGATCGCCACTTATTTTGAAAAGGAAGACTTTGATTTTCTCCACAGATGACCAGTGAAATTCAGAGGTTTCTCCGCTTTTGGGCTTGAAGAGCTTTTCCTCATGGTAGGAATTGCAATGATCCTCTGCTCCGAGACCTATGAGAGGGAATATTACCCACACTGCGTACTTCTTTTTGATGCATAGATGGTGCATAATTTTGATGATGGAAATAGCTATATAGAGTCCGAGCTGAAGGGATCTCAGATCAAGATGACAGATGATGACCTTGTTAGGATTTTGGAGATATTTATAATAGGCACGGATTTGGATGACATAGAGATGACAAATCCTGAGATCTTACAGCAAACAGTTTTTAGAAATGTCGGTGACTGGAGGATCGACAATTTGCGACCGGTTGCCCATCTCATCGTTGCATCATTCAGTACAACATTATTTCGAAGACGAGAAACTTAGACTAGATATATATCCCGGTGCGGAGTGTCGCCAATGCTATAATTGCTGACGTAGCCATCAATTGGGCTTATGTTTTGATGCTTTATGTGGTCGATTTGGAAGTTGGTACCCTTATGACACACTTTCCATTTTTCCACTTGCTCGCTCGAGTGTTGTTAATCAGCTAGTTTTCTATCGAGTTAGAAAATAGTCAAAAAATTTCAAATTAAAATAACTGCAAGCGCATGGTGTACACTTGTAGTACGTGGCGAATACGGGTCGATCCGCAGGGAATTGATGATTTTAAATTTCTATTCAATTAAATTAAACCAAAGTCGATGGAAAGTTAAGCTAAAGAATTAGAGAATTAACTAACTAACTAAAAGAAAAGAGAAGCAAATATAAGAGTTAAGTGACAATTTAGAGAATAAATCCACTCTTTAGATCATGTAATACAATACATATGAAATCATGATCTCTCTTTTATGGTCATTAGTGCTTTAATTGATGTTCTTATCATAAGTATGGCATATTTGTGCTATTAGTTAGCCAACATAAGCCATCAAACTTTAACACACCCCTTAAACCACTTGCTAACTTTCATGAAACTTGACAATGAAAATAAAATCTATTTTAAGTATGTACTATTAACCATTGATTAAAAATATAGACCATCAAATTTTAATTTCAAAACACTTTCTTATGCCATAATCATATTTTGATGAAGAGGCATTTGTGTTGGTGAATGTTTAAGCATAGCCTATTTGGTATCAACAATAAGGCTATCAAATTCAAAGTAAGAACAACAAATAAAACACTTCATTGATCATCATTAAGCACAAAAAGAGAGCATGAATTAACAAATAGTTGAAGCTACATAATTAGGGAGCTTCAGTACCCTTAAATTGAAGGGGTTTAGCCTCTTATATTTGCCATTTGATTAAAAAATGTATCTAGCAACATGAAAGGAAAAAAGAAAGGAAAATGAAGGCTAATAGAAAAGAGAAGCTAATTAACAAGAATAAAAACTAATCTACTTTGCATGAATGCAAATCTACACTACTAACATTAAAGCAAATGAATAAGGAAAGTAAAATGAACAACTAATTAAAATTGCATAGGAAAAAGAAAGTTACATGAAAATAAAAATAAATTGTTAAGTATCCATGAAAAGAAAGAAGAGAGCTTGATTTATTTTTCAGCCTAAACTAAAACTAAAAGAGACTCAGTAAAAGATTAAGAAAGAAGAGTGTTACATGAAACATAAGGGGTATATATACATGTGTTAAACCCTAATTCTTATTTTTGGGAATGCCCAAAATACCCTTGAGAAAGTGTGAATGCCAAGTAATCATTAGCTTCTACTAATCATCATTTAAGTATGTATGAATCCATTAATTCCATAAGCATGTGCATTAGCCTCTAATTTGTACATTAAGGTAGGTGGATAGGTGAGGTCCTCCATGTTCTTCACTTTGAATTATTTCCATCTTCATTCCTTTGTATTCATTTTGTGCATGCATGTTTCTTCATGAAACCACTCCTATTTGAGATTAAGTTCCTACACAAGTATATATAAATTTCCAATTAATTTTTCTCAAAGAAATATATGCACACAAATGACCATTTTACCCCTATAGGTAGATGAATATGTGTAATATGGATTTTGGTTAAAACAAGTTAAAATACCCAATATGATCATTTATTTAATTTAAATAGATTAAATATGGTGGTAAAAATATGCACATTTACATGCCCATCAAATACCCCCACACTTATCTTTTTATTCATCCTCGAATAAAGGAAAAAAAGTGAAGATAAATTCGTTTTCGCAGGGAGCACGATTGCATTGAGCGCATACAACAAGCCATTAAACCTGTGGGTGTCCCCAATAGGACGAGTGTTGTCTCGTGAGGGTTTTCAGTGGATACTACCCACAAAATCCAAATGCAAGGTGAAAATATTTACAAAATGCAAGGTTTATTTACAAAGATGTGAATGCAGGTTTTTGAAAATATTTACAATGAAGGATTAACTTCTAAACCGACATAAATAAGTTAAATATAGGTTTGGATTATTATCTTGAAAATTTTAGTCATTTATTCATCAAAGTTCCAATAAAAACAAAGTTATCATAACAAGTAGACTATAGTTTAACTTGTCATTTCGGTCGATAATACAGTGTAACTATGAAATAGATCCTTGGTCGATTATCAAAGTTTATCAAAGTGGTATTTTCATTTCTTTTCAATAACAAGTCAAATCAAATAAGTTATATTAGTGCTTTGATTTCATTTTTTTACTCTCTCCATTTTATATTTTTGAAAATTTTATTGACATTAACAGTAATTACATATTCCTAACTCAGAAAACTAAGGCCAGATATATTACCCATGCACTGCCTTTCGGGTTTATGTGAGGGGAATACAGAGCATGGCAAGTGAACACATGAGTGTGAACACCTATCGACTGTAGGCATTATTAATAAAAGAATTTTTATGTACATACACCTAGCTCAGATAAACTGAGGCCAAATATACCAATCATGCAGCGCCTTTCGGGCTTACATGAGAAAGGTACAGAGCATGGTAAGTGTACACACAAGTGTGTACCTGTCGACCGTAGGTGCTAATAGAAAATATTTACATATATACAAATGTTTTTTTATAAAGAGAGAGTTTTGCAAACTAATCTTAGCACCACTTAACTTAGAAGACAAAAAAATGTTATATCCTTTACTTTAAATCAACCACTTTTTAAAACAAAGATTTTCAGTTATGATATATTTCATAATTATCACGTATGAACCTTCCTATATATTAGATAAACTATCGTTATTCGTAATCAAACTTCATTTTTATATTTGTTAAGACAAATAAATTTTCAATAATTTCAATTTAATAAACCAAAACCATATATTTATTTTATAGAGTTTCTTTAAAAATAAATCAAAATGCTTTAAAAAAAATTGTTTTTGTATTTTTTTTTTTTTTGAGTTTTGGAGGAAAAAAAGAAAAATTAATCATGAAAAATCAGAAAGAAGATTCGTCTCCCCCACATTTGATTTTGACTATGTCTCCATATTTAACCCAAGTGAAAGGAACATTTATTATTATTTACATGAAAATGAAATGTATTTACACGACATCAGAAAGTATACCATTAAAAAGTAAATGAAACGGTCTTCCAAATACCGATTTATTTGTCTAGTCAAGTATGAGAGATACAGCTTAAGCTCAGAAAACCAAACCATAAAAGATTTCAAATTTGAATGTCAATTTGGAAAAACGAATATCGTTAGATTGAAAACTATACGAGTTGTTTTATTTTCGATGATTTTTGGGGTTGATAAAACAATTGATTGAAATTCAAGTTTATTTTCACCAAATTGAAATTCAAGTTTGCCACTGAAAAATTCTTCAAAATTATCAATTTCAAAATCAAAGTGGCGATTTAAATTGTGTTCATTGAATACGTCTTCCTTTGTTGGATTATCAACAACTTTATTACACGTGTCAAATTTAAAGTTAAAAATTATTCTGTTCAAAATTTCAAAATCGAGAAAAGGAAGATTGAATCTTAAATTGAGTTTATCACCCTTAAAAGAATTGAAATCCAACTCAATTACCGTGTTTTCAACAACTTCATTAAGATCATCATTTTAAGTTTCAAAAGTTGTTATTTGAAAATAGTGAATTATGCTAAAAGATGGATTATTATATGACTCGTCACACTTTAGGATTTGATTTTGTTTTTCACGTTGTTTCATATATGTTTTAAACAACGAATCTGTGTAATCATCGTAAATTTCGTTCATTTGTTCAACAAAATCCAATTTTTAGTTATTAACTTGAGAATTTCGATTTGGATTTGTTGAAGACAAAAAATTTCAATCATATCGTGGTTAAGATTATTCCAATTGCCAAATTCATTTGAAAAGTTGTTTCTGTTTTCATTTTGAAGTTCGAAATTCATTTTGGAGTTCAAAATTGAATTGGCATGGGTTATAATCGAAATCGTTCGAATTTTGAATTGAATTCAATTTTTGAAATACTTGACTCGAGTTATTACACAAATATGAATCACACAAATCATTTATCATTTGATTTTGTTGTGTAAGATTTCAAGCAAAGATGAAATGCTATTTTCAAGATTTGAGGGTTGCTCGTTATTTTGAAAATTTTATGGTTTGAAATTTGAATCGTTAAAACAATAGTTGGTGTTAAAATGTCCATATGAATCTCGAGTGAAATCATATGGATTATATTGATTTTCATAACTATTATAAAATTCACGTAAGTGGGGAAACTCGGATATTTTCAAGAATTTTTTTATAAAGGAAAAATATTTACAAATTTATTTTTCAAAATGGAAATTGTTTTTTTGAAAAGATTTTACATTATTTTGATTTTTTAATAAAAAAACTAAGTAATTTTTTTGGATTTTTGGTTATTTCAAAGAAAAAGGATTTAAAATTTTCGAAGGAAAAGGAATATATACAATATTTTTTGGATTTAATTTTTTTCTTTTTTAAATGTGCATGAACTAATGCAACTAAATGAATGCAGGGGTTAATTACAAACGATTTATCCTAAGTTAATCCAAAATTGTACAATCACGCATTGTCTTAGATAAACAAGATAGCTCTCAGCCAGGTAATGTACAGGATTTATCGGTGCACCACAAATCACTGTAGCAATGCATTTGAAGGTTTAAGTACCTACAGAGAAATATCCACTATAATATTTACGAATCACCATAATATTTATAAATGGTTATTACTCTACCGTAGCCTAGACATCAAGAAACTAAATTGTTCAAAGAAAATAAATTGTCAATATACAATTCAGTGTTAATGATGTCTAACCATTATTATTAACAAAATTCTACATGAAATGCAAAGCAGAAATTAAACGTGAATTAACAATGCAATTACAATTGGATTTTTTTAAATGCAAGTAAACAACAATGCAAGACAAACAAACACAATAGATATATATAATGCAAAGCAAATAAAAAGAAAATTATAAATAAGCAAGCAGTTATTTTTTTGGCAAACTCAGCAAAGCAAGCAATTTATTTTAGCGAGCACTTCTACTCCTTCTGAAATTCTGCTTTGGCAACCAAAAATTTGGAAACAAGATATATACAATTGTTTTTATAATTTTTATTTTTCTTTTTTTTAACAAATTAACACAAAACAATAAAACTTTAAATATATTTTGTACTTTTTTAAGGATAAGTCAAAGAAAAAACTAAGAGAAAACAAATTAAACACAACAAATTGAGAAATTTTTTATTTTTTTTATTTTTTATTTTTTGTTGGATGTACTTAAAACAATTTAAATTAAAATAAATCAAAAAAAACAAAATAAAACAAAATAAAGTAAACAAAAAAGGGCCTACCCACAAAAGTTACCAACCCGACCCACTAGGAATAAGAAAAGACAAAAGAAAAAAAATTTGTGCCAGCTTCTCAATCGAACACAACAAAATCGAACACTCTTTTTTTCTTCTTTTCAAATCTCCAATCTCAAATCAAATTTAATTCCTCAAATCAAAAGCTTTCCCCTCCCTGGAACAAATAAATTCAATAACAAAATTCTCCTCTCAGAGATTGAAATCGCAATTTGAAAATCGCGCTTGGGGTTACGATGAATTACGAGTAGTTCGGTGGTTATAGGTGATGCGATGTTGGAACGAAGGCAATGGGGTTGGAGGAGGTGATGCAATTAGGAATGAGGCGTTTTGAGGCAGTAAACAGGTTGCGATTTGGAGGAGGATTAATCGAATAGGTATGAGGTTGTGAAATGGTAGGAGATGTCAGGTAGATTCGGAGTTGTTGTACAAGGTGGTTCGTGTGTTTAAATTTTATAGCCGTGTTCGATTTGTAGTGTGTTCGAAGTGAGTTGAAATTGGAGAGGAACTGTGTCAATGAATCAATGAAGTGGTCATGAATTGGGCTGTTGGGAGGAAATTCAGGCAATTGGAGTGTGGAGCTTGGTTTGCAATTGCAGTTGGGGTGATGGTTTAAAGAGGTGCATGTCTGAAGTGATTCGAGGCGAAGCACTGCAGGAGTCGATAGTAGAGGTGATAGAGAGTGGCAAGGAGGTGAATGTTAAGATAGTGTTGTGAAGAGGTTGGTCATGACTGGATTTTGCAGCGATGAGGAGACGTAGCAATGAAGCTTGTTTTTTGTGATTAGTTCAGGTATGAAGTCGTGATGAGGTACTGTAGTGGCAGAAATGTAACAGTCAGGGATGGTGGTTGTATGCAAGGTGAGGAGCAGTTCAAGCAAGTATGGTGTTGTGGTCTTGTGCACTGTGATGTTACACAGTCTTGTGCACTGGTGGAAGGAGGTGGTTAGAAGAGAGTGGGTTGCGGAGGTTGAGCAATAGTGCAGGGAGTAGCTAAGCAATTGCACAGTGGCCAGTTGAAGTAGTAGAGGCAATGAGCTGCCGCACAGTGGAGATGGTCGATAGTGTATTGAAGGTGGAAGTTGATTAGGAATGGATAGGATGTGTTGTTTCAAGTGGATGGTGAGGAGAGGAACTGGACCAATGCATTGGTGGTGAAGGAGTCTCTATAGCAGTTTGAAAGATGTAGAAAATGTGGTAGTGAGGAAGATGCCTTTCGCTATTCAATCGGACCATTATTAAGAGGATGAATATTCCTTTACCGCAAGCATGCCACCTATACCAGCACCAGAACAGCGGTAACAGTAGCACCAGCAATAGGGGTAGCGCAAGGTGTCAAGAGATATCTGAGTCGTGAGCTTGTTGCTATCTATAAGGTTCATGCAGAGCTCCATGAGGTTTGGGCGAAGCAGCAATGCTAGGGTCATGAGATTGGATGCATAGCCTCCATGCTACGACCATTCCTTTGTCGGAGCAGTGGCTCGAGCTCCAACCGTGGAGCGAGACCTTTTCATAGTTCGTAAGCGATGTTTTATTTAGGATTGTTATATCTTTTTATTTCTAATTGTCCTTTTTCTTTAAGTTTGTTTGGATTGTAAAACAATTGGTTGTCTCTTGAAAATGCTTGCACGATGTTATGAGAAAGTTCTAATTTATTTAATGTGTTATTGTTTCTAATTATGTAAACTGCTCTTATTTATGCATATGAAAGAAACAGTGTAAATATGGGAATCTCATAAAAGACAATTAACTAACAATAAATGCAATATAAGATTGGAAATTCAAAATAAATGATTTTTTTTAGCAAAGTGTAGGTTTAAGCTGTTTAGTATCACGGGTCATTATTCATGTTCCTTAAAAGCTAATTTTTTTGGATATTTGGAATAATGACATTTTTAAATAAAATGTCAAGTTTTATGGGTAAAAATTAGTTCTAGAATTTTAGAATTTGATTTATGCATTTAGCGCATAACCGACTTCTGACTACGCTGATTATGCCTTAATTTATCAAATATTTAAGCAGGAAATATCTTCAAAGGTTTCTACATTGAAAAAAAAAAGTATTAGGTTTAGTTATTTTGGCTATTAACTTACTTTTAGAGTTTTGTCCAAAAATATGATTTCAATAGAAAATATGCATCTAAATATTTTGGGAATTTATTTTTGTAATGATGTACAAATTTAGAAGGTAAGAAAGACTTTTGTAAAATCTTTGATCTTGAAGGCCACGTATTAGACATAGGGAAGACAAATAGAGTTGGAATTTATTAAACTAGCGGTGTATTAGGGTCGACGATATGATGGAATGCAAGCCATAACAAAAGAAAAGCTATTTTAGCCTTAAAAATTCTATTTCCATACCTTGTCGATGACATATGCGAGTCTATTTTTAGACTCAATTCTGTTTAAGAGCTTGAAAATAAGCCTCTTTACGCATTTTGTACGTGGAAAATTTGGAGTAAATCTGGGGTAGCGGGGAAATTCTACTGTACTACAGGAAAGGGGAATTTTTAGGGTGGTAAGGATGATAAATTCTCTACCCTGAATTCTTTTTCTAGCATAAGTGTAAAGTTTAGGAAGCGATTTTTTGATACATTATATTATTGGATGGTAGGAAGTGGATGCAAAATTGTTTGCTTCATACTTCTATTTGTAGGAGTATAGGAATTTTGGTTGAAAAGATTTTTCAAAAAATGCATTCATGAATTGCCAGCGTATATATATGGTGCTTGCATCATATTTTTAGAAATATTTTCAAAAAATGCATTCATAAAGGAGGATCTAATTTAGAATCATTCTGCATGCATATTTTCTATGTGGTGATATGGTAATACACCATGCACTCATGCACTGGTTGTAAAGTTAGAATCCAAAACCATGACTTAGTCATTAGTGAAATATCAGGGATAAAATTTTTTTTAATGGGGAAGAATGTACCCCCCTGTAATTTGATGTTGACTATTTAGTTAGTAGTTAGTTAATTAATTTAGCTCCAAAAAGGGAATTTGTGCAAATAATGGAGTTTTACCATGAAACTTGCGCCATTGCATTCGTGACAAAATTTTGAGCAACTTCCATATTTGGAGTTTTGCGATCGAAGTCCAAATGAAGAATTTATGGAAGAAAAACGAATTTGAAACGAAATAATTAAAATGAGAAAATTAACTAAAGTTGTTTGGGCCTACAGGTCGAATGTCGTGTATAAGCGATCGATAGGGGCAGTCGACCTTCCTCTATATGGCGGCTCAGTAACCCGAGGCCATATACTGTCTGGAATATAAATCATTTGGTTTTGGTTTATTTTAGCATCTATAAATTCAGGCATAACCCTCCCTTCTCTTCTCATATTTTTCTGAATAGAGTAATCTACCATTTCTTCTTCTTCAATTTCTTTCTAAATTATGAAAATAAGATATTTGTATTTATATTCATACAAATTAGAGAAGAATAGAAATCAAATGAAATGGAGAAAAGAAGAGTTTCAACTATACGCGTATTTGAGGTAATTTATATATTTTTATCTATTTTCTTTCCCAATCCCAAATCTCTTCTCAAATCTGTAATACTAATGTATGAATATACCATTTATATATATATATATATATATATATATTAGATTAAAAATAATCTAAAGATGAATTTAAGGTTCTACTTCAGATTTGGAGACTTGGATCGCTTATAAAAGATGAGTGGAAAAGTTTATATATTGCTTATGATTTTAAATCCATTCAATTGGCATACGTTTGATTTTTATGCTTAAATCAATTTTATTTGTGAATTGTAGGCTTAAATTGGTGTACAAAACTATCACCTACATATTCCTATTTTAGAACTAATTTGAAATATGTTTACACCTAGATCTAGAAATCAGTCCTAAAGATTTTAGAATTTGAATGTTGTATACTTTTATTTCAAATCTATACTTAGGTGTAAAATGGGATTTTTAGATTATTGCCCAATTTGTGTTATGTTCTAGATTTTCCATAGTTTAATTTGTAGGAAGAACGTTCTTTGAATTTTATAAATTTGTTTGATTTACAAAAGGATAACGTTTAATTGAATAAAGAATACCCACAAAAAATGGAAGAGAGTGTAAAGTACGGATTTATTCTCCGTATTTTACACTGTCAATTCCAATTAAAGATAAAATTATTCTTTCCTTGTAATTTCAAATGGATTCAGTTTTTCCTTTTTGCGTTAAACCAATTTATGGATATCATAGTGGAAAAGCTTCTTAAGGAATTTAATTTAAGCAAATTAAATATGGAAATCATATTCTAGTTACATATTTATGACTAGTATGTACTTTGTAACGAATAGGTAGTTTCATTATTTAATTTATATGTGTTAATAAAGAAGAATAACGTTTATTCGCGCATTATTTATGTGTAATGTTTTTTAGTATTATTATATTTAGAGAAGCGAATAGTTAGAATTAGAAAAGTCAGTCATCCGTATTAGTGGGAAATAAATTAGGAATTCCTATTAATTAAGTAATAGAAAATGAAAGATTGTAAACTAAATTAATGAGCAATTAATGAGAAATAATGGATATTATTAAATTAAGGGTTGCAATTAATAGAGACAAATGGATTAATGAGACTGATAAAAATGGAATAGATATAAAAAGTTTACTAATTTGAAACTAGTAATCATAAATAAATGTCTTAGGAAATGTCCGTTAGGATTTCATGGACAAATTGACATATATAAGCATTAAAAGGGGATTTATCGGTAGATAAGTATTTAAGGTAATTCTTATTGCCTTAAATAAAAATTGAATTAGTAAGCTAAGTCCAATGTTAACCTAAAATAGTATAAGTAAAGACTTAGGATGGTTAGTTGGACTTTGTAGGTTAGTGATGTGAGGTCAGTAGAGTCACTCAATGGAAGACTATCATTCACAACGTGGCTACCAGTAGTCGAGTTCACTTACTTCTAATGTGCAACATCACTAATCCTACATGATAATATAAGAGATGTGACTTGCTTTCTTAATTGGAAAGCATCAAATGGTCCAAATTTGTAATTAGGAGCGGTGAAGGATATCTCTAAAAAGGTTTACTTAATTGTTGATGGATTAAATAGCTATCTAAGGGCCCGCTTCCCTACTAAAAGAAGTAATCTAATGACATTCCATATTTATAAGAGTCATACTGGATAACTCAAGAGAGGTTCGCTTCAGGTTTGAAGTATTAACCGGTTGTAAAGTCCCCCTCTTTCCTATAAAAGAAGTATTAAGTAGCCAATGAGATTTCCATGTAATGTCAGATAAAAAGTACCGGTGAGGAGTCCATCTTGGGGTTAAGTATTAAATAGCAAAGACCTACCTAAAAATAGGTATTAAATGGTCAAAGTACCGCCTAGTCCTTATTAGTGAGGTATTAAGTGGCTTGGGTATAATCTCTCACATTGCTAAAACATTAATAACGATAGATGCGTTAATGGTATGACTATTAGAATTATAAGGCCATATATAGTGGTCAAAGGTCTCTGTAGTTAGGACCAACAGATCGATAATGATGGCGATAGAAGTCCACCTTGGGAATATGTCTTAAATGATGGAGTCTACCTCGATTGAGCTCTTAAATGACAAAGTCCGCCTATTTCTCTTTTAAACGTATTATGTGATTAATAGAATCCCGCTTCAAATTTAGAAGTATCAAGTGGCTAATATACTTGGAAGTATTGCGTGGTTGATAAGGCTTCGTCGGTATTTCATACCTTGGTAATGGGTAGGTAAGTACTCGTGTGTGAAATGCAAGGTTAGATTAGGATTACTAATCTTTATAAGTATAACAATTAAATGGAAACCAATCGGTTTAAATTTATATCATGAACAGTTTTTAAAATTTCCTGTTTCCAAAATGTTATTCTGACCCCTTCCTCTTTATAACCCACAACATAGATCTAGAGGGATCGATCACTGGAGCTGGACATCTTTAGTTGTTGGAGAAGCCTTCTTTTGTCTCATGCTCAATGCTGATATGACAATCTGCTACCCAAGGAATACCATTCATCCCAAGGTAGTAGTCATAGTCAGAATTCTTATCCTCTTATTGTTTCCACTACGAGTTTAGATTTCTATTAATCTCTAATAACACTAATGCTTATTTGCAGGTACCAGATTCAATGATCTATGCTTTGATGGATTTGGGTTTTGATTTTTTTTCAATATTTAGGCTTATTAAGGTACGGGTGGTTAAACTTCCTCTCTATATACCCTTCCTCCTCTTTCTAGTTCCTTCGCATGCATTACTCTTCCCTTGTCGATTTCTTATGCCTTGCTTGAAGTCTTCTTCTCATTCGTGGCCTGCTTTGGCATCAACTTCTTTGACAAGATCTAGATGCCCATATACTTCAATTATTTCACTCCAGTCTTCTCCTCCACCATTCGATGCTTCTGCTATAGGTTTCCCTTTGTTGCGTGCTTCTCCTCCTTGCCAGCAAGCATCGATTTCGTCCTTCCCTCTATTGAACCCTTTCAGTACTCTAGAACCTTCATTACATCTAATAGATGCCTCTATCTTTCCCTCATTTGGATTTCCTGCCGCAATCGATGGTTTAAATCCCTATACACCTATTACACCAATGCTTGCATCATCTTGAGAGGTATGGCAGTGGTTTGGTGAAAATACTTGTGTTGAAAATGTGATTTTGGATTCTGATATTTTATTTGATAGTGCATGTGTTACAGCTGCCACTAATGTAGCAGTTCATGTTAGTTCAGAGATTGTAGGGGCCTCGGGTGATGATAATTGTATTTGTAATGACCCACTATTTTGGACCATTCAAATCAACAATAAAACCACACATGTATGACTTGAATAATTCAAAACCATAGATTGTAATATAATTTGGAGAAAATAAAACTAATCACAGACACAGATAAATTAGAATAACTCGCAGCGGAAATAAAATAACCATAGTAGTTCATCAAGCTACTACAACACAGTCATAGAACAAGTCTCAAAACAAGTACAAAATACCATAGTCTGAAAAGAAAATACACAGAAATCCCAATACATAAATGCCCACTAGTACATAGGCTGAATAGAAATACTGAAAAAACTGATAACAACTAGATAGATAGATATTCTCCAGCAAATCCTCTAGCTCTAGAAGGTGAATTCGAAAGCTGCAATACTCAGGCTGACCCGAGCATAAAGCAAAACACAAAACACTCGAGTCAGAACATACATACTTATACAATGTAAACCAACTCAAGTGAACTGTAGTAAAATGTACAAGTAACTTAGAGGATGCTTGGGACCGCCCATCATTTAAGGATCCGTTACTAATTACTATGTAGTAATATACGCTATTATAATAATGTCTAAAGTAAAGTATAATATATTTAAAAATAGCGTTAAGGCTTTACCCATATCCCCCTTAACACATTTTATATATTCCCATAGTCTATATAGTACCGTAATCTCCTCGTACTGGACGTCGCCAGAGGGCACTTCATAGGTATGGTACAAAAAAAAGGTATAAGGCGCGCTAGGCTAGGTAACACGGCACAACTAGGCAATGTCAGGGTAGATATACCAATTACGCTTTTAGACCAGCGGTAATGCATAGCAGCCACTACCGCCCACCTCGATCCACACTACCAAAATCAAAGGGTACCCCAATCAATCACAAAGTAATAGAATGGTATCGAAGAAGTGTGTCTGATAAGAGGAGCTACCTCATTAGCCCGTCATTCGCTCCGTTTTAGCCACCTTATGCCAACTCACGGGAGTCGGGTCCACATACATACCTTAATAGAACATCTCCACCATCCTACTTCATTCTAGAATCTCCATCACGTACATGGTTGTTAAAGTGGTTTTCGGTATCGACAGAGAGTATGCCCATATCCGATCCCGGTCTCTTTAACAACCAAACGTTATTATAGCCCGCGGTTATAAATTTCAAAAATGGTTTATATTCCACACATAATCCTTTAAGTACCATTGCAAAATTTAAATGGTCCAATTTACTTTAAATTACTCAATTCTAGCCTATGGATTTCACAAGTCAAACCTATAAAGAATTATTGTAGATTCCAAATCGAAGTGGTTTCGGGTATTTACGAATGCCCGACCCCGGTTTCTTCGAATCCAAATTTATCCTAACCCAAGTTATTCAAATAAAATTAAATTCAAGTTTTAAATACAGGGTGCCAGCTTTTCATAGTAATTCATTATCGAAAGATAACCACATTTCACAGTTTAAACCAAACATATCATATCCCATAACATCACAAATCACATATCAGAGATATCAACTAATCTAAGGCATGTAACATCATTCAATCATCCATAAGCAATATTAATTTGTCTTTCCATCTCTGATTAATTTAAAATAAATTAAATCAGATTCCGCAATTATTTTTAATAATGCTTACTTAACATTAATTAATTACAACCATTTGTTAATAGTCCCTAAATTACCCTCTTAATTAATTACCTTAACAAGTAATTAATCACATCATTAATTAACCTTAATCCTTTAATTAATAACACCAAGTGATTTATCTTAGTCACTTCCATTCAATTATTTTCATAAGTAATTTCCCACTAATTACTTCCATAAGTAATTTCTTAATTACATTCAGTAATTATCCATTGACTACTCTATCAAGTAATTATACTTAATTAATTCATAATTAAATGATTACTTAAATTAACCAAACAATTAACTAATCATTTAAAAGTAATTAAATAATTAGTTAACTTCTTATATTTAAAAATCCTTAGTTAATTAAGAAAATCATTTATATTAATTAAACTTTATCTTAATAATAAATCATTTACATTAATTAATTATTCTTAAATCAATAACAATAATTAATTAACCTTTATTATCCTCACAAAGTAATCATCTTAAATTAATCAAAAACTTAATGCCTTAAAGATAAACTCTTTATTATAATTGATTTTCATAATTATATCATTTAATCTTATTTTAAAAATAAAGTATTTAAAAGTCAATTGTAATTAAAAGCAATTTAGACATTAAATTTTAACCTTTAAATCTTTGAATACCTTTCAAATATAATTAACAAACTTTTAAAAAATAATCATTTTTAAAACCCACTTATTCTTCCTTTCAAAACTTAACCACGTTATATATTTTAAAAAAAATTATCAAACACTAATTTGAAGAGAACTTGTTTTTAAATTTGAAAACTTGATTTTCTTTTACAAAAATTAGCCTTTAGTTAAAACCAGAACATCACTTGCATAACTCGAGACAAACGCCCCCTAAACCCGAGCCTATCCCGAGATAATCATCAAACACAACTGCTTCGAGTCTTTCCTTCATTCGCACGAGACCAAACCCGAGTTGAAGCTTTCTTCCCCAGAGCTTGACAAAACCCAAACAGCATTGCTTGTGTGCACGTGCACACGCCCCTGCCGCCACTCTAATTACCTCCGATGATGCCTACAAGTCACCTGTGACCTCTACCAATGTTCCAACCATCCAGCTTTGCCGATTTTACCCTGAGTCGAAATCGAACAGTATCGAACAAAACAGAACTCATAGCACCATCGGCAAAATCTTCATTTGTCGACAACCTCATCCACGAGGTTACTCGCCGACATCACCGGACCTGCACCTCGTCACCACACATCTAAATCCCCTCATGCGATCACCTCCGGTGATCGATTGATGCCGCACGAAGCTCGCAAACCATCTCGTCCAAACAAGACAACGAACCCTAGTTCTTCAAAATCCCATCGCCTCGACCATCGATAAAAACTTCCAGCATTTTTTTTGAAACCCCCATGCCTCAGACCACCTCCGGCCCAAACGTCGACCCTCCAGTCATCGCCGATCATCAGCAAACTTCCAAAACACCCAATACGAACAACTCGAAAACTCCCATACATTAACAACCTAAAAATCATGTAATGTATATCAAAATTCATGATTTCCAATCACGTATCCATCCTTAATTCAACTAGAAATTAATATGGTTGATTTTTAACACAAAATTTAGGTTTCACTATTATTTCCCTTATCAAAATTATTTGTTGAATTTAAAATCCTGAAATTTTGAAATTTTCATCATACCTTAACAACAAATTTTCATTTAAACATCAAAATCTGATATTGATCCAATTGAGAGATTTGAATTTTCCTTAAAGAAATCAACTCCTGTAAGTAAAAACAGGGAGGATATATGCATACAGGAACCTTAATATACACAGACATTTCACAATTCAACATGCATTCACAGATATCATTCATTTAATCATATATGCATCATCACAATACAATCCATCTCATGCATCAAAGTTGATCCATAGATTTTTTAAAACTGTTTTAAAATGGCATTTACTCACCTGCTTCTGAAAATAACAGAGGAGCCCAAACATCTGGATTTGATTTGAACATGAAATCTTGATCTGGATTGAATCCTACTTTGAAACTTAATCTTTGCTTTGAATATGAAGTTGCTTAGATCAAGATAACTTGAAATAATTGTTTCATTATTATCTTCCTTGGTTTGGCATTTCAGTTTTTAATTCCCTTTAGTTTAGTTTGAAAATATGAAGAAAATGGCTTGACTTTTCTTTTTAATTTCAATGGAGAAAATATTTTTCCAATCTATGCTAACTAAAAATTGTTAATTAGTTATTTTATTTATCAAATGTGAGGACCCACAAATCCGTACTCCTTGAATATACACTAATCTCCATAGATTAACTCAAGATGAACAGAAATACGAATGCTCAATGTTTAAGAAAAAGAAAAAGACAGAAGAAGAGAGAAAAAGATAGAAAATAGAGAGAAAAGAAAATAGAAAATAGAACGGAATAAAACAGCAGAACAATATCAGAATCTCAACGGAACAACATATAATAGATAAATGAATAATCTTTAAACAAAGAACTATATTAGTTATTACATTACATTACATTTCATTACATTACATCAGAGTGTACAACAACAAACAATGCAGCGGAAAAGAAATACTATATACTAGTAATACGCCATGCCATCCAGCTTGCCTCCAGCAACTCCAGAATAACCATAATATCCTGATAAACCTAACTCTTGACTGCCCGTGTGGAAATTGGTGGGCACCCAGAGTTTAGGAAGGAAAACAATAAACTCCGAGTCAGTCATGTGACTGGTGTGAGAACTCAAAACAGTTTATTTATCTTTAAAATCAAAATAGAGGAATATTTTTAAAGTCAATTCGCAATGCTTTTAAAAATGAGACTACCATAAGGCCTCCCGCACACACACACATGCAAACGCAGAATCGGAGGAGATTTCTCCTTATGATAGTCAAAGATGCTTGATACGCATTAAAAAGAACCTTTGATATTATTACTAGTGCATAGTGTAGGAAAATATTTCGAAGGTAGAATATAAATCTTAGCCAACATACGACCATTATCGTATGCCTACTATAGCTAACTATGTTCAATAGCAGGTTACCGCCACATTCCATAGCAGGTTATACAACTAAAACCGTACAAGTCCCGTATTGTTTCTTTGGATTTCCAACGAATGGTCAGGCCAAGGAACTTCCCATTGCCACATGAGAACGCCTCTGGAAGGACGTCCCCGAGAACTTAACCAGCTCTCTGCCAACACAAGGCCGGGTTACCTTTATCACTAGGTAACTACTACACGAATATGTCATCCCCCGATCCTTTGGGACCTTTAACCGAGCGCTCGTCATCAACATCACACCATAATAATAAAGTGTTTCAACATGAGTAAGTATCTGGGCTCCATACCATGATACCACCCTTTTCCAGAAGGAAATGCACATACCCTAAAGGGAGCCACCCCTCATAACCTTGCCGCATCTTTCCTGTTTTGACCATTCCGGGGTGTGAGGCTCGACGAAGTCTCGTCCACAAAGCCATGCTTTATACAAAGTCATGCTTTGGGTCAACAAATGATCATAGAAATGATCACCAAGATAGACGATCAAATAAATGATCCTATCACAAATGATCAACACAATGATCATTTCACAGCAACACTCAGCATGTCACATTACCAAAATTGGGAATATATCGCTGATAACCTTCTACTACATAACCTCTGAGCTCGTACGTCTCAGAGAAGGGTGTTAAGCTAAGAGAATAAATTCTCCGCCACCAACAGAAATATATTTGAAAGAAATCAGCTTTACATCTCAATTTGTAATGTGAGACATACAATCCATACAAGTCTGTTCTGGGCTCGAACAGAACCGAAGGCACTTACAAAGAAGTCCTTGCAATCCGGATAATCTCTAATCACGTCCGGACTTTCCATCACATAGGGAGTCTCTATACCGTAGCTACTCGGTGCAAAGACAATCAACGAGTTGTCCTTTCGCTTTCAAAAATATCCGGTCTTCAACACCAGTCATCAATGCTATCCATTACGTCGATCACTATTCGGAATGGGTAATCCGAATAACGAGCGCAATAATTTAAAAATAAGTGTAGCATTCAAATTCAAGCAAATCACAACAAATACCTTTCAAAGGTAAATATTGAAAGTCGGTTATTGAACTATCAATGGATATGCATACATCACCAGATTCCAAATAATTTTCCAAATTATTTATTTCCCAAAGATATCTTTACAAGATATATAATTTTCACACTTCAAAAATAAATCAATATTTATTTTTAAACAGATTCCCCTTTCTTTTATAAATTCCATAGTGAATTTACATTCCAAAATATCCATGCATATACGATTTCAATTATTCATTTCAATTTATCTTCAAAAAGATAAATTCTCAAAACGTTTCATTCCACATTGGAAAAACATTTCCATACTTATTTATTCATAAATAATTCACAAATTTTATTTATTTTCAACACTTGGAAAATATTCAATATACTTTAATCGAAATTAAGTATATATTTCATTCTTCAAGGAAATCATTCTCTTAAACATATTTATTTGGGCCAAAACGAATGTTGCGTAAAACATCGTTACGACAACCCAAAATCACTAGTATAGGGATTCGAAATTAAAATAGATATATAAATCCCAATACTATACGAAACATTTCTTTTCGGAAATCATTTACTATAGTAACAGTGTTATAGTCCACCATTTCCTTTTATTTCTCGAAAACGTCTATTTCAACAATGAATGTTGAAATCTATGGTTTCGAATCTCAACACATTTTGAAAACATCGTTAGATCGTTTTAATTCTATTTAAAACATCAAATCCAAAACATTTTCTTTAACATAATATTCACTATCCAAAAACGTGAATATACTACGTTAACCAATTTCATCATTTCTATACATTTTATTTTAAAGGATTATTCACTGCCTAAAACGTGAATATAACTCCATAAATAAGTTATAAAAATTAACCTATCAAAATAAGTCGTTGCGAATTTATAAAACAACATTTATAAATTCCATTTCTATTTATTTTATAACAACTTCCTTTTATAAATCTCCTTTATTAACCTATTTCAATTTATAACTCAATTATAAACCAAAGGTTCATATTATAAGTTAAATGCTTATAAAACGATTATTTTACAAAATCGCTCTTTTAAAGACTTTCCAAATTATAAATCTTATAACTTATAAGATTCATTTATTTAACCAAATCTATTCTTCAAATTTTTACAAATTTTATAAACCTACTGCTTATAAAATTCCATTTATAACTTCACCGTTTATAATTCTATAAATTTCATTCATTTATGAAATTCATTTACAATTCATTCTTACACTTATAAAAACTCGTTTTATAATTCCAATATTTTTAATTTTCAAATTATCAATTTATAAATCTTTTATATAAATCAATTTATATTATTCTTTTAAAACGTCTTTAAACTCCTTTATAATTTCACCATTTTGATTTATAAAATAATCAAATTTTATAAATCCTATATTTCAACTTTTTATAATAAATTCAAAAATCCCGATTAAACTATTTTATAAAATCATTAACCCCATATTTTCAAAAATCAACCTTTAACTATATTTCTCAAAAACCTTAATTTTTATAACATTAAAATTATATCGTTTATTTATTTAAATTGAATCAATTCCAAAAATATTTTATAAACGTTTTCTTTCAAAAATCACTTTGAAAATCCTTTTAAAATTCCAAATTTTTGGCCCAATGATGCTACACACCAAATAGTCAATCACGACAACAACGATATCATATATCGATATGATAATCAACAAATATCAAAATATCCATAATCAAATAAATACTGTTGAGGAATCCAGTTGGATCCCTCCAACCTGTTTTTCTGCATCCACAAACATTAGCACAATACCAATTTCGTTTCAGTACGAAATTATCGCGGTATATGGGATTTAAAATATTATCCGCTTAATAGACGGCGCAATAGGGTCTCATCCGCTATACAATGCGGAAAAATCATCAACTGCAATATATACATATGCCAATATATATATATTGTTATTATATATAATACCAATTTCACTGTTTATGAAATATTCGTGGTATATGTTTTTAATAAATAACATCCGCTTACTAACGGCGCATAATGTCTATTTTAACAATCAATAGATATCAATCATCATTCAAACATGCATTCAAGTATTGTAAATCTAACTATTTAAAATTAAAATCGAAACCGATTCGATTGAGTGAGAAGTTCTCACCTTGATTTCAATTTCGTTTTAGCGATTTATTTCGAATAAAATTAAACGGACGTTTAATTTTACCCAAAATTCTCACTAACTCCAAACGACTCCAATTCAACTCCATAGCGTAGTGCTCGTCCATACGATTCCAACGCTTCCTGTTTCGCGCGTTTTCGACCTCGTATGAAAAAGATATGATTTTTCAAAGTTTTACACAGTTTTATATAACATTTACAACATTTATTTTTATAATTTTAAACCTATTCAATTTTAAGCCGTAGGATCTCACCCCACTACATCATGACCGTGCTTCCCTTCTCCCTCAACTCTCACGTACGCACGTAGTAAACAAAACACGGCCGAACCCAATTTGCTCCAAACTAGGGTTAATTTTCGCAACAAATACGATGACATCTACCGCGATCAAGAACCTCCACCACGTGCGCCTCCCCCAGAGACACCTTTGGCGTGAATCTCATGAAGCTCGGCCTCTTATTGTGCTCGAAAACTGTGCGCGTTCGGCCCCCCTTCCATCTCGATTTGCCGCCAATCCATTAACCCATTCGCGATCATAGCCGTTGGATATCAAGATCTCTTCATGCTCTCCATCTTTCATTTAGAAAGTTTGTTGAATCGTTGCACGGATCTGAAGAAATTGTAGGAGGAAGTATGGAAGTTTTCGGCCATTCATTCGTAACTGGCGGCGGCTAGGGTTTAGGGTTTTATTTTTATTTTTATTTTTTTTGAATGAGGGGGGGCTATTTATAGAAAACAAACGAACACTATTCATTCCGGAATTTCCAAACTTCGATTTACGCGCGGTGACCGACGTTTCTAGGGTTTACCCCGCGTTTCGGATACAATGGAATAGGTTTTGGAAGCTAATTCGGTCATCTGTGCGAGTTATGGCAATAAACGTTAGATTTAAATTTAAACCGATTAAACGATTTTCTAGGCGTTTTAGCTTGCACCGGACAAACGATACATCCGATCGACATGAAATTTTAAACCATACAATAATATCACATTACGGATCCGATGAAACTAGTTTCGTCGAAATCCGACACTGTTTGAAAAATGGCTATTTTAACTCGCCAATTTAAAATTAAAACAATTTCGATGCGTTTCGAGCTGCTACGATCAAACGACAACTCCGATTGCTACGAAAATTGAAATCCGATAATAACAAACTATTACGGATCCAATGGAACTAGTTTCGTCCAATTCTGAGACTGTTCGAAAATTGGCTAATTTCACTAGTCGATTAAATATTAAAATATTCAATTTTCACAAATCAACTTTTAATTCGATTTTCAAAGTTCTAAAATATCGTTCTAACTTCAATACGATAAAATAAAATTTTACAAATCATTTCCAATCATATTTAACTCAATTTTCAATTTTTTCTGTATTTTCACATATTAAATTATTGATTTAATTATCCAATTAAAACCAATTATTCAAAATAAAATTTATTCGACTTATAAATTTCACTTATTAATATTTAAAATTAATTAAATATTCAAATTTTAATTAAATAAAATTCTGGGTCGTTACATACTTCCCCCCTTAAAAGAATTTCGTCCTCGAAATTACCAAGTAAGAAAAGTTACAGAATTCTTTAATTTTCACCAATCCATAGTTAAACTTCTTACAATACTTTACTAAGTTTCCAAATCATACTTAGTTATCTTTTCAAAAACAACTACTATTGTTTAACTTTCAATTCCAAATCAAAATATAAGTTTTCACAAATTTTCCAATTTTCTCAAATTTTTCTAACGCCTTAAATTTTCGAAAAAATTCGCCAGAGTCTCCTTTGCGCTTATCGATCCAAAAAAAAATGATAGTATATATATCACAAATATACATCTCATCAAGTATTGAGGCATCCCGCAGGGAAAAAGTGTAAAAGTACGATATTTAATCCGAGATATGTACCTTATATTTTATTAGCGAGCATATACGGCTAATATAGCGCGAAGGGAGCTCCAAATGCGAAGCAAACGCGATCCGCACCTACTAAACACTCAACAAATAAATGAGAATCATGCATATATGAAAATAGTATCAAGATACAACATATAGCAACATAACAACTACATGTGCCAATATAGCAAATGCAACACAAGCTATATATTTAACCATCAACCAACTATCATCCAACTAACATCCATAACCAATAAATATTCATTCATATTCTCATTAATATTAAATGAATTAGGTTTTCAGTTTAATCACATTTGATTCATTAACAGTGGATGTTTTTACTAACATTCATTCTCAATTAGTTTATATTCACTAATTCATATTCAAGTTGGTTCACTTCTAAATCAAATTCAATTCTATTTAAGATTCACTTAACTTCCAATTAGATTTCAATTACTTTAGCTTTCAATTTTCATTAACTCAATTTCATTAATACTTAATGAATTATATACAATCAACTAACAACCATATAACAACCAATGTATATTAATTACACCCAAATTCCTTTGCTTATATTCATCTTGGTTTAACACCATCACTTTCAATTGGTTCAATTAAATTGATTTTCATTCAATTATTCAACTTCTAATAAAATTAGATTTTAATGAATTAACACTTACATTCATTATTTCATATCAATTATTTACATTTAATTGATTTATATTCAATCCATTCATTCAATTCAATTACAAAAGTTGAATTTCATTTATATAACTCAAGTTCACATTTATCACTTCACTTTATTATTTTTCTTTGATACCAAAATCAACTTCATTCAACATCACTTAAGTTATATTTCCATTTCAAACATCACTTGGTATTACTTAACTTAAATTCCTACTTGTGAATTAATTCAGATTCCCATTCTAAAGTAAATTTCCATTTAACTTTAAATTCATTTTTATTTTCAACTCATATTCATAAATATATTCATATAGTTTCACTTCTTATATATATAAGTTTATTTCACAATTGTAAATCACTTTAATTATAATTTCATACTTATAATTCATTTGCTTATACAATTATTCTTTTAATTAGATTATTCAAACAACTAAACAATCAACTTATATACACTTTAATAATTCTGAAAAATTATTCCTTTATATATAAAATATACTCAAGGTAAAATTATTTCATTTACCCAATTTAAAACAATATCGTGTCGGTTTATCTTGTTTAAGAGTTTAGAAACCCCTATCTACGATAGTTAGCTAGACTACATCGACCGGAATCTATAAACAATCAACCGATAATTCAACACAATACAAAACAATCTTATATTCACTAACAAATACGCTCTCATAGCTATTATTACACTCAAACTCATTCTAGAGTACTACTGACTCTATCTCTAATGAGTAATACCCAACAGAACCATGGTTGTCGCTTAACCATATGCTCTGATACCACCTGTGAGGACCCGCAAATCCGTACTCCTTGAATATACACTAATCTCCATAGATTAACTCAAGATGAACAGAAATACGAATGCTCAATGTTTAAGAAAAAGAAAAGGACAGAAGAAGAGAGAAAAGGATAGAAAATAGAGAAAAAAGAAAATAGAAAATAGAACGGAATAAAACAGCAGAACAATATCAGAATCTCAGCGGAACAACATATAATAGATAAATGAATAATCTTTAAACAAAGAACTATATTAGTTATTACATTACATTACATTTCATTACATTACATCAGAGTGTACAACAACAAACAATGCAGCGGAAAAGAAATACTATATACTAGTAATACGCCATGCCATCCAGCTTGCCTCCAGCAACTCCAGAATAACCATAATATCCTGATAAACCTAACTCTTGACTGCCCGTGTGGAAATTGGTGGGCACCCAGAGTTTAGGAAGGAAAACAATAAACTCCGAGTCAGTCATGTGACTGGTGTGAGAACTCAAAACAGTTTATTTATCTTTAAAATCAAAATAGAGGAATATTTTTAAAGTCAATTCGCAATGCTTTTAAAAATGAGACTACCATAAGGCCTCCCGCACACACACACATGCAAACGCAGAATCGGAGGAGATTTCTCCTTATGATAGTCAAAGATGCTTGATACGCATTAAAAAGAACCTTTGATATTATTACTAGTGCATAGTGTAGGAAAATATTTCGAAGGTAGAATATAAATCTTAGCCAACATACGACCATTATCGTATGCCTACTATAGCTAACTATGTTCAATAGCAGGTTACCGCCACATTCCATAGCAGGTTATACAACTAAAACCGTACAAGTCTCGTATTGTTTCTTTGGATTTCCAACGAATGGTCAGGCCAAGGAACTTCCCATTGCCACATGAGAACGCCTCTGGAAGGACGTCCCCGAGAACTTAACCAGCTCTCTGCCAACACAAGGCCGGGTTACCTTTATCACTAGGTAACTACTACACGAATATGTCATCCCCCGGTCCTTTGGGACCTTTAACCGAGCGCTCGTCATCAACATCACACCATAATAATAAAGTGTTTCAACATGAGTAAGTATCTGGGCTCCATACCATGATACCACCCTTTTCCAGAAGGAAATGCACATACCCTAAAGGGAGCCACCCCTCATAACCTTGCCGCATCTTTCCTGTTTTGACCATTCCGGGGTGTGAGGCTCGACGAAGTCTCGTCCACAAAGCCATGCTTTATACAAAGTCATGCTTTGGGTCAACAAATGATCATAGAAATGATCCCCAAGATAGACGATCAAATAAATGATCCTATCACAAATGATCAACACAATGATCATTTCACAGCAACACTCAGCATGTCACATTACCAAATTGGGAATATATCGCTGATAACCTTCTACTACATAACCTCTGAGCTCGTACGTCTCAGAGAAGGGTGTTAAGCTAAGAGAATAAATTCTCCGCCACCAACAGAAATATATTTGAAAGAAATCAGCTTTACATCTCAATTTGTAATGTCAGACATACAATCCATACAAGTCTGTTCTGGGCTCGAACAGAACCGAAGGCACTTACAAAGAAGTCCTTGCAATCCGGATAATCTCTAATCACGTCCGGACTTCCCATCACATAGGGAGTCTCTATACCGTAGCTACTCGGTGCAAAGACAATCAACGAGTTGTCCTTTCGCTTTCAAAAATATCCGGTCTTCAACACCAGTCATCAATGCTATCCATTACGTCGATCACTATTCGGAATGTGTAATCCGAATAACGAGCGCAATAATTTAAAAATAAGTGTAGCATTCAAATTCAAGCAAATCACAACAAATACCTTTCAAAGGTAAATATTGATAATCGGTTATTGAACTATCAATGGATATGCATACATCACCAGATTCCAAATAATTTTCCAAATTATTTATTTCCCAAAGATATCTTTACAAGATATATAATTTTCACACTTCAAAAATAAATCAATATTTATTTTTAAACAGATTCCCCTTTCTTTTATAAATTCCATAGTGAATTTACATTCCAAAATATCCATGCATATACGATTTCAATTATTCATTTCAATTTATCTTCAAAAAGATAAATTCTCAAAACGTTTCATTCCACATTGGAAAAACATTTTCATACTTATTTATTCATAAATAATTCACAAATTTTATTTATTTTCAACACTTGGAAAATATTCAATATACTTTAATCGAAATTAAGTATATATTTCATTCTTCAAGGAAATCATTCTCTTAAACATATTTATTTGGGCCAAAACGAATGTTGCGTAAAACATCGTTACGACAACCCAAAATCACTAGTATAGGGATTCGAAATTAAAATAGATATATAAATCCCAATACTATACGAAACATTTCTTTTCGGAAATCATTTACTATAGTAACAGTGTTATAGTCCACCATTTCCTTTTATTTCTCGAAAACGTCTATTTCAACAATGAATGTTGAAATCTATGGTTTCGAATCTCAACACATTTTGAAAACATCGTTAGATCGTTTTAATTCTATTTAAAACATCAAATCCAAAACATTTTCTTTAACATAATATTCACTATCCAAAAACGTGAATATACTACGTTAACCAATTTCATCATTTCTATACATTTTATTTTAAAGGATTATTCACTGCCTAAAACGTGAATATAACTCCATAAATAAGTTACAAAAATTAACCTATCAAAATAAGTCGTTGCGAATTTATAAAACAACGTTTATAAGTTTCATTTCTATTTATTTTATAACAACTTCCTTTTATAAATCTCCTTTATTAACCTATTTCAATTTATAACTCAATTATAAACCAAAGGTTCATATTATAAGTTAAATGCTTATAAAACGATTATTTTACAAAATCGCTCTTTTAAAGACTTTCCAAATTATAAATCTTATAACTTATAAGATTCATTTATTTAACCAAATCTATTCTTCAAATTTTTACAAATTTTATAAACCTACTGCTTATAAAATTCCATTTATAACTTCACCGTTTATAATTCTATAAATTTCATTCATTTATGAAATTCATTTACAATTCATTCTAACACTTATAAAAACTCGTTTTACAATTCGAATATTTTTAATTTTCAAATTATCAATTTATAAATCTTTTATATAAATCAATTTATATTATTCTTTTAAAACGTCTTTAAACTCCTTTATAATTTCACCATTTTGATTTATAAAATAATCAAATTTTATAAATCCTATATTTCAACTTTTTATAATAAATTCAAAAATCCCGATTAAACTATTTTATAAAATCATTAACCCCATATTTTCAAAAATCAACCTTTAACTGTATTTCTCAAAAACCTTAATTTTTATAACATTAAAATTATATCGTTTATTTATTTAAATTGAATCAATTCCAAAAATATTTTATAAACGTTTTCTTTCAAAAATCACTTTGAAAATCCTTTTAAAATTCCAAAATCTTGGCCCAATGATGCTACACACCAAATAGTCAATCACGACAACAACGATATCATATATCGATATGATAATCAACGAATATCAAAATATCCATAATCAAATAAATACTGTTGAGGAATCCAGTTGGATCCCTCCAACCTGTTTTCCTACATCCACAAACATTAGCACAATACCAATTTCGTTTCAGTACGAAATTATCGCGGTATATGGGATTTAAAATATTATCCGCTTAATAGACGGCGCAATAGGGTCTCATCCGCTATACAATGCGGGAAAATCATCAACTGCAATATATACATATGCCAATATATATATATTGTTATTATATATAATACCAATTTCACAGTTTATGAAATATTCGCGGTATATCTTTTTAATAAATAACATCCGCTTACTAACGGCGCATAATGTCTATTTTAACAATCAATAGATATCAATCATCATTCAAACATGCATTCAAGTATTTTAAATCTAACTATTTAAAATTAAAATCGAAACTGATTTGATTGAGTGAGAAGTTCTCACCTTGATTTCAATTTCGTTTTAGCGATTTATTTCGAATAAAATTAAACGGACGTTTAATTTTACCCGAAATTCTCACTAACTCCAAACGACTCCAATCCAACTCCATAGCGTAGTACTCGTCCATACGATTCCAACGCTTCCTGTTTCGCGCGTTTTCGACCTCGTATGAAAAAGATATGATTTTTCAAAGTTTTACACAGTTTTATATAACATTTACAACATTTATTTTTATAATTTTAAACCTATTCAATTTTAAGCCGTAGGATCTCACCCCACTACATCATGACCGTGCTTCCCTTCTCCCTCAACTCTCACGTACGCACGCAGTAAACAAAACACGGCTGAACCCAATTTGCTCCAAACTAGGGTTAATTTTCGCAACAAATACGATGACATCTACCACGATCAAGAACCTCCACCACGTGCGCCTCCCCCAGAGCCACCTTCGGCGTGAATCTCATGAAGCTCGGCCTCTCATTGTGCTCGAAAACTGTGCGCGTTCGGCCCCCCTTCCATCTCGATTTGCCGCCAATCCATTAACCCATTCGCGATCATAGCCGTTGGATATCAAGATCTCTTCATGCTCTCCATCTTTCATTTAGAAAGTTTGTTGAATCGTTGCACGGATCTGAAGAAATTTGAGGAGGAAGTATGGAAGTTTTCGGCCATTCATTCATAACTGGCGGCGGCTAGGGTTTAGGGTTTTATTTATTTTATTTTTTTTTGAATGAGGGGGGGGGGGCTATTTATAGAAAACAAACGAACATTATTCATTCCGGAATTTCCAAACTTCGATTTACGTGCGGTGACCGACGTTTCTAGGGTTTACCCCGCGTTCCAGACACAATGGAACAGGTTTCGGAAGCTAATTCGGTCATCTGTGCGAGTTATGGCAATAAACGTTCGATTTAAATTTAAACCGATTAAACGATTTTCTAGGCGTTTTAGCTTGCACCGGACAAACGATACATCCGATTGACATGAAATTTTAAACCATACAATAATATCACATTACTGATCCGATGAAACTAGTTTCGTCGAAATCCGACACTGTTTGAAAAATGGCTATTTTAACTCGCCAATTTAATATTAAAACAATTTCGATGCGTTTCGAGCTGCTACGATCAAACGACAACTCCAATTGCTACGAAAATTGAAATCCGATAATAACAAACTATTATGGATCCAATGGAACTAGTTTCGTCCAATTCTGAGACTGTTCGAAAATTGGCTAATTTCACTAGTCGATTAAATATTAAAATATTCAATTTTCACAAATTAACTTTTAATTCGATTTTAAAAGTTCTAAAATTTCGTTCTAACTTCAATATGATAAAATAAAATTTTACAAATCATTTCCAATCATATTTAACTCAATTTTCAATTTTTTCTGTATTTTCACATATTAAATTATTGATTTAATTATCCAATTAAATCCAATTATTCGAAATAAAATTTATTCGACTTATAAATTTCACTTATTAATATTTAAAATTAATTAAATATTCAAATTTTAATTAAATAAAATTCTGGGTCGTTACATCAAACGCTTGTCAAGAGTTCTATTTTAATGTCAAACCCTTGTCTTATAAACTTATATATATTATTTACATATATATTATGTTTATATTTCATATGTGTTTTATTAATTTATCTTTAAACCTTTATATGTATAAACTATCTTTATTTCAAATATAAAAGAAAGCATATATCCTTAATCTAAGATAAAATATTTTTCTTTATAATTCTTTGAAAATTATCATATTAATTTCAAAATATAACTTCCAATTCAATATATATATAACTATATATATATATATATATATGTATTATAATTAGAATAATCATTTTTATCTGCTATTGAAAAGATAAATTTTGCCAAATTAAATTGTCATATTAATATTTTTACACATATCTAGTAATATATTTATTAATTTTACTATAAGATATATTATTTTCAGATATTTATATTTCAACATTTATCACGGTTTCAAATACATCTTGATATCTTTTATTACTAGAATTTTATTTGTTTTAATTTACACATTATTATTTTAAATAAATTAAATTTTGCTCATTATCAATTAACAAACGTAAAAGATTCTGGGTTATCACATTCTTCCCCCTTTGAATCTTTTCGTCCTCGAAAAGGAACGAAGCCAGAATTTACTAAAATACTTTGTATCAGTTAAATCACTTTTTGTTCATTTTTAAAACACTTTAAAAATCTATATATCATTACTAAAATGGTTTTTATAAAAATATTTTATTATAACTCGATGTCTCAACTAGCCCATTCTTGTTCTCAAAGAAATTCGGTCATACGTTGATCAGGCGTAAGACTGAAAATCTATAAGTACTTAGTGGACCCATTTTAACACCCGATGAAAATACTTGAAAAATAATTTTATTGAAAATATAGAAAACTTTTTTGAAAATGGAGGAAATATCTTTGGTGAGAATGCTCTGGAAATCATCACCCCCATCCATAGTCGCAGTTACATCCTAGGTTATGTTGCTATCGCAGCAAAAGTCCATGTAACTGTAGGCATTCCGCGCCCCTCGATTACGCTATGAAACCCGCCACAGATCGCAGTTACATCTTGGGTTACTTTGCCATCACAGTAAAGTCCACGTAACTGTAGGCATCAACGCCCTCGATTTTCGCTGCCAAAAATGAAACTTCTCCACTCCCACATAGGTCGCAGTCTACCGATGTAATATCAAATGTAGATTGTTGGCTCTCAGCAGCACACACGACTTTCGCTATGTCACCATAGGTCGCAGTCTACCGATATAAAATCAAACGTAGACTGTTGGCTCTCAACGACACACACGACTTTCGTTATGATCTGCAGTAGATCGCAGTGACATCAAGTTAAACTGTCGTCACAGCATAACTCAAATGCCTCTGTAGGCATCAGCGCCCTCGATTTTCGCTACACACTACACATAATCCTCGGGAACTAGTTTTGTCCAAACTCCTCACAAGATCAACTTTAGAACCCTCCCTTAGGGTTCAAAGCAGTACCATCCTATGGCACTCCTGAGAAGCTCATTTCAAGGGAGCGCCTTTTTTCCTCAGAGCCAATCTCAAAACACTTTATACTATACACATATAGTATCTTTCAAATCATACACCCAGTATGAATCTCATATAAATCTCCTTTTCACAAAATCGATTATCCCAAAAATCGATTATTCTCAGACTAAGCTTTCCAAATTCCAAAATTGATTTTTCTCCAAAAATCAAAAGTCTTTCCGAATCCATAGGTTCCAAAAACCTTTTCTCAAAATCATTCTCATAAGATCCTTTACATATATATATCTTTTAAAAACTTTGGATCACATCATACTTGTATAAATTTCGTTTTTATACTTCAAATACTTTCAAAAAACCCTTTTCTTCTGGCAAAAGATTCAACAAGGGGAGTTTTATCATATATATATAACAAAGATACATAACTTTGTTTCTTCCAAATCAAATATTAAAATTTGATTACTCTTTTATAAAGATATTAACCTTAGTACTTTCATTTCAAAAACCATTTTACAATTCTTATCCACAAATTCAATATTAAATTCATTCAAACCCGTACGATGTACACATATCATCCGTACACAATATCAATCTGATCGCTCACTCGGTCACACAATTTCACTTTCGAACTAGCATCGTCCACCCGACTTTCTAGTGCGGACTCAGATCTGGTTTCTTGATCTGAAACCGTCATTCCCCTTGCATAGCCTAACTATGATAGAGAATATCCAGAACCAATCAACAATCCATATCCAGGTCCGCCGTCGAAAATCGAGTGGAAAAATCCTAACTCGGATCGATATACTATCTTGAAATTCTATGCTCGAATCCAGATCAAATCACTATTCGAATAAAATAATATACGTGCATCCGACGTATTTATCTTTATTGATTATTATCCAAATCGATCTCCTTTTCTATTCACATTCACCTTAATTTCTATTTACTTATTCACATTTTCCTCAATCCTCTTTGGATTATCACTTTAATTCTTATCTCAATGGGTATTTAATTATAAACAGTTTGCACTCTGACCATCTTAAAATTAGATAATAGCTTGAAAAATTAAAAATAGACAAGTAGTTGAAAAATAATTATTACTTTGTAAAATTGCCGTAAAATAGTAAAGTAATTGTAAATTAGTTTGGAGAATAGTTAAGTAGTTATAGAATATTTAGGGAATTGCAAAATAGTTATAAAATAGTAATTAGTTATAAAATAGTAATTAGTTATAAAGTAGTTGAAAACAGTAATTAGTTTATAAAACAGTTGTAAATTTGTTGTAAAATAGTTAAATAATTCCAAAAAATAATTGTAAAATAAGTGTAAGATAGTTTGACTTTAAAAAGAAAGGATGTATAGTAAGTAGCTTGGAAAATAGGTTTATATTAAAACGATTTATTTTGAAAATAGTCCAAAGCTAAACTGTTCAATTCCCAATCTCCATTACCATCAATTCAATTTAAATTTCCACTTCCATTTAAATTGACTGAATTCCAATTAAAATAACTTCAATTTTCATTGAACTTGATTTAAACCCAATTCAAGTTACCTCAATTTCTTTCCAAATTCGAATCAAATTCCATTTGATTTTAAACCTATTCAACTTTAAATACTATTCCAAATTATTCAAATCAATTCGGACTAATTTTAAATTGAACCCACTTCAATTTCAAATCATTTCAATTTCTGTTTGAATTAATCTTAATTCAAGTTAAATTAACCTTGATTCTTTCCAGATTCAAATCAATTTTCCTTTTGAATTTGAACTCATTCAACTCAATTTTATTTCAAATTAATTCAATTCAAATTTTCCCATTTGAATTTCCAACCATTAAACTTTAAATTTCACTTCAAATTAATTCAAATCAAATTTAAAATTTAAATTAATTCCTTACAATTCCATTTTTGAATTAATTTCAATTCTATTCTCAAAAGATAAAGAAAATTTTATATTAGATTGTACCACCACAAAATATTCCATACATTAATTGACTACACAATAGTAGTTCATACATTACATACATTTATCCAAAATAAGAGTCTTACAGAAGTCATAAATCTAGATGCCTTTTCTATTACCTAGAGGTTTGGAAAGAACAGATCCCTAATATTCTTACAAGAATCCTTTCTATGGACTTCCTTTCAATGGGCAAAGCCCGAACATACACTTCTCAACAGGATGTCCCTACTTATAACATTTACCACAAAATGTTTCTACCCTATCATCAATCTGGATAACTTTCACGCCTCCAACAGTACGTTCCACAGCTTTATTCCTCTTCTGCCTCTCGGAACAATTCCTAGCGATGTGTCCCGTCTTCTTACAATGATAGCAAATAGTTGACTCATTGACCGGTTCAACTGGTTTACGCTTCTCCTTTCTCACTTCAGGGCAATGATTTAGGAAATGTCCTTTCTTATGACACTTAAAGCACAAGATCTCAGAGTGAAACCATTGGAATGTACCCTTCAATTCCTCCCTTTTTTACTGCACTTGGCTGCGTAATGACCCTTATTGAAACATATGTAGCATGTGACATTATCATAAGGCCCTAGTTCAGCCCTTTCCTTAACCTGTTTCTTATACTCTTGAATTGCTTCTTCTCGACCCTTACGTGCAACTGCTCTTTGCTCTCTACGTCTAACCTTCCATTCTTCACTCCTAGTCATCTCTCTCAAAGACTGAATTCTAGGGGGACTTCCGAACCTATAAATTAGACTTAATTAGAAGAATTCAACTTTTACTCTTATATATATATATATATATATATATATCAATTTGCTTACCAAGTTATACCTTATGTTTTAACACCTTTGGTTTTTAGTTCCAAATAAAGTTTCTTTAAAATTTCCAAACAACTTCTTATTTTAAAAGAAAATTTCATTCAAAAATAGTCTGAATAATATTATTCTTTTCTTTATCACTTTTGAAACAATTTTCAAATTCTGGACCTAGGTTTAAAAACTTCACAATTTAGATCATCTTCTGTTCCAATTTACAAGTCATATTTCACTAAATGTTTTACTTCCCTAAAACATTTCATTTTTGCTTAATCATTAACAAACATTTCATCATTTTAGGATAATAACCCAGGTTATTACAACTGGAAACCAATTCATTATTATCTTATTCTAAAACTCCTTCCCAAATTCAAAATTTAGATTTCAGTTTGAATCCATTTCAAACTTATCTTTATTTAATTTCAATTTGGTTGTATTTCGATTACCACTTAATTTAATTCCAATAATTTAACAGCCAATTACCTTAATATTTATTAGAAAGAAATATTGCTTTATATATCAAAATATATTCTTATATAAAATTATTTAAAATCTTTATATAAGAAAATAACAAGTACGCTCTCATACACACACACACACTCTCAACTCTATCTAGGGTACCATTGACCCGATCCTTAATGAGTAATCCCACCAGAGCCAAGGTTCTCGCTTAACCTTCTACTCTGATACCAAATGTAACGACCCAAAATTTTTGATCCCGAAAATTCTAGACAGTTAGGAAAGAAGAAAGAGAGAGAAGAAGAAACAGAAACAAAACATAAATTCTCACATTCGCAGCGGATAAAAATATAATATCAAATAATATCATTTATACAAAGAAAACTGTATCAGTACATTTACATTTAATACATCAGAGTTTTCAATATTTACACAAACACTGGACAGTTAATATCACATGTCCCAGACAATCTACAATATATACACAGCGGAATACTCTCCATATGTTCTAGCCATCCATCTCGCCTCCTGAGCTCTAGAACGTCCTTACCTGAGAGTCTGTAATACTCGGTCAGACCCGAGCATTACATCAAAGTAACACCCGGGTCAGGATGGAAACCAGCGTGAGTAAACCCATCTAACATGAAATACAAGGATATAAAATTTATTTGAAAGACCCCGGTAACTCGTACTTCATTATGAGTTCATTACTTGCCATAATCAAAACTTAATCCACACACAATCCTTTAAGTACCATTGCAAAATTTAAATGGTCCAGTTTACTTTAAATTACTCCATTCCAGCCTATTGATTTCACAAATCAAACCTATAAAGAATTATTGTAGATTCCAAATCGAAGTGGTTTTCGGGTATTTACTAGTGCCCGACCCCGGTTTCTTCGAATCCAAATTTATCCTAACCCAAGTTATTCAAATGAAATGAAATTCAAGTTTTAAAATACAGGGTGTAACCTTTTCATGGTAATTCATTATCAAAAGATAACCACATTTCACATTTTAAACCAAACATATCATATCCCATAACATCACGAATCACATATCAAAGATATCAACTAATCTAAGTCATATAATATCATTCAATTATCCATAACAATATTAATTTGTCTTTCCATCTCTGATTAATTTAAAATAAATTAAATTAGATTCCTCAATTATTGTTAATCATGCTTACTTAACATTAATTAATTACAACCATTTATTAATAATACTTAATTTCTCTCTTAATTAATTACCTTAACAAGTAATTAATCACATCATTAATTAACTTAATCCTTTAATTAATAACACCAAGTGATTTACTCTTAATCACTTCCATTCAATTATTTTCGTAAGTAATTTCCCACTAATTACTTCCATAAGTAATTTCTTAATTAATTCAGTAATTATCCATTGATTACTCTATGAAGTAATTATAGTTAATTAACTCATAATTAAATGATTATTTAAATTAACTAAACAATTAACTAATCATTTAAAATTAATTATATATTTAGTTAATTCTTATATTTAAAAATCCTTAATTAATTAAGAAAATCATTTATCTTAATTAAACTTTATCTTATTAATAAATCATTTACATTAATTAATTATTCTTAAATCAATAACAATAATTAATTAACCTTTATTATCCTTACAAATTAATCATCTTAAATTATTCAAAAACTTAATTCCTTAAAGATAAACTCTTTATTATAATTTATTTTTATAATTATATCATTTAACCTTATTTTAAAAATAAAGAAATCGAAAATCAATTGTAATTAAAAGCAATTTAGACGTTAAATTTTAACCTTTAAATATTTGAAAAACCTTTCAAATATAATTAACAAACTTTTAATAAATAATTATTTTTAAAACCCGCTTATTCTTCCTTTCAAAACTTAACTACATTATATATTTTAAAAAAACTTATCAAACACTTATCTGAAGAGAACTTGTTTTTAAATTTGAAAACTTGATTTTCTTTTACAAAAAATAGCCTTTAGTTAAAACCAGAACATCACTTGCACAACCCGAGACAAACCCCCCTAAACCCGAGCCTATCCCGAGAGAATCATCAAACACAACTGCTTCGAGTCTTTCCTTCATTCGCACAAGACCAAACCCGAGTTGAAGCTTTCTTCCCCAAAGCTTGACAAAACCTAGACAGCATTGCTCGCGTGCACGTGCACACGCCCCTGCCGCCACTCTGATCACCTCCGATGATGCCTACAAGTCACCTACGACCTCTACCAATGTTCCAACCATCCATAACAAGACATATCATATCAGGTGATGCAACAAATAAATGTCAAGTTATAACATCATGAAATATCATATCATAGGCATATATAAACTATTATAATATCATTACCACAGTCCACAAGCCATTGTTTCACAATTATATAAGTACGAACTGTCTAGAGTGAATAACTCACCTTCTAAAGCTAGAGATCAAATCCAAAACTCAAATCCAAACTCCGCAAAGCACGAAAAGGCATGACTAGATTCGAGTGGATGGGAGCCAAGATTTGAGTCTTGTAAACAAACAATTATGAACATACATAAGTATACAATTCATCTCAAGAATATAAATTAAAACAATGAAGAAAACATGAATCAAAATGAAGAAAATATTGGATTAATCAATAAGTGGGCTAGCAACTACACATATAGGCTCGACCACATCAACACATGGCTCGACCATGATGTTTTAAGGCATGCTAGGCTTGGTCAGGTGGTCACAAGGCATGGCTATGGTTTGTGGAATGTGAAGAGATGGCAAGTTAAACCCATGGAAGGCAAAAGGACAAGGCAAGTGTAAGTTGGGTTCGGCCCTATGCAACATGGATCCGCCACTATGTGCTAATGGCTCGGTGAAGTCAGATCTGGATCAAGGCACAAGGACCACGGCTAGGTGATGGAGATGGGTCACAACCAAGGCAAGGTGGTGGAGGAATTGTTAGTCCGTGAGATGATGGTTTTGATGACAACAACCTTAGAATAGAATTATAAAATATAAATACTAACATTATAGTTTAAAAATATATGTATATGCAGAATTTAACCATGCAGGTACCAAGAATGAAGACTGTACAGTATAGAGATTCAAGATATCAAGAATGAAGACTCATAGATATCATGAATATCAAGAATATGAAGATTATCAAGGGTTCAAGATTTCAAGAATAAGTAATTTTAATTAGGAATTTTTGTTAAAACACCAAGAAAAGCACTGACATCTTAAAATCCAATTTATTCGTGGAATAGAATTCACTTCGAGCCAGTTAAAGGGATGGAACCCTAAGTAGGATGGAACCTACGAAAAATCTAGTGGAACATTGTTTTGCATCCGCTAACTTTTATTCAAAATGATTTTACAAAATTATATCTTGTTTTCAAAATGTTTTCAAAACCTTCCTTTTAAAAGAATAAAAAATATCTATCCTGATTTCAAATACTTTTAGCCTCAAAATAATCTTTAATTTCAAATTCAAATTATTCTTAGTTTTAAAACTATCTTTAATAATGATATATTTAACTTTTAATATTTATACTTAGATTTAAATATAAAATTATATATATATTATTCTCTATATTTACTTATGTAGTCAAGTGTATTTATAAAGTTTAAAATAGTTTTTAATATAAGATAAAAGTTATTTTCAAAAGAAAAACAAACCACCAAAAATTCCTTTGGGATGTCGACATGCTCAATATACCCTTGTCGACATAGTGTCAGTTAATTTCAAAATTTAAATTTCAAAAGCAATGTTTATTCGTCATATCTCTTCACGAATGGACATGGCTGTTGTTCTTCTATAAATAGGGGCCGTTTTCAACGAATTTTTAATCATATTTTCTGGTTTTCGCTTTTCTTCTTCTTCCACATTTCTTTATACATATTCCTACCATTATCTGGCGAAATCAACATTGAATTTAACTAGATTATCTCTGGTTTGATTCTCTATCACTATCTCAACAAGATCCTCAGTGCTATTCAGAGTTATAGGCTTCTTTGTAATCAATTAAACGAGAAATGGTGTGATTGTGGCCTTGGAAATCAATCAAGCGAGAAAATGTGTGATTGTAGCCTTGGAAATCAACTCGGTGAACTTATTGCCCATGAAATCAAGTATCTCTACCCAGAGGATTGTGAATCGGGAGGGTGTACCTCGTTGCCTTGAAATCAATGGTGTAATTGTACAATTGCTTTTGAATGGAAATCAGTACTTGTGTGCGGGACTGGATGTAGGGTAACTCCGAACCAGTATAAAATCCGGTGTGTTCTTTCCTTTACTGCTTTTACTTTATTTCTGCATCTATGTTTGATTCTCTGATCATATCTGTGTCTGAATATTGCATACATTTGTGTTCAAATTAACATAAACTCAAAAAGATTTAAGAATTCCTTAAAACACTATTCACCCCTTAGTGTTTATTCTAGCCTTAAGATCTGTAATATGCATTTCTCACATTTGGTATCAGAGCAAGGTTTTCAAAGTTTCATAATCTGATTTTTGAAAAAGTCTTTAAAATGGCTATGTTTGTTAATACTAGTTTAGAAATATTCAGATCATCATTGTCTCATGAGTCTGCATATAATCAATGTTTGAATTCAAGTTGTCTACCAAAATTGTTTGATGTGCAGTTAACATGCTTTATGGGAGTTGAGAAATCAATCTACAAAGGACAAATTATGCAGATCAAAAAGAACAAATGGATACTCGATAGTGGATGTTCTAGACACATGACTGGCAATCCAGATATGCTGAATGATATAATATACAAAGACGGAGAACTGGTTAACTTTGAAGACAATTCAAAAGGATATGTGATTGGCATCGGCAAAGTCGGTAACTCTGAAACTCCTATTATTACTAATGTTTTGCTAGTTAAGAATCTGAAATATAATCTGCTAAGTATAAGTCAACTCTGTGATAAAAGATATAAAATTAAATTTGAAAAAGATAAGTGTCACATTGAAGATAATAATTCAACCATAATATTTGAGGGAATTACGAAAAAGAATATTTATATTCTTAGTATGAAAGTTTCAAATGATAATCAATGTCTGTGACCCTTGGATTTGGCATAAGAGATTTGGGCATTCGAATTTCAAACTCTTATCTAGACTGTCAAAACATGATCTAGTAAGAGGTATCCTTAAAATGAATTTTAAAGTAGATAGTCTATGTGATGCATGTCAATAAGGAAAACTTAGAAAAAGTTCTTTTAAATTAAAAGATATGATTTCAACCTCAAAACCTCTTAAATTACTTCATCATGATTTATTTGGTCCATCCCAAATTCTGTCAATAAATCATAGTAAATATGTTTTTGTAATCGTAGATGATTATTTTAGATTTACATAGACAATATTTTTGAAACATAAAAGCGATACTTTTAAGAATTTTACAAAAAGAATTCAAAATCAACTTTCTCTAAAAATGATAACCATTCGTAGTGATCACGGTGGTGAATTTGAAAATAAAAAGTTTGAGGAATTCTGCAATAAAAAGGGAATAACTCACAATTTTTCATTTCCAAGAACTCCATAACAAAACGGAGTAGTAGAATGTAAAAATAGGATGATTCAAGAGTGTACGAGAACTATGCTTTCAGACAGTAAATTACCAAAGTATTTTTGGACAGAAGCAGTCGCTACCGCCTGTTATATTTTAAATAGAATTTTAGTTAGACCTTTAACTAATAAGACATCTTATGAACTTCTTCATAGAAAGATACCTAAAATATCTTATTTTAGAATTTTTGAAAGTAAATGTTTTATTTTAAATACTAAAGATAACTTAGATAAATTTAATCCTAAATCCGACAAAGGTATCTTTATCGAATATTCTAGTAGAAGTAAAGCGTACAGAGTATTTAATTTAAGAACTCACACCATCGAAGAAACAATGCATGTTTCGTTCGATGAAAATCTCAAAACTTTTGAAGATACAAATGATGAAATGGATTTAATCACTCAAAATCAAGAGTCAACTGAAACTTATAATGAAATTGATCATCCTAATAAAAGGACTAAACTTTTAAAAGATCACCCTATTGAAAATATACTAGGAGATATGCAATCTATTGTTAAAACTAGAAATCAACTAAGTCAAATGACTAATGTAGCTTTTAAATCAACTATTGAACCCAAGAATCCAAAAGAAGCATCAACCAATGATTCATGGATTTTGGCTATGCAAGAAGAATTAAATCAATTCACTAGAAATGATGTTTGGGAACTTGTTCCTAGACCTGAAAATAAAACTATAATTGGAACTAAATGAGTTTATAAAAATAAAATGAATGATCAAGGAGAGGTGTTAGAAATAAAGCTCGATTAGTCGCTCAAGGTTATTGTCAAGAACAAGGAATAGATTTTGATGAAATCTTTGCTCCCATAGCAAGATTAGAAGCCATTAGGATTCTACTTGCTTTCGCAAATCATAATAATTTCAAATGGATGTTAAAAGTGTTTTTTTAAATGGATTTGTAAAAGAGGAAGTATATGTTGAACAACCATCACTTTTTGAAAATGAAAAATTACTAAATCATGTTTACAAACTTAAGAAAGCTTTATATGGTCTAAAACAAGCTCCTAGAGCCTGGTATGATAGACTAAGATCTTACTTATTACAATCAAACTTTGAAAATGGTAAAGTAGATAATACTCCTTTTATTAAAAGAAATAAAATTGATATTCAACTAGTACAAGTGTATATAGATGATATCATTTTTGGATCAACTAATTTTGAAATGAATAAAGAATTTTATGAAATAATGACAAAAGAGTTTGAGATGAGTCATATGGGTGAATTAAACTTCTTTTTAGGATTACAAATAAAAAAATTAGATAATGTATCTTTATTAGTCAAGAAAAATATGCTAAAGACCTAATTAATAAATTTGGTTCGACTACTGCGAGTGGAAAACCCACTCCCATGGTAACCAATGAGTACCTTAGTAAAGAAGATCTGTCGAAAAATGTAGATCAAAAATTATATAGAGAAATGATTGGATCACTACTCTATATTACTACCAGTAGACTTGATATCTTTAATACAGATAAAGAAAATTCATTAAATTTACTAGGTGTCCATGTGAAATACCAAATATACCCTTCATCTCACTGTTCTCTGGCATATCTCATTCTCGAATTCCCAATACCTGGCCTTGAAACTAAAAACACCAATTTCCCTTTCCCATTCCCACCGGCTCGAAAACTAAACATAACAATCGATTTCCAAACCCTACGCTATGGCATCATGATTAGCAATTAACAAAGATTAGAGTTTAATGACGATTAAGCTCAACTATCGAGCCAATTTTCATTAGCCTTCAACTACGGGTAAATTTCCGTTTATTTTCAAAAACTTGAACGGATTTTAAGCACGTCTGCTAAATTTGAGTTCAGTGTTATTTATTACCCCGTTCATTGATCATTTTTGATATTTTTTAATTTTATTTCAATTTTTTTTTCATAGGTGCCTTCAGCTGCTTTATTCTGCAATGAAGTTGCTCTATTCATCAATTTATACATGCTTTTTGGTTTGGAACTTCAACCATAGGTAATTTTTGTTTGATTTTCTCTAATTAAGTCGATATTTAAGAAAATATCAACAATATTATGTGAGTGAAGCATATGGCTATCATCATGTAATTACCTGGTTTTAGCTATCTATTTTCTAGATGTTTATAGTATTATACTCCTTTTTTACCTATTGGTTTGATTTAGTGAAGATCAATCTGGAAACACTAATCTTACACATTTCTTTGTCGTCCTCAATTCTTTCTCAACTAGCCTTATGACATTCTAGATTTTTACACTTGGTTGTCTCTTATTGTATCAAACAGATACAAAACTTCGTTTCCTAACACAATACATAAAGCCTGCATTGCCAATATTAGTAACCTTTCTTTCAGTCTAAAAATGGAAAATGACGTAGATATCTTCTTAACAAAGGATGATATTTTCATATTATCTTGCTAGAAACCATAACATTTTTGTTTTCATTTTGAATATGTTAACGTCGTTCAGCTTAGAGTTATTTTTTTCGTGTTAGGAATTTTCTCTGTAAATGATAGCTTGAGTTCACGATGTAGTGATACAACACAAACCTATTATCAACGTAAAAGTGCATACTCTTTTTACACCTGGCATGTCTTCTGCTTTTTACCAAATCTAATAGTGTGGTTTGGATTTATTTTGCAATCAACTATGGTTGTTTAACAACAAAATTACAATGCTATATTTGTACATCATTGCTATCGTTTATGAAAAGTTGATATAATTTTACATTAAAAAAGAAACACTTGGTAAGAAATAAGCAGGAATAAGGTTATTATTAAGGTTAACTAATGCAAATCCAGTATTAGATTTGTTGGATCGTTCTTAATCGACATGAGGGTTGGCTGAGCATAGATTGACAATGGAAAGTTTTGGAACTGATATTTTAGTTTGATGAATGATTGACATGGTCCATGATTTAGAGATTTAAGTATAGGTTTTTTTTATAAATTTGATTTGCAAACTACAATAGATTAAAATGATCTTCATGAAGTAGTTATTTGATTTCATTGAATGAGTTATTTTAAATGTGTAAGGTTTATATTTGTATTTAAAATTGTGTTTTTCTTTCTATTTAAAGATATCTTTGATGTAGATGGAAAAAATGGTTCCTCTGTTTTATTTCTATACAAGCTGATTTGTTACAATAAAAGATGATGATGTATCTACAGATTGTTTTGGATAGTTTTTTATTGATTGATTAAGCTAGAATTTTCTTTCATAGTCTTTGGATTTATAATGTAGGTTTTATTAACATTTTAAAAAAACTGGAATTTAGTATATTGTTTTAGCTATCTCTATGAGGATGTGTGAGATGTTATAATGTAAGTGAACCTTAAGCTAATAAATATATTTTAGAAAAGCATATCAATGGGTTTTTAAATAATAATCCAAACATTTCTTTTCTTTTGTGGTCCGTATGTGCCTTTAGATTAACTAACTTGGATTCTTGACTATTCTTGCTAGCTCAAGAAGTGAGATTTTCTATTATCCAATATGATATTTGATAAGCATTATCCCTTTATAGAAACCATAGATGTTTGGATCACCAATTATAGTACTATGCATTTCGTTCTTATTTTCACCATGAAATAAGAGATTAACAGTCATAAATGTTCATAGCAGATAAAGATACATCAAAATACAACAAAATTTGTAAATAGCTCTTCATATTCTAAAAAGTACAGTGCATGAAGGGTTGATTCAATCTACACCGAGGATTTCTTTGCCAACATATGTCTTAAGATCCATTTATACACATAATAATCTATTTTTGACTAATATTGTTGTTAACTGAGAGATTATTGAAGGTAAGATCAAAACATTGTCATTTACAATTTGTCACAGACAACATTGTCCACAAACAAACCTTTCACTTACATAGTGGGAAGTACATAAATGTACCTCTATTACATAACAGCGGTCGGAGTAAAAATACCATTGGCTTATAGCCTAACTTATAGTTGAGTTGATATAAAGGTCTTCACATACTTCAAATGTCGTATATTCAATTACATCAAGACACTGTATGTATCTTTACTACCAATGAAACTTTAGTGCGGACCGATCACCCTTTGTAGATTCATAAAATCGAGGCATTTCTAATATAGTTTAATAAAGCCATGCACTTTATTTTTCAGGTATCTCATATTGTCAAGAAAAAACCGAAGAACTAAAATCCAAAGGTGCTAAAAGTAATCCCTTAATATATGGTTCAGATTGAAGTTTTCTAGGCCTGAGTTTTCCTTGGCCTCTATTTGTTTCTAGAAGTTTTTTACATGGTAAACAATGTTAGTCGTCAGTCCTTTTTTAACAAAAAATGTTGCAGTGAAAAATCTGGTAGAATTGTCCATAGGTGGTTCATTCTTAGAGAAAGCTATGGGCTTAGATGCTTTCTATAATGTAGTGTTTGCTCAACACAAACACACTAAAAATGTAAGAAGAAAATGGCCAAACTTGAAATTTGAACAGTTCAACTGCTATTGTTTAAGCTGTTATTTAGACTTTTGTTTGCTACCAGTTTTTATTTTAGCCTTTCTTAGTTTTTTTTTATTCCTTTGCTTTCGAGAGCTATTAGCTGTTTTTATCTGGATTGGGGTATATTTAGTATTTGTAGACCTAGGGAAGCCTGATCCCTGTAATGTAAATGTATTTTGTTTGATATATCATTTTCTTACTGTTTGCAGCATCATAACTAAAATGGTTCATAATGAATAAAAAAAGATGAAGATTTTTAATTGTTAGTTATGAATAGGTGGAAACGTGTGCTCCAGTTTTCAAGGTAATACCAAGTGTTCTGCATGACCTAAGTGTTAATTTAAGTATTAGCTGATAAATCAAAGTCCTATGTTCATTATAGTTAAACTAATCTTAGAATCAGTTTTCCAATTATTATTATTGGAACACTTGCAAGTTTAAAAAGGAATGGTTATATTAAAAATGGTCGATGGCGGTTTTTATACACATAGCTGTGTTAAATTTACATTTGGTGAAGTGTAATATATATAAATGAAAAGGAGTTTTCAACCATCTTTATTAGAGATTTGGATCTTCTACTGTGGTCAAAAAATAGTTCATCCATATATTTGAGCTTCGGTATCAATGCTTGAGTAATCAAAATAAAATTAGTGTATTGTAGTATATTTAGTAGTTCAAAAAGTTGTTACAATGCACCCGTTCTTTTCATCCAACTATCAAAATCTTTGAACAAATTCCTTCAGGTGAACCGGTTTCCTTTATAAGTGAACAGTTTTAATTGAAATTTTGTCTGGCACACCGGGCAAATCTGTTTATGTTAGCTCAATCCTACTAGGTTTGGTTATAGCAGGTAGAGCTGCAATTGTATTAATTGTATATTTGTCTAAGCTTTTTGAACCATAAGTTAATTGATATAATGCATACATGGGTTCTGTTAAGTTTATATGTAGAAAATGATTTATATATAGAATCAACGTCCACTTCTTTGCAAAGTTTATTGATGGAATCAAGGGCTGATTTTAGTAATACATTTGTTGTTTACTATTGGCTTTGGGGTCATATCATCTGTGTACACAATCTAACATGTAGATACAGTAAAGAAAATTGAGTGATTTAAAAAAAATGCGGTAAACTTCATTTAAATTAATCAGTAGTTGGTATAATGTGTCAACAAATAATTATTATGTACTAATTCACCATGAACAATTGATGTGTAAGCGGTTTTGAATTTGTTACAAGGGTGTGGATTTTTTTAAACGATGTTGCAATAAATGTTCAGCCTCCATTAGTTGCAACATAATATAAGTTAGTCGAAGTTGAATTATATAGCACAAATTAGTTGCTAAACCATTTGTTATCTGAAAAACAGTTGGAAGTGATTACAATCTATGGCATTGCAGTAACCATAACAATATTTACTAAAAAAAATTGTTGGTACAGATGGTTCAAATACAAAGTTCCAAACAAATAGTAGACTGTAAATACAAATGAATCAAGTGTGTGTTGAAAATGAAATACAAATATTGGTATGTGATAGAAAGACGTACACCTCTTAGAAATTTACTCCAATCATTCCAACATAATCCATATAAAGCTCCAAATCCATCAAATTGTCAGCCAATCTTAACTTCATCAAACCTCTTCATCAATGTATTAAACTTATATATTTTCATTTTTATATAATATCTTATAATTTTATACATAACAGAGATTAGTATATTTAGCTTAATTTATCTTATACACACACCCCTACATACTGATTGGAATGCACACATTCATATTTGAGAAGTAAAATATAATATATTAATATATACCGCATATCAGCTTAACAAAAGTTGAATATAAAATGATGTAATATCAAGTTGCAACCGCATACAAGACATTATAACAAGTTCAAAAACCTATTGATCATTTCTCACTGGAAATTTCATAAAATAATATCAGATGACTGTTAGGTAGAACAAGATAGAAACACTCAGGTAAAAGACACTATTGCATTCCCATGTCAGTTTTTTAGGCCTTCGTTCAGTTGATCGTAATTGTGGACTTTTTTCTTTGTCCATATTTAGCGTATTTATATGCACTACAAATATTTGTTGATGATTGGAAAATACCGTGTGCTGAAGGCACACAGAAAACACAAGCCAAGATACATAAGTTGTTTGTTATATAGTGACTTTAGTACGAAGCTAGCTTTCCAAACTTCAAAGTTCACCGTGTGGCCAATTTTAGCTGTTTTTGTTGATTCTTTCCTTAAAACCTATTTTGTCTAATTCAAAGCAAATATTATTTCTTACACGCTGTTCCGTACACCGATTGATTGGTTCACTGAATTATGATCCATGTTTTTTCCATTTTAGCATTTTAATTACAAACAACATTTATTACAAGTGCTTAATCGGTAAAATTCTTTGATACAAACATGAACTCATTTTCCTCTGCTTAATGGTTGTAGTAGTTTTCTGTTGTATAAACATATTTACTGTAATTGAAAGCTAAGTAAACTGTTGATTTTAGGGCCGGAATATGGTGGCCAAAGGATTAACATTTCCTTCAGGCATAAAATCCTTTGCTGAATACATGCATATCAAAGGACTAAAGCTTGGGATATACTATGATGCTGGGTAAACTTTATTATTCCTAAAAAATAGAAATAATAATAATACAACTGTATACTTCTAGCAGTATCACCTATCTTTTCAACTTAATCAGTTTCTTTCCCTTTTTTTTCTATTTCAGGTCACAAACTTGCAGCAATACAATGTCTGGGTAACTAGATCATGAAGAGCAAAATGCAAAGACCTTTGCTTCTTGGGTAAACAAGTCTGCAAATAATCAAATATATATACAGATTACTTTATTTTCTAATTTAAGTTGGTATGTTAATCAACTTATACCATATACATTTGAAACGAAATGATGGAGTTCTAAGGTATATTCAACAAATTTTTTTTTGCTTATAGACATATACACATATACATATATATCTCTACTATTAAACAAATATACATATACTTAATGCAGTAGTGTGGCTGAGCACCTAAATCCAAACAACATATTTTACTATAGCCGGATTGATCAGAGTTGCACTGCGGTGGATATATATATAGTCAAGTTACGGTCACGCTATGAAAACTAGAACAAGTTAGTGTTAATAATACTATTGGTAAAAGCTTAAGGGCTTCCACTGCAAGGACATGATAGTCTATGACTGCAAATGTAACGACCCGTAAATTTCGACAATTAAAGTTGTTAATTAAATAGGATTTTGTAATTGAAATTTTGTAAAAAAAAAGAAGGTGATAAAATAGTATTGAAATGAAATCCAATTGAAGAAATAGTGGAAACTATTATAATTTGTTAATTAAATTTGATTTGTGAAATTAATACTGGAAGAAATAAATGAGAAATAGTATTAATGAAATAATAACTGAATTGAATTACAACTATATAAATGAAAGTAAATTTTGTTAAGTGGATGTCAACATTTGAATAAATTAATTAAAATAAAAACTAAATACATGTTTGGATGGAATCAAAAATTGATGGATTAAATGGTATGTAATTAGAATTTAATTCTATAAAATTTGAAAACTGAATGTAATGTAAAGTAATAAGGTTAGTGCAATACCCATTAATGAATGGAATGAAATGAGACTAATATAAATGTATATTAGGTTATGAATCAATTTGAATGAAAAAAGAAAAGAAAAAAAAACGTAAACATTGATTGATAAATAAATATACAAGTATATTAAAGGTTATAATAGTGGGTTACTGGTAAATTCACTCATTTACCAATAAAGATAATTAGATGTGCCTTGATGATAATTAATAACATAACGGAAATGAGTAAATGTATTCATTAGAATATTAATTGCAAATGGATAGGGACTTTAAGTAACAATGTTAATGCAAGTTAAGTAATGCTAAATTAAAGTCAATGATAATGAATAGTGATTAATTAAAAATTTGTAACATATATTATAAATTACCTGCTTATTTGTTAATGGAATTAGAATTTGTAATAAGTGTAATAAAATAAATGAATGTTACACTAATGGAAATGGAATAACGTTCGGTTAAATGTTGAGTAATTATAGGGTCGTATTTATTATAAGCGTTACTTTAATAATTTTGATTAATTGTGAAATTAATACAAGAAGTATGTAAAGTAATAAATAAGAAAGGAACACGTTGTAAATTGATTATGACCTAAACTTAAGTGTAAGTTAAAGGTTGAAATTGAATCTAATCCATTCAATTGGAAACTTATCAAAATAAATTGGATTGAATGTATAATAAAGAGGTTACTTTAAGAAATTGAATATAAATTCTATAAATGGTGAATTAAGTTACTTTAAATAGAGATGGGAATTGGTTTAAAGAATTATAAATCAATAAGTAAATCAAGATGATGAAATTTATGAATTATAGAATTTGGAACTTTAATAGGGAGTTAATTTATTTTAATTATTATAGTAGGATTCATTGCCAATAAATGAAATCAAATATAAAATTTTTACGTTGAATAAAAATTAAGTTGAAAACGCGAAATATTTATGTAATAATTTTAAATCCAATGGTAAACCCTTCTATTTTGAAATTATGAATGGAATAATTATGGGTACATTCAATTTAATGGAAATTTTGGAAATTTATCTATAATTTTGAATTTTATGAAATTGAAGATTTCTATTGATTAATCTTTAAATAAATTGACATTTAAAAATTGTTAAATTATTGTAAATGTTTGAGAATTATAAAGTGAAAAAGATTTCAAATTTCAGAATTTAAATTTTGAAATTTGATTTAATTAATTTATTTTAAATTTATTTAATTAATAGAAAAATAGCTATTTTGGCCACTAACTCGGATTTCGACGAAACAAGTTTCATTGGATCCGTAATAGTGACTTATTGTAGGCTTTCAAGTTTCATAGCGATCGGACTTGTCGTTTGATCGTGCGAACGCGAAAAGCCTTGAAATCGATTTAATTGAAATCAATTTGAAATCAATTTGAAAATACTAATTTCAGCAAAACTTCTTCATACTATAGAATTTGGACGTGAAACTTTTTCAATCGCGTTCAGAATATTTTAAAACACCTATTTTGATATATGGGTTTACCCAATTTCGTTCTGGGGTCAGAACGGGCTTTTTGGGCCACGTTAGCGGTAGCACGTATATCTATCAACCCGATCTATCTATTTTCAACTTTATCTATAAATACCTTACTAAAGCCTAGCCTCCGCCTATTCTCATTTGTCTACGCGTAAAGTTCATCAGCTCCTCCTCTTCTTCCAATGGCTGCAAACCCTAGATCCAATTTCAGTTTCAAAAATCAAATCCAAAGCCTAAAAATTAAAGCCCTCAGAAAAATTCCAAAAAAATATATGTTGAAGATCTCGACTAGCGAAACTCACTGGTGGTGTTCGTTTTTCGATTCAGCTTATCATTTGTTCAGAAATTGAGGTCAAAGTCAGAATTGAAGGTTTCGATTTCGTCGTCGATAAGCGAAATTGACATGAGGGTTTTGTGGAGTTTGCTGTCTGGAGCTATTTGAGGGGTGTTGCTCGGCTTAGATGGTAGCGAGGCGGTTGGAATGTTTGAACTAGGGTTCGAAACCCTAGTTTTCGCGGCGGCGGCAGTGGGTCTCGGGGCGTTCGGAGGGCGTTAGCCGAGGTCGGCTTGGCATGGCTAGCACAATGGCGTGAGTGGTGGTGGCCCTAGTGGCCTAGGGCGGCGGCAAAGCTCGGTCAACGTTCGGTCATGGAGGCGCAGTTTACTGTATGCGCTAGGGTTATTTCGCGTGAGAAGGAAAGGCATGCTGACGTGGTGAGTGATTGGGTTTTCTTTTATTTATTTTGTTTAAATTAAATTTTGTTTTCAAATCGTTTAAATCGAATAACTTTTGCATACATGTCCGATTTACGCGCGGTTTCTTACACCAGGTTCGTATTGAAATTCTGGACTTGATGACGCTGGTTTGGACAAATTGTGAGACGGTCAAAATTTTGGGTTTAAATTGGATTTAAATTCAATTTAAATCCAAAAGGTGAGTGCTTTAACCCACTCACAACTTCTAAGTTTTCTTATGTTTGTAAAATTGATTTAAGATATGAGTAGAAATTTATTTATGACTGTTTTGCATATTTTATTCATCATCTCAGTTAAATCACATTTATTTAATTTAACTGTTAATAAATTTTATTATTGCATATAAATTGACAGTTAAAATTTATTTATTTTGCATATAAACTGCTAGTTAAACAGTTATTTATTTATTTATTTGAATATAAACTGTTCGTTGATACCTGTTATATTTTATATGCTCTATTGATGTTTGTTTAAATTGATGATGACTGAAATAAATTAGTTGATGATTGATATTGGGTGAATGGATGATGTGTTCTATATTATATAAACTGCAAGTTATCATGCATTTCATTTTATTTGCGATTGCGGTTTGAAATGATATGCAACAACATTTTTTTATTTTTAAATTGCGGATTGAAATGATAAATATCCGTATCACTTGACCATAGGATAGAAAATTTTATACAGGCACCGCGGTATATATATAATAATTATTTTTGAAATGATTTTTATGGTTTGGATATGATACGGTTTAATAAATATTAAATTTGGATATTATATAAATATATTTTATATATACATTTGTAGTTAAATTTTGAATTTAAGCTATGTATAAATAGGTTAAATAAAAATAAATAAGTTGAATAATGTAGTTTTAATGATTTCAATCAATTAAGATTGGATGGTAAATTTGGAATTTATTGAATGGAACTTATTTAAAAATTTCACTCCATAAGTTGATGTAAAACTTATTAAAGCTTGGAAATTTAATGGTATGATATTTATAACTGGATTTTTATTGAAGATAAATTAAACGAATATTTCTAGCATAAATAAATTGAAGAAAATATCAAGTTGTTAGAAATTGGAATTTTATTTTAAATGATTTTTGATCTATTATGAAACATTTCAAAAGTAAATAATAGGATAAAGAATTGGTGAATATAAATTTTCAACCTTAAGTTTTGAAATGGTTAAATATTCGAAGTTAGAAATATATTGAAATTGAAGTGGTTTATTTAACTGAAAGTGAATTTAAAATTTATGGATTAGAATAAATTTTAAATGAATAAAATTGTAAAGTCGCGGAAATTATTTTATTTTATAAAGTAATTTTAAATTCAAACTATTTTATTCTATATACTGTTGAATAACCAAACCATTCAAGTTTTAGAAGTTATAGCTTTAAAGCTATGAATTTCGAAGAATTATGTTTTGAAAGTTATAATTCAAATGTTTGGTTTCCAGATATTATAAATTTTAAAGCAGTATGATTTGGAAAGAAATATATTTGAAATAAAAATGATATTATTGATTTGGGTTTTATAAAAATAATATCAAAATGGGTTGTTTTGGAATAGAAATGATATCGTATTTATGGGTTTTTAAATGGATAATTTAATTCTGGTTTTAAAGTATAAACTATATTAAAGACCGCGGTATTATAATAACGTTTGGTTGATAAAGAGACCGGGATTGGAAGTTGTCATGCTCTCTGCCAACTCCGAAAACCACTTTAACAACCGTGTAAGCGGCGAAGACTCCAGAATGAAGTAGGTTGGCGGCGACGTTTCCTGTAAGGTAAATACATGGATCCAACTCCCGTGAGTTGGCATAAGGTGGCTAAAACAGAAGCGATTGACGGGTTAATAAGGTAGCACCTTTGATCGGACACTTCCCTTCGATACTATACTCTGACTTTGGATTGATTCAGTGGCCACCTTCACTTTTGATTTCTTTGATTTGGGGGAGTTTGTTTGAAGTGGGCGGTAGCTGCGCGCTACGCGTTACCACCGACCCGGAAGCGTAATTGGTATATCACCCTGGCATTGCCTAGTAGTGTCGTGTCACCTACCCTATCGCGCCTTGTACGAGTTTCTATTTGTGTCGTACCTATGGAGTGTCTTCTCGTGGTCTCCCGATCAGGAGATATGCAGGCACTGTATATACTATTGGCACTATTACGTGTTAAGGTGGAAAATGTAAAGCCTTAACGCTATTTTAAAGTAAGTTTATTTTACGATTAGACGCTATTATAATAGCGCAATATACTATATAGTAAATAGTTTAACGGATCCTTAAGAGATGTAAAACCCAAGCATCTCTTGAGTTACTGCACTCATATTTATTTCTGTTAATTTAACTTACATAAGATCTTTTAGTTCTGACTCGAGTGTTTTTGTCTTTTCAAATTCGCTCGGGTCAGTCCGAGTGTTTCAGGATTTGAAGATTTTATTCTAGAGGACGAAGACGAAGATTTGTAGTATTACTATCTACTATATTATTCCACTACACTATTTAATTCCGCTGCATTGGTATTTATTGGTATGTGAACTCTGATATTTATTGTATGAAGAAGAATCAAATGTTTTGTAAACAGTTTTATGAATTGTATATTTATTATTATATTTTATCCTTCCGCTGTGAGATTCTGTTTAGTTTTTTTCTCTTCTCTATTTTTCTTATTTACCCCATATCAATCCGCCCTTCCGTATGGTTTGAATTGGCATGTGTTTCAGTTTAAAGCGTGCGGAAAGGCGGGTCGTTACAGTTGGTATCAGAGCTTTGGTTTAGCGATAAACCTTAGCTTTGTGGGGTCTAACTCTTTTTAATAGGGTAGCAATACCCTATGATGAGTCACTGAGTGTATGTATATGTGTGTGTGTGTGTGTGTGTATATATATATATATATATATATATATGAGAGAGCGTATTTGTTAGTGTTATAAAAAGGTTTTGATATTGTGTTAATCTGTTCCGTTTTATATTTATAAATTCTGGTTGATGCATGGGACGCTATGACATCAATATGGATTTCTAAAACTCAATAGGAAAGACCGACACAATATTTGTTTTAATATAGGTGAATGAAATAATTTTGCCTATTATATTTTCTATATATAAAGTAATAAATTTTATATTTGGTTGTAGTATTTTGGTTGTTGGGTAATAAATTTATAATTAATAGTCGAAATAAGATAGAAAATAAGATAAATGAAATTAGAAACTTAAAGCTTTAGTTTTGGGATTTTGAAAATTTCTTTTGAATAATTTTGAATACAATGATATTGTTTATAAGTATTTTCTGATAAAAATATTTCCATATAAATTGAAAGAATTGTTTTAAAAAGGGAATTTCGAAAAGAAAATTTCTGTACTCCCCTCTCTGTCGCTGGAAAATAATTTCAGTGATGGGAGCCGCATCATCGACATTCAGTTTCGAGTTTCGAAGTGGGAAGGCCACTGGAGTAGTTTTACTACAGATTTAATTTGATAAATAAATATAAATTTTAATTGTTTTAAATATAATTGAACACATAAATGGTAAGTATATGTTACCTATTATCTTTAAAATGATTTGAAATAAAACCCAGTATTTAATTCTTAAATTTCCATTAATAAATAGTTTCAATTACTGTAGTGAATTGGAACGAAGGTAATTAATAAATTGAAGCCTCTAAAGGAAATAAAAAGGAAGTTGAAATTGTAACTTATAAGAAAAAGGTAAAAATTTATTAAACAATGAATCAATTAAAGGAAATGGAACAAACCTGTATAGCTTTCAAATTACACCCTTAAATAACATATATATAACTTACCAAATATTAAAGGTTGAAATGTTTAATAAGAGATTGTAATAGAATATTATACAAGTAGAAATTTGAAATAATGAAAGTATTCAATGAAATTACTGTTAAATGAGAATTTAGTGTTATAAACTTAAGTTTAAATTGATAAATAAATGAAATGAAGTAGTGTAAATGAATGATAATGAACTTAAGTAAACAATTGAAGCTATTTATAAATAAAATTTGCAGGAAAATGAATACTGTAATAAATAAATGAGGGCATGCAATAATAAATGAATGAATAGTTATAACGAAATAAAAGGGAACTGGCATGACCTGAGTTAATGGAATTGAATAATTGTAAGTAATAAGTAAAAATAAATGAAGCAAACATTTAATGAGTAAGTGTAAATATAAAAGATAAATCACTGTATATATAAAAAGAAAATCAAACAACAAAGGTATGAAATGAAATTAATAATAAGTTGAGTTGATTGTTGTTTGGATTTGTTGTTGTTTAGTTGATGGTTGTTTGGGCAAGGATACTTTAAAATTGGATTTGGGTGAATGAATAATCTATTTAGTTTTATCTAAAACTGTTGAGTAAATGATGCGCTAGTAGTTTATTCTTCATTCCGTACAATTTAAAAGTTTTGAACCCGAACAACTATTTGTTTGTTTGATTGAATGGTTGTTTTGTATTTGATGTGTATGCTATTTGTTGAAATTGATGGTTGTTGTATTGATTGGTTGTTAATGATTGAAACCACTTAAATATACCACTTTACATAAATTGTTAACTCTTTGGATTTTACAAGTGAAATGCAAGTTATGGAAGTATTTGCTACTCCTTTTGGTTCCATAAATTAAGCGTAAATTGCCCGACGAATAGGTACGTTTCGGATTACGGTTTATAGCGCTATTATATACATTTTCCCGTGTTGGGATATAATATTTTGGGTATTATATGTGATATTTTGTTATATTTAATATTTTATTTTCTCCCGAGTCTCTCCGTACAAAAGGAGACTCTGCCGAAATTTTTCGTAAAATTTTGGACTTAGAAATTATTTTAAAATATTTTTCCAAACTTTATTTATTCAAGTATAAAAAGATATAATGATTAGAAAATGGGTATATTTTATTTAAAGTAATAAATTTTGTAAATTATTGTTTATAAGTAATATTTTGAATAAGATGTATTGTTTATTTAATTTTTCCTTCTCCCTCCTCCTTTTCGGGGACGAAAAGTTTTGAGTGGGGGAGAGTGTAACGACCCGTAAATTTCGACAATTAAAGTTGTTAATTAAATAGGATTTTGTAATTGAAATTTTGTAAAAAAAAAAGGTGATAAATTAGTATTGAAATGAAATCCAATTGAAGAAATAGTGGAAACCATTATAATTTGTTAATTAAATTTGATTTGTGAAATTAATATTGGAAGAAATAAATGGGAAATAATATTGATGAAATAATAACTGAATTGAATTACAACTATATAAATGAAAGTAAATTTTGTTAAGTGGATGTCAACATTTGAATAAATTAAATAAAATAAAAACTAAATACATGTTTGGATGGAATCAAAAATTGATGGAAATGGTAAGTAAATAGAATTTAATTCTATAAAATTTGGAAACTGAATGTAATGTAAAGTAATATGGTTAGTGCAGTACCTATTAATGAATGGAATGAAATGAGACTAATATAAATGTATATTAGGTTATGAATCAATTTGAATGAAAAAAAAGAAAAAAAAACGTAAACATTGATTGATAAATAAATATACAAGTATATTAAAGGTTATAATAGTGGGTTACTAGTAAATTCACTCATTTACCAATAAAGATAATTAGATGTGCCTTGATGATAATTAATAACATATAACAGAAAAGAGTAAATGTATTCATTTGAATATTAATTGCAATTGGATAGGGATTTTAAGTAACAATGTTAATGCAAGGTAAGTAATGCTAAATTAAAGTCAATAATAATGAATAGTGATTAATTAAAAATTTGTAACATATATTATAAATTACCTTCTTATTTGTTAATGGAATTAGAATTTGTAATAAGTGATAATAAAATAAATGAATGTTACACTAATGGAAATGGAATAACGTTCGGTTAAATGTTGAGTACTTATAGAGTCGTATTTATTATAAGCGTTACTTTAATAATTTAGATTAATTGTGAAATTAATACGAGAAGTATGTAAAATAATAACTAAGAAAGGAACACGTTATAAATTGATTATGACCTAAACTTAAGTGTAAGTTAAAGGTTGAAACTGAATCTAATCCATTCAATTGGAAACTTATCAAAATAAATTGGATTCAATGTATAATAAAGAGGTTATTTTAAGAAATTGAATATAAATTCTATAATTGGTGAATTAAGTTACTTTAAATAGAGATGAGAATTGGTTTAAAGAATTATAAATCAATAAGTAAATCAAGATGATGAAATTTATGAATTATAGAATTTGGATCTTTAATAGGGAGTTAATTTATTTTAATTATTATAGTAGGATTCATTGCCAATAAATGAAATCAAATATAAATTTTTTACGTTGAATAAAAATTAAGTTGAAAACGAGAAATATTTATGTAATAATTTTAAATCCAATGGTAAACCCTTCTATTTTGAAATTATGAATGGAATAATTATGGGTAAATCCAATTTAATGGAAATTTTGGAAATTTATCTATAATTTTGAATTTTATGAAATTGAAGATTTCTATTTATTAATCTTTAAATAAATTGACATTTAAAAATTGTTAAACTGTTGTAAATGTTTGAGAATTATAAAGTGATAAAGATTTCAAATTCCAGAATTTAAAATTTAAAATTTGATTTAATTAATTTATTTTAAATTTATTTAATTAATAGAAAAATGCCATTTTGGCCACTAACTCAGATTTCGACAAAACAAGTTTCATCGGATCCGTAATAGTGAATTATTGTAGGGTTTCAAGTTTCGTAGCGATCAGACTTGTCGTTTGATCGTGCGAACGCGAAACGCCTTGAAATCGATTTAATTGAAATCAATTTGAAATCAATTTGAAAATACTAATTTCAGCATAACTTCTTCATACGATAGAATTTGGATGTGAAACTTTTTCCATCGCGTTCAGAATACTTTAAAACACCTATTTTGATATATGGGTTTACCCAATTTCGTTCTGGGGTCAGAACGGGCTTTTTGGTCCACGTTAGCGGTAACACGTATATCTATCAACCCGATCCATCTATTTTCAACTTTATCTATAAATACCTTAATAAACCCCAGCCTCCGCCTATTCTCATTTGTCTACGCGTAAAGTTCATCAGCTCCTCCTCTTCTTCCAATGGCTGCAAACCCTAGATCCAATTTCAGTTTCAAAAATCAAATCCAAAGCCTAAAAATCAAAGTCCTCGGAAAAATTTCAAAAAAATATATGTTGAAGATCTCGACTAGAGAAACTCACTAGTGGTGTTCGTTTTTCGATTCAGCTTATCATTTGTTCATAAATTGAGGTCAAAGTCAGAATTGAAGGTTTCGATTTCGTCGTCGATAGGCAAAATTGACATGGGGGTTTTGTGGAGTTTGCTGTCTGGAGCTGTTTAAGGGGTGTCGCTCGGCCTAGATGGTGGCGATGCGGTCGGAGTATTCGAACTTGGGTTCGAAACCCTAGTTTTCGCGGCGGCGGCAGTGGGTCTCGGGGCGTTCGGAGGGGGTTAGCCGAGGTCGGCTTGGCATGGCTAGCACAATGGCGTGAGTGGTGGTGGCCCTGTGGCCTAGGGCGGCGGCAAAGCTCGGTCAACGTTCGGTCATGGAGGCGCATTTACTGTATGCGCTAGGGTTATTTCGCGTGAGAAGGAAAGGCATGCTGACGTGGTGAGTGATTGGGTTTTCTTTTATTTATTTTGTTTAAATTAAATTTTGTTTTCAAATCGTTTAAATCGAATAACTTTTGCATACATGATCCGATTTACGCGCGGTTTTTTGCGCTTGGTTCGTATTGAAATTCCAGACTTGATGACGCTAGTTTGGACGAATTTTGAGACGATCAAAATTTTAGGTTTAAATTGGATTTAAATTCAATTTAAATCCAAAAGGTGAGTGTTTTAACCCACTCACAACTTCTAAGTTTTCTTATGTTTGTTAAATTGATTTAAGATATGAGTAGATAATTATTTACGACTGTTTTGCATATTTCATTCATCATCTCAGTTAAATCACATTTATTTAATTTAACTGTTAATAAATTTTATTATTGCATATAAATTGACAGTTAAAATTTATTTATTTTGCATATAAACTGCTAGTTAAACAGTTATTTATTTATTTATTTATTTGAATATAAACTGTTGATTGATACCTGTTATATTTTATATGCTCTATTGATGTTTGTTTAAATTGATGAAGATTGAAATAAATTGGTTGATGATTGATATTGGGTGAATAGATGATGTGTTCTATATTATATAAACTGCAAGTTATCATGCATTTCATTTCATTCGGGATTGCGGTTTGAAATGATATACAACCGCATTTTTTTATTTTTAAATTGCGGATTGAAATGATAAATATACGTATCACTTGACCATAGGATAGAAAATTTTATACAGGCACCGCGGTATATATATATATAGATATATATATATATATATATATATATATATATAATTATTTTTGAAATGATTTTTATGGTTTGGATATGATACAGTTTAATAAATATTAAATTTGGATATTATATAAATATATTTTATATATACATTTGTAGTTAAATTTGAATTTAAGCTATGTATAAATCGGTTAAATAAAAATAAATAAGTTGAATAATGTAGTTTTAATGATTTCAATCAATTAAGATTGGATGGTAAATTTGGAATTTATTTGAATGGAACTTACTTAAAAATTTCACTCCATAAGTTGATGTAAAACTTATTAAAGCTTGGAAAATTAATGGTATGATATTTATACTGGAATTTTATTCAAGATAAATTAAACGAATATTTCTAGCATAAATAAATTGAAGAAAATATTAAGTTGTTAGAAATTGGAATTTTATTTTAAATGATTTTTGATCTATTATGAAACATTTCAAAAGTAAATAATAGGATAATGAATTGGTGAATATAAATTTCCAACCTTAAGTTTTGAAATGGTTAAATATTCAAAGTTAGAAATATATTGAAATTGAAGTGGTTTATTTAACTGAAAGTGAATTTAAGATTTATGGATTAGACTAAATTTTAAATGAATAAAATTCTAAAGTCGCGGAAATTATTTCATTTTATAAAGTAATTTTAAATTCAAACTATTTTATTCTATATACTGTTGAATATCCAAACCATTCAAGTTTTAGAAGTTATAGCTTTAAAGCTATGAATTTCGAAGAATTATGTTTTGAAAGTTATAATTCAAATGTTTGGTTTTCTAGATATTATAAATTTTAAAGCAGTATGATTTGGAAAGAAATATATTTGAAATAAAAATGATATTATTGATTTGAGTTTTATAAAAATAATATCAAAATGGGTTGTTTTGGAAATAGAAATGATATCGTATTTATGGGTTTCTAAATGGATAATTTAATTCTGGTTTTAAAGTATAAACTATTTTAAAGACCGTGGTGTTATAATAACGTTTGGTTGTTAAAGAGACTGGGATCAGAAGTTGTCATACTCTCTGCCAACTCCGAAAACCACTTTAACAACCATGTACGCGGTGGAGACTCCAGAATGAAGTAGGTTGGTGGCGACGTTTCCTATAAGGTAAATACGTGGACCTAACTCCCGTGAGTTGGCATAAGGTGGCAAAAACAGGAGCGATTGACGGGTTAATAAGGTAGCACATTTGATCGGACACTTCCCTTCGATACTATACTCTGACTTTGGATTGATTCGGTGGCCACCTTCACTTTTGATTTCTTTGATTTGGGGGAGTTTGTCCGAGGTAGGCGGTAGCTGCACGCTACGCGTTACCACCGACCCGGAAGCGTAATTGGTATATCTACCCTGGCATTGCCTAGTTGTGCCGTGTCACCTACCCCATCGCGCCTTGTACGAGTTTCTATTTGTGTCGTACCTATGGAGTGTCTTCTCGTAGTCTCCCGACCAGGAGATATGCAGGCACTGTATAGACTATTGGCACTATTACGTGTTAAGGTGGAAAATGTAAAGCCTTAACGCTATTTTAAAGTAAGTTTATTTTACAACTAGACACTATTATAATAGCGCAATATACTACATAGTAAATAGTTTAACGGATACTTAGGAGATGTAAATCCCGAGCATCTCTTGAGTTACTGCACTCATATTTATTTCTGTTAATTTAACTTACATAAGATCTTTTAGTTCTGACTCGAGTGTTTTTGTCTTTTCTAATTCGCTCGGGTCAGTCCGAGTGTTTCAGGATTTGAAGATTTTATTCTGGAGGACGAAGACGAAGATTTGTAGTATTACTATCTACTATATTATTCCACTACACTATTTAATTCCGCTGTATTGGTATTTATTGGTATGTGAACTCTGATATTTATTGTATGAAGAAGAATCAAATGTTTTGTAAACAGTTTTATGAACTGTATATTTATTATTATATTTTATCCTTCCGCTGTGAGATTCTATTTAGTTTTTTTCTCTTCTCTGTTTTTCTTATTTACCCCATATCAATCCGCCCTTCCGTATGGTTTGAATTGGCACGTGTGTCGATTTAAAGAGTGTGGAAAGGCGGGTCGTTACAGTTGGTATCAAAGCTTTGGTTTAGCGATAAACCTTATCTTTGTGGGATCTGACTCTTTTTAATAGGGTAGTAATACCCTATGATGAGTCAGTGAGTGTGTGTGTATATATATACGAGAGAGCGTATTTGTTAGTGTTATAAAAAGGTTTTGATATTGTGTTAATCTGTTCCGTTTTGTATTTATAAATTCTGGTTGATGCATGGGACGCTATGACACCAATGGGGATTTCTAAACACTCAATAGGACAGATCGACATAATATTTGTTTTAATATAGGTGAATGAAATAATTTTGCCTATTATATTTTCTATATATAAAGTAATAAATTTTATATTTGGTTGTAGTATTTTGGTTGTTTGGTAATAAATTTATAATTAGTAGTCGAAATAAGATTGAAAATAAGATAAATGAAATGGGAAACTTAAAGTTTTAGTTCCGGGATTTTGAAAATTTCTTTTGAATAAGGGGGAGAAGTATATAATAAGATAGTTAGGCATAGATTAAGGGGAGTTATTAGGATAGAAGTAATATTTTATAAACAAAGGTTGTCATCATCAAAAAGGGGGAGATTGTTAGTCCGTGAGATGATGGTTTTGATGATAACAACCTTAGAATAGGATTATAAAATATAAATACTAACATTATAATTTAGAAATATATGTATATGCGGAATTTAACGATACAGGTAACAAGAATGAAGACTGTATAGTATAGAGATTCAAGACATCAAGAATGAAGACTCATGAGTATCAAGAATATCAATAATATCTAGATTATCAAGTGTGTAAGATTTCAAGAATAAGTAATTTTAATTAGGAATTTTTGTTAAAACTCCTAGAAAAGCGCTGACATCTTAAAATCCAATTTATTCGTGGAATGGAATCCACTTCGAGCCAATTAAAGGGATGGAACATACGAAATTTTGTATCCGCTAATTTTTATTCAAAATGATTTTACAAAATTTTATCTTGTTTTCGAAATGTTTTCAAAACCTTCCTTTTAAAAGAATCAAAAATATCTATCATAATTTCAAATACTTTTAGCCTCAAAATAATCTTTAGTTTCAAAATCAAATTATTCTTAGTTTTGAAACTATCTTTAATAATAATATATTTAACTTTTGATATTTATACTTAGATTTAAATATAAAAATTTATATATATTATTCTCTATATTTAGTTATGTATTTTAACTATAGTCAAGTATATTTGTAAAGTTTAAAATAGTTTTTAATATAAGATAAATGTTATTTTCAAAAGAAAAATAAACCACCAAAAATTCCTTTGGAGTGTCGACATGCTCAATATACCCATGTCGACATAGTGTCAGTTAATTTCAAAATTTAAATTTCAAAAGAAGTGTCTATTCGTCATATCTCTTCACGATTGGACATGGTTGTTGTTCTTCTATAAATAGGGGCTGTTTTCAATGAATTTTTAATCATATTTTCTGGTTTTCATTTCTCTTTTTCTTCCACATTTCTTTATACATATTCCTACCAATACTCTGTCGAAATCAACATTGAATCTAACTAGATTATCTCTGGTTTGATTCTTCATCACTATCCCAACAAGATCATCAGTGCTATTCAGAGTTATAGGCTTCTTTGTAATCAATTAAACGAGAAAAAGTGTGATTGTGGCCTTGGAAATCAATCAAGTGAGAAAAGGTGTGATTGTAGCCTTGGAAATCAATTGGGTGAACTTGTTGCCCGTGAAATCAAGTATCTCTACCCAGAAGATTGTGAATCTGGAGGGTGTACCTCGTTGCCTTGAAATCGAGGGTGTAATTGTACAATTGCTTTTGATAGGAAATCTGTACTTGTGTGCGGGACTGGATGTAGGGTAACTCCGAACCAGTATAAAATCCGGTGTGTTCTTTCCTTTACTGTTTTTACTTTATTTCTGTATCTATGTTTGATTCTGTGATCATATCCATGTCTGAATATTGCATACATTGGTGTTCAAATTAACAAAAATTCAAAAAGATCTAATAATTTCTTAAAACACTATTCACCCCCCTCTAGTGTTTATCATAGCCTTAAGATCCGTAATCCGCATTTCTCACAGGAATAAGGGTGGCCGAGGCAAACAAGGAGGGGATGATGATCAATAGGCTTGGCTAAGGTTTCTATCATCGTTTGGTGATGGGTTTTTGGGCCTAGGGTTTCACGGCAAGGTGGTAGAGGTGAGGTGGTGATGGAGGCCGTACATATGGTGGTGGATGGTGAAGATGATGGTCGGCTAGGGATGGTGACCGAGCCTTGCAAATAGAAGAGAGAGAAAAAAGAAAAGAGATAGAAGAAGAGGAGGAAGCCATGGAACTTACTGCAAATTTTTTCTTCAGGAGACAAATGAGAAATGAGATGTGAGAAATAATTTTTTGTGCATGAATTAGAAATGAAAGTGGCGGCTAGGGCAAAAGAAAAGAACGGCTAAGAGATGTGAACGGCTAGAAAATAAAGAGGCCTTACTTCCTACCCAAGAAAAGGAACCTAATTCTATTTGAATTTCAAGCAAAAATTCAACTAAAAATCAAATAAAAATCACATAAAAAGTCCAAACAAAAGAGAAAATAGAAAATAAAATACAAATAGAAATGAAGTAGAAAAACATAGAATAGAAAATAACAAATAAAATACGGAAAATAATTGCGTGTAAAACGCTGAAATTTATCAAATTTAAAAAGTATAAACATAATTTTACGAAACGAAAAGCAGCATGAATATCATAATCAAGTATAGTTTCAAAGAAAAAGATTAGAGATTAAAAATTCAAATTAAAAATTTTCAACTTAAAGTCAAAGTTAGACCATAGTTGACTAAAATAAAAAATTTTCAGAAAATAATTATTTGTTGTATTTGGAAATTAAATTGTAAACAAAATCCAAAATTACATTAGAAAATACCAAAATTTCAAATTTTAAATGATTTAAAAATCAAAGTCTTCAATTAAATTGAACTAAAGTATTTATTAAAATTATGGGTTGTTACACACTCCCCCACTCAAAGCTTTTCGTCCTCGAAAAGGAACGAGACACGAAAATAAGGAAAGATAAGATAGAAAAGAAAATAATACCTGAAACAAACAACTCCGAATTCAAAGCATGCATGCTCTCCTCCGTCTTCCAGGTACAATCCCGATCATCCGTACTCCACTTCACTTTGACCAGGTTGACAGATTTCCTTCTCATCTGCTTTGTACCTCTTTCGATAATACGAAGTGGCTTCCTCTTGATAGTCAGATTAGGCTCAATATCCAAACTCTCTCGAGAGTAGAACGCTGGACAATCAAAGATGGATCATGCAGATATCGACGAAGATGCTAAACATGGAATACATTATGCACTCCAAAACACTTCTTAGGAAAATCCAAACGATAACTAAAGAATCAATCCTCTCAGAGACATGGAAAGGACCAACAAATCTAGGAGCAAGCTTCCTTCTCGGACCAAATCGAATCACATTCCTTAAAGGAGAGACCTTAAGGAAAACCAAATCACCAACAACAAACTCTAAACTCCTCCTACGTCGATCAGCATACTTCGTCTGCCTATCCTAAGCAATCCTCATCTTTCTCTTAATCTCCTCAACCTTCTCAGAAGCCTCCAAAATCACATCAGGACCAAGAACCAAACGATTACCGGATTTAATCCAGCAAGATAGAGATCTACAAGGTCTTCCGTAAAGAGCAACAAACAGAGACATTTCAATACTGGCCTGAGTTCAAAGACGGAATGAGATAGATAAAAACTAAGATAAGGTTGAAATAGAAGACTGAAAATATACATGATAACTGTTGTTATAAGTGAATTCAACAAGATGGAGATGATCTTCCCAAGATCCTCCATAATCCAGAATACAAGCACGAAGAAGATCCTCAAGAATCTGATTCATTCTTTCCGTTTGACCGTCGGTCTATGGATGGGAAGCGGCGCTTAGATTTAGACGAGTACCCAAAGATTTCTGAAAAGCTTTCCAAAACTGACTGGTTATGATAGGATCATGATCACAAACAATGCTGATAGGAACACCATGGAGACGAACAATCTTCCTCATATAGATCTCAACCAAAATGGAAGCAGAACAGGTAGATTTGACTGGAATGAAATGAGCTGATTTGGTCAATCTATCCACAATAACCCAGATACTCTCATTACCTCTTTGAATCCCTGGTAATCCATCAGTAAAATCCATGGAAACCTATTACCACTTTCAATTGGGAAACCCAAGGGGCTGCAACAAACCAGGGGTCTTCTGATGATCTGCCTTGACTTGCTGACAAGTCGCACACCTACTAACAAAGATAAAGATATCTCGCCTCATACCTTTCCGCCAATAAAGCTTCTTCATATCCTGATACATCTTCGTCACACCAGGATGAATAGATAGTCTGGATCGATGATGTTCCCAAAGCAACTCCTGCCTCAATCCATCAACATTCGGGACACAAATCCGATTATTAATCCTCAAAATACCTCTATCATCGATCTGAGCTCCACTGCCACCAAGACTATTACCACTAACTCTGCTACGAACACTCTCCTTCATATGCCTAAGCACCTCATCCTCATCCTGCTTAGTAATGATATGATCCAATAGAGGAAAAGAAGAAACCGCAAGCTGACTCAACAAAGCCTTCTTCCTGCTCAAAGCATCGGCCACAACGTTAGCCTTCCCAGGGGTATAACTAATCGAGATCATAAGAAGCAAGAAACTCAAGCCACCGAACTTGACGCCGATTCAAATCCTTCTGGCTGAAGATATATTTTAAAGACTGATGATCAGTAAAGAGCTCAAACTTAGCACCCAAATGATAATGCCTCCAAAGCTTCAAAGCAGAAACTACAGTAAGCAATTCCAGATCATGAGCTGCATAATTGGCCTCTTGGGTCTTCAACTGACGACTGGCATAAGCAATCACCTTCCCATCTTGCACCAAAATAGCTCTCAAACCCTCACGACAGGCATCAGTGTATACCATTAATCCTTCATTTCCATTTGGAACGCTAAGCACTGGTGCGGAAGTAAGCTTACGCTTTAACTCATTGAATGTAGCTTTACACTTATCACTCCATATAAACTTAGCATTCCTCCGAGTTAAAGCAGTGAGAGGTGCAGAAATCCGAGCAAAATTCTCAATGAATCTCCGATAATGACCGGCAAGGCCCAGAAAACTGCGGATATCAGATGGAGTCCTAGGGGTTTCCCAATCCTGCAATAGAATAAGGAGAAATAAGGAACATGGAAAAGATAGAGTGATCAAATACAGAAGGAAAAGAAAGGAAAGACTCACATCGCTCGCAGCGATCTTGACTGGATCAACAGAAACTCCATTACTAGAAATAATATGTCTAAGGAATCAGACTTCATCCTTCCAGAAATGGTATTTGGAGAATTTAGCTTTCAACTGATGACTCCTAAGAGTCCCCAGAACAAAGCTCAAGTGGGATTTATGCTCTTCCTCAGACTTGGAGAACACAAGAATATCATCAACAAAGACTAGAACAAATTTATTAAGCACATCATGAAAAACCCGATTCATCAAATCAACAAAGAAAAGAGGAGCATTAGTCAAACCGAAATGCATGACTAACCATTCATAGAAACCATTCTCAGTACGAAAAGCGGTCTTGGGAATACTTTCCTCAGCAACTCTAAGCTGGTGAAAACCTGTGGCAATATCAAGCTGAGAGAAAACAGTAGCTCAATGGAGCTGATCAAACATATCATTAATGCAAGGCATAGGATACCAGTTCCTCATAGTGAGCTTGTTCAACTCTCTATAATCAACACACATCCTCAAAGAACCATCAGACTTAGTGACAAAAACCACTACTGCTCCCTATTCTGAATGGCTAGGTTAGATTAGACCCTTGAAGAACAAGTCCTCAATTTGCTTCCTTAACTCAAACTTCTCACGGGGTGCCATTCTTCTAGAAGGAAGAACTACAGGTCGAGCTCCAGGAATAAGATCAAACGGAACTCAATTTCTCGCTTAGGAGGTAAAGAAGTGATTTCACCAAATACATCGGGATAGAGTCTGACCACAGGAGTAGAATCAAGATCATTTGGAGAAGAGTCAAGAGAATAAATAAAACTACCGGCATAATCCTTAGGAAAGCAACACTGAATCACCAAAGAATTACCAAAATTATCCACAAAAGAAACATTTCGTGTTTTACAAGAGATAACGGCATCATGCCTCTTTAGCCAATCACCCCTAAGTAATAGATCAAAAGAATCAAAACCCAAAAGATAGAAATCACCACTGAAAAGTTGATTAAAATAGAGAAGTTTCGCTTGGTTACAAATCCTACTTAGGTTCGCGGTACCCCTAATAGGATTTGAAACACACAAAAGCTCATCAGCAAACACAAATATCCATAGAAATAAAGCTATGGGAAGCTCCAGTATCAAGTAGAACACGAACAGAAAAATTAAACAGAGAAAAAGTGCCCTGAAGTGTACCTTGAGCATCACTAGGAGCAGGAGTAGGGTGCAGGTGGAGGAGTTGGTGAAGAAGCAGAAGTAACAGAAAAATACCAGATGACTTGCCCTTCTACTGAGTAGGACAGTTTTTCCTGAAATGGCCAGGCTGCAGACAAATGTGGCATAGATCATGCCTGGTCATCTGGAGGAGGAACAACACCACCAACTAAAGTAGGATAGCTATTAGCATAGTGTCCCCTCAGATTACATCTGAAGCAAGTAATGGAAGATAAGTCGATAGACTGCCTCTGAAATGAAGAAGATCCCAAACCTTGAGTCTTGTTCCAATTCTTCCTCTGATGATGAAAGTTGGGCTTTATTTTCTTAGGATTACCAGAGGAATACTGAGATGGAGCAGAATGAGCAGCTGGAGGATCTTTAGAAGTAGGATTCTCATATCTAATGGCCATATCCATCAAACTAGTGAAAGGGCTATGCACATTGGCGATGAGACGATCATAATATTCCGGACGGGCACCAACAATGAACTTCTCATTCTTCTTGAGAGGAGTGTCAATCAAATTAGGACAAACTTAGAAAGTTCCATGAACTTCCTCTCATTTTCAGCAAAAGACATATCACCCTGTTTGAGATCTATGAATTCCCGATACAGCTGAGACTTCCCTGCCTCGGGCATCCATTTCACAACAAAAGCATCCCTAAAGAACGATAAAAGAGCATAAGACAGATTTCAAAAGAGAAACTGAACCAAATTCAAAACAAACTCAAGACGATACCTAAATTGTTCCCAAGAAATGCTAGCCTCAGCAATGTGAGCTATGAAAGACTCCCACCAATCCAAGGCTGCTCCCTTCGACAACGAAGCTGCCAACTGACGCTGCTGGGCATTAGTGATCTCAAGACCGAAGAAAATCCTCTCCATATCCTTTAACCACTACTGAGCCTCAATAATGCTCCTAGATTCGGTAAACTTGTTTCCACCAAGTTCAGTGTATTCCTTACCGAGTTTAGTGAACCTAACTGGTGCACCAGGTTCAGGAGCTGGGGCAACACCACAACACCTACCTCTAGCATTCCTACGACTCATCGTGAAAAATCAAGAATGAATTTTAGGACAGAGGTAATTGAGAAAAAAAAACAATATTAAATAAGATAAGATAAGATTAGATTCAACTTGAATTGAACATCCTAAACAAAGACATTACTAACAAGGTGGATAAGGAAAATAATGAAGTTAAGGAAAATTTGATTTCAAAACAAGAAATTTTTTTATATCAAAATACTCTTTGAAAATCCTTTGAAAATCATTTGAAAAAATCATTTTATACTTTAAAATACGTTCTGGCACAAAGAAAGGATTCCAGAATTGATTTCACTCATTCTAGGGTATTTCTACTCTATCTCTAATGAGTTTTTGCTATGCAGGCTAAGGTTTACCAAAAACCAAAGCTCTGATATCAAATGTAATGACCCATTGTTTTGGACCATTCAAATCGACAATAAAGCTACACATGTCTGACTTGAATAATTCAAAACAGTAGATTGTAATATAATTTGGAGCAAATAAAGCCAATCACAGAATCACAGATACAGATAAATCAGAATAACTTGCAGAGGAAATAAAATAACCATAGTAGTTCGTAAAGCTATTACAACACAGTCACAGAATAAGTCTCAAAGCAAGTACAAAATAACATAGTCTGAAAAGTAAATACACAGAAATCCCAATACATAAATGTCCACTAGTACATAGGCTGAAAAGAAATACAGAAAAGAAACGGATAACAACTAGATAGATAGATATTCTCTAGCAAATCCTCTAGCTCTAGAAGGTGAATTCCAAGCTGAAATAGTCAGGATGACCCGATCATAAAGCAAAACACAAAACACTTGAGTCAGGACATACATACTTATACAATGTAAACCTACTCAAGTGAACTGTAATAAAATGTACAAGTAACTTAAAGGATGCTTGAAACCACCCATCCTTTAAGGATCCATTAAACTATTTACTATGTAGTAATATATGCTATTATAATAATGTCTAAAGTAAAGTATAATATATTTAAAAATAGTGTTAAGGCGTTACCCATATCCCCCTTAACACATTTTATATATTCCCATAGTTTATACAGTACCGTAATCTCCCCTGTACTGGGCATCGTCAGAGGGCACTCCTTAGGTATGGTACAAAACAAAATCGTAGAAGGTGCACTCGGGTAGGTGACATGGCACAACTAGGCAATGCCAGGGTAGATATACCAATTATGCTTCTGGACCGGTGGTAATGCGTAGCAGCCACTACCGTCCACCTCGAGCCACACTCCCAAAATCAAAGGGTACCCCAATCAATCACAATGTAATAGAATGGTATCGAAGAAGTGTTTCCGATAAGAGGAGCTACCTCATTATCCCGTCAATCGCTCCTGTTTTAGCCACCTTATGCCAACTCACGGGAGTCGGGTCTACGTACATACCTCAATAGAACGTCGCCACCATCCTACTTCATTTTGGAATCTCCACCGCGTACACGGTTGTTAAAGTGGTTTTCTGTATCGACAAAGAGTATGCCCATATCCGATCCCGGTCTCTTTAACTACCAACCGTTATTATAACCCGTGGTTATAAATTTCAAAAATGGTTCATATTCAAAATGAAAATAATTCATTTAAACCATTTAAATATGAAGTCGTTATCCTTTCAAATCAAATATTCAACTCCCAGAATTTTAGCAATTTCCAAGTTCATTCGTTTAATTACCACAATTTCAAAACATTGTATTTTTCAGAAACACAGCACTTATAAAGTGCTACGGTAGATATTTCAAACCAGTTCACTTTCAGAAACAGCAGCACTGATAAAGTGCTACAGTAAGTAAAATTAGTATTTCAAAAACAGTTCAATTTCAGAAACAGCAGCACTTATAAAGTGCTACAGTAGGTAAAATTAGTATTTCAGAACCTAGTTCTACTTCAGAAACAACATCATTTATAAAGTGCTACAATAGGTAAGATAAGTATTTCAGAACCTAGTTATATTTCAGAAATGGTAGCACTTAGCAAATGCTACCTTAAAACCACAACATTTTGAAAATGCTGCCAATACATAACTAAGGTTTATTACAACATTTCAGAGACATTATAATTTCAATTTTTCACCATTTTTGAACTTATAAAACATATCTCACTTTTTCAAAATATTTGTTTGGATATCATTTAACTTATGGTTAAATAAAATAAAATTTTATAAATAAATATCCAAATTAAACTATGATTTATTTTTTATGTCAAATATACATTATTTTTACTTAACTTGTTATCTTAACAAATAACATAATGCTTATTTTAAAAATACCCATTTCATAAATAAATATTCTTATTTCTAAGTTAAGCTTAAAATTTCCATTTTGAAAACAAGATTTTCAATTATCAAGTTAAGTCATATTTTTAAATTACAATTTAAACTATTTATTTACTTATACATTTTTAAATTATAGAAAATCACTGTAAATTTATTTAAATCATTAAATACAATTTAAGTCAAAATTTCATATTTTTAATTTCAAAAATATATAATAAATTTCAAAAAATATTTAAAATTAACCACGGGTCTGTATATAATTTTCTAACCTAGGTCAAGTGATACGGATATATATCATTTCAATCCGTAATTTAAAAACAAAAATCCGGGTTCTATCATTTCAACCCCGTAATCCTAAGTCAAATAAAATAAATAAAAATTGCTTGAGCCTATCGTTTCAGCTCATAGTGATTTTTCCTTATTCTAATATCCATTTGGGTATGTATCATTTCAACCCATAGTGATTCTATTCTACAGGGAACTTATAGTGTGAGAACAATAAATACAATAAACAGTATAACAAGACATATCATATCAGGTGATGTAACATATAAATGTCAGGTTATAACATCATGAAATATCATATAATAGGCATATATAAACTATTATCATATCATCACTACAGTCCACATGCCATTGTTTCACAATTATATAAGTACGAAATGTCTAGAGTGAATAACTCACCTTCTAAAGCTAGAGACCAAATCCGAAACTCAATTCCAAACTCCGCAAAGCACGAAAATACACGACTAGATTCGAGTGGATGGAGAGCCAATATTTGAGTCTTGTAAACAAACAATTATGAACATACATAAGTATACAATCCAACACAATAATATAAATTAAAACAATGAACAAGACATGAATCAAAATGAAGAAAACATTGGTTTAATCAATAAGTGGGCTCGGCCACTACACATATAGGCTCGACCACATCAACACATGGCTCGGCCATGATGTTTTGAGGCATGCTAGGCTCGGTCAGGTGGTCATGAGGCATGGATATGGTTTGTGGAATATGAAGAGATGGCAAGTTAAACTCATGGAAGGCAAAAGGAGAAGGCAAGTGTAAGTAGGGTTCGGCCCTATGCAACATGGCTCTCCACTATGTGCTAATGGCTTGGTCAAGTCAGATCTGGATCAAGGCACAAGGATCATGGCTAGGTGATGGAGATGAGTCATAGCTAAGGCAAGGTGGTGGAGGAATAAGGGTGGTCGAGGCAAACAAGGAGAGGATGATGATCAATAGGCTCGGCTACGGTTTATGTCATTGTTTGGTGATTGGTTTTTAGGCCTAAGGTTTCACGGCAAGGTAGTGGAGGTGAGGTGGTGATGTAGGCCGTTCATATGGTGGTGGATGGTGAAGATGACGGTTGGCTAGGGATGGTGGCCGAGCCATGCAAATAGAAGAGAGAAAAAAGAGAATAAAAGAATAGGAGGAAGGTATGAAACTTACTGCAAATTTTTTCTTCAGGAAACAAATGAGAAATGAGATGTGAGAAATACATTTTTACACGTGAATTAGAAAGGGAAGTGGCGGCTAGGGCAAAAGAAAAAACGACTAAGAGATGTGAACGGCTAGAAAATGAAGAGGCCTTACTTCCTACCCAAGAAAAGGAACCTAAGTCTATTTGAATTTCCAAGCAAAAATTCAACTAAAAATCAAATAAAAATCACACAAAAAGTCCAAACAAAAGAGAAAATAGAAAATAAAATACAAATAGAAATGAAGTAGAAAAATATAGAATAGAAAATAACAAATAAAATACGAAAAATAATTACGTGTAAAACGTTGAAATTTATCAAATTTAAAAAGTATAAAACAAAATTTTATGAAACGAAAAGCAGCACGATATCAGAATCAAGTATAGTTTCAAAGAAAAAGATTAGAAATTTAAAATTTTCAACTGAAAGTCAAAGTTTGACCACAGTTTACCAAAATATAAAATATTCAGAAAACAATTATTTTATTGTATTTGAAAATTAAATTGTAAACAAAATCCAAAATTGCATTGGAAAATTCCAAAATTTCAAAATTTAAATGATTTAAAAATCAAAGTCTTCAATTAAATTGAATTAAAATATTTATCAAAATTATAAGCTGTTACAGTATTCCTCATTTTTGCATGCTAGGTGTTTGTGCAATTGATATGCAATATTTGCTTGCATCAGTTAGTACCGAGACACCAATTAGTTTTGGGATTGGCCTAAATGTCATGCACAGTTTGTCTGCAACACTATATGCATCTTACCCTCCTACGAGCATGGTGCAAATGCCCATGTCTGAATAGAAAGCTCGAATCTCTGGTAATTTTTACTGTAAAGAATCTCCATTGTTCGGTGATTGTCCCCTTAAGCCCGTTAGTAAGTAGGCTCTCTTTTTAAAGCTCTACCGAGAAACACAGGTGAGCATGTTCCCTGCTATTTTGACATTATTGAGGAGAATGGTGTTGTGGTACCTCCATCAGAAGTTTTGGAAGCAGAATGTAATTTCTGGTTAGAGTATTTAGTTGGATTCTTTTTAAAAGCTAATCCTCTGTATCATGAGGATCGTGATTATTGCCATAGTCAATGGAATATAAGGGGTAGAATGCAAGTCCACTTTGATAATCGCATGTTCTTTTTCAAGTTTTCTAGAAAAGAAGATAGGCTCTGTGTTCTTAAGGCAGATCCCTCCATTATAGCTGGGCAGCCTTTCATCATTACCCCATGGAGTCCCACGGTGGAGAAGGCTAAGGAGTATATTCTCTCTATCCCAGGATGGGATCACTTAAATCACATCCGTTCCATATTGCATTCCATGAGGCTAAATTGGCTAGCTAGTATTGTTAGAAGATCAAATGTTTTGATGTGAAGATTGTTGCTCGTAGTAGGCTCATGTATGCTAAGGCACTTGTTGAAGTTACTGCTGACAAGCCTTTACCTTCCATGTTTCCTGCTCGTAATGCTGAGGGGCATGTCTCTTTTGTTGATGTCTGCTATAGTTGGAAATCAGATATTTGTTCATCCTATCACTCTTTCGATCATCTTTTGGAAGCTTGTATTGTCAAGCCTGAGCCTGCTTTTATTCCACTTTCTAATAGGATCCCTCCTCCTCGACCTTCTATTATGAAGTTGGTTTCGAAGACTATTCACCGCCTTATTATTATTGCCCCTTCTTCTGAGTTTATTCCTCTCTTTTGGTTTCGATTACCTCTGGCATCTCATAGGATCCGTCTGACCTGGCTTAGCTTCATCGCCATTCTGAAGTGGGCACTAACTGAAAGAGGCAAGTTTTTATAAGTTTTTCGGTGGACTTGAAGAGGATAAAAGGATTTTTTATCATGTGGAAAGGGACGGTCTTTCCCTTATGGTGCTTGGTCAATCTGGCGATTGTAATCGCTCACTGCTTGTGGATGACACTTAGATAGGAAGTATTTCTACGGTCTTCTACCAGTGTCTTAGGTAACACTTAGGATGATAATTTATTCCTTCTTTAGTTTTTCTGTTTTCATAGTTCCTTCATGTTATTGGTCCTATACTAGTGCCTAAAAAGAGTGGCTATTCCTCTTCGGAGGGGAACTAGGACTTGTGTTGTTGTTGTGTAGTAGTTTGGTATTTTTGCCAAACTCTTCCTTTTCTTTTCTTTTAGTTGTTCTGCTATACTGAACATTTGTTTTCCCACTCATTTATATATTCAGTAAGAGCCCGGTCAACCCTCCTAGCTTTGTTAAAAAAGTTTTATTTTTTTTAATTATGAACTAATATATATATATATATATATATATATATATATATATATATATATATATGAATTACAATAATAAAATGATAATTTTTAATACACACACAAAAGCATATTTATAATATCTAGATATGTGTGTGTGTTAATAAATAAAGTAATTTTTTTAAACACTTTAGATTGTATACACAACATAATAAAATTTTATTATATTAGTGTATATATATCAAATAAAAATAATAAAATATTAACAAAAGATATTTTCATAACTAATTATTTAAATTTTAAATTTTATAGAATCTAACATGATACTTTGAGGATTGAAGAACTTTTTCATAATTTTACTAAATCAAAATTTATTTTTAATAAATAATCATATTTTCAACTGTATATTATAATAATTTAAAAATATCAAAAAATGATTTTTAAATTCTAATTTTTTAGCCGAGAGCTTATTTCATGATAAAATAATTTTATAAAATTTAAATGTTAATTTTCGTAAGATATTTTATTTGATATAAACTATTTATATAGTATATTAATTTAGATAACAATAAATAATAGTAAATGAATTTAAAAAATAATTTATGGTTATCGAAAGTTATAAATATTGAAAATACACATCTATAACATATTTTTCAATTATTAACATGATATGATGATATAATTAAATACGAACTATATAATTATAATCAAATGGCATATAATATGTGCATATTTATTAATAAAAATAATAATAATTGTAAATAGATTATTCGGTTGTGCATATCTAACCTATATGGAAAAAAATGGTTTTTTTAATGAATACATACATATAACCAATCTAGTATGCAATAAAATCAATATATATATATATATATATATATAATCGTCTTCTAACTAACAATATAATAATAATATATGTGAGTAATAAAATATTATTCAGAAATTATAAATCATATAACAAAGTAAAAATATACTTGAAACTAATGTCTTGAAGCACACTTAGTAATGTGAACTCTCTCTCCTCTTAAAACTTTTTGATTTGGCAGACTGCTAATCCTTGAACCGTAGACCTTTGACTAACAAATAGTTGTTGTCTTTTGAATTGATTTAAGTTGAATTTGTTAGAGCTCCTTAAACATGAATTCGACCACCAATGGAGGAGATAGTGGTAGCTAAAATTTTTATAAACAATTAGGGTTAGAAGTCCTTTAATAGTGGGTGAAAGAGAGAAAGATATGGATCATATCTCATACCAATTCTCACTAAATCTAAGTCATCAATCTCAAAGCACCTCAAACCTTTTTAGCTGTCCCATATAAACCATATTGCTGCCAAAATTATCATCTTATTATCATGGGAAAATATCCCATTTAAGCCTAAATTAATATTATTAATTAAAAGCTAATTTAATTACTTATCGATATTGCGTATCGATTGATAAATTCATAACCAATATATATATATATATATATATATATATATATACAGTAATATTTATTTCTCGAATTATACTTAAAATTTTATTAGATATTTCATAAATATTAATTATTTTATAACAATTATAAACTAATTAAATCATTTGGTCTAAAAAGAAATCATCATTTTGGTTGTGTGAGTTGTTAACATTGAACTATTCGAATGTTAATGTTGACACATCACTTAGTAGGTAATGTGACATTTTAGCCAAATTTATCGCTTTGTTAGTTTCAATAAAATCCAATTTTACTTTAATAAGTGTTACTCAATTATGACATTTGTTTACACCGCTTCACTTCGTCAAAACTATATCACTTTGGACTTATGAAATTTGGTAATGGTCAAAACTTCAATATCATCCATATTCAACTTTATAATCCAAATACAAAATCCTTGGTTCAATAATAACAATTATTATTAGTCGAATGCTCTGACTAGAGACCTTGACTTTGAGTTGATTTGAGTTGACGATGATACTAACCCAGTATAACTGAGGAGACGATTCCTCCCTTGAATTGTGCTTCACTTCAAATACTTCCACTTTATCCAATTATAGTCACTCAATGGTCAACATGCCATGATTTGACAACAATCAAACCGGAGCTTTCATATAAAAATCCATGATATTCTCAAGTTGAGGAAACTATGTAAATTAGTCGCATTAATATTTTTAGTTTGACCTTAATAATATTAACCAATATGAAACTATCGAGTGAGTTGTTTCATTGTTATCCAATAACTATCAGTACGTAACCCTTAGCTGCCTATAGCAGTCATGAGTAATACACTGTCTAACATTTGAAGAGCATTACATACTCTAGACTCAACGGATGCATCGATATCCGATCTCAATGCATCTTGACTACAAACATTTAAAATGGTATATTTGTGTTCAGTGTGATAAATTACTCACAGTTACAACACATTGTAACTACTACAACAAAACATACCATTTATGGATTTTTGATTAGATATATTTTTAATTAAATTAATTAATTAATATTACATGTATATAGTAGAACAAAAACATCTTTATTTCAAACGAGATTGTTCAAGGAGTTAGATATATATAACGAATTACATAATTTCCCTTAGGGCATACCCCTACTCAATAAAATGTCATCTTTCAAAGCATTCTCCGTCTCTATTTATAGACAAAGATATGTATATTTATCTTCGAAATTTTCTACATAAGATAGCTACATTGTACATCGTCTCATGAAAATCTCATAGCCAAACCACAATCCAAGTTTTACATATCAACGACGATCTATGGCCCTCAGCTCATCATCAATCTGACTTAATCTGACTTTAGGTTACTTAATGCTTTCCTCCGGGCTTGCCTTCGAGCATTACTTGGAGCCTTTTGATTTTGTGCTTTTCACCACTTGCTTCGAGTTTCTCTTCAACTTTCCTAGGTCATGCCCAAGCACAACTCGGCGATGATCCATAGGGCACAAGTCCATGGGGATCCATAGAGTCAAGTTCCACTTTTCAATGATCTTTTTTACACTTCATCATTCTATTGTCATATTACGTTTTTCTCAATGTTTGTATCCATTTCTCTATCATTCTTTAGTCCAATTTAATCTTTTGAGTCCGTTCGAAGACTGTGAAACTTTTATTAATAACACTTCGCCTTCCAGAGCATGTCTTATGAAAAGAAGATGTACCTTTCTAAAGAAAAAATATCAAAGTTGGAAAATCATAAGTAGTCGAGCTCTCTGGCTATCCACTGATCAAACCGTGGAGAATCGTCCGGTTCCTTTGGATTCATCAGTAAATCAAACGTCGTTCCGTACCGTTGTTGCTAAGAACTTGAGTCCTTACTTAAGTGTTAGCAATAAATCATCATTATTCCTTGTTCTCCTAGAATTATCATATCATATATTATATGTTGTAAATCAAAATCATCCCATTTTCTCCTGGGATTTAACTACAAATATCAATATTAGTGTCGTTTCATGTTCACTCGAAGTTAAGCTATCATAGGTAAATCATATGTTGGGTAACTATGAATCAATAACTATTGAAGTTCATTGCCACCAATTAGAGCATTACTTATAATTCATCTAGAATCATTTAGTGCCTCATTATAAGGATGCCCAACCGAATCAAAGCAATAACTTGCGTTAATCATTCGGTTATCATAAATCATCAATTATGATAGTGCATTACCATTTTTTGGAGCATCAACCATAAATCATCTTGAATCATCCATATCCCATTATAAATAGTACAATCGAATCAAGCAATGACGTAATCTAGTGACCATTATCAAATCGTTTCAAAGTCGAGTGGCATTCAAATAACAATATTTAGTTTCTGATCTCTCCAGATCACATATTGACATATAATCTGTAGAACACAATGCCATTGATTTTTGTTTGATGATAATAAACGTATATATATTCATTTAAATTTATTTGTTATTGTTCTATTTTATTTTTCAACATAATTAAATAAATATTTGTTGAATAAAATAAATAACTCAGAATTCATATTTAAACAAATATTTTATTCAAACAAATATTTTATTATAAATTCGAATAGTACAAATTTAAGCTCTCACTATATAGTTTCAATTACAACAAAATTTTCAATATACAATTTTTCATACATATTTCACCTCACTACATATTGACTCTTCACACATATTTTGATCTTCAACTTCGTTCCAGCCTGTATTCAGTATCTGAACTATCTGCAATATAAACACTAACGGAGCAAAATTGAGAAAAAGAGATAATTTGCAATGCACAATGAAGTTTGTGTTTTGAAAATATTATTTGCCTCAGTTATTTGGGTTGTTCGTCATCATTTCTTGTAATTCATCGAACAACTTGTGATATGCACAGTACACATGCCGCAAGGTCATGCACACCGATATACACATGCTTGTTAAAATTGCAGGGACATATGAGCACAAGGTCAAACCTAAGAAAAAACTAGATTCAACTCAAGTACAAATGCATAAACATGGCTTCAACCAAATGGTCAAGTACATGGCAGCGCATATGTACAAAAGTGGTGCATGCAACATGTCAACCCAGATCAATGAAATTGAGCAATGCATCAAGCTCTTTTGGGCATGAACAAAATGGAACAAAATAACAATATGACAAAATGGTGAACCAGATCAACATACAACGAGACTCGAGTGAACCAGAGGTGAACATGTCAAAATAAAAACAAGACAAGAAAACTTCAAATGCCAAACTTTAAGCAACCATCATTCATGAAAACACAAACCAAGGAAATTCAAGCAAAACAATACAGCAATCAGGCAAAAACTAGAGGAGACATCAATTTCAATCTATACAAAGTCTAGCACAACACACATATACACATACATATGTATGTATGTATATACATGGTGACTACACACAACATGCAACCAAGACAGCAGCTCAAATAAACATATGAAGACATAACCAACATATCAGTTCTAACATGACAACATGAATACAAATGAAAGCCAATAGAATAAGACACTATAGGAACAGACTCATGAACATACACATGCATACAAACCAACATGAAAACATGGAACCACAACCAGACCTCAACCGACACAAAGGCACAAGGAAAACACATGAAGACTTCACACTTGAACCAAACTTCAGATGAGACAAAAATGCAAAGCAGTGCAACATGAATCGAGCCATGACTTCAAATACAAACACACGCATGAGTGCAAACAAACAGTGAATATGATATAATAAAATGGTCAGAGCATGGTACACACGTATACAACAAATTCATAAAATCGTAGAAAAGTCACAGAGCATTCAGCAGTTTGAAACAAAGTCAAATATTTTCAATCATAGGTCACAGTGAATGATGAACAAGTCAAAGCCATCAAAGAATGGAACCAGAACAAAGATAAAGTCGCAGTTGATAACATGATGAATAAGTCGGATTTTCAACAACTCAAAGTGTATCACAAATTTAAATGCCAAAGTCATAGGAGCAAAAAGAACGGAACAAAATTCAAATTTGTGGATTTACACGTATGAAATGAACAAGTCAAAAATCATCACATGGTTCAATCAAAAATTGTATGGCCGAGCAAAGAAATGGAAATTTTCAAACTAAAATATACGAACAAATTAATAAGGTTTCGACTCCAATAAACTTAACCCAATTCATCACTGGTAGATAAGAGATTCGAACTCGAGTCTAAGCAAGGCAGAGAGAATACTAAGAACAAATCAAAAAATCCAAAACTCGAATCAAGTCGAGTATAATCAAAATCAAAAGGGGGAAATTCACGTACCAGTTCAAAGCATCATTCATTCTCGACTCAATTGAAGCTACCGAGAGCAAATCAAGCTAGGGATTGATTGACGAAGCAAATTAGAGTTGAATCATCACTTCAATCCTTCTACATCAAGCGGGGGCTTTAATTAATCAAAACCCTAATTTCAAAAGAAGAATAAAAGGATCGCCCGAAAGAGAATACACGAGCAAAAATGAAAAGGGGAGAGTTTCTTTTAATTATAATTGGGTCGGTCTTTGTTTATATGTTTTGGGCTTAAGTTTAAAATAAGATTTTGGTTTTTCTAGTTTTAATTTTATTTATAACCTTTTATTTTAAAACTTTGTAAATTTCTAATTCTGTAACTAGGTACAAACTACGGGGAGTAGTTTAAGAATTCGCAACTCAGTGGCTGAGTTGTGGCAGGGTTTTGAGCTTAGAGTTAGGTTAATCGAGTTAGCGGGTCTACGTGTATTTGTAATCGTCTGATTACCTAATTTCTAGTAGAAACCTTTGGGGCAGCATGTAGGCGGGTTATTGCCGAAGCTGGGTAAAACTGTATGCGATCTTTTCTACTTTGTTCACTGGTTTTGTTTTTATTTTTATTTTTATTTCCACATTAATATTTAGTATCACCCTATTCAACCCCCTCCAGGGTGAAAACCATCCTACAAGTGGTATCAGAGCTAGGAACAAAAACCATTTTTTGTTAAAAAATTTGAATTTTTCTTTCTATGGCTTCGTTTAATAATGCTTTTGCTAAGGGTCAGTCCATGGCTAGACCACCCATGTTCAATAGTGAATATACATATTGGAAAACTAGAATGAAATTTTTTCTAAAATCCATAGATGCATGGAGATTGTTAAAACGGGAACTAGGACACCAACAATAATGGTAGATAATCAAGAAGTTGAAAAACCTATGGATCAATTGACAGATCTAGAAAATAAACTAAAAAATGCTAATGCTAAAGCTGTGAATTCTATTATTTATTCATTAAATCAAATTGAATTTAATCGCGTCTTACATTGTCTAACTGTGCAAGAAATTTAGCACACGCTTGAAGTAACTCATGAAGGAACCTCCTAGGTTAAATAATCTCGCCTTGCCATGCTTAGTAGCGAGTACAAGAACTTCACAATGGCAAAGGATGAAAGTGTCAAAGAAATGTATGGACGACTTTCTAATCTTGTATACAAATCAAAATTCCTATAAAGGCCATACACAGAACTGGAAATAATACAAAAATCCTCAGAATTCTTCCATAAAATTTTGAAGCAAAAGGGACTGCCATTCAAGAATCAAAGGATTTGAAACAAGTTAAAGTTGAATAACTCATCGAAAACCTTACCACTTATGAGCTAGAAATCAAATTCAAGGAAGAACATGAAGGAGGAGATATGAAAAAGAAATCTATAGCTCTCAAAGGAACAACTGAAAGTGAAGATGACGATGGTAATGATGGAGCAGCTGAACTGGCACTGATAATAAAGAGATTCAAAAGGTGGAACAGAAAATATGAAAATCCTGCTTTAAATCAACAACTTAAGAGGAGAATTGTCAAAGTTATAGACAATTCAGAAGAGCAGGAGATCATTTGTCACAAGTGCAATAAATCTGGTCATATCAAGCCAAATTGTCCTCCAAATCAATTCAGAAAGGAAAGAAACCGAAAAGGAGAAGTTTTGCAGCTACTTTGGGTGAAAGTGATAAAAGCAATGGCAGTGATAGTGAAAAAGAAAATCCGCGTCTTCAAGGAGAAACAAGTGACAGCGATAATGGAAAGCCAAGCGAGGTATCAAAACTTGCCTATTCATAATTACTTATGTATTTTCATGAAGTAAATGGCTATTTTGAAAGACATAGGGAGAAGTACACTGAAATTAAATCATAAAGAGATAGTTTGATAGAACTAAATAAGCAGCTTGATCAAATGGTTCAAAACTATAGAAATAAAAGCCCAAAGTGTGATAAGTGTCCATTATTAGAAGAGGAAATAAAAAAAATCAGAAACTAAAATTAAATCGCTTGAAAATAAAATTATGATTTTGAAAGTAAGTGAAAATACTAGGAGAGAAAATTCTATTAAAAAGTGCACTTTGAATGAAAATGAATCTCTCAAGTCACAAGTTCAACAATTTTCTACAACTTTAGAAAAATTCTCTAAAGAAGAAAGATCACTAAATATACTATTAGGGAAACAAATTGTTAACAATATTAGACAAGGACATAGGTATACTGAATCTGGAAAAGGTAGAAGTGAAACTAATCATATCAATTCCAAGTGCATGATTTATGGAAAAATTGGACACAATCACAACAATTTCTATATAGACCCAAACACGTGAAAACCATACCAATTTGGATTTCTAAAGGTACGAATGTAAATTCCCTTAAAATTAAACAAATTTGGATGCCAAAAGGAACAAACATAGACTGACTTGGTTCTACTTATTTTTCATAATTTTTTGTCACCAACAATCATGGACCTATGAAAACAAATAGGTCATATAAATCTTTTCTCATGTAGGTGTGTTGGTAGGCTAAGAAACAGCAAGAGCGATACGTGGATTTTGGTTATTCCAGGTACATGACGGGCGGCAAATCAAAGTTCCTTAGCCTTGAAAAATACAAAAGTGGCAGAGTCACAATGGGCAACAATGATAAATGTAAACTTATCGGTAAAGGTAAAGTAGGTAACATTACATTTACCTTAAATGATGTTTTATATGATTGAAAATCTGCACCATAATCCGATTTCAATCAGCTAGTTATGAGATAAGGGAATGAATGTTGTTTTTGATTCTGATTTGTGCAAAATTGTTGACCGAATATCAAAAGAATATCATTTAAAAGCTGTAAAAAGGACTATAAGGTATTTGTTGTACAGCTCACGGTTTGGTCTATGGTATCTAGCTATGATAACTTTGAATTAAAGGGGCATTCAGATGCAGATTATGCTGGTAGTCTAGTTTATAGATTAAGTACCAGTGGAAAGTACTTTTATGTTGGCACATTCGTTAGTTGCATCATATTTCCAAAGAACATATCTGCAAAAATTTCATTTCAACTAATTTTCAATTGGCAGAAGCCCCTTCGAAAAAATATTTTTTTTATCGACTTCATCTTAGTTTAGCCATTTTAGAAATTTGATATTATATTTGATCTTAAATGCCTATGTTAACTAATCCGACTCCCTACTGATTATCGAAAAGATAAATAGTGACTGAAAAAAGTGACGAGTGTTGACCTTGATAATACATTATGTCTTGAAAGAGTGTAATTAGGAAATTTCTTTAAAAATTTAAACAAAATTTGTAATAACTTCGGTTGGTAAAAATTCCATGACCATCTCTATTCCTATCATATTTCTATGACTATCACTCATCAAAATCCACTGTAGTATGCCAAAATGTGATATTGAAAAAGGAATTTATTCATCTTTTTTTGAAAATTAGCAATAAAATCATCCAAAAGTACTCACTCTCATTTAAAAGTCCTCACGGTTATGCATGGGTAAACTACTTGAAATCTTTGATTATGTGCTTTCATGCTCATTTAAAAGTCCTTACGGTTATGCATGTATGGAACACATATCAAAATTGGTTGAAATAAGCGAGTTGATTCTAACCCTATTCAAAAGTCCTCATGGTTATGCGTGGCTAGAAGATGCTTGAAATTCATTTTTTAATAAATTTTTTGAATATTACTAATCTCTTTTAAAAGTCCTAACGGTTATGCATGGTTAGTAAGTATTTAAATTCTTATCATAAATATACCACAAATGGACAAGACTATATGATCTTTTATGCCGACATCACCCCTATCACTCTAAAATAGAATATGTGCCTAACATAGTATTTATGATTTTTGTTTGATTTTTTATTGAAATTTTTTATTTATACTCGATTACGTATTAATGTTGTATTAATGTTTATCACTGTATCACTCTTATCTAACAATATTACTCTTTTGCTGATAACAAAAGGGGAAGAGAAGTTAAGATTTTGGCAAATAAGTCATTTTTTAATTGCACACTCTCATGTAGGTTCATTTTACATTTGTTTTTTTTATGCATATTTTTTATTTTCATGCATATGTGAAGGGGAAGCTTTGTTGTAGGGGCAGTATTTAAATAGGGAGAGCTAATAGAATTCATGAAGATTAAATAAATTTAATAAAGTCAAAATCTTAATACATGTTTGTTATCATCAAAAGGGGGAGATTGTAGAATACTATAGTCTATGATTTTTGTTTGATGATAATAAACATATACATATTCATTTAAATGTATTTTTTATTGTACTATTTTATTTTTCCACATAATTAAATAAATACTTGTTGAATAAAATAAAGAACTTAGAATTCATATTTAAAAAAATATTTTGTTCAAACAAATAGTTTATTACAAATTCGAATAGTGCAAATTTAAGATCTCATTATATAAGTTTCAATTACAACAATTTTCAATATATAAATTTTGATACATATTTCACCTCACTACGTATTCACTCTTCACTCGTATTTTGATCTTTAACTTTGTTACAGCCTCTATGCAGCATCTGAATTATTTGCAAAATAAAAACTAACACGGTTAAATTGAAAAAATAAATATTTTGCAATGCACAATGAAGTGTGTGTTCTGTAAATATTATTTGCCTCAGTTATTTGGGTCGTTCGTCGTCATTTTTGTTAATTCATCGAACAACTTGTGACGTGCATAGTGTATCACTGTACATGCCACAAGGTCGTGCACACCGATATGCACTTGCTTGTTAAAATTACAGGGACATGTGAGCACAAGGTCAAACCCAAGCAAAAACTGGATTCAACCCAAGTGCAAATGCATAAACACGGTTTCAACCAAATAGTCAAGTATAGGGCGATGCATATGTACAAAAGTGGTGCATGCAACATGTCAACCTAGATCAATGAAATAGAGCAATGGAGCAATGCATCAAGCTCTTTTGGGCATGAACAAAATGAAACAAAACAACAACATGACAAAGTGGTGAACTAGATCAACATACAACCAGACTCGAGTGAACCAGAGGTGAACATGTCAAAACAACAACAAGACAAGAAAACTACTAATGCCAAACTGCAAGCAACCATCACTCAGGCAAACACAAACCAAGGAAATTCAAGCAAAACAACATAACAATCAAGCAAAAACAAAAGGAGACATCAATTTCAACACGTACAAAGTCTAGCACAACACATATACACACACATACATATGTATGTATGTATGTATGTATGTATATGGTGACCACACACAACATGCAACTAAGACAGCAACTCAAATAAACATATGAAGACTTAACCAACATATCAGCTCTAACATGACAACATGAATACAAATGCAAGCCAGTAGAACAAGACACTATAGGAATAGACTCATGAACACACACGTGCATACAAACCAACATGAAAACATGGAACCACAACCTGACCTCAACTGACACAATGGCAAAAGGAAAACACATGAAGACTTCACACTTGAACCAGACTTCAAATGAGACCAAAATGCAAAGCGGTGCAACATAAAATCGAACCATGACTTCAAATACGAACACACACATGAACACACATGAGTGCAATCAACAGTGAATACAAATCAATAAAATGGTCAGAGCATGGTACACACGTATACAACAAATTCATAAAATCGTAGAAAAATCACAGAGCATTCAGCAGTTCAAAACAAAGTCAAATATTTTCAATCAGAGGTCACATTGGACGATGAACAAGTCAAAGCCAGCGAAGAATGGAACCAGAACAGAGATACAGTTAACATGACGAACAAGTAAGATTTTCAACAACTCAAAGTGTATCACAAATTCAAATGACAAAGCCGTAGGAGCAATAAGAACAGAACAAAATTCAAATTCATGGAGTAACATGTATGAAATGAACAATTCAAAAATTATCACATCGTTCAATCGAAAATCGTATAGCCGAGCAAAGAAATGGAAAAATTCAAACCAAAATATACAAACGAATTAATAGGGTTTCAACCCTATAAATTCAACCCAATTCATCACTGGTAGATAAGAGATTCGAAATCGAGTTCCTAAAAAATAGAGAGCATAGTTTGAACAAATAAAAAACAAATCGAAAACTCGAATCAAGTCGAGTATAATTAAAATCGAAAAGGGGAAATCCACATACCAGTTCAAAGCAACGTTCGATCTCGACTCAATTGAAGCTACCAAGAGCAAATCAAGCTAGGGACCGATTGACGAAGCAAACCAAAATTGAAATCATCACTTCAATCCTTCTAACTCAAGCGGGGCTTTCAAATAATCAAAACCCAAATTTCAGCAGAAGAATAAAAGCATCGGCCGAAGGAGAATACACGAGCAAAAATGAAAAGGGGAGAGTTTCTTTTAATTATAATTGGTCGGTCTTTGTTTATTTGTTTTGGGATTAAGTTTTTAAAAAGGGCTTTGTTTTTCTAGTTTTAATTTTATTTGTAACTAGTTGTTCTAAAAATTTGTAAATTTCTAGTTATCTAACTAAGTACAAACCACGAGACGTAGTTTGTGAATACGCAACTAGGTGGCTGAGTTATGGCAGAGTTTTGCGCTTAGAGTTAGGTTAAACGAGTTAGATGTGTCGTGAGTTTACATGTATTTGTTTACCTAATTTCTAGTGGAAATCTTGGAGGCAGTACGTAGGCAGGTTATTACCAAAACTGGTTAAAACTGTGTGTGATCTTTTTTGCTTTGTTCTCTATTTATTTTTTTATTTTTATTTCTGCATTAATATTTAGCATCACCCTATTCACTCCCCCTCCCCCCACCCCCCTCGCTCTAGGATGAAAACAATCCCATATAGTATAGACTTTGATTTCTTTAGATCACATAATAGGAATCTGGTGGAGCTTTTTATCTGTCTGAATCACGTAATCATATATCCAATCCAATCTTTGATCTCTCCAAATTGTATATCCATTACAATCTTCGGTCTCTCTGGTTCATATGGCTAATCAAATTTCTGATCTCTCCATATCACATATCCTGTCCAATTTTTGGTCTCTTTGGATCACATATCCAATTCAGTTTCCAATCTCTCCGGATAACACATCTAGATTTAACCCAATCCGACCGCTCTTCGATAAGGGAACCCAATATCCGAGGAAATCCATCCTCTCACTCTCCAATGAAGGTACCTACTATGCGTGCGTACCTATCCACTCACTCTCCAGCAACAGGCTTGTTATCTAAGTGTACCCTTCTATCCACTCTCCTATGAAGCGACTTGCTACCCGAGCGCACTAATCCATGTTATTTAGCGGAAGATGGATCTTAAGGCTAATTTAACACTAGAGAGAGGCAAATAGTGTTTTCTAATTTTTATGAGTTCTTTTGAATTCTTTTTAGATTATAGTTTAAATAATGCAATTAGCAATCGTAGAATCAAACACAGATATATATAAATGCAGTAAAAGTAAAAGGGAAAGAACACACCAGGATTTTATACCAGTTCGGAGTTACTCTACATCTAGTCCTGTACAATTACTTGTACAGTTTCAAATAGCAAAGTGAGCACAATCTCGATTTCAAGGCAACGAGACACACCCTTCATACTTTCCAAGCTCAGGGGTAGACTCACTTGATTCACATAGGTCATAAGCACACCCACTTGAATTTCCAGGTCATCAAGCACACCCAATTGATTTACACATGCTACAATCACACCCAACTGGGCTACAATCACATCCACCAAAATAAAACTATGATATGATAGAGTTTTATAGACACAAATCATTGATCTTGAATAAAAATGATCCTATAAGCTCTTAAATAGCACTTTGATGTTGTTTGAGCGAGAGGGACAAGAGAGATCAGAGAGTAGTCAATAAAGAATCAAATCAGTGGAGTTAAATTTGATTTTGATTGTATTTGATTGAATTTGAGTACAATTTCTTTTAGAAAACAAGTGAGTGAAAGAGAAGAGAAAATATAAGAAAGTAGTTAACCAAATTTCGTTGATTTACCCTTATTTATAAAGAAATAGTAGTCATATCCATTTGCAAAGAGATACAACGAAAAGACACTTCCATTCAAAATCTGAATTTCAAAAACTTTGGTTCATATGTCGACATACTCTATGCGGATATCTCAACATATCCTCTATAATTTTGAAAAGTAACATTATAGAAATTATTTTAAAAATATCAAGGTTTATGAAATATTTTGATACATTCTATAATCATTTATGTAACGTATTCGATTTTATCGGGATCCGAAGGTCGGCATTCTTACGTCCACTGTATCACATGCCGCATAATCGAAGAAGAGGTAGAAGAAAAAGATAGAAGAAGACAGGAAGAAAGAAAGAAGAAACAACAGAAAACAATATCAAAATCTCATATATCGCAGTAGAACCACATATAATAGATAAATGAATAATCCTTAAATCAAAGAACTATATCAGTTATTACATTACATTATCATCAGAGTGTACAACAACAATATACATCACAACTGGACAATGGATATTTATACAAACATGTCCTTACAAGTGAATTTACAGCGGAAAGATAATATCATATACAAGTAATACGTCTCGCCATCCAGCTCGCCACTTGAGCTCCATAGCACTTCTGAATCCAGAATGACCTGATAACCTGACTCTAGACTGCCCGTGTGGAAAATTATGGGCACCCAGAGTTTAGGAAGAGAACAATAAATTCCAGGTCAGTCATGGGATTGGTGTGAGAACTCAAAACAGTTATTTAAATTTTAAAACAACAACAACAAGGGAAGTGAAAAATATCCGTAATGCTTTTGGAAAATGAAACTACCATAAGGTCTTCCCGCACACACACAATGCAAACGCAGAATTGGAGGAGATTTCTCCTTGTGATAGTCAAAGATGCTTACTACGCAAAACAAATCATTTTTTGATATTATTATTAGTGCATAGTGATGAAAGCATTTAGAAAATAGAATATAAATCTTAGCCAGCATAGATATTCCGAACCATGCCTACTATAGCTACCATCCAAACAATGGGGCGCCACCATAAGTGAATGGCAGGTAATACAACTAAAACTGTACAAGGCTCGTATTGTTTCTTTGGATTTTTCAACAAATGGTCAGGCTAAGGAACTTCCTACGGCCACATCGGATCGCCTCTGGCGGGACGTCCCGAGAACCTAACCGGATCTCTGCCAATACTAGGCCGGGTTACCTCTGTAACTAGGTAACTACTACTCGAGTGTGCCACTCCCCGGTCCTTTAAGACCTTTATCCGAGGGCCCTCTATCACCAAGCAAAAACCACACAGAAAATGAGATTGGAGCAACCACATAGGTTAAGCATCAGGGCTCCATACCTGACACCACCCTTTTCCAGAAGGAAATGACATACCCTAAAGGGCGCGACCCTCATAACCTTGCCACATATTTCTGTTTTGACCATTTCCGGGGTGTGAGGTCTGACGAAGTCTTGTCCACAAAGCTACGCTTTTTCGCAAAGCCACGCTTTGATCAACAAATGATTAATAAATAATCATCACACAGTAACACTCAGCATGCCACATTACCAAATTGGGAATATATCGCTGATAACCTTCAACTACAAAACCTCTGAGCTCATACATCTCAGAGAAGGGTGTTAAGCTAAGAGAATAAATTCTCCGCCACCAACAGAGATGTATTTGAAAGAAATCTGCTTTATATCTCAAAATGTAATGTCAGACACTTAACCATACAAGTCTGTTTCGAGCTCGAACAGAACCGAAGGCACTTCAAAAGAAGCCCTTGCAATCCGGGTATTCACAATCCCAATCGAATTACCCATCACAAAGGAAATCTCCATACCGTAGCTAAGGGTGCAGAGACAATCGATAGTTCATCCTATCGTTTTCACAAATACCCGGTCTTCAACACCGGTCTTCAATGCTATCCATTACGTCGTATCACTATTCGGAATAGGTAATCCGAATAACGAGCGCAATAATTTAAAAATAAGTGTAGCATTCAATTTCAACTAATTCACAACAAATAGCCATTTAAGGGTCAATATTGATAGTCGGTTATTTAACTATCAATCAATATTCACAACATCACCCGATTTCAAATAATTTCCCAAATTATTTTTTTTCAAAAATATCTTTACAAGATATAATTTCCACACTTCAACCATTTGAAAACAAAGTTCAAATTATTTTCACCTTTACAACTTTCATTTCAAAATGGTTCATTTAAACCAATCAAATAAATCCTTATCAATTTATTTAATTTACGTTCCAAATCCGTAAATTTATTTCCACACTTTTAAAAATAAATCAATGTTTATTTTTAAAACAAATTTCCCTTAAAAATTTCCATTGTGAATTTACATTTCCAAATATTCACCTTTTATACGATTTTTCAAATCGATTTCAATTATTCACTTTCAATTTATCGTTAAAAGATATAATCTCAAAACATTCACTTCATATTGGAAAACATTTCCATACTTATTTAATAATAAGTAATTCACAAATCCATTTATTTTCAACATTTGGAAAATATTCAATATACTTAAATCCAAATTAAGTATATATTTTATTCTTTAAGGAAAACTTCTCTTAAACACATTTATTTTGGTCAAAACGAATGTTGCGTAAAACATCGTTACGACAACCCAAAATCACTAATATAGGGATTCGAAAGTTAAGATAGATATACGAACCCCAATACTATACAAAACTTTTCCTTTCGGAAATCATTTACTATAGCAACAGTGTTATAGTCCACCATTTCCTTCTATTTCTTGAAAACGTCTATTTCAACAACGAATGTTGAAATCTATGGTTTCGATACTTAACACATTTTAAAACATCTTTAAATCGTTTTAAATTCTATTTAAAATATCACTTTCCCAAAATATTTCTTTAATATATTATTCACCATCCAAAATCGTGAATATACTTCACTTACCAAATTCAATTTCTATATATTTTATTTAAAGGATTATCCACTGTCCAAAGTCGTGGATATATCTCCTTTAATAAGCTATAAAAATTAAACTTATCAAAATAAGTCGATTTCGGATTTATAAAACAATGTTTATAAATTCTATTTATACTTTATAACAACTTTACTTATAAAATCACTTTATTAACAAATTCTATCCATATCTTATTTACACGCCAAAATCCAATTTATAAGTTAATTGCTTATAAATCCTTTATTTTACAAAAATCCATTCATTTTATAACTTCACAATTTATAATTCTATAGATTTCATCCACTTATGAAATCCATTTATACTTCATTTTAATACTTATAGAAACTCGTTTTATAATTCCAACATTTTAATTTATAAATATCAATTTTATAAATCTTTTATATAAATCATTTATAGTAATTCAAAAATTCCAATTTAAACCATTTTATAAATTAATCAACTACTTATTTCAAAAATCACATTTCGGTTATATTTCACAAAATCATAATTTTATAACACAAACATTTCAACGTTTATTTATTTATTTAAAATGAATCAATTCCAAAATTAATTTTTTATTATGAATTCTCAATTTAAATATTCAAAAATCAAATTTTATTTATTTTTGACATCTAACGACACCAAAAATATATTCGGCTAAAATTTAGCCTTTAACAATTTCAATCACAAAGATAATCACGCATATTATAAATAGATCAACACAAAGCATTGAAACCAATTCAATCATTTGAGGAATCCAGTTGGATCCCTCCAACCCGTTTCCCAGCATCTAAAGATGTTAGCACAATACAAATTCTGCTTCGAGACGGAATATCACGGTATATGGGATTTATAAAATATTATCCGCTATTATGTGGCGCAATAGGGTCTCATCCGCTATATAATGTGGGAAATCAACTCCAAATACATATATAATACCAATTCCATATCAAGTTGGAATTATCGCGGTATATGTGTTTAATAAATAACATCCGCTTAATATACGGCGTATAGGGTCTATTTCAAACAATAGATAATAATTTATCATCCAATCACACAATCAAACAATTTTAAATCTAACTTTTTAAAATTTAAATCGAAACAATTCGATTGAGTGAGAAGTTCTCACTTTGAGTTTCCAATAACAGATGTAGCGTTTGATTTCGAATAAAATTAAACACGCGTTTAATTTTACCCAAAATTTTCACTAGCTCCAAACGACTCCAAACTAGCTCCATTGCGTAGTGTTCGTCAATACGAACCCGACGCAATTCGTTTTGTCATTTTTCGACCTCGTATGAAAGAGATACAATGTTTTAAAGATCGAACAAATTATTATATACAAATATTTACAATTTTATTTATTATTTTTAACCTTCTTTTATCTTGGCTGTGAATTTCAGAAGAAAAATCAAGGCCATATAACGCCTTCATCTTCCCCAGGTTGTTCATGCGTATGTGAACCCGTCGCTCACGTTTGAAAGCAAACAATGCGACCACCATCGTCGACTTTTAGCTCGATCAACCATGTCTACTTCGAACACCTCGCCACCCTCTACCATCGCCGAAGGTATGGCGAAGCTCGGTCAGGCCATGCTCTCGAAATTCGAGCACGAGATGCGCGACTTTGAACGCAAATTCCCATCGATCCACTCCGTATTTTCCGATCATCACCGTTGGATAGTGAGATCTCAACATGCTCTTCAAGATTGATATTGGGAGATTTTCGAATTGGTGTGTGGATTTGAAGAAAATTGAAGGAGAAGATTGACAAATTTCGGCCATTAAAACAAAAACTGGCGGCTAGGGTTTATAGATTAGGGTTTGGGTTTTGTTTTGCAAAATGAAGATAGAGGGGCCTTTTATAGAAAATTTCTCAAAACACTATTCACTCAAAATTTTCCGAACTCCAAACGAAGCGTGTCGGCTGGCGTTTCTAGGGTTTACCCCGTGTTCCGTACACAATGGAACATGTTTCGGAGGCTAATTTGATCATATGTGTGAGTTATGGAAATAAACGATCAAATTTAAATTAAATCGATTTAAACTAATTTCTAGGCGTTTTGGCTTGCTCCGGACAAACCGTAAATCCGATTGACACGAAATTTGAAATCTTATAATAATATAACATTACAGATCCGATGGAACTAGTTTCGTCGAAATCCGAGACTGTTTGAAAAATGGCTATTTTAACTCGTCAATTAAATATTAAAATATTCAATTTTCACAATTTAACTTTAAATTCAATTTTAAAAGTTCTATAATATCATTCTAACTTCAATATGATTTAATATAACTTTACAAATCATTTTTAATCACATTAAACCAAATTTCCAATTATTCCTGTAATATCAACTATTAAATTATCGATTTAATTATCCAATTAAATCTATATACTCGAAATAATATTTATTTGACTTACAAATTCTACTTGTTAATATTTAAATTCAATTTAAATATACGAATTTTAATTAATAGAAATTGTGGGTCGTTACAATTTAAACATAGTTTATACTTATTTTAATCATATCAAAACTTAAGAAAACTATTTTTACAATATTTTAAGTATATATAGGACTTTAAATATAAGTAATAAAGTATAAGTAAATATATTTAAAATCAAAATTATAACAAATATTTAGAAAGCTTTAAAATTAAAATTATAACAAAGCATAATATTCAAAGTATGTTTAAAAATACTTTAAAAATATAATTTCTCAAAGGATAATAAAGTCAAAAGGTTAGAAATAATATGAAGGCTATTTTGAAAGGTTATTTCAAAAACAAGAATTCTTTTATAAAAACTATTTTTGAATTTTAAGATATTAAAACTGAAAATCATTTGAAATGGAAAAGGGGAGAGAGAGATCAAAGAAGTGCTATCCGAGTTTTAATAAAAAATTCCATGACTCTATAATTTATCTGGAAAATCTTCAGTTGTTCAATCTTGAGTTCTTCAATACTCATGAGTCTTCAATCTTTAACTCTTGAATCTCTGTATTAGCCTCTTGAATCTTCATTTGATACTATACAGTTGTTTTAATTAATACCCGTCTAATATTTTACACTATATACTACATATAACTTGATAAAAACATTAGTATTTGTATTTTATATAATGTTACCTATATTTTATATAATGTCATATGGTAGTTGTCATTAAAACCAATGCCTAACGTACTAACAATCTCTCCCTTTTTGATTACGACAACCATGTATATAAAATATGTTATAACTCCCACTAAGTTACAAAAATCCCCTTAATCTATGCCTATATTTTATATATTTCTCCCACTTTGTCAACAACATAAATTTAACTAAAAACCTCCCTTAACTAAGGTACTGAATAATATATATATATAATATTGAGTTATAACCAATTAGAAAAGGCAATGCTAGTAATATAAGAGTGATAACATAAATAACTTGTATTAATCACATTAATCAATACATTTGATAAGTTAGATAAAACAAGTAAATCAAAACAATCAATTATATAATTCAACAAATCAAATCCAGTTAATACACACAAAGTCGATCCAATCCACACAAAGTAATATCGTGATATATTAATATACATTCTTATTTATATCCAAACCAATCAATCTTTAAACTTCCACAGGAACTTCTACCTATCCATCGGATCTGAAAATTGGATCCTCTTTGATAGCATCCCAATCTTCATCATATTTGTTTGAGGGTAGTTTCAGGACCATTGGTTGCTTCATCTTTAATAAGAGAAGAAATCATCAACCGAATGGCATCAAAGTGCTTCTCTTGCTCTTTAATCATCTGCATTTAACTTATCTAAGTGTCTCTGACTTCTAAGAATGAAGGTAAGAATATTCTTGAATGATTCAAGTGTTCAAGATTTTCACATAGTTTTTGATGTGGAGAAGCCTTTATTAAGGATATAAGTTTATATATAGAAGGAAAAGAAGAAAAAGATTGAAAATGTTGATTTTATGGAGTGAATACTTATATGTAGGGGTAAGAAGTCGTTTGAAATGAATAGGTGTTTGGCAATTTTTTTACTTTTTTTCACTAATTTTTTCTGAAAAAACCGGCTGTTATTTGTCGACATACATGCTTGGCATATCTCGACATATGCACTATAATTTTCAAAACTACTTTATTTTAATATTTTATTGTATGTGACATATACTATTTTACTTGTATGACTTTCCAGAGATGATTAACGGCGTATAATGGTAGGAAATAGAATTTCATTGATAATAAAGACGATTACATGAAATACATTAGAAATAGATGAAAGGTACATAAGAATAACACAAATTAAAGATAGATAACTTCAATAAACAACTGGAAAGATATGGATGGAGATGACGAAGAACCACCGAGCTTGCGGACGACTTCTCCATATAATTTATCCATTTAGGTGGAAAGTGAAGTAAACTTCTTCGAAAAAAATTTCTTAAGCTTCCTTTGATTGCGAATGATCTTCTCTTGATTTTTGAAAAAATCTTTGCCGGATGGATTAGATGGCATAATAATACTTTCTAAGGAAGTATTCCCCTCTTCTTGTTCTTCCTCCTAGACGTCCATTTCATCTTCCTCCTCTTCCCTTATATCTTGCTTCTCTTCCCAAGACAGACTTTATTCCTTTTCTGCAAGCATTTCATAAGGCTCAAAAAAGGTGAAATATGCATAAGTGAGATGTTGGCCATGTCAAATATTTTTCAAGGAATAGTTTCACTCCTTTATGGTCAACGCCGAAGTAAGTGAAAAATCTAAAGAGATACACACCATAAAATAGTGTGCTTTAATGCTTAGAAAGATTTTTAGGAAAAAGTTCATCCAAGATAAGTTGAGACCAATTTCTGTCGTATTGACTATAAATGGCGAAAAGAGCTCCAATTTTTTTTTGAGTCGGGTGATTATAATTACTCGTTCCATGAGTGGTACTTTGTTGCAAAAAAAGGTCTAAAATTCTTACTTTCAGACGTAAATTTTTCTTTTTGAATTCAAAGTCATCATAAATTTTGAAAATATTGTGATTAATTCACGGTTTGGAAAATCAATTTGAAAAGTTTAAAGGTCCATTCCACTAGATTTGCATCTGAGAATATCATCCAAAATCTCACAATTTAAAACAACTTGTGTCCCGTTGACACTACTCCAAACTTCACCTTCGTTTCCATCATAAAATTTCCATCTCAAATTTGCATAATTTTTTTTTACTAAATTTGGGTAACAAATGAAATCATTTGATAAGCATCGATTAAACCAAAAATTTCATTTTGCAAACAAATATTGAAAAGATCGTAAGTAGGAAAATCTTCAAAAATAGCAGATCTTCCAGGAGTGACTTTTACGAAAGACAAATACTCTATACAAGCTTGCATGGATTCTTTGCATTGAAAAGAAAGCCTTTTTTTTCTCAGAAAGCCTCACGGTTGATGGAGTATTGCTTGAGGATTCCATTGAAGAATGGTTTGAAGAGACAAGAGAGTTAATGATTTTGAATTTGGAAATGAAGGTGAAACGAATGGATAGAGATAGAGTAAATAAATAGAGAATCATGGGAGATGTTCTCCAGTCAAGAGACATCTTTTTAAATATAAGGGTTGGTGAAAAGATGTAGGGCAATTCAAAATCTGCCAATATAAGCCTACATATACATATGGGGTATATCGACACATAGTCGAAAATTTCAAAAAGAGAAATTCAATAAATAATTCCTATTTATCTATACTTAGAATTATCTTATAATAATTATTAATATATATACCTTAAATAATTTAAAAAATAATTTATTATTTTTAACTAATATTTTATTAATATATATACATATAATATTTAAATTATACACATACAATACACATCCAATATAATAATTAATATATAGGTTATTCCTAGCAATCAACAACAACAAAAACTCAAAATTTTATTTAATCATGTACCTATTTTTGATACATTTCTCCAGATTTCTCATTAATTATCACTGTGAAGCATACATTATCATTCTTTGCATCTAGTTCGTTATCACTTGGGTAAGTGTCTGAATTATATAGTGTTGCAGCATAAGCCCTTAGAATCAGTATTTGCTGTGTTTTTCGGTTTCTCAGGAAGTAGACGGTCTCTTTTCATATGGCCAAGTTCATCGCAGTTAAAATATCCAACACCAATTCTTCTTCCATTTCCACTTCCTAGATTTTTATTACCATATCTCCTAAGATTGTTAATCTTTCTGTACTTTTGAAATTTTCTAAAATTTCTTGTCATGAAGGCAATTTCCTCATCATCGTCATTTTTTGAATCCAGATTATCTGTTTTGGCGTTCAAAATGATGGATTTCTTCTCTCTTGCCATGAATTTGTGCTTTAAATGACATTAAATTGTCAATTAACCCTTCAATTTTAGAGTGCTAATGTCTTTAGCCTTTTAAATTTCAAGATTCTTTTGGTCTCATTCTGGAGTAAGTGTATTAAGGATTTTCTAACTTGATCCTCTTGAGAAAAACTTTTGCCAAGTGCAATTAGTGATCGAACTATATCTTGAAATATACTATACATATCAGAAATCGTCTTATTTTGATTCAATTTAGATAATTGAAATTATTTAGTTAAAATAGAAATTTTGGTATGTTTGACTTTACTAGTGCCATCATGTGTAACCTGCAATGTTCTCCATATTTCGGATGCAGATTTACAGATAGGCAATCTATTAAATTCATTTCTATCTAATGAACAAAACAAAACATTCATGGCTTTAGAGTTACTTTGTGCAACTGTCTTTTTATCAATAGTCCAAGTTGAAAAATTAATCTTGGGCTCAGTGTACTCGTTTTGTGTGATGTTCCAAAATTCCTAGATCAATTGACTGTAAATAAATTTTCATCCTATAATACCAATATATAATTACTGCTATTAAAAAGTGGGGATCTAGCAATAGATTTTCCTTCCATAAAGGAATTACTAACAAGTGGACTAATAGCGTGACTAGCTGTATTACTAACAGTGTTGTTAGCCATTTAAAACATTTCAAAAACCAGAATTATGAATACTTTGGAAACCAATGCTCCGACACCAAATGTTATTTAGCGCAAGATGGATCTTAAAGTTGATTTAACACGGGAGAGGGAGGGGGAATAATGGTTTCTAATTTTTGTGAACCTTTTTGAATTCTTTTAAGATTATATTTTAAACAAAGCAATTAACAATCTCAGATTCAAACACAGAAACATATAAATGCAGTAAAGGTAAAAAGGAAAGAATATACCAGGATTTTAAACTGGTTTGGAGTTACTCTACGTCAAGTCCTATACAATTCTTTATGCAGATTTCTTTTCAAATAGCAAAGTCAATTCAAGGCAATAAGACACACCCTCCAGACTTTTCGAGCTCAGGGTAGAATGACTTGATTTACATGGACACTAGCACACCCACTTGAATTCCGAGATCACCAAGTACGCCCAATTGATTTACATGGGTTACAATTGCACCCAGTTGATTTACATGGGCTACAATAACACCCACCAATATACTAGTATGATTTGATGGAGTTTTACAAACATGGATCATTGATCTTAAATACAAACGATCCTACAAACTTTTGAATAGCACATTGATCTTATTTGAGTGAGAGAAATCAAAGAGTATTCAATAGAGAATCAAATCAGTGGAGGTGAATTAGATTCTGATTGAATTTGAGAAGAATTTAAGTAGAATTTCTTTCAGAAAACAAGAGAGTATAAAAGGAGAGAAAATATGAGAAAGTAGTTAAACTAATTTCGTTGGTTTACCCCTAATTTATAGAGAAAGTATATTCATGTACATTCACAAAGAGATACGACGAAAAGACACATCCATTCAAAATTTGAATTTCGAAAATTTCAGTCCATTTGTCGACATACTCTATGGGGATTTGTCCACATATCCTTTGTAATTTTTAAAAAGACTTTCTAATTTTGTTTTAAAAAATATCAAGGTTTATGAAATATTTTGATACTTTGTAAAATAATTTAAACATAGTTTATACATATTTTAATCATATCAAAACTTAAGAAAACTTTATAAAATTATTTTTAGAATATTTTAAATATGTAAAGGATTTTAAATATAAATAATAAAGTATAAGTAAATATATCTAAAATCAAAGTTATAACAAATATTATAATATGCTTATAAATATTTAGAAAGCTTTAAAATTAAAATTATAACAAATCACAATATTCAAAGTATATTTAAAAATACTTTAAACAATAATAATTTCCCAAAGTATAATAAAATCAAAAGGATAGCAATAATTTGAGGGCTATTTTGAAAACAAAAATTCTTTTTTAAAAACTATTTTTGAATTTTAAGATATTTGAAATTAGAAATCATTTGAAATGGAAAAAGAGCAAGAGTGATCAAAGAAGTGCTATCGGGGTTTTAAAAAAAATTCTACGACTCTATAACTTATCTGAAAAATCTTGAGTTTTTCAATATCATGAATCTTCAATTTCTAACTCTTGAATCTCAGTATCAACCTCTTGAATCTTCCTTGATATTATACAGTCTTCTTAATTAATACCTATATAATATCCAGCACTATGTACTATATATAACTTGATAAAAACATTAGTATCTATATTTTATATACAGTTATGTATATTTTATATAATGTCATATGGTAGTTGTCATCAGAACCAATGCCTAAGGTATTAACAATCTCTCGCTTTGATGATGACAAACATGTGTATACTCCCTATGAGTTACAAAACTCCCCATCAATCTATGCCTATATTTTATATATTTCTCCCCTTTGTTATCAACAAAAATATAACTAAAAAACACCCCCTAACTAAGATACTACATTATATATATAAAACTTAGATATAAAAGCAATTAGAAAAGGCTAAAATAGTAATATAAGAGCGATAACATAAATAACTTAGGTTAATCACATTAATTAATACATTTGATAAGTTAGATAAAACAAATAAATTAAACCAATCAGTCATAATTCGACAAATCAAATCCAGTTAATGTACACAAAGTCAATCCAATCCACACAAATCAATATCTTAATATATTAATATACATAGTTATTTAAATCCAAACTAATCAATCTGTAGACTTGCCTAGGTACTTCTGCCTATTCATCAGATCCGAAAATTGGATCAGCTATGATAGCATTCCAATCTTCATCATCTTTGTTGAGGGTAGTTTCAGGATTGTTGATTGATTCATCTTTGATAAGAGAAGAAATCATCAACTGAATGGCGTCAAAGTGCTTCTCTTGCTCTTTAATCATCTGCATTTGACTTAGCTCTAAGTGTCTCTGATTTCTAAAAATGAAGGTAAGAATATGCTTGAACGATTCTAGTGTTTGTTCAAGATTTTCGCATAATTTTTGATATGGGGAAGCCATTATTGAAGGGATACATTTATATAAGAAAGGGAAAGAAGAAAGAGATTGAAAATGATAATTTTGTAGAGTGAATAGGTATATGTAGGGGTAAGAAGTCGTTTGAAATGAATAGGTGTTTGGTAGTCATTTTATTTTTAATTTTAATTTTTTTTGAAAGTCAATCGTTATATGTCAACATACACGCTTGGCATTTATTGATATATGCACTATAATTTTCAGAACTACTTTATTTTACTATGCTATAGTATTTAGCTTATATAATTATACGCGTACAACTTTCCAAAGATGATTAACAATATATAACATTAGGAAATAAAATTTCATTAATAATAAAGATGAGTGCGTGAAATACGTTAGAAATAGAAGAAAGATACATAAGATTAAGACAAACTTATGATACATAATTTGAATAAAAAACTAGAAAGATGTGGATGGAGATGAAGAAAAATCACCAAGCTTGCGGATGACTTTTCTATATCCATTTTGGTAGATAGTGGAGTAAACTTCTTTGAATATAAGGGTTGGTGAAAACGTGAAGGGAAATTCAAATTTAGAATTTGAAATTCAAAATCTAACAGCAAATGTCGACATATACATGTGGAGTATGTCGACACATAGGTTGAAAATTTCAAAAAGAGAAATTCAATAAATAATTCCTATTTATCTATACTTATAATTATCTTATAACAATTATTTAATACAGGAAAATAGGCAAAGGGAAGAATTCGCAAAAAAATTAGTCCCAGGGATGACAAGTTTGCTTTTTATCCTGGAGGACACTTTTCAATGTGAACAGAAATGATAGTTGCAACTATCATTCTGTGATTTACAATAAAAAGTGTCTTTCAACCTAAGAAATAAACTTTTTGTCCCTGAAACTAAATTTTTCTCCAATTTTTTTCTTGAGCCTAAAATCCCATATATAATATATAACTTTAAAAATTGAAAAATATATTTTCAATATATTTTATATTATTTCTATTAATATTTTATTAATATAGGAAAATAGGCACAATGACAAACTTAGAAAAAATTTAGGCTGAAGAACAACAAGTTTGTTTTTAGGCTGAAGGACAATGCTAGTTAAAACTAGCATTTTGTATAGTGTAAAACTGAAATAATATTAAATATAACTAGCATTTTTTATTGTGTAAAATTTGAATATAATGCTAATTATAACTAGCATTTGTTCTTCAGCCTAAAAATGAAATTTTGTGTCCTTCAGCCTAATTTTTTTTAAAGTTTGACATTTTCCCTAATTTTCACTTATTGATACATACATACATACATATATATATATAATATTTAAAATATACACACACAATATTCGTGGAATATTATTAATCTTTAGGTTATTCTTAGCAATCATCAACAAACAACAATAAATAGGTTCAAAATTTCATTTAAATGCATACCTATTTTTGTTCTGTTTCTCCCGATTTCTCATTAATTATCGCTGTGTAGCACATATTAGCATTCTCTATATTTGGTTCATATTATCACTTGAGTAAGTGATTGAATCATTTAGTGTTGCAGCATAAGCCCTTCTTCGTTTTCTGGATGAATCGGTATTTTGTGTGTTTTTTGGTTTCTCAGAATGTGGACAGTCTCTTTTTATATGGCTTGATACATCGCAATTAAAATATCTAACACCATTTTCGCTTCTGTCATGACCCGATTCTTCGTCTTCCGAAAATTCAACATCGATACTCACTTTATCGACTGCCGAGTAATCGAACGACGGAAAACCGAACACTAAGGGTTTTAAGAAAGAAGAAAAGAAGAAAAAGAGAGAAAAAGATAGAAAAGAAGAGAAGAAGAGAAGAAGAGAGAGGAAAGAAAATAGAGAATAGAACAGAAAGAAAATAACAGAACAATAACAGAATCTCACAATTCGCAGCGGAACAACATATAATAGATAAATGAATAATATTTAAACAAAGAACTATATCAGTTATTACATTACATTACATTTCATTTCATCATATCATCAGAGTATACAACAACAACAACATCAAATAGTGCAGCGGAAAAAGAAATACTATATAATTAGTAATACGCCATGCCATCCATCTTGACTCCAGCAACTCCAGAATATCCAGAATATCCTGATAAACCTAACTCTTGACTGCCCGTGTGGAAATTGGTGGACACCCAGAGTTTAGGAAGGAAAACAATAAACTCCGAGTCAGTCATGTGACTGGTGTGAGAACTCAAAACAGTTTATTTATCTTTAAAATCAAAATAGAGGAATATTTTTTAAAGTCAATTCGCAATGCTTTTAAAAATGAGACTACCATAACGCCTCCCGCACACACACACAATGCAAACGCAGAATCAGAGGAGATTTCTCCTTATGATAGTCAAAGATGCTTGATACGCATTTAAAAGAACATTTGATATTATTATTAGTGCATAGTGTAGGAAAAATTCATTTCGAAAGTAGAATATAAATCTTAGCCAACATAGACATTCCGAACTATGCCTACTATAGCTAACTATGTTCAATAGCAGGTTACCGCCACATTCCATAGCAGGTTATACAACTAAAACCGTACAAGTCACGTATTGTTTCTTTGGATTTCCAACGAATGATCAGGCCAAGGAACTTCCCATTGCCACATGAGAATGCCTCTGGATGGACATCCCCGAGAACCAAACCGGATCTCTACCAACACAAGGCCGAGTTACCCCTAACTGAGTAACAACTGACCGAATATGCCATCCCCCGGTCCTTTGGGACCTTTCACCGAGCGCTCGTAATCAATTCACACAATCATAACAAAGTGTTTTCAACATGAGTAAGCATCTGGGCTCCATACCATGATACCACCCTTTTCCAGAAGGAAATGCACACATCCTAAAGGGCGCTACCCCTCATAACCTTGCCGCATCTTTCCTGTTTTGACCATTCACGGGGTGTGAGGCTTGACGAAGTCACGTCCACAAAAACATACTTTATACAAAAGCCATGCTTTGGGTCAACAAATGATCATAGAAATGATCACAAAGATAGACGATCAAATAAACGATCCTATCACAAATAATCAACACAATGATCATTTCAGCAACACTCAGCATGTCACATTACCAAATTGGGAATATATCGCTGATAACATTCAACTACATAACCTCTGAGCTCGTACGTCTCAGAGAAGGGTGTTAAGCTAAAAGAATAAATTCTCCGCCACCAACAGAAATATATTTGAAAGAAATCGGCTTTATATCTCAATTTGTAATGTCAGACATACAATCCATACAAGTCTGTTCCGGGCTCGAACAAAACCGAAGGCACTTCTTACGAAGCCCTTGTAATCCGGGTATTCACAATCCCGATCGAATTTCCCATCACTTAAGGAAATCTCTATACCAGGAGCTACCCAGTGCAGAGACAATCGATAGGTCATCCTATCGCTTTCGCAAATACTCGGTCTTCAACACCGGTCATCAAATGCAATTCATAACGACGTATCACATATTCGGAATGGGTTATACGACCCCATGGTCCTTTCCCGGTTAACCCGAATAGTGAGCGCTTATTCAAAAAATAAGTGTGGCATTCACATTCAAACAAATCACATCAATTACCCATTCAAAGGGAAATATTGATAGTCGGTTATTGAACTATCAATGGATATGCACACATCACCAGTTTCCAAATAATTTTCCAAATTATTTATTCTCCAAAATATCTTCACTAGATATATAATTTCACACTTCAAAAATAAATCAATATTTATTTTTAAACAAATTCTCCTTTTCATTCATAAATTCCATAGTGAATTTGTAATCCAAAATATCTATGAATATTCGATTTCGATTATTCATTTCAATTTATCTTCAAAAAGATAAATTCTCTAATATTCACTTTATATTGGAAAATATTTCCATACTTACATAATAAGTTATTCACAAATCCATTTATTTTCAACTCTTGGAAAATATTCAATATACTTAAATCGAAATTAAGTATATATTTCATTCTTTAAGGAAATCATTCTCTTAAACATATTTATCTGGGCCAAAACGAATGTTGCGTAAAACATCGTCACGACAACCCAAAATCACTAGTATAGGGATTCGAAATTAAAATAGATATATAAATCCCAATACTATACAAAACATTTCCTTTCGGAAATCATTTACTATAACAACAGTGTTATAGTCCAACATTTCCTTCTATTTCTCGAAAACGTCTATTTCAACAATAAATGTTGAAATCTATGGTTTCGAATTTCAACACATTTTAAAACATCGTTAGATCGTTTTAATCCTATTTAAAATATCACATTCAAAACAATTTCTTTAACATATTATTCACTATTCAAAAACGTGAATATACTACGTTAATCAATTTCATCATTTATATACATTTCATTTTAAAGGATTATTCACAGTCAAAAATGTGAATATAACTCCATAAATAAGTTATAACAATTTTCTTATCAAAATAAGTCATTTGCGAATTTATAAAACAATGTTTATAAATTCCATTTCTATTTATTTTATAACTCTTTTTTATGAATCTCCTTTATTAATCTATTCGATTTATAACTCAATTATGAACTAAAAGTCCATATTATAAGTTAAATGCTTATAAAACGATTATTTTACAAAAATCGTTCTTTTAAAATTCATAATTATAAATCTTATAACTTATAAGATTCAATTATTTATCCAAACCTATTCTTTTAACAACTTTATAAATTTTATAAACCTACTGCTTATAAAATTCCTTTATTACTTCACCGTTTATACTTCTATAAATTCCTTTGTTTATAAAATCCATTCATAATTTATTCTAACACTTATAAAAGCTCGTTTTATAATTTCAATATTTCAATTTATAAATATCCATTTATAAATCTCTTAATATAATTCAATTTATATTATTCTTTTAAAACGTCTTTAATCTCCTTTATTATTATTTCACCATTTTGATTTATAAAATAATTAAATTTTATAAATCCTATATTTAAACTTTTCACAATAAATTCTAAAATCCCGATTAAACTATTTTATAAATCATTAGCATCATATTTTCAAAAATCAGTTTTTTTAACTATTTTTCTCAAAAATCATAATTTTTATAACTTTAAAAAATTATAACGTTTATTTATTTAAAATGGATCAATTCCAAAAATAAAGTATAATTTCAAAATCACTTTAAAAATCATTATAAAATTCCAAAATTTGGTCTAGTGATGCTACACACCAAATAGCCAATCACGACAACAACGATATCATATATCGATATGATAATCCATCAAATATCAAAATATCTGAAATCAAATAAATACTGTTGAGGAATCCAGTTGGATCCCTCCAACCTGTTTTCCTGCATCACAAACATTAGCACAATACCAATTTCGCTCCAGTACAAAATTATCGCGGTATATGGGATTTAAATATTATCCGCTTAATGGACGGCGCAATAGGGTCTCATCCGCTAAACAAATAAATGCGGAAAATCAATAACTCCAATATATACATATGCCAATATATATATATTGCTATTATATATAATACCAATTTCACTGTTTATGAAATATTCGCGGTATATGTTTTTAATAAATAACATCCGCTTACTAACGGCGTATAATGTCTATTTTAACAATCAATAGATAACAATCATCATTCAAACATGCATTCAAATATTTTAAATCTAACTATTTAAAATAAAAATCGAAACTATTCGATTGAGTGAGAAATTCTCACCTTGATTTTATTTCCGTTTTAGCGATTTATTTCGAATAAAATTAAACGTGCGTTTAATTTTACCCAAAATTCTCACTAACTCCAAACGACTCCAATCCAATTTCATCGCGTAGTGCTCATCCATACGATTCCAACGCAACTGGTTTCGCGCGTTTTCGACCTCGTATGAAAAAGTTATGATTTTATGAAGTTTATACGAATTTTAACTATAAAAATTTACAACAATTTAACCAATTTAAATCTAAAATAGATCATGGCCGCACATCTCAAAGTCATCAGATCCAAGCCGTGCATTGCATCTTCCCTCCTTCTTCCATCTACAGGTTAAACGTGCGCACAACAAACCCATCAACCAAGAACTAGGGTTTCATATTCGAGCCTCCACAAGCCACTTCAACTCGATCAACGATATGGGTTTCGAAGCCCTATGCAAGAGCTATGCTCGGCCATAACTGGGTGGAGCTCGGCCCCCTCCTCTTCATGGAAATGCGTGCGCAAGTCAGCACGGTCGGCCCCCCCTTTCTCCCTCCATGTTGCTCCAAATCACATCACCACCGTTGAACTCGTAGCTCCTTCGATGCTCTACAAGATTGCTGTTGGAAGTTTCGGCTATAACTTCGTGGATGAGGAGAAAAATCGAGTGGAATATCAGAGTTTTTCGGCCATTGGTGTTAGAGATGGCGGCTGGCTAGGGTTGGATTAGGGTTTTCTTTTTTTTTTTTCTTTTTTTGATTTTAAGGTGTATTTATAGAGAATTTTCGAACACTATTCATCCGGAAATCCCGAACTCCGTTTTACGCGCCGTAACCAGCGTTTCTAGGGTTTACCCCGCGTTCCGGACACAATGGAACAGGTTTCGGGAGCTAATTCGGACATCTGTGCGAGTTATGGAAACAAACGTTCAATTTAAATTAAACCGATTTAAACGATTTGCTAGGCGTTTTAATTTGTACCGGACAAACGGTAAATCCAATTGACTTGAAATTTAAAACCTTACAATAATATCACATTACGGATCCGATGAAACTGGTTTCTTCGAAATCCGAGACTTTTTGACAAATGGCTATTTTAACTCGCCAAATTAATATTAAAAATAAATCGATGCGTTTCGAGCTGCCACGATCAAACGATAACTCCGATTGACACGAAATTTGAAATCCGGTGATAACTAACTATTACGGATCCAATGAAACTGGTTTCGTTCAATTCTGAGACTGTTCAAAAATTGACTATTTTCACTAGTCGATTTTAATATTAAAATATTCAATTTTCACAAATTAACTTTTAATTCGATTTTAAAAGTTCTAAAATATCGTTATAACTCCAACATGATAAAATAAAATTTTATAAATCATTTTCAATCATATCTAACTCTATTTTCAATTATTTCCATAATTTAACATATTAAATTATCGATTTAATTATTCAATTAAATCCAATAATTCAAATAAAAATTTATTTGACTTATATATTCACTTATTAATATTTAAAATTAATTAAATATTCAAATTTTAATTTCTATAAATTCTGGGTCGTTACAATCTTTCCCCCTTAAAAGAATTTCGTCCTCGAAATTATTAAGTAAGAAAAGTTACAGAATCTATTAATTTTCCCAAAATCCATAGTTAAACTTCTTACAAAACTTACTAAGTTTCCAAATCATACTTAGTTATCTTTTCAAAAACAACTACTATTGTTTAACTTTCAATTCCAAAATCAAAGTTAAAGTTTTCAAAATTTTCACATTTTCTCAAATTTTTCTAACGCCTTTAATTTTCGGAAAAATTCGCCATAGTCTCCTTTGCGCGGCTCGATCTGAAAAAAATGACAGTATATATATCACAAATATACATCTCATCAAGTAATGAGGCATCCCGAAGGGAAAAAGTATAAAAGTACGGTATGTAATCCGAGATATGTACCTTATATTTTATTAGCGAGCATATACGGCTAATATAGCGCGAAAGCGAGCTCCAAATGCGAAGCAAACGCGATCCGCACCTACTAAACACTCAACAAACAACATGAGAACATGCATATAGATAATAGTATCGATATACATCATATAGCAACATAGCAAATGCAACAAAAGCAATATACTCAACTATCAACCAACTATCATCCATAACCAACATATATTCATTCATATTCTCATTAATATTCAATGAATTGGTTCTTCAATTTAATCACATTTGATTCATTAACAGTGGATGTTTACTAACATTCATTTTCAATCAGTTTATATTTACTAATCCATATTCAAGTTGGTTCACTTCCAAATCAAATTCAATTCTATTCAAGGTTCACTTAACTTCCAATTGAATTTTAATTATTTTAGCTTCCAATTTCATTAATTCAATTTCATTAACACTTAATGAATTATATGCAATCAATCAACTAACAACCATATAACCATCAATGTTTATTAATTACAACCAAATTTCTTTGCTTATATTCATTCTATTTGGTTTAACACCATTACTTTCAATTGGTTTAATAAATTGATTTTTATTCAACTATTCAATAACATTAAGATTTTAATGAATTAACCCTTAAGCTCATTATTCCATATCAACTTAATTTACATTCATTTGATGAACATTTAATCCATTCATTCAATTCAATTACTAAAGTTGAATTTCATTTATATAACTTAAGTTCACATTTATCACTTAACTTTATTATTTTACTTTGATACTAATATCAACTTCATTCAACATCTCTTAAGTTATATTTCCATTTAACTTTAAATTCATTTTTATTTCAACTCATATTCATAAATATATTCACATAGTTTCACTTCTCATATATATATATATATAAGTTTATTTCACAATTGTAAATCACTTTAATTATAATTCCATTCTTATAATTCTTTTGCTTATACAATTATTCTTTTATTTAGATTATTCAAACAACTAAACAATCAACTTATTTTCACTTTAATAATTCTTAAAAATTATTTCTTTATATATAAAATATAATCAAGTAAAATTATTTCATTTACCTAATTTAAAACAATATTGTGTCGAATTGTTCTATTCAAGTGTTTAGAAACCCCTTCGGCATAGTTGTCGAGACCACGCTGACGAAGGTTCATATGCCACTCAATAAACCTATCATCACAATATAAAACAATTTTATATTCACTAACAAATACGCTCTCATAGCTATTATTACACTCAAACTCATTCTAGAGTACTGCTGACTCTATCTCTAACGAGTAATACCCAACAGAACCATGGTTGTCGATTAACCATATGCTTTGATACCAAATTGTCATGACCCGATTCTTCGTCTTCCGAAAATTCAACATCGATACTCACTTTATCGACTGCCGAGTAACCGAACGACGGAAAACCGAACACTGAGGGTTTTAAGAAAGAAGAAAAGAAGAAAAAGAGAGAAAAGGATAGAAAAGAAGAGAAGAAGAGAAGAAGAGAGAGGAAAGAAAATAGAGAATAGAACAGAAAGAAAATAACAGAACAATAACAGAATCTCACAATTCGCAGCGGAACAACATATAATAGATAAATGAATAATCTTTAAACAAAGAACTATATCAGTTATTACATTACATTACATTTCATTTCATCATATCATCAGAGTATACAACAACAACAACATCAAACAGTGCAGCGGAAAAAGAAATACTATATAATTAGTAATACGCCATGCCATCCATCTTGCCTCCAGCAACTCCAGAATATCCAGAATATCCTGATAAACCTAACTCTTGACTGCCCGTGTGGAAATTGGTGGGCACCCAGAGTTTAGGAAGGAAAACAATAAACTCCGAGTCAGTCATGTGACTGGTGTGAGAACTCAAAACAGTTTATTTATCTTTAAAATCAAAATAGAGGAATATTTTTTAAAGTCAATTCGCAATGCTTTTAAAAATGAGATTACCATAAGGCCTCCCGCACACACACACAATGCAAACGCAGAACCGGAGGAGATTTCTCCTTATGATAGTCAAAGATGCTTGATACGCATTTAAAAGAACATTTGATATTATTATTAGTGCATAGTGTAGGAAAAATTCATTTCAGTAGAATATAAATCTTAGCCAAATATTCACTAGTCGATTTTAATATTAAAATATTCAATTTTCACAAATTAACTTTTAATTCGATTTTAAAAGTTCTAAAATATCGTTATAACTCCAACATGATAAAATAAAATTTTACAAATCATTTTCAATCATATCTAACTCTATTTTCAATTATTTCCATAATTTAACATATTAAATTATCGATTTAATTATTCAATTAAATCCAATAATTCAAATAAAAATTTATTTGACTTATAAATTCACTTATTAATATTTAAAATTAATTAAATATTCAAATTTTAATTTCTAAAAATTCTGGGTCGTTACAATCTTTCCCCCTTAAAAGAATTTCGTCCTCGAAATTATTAAGTAAGAAAAGTTACAGAATCTATTAATTTTCCTAAAATCCATAGTTAAACTTCTTAAAAAACTTACTAAGTTTCCAAATCATACTTAGTTATCTTTTCAAAAACAACTACTATTGTTTAACTTTCAATTCCAAAATCAAAGTTAAAGTTTTCAAAATTTTCACATTTTCTCAAATTTTTCTAACGCCTTTAATTTTCGGAAAAATTCGCCATAGTCTCCTTTGCGCGGCTCGATCCAAAAAAAAATGACAGTATATATATCACAAATATACATCTCATCAAGTAATGAGGCATCCCGAAGGGAAAAAGTATAAAAGTATGGTATGTAATCCGAGATATGTACCTTATATTTTATTAGCGAGCATATACGGCTAATATAGCGCGAAAGCGAGCTCCAAATGCGAAGCAAACGCGATCCGCACCTACTAAACACTCAACAAACAACATTAGAACATGCATATAGATAATAGTATCGATATACATCATATAGCAACATAGCAAATGCAACAAAAGCAATATACTCAACTATCAACCAACTATCATCCATAACCAACATATATTCATTCATATTCTCATTAATATTCAATGAATTGGTTCTTCAATTTAATCACATTTGATTCATTAACAGTGGATGTTTACTAACATTCATTTTCAATCAGTTTATATTTACTAATCCATATTCAAGTTGGTTCACTTCCAAATCAAATTCAATTCTATTCAAGGTTCACTTAACTTCCAATTGAATTTTAATTATTTTAGCTTCCAATTTCATTAATTCAATTTCATTAACACTTAATGAATTATATGCAATCAATCAACTAACAACCATATAACCATCAATGTTTATTAATTACAACCAAATTTCTTTGCTTATATTCATTCTATTTGGTTTAACACCATCACTTTCAATTGGTTTAATAAATTGATTTTTATTCAACTATTCAATAACATTAAGATTTTAATGAATTAACACTTAAGCTCATTATTCCATATCAACTTAATTTACATTCATTTGATGAACATTTAATCCATTCATTCAATTCAATTACTAAAGTTGAATTTCATTTATATAACTTAAGTTCACATTTATCACTTAACTTTATTATTTTACTTTGATACTAATATCAACTTCATTCAACATCTCTTAAGTTATATTTCCATTTAACTTTAAATTCATTTTTATTTCAACTCATATTCATAAATATATTCACATAGTTTCACTTCTCATATATATATAAGTTTATTTCACAATTGTAAATCACTTTAATTATAATTCCGTTCTTATAATTCTTTTGCTTATACAATTATTCTTTTATTTAGATTATTCAAACAACTAAACAATCAACTTATTTTCACTTTAATAATTCTTAAAAATTATTTCTTTATATATAAAATATAATCAAGTAAAATTATTTCATTTACCTAATTTAAAACAATATTGTGTCGAATTGTTCTATTCAAGTGTTTAGAAACCCCTTCGGCATAGTTGTCGAGACCACGCTGACGAAGGTTCATATGCCACTCAATAAACCTATCATCACAATATAAAACAATTTTATATTCACTAACAAATACGCTCTCATAGCTATTATTACACTCAAACTCATTCTAGAGTACTGCTGACTCTATCTCTAACGAGTAATACCCAACAGAACCATGGTTGTCGCTTAACCATATGCTCTGATACCAAATTGTCATGACCCGATTCTTCGTCTTCCGAAAATTCAACATCGATACTCACTTTATCGACTGCCGAGTAATCGAACGACGGAAAACCGAACACTGAGGGTTTTAAGAAAGAAGAAAAGAAGAAAAAGAGAGAAAAAGATAGAAAAGAAGAGAAGAAGAGAAGAAGAGAAGAAGAGAGAGGAAAGAAAATAGAGAATAGAACAGAAAGAAAATAACAGAACAATAACAGAATCTCACAATTCGCAGCGGAACAACATATAATAGATAAATGAATAATCTTTAAACAAAGAACTATATCAGTTATTACATTATATTACATTTCATTTCATCATATCATCAGAGTATACAACAACAACAACATCAAACAGTGCAGCGGAAAAAGAAATACTATATAATTAGTAATACGCCATGCCATCCATCTTGCCTCCAGCAACTCCAGAATATCCAGAATATCCAGAATATCCTGATAAACCTAACTCTTGACTGCCCGTGTGGAAATTGGTGGGCACCCAGAGTTTAGGAAGGAAAACAATAAACTCCGAGTCAGTCATGTGACTGGTGTGAGAACTCAAAATAGTTTATTTATCTTTAAAATCAAAATAGAGGAATATTTTTTAAAGTCAATTCGCAATGCTTTTAAAAATGAGACTACTATAAGGCCTCCCGCACACACACACACAATGCAAACGCAGAATCGGAGGAGATTTCTCCTAATGATAGTCAAAGATGCTTGATACGCATTTAAAAGAACATTTGATATTATTATTAGTGCATAGTGTAGGAAAAATTCATTTCGAAAGTAGAATATAAATCTTAGCCAACATAGACATTCCGAACTATGCCTACTATAGCTAACTATGTTCAATAGCAGGTTACCGCCACATTCCATAGCAGGTTATACAACTAAAACCGTACAAGTCACGTATTGTTTCTTTGGATTTCCAACGAATGATCAGGCCAAGGAACTTCCCATTGCCACATGAGAATGCCTCTGGATGGACATCCCCGAGAACCAAACCGGATCTCTACCAACACAAGGCCGGGTTATCCCTAACTGAGTAACAACTGACCGAATATGCCATCCCCCGGTCCTTTGGGACCATTCACCGAGCGCTCGTAATCAATTCACACAATCATAACAAAGTGTTTTCAACATGAGTAAGCATCTGGGCTCCATACCATGATACCACCCTTTTCCAGAAGGAAATGCACACATCCTAAAGGGCGCTACCCCTCATAACCTTGCCGCATCTTTCCTGTTTTGACCATTCACGGGGTGTGAGGCTCGACGAAGTCACGTCCACAAAAACATACTTTATACAAAAGCCATGCTTTGGGTCAACAAATGATCATAGAAATGATCACAAAGATAGATGATCAAATAAACGATCCTATCACAAATAATCAACACAATGATCATTTCAGCAACACTCAGCATGTCACATTACCAAATTGGGAATATATCGCTGATAACATTCAACTACATAACCTCTGAGCTCGTACGTCTCAGAGAAGGGTGTTAAGCTAAAAGAATAAATTCTCCGCCACCAACAGAAATATATTTGAAAGAAATCGGCTTTATATCTCAATTTGTAATGTCAGACATACAATCCATACAAGTCTGTTCCGGGCTCGAACAAAACCGAAGGCACTTCTTACGAAGCCCTTGTAATCCGGGTATTCACAATCCCGATCGAATTTCCCATCACTTAAGGAAATCTCTATACCAGGAGCTACCCAGTGCAGAGACAATCGATAGGTCATCCTATCGCTTTCGCAAATACTCGGTCTTCAACACCGGTCATCAAATGCAATTCATAACGACGTATCACATATTCGGAATGGGTTATACGACCCCATGGTCCTTTCCCGGTTAACCCGAATAGTGAGCGCTTATTCTAAAAATAAGTGTGGCATTCACATTCAAACAAATCACATCAATTACCCATTCAAAGGGAAATATTGATAGTCGGTTATTGAACTATCAATGGATATGCACACATCACCAGTTTCCAAATAATTTTCCAAATTATTTATTCTCCAAAATATCTTCACTAGATATATAATTTCACACTTCAAAAATAAATCAATATTTATTTTTAAACAAATTCTCCTTTTCATTCATAAATTCCATAGTGAATTTGTAATCCAAAATATCTATGAATATTCGATTTTGATTATTCATTTCAATTTATCTTCAAAAAGATAAATTCTCTAATATTCACTTTATATTGGAAAATATTTCCATACTTACATAATAAGTTATTCACAAATCCATTTATTTTCAACTCTTGGAAAATATTCAATATACTTAAATCGAAATTAAGTATATATTTCATTCTTTAAGGAAATCATTCTCTTAAACATATTTATCTGGGCCAAAACGAATGTTGCGTAAAACATCGTCACGACAACCCAAAATCACTAGTATAGGGATTCGAAATTAAAATAGATATATAAATCCCAATACTATACAAAACATTTCCTTTCGGAAATCATTTACTATAACAACAGTGTTATAGTCCAACATTTCCTTCTATTTCTCGAAAACGTCTATTTCAACAATAAATGTTGAAATCTATGGTTTCGAATCTCAACACATTTTAAAACATCGTTAGATCGTTTTAATCCTATTTAAAATATCACATTCAAAACAATTTCTTTAACATATTATTCACTATTCAAAAACGTGAATATACTACGTTAATCAATTTCATCATTTATATACATTTCATTTTAAAGGATTATTCACAGTCAAAAATGTGAATATAACTCCATAAATAAGTTATAACAATTTTCTTATCAAAATAAGTCATTTGCGAATTTATAAAACAATGTTTATAAATTCCATTTCTATTTATTTTATAACTCCTTTTTATGAATCTCCTTTATTAATCTATTCGATTTATAACTCAATTATGAACTAAAAGTCCATATTATAAGTTAAATGCTTATAAAACGATTATTTTACAAAAATCGTTCTTTTAAACTTCATAATTATAAATCTTATAACTTATAAGATTCAATTATTTATCCAAACCTATTCTTTTAACAACTTTATAAATTTTATAAACCTACTGCTTATAAAATTCCTTTATTACTTCACCGTTTATACTTCTATAAATTCCTTCGTTTATAAAATCCATTCATAATTTATTCTAACACTTATAAAAGCTCGTTTTATAATTTCAATATTTCAATTTATAAATATCCATTTATAAATCTCTTAATATAATTCAATTTATATTATTCTTTTAAAACGTCTTTAATCTCCTTTATTATTATTTCACCATTTTGATTTATAAAATAATTAAATTTTATAAATCCTATATTTAAACTTTTCACAATAAATTCTAAAATCCCGATTAAACTATTTTATAAATCATTAGCATCATATTTTCAAAAATCAGTTTTTTTAACTATTTTTCTCAAAAGTCATAATTTTTATAACGTTAAAAAATTATAACGTTTATTTATTTAAAATGGATCAATTCCAAAAATAAAGTATAATTTCAAAATCACTTTAAAAATCATTATAAAATTCCAAAATTTGGTCTAGTGATGCTACACACCAAATAGCCAATCACGACAACAACGATATCATATATCGATATGATAATCCATCAAATATCAAAATATCTGAAATCAAATAAATACTGTTGAGGAATCCAGTTGGATCCCTCCAACCTGTTTTCCTGCATCACAAACATTAGCACAATACCAATTTCGCTCCAGTACGAAATTATCGCGGTATATGGGATTTAAATATTATCCGCTTAATGGACGGCGCAATAGGGTCTCATCCGCTAAACAAATAAATGCGGGAAATCAAGAACTCCAATATATACATATGCCAATATATATATATTGCTATTATATATAATACCAATTTCACTGTTTATGAAATATTCGCGGTATATGTTTTTAATAAACAACATCCGCTTACTAACGGCGTATAATGTCTATTTTAACAATCAATAGATAACAATCATCATTCAAACATGCATTCAAATATTTTAAATCTAACTATTTAAAATAAAAATCGAAACTATTCGATTGAGTGAGAAATTCTCACCTTGATTTTATTTCCGTTTTAGCGATTTATTTCGAATAAAATTAAACGTGCGTTTAATTTTACCCAAAATTCTCACTAACTCCAAACGACTCCAATCCAATTTCATCGCGTAGTACTCGTCCATACGATTCCAACGCAACTGGTTTCGCGCGTTTTCGACCTCGTATGAAAAAGTTATGATTTTATGAAGTTTATACGAATTTTAACTATAAAAATTTACAACAATTTAACCAACTTAAATCTAAAATAGATCATGGCCGCACATCTCAAAGTCATCAGATCCAAGCCGTGCATTGCATCTTCCCTCCTTCTTCCATCTACAGGTTAAACGTGCGCACAACAAACCCATCAACCAAGAACTAGGGTTTCATATTCGAGCCTCCACAAGCCACTCCAACTCGATCAACGATATGGGTTTCGAAGCCCTATGCAAGAGCTATGCTCGGCCATAACTGGGTGGAGCTCGGCCCCCTCCTCTTCATGGAAATGCGTGTGCAAGTCAGCACGGTCGGCCCCCCCTTTCTCCCTCCATGTTGCTCCAAATCACATCACCACCGTTGAACTCGTAGCTCCTTCGATGCTCTACAAGATTGCTGTTGGAAGTTTCGGCTATAACTTCGTGGATGAGGAGAAAAATCGAGTGGAATATCAGAGTTTTTCGGCCATTGGTGTTAGAGATGGCGGCTGGCTAGTGTTGGATTAGGGTTTTTTTTTTTTTTTTTTTTGATTTTAAGGTGTATTTATAGAGAATTTTCGAACACTATTCATCCGGAAATCCCGAACTCCGTTTTACGCGCCGTAACCAGCGTTTCTAGGGTTTACCCCGCGTTCCGGACACAATGGAACAGGTTTCGGAAGCTAATTCGGACATCTGTGCGAGTTATGGCAACAAACGTTCAATTTAAATTAAACCGATTTAAACGATTTGCTAGGCGTTTTAATTTGTACCGGACAAACGGTAAATCCAATTGACTTGAAATTTGAAACCTTACAATAATATCACATTACGGATCCGATGAAACTGGTTTCGTCGAAATCCGAGACTTTTTGACAAATGGCTATTTTAACTCGCCAAATTAATATTAAAAATAAATCGATGCGTTTCGAGCTGCCACGATCAAACGATAACTTCGATTGACACGAAATTTGAAATCCGGTAATAACTAACTATTACGGATCCAATGAAACTGGTTTCGTTCAATTCTGAGACTGTTCAAAAATTGACTATTTTCACTAGTCGATTTTAATATTAAAATATTCAATTTTCACAAATTAACTTTTAATTCGATTTTAAAAGTTCTAAAATATCGTTATAACTCCAACATGATAAAATAAAATTTTACAAATCATTTTCAATCATATCTAACTCTATTTTCAATTATTTCCATAATTTAACATATTAAATTATCGATTTAATTATTCAATTAAATCCAATAATTCAAATAAAAATTTATTTGACTTATAAATTCACTTATTAATATTTAAAATTAATTAAATATTCAAATTTTAATTTCTAAAAATTCTGGGTCGTTACAGCTTCCATTTCCACTTACTAGATTTTTATTACCATATCTCTTGAGATTATTCATCTTTCTGTTACTTCAGAAATTTTCTAAAATTTCTTGTCATAACGGCGATTTTCTCATCATCATCATTGTCTATATCCAGATCATCTATTGAGGCATTGAAAGCAACAATTTCTTCTCTATTGCCTTGCTTTTTCTCCAGCATAGCATTTGTGCTTCAAATGATAATAAATTGCCAATTAACTTTTCAATTTTCATAGTGCTAATGTCATTGACCTCTTCTATTACAAGATCTTTTGGTCCTATTCAGGAGTAAGTGAATTGAGGATTTTTCTATCTTGATCCTCTTTAGAAAAACTTTTACCAAGTGCATTGAGTGAATCAACTATATCTTGAAATCTGCTATGTGTATTAGAAATGGACTTATTTGGATTCATTTTAAATAATTGAAACTGACTGGTTAACATAAAAATTTTGATCTGTTTAACTTTACTAGTGCCCTCATGTGTAACTTCCAATGTTCTTCATATATTGAATGCCCTACATATAGCCACTCTATTATTTCATTTGTCCAACGAACAAAATAAAACATTCATGGCTTTAAAAGTACTTTGTGCAACTGCTTTTTTTAGTAGTCCAAGTTGAAAAATTAGTCTTAGGCTTGGTGTACTCATTTTATGTGATGTTTCAAATATCTAAACCAGTTGACTGTAAATAAATTTTCATCCTACATGATCAATAATGTAATTACAACCATTAAAAAGTAGGAGTCTAATAGTAGATTGTCCATCCACAAAGGAATTACTAACAACTGGGTCACTAGTGTTACTAACAGTATTACTGACACTGATGTTAGCCATTATAACTTTTCAAAAATTAAAATTATGAATACTTTGAAAACCAATGCTCTGATACTCAAATATTATTTAGCGAAAGATGGATCTTAAGGTTAGTTTAACACTAAATGGGGTGAGTAATGTTTTCTAATTTTTGTGAATCGTTTTGAATTCTTTTAAGATTACAGTTTAAACAATCCAATTAACAATCTCAGATTCAAACATAGATATATATAAATGCAGTAAAAGTAAATAGGAAAGAACAATCCAGGATTTTATAATAGCCCAGAGTTAACTTACATCCAATCACGTACAATTTCTTATATAAATTTTTTTTCAAATAGAAAATTCAATGCAATCCCAATTTCAAGGCAACGAGACACACCCTCTAAGCTTTTCGAGCTCTAGGTAGACTCACTTGATTTACATGGCCACAAGCACACCCACTTGAATTTTCAGATCGCCAAGCACACTAAATTGATTTACACGGCCTACAATCACACAAAATTGATTTACATAGGCTGCAATCATCACACCCACAAATATATAAGTATGATTTGATAGAGTTTTACAGACATGGATCGTTGATCTTGAACACAAATGATCCTACAACCTCTTGAATAGTACTTTGACCTTGTTTGAGTGAGAGATATGAGAGAGATTAGAGAGTAGTCAATAGAGAATCAAATCAGTAGAGTTGAATTTGATTCTGATTGAATTTGATAAGAATTTGAGTGGAATTTCTTTTCGAAAGCAAGAGAGTGAAAAAGGAGAGAAAATATGAGGAAGTAGTTATCCAAATTTCGTTGGTTTATCCCTTATTTATAGGGAAACAATGGCCATGTCCATTCACAAAAAGATACGACGAAAAGACAATTCCATTCAAAATTTGAATTTCGAAAATTTCAGTCCATATGTCGACACTCTATAGGGATATGTTGACATATCCTTTATAACTTTGAAAAACACTTTATAAAAATTATTTTAAAAATATTAAGGTTTGTGAAATATTTTGATACTCTGTAAATCCTTTAAACATAATTTATATATTAATCATATCAAAACTTAAGAAGAGTTTATAAAATTATTTTTGGAATATTAGTAGTATATGAAGGATTGGAAATATAAATAATAAAGTATAAGTGAATATATTTAAAATGAAAGTTATAACAAATATTATAATATGCTTACAATATTTAGAAAGCTTTAAATTAAAATTATCACAAAGTACAATATTTAAAGTATGTTTAAAAATACTTTAAAAAACATAATTTCTCAAAGTATAATAAAATCCAAAGGTTAGAAAATATTTTAAAGCTACTTTGAGTGATTGTTTCGAAAATATGAATTCTTTTTTAAAAACTATATTTGAATTTTAAGATACTTGAAATTGAAATTCATTTAAAAAGGAAAAAGAAAGAGAGAGAGAGAGAGATCAAAGAAGTGCTATCAGGGTTTTAAATAAAATTATATTACTCTATAACTTATTTGGAAAACCTTGATTTCTTCAATACTCATGAGTCTTCGATCTCTTACTCTTGGATCTCTATATTAACCTCTTGAATCTTCATTTGATATTGTATAGTCTTCTTAATTAATACCTATCTAATATCCTACACCGTACACTAAACTTGATAAAAACATTAGTATCTATATTTTACATAGTATTATCTATATTTTACATAATATCATATGGTATTTGTTATAAAATAAAGGCCTAAGGTACTAGTAATCTCCATCTTTTTGATGATGACAACCACGTATATAAAATATGTTATAACTCCCCCTGAGTTACAAAACTCCCCCTTAAACTATTCCATATTGAATCCAGCTTCTGAGAAATCTGCAAAATAAACACTAACGCGGTAAAATTGAAAAAAAAAAAATTTGTAGTATAAACTAAAAAGTGATTTTGAAAATTTTATTTGCCTCAGTTATTTGGGTTGTTCGTCATCATTTAATTTTGAATTCATCATACACGAACAACTTGTGACATGCGCAGTGTATCACTGTACATGCCACAAGGCCGTGTACACCAATGTACACTTGATAAAATTGTAGGGATAGGTGAGCACAAGGTCAAACCAAATCAAAAGCCGGGTTCAACTCAAGTGCAATACAAGAAAAGTCACGACACGAGCACAAGGTCAAACCCGAGCTATAAGTTGGATTCAACACAGGCGCAAATCAAAATGAACAAGTACAAAAGTTAGTACAAAAACAAGGAGACTAGACAATCAAATCAGACTCAATAAAATCGCAACCAGAGGCTGACACTTTAACTACAAATGCACTTACAACACAACATCAATGAGCAAGCGCAGACTGAAACAAAGTGCACTATGCAGTCAAATGAAATGTCGAAGACTAAACAACACAATACAACATAGCAATGTGGAAGTGCAGACCATACATCAAACACAACATACGGTGGTGCAATATACATATGTATAAGGACATGTATCAAAACCACACTCCAAGAAGCACTAGTGCATACGAAACAAGACAAGGCACATACCACATTCAAGATTACATGAGTGAACATATACATATATATAATGCAGTAAAACTAGAGACAACAGCGTATAAATGGAAAACTACAAATTTCCAATTATGAAATAGCAAGTGGTGCAAGTTAAAGACTGCAACACTACGACAACTGAAGGTGATCAAGCACCAGACTCGACCAATAACACTTCTAGTAATAGTAAACAAAAAGGTGCAGCAAATATCAATGGCACCAATAATAATATGTAAAACAGTGAAACAATGATGCAACTACCATATATATACATATATACATATGTATACATATATATACACATATATGGGCAGTACAATAGGACAACTCGGCTAGCATGAACCAGATAGACCAGTGAACAGCAAGTGGCCAGACGATCAAATGAAGTACACAAGTAAATCCTGGCATCAAGCTTATATGACAGTAAAGTATGAATTCCATGACTCCAGAGGAAGAAATGTGAATATATATGTCCATCAGTGCATCTCAAATGCATTAAAACAAATGAAGTTAACATCAGTGAAACTAACGTCAAATACAATGTAAATGTACAAAGACCCCAAGCCTGCAAGCATTTCAAACTCAAAGTAACACCACATACAAATCAAGATAACAGTGTCACGGTGCAAAAGTGTTCAACGACACAAAGGATTGGTTCAAAGTTCAAATGAAGGCTGTAACATCAAATAACAAATATCAGTAGCATGGGACAAAGCCGCACTCAAACAAATGAAACCAGATATATTCATACAATGTGTATATGAACATGTTAGCAGCGGACACAAGTGATGAACCAACAATGCAAGCAAGACCGAACAACATGAAATACATGGATGCAGTAAACATGTACACAAGCATTAGGTCGAAATTGCATCAGGAATTTCAAATTGAACAAGTCAATGCCAAAGTCAAATATTATCACAATCAAAGTCAAGTGACATCAAAAACCAAGTCGATGTAGAAAATAAAATATATTTTCGCCAGAACCGAAGTCAAAATAAATCAACATTATCAGAGAATTTAAAGCCATGATGACTAGGGAATCGAGCGTGATAATCAAGTAACATAAAAATATACGAAATGACAAAGTCAGAGAAATCATCAACATCCAAGCAACATCGAATAGCTAGAGATAAATTAATTGAGGAATTCAAATGAGTATATTTGAATGAAGATATTGGAATTAGAATCCTATAAAACCCAATCATCATCGGTCGTAAAAAGGCATTCGAGTTCAAGCAACAAAGAATAATCATTCAACTCGAATCAAAAGTCGAGCATAATCAAAATCAAAAAGGCAATTTACGTACCAGCTCAAAACAGAAATTCAAACTCGACTAATTTGAAGCGACCGCAAGCCAAATTGAAGAAGCAATTGAAGCTAATTGTAAATGACCAGCAATTATTTAGAATCGGCACTCCAAATTTCAAAGCCCTAAAAACTGAAAGAGGAACAACGAGAAACAACCATTTTTATCAAAGAAAAATGATACAGCCGATAGTGTTAAAGAATGTGGGGAATTATTTTCTCTCTTTTTTTGTTTTGGGCTGATTCCTTTTACTAATTGGTCTTTAATATTTTAAATTAGGGTTTTGAGTTTTTAAATTGTTTTTACTTTGTATTTTAATTTTTAAACTTTTGTAATTTACTAGTCGTGTGACTAGGGGACGAACTGCAGTGGTGTAATTCGAGAATTCGCAACTCAGCGGCTGAGTTATGGTAGGGTTTTAAGCGTAGAATTAGGTTGGTCGATAGCAGGTGTCGTGAGTTTACGTGTGTAAGCATTTGGCTACTTAATTTCTAGTAGAAACCTTATGGGTAGCACGTAGGCATGGTTTTGCCGAAGCTGGGTAAATCTGTATGTTATATTTTCTTCTTTTATTATTCTTCTATTATTTGTGCTACTTTTACTCTGCTGTATCTGTGTTGCAATTATTTTATATAAACTTCCGGAATAATTTTTATAATTAATAGTATCACCCTATTCACCCCCTTCAAAGGTGAAATCGATCCTACAAGTGGTATTAGAGCTAGGAACAAAAGCCATTTTTGTTTTAAAAATTTGATTTTTCAAAGATCAATTTTTGATTTACAAATTTGAATTTTTAAAATGGATTCTTTTAATAATACTTTTGGTGAGGGTCGGTCCAATATTATTCCTCCTGTTTTTGATGGAACAGATTTTATGAATTGGGGAATTTTATTTAAAATCCGTTAGTGTTAAATGTTGGAATATTATTGAAAATGGATGTGATAGAATAGATGAGAAAATTACTTTGATTTTATCAAAGTTCGTTGCCACTAACAACCATGGACCTATAAAAACAAATAGGTCATAAAAAACCTTTACCGTGTTGATGCGGTGGCAGGCTAAAGAACAACAACAATGCTATCTGGATTCTGACTATTCTAGAAACATAACGGGCGACAAATCAAAGTTCCTTAGCCTAGTACAAAGGTGGTAAAATTAAAATGGACAACAATGAAAAATTATCGTAAACGTAAAATACGTAACGGTACATTTATCTTGAATGATTTATTAAAAGTGATAATCTGCACCATAATCTGATTTAATTCAGCCAATTATAATGAATGTTGATTATGATTCTGACTTATGAAAATTGTTGGCCAGTTACATTATTTATGCCGAGAGTAGAATAAGTATTTCTAAAGACTTTGACTTCACTCATATAGATTTGTTTGGATTAATGATGATATTATATTGGTTGATAATTATTCATAATACATGTGGATATATATTTGCTTGTCTTATTGCTTAGGGATCTGACACTATGGTCATTGTTTATTTATCTACACGGCTTCTATTCAAATTAAAGATAATTTCATTTAAAAGCTATTAAAATTGATTTTAAGGAATTTGTTGCAACTTCATGATCTGGTCTATAATATTCAACCAATGATAATCTCGAGTGAAAGAAAAATTCAGATGCAAATTACACTGGTAATCTAGTTGATAGAAAAATTACTAGTGAAACATGATTTATGTTGAGACATTCAGTAATTGCATCGTTTTACAAAGAAAATATCTACATATTTTTCACTTGAAATAATTTTCAAATAGCAGACATTTTTCTTAAACCCCTTCTAGAAAATCATTTCTGACCTTGTTTCAGATTAGTCATTTTTAGAAAATTTGATAATTATTTTTGAATTTGAGCCTAAATAATTACATTAACTAATATGACTCCCTACCGATTATCGAAAAGATAAATAGTGATTGAAAAAGTGATGAGTGTTGATGTTGATCATATATTATAACTTGAGATGATATAATTAGTAAATTTATTTAGAAATTTAAACAAGAGTTATAAAAACTTTTGTTGGTAAAAATTTGACCATCTCTATTTCTATCTATTCCTATCGACGATCACTCATCATAATCCAACTACAAGTGATCAAGCACCAGACTCGACCATGACCACTTCTAGTAACTAGTAAACAAAAAGGTGCAGCAGATATCAATGGCACCAATAATATTATGTAGAACAGCGAAACAAAAATGTAACTAGCATATATATATACACACATATGTATACATATGTATACACATATATATGCAGTGCAACAGGGAAACTCGGCTAGCGTGAACCAGATAGACAAGTGAATAGCAAGTGGCCAGAGGAGCAAATGAAGTACACAAGTAAATCCAGGCATCAAGCTTATACGACAGTAAAGTATGAATGCCATGACTCCAGAGGAACAAGTGTGTGACGACCCGAACTTGATATCCGATAAACGACAACAAATTCGTATTGCCGGAGCTTATAACAACATCAGATGAATATAAAACAGCGGAACAAAATGAATATTATACATATCAGAGATACATCAGAATATCCAATAATACATCAGAGTATTTTTAATACATACACCACAACTCCAAATAATATCATAATAATACATCGATGATCATATATCCAAAAGTCTTCATAGGAATGAAATGATAACAATCTCCCAAAAACACTAACCACCTGAGATCCAAAAAACTTCTAGAATATCTCCAAAAGCAAAAGCTCCAAAATACTGCTAACTCCCAAAATATGGAAACCTGCCACTAGGCTGCCCATGTAGAAATTATGGGCACCCAGAGTTTAGAAAAGGAACAACAAACTCCGGGTCAGTCATGGGACTGGTATGAGTAAACAAAAATAGTTGCTTTTAAATAAACTAGATTTATAAAGAAAATTCGTTATGCTTTTGGAAAATGAAACTACCATAAGACCTCCCGCCACACACACAATGCAATCACAGAATTGGAGGAGATTTCTTCTTATGATAGTCAAATATGCTTCATACGAGAAAATTTCTTTGATATTATTACTATTTCATAGTGTAGAAAGCATTTCGAAAATAGGATATTAATCTTAGCCAGCATAGACATTCCGAACTATGCCTACTATAGCTACCATGGTTTGTGGCAGGTTACCGCCACGCTGCATGGAAGGTTATACAACTAAAACCGTACATGGCTCGTATTGTTTCTTTGAATTTCCAACAAATGGTCAGGCTAAGGAACTTCCTACTGTACAAGGGTACGCCTCTGGTGGGACGTCCCAAGAACCTACCAGGCTCTCTTCCAACACAAGGTCGTGTTACCTCTGTAACTAGGTAACTACTACTCGAGTATGCCACTCCCCAGTCCTTTGGGACCTTTATCCGAGGGCCCTCTATCACAAAGCAACAACCACACAGTAAATGAGATTAGAGCTACCACACAGGTAAATATCTGGGCTCCATACCATGACATCACCTTTTTCCAGAAGGAAATGACATACCCTAAAGGGCACGACCCTCATAACCTTGCCGCATCTTTCCTGTTTCGACCATTTTCGGGTTGTGAGGTCCGATGAGGTCTCGTCCACAAAGTTATGCTTTACATGAAAGCTTTGCTTTGATCACAAATGATCAACTAATGATCATCAACACACAGCAGCACTTAGCATGCCACACTACCAATTTGGGAATATATCGCTTGATAACCATCAATTACATAACCTCTGAGCTCGTACATCTCAGAGAAGGGTGTTAAGCTAAGAGAATAAATTCTCCGCCACCACAGATACATATTTGAAAGAAATCTGCTATATATCTCAAAGTGTAGTGTCAGACACACAAACATACAAGTCTGTTCCAGGTTCGAACAGAACCGAAGGCACTTCGTCCAATAAAGGAAGAAGCCCTTGCAAATCCAGGTATCCACAATCCCGATCGGACTTCCCATCACTAAGAAAGTCTCTATACTGGAGCAACTCAGTGCAGAGACAATCGATAGGTTAACCTATCATTTTCGAAGACACCCGATCTTCACCACCGGTCTTCAAATGCTATCCATTTCGACGTATCACTATTCGGAATGGGTTATATGACACAAAGGTCCTTTCCCGGCTAAACCGAATAGTGAGCGCTCCATTTTTTTTAAAACACGTGGATATATCAATCATAAAGATTCATATTCAGGGTTCGATGTGGGTTTCGGATAACAAACTGAAATCCGACTCCCTGTCGCATCGAAGTTTAAATGTCGTTTTACGGGCAAAAAGGGTTTTCACATCAATACAGAAATAAATCACAGTCATAGTGCATCACACAGTATCACAATCACAACAAAATTCAATATAGTGCATAGCAATAGTTAATTATTTACAAATCAAAGTGAATGTGATTTAATAAATTAACCAAATAATTATCTTTATTGATTATTTTAAATCAATTGATTTAATATTCTTAATGATAAATTAATTAATCTTAATTAACTTGATAAATTAATTATTCCTTAATTTATTATTTTAATTGACTGCCTATTTATAAACTGATTAACTTAAATTATCAAATTAATTATAATTTTAAAATGTTATTAAATATTTGTTAAATTAATTAAACTTGAAAGTAAGTTCTTAACTCAAAATAGTTAATTGTTAATACTAGTTCACCATTTTAAATAAATTTGGGTTTGAAATTAACACTTAAACATTTGATTTACACTTAAGCGTTTTGCTAAGTTAGTTTTAAAACAATCCTTTATTTCTAAAACATGGATTTGAAAAAAATCATTTAACTTGAGTTTCAAAATTTTAGTTAAAACTGGATTGGCTCGTTTTATGTCCAACCCGTGGCCTACTTCGAGTTATCGCCGAGGGAAATGCCCCCCGCTTCGGGTTTTAGTTAAAACTTACCCGAGTGATAATTTTCACAAAATTTTCTTAAGTCCCCGAATCAATCACGCTACAACCCTGGAAAAACTCGAGTTCTTCTTCGAGTTTCTACCCTATTTCCCCGAGTGAGACTTCGAGTCACACTGCTCCTCTCCCAGATTTCACCATTGACACACAACCAATGCACGTACACGTGCACGGCCAACTTCGCCAATGTGGGACAGTGCTGCGACCATCCACGAGTCGCCTACCATCCCCCAAATCGATTCGAACGTCCATAAACTTGAATTGACCTCGAGAATGAAATCGAGTCATCTCGATCAATTGAACCCAATAGCACACCATCAGGAAAACGATCCCGCGCCACCTCCTCTGGCCATCAGAGGTCATGAAAACCTAACCCAAGCTTCCTCAACGTGCAACGCAACGACTGGTACCGGAGGCACAAAGTCCAGTCACCTATGGACGGTGCAGCATCGCCATTTCGAACATGAACCCAAATGGGTTCCTAAGCCCTAAATCGCTCTCGAATACGAAATCTAGATTTTTAAAAATCCAACTTGCATTTTTCTGGTGATGTCGAGCCCTCCACCTAGCTGCGACGACGATCACCAGGCTTACGATCGTCTTGGTTGTCGGGATTTGACAAAAGTTCGATTTTTCTGATCATCTTAGAAATCTCAACAAAAACTTAATGAAAAATCACCACCTTGGTTTTAAAAATCCTATTTTTTATGTAGATCCGAGTTATGAAATTGAATTAGCTTTTCATGACATTCGAATTTAACAAAAAATGGTATGTTCACTGTAAAAATCATTTGTTTTCCAACTTTGTATACTTCTTCTTCTGAAATTTATTTTTAAATCATAGTCCATCCTTAAATATACAAGTTTCATTTTGAGATCAAAGTCTAACAATTATTACATGATGAAAGATTTGGGTTTGGAATATGTTTGGTGCTCTGAAACCAGAGACAGAGGTGATTTCAACATGACAGATATTCCATTTTCTAATATTTATACACAGAAGAAACTATATATATATATAGTTATATATATATGCATGATAAAGTGACTTCGAACCTCAGATTAACAGCAATAAACAATTATACTTAAGTTTCTTTTTTTAGTTGTTACTCACATAGATTTCCAGGGATGACAAAGACTTGAATCTGCAAGGTGAAAAATCTTCTTTTCTGACTTTGCTATTTTATTTACTTTGTTTTGAACGAGCTGGAGGTAGTATGGATGTGTTTATATAAAAGGTTGAACTAAGTTGCGCTGCATATATAAAGTAGATAGTTTGTATAATGGTAGACATCATCTAGTATAGCTTACTTCTCTTTGGTCATATTTTTCTTTTATTTTTGTTTTCTTGCTTTGACTAAGAAAATTTTGTTTTCGGCTGATATGATTTGGCTTTAGTGGCTGAAAGGATTTATATTTGTGCTGAGAAGAAAGTCATTAAATGCTCATGCTTCCTTTTAAGTTTACCATTTTTTTTTGTTTTTTAGATATTTATCTTCTTGTATAAGCTTCATTGATTTTTATATGTACTATTGCTTTTTGGTTTACAGATTTTTTTCTTTTGCAATCAAATTTTGTTTTTGTTTTACATACAACATTTTCCTTGTCTCCTGATTTACAATTTATATGCAAGTTTATATATTACATATGTCATGTTATAATCATAAGATTTTAACTATATAATTTTTATCATAAGCATACTCTTGAATTTTTTTTCAATTTGAAGTTTAACTATCAATTTTTTTTATTTGTCACATATATTTTATTGTTTAAACAATTTCCTGTTTGTTATATATTTTTTATTTATTTATTATCATTATTATTGTTTATTTAACTTAACTATCAAACATTTATTTAATTCCATATATCTTTCCTTTATTTCATATTAATAATATTTAATTTTTCTTGAAGTATCACAATTTGAATTTTAAAGTTCAAATAAATCACTAATTTAAATACACAAATTTCCGGGATGTTACAATATCCCCTCCTTAAGAAAATTTCGTCCTCGAAATTCGAAAGAGAGAGAAACGCAAAAAAAGAATATACGAATTCAGAAAAACAAGGAAATGACTTACCAATTCAAGCCGAGATGTCTACTCTACAATTGGGATATGATTTCTTCATGTTGTCTTCAGTTTCCCAAGTACAGTCCTTTGGATCGCCACTCCATTGAACTTTGACCAATTTCACAACTTTGTTTCGCAATCGCTTTTCATCACGATCAATAATCTTTATTGGTTCCCTTCTTACAGCCAAGTTAGGAGTGATTTCGAGATCCTGCTGAGCAGCTTCTTCAATAATATCATCTGGATCGTGCACATACTTCCAAAGATTAGAAATGTGGAACACATTATGCACACCAGACAACCAGCTGGGTAGCTGCACTCGATATGCTAGAGGGCCGATCCTTTCCAGAATAGGAAAAGGACCAATATAACGCGGTGCTAGCTTTCCAGTTTTCCCGAATCTCAATACACCCCGCATCGGAGACACTTTCAGAAATACAGAATCTCCAACTTGAAATTCCAAATCTCTTCTTCGGCGGTCATAATAGCTCTTCTGACGACTTTGAGCTGCTTTCAATTTCTTTCGAATAAAATCTACCTTCTCCGTGGCTTCTTTAATCATGTGTGGTCCAAGGACGAGTCTATCACCTGCCTCGATCCAGCATGCCGATGATCGACACGGTCGACCATATAAAGCTTCGAAAGGAGCCATTTCGATACTAGCCTTATAGCTGTTATTATAAGAGAATTCGACCAGATGCAAATAGTCCTCCCAAGAACCACCAAAGTCAAGAATGCAAGCGCGCAATAGGTCTTCTAAAATTCGGTTAATTCTCTCAGTCTGCCCATCAGATTGTGAGTGATAAGCAGTGCTGAGATTCAATTTTGTTCCCAAAGCGACTTGGAATGCCTCCCAGAATCTACTAGTGAAGATCGGGTCACGATCACTCACTATACTGCTGGGGATATCATGGAGACGAACAATTTCCTTTATATATAGCCCTGCTAAGCTTGCTGCAGTCCGAGTGGATTTAACTGGAATAAAGTGAGCGGTTTTGGTTAGACGGTCCACTATAACCCAAATTGCTTCATTTCCCTTCCTGGTTCGTGGCAATCCGTCGATGAAATCCATCGATACGTGATCCCATTTCCATTCGGTGCTTCCAAAGGCTGAAGTAAACCGGCCACTTTCTTTTGATCACTTTTGATTTGCTGACAAGTAGCACAGCGACTCACATAAATCGATATGTCTTTCTTCATTGTCTTCCACCAGAAGGTTCTTTTAATATCTCGTTACATTTTATTGACTCCGGGATGGATGCAAAGTTTGGATTTGTGGCATTCGTCCAAAACTTCACGTTTCAGATCAGGGAAGTCTGGAACACAAATCCTGCCCTTTAATCTTATAACTCCTCCATTATCCATCTCAAAACTAGTGTCTTCTCCTTGGCAAATTCTTTTATAAATTCCCCGTAGAAACTCATCTTCATATTGCTTGCTCGCGATCTTTTCAAGGAGAGTAGGAGCGATGATAAGATATGCAAGAACAGCATGTCTCCTACTTAAAGCATCGGCAACTACATTGGCTTTTCCAGGCGTATATTGAATATCCAAGTCATAAGATGCTAGAAATGCCAACCAACGTTGTTGTTGCAGATTCAGATCCTTCTGGGTGAAGAGATATTTCAAGGATTTATGGTCGAAGAGAGTTCATTAAGTATATTGTTTAAGTTAATTTAATTTCGTAAATTGTTAATAAAGCTGAGAAAATTCTTACCCAGAAGATAATGTCGCCATATCTTCAAAGCGAAGATAACAGCTAAGAGTTCCAAATCATGGGTGGGGTAGTTTCTTTCATGGGGACGTAATTGTCTACTTGCGTAGGCAATCACCTTCCCATTCTGCATTAATACTGCACCCAAACCATCACCGCAAGCATCGGTATAAATAGATAAACCCTGGTTCCCGTTGATAATAGCGAGAATAGGAGCAGTAGTCAATCTCTTTTTCAACTCCTGAAAAGCTTCATCACATTTCGGGGTCCAATTGAATTTTACATCTTTCATTGTTAGCTTAGTCAACAGACTAGCTATCTTAGAAACATCTTGAACAAACTTCCGATAATAACCTGCTAAACCCAAAAAGCTTCGAACTTCCTTTGGTGTAGTGGGTTTTCTCCAATCAAGAATGGCAGAAATTTTGCTAGGATCAACTGAAATCCTTTCTTCATTAACAATATGGCCGAGAAATTTGACTTCTCTGACCCAGAAGTGGCATTTGGAAAATTTTGCATATAAAATATTTCTCCTCAATATTTCCAAAACAATTCTAAGGCGTTCGGCATGCTCTTCTTCTGTCTTGGAATAGATCAATATATCATCAATAAATACGAGCACAAATTTATTCAAAACTTCCCGAAACACCCGAGCCATAAGATTTACGAAGTACGCTAGAGCATTGGTTAGCCCAAAAGGCATGACTAACCATTCGTAGAACATATTGGGACCCCTGAAAGCAGTCAAATGTACACAATCTTTGGCGATTCATAGTTTATGGAATCCCTGGGTTAGATCCATCTTCGAAAAGAAACAAGCGCCACATAATTGATCAAATAGATCATCAATTCTAGGTGGTGTAAATTTATTCTTGAGAGTCTACTTATTGAGATCGTGGTAATCTACACACAACCTCAAAAGATCCATCCGATTTAGCAACAAACACAACGACTGAACCCCATTCAGAAACACAGGGTCGAATCAATCCTTTTGCTTGTAGATCCCTGGTCTGCTCGACTAATTCAACCTTTTCCCCGGGTGCCATCCTGCGACTTGCATGAACTACAGGACGAGCATTAGGTACAAGGTCGATTTTGAATTCTATTTCTTGATATGGAGGTAGAGATTTCACTTCTCCGAACGCATCCGAAAAATCTCTAACAATAGGTATGGACTCTAAACTGGGTTCGGGATAACCCAAGTTATACATCAACCCTTCTCTTTTAGGACTAGGGTCCTCACAAGAAATCTCGATTAAATCTCCAAATTCGGTTTTAATCGAAATCAATCGATTGTTACAATCCAATTTTGCTTCATATTTAGTTAGCCAATCCATTTCGAGTGAAACTTCAAACTCATTAAAATCAAGAACAAAGAGACCGGCAGGGAATTGATAACAAGAGTATGAGATAGGAACATCTCTACATCGAAGACAAAGGTTCGCGGGACCTCCAACTGGATTCTTTACGCATATAGGCTCATCAACAAAATCGGGTTCAAGATTTAATTCATTTATAACTTGCTGAGAGTTAAAACTATGTGTAGCGCCCGTGTCAAATAGAACACTAACAATACCATCATAAATGGTAAGATTACCTTCTAGAACTCCTTTTCCTTCTTCTGCTTTGGAAGATGCAGGTTAGTCTTTGACTGCATACACTTTTTCTGTTTGAGCTTGCTTCATAGTTGGACAGTCTTTAACTTCATGCCCCACCTTCTGGTAGTAATAGCACTTCCTAGGCTTTGCTTGAGCGGATTGGTCTCTCTTTGGCTTCTTGCAGCTGTTTGCGTAGTGGCCCTTTCCCAAGCAATTATAACAAGTGACATTCTCAGCTGTACTACCCTGAATGCTCTTCTTTTTCTCCTTGCTTTGTCATGGTTTCTTGCCTCCAAATTTCTGTTTCCTCCAATTTGGATTGCCCGAATTTCCTTTTTCTGCCGGGGCTTCTTGCATATTAAGTGTGGCATATCTGTACCCCATATCAACTAAATCTGAAAAAGACTCCATAACGTGGGCCGTCATTCTTTCGTGGAATTTCTTATTCATCCCGCGAATGAATCTTTCATTCATCTTTAAAGGCGTATTCACCAATTCAGGACCAAAACGAGACAATTCATTAAATTTATTCAGATATTCCTCGAATGATAAACTTCCCTGCTTCAAGTCCATAAATTCCTAGTACATTCGGGAAATTCCATCTGATGGCAAATATCGCTTCTCAAACTCTTCTTTGAATTTCTCCCAAGAAAACTCGTCTTCTGGCTTATCTACCGTGATTATCTCCCACCAAGCTGAGGCTTCATCTTGAAGTTGCCAAGAAGCTATGAGTCGCTTCTGATCGTCTTGCAATTTCAGCCCTCTGAAGATTTTCTCACATGATCTTATCCATGCTTGAGCTTCAATAATTGACTCCTTGCCGGTGAACGGCTTACCACCAAGCTTTGCGAATTTCTTATATAAATCAGCCAGGTCCGGCTTATGCTGGATAGGTACTGCTGTTACTGCTGTTGGGGGAACTTGATTAGGTATTGTGGCATGTCCTTGACCCCTAGCTCTTCCCCTTCGTCCGCTCATTCTTACTATTTGTAATTAGTAAGAAAATTGATTTAGATATACGGACGAAATATCTTAAGGAATATCAGCAGTAAAAAGAAATAGACTAATAAAATTTGGAGTTCCAGTCTTGGTTATACTCATTCTAGGGTATATTTCATCCTATCTCTAATGAACCATCTGATGTGTTATACTCCGTAGCAAAAGTTCTTACTCAACCTTCAGCTCTGATACCACTTGTGACGACCCGAACTCGATATCCGATAAACGACATCAAAGTCGTATCGCCGGAGCTTAAAACAACATCAGATGAATATAAAATAGCGGAACAAAATGAATATTATACATATCAGAGATACATCAGAATATCCAATAATACATCAGAGTATTTTTAATGCATACACCATAACTCCAAATAATATCATAATAATACATCGATGATCATATATCCAAAAGTCTTCATAGGAATGCAATGATAACAATCTCCAAAAATGCTAACCACCTGAGATCCAAAAAGCTTCTAGAATATCTCCAAAAGCAAAAGCTCCAAAATACTGCTAACTCCCAAAATATGGAAACCTGCCACTAGGCTGCCCGTGTGGAAATTATGGGCACCCAGAGTTTAGAAAAGGAACAATAAACTCCGGGTCAGTCATGGGACTGGTATGAGTAAACAAAAATAGTTGCTTTTAAATAAACTAGATTTATAAAGAAAATTCATTATGCTTTTGGAAAATGAAACTACCATAAGACCTCCCGCCACACACACAATGCAATCGCAGAATTGGAAGAGATTTCTTCTTATGATAGTCAAATATGCTTCATACGAGAAAATTTCTTTGATATTATTACTAGTGCATATTGTAGAAAGCATTTCGAAAATAGGATATTAATCTTAGCCAGCATAGACATTCCAAACCATGCCTACTATAGCTACCATGGTTTGTGGCAGGTTACCGCCTCGCAGAATGGCAGGTTATACAACTAAAACCGTACAGGGCTCGTATTGTTTCTTTGAATTTCTAACAAATGGTCAGGCTAAGGAACTTCCAACTGTACATGGGTACGCCTCTGGTGGGACGTCCCGAGAACCTACCCAGCTCTCTGACAACACAAGCCCGGGTTACCTCTGTAACTAGGTAACTACTACTCAAGTATGCCACTCCCCGGTCCTTTGGGACCTTTATCCGAGGGCCCTCTATCACAAAGCAACAACCACACAGTAAATGAGATTGGAGCTACCACGCAGGTAAATATCTAGGCTCCATACCATGACATCACCTTTTTCCAGAAGGAAATGACATACCTTAAAGGGTGCGACCCTCATAACCTTGCCGCATCTTTCCTGTTTCGACCATTTTCGAGTTGTGAGGTCCAATGAGGTCTCGTTCATAAAGCTATGCTTTACATGAAAGCTTTGCTTTGATCAAAGATGATCAACTAATGATCATCAACACACAACAGCACTTAGCATGCCACACTACCAATTTGGGAATATATCGCTTGATAACCTTCAATTACATAACCTCTGAGCTCGTACGTCTCAGAGAAGGGTGTTAAGCTAAGAGAATAAATTCTCCGCCACCACAGATACGTATTTGAAAAAAATCCGCTTTATATCTCAAAGTGTAGTGTCAGACACACAAACATACAAGTCTGTTCCGGGTTCGAACAGAACCGAAGGCACTTCGTCCTATAAAGGAAGAAGCCCTTGCAAATCCGGGTATCCACAATCCCGATCGGAATTCCTATCACTAAGGAAGTCTCTATACCGGAGCAACTCAGTGCAGAGACAATCGATAGGTTATCCTATCGTTTTCGAAGACACCCGGTCTTCAAATGCTATCCATTTCGACGTATCACTATTCGGAATGGGTTATATGACACAAAGGTCCTTTCCCGGCTAAACCGAATAGTGAGCGCTCTATTTTTTTTAAAACACGTGGATATATCAATCACAAAGATTCATATTCAGCGTTCGATGTGGGTTTCTGATAACAAACTGAAATTCGACTCCTTGTCGCATCGAATTTAAATGCCGTTTTATGGGTAAAAAGAGTTTTCACATCAATACAGAAATAAATCACAGTCATAGTGCATCACACAGTATCACAATCACAACAGAAATCAATATAGTGCATAGCAATAGTTAATTATTTACAAATCAAAATGAATGTGATTTAAGAAATTAACCAAATAATTATCTTTATTGATTATTTTAAATCAGTTGATTTAATATTCTTAATGATAAATGAATTAATCTTAATTAACTTGATAAATTAATTATTCCTTAATTTATTATTTTAATTAACTGCCTATTTATAAACTGATTAACTTAAATTATCAAATTAATTAGAATTTTAAAATGTTATTAAATATTTGTTAAATTATTTAAACTTGAAAGTATGTTCTTAACTCAAAATAGTTAATTGTTAACACTAGTTCACCATTTTAAATAAATTTGGGTTTTAAATTAACACTTAGACATTTGATTTACACTTAAGCGTTTTGTTAAGTTAGTTTTAAAACAATTCTTTATTTCTAAAACATGGATTTGAAAAAAATCATTTAACTTGAGTTTCAAAATTTTAGTTAAAACTGGATTGGCTCGTTTTATGTCCAACCCGTAGCCTACTTCGAGTTATTGCCGAGGGAAACGCCCCCTGCTTCGGGTTTTAGCTAAAACTTACCCGAGTGATAATTTTCACAAAATTTTCTTAAGTCCCCAAATCAATCACGCTACAACCCTGGAACAACTCGAGTTCTTCTTCGAGTTTCTACCCTATTTCCCTGAGTGAGACTTCGAGTCACACTGCTCCTCTCCCAGATTTCACCACTGACACACAACCATTGCACGTACACGTGCACGGCCAACTTCGCCAACGTAGGACAGTGCTGCGACCATCCACGAGTCGCCTACCATCCCCCAAATCGATTCGAACGCCCATAAACTTGAATTGACCTCGAGAATGAAATCGAGTCATCTCGATCAATTGAACCCAACAGCACACCATCAGGAAAACGATCCTGTGCCACCTCCTCTGGCCATCAGAGGTCATGAAAACCTAACCCAAGCTTCCTCACCGTGCAACGCAATGACTGGTACCGGATGCACGAAGTCCGGTCAACTATGGACGGTGCAGCATCGCCATTTCGAACATGAACCCAATGGGTTCCTAAGCCCTAAATCGCTCTCGAATACGAAATCTAGATTTTAAAAAATCCAACTTGCATTTTTCTGGTGATGTCGAGCCCTCCACCTAGCTGCGACGATGATCACGAGGCTTACGATCGTCTTGTTTGCCGGGATTTGACAAAAGTTCGATTTTTCTGATCATCTTAGAAATCTCAACAAAAACTTAACGAAAAATCACCACCTTGGTTTTAAAAATCCTATTTTTGTATGTAGATCCAAGTTATGGAATTGAATTAGCTTTTCATGACATTCGAATTTAACAAAATATGGTATGTAAAAATCATTTGTTTTCCAACTGTGTATACTTCTTCTTCTGAAATTTATTTTTCAATCATAGTCCATCCTTAAATATACAAGTTTCATTTTGAGATCAAAGTCTAACAATGATTACATGATGAAAGATTTGGGTTTTGAATATGTTTGGTGCTCTGAAACCAGAGACAGAGGTGATTTCAACATGACAGACATTCCACTTTCTAATATTTATACACAGAGGAAACTATATATATATATATATATGCATGATAAATTGACTTTGAACCTCAGATTAACAGCAATAAACAATTATACTGAAGTTTCTTTTTTGAGTTGTTACTCACATAGATTTCCAGGGATGACAAAGATTTGAATCTGCAAGGTGAAAATCTTCTTTTCTGACTTTGCTATTTTATTTACTTTGTTTTGAACGAGCTGGAGGTAGTATGGATGTGTTTATATAAAAGGTTGAACTAAGTTGCACTACATATATAAAGTAGATAGTTTGTATAAGGGTAGACATCATCTAGTACAGCTTACTTCTCTTGGGTCAGATTTTTTCTTTTATTTTTGTTTTCTTGCTTTGACTAAGCAAATTTTGTTTTCGGCTGATATGATTTGGCTTTGGTGGCTGAAAGGATTTGTATTTGTGCTGAGAAGAAAGTCATTAAATGCTCATGCTTCCTTTTAAGTTTACCATTTTGTTTTGTTTTGTAGATATTTATCTTCTTGCATAAGCTTTATTGATTTTTATATGTACTATTGGTTTTGGTTTACCGATTTTTTTCTTTTGCAATCAAATTTTGTTTTTGTTTTACATACAACTTTTTCCTTGTCTCCTGATTTACAATATATATGCAAGTTTATATATTACATATGTCATGTTATAATCATAAGATTTTAACTATATAATTTTTATCATAAGCATACTCTTGAATTTTTTTTCTATTTGAAGTTTAACTATCAATTTTTTTTATTTGTTACATATATTTTATTATTTAAACAATTTCCTGTTTGTTATATTTTATTTATTTATTTATTATCATCATTATTGTTTATTTAACTTAACTATCAAACATTTATTTAATTCCATATACCTTTCCTTTATTTCATATTAATAATATTTAATTTTTCTTGAAGTTTCACAATTTGAATTTAAAAGTTCAAATAAATCACTAATTTAAACACACAAATTTTCGGGATGTTACAAAGTGTGAATATACATGTCCATCAGTGCAGCTAAAATGCATCAAAACAAATGAACTTAACAGTAGTGAAACTCTAGTCAAGATCAATGTAAATGTACAAAGACCCCAAGCCTGCAAGCACTTCAAACTTGACGTGTTTTCTCTGTGTTTTTTATTTTGGGTCGGTTCCTTTTATTAATTGGGCTTTAATATTTTAAATTAGGGTTTTAGGTTTTTAAATTGTTTTTACTTTGTATTTTAGTTTTTAAACTTTTGTAATTTACTAGTCATGTGACTAGGGGACGAATTGCGGTGGTATAGTTCAAGAATTCGCAACTTAGTGGCTGAGTGGTGGTAGGGTTTTGATTGTAGAGTTAGGTTAGTCGATAGAGGGTGTTGCGAGTTTATCTGTGTAAGCGTCTGACTACTTAATTTATAGTAGAAACCTTGGGGGCAGCATGTAGGCATGGTTTTGCCGAAGCTGGGTAAACCTGTGTTTTATATTTGCTGCTTTTACTACTCTGCTATTATCTCTGCTGCTTTTACTCTGCTATATCTGTGTTGCAATTATTTTATATAAACTTTCGCAATAATTTTTATAATTAATAGTATCTTTCCATTCACCCCCCTCTAGGGTAAAATCGATGCTATAATTAAAACTTTTCAAAAATCAAAATTATGAATACTTTGAAAACTAATGCTCTGATACTAAATGTTATTTAGCGAAAGAGTGATCTTATGGCTTGTTAACCACTAGAGGGGAGGTGAATAATGGTTTCTAATTTTTATGGATCGTTTTGAATTCTTTTAAGATTATAGTTTAAACAATGCAATTAACAATCTCGGATTCAAACACAGATAAATAAAAATGCAGTAAAAGTAAAATGGAAAGAACATACAAGGATTCTACACTGGTTCGAGTTACCATATATCCAGTCCTGTACAATTCTTGTATTGATTTCTTCTCAAATAGCAAAGTCAATACAATCTCGATTTCAAGGCAACAAGACGCAACCTCAAGACTTTCGGAGCTCTAGGTGGACTCACTTGATTTACGTGGCCACAAGCACATCCACTTGAATTTTCGGATCTCCAAGCACACATAATTAATTTACATGGGCTACAATCACACCCAATTGATTTATATGTGCTACAATCACACCTATACATAGATCGTTGATCTTGAATACAAATGATCCTACAACCTCTTGAACAATACTTTGATCTTGTTTGAGTGAGAGGGATGAGGGAGATAAATGAATAGTCAAAAGAGGATCAAATCAGTAGAGTTGAAATTGATTCCGACTGAATTTGAGAAAAATTTGAGTAGAATTTCTTATAGAAAATAAGAGGGTGAAGAAGGAGATAAAATATGAGAAAGTTGTTAACCAAATTTCGTTAGTTTACCCCTTATTTATTGAGAAACAATATACATGTCCATTCGCGAAGAGAGACAACGAAAAGATACTTTCATTAAAAATTTGAATTTTGAATAATTCTGTCCATATGTCGACATACTCTATATGGATATGTCGACATATCCTTTGTATTTTTGAAAAAACACTTTGTAAAAATTATTTTAAAAATATTAAGGTTTGTGAAATATTTTGATACTTTGTAAAATCATTAAGCATAATTTACACATATATTAATCATACCAAAATTTAAGAAAACTTTATAAAGGTGTTTTTAGAATATTTTAAGTATATATAAGATTTTAAATATAAATAATGAAGTATAAGTGAATATATTTAATATGAAAGTTATAACAAATATTATAATATGCTTACAAATATTTAGAAAGCTTCAAAATTAAAATTATAACAAAGTACACAATTCAGAATATATTTAAAAATACTTTAAAGACATAACTTCTCAAAGCCTAATAAAATCAAAAAGTTAAAAATAATTTGAATAATATTTTTAAAGATTATTTTGAAAACAGGAATTCTTTTTTCAAAACTATTTTTGAATATTAAGATATTTGAAATCGAAAATCATTCAAAAGGAAAACTAGAGAGAGAGATCAAACAAGTGCGATGTAACGACCCATATTTTTAACAATTTTCAATTATTAAATTTAATATAATTTTTGAATAAAAATGGATAAAAATAAAATTTAATGATTTATTAATGTAATTTATTGGACATGAAGTTAGATAAAATTTTAAATAAAAAAATCAATATGAGAAAAGATGATAACTTATATTAGAAAGCAAATTAAATAATATTAAATTGTAGGTAACTGATAACAGAAATTGAAATGATCGATGATAAGTAAATAAAGAGTCGAATGAATGTTCATATAAAAGTAAAGGCATAAATTTATTTATAAGAAATTCTATATATTAAATGTGTTTATAATCAACAGCTCGAAATGAATAAAGAATGTTGAGTTATTTAGATGAAATAAAATAATTGTTTGATAACTAAAATTCATCTAAAGTGCTAATGTTGGAATTCACCGTAATTGAATTATCCAAGGGCTTTGATTTATGAAGTGTAATCTTTGTATTTAGTGTAAGAACTTTTGTTGTTCTACATTTGAATGAACATTTTATTTTATAAGTGAATTTATTTATGAATTTAAATGTAAGAGCATTAGCCGTATAAATTTGAACAAACATTTTAATTTACGAAATGGTTTAAGATAAAAATTTGAGTTTGGAATGGCGGTTGTAGCGGTAGGCTCGGATCTGGGTCCGGTAGCCCTAGTGTGGCGCGCGCGTCGACAAAACGGTCGCGTGTGAGGTTCTCGGTTTGAAGAAGCGGGTTGGAGGGAGTGAGAGAGGGTTAGGTTTTTATTTAAATTTTAATTATGTTAATTATATATTTCAATTTTCGAATGTTCAAAAATTTGTAACTTTTTCATGCGACGTTCGATTCGAACAAAAAAAGTCGCATTGGGTTTGTATCAATATCGTCTACGACATGGAGCTGGATTGGAATTTATTAGAAACTGAAAATTTTATATTTTCAAATAAAGGTGAGTGGTTAAATCCATTCACGAAGTACTAAATTTCCTACTGTTGGTTAAACCAATAACGAAGTGAATTTTTTTATTGATTTCTAGTTGAAAATTTAATTGATTGAAAATTTAATTTATTGAATTTGAATTGACCGACGCTAGATCGACATTTAAATTTGACCATTAAATTGATGATTAAATTTGTTAGTTAAATTTGGCTGAAAAATTGACAGCAAGAATGGATAGTAAATCTGGCGGTTAAATTTGTGACATTTAATCTGATAGTTAAATTGACATTTAACTTGATATTTTAAATTAATGTTGATAACTGAAATTTCATGTCACTTTTACACCCGACAATGATGGTTATTGGTTGTTGTGATATGGATGAATTGGTTGCATTGGATGTCGGTTGATATTGCAATGAGTGATATTTGTGATTGGCTGTTATATTGTTTAGTGATTTCGGTATATCCGTATTATCGCCATGTTGTTATCACTATTAATGTGATAAATCATATGTACATTGAATTTAGATATAGACCTTTGGACATCCTATTTGATATGTGAATTGTTAGATGCATGGTTGATTGCCTTTCCAGAAATGTGATTGTTGTGATCGTATCGCCGTTTGGCGAAATTTGAAGATTTTTGGTAAAATGGAATTTAGTTTCTGAAAATAACTTGCAATTTGTATATAAAATTTATAATTCCAATTTTAGTGATAATATTTTTTTTCTAAAGAGTTATAAAGGGTTTACAAATTTTTTATAACTTTAAAGAATAAAAGGAAGTGTTTGTAAGAAGATCGATGTTTAAAATCCAACCACTAAATTTGTTTGATACGTTTGAATAGGATTATCGAATTTTGAAAATCTATAAAGTATTGTAAAATCCTCTAAAACTACAATAAATTATTTGAATAATACTTGATGTAGACAATCTGAATTTATTTCGATGATTTAAAATAAATTGGAATATTTAAACATTGAAGTTTTGTTTAAATTGTGAAATATATTGCATTGATTTGTAGTCGATTAACTTGTGGAAACTCTATAGTTAGGATTTAAAATGGTGAAAACTTTTAGGAAATTTGTAACAAATGAATTTATTAGAAATATGTTTCACTTAATTTTGAATTGACTTACATGAGGATTTTTAGTCCTGACTCGAGTGTTTTGTTTTTCATTATGCTCGGATCAGACCGAGATTTTCAGTTGTCGAAGACAGTTATTTGGAGGACGAAGACAACGATTTGGTATATCATATTTACTAGTATTTGTTCTGTTGCATTATTTCATTCGGTCTATTAAAAATCTACAACCATAAATAATATTGTGTTTTTTATGTTAAAAATTGTATTTTATATATTATAAACATCTTCATGAACTATTTATGTGATATTATATTTTATCGTTCCGCTGTAAGATTCTATTATTGTTTTCTCTTTTTCTTTTTATTTCTATAAAACAAATCTATTGATAATCTCTCTTTTAAATGGTTTGAGTTGGACATGTGTGGTTTATTGTTGACTTGAACTGCCCAAAAAGGTGGGCGTCACAGTTGGTATCAGAGCTTTGGTTTAGCATATACCTAAACCCGTAGGATAAGCTCATTGAGTGAATATATGTATAGGAGAGAACATGTTTGTTAGTGATATAAAAGTATTTTGAAATTAACAAATGAAACGATTTTAACTTGGATAATATATAGAATATAAACGAATGAATTCTATAAGCTAATAAATTCAATTATAACTTTTGATGATGATTAGATGTTATCCATTTGTTGATTGATTGTTTGATTAATATGGATGTGCATATTTTCACTTATTGATTGATGAGTCATGCTCGGCCAGTTTATGAGCATCGACTATTGGTTGTTGATTTGAGCATTTGATAATGGTTAGAAATTTTGTTTTTTGAAATATATTCAACCAGTTTGAGAAACTGCATGTTTTAACATGGATTTTGAAGTGAATATATATCTGAATTTCCCCCTATATCATTTTGAAGAGTAATGGATACCGTTTGGAAGTGATATATGAAGTATAGTTTATTTGGATATGGTTAATAAATAAATAAAAAAGTTATTCAAACTGGAAATTTGAGAGTTTGAATTCCGGGAGTTTTTGAAATTGGGTTTTAAGATTCTGGAAATATATAATAGCATAATTTGAAATTATTTTCCAAATAAAAATGTTATAAATGATTTCAAAGGGGATTTTCAAAAGAATTAAAAAAAATGGAAGTCTGAAACTCACTCCTATTGCTGGAAAATAAATTTCGATGATGACTGCAGCATCAACGACGTTTATTTTTGAGTTTCAAAGTGGGAAAGGCCACTTTAGTAGCTTTCCTACTCGATTGTTTAATGAAACTGATTTGATTCAAATCCCTGAAGTATGATTTGATATTCGAAAGAGATGTATATTTATTTCAAACAATTTGAAATAAAACCAGGTGTTAACTTCTTGAGTTTTCTATTGAATAATATTATGAACACATGTATCTTCTACATTAGGATTGATTGATTGTGCATCTTGTTGAGATAACTGATTGCTATTTCCAATTTTGAATTGGAATACGATTTTTTCCGACTATTCTGAATAATCGAACACTTTTAAATTGAGAATTAATTCTCAAAGCTAAGTATTTTGGAAAGTATATAAAGTTTAGTTTTGAAAATTTTAAAATAAAAACTAATGGAAGTTGAACAAATTTTAAAAAGCTAAATATTTTGATAAGTAAATTGTATAAGCTTATTTTGAATTATACAAGTTTGAAATTTAGTTTTGAGATGTTTTTGAATGGAAAGAGTTTTAAGAAATGTTTTGAACATGGTAAATATTTATAAAAACTAATTTTTGGCAAATTGATTTTTGTATGCAGTTCTGACTTTGTATAAATGTGAAAATAGTTTTCAAAGGTTTATAATAGAATTTGTTTTGAGAAACATTTTGAACCTAGTAAATGTTTTATGAAAAAAGATTTTTAAAAGTATTTGATTTGGAAAGAAATTGAATTTTATCTGAATTTGATATAAATATGAAACTGAAGTTGTAAAAAACTATTGATTTGAAATTTTGATTTTTTAATGACATTCGATTTGAAAGGGAAAAACGATTGTTGAGATCATATATGTTTTTGAAACTAAACTGATATATGAAAATGGATTGATTTCGAAGACCTTTGACTCTATAAAAATATTTGATTTGAAAGTCTTTGAATCTTATATGAAAATAGTTTGTATAATTATGAAGTTATTTCGAAAATTATTGATTTTTAAAGGTAATCAAGTTGAAAAATGATAATCTTATATATAACGAAATTTATATAAGAATGATATGATATATTCAAAACTATTGATTTTGGAATGTACTTGGTTTGGAAATGAAATCTTATATATAAGGTAATTTATACAAGTATGGCATTTGAAGTTATGACTTGGAAAGGCCACTATATAAAGTATAATATATTTCAAAGTAAAAGATATGGGAAGTACCCTCCGTGGTTTTCGATAATCCACTTGGTGGATTCATTCAAGTGGTTGATTTCGATTTTTCGAACATATACTCATGAGTTCCTTTGAATTCCATAGCATAACCTATGGTCTTATGATTCAATTAGCATAGCGTAATTCGAAGGCATGACGCGTATTGTCTACTTATGATTGCACTGGAATAGCGACGTAACCATTATGTAGCTGCGATTTATGGTTGATGTAGATGGCGTAATTCAAAGGAGCAGTGATTGCCTATAGTTTACTGTGTTTTCGCTGGGATAGCGAGTAACCATGGGTGTAACCGCTAAGTCGACTACGATCCATTGGAAATATGATTTTGATTTGCATGGCATAATTTGCTAGGTAGAGATTACCCAAAGTTACAGATGTTTCCTGTGGGATAGGGACGTAACCATTGTGTAGCTACGATCAATGATTGGTCATCGAATTGTGCTTTCCATATCTTTTTTTAAAAGTTTTCCAAGTATGTTCACTGGGTGTTGAAACGGGTCTATTAAGTACTTAGAGATTTCTAGTCTTGCGTCTGATCAACATATTGCTAGATTCTGTAAGAACGAGGATAAACTTGTTGAAACATCGAGTTATCAAAAGTATTTTCACCATATAATTATTTCGATATAATAGTATTTTGTTATCAAAGAATTTTAACAAAGAAAATTTTAACAAAGAAATTTTTTCAAACATTTAAGAATTGAATATAAAAACCACTTGAATTATCTATTGGTGTAATTAAGAAACAAATGGTATAAATACTTGAGTTGTATATAGACCATTCTATTTGCATTTGCAGTTTTGATTCAGATTTGAATGCACGATTTTAAGGTAATTCACACTTATCCGATTTAGGATTGTTCGCTTGATTCTCGACAACGAACACTGATACAGATTTTTGATATGAACTGAAGTTTTCTATCATAGTTTATCACTGTGTAAGGAGGAAAGAAGTTTTTAATCAAGAAGTCGAATTAGAGTCCACACTAGAGTAATCGGGTTACAAATACTAGTTTGGAAAATAAAATTGCATATTCGAGTAAGAGATTGAAGTTTTTATACGTACGAATGGCACATATATATATCATATGGATTTTAATAAAATGATTGTGCTATGATTGTTTCTTGCTTGGGATTGCTATGTTGTTTGGTTGCATGTAGTTTAACATCATCCTTATCAATTGCATTACACTCATGTGCTGCACCTTGTTGTTATAATAAATTCTAGTTGCATTTAGCTTTTACATCATTATAATTTCATACAGAATTGCATCGTCCTTGTAGTTGCATCATATTACGATGTTATTTATGATTGCTTAGTTTTAATGATGTTATGTTGTTTTGGTGCATGTAGCTTTACGTTTCATTATAAATGTGAATTGGTAGCTTATCTGTTAAACATAGTGAAATAAATTGAAATTGAATAAAATTGAATGTGAATGAAATAGTTTATCTAATTGGATGGATATTATTTGTTGGATGATATTTTTTGTTGCAAATCATTGTTATAACCATTTTGGTTGCATATGATTGTTTTGTTGTGTATTGATGCTTATGCTTATGGTTTGGATTTAGAATTCACATTATATAGTTCTATCAAACTCATGCATGCTTTTATATATTTTTAAAAGGAACCAATATTGAAATTGAGTTAAGATAGGTACATTTGAATCCCATTCGTAAGTATATGTGTTTTGGCTCGCTTTTGCTCGCTTTAATATAAGAGAACTCACTCATATTAATAATAATAAGGTACATATCTTGGATTACATACCATACTTTTATGTTTTTCCCTACGGGATGTCTCATTATTGAGATGAGATGCATATTTGGCATATATGTGTGTACTATAAATTTTTACGATCGAGCCATATAAAGGAGACGCTGCCGAAATTTTTCGTAAATTCGAATGTTAGAAATTTTTTAAGAATTTCAAATTTTATAACTTGTTTACAAATAAGCCGTTATCAGAGTGACGTAGTGGAAGCATAGTAAAGGTTTTGCAAATAAGATGTTTATGTTTTATATATTGATTATTTTGAGTAAAATATATCAAATGATAGATTTCTTACTTAATCCCTTTTCGAGGATAAAAAGTTTTGAGTGGGGGAGATTGTAACGACCCGTATTTTTAACTATTTAAATTATTAAATTTAATATAAATTTTAAGTAAAAATGGGTAAAAATAAAATTTAATGATTTATTAATGTAATTGATTGAATATGAACTTAGATAAAAATTAAAATAAAAAATTTCAATATGAGAAAAGATGATAACTTATATTAGAAAGTAAATTAAATAATATTAAACTGTAAGTAATTGATAACAGAAATTGAAATGATCGATGTTAAGTAAATAAAGAGTCGAATGAATGTTCATTTAAAAGTAAAATCATAAATTTATTTATATGAAATTGAATGTGTTTATAATCAATAGCTAGAATTGAATAATGAACATTGAATAATTTAGATGAAATAAAATAATTGTTTGATAACTAAAATTCATCTGAATTCTAATATTGGAATTCATCGTTATTGAATTATCCAAGGGCTTTGATTTATGAAGTGTAATCTTTGTATTTAGTGTAAGAACTTTTATTGTTCTATATTTGAACTAATATTTTATTTGTAAAAGTGAATATGTTTATGAATTTAAATGTAAGAGCATTGGTTGTATAAATCTGAACAAACATTTTAATTTACAAAATGGTTTATGATAAAAATTTGAATTTGGAATATTTATTGATTTTAAACATTGAAAGGTTAATTTCATAAGTAAGATAACTTATATTTGAGTATAATGATTATTTGATAATTAAATTGTTATATTCAATATTGAAATTATTTAAATAATTGAATCCTGAATTTAATATGAATGAAAATGATGTTGGAAGTTAATTTAAATTTTTTTAAACAAGAATGAATTTTTTTTAACTTTTAAATTCTAATTTAAAAGTGATTAAATCGATTTTTAAAATAGCTTGTCTTAATTAATAGGTAAAAATGGTCTTTTTGGGCATTGTCTCGAATTTCGATGAAACTAGTTTCATCGGATCCGTAATAGTGAATTATTTTAGGATTTCAAGTTTCGCAGCGATTGGACTTACCACTTGTTGGTGCGAGCTTGAAACGCATAGAAATCAATTAAAGAAATTTAATTAAAATAATTTGATTTGAAAAGCTATCTTCTGTATATGATGGAATTGGCTCTCGATACATATTCAATTGTGTTCGTAATAGGGGTATAACGTAAAGAACGCAAGGCAGCACGCTTTGTTTGGAGTTCGAAAAATGTATCGTATGAATAGTGTTCTATAATTGCCTATATGAAGCCCTCATTTGCAAAACCATAGCCTATTTTTTTCTGCCATAGTTCATTTAATCTTAACAGCCGAAATTCATCAACCTTCTCTCCTCATTTTCTTTTCATCCGTTCGACAACATTAAATGGAACCAAAGGGAAAAGTGTAGATCTCGACGTGCTCTATGCATCCAACGGTTGGATCGAGGCGGGCGACTTGAAATCACCAGAATTTGGTCGTGACGTTGCCGCGGTTTTGTGTTCTCGATTTCGAATGGCGGCGGTTGAGGCGATGCGGTCGCAGGCGAGGGTGTACCGCGAAGTGGCGGTTATGGCGGTAGGCTCAGATCGGGGTCTGGTGGCCCTGAAGTAGTGCATGCGTCGATGAAAATGTCGTTTGTGAGGTTCTCGGCTGGAAGAAGTGGGTTGGAGGGAGTGAGAGAGGGTTCGGTTTTTTATTTAAATTTTAATTATGTTAGTTATATATTTCAATTTTCGAATGTTTAAAAATTTGTAACTTTTTCATGTGAGGTCCAATTCAAACAAAACAAATCGTGTTGGGTTCGTATCGATATCGTCTACGACATGAAGCTGGATCGGAATTTATTTAATGTAACATCCCTGAAATTTTAGTTCAGATAATTTGATAATTAATTTAATTTTTGAAATTAAATTGTGAATTTAATTATGAATTAATTAGAAAATTTCTAGAATAAATAAAAATTTTGGATTATAAATAGAATTTGATTTGGAATTTACAAGTATTTATAAATAAAAAATTGGATTTAAAAATAAATGGGTTGAAGATAAAATAGAATTAAAAGCTTTAATTTAATAAAAAGTCTGGTTTCTAAAATTTTAAATATATTGATATTTGGAAACTGTAATTTAAGAACTAATGTAATCATATTCAAAAGGTTATTTTTAAGATAAATTCTTTCATATATATAAATATGATTATTGTTAGTGTGTAATCAAGATTTATCATTCTTTTCTTTTAAAAACAAAAGTTGTGCAAATAAAAATAATATATAAATGTATGAATGGAAAATAAATATGAATATATTTATGTACTAAACTAAATTAAGTTTGAATGTAAAAATCTCTGTGAGATAGAATTTTATTTTGTGCAAATGAAAATATATGAGAACACATAAACAATTTTAAAATTAAAACATACGTTATATATGAAAATATATTTGCATAAAGGGTTAAAAACAAATTGACAAAAATATATAAACACAATTTAGTTTACTTACGAAATTTGTAAGAAGATTAATATATGTAAATCACAAGTGTAATGAAATGGGACAAGTGGCAAAAGGAAACTACTTTCTTTTGAATCAAAAATTTAGAGAATAAAGAAATGCAAAAGAAAAAAATAGAGCGGGTTGTATCCATTTTTTCTGAAGTTCTTCTCATGCATGAGAAAAACAAAAGAATTCGAACCCTTCTCAAATTCAAATATAAAACAAAGATCAAAGAAAAAAATCACAATTGAAAATAGAAGATTAAAACATGCAAAATAAATTCTGAAGCAAAAGCAAGCATCAAAGAAAACTGGAAATTTGAAAATTTGAAAATCAATCAGCCTGGAAATCTAAAATCAGAGCAAAAACAAAGACCTAAAACCTGACTGTTTAAAAGCAAGATCAAGCAAGCAATCTCAAGCAAAGGCAACTCAAAATCAAGCAACTCAGCAAATTCAAAACAAGATCAAACAGTAAAGTCCAGATCAAAGTTTCAGTTGCCAAAAGCATTCCCCAGTTTTCAAATTCCAGCTCCTCTGTTTAATCAATACACAGGTGAGTAAACCCTATGTGTTTTAAGCTGAAATTTGTTGTGATGCCTAATATTTGTGTTTGAATTGAAGATTTATTTCGCGTGTATATATTTATATCTGGAAATGTGATGTGCATGTCTGTGCACATCAATCTGGATTTTATTCTAGGTTCACAGGCATAAGCCTGATCAACAAAATTTGATTTGTTTTCCTTCGATCATTATTACAATAGAGGATCTAAACAAAAGTCGTGTGTTTAAATGTAATTAAGCTTTTAAAAATTTATTTATAAAGTATAAGTTTGAAAATTTGTCTGGAAAGGGAAAAGAACAGTGGAAATAGAAGACCAAGCAAAAAAAATCAACTGCAACAATTTGTATATTTAGGAATATGCATTGAATACTTAAACTTAAATTGCATTTTAAGACAACAATCATGATTTCTAGTTGGAGATTTAGTATGGAATTTTAGGTTAACCAGAAATTGGTTTTTGAGGGAATTCTGGTGGTCGACGGCACTGGGGAGGTTGGGGCTTCGACTGGAGATACAGGGATGGTCGAGAAGTCTGGGAAAAATGCATGGAGGATGATCAGAGCATTGAGGTGAACGCGGTGATTGATTTTCCTTTGTAACCCTAGTTTTGAATGGGTGGTGTATTTTGATCGAAATAACTTCTCTGGTTGGTCGAGCTCAATGAAACTCAGGTAGATGTTAGCTGGGAGGTTGTCGAAGGTGTGGCCGGAGTTGCTGATGCTCCGGTGGTCGAAGGTGTATGGGCAAGGTTGTTTCAGGTTGGGTTATGGATTATAGGAATGGGTTTGAAGGATCAATTTCGATGTCAAGGGATTATGGAAGTTTAGATGGTCGGAATCTAGCGTGGAGTCGATTGCCGATGAGAGGAGGTCATTATAGATGACTGAAGTTGGTCGAAACCACCATGCATATGCACGGTGCACCTCCTTGTTTTTTTGGTGAAGTTGGGTGAGCAGAGGATTAGTACTCGAGTTTTTCTCGAGTCGTTGAGTGTTTTGCTCAAAGTTTGGCTCGAGTGAAATTGTGTGTATACCGGGTAAACACTTAGAAAATTTTTAAGTTTGGAAATTTTTTGGCACACGGGTAGATTTTTATAAAACTCGAAGATAATAGGTGTTCGTCTCGAGGTGAACTCGGGGATGGCTCAGATTTTGATTTGGTATAAAAGCAGTAATAAAATTTTAAGGGAAAAATCAATTTATTTCAAACATGTTTTGTTAAACCCAATTTCCTTCTTATATTAATGTTATCTAAGTTTTGAGAATTAGTTAAGAAGGTTTTTAAATAGATTGTTTTTAGTTAACTAAGTTTTAAAACGATTTTTAATAAACATAACTTTTATTTTTAAAGTCTATTTTTAATAAACTTAATAATATTTAAAGAAGTTAATTTATATAAAGGATGTTTTAAAATTATTTACTAACTTTTCAAGGTTAAGTTAAATTTTATTTGTTAAAGAAAATTTATTACTTGAAGTAAATTACTTAATGAAAGTAATTAATATAAAAATTAATTAATAATTGAAGTTTAATTAATCAAGTAATTAATGAATGATTAATTAAAAATAATTACTTAGTGGAAGTAATTAAAATTGGATAATTAATGATTAAAGTTTAATTAATCAAAGGTTAAGGGCAATTAATTTAAAGAATAATTAATTAATGTGGTTAATTAATCAAGGTAATTAATTAATTATTGTAATTAATCAAGAATAATTAATTAAGGATTGATTATTAATTAACCATGATTAGAAATTTATTTAAAGGCAAATGATTCTATTTTAGATTAATCAGATATCTTAATTGGTTTTACTTATGGATGACTGTATTTTATTGAATGCTGTGAATTATTTGTTATCTTTACTATGTGATGCTTCGTGATTTGAATTGTTTTAATTCAAGCTGTGATGAATGTAATTTATTTTATCTATGATAAATGTATATTATTTATCTATGACTCTGTGAATGGAAGATAAGCGTTATAGGAATATACCGCGTATCTATATTTCTATGCTTGACTCTGTGATGATTGTTGTAGTTGCAGTATTGTATCAAACCCCTGGACTACACTATACACACACAAATATGGATTGCACGAGGAAATCGGTTAATTCATGGATTTTTAATGATTTTAAAGATTGAATTTTTGAATCCAAAATAGTTTTCGAAATGGGATTGAAAGCTTTTGAAAAGAAGTTTCAAAGATAAAAGTTATTTTGAATAACTTGATTAAGTTTTGAAATTCAAATAATTTGATTTTAATTTAAATTCAAGATTTGAAATTGGATTCTGTGTTTGGAAATTATGGTTTAAAAAGGGTATTCAAGTTATATGGGTTTTAAACCATTTTAAAAATATTGTTTTGGGAATTTAAATTTAACCCAAGATTTAAGGGCTTTAACTCATGCTAACGTAATCGGATCTCTCCGAAACGGAAACTATTTGTTTTTAAATAATAATAGCTTTCATATAAAAAGAATTTCCAATTTGTGTTGAATAGATTTCAAGTTTGAAATGGAATGGGAATAGTTTTGAAAGCTATGAATGAATCTTAGTGGAAGATTATTAAACCTTGTTTTGAAATCGAAGAGGAGTTTAAAAGGTGTATCTTTTATATAAAAGATTTGAATTGGAAACGAGTTTGAAAGCTATTAAATCTTCGATTGAAAGATTGAATGAGTTAATCCAAATTGAAATGGGAATTGTTTTGAAAAGCTGTGAATGAATCTTTGTGAAATCTGGGTGAACTTTTTGAAATAAATCTTTTTGTTTAAAGGATTTAAAATGGTAATTTGTTTTAAACCATTTGAAAGAAAAGTTTGGGTTTTAAGTTGTGACTTAACTGAAATCCCAATATCCATATGTTCTTAATTATTGCGCTCATTATTCGGTTTAGCCGGGAGAGGACCTTGTGTCAGATAATCCATTCCGAATAATGATACGACGTATATGGATAGCATTTGAAGACCTGTGGTGAAGACTGGATATTTTTGAAAGCAAAAGGATAACCCGTCGAATGTCTCTACACCGAATGGCCCTCGGTATAGAGATTTTTGCACCCTTTGTGATGGGGAGTCTGAATGTGATTAGGGATTATCCGGATTTGCAAGGGCTCCTTTGTGAAGTGCCGTCGGTTCTGTTCGAACCTAGAACAGACTTGTATGGATGTGTATCTGACATTACACTTTGAGATGTAAAGCTGGTTTCTATCAAATACATTTCTGTTTGGTGGCGGAGATTTATTCTCTTAGCTTAACACCCTTCTCTGAGACGTACGAGCTCAGAGGTTATGTAGTTGATGGTTACTAGTGATACATTTCCAATTTGGTAATGTGGCATACGAAGTGGTGCTGATCATTTGTTGATCGAATCATGGCATTTGTGAAAAGCGTAGCTTTGTGGATGAGACTTCGTCGAGCCTCACAACTCGGAAATGGTCGAAATAGGAATGTTGCGGCAAGGTTTTTAGGGGTCTGCCCCTAGGGTATGTCCATTTCCTTCTGGATAAGAGGTGGTTTGATGGTATGGAGCCTAGATATTTAACCTATGTGGTTACTGCAAATTTATTACTTTATGGTTGTTGGTGTCGAGCACTCGGATAAAGGTCAGTAACGACCGGGGGTGGCATACTTGTGTGTTAGTTACCTATGTTATAGCTTGGTTAAAGCGTGAGGTAGCGTCGGCCTTGTTAGTAGAGATTCGATTAGGTTCTCGGGGGCGTCCTTCCAGAGGCGTTCCCATTTCGGTAAGGAAGTTCCTTATCCCGACCATTTGTTGGAAATCCAATTATCGAATACGCGCCTTGTATGGTTTTAGTTGTATAACCTGCCATTCTTAAATGGTAGCTATAGTAGGCATACGACGAAATATGGTATGCTGGCTAAGATTGATATTAAGCATTCGAAAGGTTTTCTGCACTATGCACTAGTAATAATATCAAATGGTTTCATGTATCAAGCATTTTTGACTGTCATAAGGAGAAATCTCCTCCAAGTGTGCGCTTGCATTGTGTGTGTGGCGGGAGGCCTTATGGCAGTTTCATTTTTCAAAAAGTATTGTGGATTTATTTTTAAAGATAAACTATTTTTATTTGCTCATACCAGTCCCATGACTGACCTGGAGTTTATTGTTCCCTATCTAAACTCTGGGTGTCCATAATTTTCCACACGGACGGTTTAGAGTTGAGTTTTTCAGATGGTAGATAACGATTCAGTAGTTTTCAGATTTCTATTTGGAATTCTTTGAAGACTTTGGATATTGAAGTCTTTGGTTAGGACGACTGGCCTTGCATAGCTTCGTGCAACTTGATGGTGGTTCGAGCTATATATGGAGATTGCTGATATTGGTTTTTCTTTCGGAGTTTCAAGTTCTAGTTATTTCTGCTGCTAGTTCATTGGTGTTTCCACTGTAGCATTTCATTGTAGCTCTGATATTGATCGTTGTTGTGTATTTGGATATTGTACCATTGGAGTTGTATATGATATTCATTTTTTCTTCTGCCGTGTTGTTATACTTAATGTGTTATAAGCTCCGGTAAGCCAAAATCGACGTTTGAATCTGCGGCATTCGAGTACAAGTGAAGTACGGGTGTCGATTTTCGAAGGTCGAGTCAGGACCGTTACAGTGGTATTAGACCTGAAGGTTGAAACTTAAGCTCAGGGGTATAACACATTAGGTACCTCATTAGAGATAGGGTGAAGTATACCCTAGAATGAGTATATCCCTAAGATATCTGTTCGTATGCCACAGTAAATTCTCTTGCTATCCACTTATAGTGAGTATGAGTGCGAGAAGAGGACGAGATAGGGGACAGGGAAGTACCACTACAAATGGTCAATACCTGTAACAACAACGGAAACAATCTTTAACAATCTATCTCCTTTGATTCAATTTCAATTATCTGATGTCTTCGTGGAAGCTAAAAGTAGGAGCTTCGATGTGATGGTGGCCCTACAAATCGTGTAGATAAGTTTCTATCTCGTATTCACTTCCCAATCTCTTTTGTTCTTCATCGGATTTCAATTGTTTGATGGTTTCTTGGCAGCTCCAGGAAGAAGCTTTGATATATTTGCATGGGACATAAACTCCAGATGGGTCAGAATTGTTTGTTTGAATGAATTTGTTGCTTTGGATGCTATGGTTGATAGATACACTTTGGTTTTTAAACTAAATTTTTTGAGATTATATCCATATATCTGTCTATTTTTCGAGGTGCTGATATATTCTACGAATGGTTAGTTATCCCTTCGAACTAACCAATGCCCTACATATGTTGTGGATCTGATAACCTAATTGTTTCGTAGTTGAATGAGTTGGTTCTCATATTTGTTGATATTATGATTTGGTAAGCTGAATGCAGAATAAATATTTCAATCCGATCTGATCAATCATTTCTTTATCTATTATCTGTTCTTTGTCGTCTCCTTAGCAAATTTCGGGGACGAAATTTTCTTAAGGAGGGGAATCTGTAACATCCCTGTAATTTTAGTCAAGGTAATTTGATAATTAATTTAATTTTTGAAATTAAATTGTGAATTTAATTATGAATTAATTAGAAATTTTTTAGAATAAATAAAATTTTTGGACTATAAATAGAATTTGATTTGGAATTTAAGAATAAGCATATATAAATAAAAAATTGGATTTAAAAATAGATGGGTTGAAAATAAAATAGAACTAAAAGCTTTAAGTTAATAAAAAGTTTGGTTTCTAAAATTTTAAATATATTGATATTTGGAAACTGTAATTTAAGAACTAATGTAATCATTTTAAAAAAGTTATTTTTAAGATAAATTCTTTAATATGGATAAATATGATTATTGTTAGTATGTAATCAAGATTTTTAAATCATTCTTTTCTTTTAAAAACAATGTTGTGCAAATAAAAATAATATATAAATGTATGAATGGAAAATGAATATAAATATACTTATGTACTAAATTAAATTAAGTTTGAATGTAAAAATCTATGTGAGATAGAACTTTATTTCGTGCAAATGAAAATATATGAAAACACATAAACAATTTTAAAATTAAAACATATGTTATATATGAAAACATATTTGCATAAAGGGTTAAAAACAAATTGACAAAAATATATAAACACAATTTAGTTTACTTACGAAATTTGTAAGAAGATTAATATATGTAAATCACAACTGTAATGAAATGGGACAAGTGGAAAAAGGAAACTACTTTCTTTTGAATCAAAAATTTAGAGAACAAAGAAATGCAAAAGAAAAAAATAGAGCAGGCTGTTTCCATTTTTTCTCAAGTTCTTCTCATGCCTGAAAAAAACAAAAGAATTCGAACCCTTCTCAAATTAAAATATAAAACAAAGATTAAATAAAAAAATCACAATTGAAAACGGAAGATTAAAACATGCAAAATAAATCCTGAAGCAAAAGAAAGCATCAAAGAAAACTGGAAATTTGAAAATATGAAAATCAATCAGCCTGGAAATCTAAAATCAGAGCAAAAACAAAGATTTAAAACCTGAATGATTAAAAACAAGATCAGGCAACCAATCTCAAGCAGAGGCAACTCAAAATCAAGCAACTCAGCAAATTCAAAACAAGATCAAACAGTAAAGTCCAGATCAAAATTTCATTTGACAAAAGCATTCCCCAGTTTTCAATTCCCAGCTCCTCTGTTTAATCAATACACAGCTGAGTAAAACCTGTGTGTTTTAAGCTGAAATTTGTTGTGATGCCTAAAATTTGTGTTTGAATTGAAAATTTAGTTTGCATGTATATATTTATATCTGGAAATGTGATGTGCATGTCTGTGCACATCAAGTTGGATTTTATTCCAGGTTCACAGGCATAAGCCTGATCAACAAAATTTGATTTCTGTTCTTTCGATCATTATTACAGTAGAGGATCTAAACAAAATCATGTGTTTAAATGTAATTAAGTTTTTAAAAATTTATTTATAAAGTATAAGTTTGAAAATTTGTCTGGAAAGGGAAAAGAATAGTGGAAATTGAAGATCAAGCAAAAAAATCAACTGCAACAATTTGTATATTCAGGAATATATATTGAATACTTAAACTTAAACTTGCATTTTAAGACAACAATCATGATTTCTAGTTGGAGATTTAGCATGGAATTTTAGGTTAACCAGAAATTGGTTTTTGAGGGAATTTTGATGGTCGACGGCACTGGGGGGTTGGGGCTTCGACTGGAGATACAGGTGTGGTCGAGAAGTCTGGGAAATATGCATAGAGGATGATCAGAGCATTGAGGTGAACGCGGTGATTGATTTTCCTTTGTAACCCTAGTTTTGAATGGGTGGTGTATTTTGATCGAAATGACTTCTCTGGTTGATCGAGCTCAATGAAACTAAGGTAGATGTTAGCTGGGAGGTTGTCGAAGGTGTGGCCGGAGTTGCTGATGCTCCGGTGGTTGGAGGTGTGTGGGCATGGTTGTTTCAGGTTGGGTCATGGATTATAGGATTGGGTTTGAAGGCTCGATTTTGATGTCGAGGGATTATGGAAGTTTAGATGGTCGGAATCTAGCGTGGAGTCGATCGCCGATGAGAGGAGGTCATTATGGATGACTGACATTGGTCAGAACCACCATGCATATGTACGGTGCACCTCCTTGTTTTTTCTGTTGAAGTTGGGTGAGTAGAGGATTAGTATTCGAGTTTTTCTTGAGTCGTTGAGTGTTTTGCTCAAAGTTTGGCTCGAGTGAAATTGTGTGTATACCGGGTAAACACTTAGAAAATTTTTAAGTTTGGAATTTTTTTGGCACACGAGTAGATTTTTATAAAACTCGAAGATGATAGGTGTTCGTCTCGGGGTGAACTCGGGGATGGCTCAGATTTTGATTTCGTATAAAAGCGGTAATAAAATTTTAAAGGAAAAATCAATTTATTCCAAACAAGTTCTGTTAAACCCAATTTCCTTCTTATATTAATGTTATCTAAGTTTTGAGAATTAGTTGAGAAGGTTTTTAAATAGATTGTTTTTAATTAACTAAGTTTTAAAACGATATTTAATAAACATAACTTTTATTTTTAAAGTCTATTTTTAATAAACTTAATAATATTTAAAGAAGTTAATTTATATAAAGGATGTTTTAAAATTGTTAACTAACTTTTCATGGTTAAGTTAAATTTTATTTGTTAAAGAAAATTTATTACTCGAATTTAGTTACTTAATGAAAGTAATTAATATAAAAATTAATTAATAATTCAAGTTTAATTAATCAAGTAATTAATTAATGATTAATTAAAAATAATTACTTAGTGGTAGTAATTAAAATTGGATAATCAATGATTAAAGTTTAATTAATCAAAAGTTAAGGGCAATTAATTTAAAGAATAATTAATTAATGTGATTAATTAATTAAGGTAATTAATTAATTATTGTAATTAATTAAGAATAATTAATTAAGGATTGATTATTAATTAACCATGATTAGAAATTTAGTTAAAGGCAAATGATTCTGTTTTAGATTAATCAGATACCTTAATTGGTTTTACTTATGGATGACTGTATTTTATTGAATGGTGTGAATCATTTGTTATCTTTACTGTGTGATGCTTCGTGATTTGAATTGTTTTAATTCAAGCTGTGATGAATGTAATTTATTTTATCTATGATAAATGTATATTATTTATCTATGAATCTGTGAATGGAAGATAAGCGTTATAGGAATATACCGCTTATCTATATTTCTGTGCATGAATGTGCTGATTGTTGTAGTTGCAGTATTGTATAAAACCCCTGGACTGCACTATACACACACAAATATGGATTGCACGAGGAAATCGATTAAGTCACAGATTTTTAATGATTTTAAAGATTGAATTTTAGAATCCAGATAGTTTTCGAAATGGGATTGAAAGCTTTCGAAAAGAAGTTTTAAAGATAAAAGTTATTTTGAATAACTTGATTAAGTTTTGAAATTCAAATAATTTGATTTGAATTTAAATTCAAGATTTGAAATTGGATTCTATGTTTGGAAATTATGGTTTAAAAAGGGTATTCAAGTTATATGGGTTCTAAACCATTTTAAAAATATTGTTTTGGGAATTTAAATTTAACCCAAGATTTAAGGGCTTTAACTCATGCAAATGTAATCGGATCTTTCCAAAACAAAAACTATTTGTTTTTAAACAATAATAGCTTTCATATAAAAAGAATTTCCAATTTGTGTTGAACATATTTCAAGTTTGAAATGGAATGGGAATAGGTTTGAAAGCTATGAATGAATATTAGTGGAAGATTATTAAACCTTCTTTTGAAATCAAAGAGGTGTTTAAAAGGTGTATCTTTGATATAAAAGGTTTGAATTGGAAATGAGTTTGAAAGCTATTAAATCTTCGATTGAAAGATTGAATGAGTTAATCCAAATTGAAATGGGAATTGTTTTGAAAAGCTGTGGTTGAATCATTGTGAAATCTGGGTGAACTTTGTGAAATAAATCTTTTTGTTTAAAGGATTTAAAATGGTAATTTGTTTTAAACCATTTGAAAGAAAAGTTTGGGTTTTAAGTTGTGACTTAACCGAAATCCCAATATCCATATGTTTTTAATTATTGCGCTCATTATGCGGTTTAGCTGGAAGAGGACCTTGTGTCAGATAACCCATTCCGAATAATGATACGACGTATATGGATAGTATTTGAAGACCTGTGGTGAAGACCGTATATTTTCGAAAGCGAAAGGATAACCCGTCGAATGTCTCTACACCGAGTGGCCCCCGGTATAGAGATTTTTGCACCCTTTGTGATGGGGAGTCTGAATGTGATTAGGGATTATCCGGATTTGCAAGGGCTTCTTTATGAACTGCCTTTCGTTCTGTTCGAACCCGAAACAGACTTGTATGGATGTGTATCTGACATTACACTTTTTGATGTAAAGCTGGTTTCTATCAAATACATTTCTGTTTGGTGGCGGAGATTTATTCTCTTAGCTTAACACCCTTCTCTGAGACGTACGAGCTCAGAGGTTATGTAGTTGATGGTTACTAGTGACACATTTCCAATTTGGTAATGTGGCATACGAAGTGGTGCTGATCATTTGTTGATCGAAGCATGGCATTTGTGAAAAGCGTAGCTTTGTGGATGAGACTTCGTCGAGCCTCACAACTCGGAAATGGTCGAAACAGGAATGTTGCGGTAAGGTTTTAGGGGTCCTCCCCTAGGGTATGTCCATTTCCTTCTGGATAAGAGGTGGTATCATGGTATGGATCCCAGATATTTAACCTATGTGGTTACTGCAAATTTATTACTTTGTGGTTGTTGGTGTCGAGCGCTCGGATAAAGGTCGGTAACGACCGGGGGTGGCATACTTGTGTGTTAGTTACCTATGTTATAGCTTGGTTAAAGCGTGAGGTAGCGTCGGCCTTGTTAGCAGAGATTCGATTAGGTTCTCGGGGGCGTCCTTCCAGAGGCGTTCCCATTTCGGTAAGGAAGTTCCTTAGCCCGACCATTTGTTGGAAACCCAATTATCCAATACGCGCCTTGTACGGTTTTATTTGTATAACCTGCCATTCTTAAATGGTAGCTATAGTAGGCATACGACGAAATGTGGTTTGCTGGCTAAGATTAATATTATACTTTCGAAAGGTTTTCTGCCCTATGCACTAGTAATAATATCAAATGGTTTTCACGTATCATGCATTTTTGACTGTCATAAGGAGAAATCTCCTCCAATTGTGCGCTTGCATTGTGTGTGTGGCGGGAGGCCTTATGGCAGTTTCATTTTCCAAAAAGCATTGTGGATTTATTTTTAAAGATAAACTATTTTTGTTTGCTCGTACCAGTCCCATAACTGACCTGGAGTTTATTGTTCCCTATCTAAACTCTGGGTGCCCACAATTTTCCACACGGGCAATCTAGAGTTGGGTTTTTCAGATGGTAGATATCGATTCAGTAGCTTTCAGCTTTCTCTTTGGAAATCTTTGAAGACTTTGGGTATTGAAGTCTTTGGTTAGGACGACTGACTTTGCATATCTTGGTGCAACTTGATGGTGGTTCGAGCTATATATGGAGATTGATGATATTGGTGTTTCTTTTGGAGTTTCAAGTTCTAGTTGTTTCCGTTGCTAGTTCATTGGTGTTTCCACTGTAGCATTTCATTGTACCTCTGATATTGATCGTTGTTGTATATTTGGATATTGTATCATTGGAGTTGTATATGATATTCATTTTTTTTCTTCTGCTGTGTTGTTATACTTAATGTGTTATAAGCTCCGGCAAGCCAAAATCGACGTTTGAATCTGTGGCATTCGAGTACAAGTGAAGTACGAGTGTCGATTTTCGAAGGTCGAGTCAAGACCGTTACAGTGGTATTAGAGCTGAAGGTTGAAACTTTAGCTCAGGGGTATAACACATTAGGTAACTCATTAGAGATAGGGTGAAGTATATCCTAGAATGAGTACATCCCTAAGATATCCGTTCGTATTTCTCAGTAAATTCTCTTGCTATCCACTGATAGTGAGTATGAGTGCGAGAGGAGGACGAGATAGGGGACAGGGAAGTACCACTACAAATGGTCAATACCTGTAACAACAACGGAAACAATCTTTCCCAATCAATCTCCTTTGATTCAATTTCAATTATCTGATGTCTTCGTGGAAGCTACAAGTAGGAGCTTCGGTGTGGTGGTGGCCCTACAAATCGTGTAGATAAGTTTCTATCTCGTATTCGCTCCCAATCTCTATTGTTCTTCATCCAATTTCAATTGTTTGATGGTTTCCTGGCAGCTCCAGGAAGAAGCTTTGATATATTTGCATGGGATATAAACTCCAGATGGGTCAGAATTGTTTGTTTGAATGAATTTGTTGCTTTGGATGCTATGGTTGATAGATACACTTTGGTTTCTAAACTAAAAGTTTTAGGATTATATCCATATATCTGTCTATTTTTCGAGGTCCTGATATATTCTACGAATGGTTAGTTATGCCTTCGAACTAATCAATGCCCTGCATATTTTATGGATCTAACAACCCAATTGTTTCATAGTTGAATGAGTTGGTTCTCATATTTGTTGATATTCTGATTTGGTAAGCCGAATGCAGAATAAATATTTCAATCCGATCTGATCAATCATTTCTTTATCTATTATCTGTTCTTTGTCGTCTCCCTAGCAAATTTCGGGGACGAAATTTTCTTAAGGAGGGGAATCTGTAACATCCCTGAAATTTTAGTCAAGATAATTAGTTTAATTTTTGAAATTAAATTGTGAATTTAATTATGAATCAATTAGAAAATTTTTAGAATAAATAAATTTTTTGGATTATAAATAGAATTTGATTTGGAATTTAAGAATAAGTATTTATAAATAAAAAATTGGATTTAGAAATAAATGGGTTGAAGATAAAATAGAATTAAAAGCTTTAAATTAATAAAAAGTTTGGTTTCTAAATTTTTAAATATATTGATATTTGGAAACTGTAATTTAAGAATTAACGTAATCATTTTCAAAAGGTTATTTTTAAGATAAATTCTTTCATATAGAAAAATATGATTATTGTTAGTATGTAATCAAGATTTTTAAATCATACTTTTCTTTTAAAAACAAAAGTAGTGCAAATAAAGATAATATATAAATGTATGAATGGAAAATAAATATGAATATATTTATGTACTAAATTAAATTAAGTTTGAATGTAAAAATCTATATGAGATAGAATTTTATTTTATGCAAATGAAAATATATGAGAACACATAAACAATTTTAAAACTAAAACATATGTTATATATGAAAATATATTTGCATAAAGGGTTAAAAACAAATTGACCAAAATATATAAACACAATTTAGTTTACTTACGAAATTTGTAAGAAGATTAATATATGTAAATCACAAGTGTACTGAAATGGGACAAGTGGCAAAAGGAAACTACTTTCTTTTGAATCAAAAATTTAGAGAACAAAGAGATGCAAAAGAAAAAAAATAGAGCAGCTTGTTTCCATTTTTTCTCAAGTTCTTCTCATGCCTGAGAAAAACAAAAGAATTCAAACCCATCTCAAATTCAAATATAAAACAAAGATTAAAGAAAAAAATCACAATTGAAAACAGAAGATTAAAACATGCAAAATAAATTCTGAAGCAAAAGCAAGCATCAAAGAAAACTGGAAATTTGAAAATCTGAAAATCAATCAGCCTGGAAATCTAAAATCAGAGCAAAAACAAAGACATAAACCTGAATGATTAGAAGCAAGATCAGGCAAGCAATCTCAAGCAAAGGCAACTCAAAATCAAGCAACTCAGCAAATTCAAAACAAGATCAAATAGTAAAGTCCAGATCAAAGTTTTGGTTGCCAAAAGAATTCCCCAGTTTTCAAATTCCAGCTCCTCTGTTTAATCAATACACAGGTGAGTAAACCCTGTGTGTTTTAAGATGAAATTTCTTGTGATGCCTAGTATTTGTGTTTGAATTGAAAATTTAGTTTGCATGTATACATTTATATCTGGAAATGTGATGTGCATGTCTGTGCACATCAATCTGGATTTTATTCTAGGTTCACAGGCATAAGCCTGATCAACAAAATTTGATTTCTTTTCCTTCGATCATTATTACAATAGAGGATCTAAACAAAAGTCATGTGTTTAAATGTAATTAAGTTTTTAAAAATTTATTTATAAAGTATAAGTTTGAAAATTTGTCTGGAAAGGGAAAAGAACAGTGGAAATAGAAGATCAAGCAAAAAAAATCAACTGCAACAATTTGTATATTTAGGAATATACATTGAATACTTAAACTTAAACTTGAATTTTAAGACAACAATCATGATTCTAGTTGGAGATTTAGTATGGAATTTTGGGTTAACCAGAAATTGGTTTTTGAGGGAATTCTGGTGGTCGACGGCACTGGGGAGGTTGGGGCTTCGACTGGAGATACAGGGGTGGTCGAGCAGTCTGGGAAAAATGCATGGAGGATGATCAGAGCATTGTGGCGAACGCGGTGATTGATTTTCCTTTGTAACCCTAGTTTTGAATGGGTGGTGTATTTTGATGGAAATGACTTCTCTGGTTGATCGAGCTCAAAGAAGCTCAGGTAGATGTTAGCTGGGAGGTTGTCGAAGGTGTGGCCGGAGTTGCTGATGCTCCGGTGGTCGAAGGTGTGTGGGCAAGGTTGTTTCAGGTTGGGTTAAGGATTATAGCATTGGGTTTGAAGGCTCGATTTCGATGTCGAGGGATTATGGAAGTTTAGATGGTCGGAGTCTATTGTGGAGTTGATCGCCGATGAGAGGAGGTCATTATGGATGACTGAAGTTGGTTAGAACCACCATGTATATGCATGTTGCACCTCCTTGTTTTTTCTGGTGAAGTTGGGTGAGCAAGGGATTAGTACTCGAGTTTTTCTCGAGTCGTTGAGTGTTTAGCTCAAAGTTTGGCTCGAGTGAAATTGTGTGTATACCGGGTAGTCAGTTAGAACCACCATGCATATGCATGTTGCACCTCCTTGTTTTTTCTGGTGAAGTTGGGTGAGCAAGGGATTAGTACTCGAGTTTTTCTCGAGTCGTTGAGTGTTTAGCTCAAAGTTTGGCTCGAGTGAAATTGTGTGTATACCGGGTAAACACTTAGAAATTTTTTAAGTTTGGAAATTTTTTGGCACAGGGGTAGATTTTTATAAAATCGAAGAGAATAGGTGTTCGTCTCGTGGTGAACTCGGGGAGGGCTTAGATTTTGATTTGGTATAAAAGCAATAATAAAATTTTATGGGAAAAATCGATTTATTTCAAAGAAGTTTTGTTAAACCCAATTTCCTTCTTATATTAATGTTATCTAAGTTTTGAGAATTAGTTAAGAAGGTTTTTAAATAGATTGTTTTTAATTAACTAAGTTTTAAAACGATTTTTAATAAACATAACTTTTATTTTTAAAGTCTATTTTTAATAAACTTAATAATATTTAAAGAAGTTAATTTATATAAAGGATGTTTTAAAATTGTTAACTAACTTTTCAAGGTTAAGTTAAATTTTATTTGTTAAAGAAAATTTATTACTTGAAGTTAATTACTTAATGAAAGTAATTAATATAAAAATTAATTAATAATTTAAGTTTACTTAATCAAGTAATTAATGAATGATTAATTAAAAATAATTACTTAGTAGAAGTAATTAAAATTGGATAATTAATGATTAAAATTTAATTAATCAAAGGTTAGGGCAATTAATTTAAAGAATAATTAATTCATGAGATTAATTAATTAAGGTAATTAATTAATTATTGTAATTAGTTAATAATAATTAATTAAGGATTGATTATTAATTAACCATGATTAGAAATTTATTTAAAGGCAAATGATTCTGTTTTAGATTAATCAGATATCTTAATTGCTTTTACTTATGGATGACTGTATTTTATTGAATGCTGTGAATTATTTGTTATCTCTACTGTGTGATGCTTTGTGATTTGAATTGTTTTAATTCAAGCAGTGATGAATGTAATTTATTTTATCTATGATAAATGTATATTATTTATCTATGGATCTGTGAATGGAAGATAAGCGTTAAAGGAATATACCGCTTATCTATATTTCTGTGCTTGAATCTGTGATGATTGTTGTAGTTGCACTATTGTATAAAACCCCTGGACTACACTATACACACACAAATATGGATTGCACGAGGAAATCGATTAAGTCATGGATTTTTAATGATTTTGAAGATTGAATTTTTGCATCCAAGATAGTTTTCGAAATGGGATTGAAAGCTTTTGAAAAGGAGTTTCAAAGATAAAAGTTGTTTTGAATAACTTGACTAAGTTTTGAAATTCAAATAATTTGATTTGAATTTAAATTCAAGATTTGAAATTGAATTCTATGTTTGGAAATTATGGTTTAAAAAGGGTATTGAAGTTATATAGGTTTTAAACCATTTTAAAAATATTGTTTTGGGAATTTAAATTAAACCCAAGATTTAAGGGCTTTAACTCGTGCAAATGTAATCGGATCTTTCCGAAACGAAAACTATTTGTTTTTAGATAATAATAGCTTTCATATAAAAAGAATTTCCAATTTGTGTTGAATAGAATTCAAGTTTGAAATGGAATGGGAATAGTTTTGAAAGCTATGAATGAATCTTAGTGGAAGATTATTAAACCTTGTTTTGAAATCGAAGAGGAGTTTAAAAGGTGTGTCTTTTATATAAAAGATTTGAATTGGAAATGAGTTTGAAAGCTATTAAATCTTTGATTGAAAGATTGAATGAGTTAATCCAAATTGAAATGGGAATTGTTTTGAAAAGCTGTGAATGAGTCTTTGTGAAATCTAGGTGAACTTTGTGAAATAAATCTTTTTGTTTAAAGGATTTAAACTGGTAATTTGTTTTAAACCATTTGAAAGAAAAGTTTGGGTTTTAAGTTGTGACTTAACTGGAATCCCAATATCCATATATTTTTAATTATTGCACTCATTATTCGGTTTAGCCGGAAGAGAACCTTGTGTCAGATAACCCATTCCGAATAATGATACGACGTATATGGATAGCATTTAAAGACCGGTGGTGAAGACATGATATTTTCGAAAGCGAAAGGGTAACCCGTCGAATGTCTCTGCACCGAATTGTCCCCGGTATAGAGATTTTAGCACCCTTTGTGATGGGGAGTCTGAACGTGATTAAGGATTATCCGGATTTGCAAGGCCTTCTTTTGTAAGTGCCTTCGGTTCTGTCCGAACCCGGAACAGTCTTGTATCGATGTGTGTCTGACATTACACTTTGAGTTGTAAAGCTGGTTTCTATCAAATACATTTATGTTTGGTGGCGGAGATTTATTCTCTTACTTAACACCTTTCTCTGAGACGTACGAGCTCAGAGGTTATGTAGTTGATGGTTGCTAGTGATATATTCCCAATTTGGTAATGTGGCATACGAAGTGGTGCTGATCATTTGTTGATCGAAGCATGGTATTTGTGAAAAGCGTAGCTTTGTGGACGAGACTTCGTCAAGCCTCACAATCCGAAAATGGTCGAAACAGGAATGTTGTGGAAAGGTTTTTAGGGGTGCGCCCCTAGGGCATGTCCATTTCCTTCCGGATAAGAGGTGGTATCATGGTATGGAGCCCAGATTTTTAACCTATGTGGTTACTGTAAATTTATTACTTTGTGGTTGTTGGTGTCGAGTGCTCGGATAAAGGTCGGTAACGACCGATGGTGGCATACTTGTGTGTTAGTTACCTATGTTATAGCTTCGTTAAAGCGTGAGGTAGCGTCAGCCTTGCTCGCAGAGATCCGGTTAGGTTCTCAGCGGTGTCCTTCCAGAGGAGTTCCCATTTCGGTAAGGAAGTTCCTTAGCCTGACCATTTGTTGGAAATCCAATTATCCAATATGCGCCTTGTACGATTTTAGTTGTATAACCTGCCATTCTTAAATGGTAGCTATAGTAGGCATACGACGAAATGTGGTATGCTGGCTATGTTTGATATTATACTTTCGAAAGGTTTTATGCACTATGCACTAATAATAATATCAAATGGTTTTCACGTAACAGGCATATTTAACTGTCATAAGGAGAAATCTCCTCTAAGTGTGTGCTTGCATTGTGTGTGTGGCGGGAGGCCTTTTGGCAGTTTCATTTTACAAAAAGCATTGTGGATTTATTTTTAAAGATAAACTATTTTTGTTTGCTCATACCAGTCCCATGACTGACCTGGAGTTTATTGTTCCCTACCTAAACTCTGGGTGCCCACAATTTTCAGCACGGGCAGTCTAGAGTTGGGTTTTTCAGATGGTAGATATCGATTCAGTAGCTTTCGGCTTTCTCTTTGGAATTGTTTGATGACTTTGGATATTGAAATCTTTGGTTAGGATGACTGACCTTGCTTATCTTGGTGCAACTTGATGGTGGTTCGAGCTATATATGGAGATTGCTGATATTTGTGTTTCTTTCGGAGTTTCAAGTTCTAGTTGTTCCGCTGCTAGTTCATTAGTGTTTCCACTATAGCATTTCATTGTACCTCTGATATTAATCATTGTTGTATATTTGGATATTGTATCATTAAAGTTGTATATGATATTCATCTTTTTCTTCCACTGTGTTGTTATACTTAATGTGTTATAAGCTCCGACGATCCAGATTCGACGTTTGAATCTGCGACATTCAAGTACAAGTGAAGTACGGGTGTCGATTTTCGAAGGTCGAGTCAGGACCGTTACATTTGAAGCTGAAAATTTTTAGTTTCAAATAAAGGTGAGTGGTTAAACCCATTCACGAAATACTAAATTTCCTACTATTAGTTAAACCAATTAACGAAGTGAAAATTTATATTGATTGCTATTTGAAAATTTTATTGATTGAAAATTTAATGTGATTTGAATTGACTGAATTTAGATCGACATTTAAATTTGACCGTTAAATTGATGATTATATTTGTTAGTTAAATTTGACCGAAAAATTGACAATCAGAATGGATAGTAAATCTGATATTAAATTTATGACATTTAATCTGATAGTTAAGTTGACATTTAACTTAGGATTTTAAATTAATTTTGATAACTGAAATTTCACATCACTTTTAAACACCCGATAGTGTAGTTATTGGTTGTTGTGATATAGATGAATTGGTTGCATTAGATGTTGGTCGATATTGTGATGGCTGATATTTGTGATTGGCTGTTATGTTGTTTAGTGATTTCGATATATCTGTATTTCACCCTGTTATTATCACTATTGATGTGATAAATTTTCTGTACATTTAATTTGAATATAGACCTTTGGACATCCTATTTGATATGTGAATTATTGGATGCATTATTGACTGCTTTTGCATAAATGTAATTGTTGTGATTCTATCGCCGTTCGGTGAAATTTGAAGATTTTGGATAAAATGGAATTTAGTTTCTGAAAATAACTTCAAATTTATTTATAAAATTTAAAATTCTAATTTTGATAATAATTTTTTCCTAAAGAGTAATAAAAGGTTTACAATTTTTTATATAACTTTAAAGTATAAAAGGAAGTGTTTGTAAGAAGATCGATGTTTAAAATCCAACCATTAAATGATTTTGATATGTTTGATGGGATTGTCGAATTTTGAAAATATGTAAAGTGTTGTAAAATCCTCTGAAACTGCAATAAGTTATTTGAATAATACTTGACGTAGAAAATATGAATTTATTTCGATGATTTAAAATAAATTGGATATTTAAACATTGAAGTTTTGTTTAAACTGTGAAATATATTGAATCGATTTGTAGTCGATTAACTTGTTGAAACTCTGTAGTAAGGATTTAAAATGGTGAAAACTTTATGGAAATTTGAAACAAATGAAGTTATTTCAAATATGTTTCACTTGATTTTGATTTGACTTACATGAGGATTTTTAGTCCTGACTCGACTGTTTTGTTTTTCATTACGCTCGGGTCAAACCAAGTTTTTCTGATGTCGAAGACAACAATTTAGTATATCATATTTACTTATATTTATTCCGCTTCATTATTTCATTCAATCTATTAAAAATGTATAACTCTGATAATATTGTGTAACTATGTTTTATATTTAAAATTGAATTGTATATATATATTGTAAACAGCTTCATGAACTGTTTATGTGATTATTGTATTTTATCCTTCCACTGTGAGATTCTATTGTTGTTTTCTTCTTTTCTTTTTATTTCTTTAAAACAAATTCATTGATAATCTATCATTTAAAAGGTTTGAGTTGGACATCTGTGGTTTATTGTCGACTTGAACTATCCAAAAAGGTGGGTCGTTACATGCTATCAGGATTTAACAAAAATTCTATGACTCTATAACCTATTTGAAAAATCTTGAGTTCTTCGATCTTGAGTTGTTCAATACTCATGATTCTTCATTCTCTAAATGTTGGGTCTCTATATCAGCCTCTTGATTCTTCACTTGATATTATACAGTCTTCTTAATTAATACCTGCCTAATATCCTGCACTATGTACTATACATAACTTGATAAAAACATTAGTAGTCTATATTTTGTATAATGTTATCTATATTTTGTATAATGTCGTATGGTTGTCGTCGTCAAAACCAATGCCTAAGGTACTAACAATCCATTCACTCTCCGACTAAGGAGCTTGCTTTACGAGCATATCCATCCTCTCGCTCTCCGACGAGAGGGTTCGCTGTCCTGTATGAGTCCATCCGCTAACTCTCAAATGAGAGGAATCGTATTCTATCATTTCATCTTCTCGGTTTTGAGGAATAACCAAACTACATTAGCAATCCATTGTAATACCAATATCAATGTTAATTTTAAATCCACGCATCCATCATTCATTCATTTATCGAGTTCAAACATCAAAGCATCTTATCCAATCAAGGAGTACTCTCAGACCCAAACTTAGGGTGTGTTCGAGGACCGATCGGGATCTCGTGCACGTGTATGGGGTCTAGTGTTAATCCTTTAGATATTATTTACAGAAAACATAAGTGCAAAGATCATACTTGATCCAAATTCATCCAGATCATGGGATAACCATTCTTGTCTAACTCCCTAGCTAGATAAATATGTCGCTGATGGTAGGCACTTTAGCTGCACCACAATGGTTTGCTTCCTTACATATTGTTGCAATCGGTTGCTCCGAAGCTGCTCCTCAATGAAATCTCGCAGATGCCTGCACTCGTTCGTTCCATGCCCGTCCAGCTTATGTAAAAATTTTCTGACCTCATTTCTCGGTCCTTAGGTGCTGTCGTTAGTAGTGTTCAATAGGGAATCTGCACCCTTGTATCCAAATAAATACTATATGAGGCTCTGGTCAATTTATATAAAAGGAAAATTTTGGTTCCCAGTTCATTCGCTTTGGTCTCCAAAGTTAACTTCAGCCTTTTGCTTTCCTTAATCCCATCGATATCCTATCTTGAACTGTCCTCCATCGCTTACATCATTCACATCAATGCCTTCATTCACTTTAGCCTCTTCCTAATGTAGGAATCTCTTAGCATGATAATTGAAATCTTCCAGATCCACTGGTGGATCACTCTTTGAAGCAACTTTGAAATCAGTCTTACTTGCAACTTCTGAAACTACCACCATCAAAACTATTTATAGAGTCGCCTTATGAACAGCAGTGGTTACCATGTTGAATCTGGTTAAATGACTCCTTAGGGTTTCTCCGGCCCTTTGCCTCACGCACAAAAGCATCATCACATTCTTCGGTCATGTAATATGAACTTTGAACTATTTCATGATTTATCTACCAATTCGATCCCTGTACCAATGGATCGAATCTCCACTTGTATGAACCATGTCACTGCTAAGTCCATCAAACTTAACATCATCACATTGCCTCCTTAAAAGCACCTAAAACCTCCATATGTTTGATATATCTCATCAAATGAACAGTCAAATCCATTCTTCTGTCACATGTCTTTTGCATCGGTAATTTGAAATTTGGTGAATTCCTTACTTAGTAGATGTTTAGGGTAAATGGATTTTTTTCGCTTCCTCCAAGATCTATACTTGGTGTCTAATTCTTATTACTCATATTACCATTTCTTCATTCCCATCTTTTTCATCCAATGGAAATCTTTGATCCATGCTTTCATCTTACCCCCATTCCTATAAGGAACTTCTAGCTCCAACTCCTATTGTTGTACATTCACATTCACATTTTGATCCTCATTCTATGGCTCAACATTATTCCTCAGACATGCTCTATCCCATCTAACTCTAGCATCAATCATTCCCCATAGGACCCATGACTCAGTACTAAATTAAACCCTTGGATCAATACTGATCTCTGAGGTTGCATGGGGTTTGACTCCAACTCTTACTGTTTCATTTCTAGGTGCACTTGTTTCGCCTTTTGGCCTCTAATTCTAGTTTCTGGTGACTCCAAATGTTCCCTATTGTTCCATTTTTTTGAAGAATCAATTTAGCATTTCCTCGTGGCAAGCCATCATCCTATCTTGTATTTCCTTCAACATTCTCTGCCTCTCATCCCTAGTTACATAGATGGATGAGGGGTTTGATCCTGAGGACACCTCCTGGCTGCTCCCATCTCCTTATTGACTTTCTCCAACCATAGATTTTCTATTAGGCTTTTTCATCTTCTTCAAATTCAAGTTTCAAGTTGTTAAATCTGAGTTCTCTCCGTGGAATACTAAAATATTTGCATCAAAAATTAGCACAAACACCTAATGAAGTAATAAAAATAGAAAATATCAAAGAAAATTAAGAAATAGCAAGAAAGAATGTAAAAAAATTATCATGGCTCGACAAATACTCTGGCCTACATCCACTTTATCCTTTTATATTCATTTCTTGGAGTGTTCACAACTATGATTTTTACAATTTGGTAGTCCCAACTCGGTGAGAATTTAACAAAGTATTTTTAGGATTACAATTTTACAACTCGTTCTTATTAGAATTTCATAATGAAGAGGGAGCAAAAGTCCTTTTTTCAAGCATTCCTTAACTCTATTTATAGGCGAAGATCTCTATGTTTGCTCCAAAAATTGTTACGCATGATCTGCACGTTGTCCCACAAAATTTCCATGACCAAACACCGATCCAAATTTTAGAGATCGGTGATGATCCATAGCGCCCAAATTGTCATCGATCTGCCTTATGCCGACTTCAGGTTACTTCATGCTCTGCTCTAGTCTTGCCTTCAAGCATCACTTGGAGTTGTTTTTCTTTCATGCTTTCCACCACTTGCTTCAAGTTTCTCTTCAACTTTCCTAAGTCTTGCCCATGCACAACTCAATAGTGATCGAAAAGGCACATCTCAATGTGGATCCATGGAGCCAAGTTCCACTTTTCAACTACCTTTTTTGTACTTCTTCATTCTCTCGTCTTGTGATTTTTTCTAAGTGTTTGTCTCATTTCTCTATCGTTCTTAAGTCTAGTTTAATCGTTCGAGTCTGTTCGAAGACAGTGGAAATTTTGCCGACAGCACACACACATAACTTAATCTTTTTAAATATTAAGTCCATGATTGTAAGAGAATAAAGTTATAACAATAAAAGTAAATATTATTACAACATAAAAGATCCACATAAACTCATAATCTTAGATCCACAAACAATAAAATTAGTTTCAAAACACAAATTGGTTTTAATTAAATAATTGATTGATTAAACCTGTGATAACAAAAATAAGTTATACAATAAATCAAATCTATATCAATCAATAAATTTAGATCCAATTAGAACAGTATTTGTACTTAAAATGAAACATACAATATCAATACTCAAAATAAAACATACATAAGATTAATTTTCAATTTAATCGACAATACACAAGAGAATTTTAAAATTAGATTCAATAAACGGCAATGAACATACATATATGTGTACTAGTTTAGATCTAAACATTATGGATGAATTTAAGATGGAAATTCAAACCTAAATAGCCTTGCCTTTGTAATATCTTACCTTGTGATTTCTCCTTAGATGCCCAAAATCTACAAACATCCTTGCAAGGGATGGATGAACCATTTATGTCTTATTTTATTTGATGTTTTTTTTGATTTGGAGTTGTTTTTGTTTTGTAAGGGAACACCAAATTTTACCTATGGCATGAAAGGAGAAGAGAATAAAAGTGAATGAGTGAATGAGAATAAAATTAGTGGATTTATTCTATTTGAAAGAATGAAACATTTTCCATTCTTTCAATTAAAACTTCCCTAATCAATCCCCTAAATTCTCTCCCACTTCACTCTTCTATCTTCATAAGATTTGGCAGGCCATATATGATTTCAAATGGCATTAATTTTCCATAAAATATTTTTATATAATTATTTTTTATTTAAAGTCGTTTAAAGTTACACCGATATCGTATATCGATGCATATAAATATAACTTTTAAATATGCAATCAAACAATTACAAACAACTTTCTAACTTCAAATAAATTAAATAATAATCAATATTTTTCAAATATTAATTGATTTAAAACATTTTTTAAATTAATTAAAGCATGTGGTTTTTTGAAAAATCACAAATGCAGTTGTGTGACTAAGAGGTGTAAATCCAGTTAGCAATTAATACTGAATAAGTCAAATATTAATATTCACACATCATCTCACTAGTGATGAGATAGTTTGGCCAAATTCATCATGTATAGCCCTTTTTAGCATAATTATATTTTATATTATTTTGAATGGTACCAATGGTAGCATTAATTTACACATGTTCTCTTCATCGAAACTATTCAGTTTAAGATGTATGGAATTTGGTATTGGTAAAAATTCCAATACCGTCCTCATTCAATTCGGTTAGTCCAAAAACAAAGTCCTTTGTTTAATAATAACATTAATTATTAGCCTTCTACCCTCGCTAGAGGTTTTGACTTTAGGTCGATAAAAATTGACCGTGATACTAACCTCATACAATCAGGAGACTAATTTTCTATTAAAAAGTGTTTCATTTTCGATGCTTCAACTCATGCCCAACTATAGTCGCTAAATGCCATGCATGATTTAACTATAATTATCCAGTAGCAATGAGTATGTAACTCCTCTATTCCCTTATCAGCCACGAATAATATAGTGCCTAACGTCTGGAGAGCTTTACGCACTTTGGTCTCAACGATATATCAATGTCTTTTCTCAAAACATCTAGATCAAGAATATTTAAAATAATACGTCGAGAGAATTTATCATGATTACAACGATTTGTAGCATGTTATCCGGCCTTTTTACCATGCAGCATACGGGCGAATCCAACAAATCAAGCTCAAAATTATCAAGGAAAAATGCCTGGGGAGATGACTGCGAAGCCAAAAAATCAAGTACGACCAAGATCAGGAAGAAAATATGTTTTTATCCCCAAAAATCTAGTGCAAGATACAACAAATGTTGCATTGTTGCTGATCCAACCTCCGGATTCGTACCGATCTGTGTTCCTTCACCCCGTCGAACCGTCTTCTGCCTGCCTATTCTATTTGATGCTAGAAGCTTATTCCAAGTTTTGTTTCTTTGATCGAATGCTACTATTCTCTATCGATTTTCACGAACTCTTAAATTAAATTCTCTATTCTTCCAGGACTCCATCATTTGGACTCTGAAACAAGCTAACATTGGTTAAACAGCTATGGAATTACGAGGCTAACCACTAGACGAGCCAAAGAAAAGAGTTCGAGATGACCAGATTGGCGATCTTATGGAGTCGTACTAACCTAAGCCCTTAGAGTCATACCGGCCTGTATAAGTTAATGAGCTGACATCCTACTTTGGTGGAGAAAGAGTCTAAGGCATGGAAAACTATGTGGATATCCTTTGGACAAGATTTTAGGTTTCCTACCTCTATAAATAGAGAGGTGGGGCTCATTTTTCAGAATCTTTTAGCTTTTGCACTCCTTTCTCTAATTTATTGTAATCTCTGTCAGAGTTGTGTCGACTCGTAAGAACTTCTGCCCCAAGCCAGAGTATAAGCAATAAAAGTCATTAAGTGGACGTAGGTCTGAGTATGCTGAACCACTATAAATCTTGTATGTTCAATCTCTCACTCGTTTTTCATATTTTTTTCTTCAATTTTATTTCTCTACTTACTTCCTTAGGGTGTTTGAGTCATTTTTGGTTCAAACATTTTGGTGCTTTCACTGATAGATCGCTAGAATTCATTGATTTGGGATTTGAAAAGGATCAGAGTGACTAGACAATCAACTAGGAGGACCGCTACAGGAGGAAATCAATAAGGGGGCTACCAAGAGGCATTCTCAAGAGCTAACTCCCATCGATCTGCATAACCCAGGATGAAATGGAAACCATGATGAACAGATTGCAGGATAGGATGATTGCTTGTCGGGAAGAGATGATGGAGTATTTCTTCAGGAGAATAAGATAAATGGAATAACCAGAGTTGCTGCAAATCAAAATCAAAGACCAAAGGCTAGAGCGTAGGTAAGTGGAAGTAGAATAGAATGACCCAGGACAAACACTACGCCAAACATACGGGTCGGTATCGACCCATAGGCATAGGTCGGTATTGACCCACAAAGGCTTGGGACATGAGTCATCCTAGCTCAATAAGAAATTATATGCATCCGGGGAGATGATGTAGAGCACATGAATATGAACCAGAATGCAAAAGCATGATTGGAGGAGTACGTACCATAATTCCCTCATAGAGTCGGGGTGTAGGTAGAGAATGCAAACTTAGGAGTTCATTTGGATGTCAATGACAAACTTGTTGAGATGGTAAGATGAACATTTGATTATTAACATCCACATCGAATGTGATGATTGATATTAATCACTTTAAAGTCCCATCCGGAGAGACAGGACCGGAGTGCAAGGTGCAACCCCCCTCATAGGAGCATAAGTGGATGGACTTGTACGATATTAATCGCTTTAAAATCCCATATGAAGAGACGGGACCAGAGTGTAAGGTGCAAGTCCCCTCGTCAGAATGTGAGCAGATAGACTTGTATGATATCAACCGCCTAAAGTCCTGTTTCGAAAAACGGGGCTGGACTGCAAGAAGTAACTCACCTCGTCGAAGCGTGAGCGGATAAGCTGCTTTTCATTGAGTTTGCTTACTAGAGAGCGAGCGAATTGGGCTCGGCAAGAGTCTGGAGAGACCATGGATTTGATTAAATGATTTGGAGAGATCATGGATTTGGTTATCATACCCGAGCGGCAATGAATGTGATTATCGGCCGTGAATGACCATGGATTTAATTATCGGCCTCAAAAGGCCATGAATTTGACTAACGGTCCAAAGGGACTACAAATTTGACTATCGATCACGAACAGCCACAACCACAATTAATGATCCAGAGAGACCGTGGATTTAACTATCGGTCCTGAATGGCCACGAATTTGATTACCGATCTAGAGAGATCATGCACTAAACTGAATATAAAACGATCCAGAAAGATCGAACCTAAAAATTAAAAAAGAATTGATTTTGATGAAAGGATTTGAACGCCTTATAATTGGACTAGAATTGAAAAATGCTAGGTGAACATGGGATGATTTTGATACGTAATGTAATAACTCTAAATGAAACTAGAATGATACTGACGTAAATCCCAGATGAATACGAGATGATTTTGATATGTGATGTAATAGTTTCGAATGAAATTGAAATTATGATGTGTATAGATTACACTTAGATAGAATCTAAAGTCTAAGGCTATGACAGGTCTGGAATGGCCGATGATTGAAAAGATAATCCAAAGGAACATGATGATTTGCAGTGGCTTAATCAGCTGATAACTATGAAATTCAACCACCAACATCCCACTGACACTAACATTTGTTCTTGGGTAAAGTACACCTTCCGTTCGTAAGGCGTACTTTGGGGGCAAGTGGTATCCTGCCTTTTGACCAGGTAGTATACAGGAGAATCCGACAAATCAAGCTTCAAAGTTATCAAGGCAAGATGCCGAAAGAGATGACCGCGAAGCCCAAAAATCAAGCACGACCAAGATCACTAAAAAAATATGAGTCTATCCTCAAAAATCTAGAGTGCTAGATGCAACTAGTATTGGATCGATACCAATCCAACCCCTTGGATGGTGCCGACCCATGTTACTTCCCCTAGTGAGACCTATCTTCTGCCTACCCATTCTATTGGATACTAGAAGCAGGTTCTAAGTGTTGTTTCATTGATCCAATGCAATTCTCTATCGATCTCCATGAAATCTTGAATCAGCAACTCTGTTCTTCTATGACTCCGTCATTTGGACTCTGAAACGAGCTAACATTGGTGCAAACAACTATGGAATAACGAAGCTAATCACAAGACGAGCCAAAGAAAAGAGTTCAAGATGACCAGATTGGCAACCTTAGTCGTACCAACCCAAGCCCTTAAAGTCCTACTGACTCGTATAGTTAATGAGGTGGCGTCCTACTTTGGTGGAGAAACAATCTAAGGCATGGAATACTATATGAGATCTTTTTGGTCAAGATTTAGGCTTCCTACCTCTATAAATAGAGGGGTAGAGCTCCTTTTTCAGGATCTTTTGCCTCTTGCACCCCTTTCTCTAATTTCTTGTAATCTCTATCGAAGTTGTACTGATCTGTAAGAACTTCTACCATCAAGTCAGAATATAAGCAAAAAAAATCATTAAGTGGACATTGGTCGGAGTACGTCGAGCCACTATAAATCTTGTGTATTCTATTTCTTACTCATTTTTCATTTGTTTTCTTCACTTTTATTTCTCTACTTACTTTCCTTGGATGTTTAATCCATTTTAGTTCAAACATAACTATTATCACATAACTTATTTAAGGATTTTTTGTTGATATACTTCAAATCAATTACTTAATTACTTATATCACTATATAAATAAAGTATACAATAAACATTAAATGCCATAATTACAAATAAGATAGGTTATAGAGTTAGATAAATGTAACAAATTACATAATTACTCTTAGAGCATACCCCTAACTCTCTCAATCTCCCACTTGAACTTGGGGTCAATTATATAATCTCAATTTCATCCCTTCGACCAGGTTTTCCAAAACGATCGAGCTAGTCCCTTAGTAAATGTATATGCTATATTCTCCTAATTATACATTGTAAATCAACTGTTTGATGTCGATATACTGCCTTTATCATGTGCAACTTTTTGGGAGTTTATTTCTCAACATTTAGTGATCTTTAAATTCTTTAACGATTTATTCTAAATCGCTATCCAGATTTTCCGTTTCAACAAAGATATACCAAAATTAAAATTCATATTGGATGATAATTTTTCCAGCAAAATAGAATTAACTAAAGCACGTTGAATGACAAATATATTGCATTACTTTCAACAATTGAATTTTATAACATTATTGTCATCAATGTTGCTTATTTCATTTCGATTGCCTTATTCTTCTTCTTGATGATATATTTGTGGCTAATAGATCATATCCCTTGCCGTACAACTGTCAAAATTATATTTTGGAAACAAACTAGGCATCTTATCTAAATTTGTACATTGAGCCATATGTCGGAGTCAATACACTTCATGACTTATTAAAAACCGAGGAAATTCTTTTCTCGATAATGACAAGAAACTCATTGTTTATTATTAATGTGAGAGAATCCTTTTTTGAAATTCTAAGAATTGTGTCTGTATTAGGATCAGTTTGTGTTATTGGTTTCTAAGCCAGAATCTTTAGATCATATCCTAGTCCGTTGTACTACCACTAATTTTCAGAAGAAATTCTTTCACCGTGAAGGTAGTGTTTCTCAAAACAATAGTTGTATCATAATACAATGGAATATGCTTTTAGACACATTTTATGAACCTCCTTTATATTTTCATAAAACTGATTTAATTTGGAGTTTATAAAACTGATATTCGTAGCATAAATTAGGAAACCTCGCATTTCAAACTATCTAAGATTTGGCTTCTTATCGATTCATATTTTATATGATTTCATAAACTATGCTTAGATGATATAAAGACTAACATATGTACTTACTAAATAAATACATATCCTTATAGAAAGAAGTGAACTCAACTTCAATCAATCGTTCTTATCTAACAAAAACCGATTGCTCATAATCAATACATCATAATTTACTATAAGGGAAGTGACTTTTGAGATTGAACCATATTCATTTCAGGCACATATGAAACTCTTTCCCAATTCACTTATCCGCTCGATTAAATTGAATTGTTTTATTTCATTTGCATGTTATATTTTCTACAAGTGTTTTATATTCTATGAAATTATCATGGACATACAACTTGTATATCAAATTCATATGTTCATGTCCATGATAATTCATTGGTGAATTAAACGAAGTAAATAGATCCGTTTTGGTATAAGTAGACCTTGGATTATATATATCCATATGTACATCAATTCGAAGAGTTTATTATCTCCATTGTCACTTCCACTGAATGAGTGCTTTGCCTTAGTTGTTTGGGATACAATTCACCGATACCATATGATTCAAAATCCGATGATTAAAGAATTATTTCTCAAAGATTTTGCTTAGTTTACTGTTCCAAAATAATCGTAAAAAAGAATTTTAGATCTTCTTTTCTATAGCTAATGCATCAGTTTGTTAAGATGATAAAATACTATTATTGTAGTTTTACCTTACAATAAATATTCGTAATATTCATTTAAATGTAAAATGTCTATTTTTAATTAATAAAGAAAAATGATTATTATTTCGCAAATAAATATTAACGAAAATTACTTTTTGATCTTGATGCATCTTTTAATATATGCTATATTACATACTCTCATTATTTCTACCATTACTATAACAATATATTAAACACAGAGGCCCCTTCAACCACTTTTAGGGGCAATTTATTTCATCCACTATAACTAGTTTACAATTAAGAGTTTAAGGTCACATATCTTGAACTTGAGGAAATAACTCTTACAAAGAACAATTTTCTAAAATATAATACTTTTTAATAGTAATTACATTTTTCATTCCACATTATGTATCTACTATCATTTTATACAATTCTTGTTTCCTTAGTCTCTTCATGCCGTTCGCTCTCTATATCCCAACTGAGCCTATTTATATCCACTAACAAACATTGGCTTTTCTTTCTAATTGGTTGAACCATTCAAAAGGAAACTTTTAACATACTATAACGAACTCTTTACAAAAGAGCATTTGGACATCCTTAACATTTTAAGGATATTGAATAAGTTGCACTCAACTATATTGATCAAATTGACATTTCAGTGATCGAATTCCTAAATCTATCAAGTAGTTCTTGTTCTATGTTGCTTTTATCATAATATGATCCTTATTGTATTCAATTATATTGAACACATGGTCTTAAATTATGGTTTACTCGCTCATTTCAAATGAACCAATTTCATTGAGATTTCATACATTACGAATACAATAGTTCAAGATACAACACTTTTATATGATTTAATATGGACCAAATATCCATATCCTTGTATCATTTTAGAGATCAAAATTCATAAAATACAATACATGATTTTATATAAATAAATTGCTAAATAAGCAATTTATGAATGTGAAACAACCCTCCATTCACAGTGCTACGATTTATGCCTAAAAGTGGCACTAACACCGTAGATGTCGTTGACATCTGATTGTTTTGAGGTAAAATATAATATAGATCATAGAGCTATCTGCAATTTTGTACACTTTTTAAAACTCACTGCGAATTGAATAAAATATAATAATTAATAATATAATCCTAGACAAATAAAATAATGTAATATCACGTAGATTCCAATTACAACATCTCTTTATATTGGTAACAGAAACAATCTAATGTGTGGGTATAAAATAGTAGATAAGCAATTACAACATCTATTTATATTGGTAACAGAAACAATCAAGTGTGTGGGAATAAAATAGTGATAACCAATAGAAAAATGTGTGTCTCCATCGTACCATCACGCCTCCAAGTCACTACCGGTCCTCCTTATCGACCTATTAGAGTATAGCAAAAAAATGATGAAGGGGGTCAGACATGCGTCTAACGAGTGAAATATCATATAAATTTATAAATGCTAATAGGCTAGTGAAACAACAGTTATGCTCGAAAATCATACCTTAACCTATATCAATGCACCTAACAAGTCGGCTAAACATATTATAACACTATAATGACATCATATGTTATAAACCATTGGATAAATGAAAAACCACACCATCTTTATCTTAATTTGGCCAGTATTAATGCATCTTAATATAGCAAGCATCATGGAAGAAAAATGTAATAGTTATTATACATGCACAAGGGCAAGGGATAATACGTACACAAGGGCAAGGATATGAATTTCATCCTCACTTCGCTCAATAATTATAACTTCCAAATTGAAAATTAAAAAAACAATAAAAAAAATAGTAAAGGGTACTGAAAGCAACACATAAAATGCAAGCGTGTCCTTAACAATGAGAAAACATGTGCAATCGACTAACTATAATCCCAACTTACTCTAAAACCAATGAAGAGGATAAACAATTATATGGGTATTGGCAAATTAATCAACAATTATAATTATAATCCAAACTTACTCTGAGACCACGAAGGCTACAGGCTAGCGATGATGAAGGATGCCAATTCGCTTACACTAATGAGCTAAACCACTGCTGTTGAATATGCAAGTATATGATTTTTGTTTGATGATAATAAACATATATATATATATATATATATATATATATTCATTTGAATGTATTTGTTAATGCCATATTATTCATTTAAATGTATTCATTAATGTATTATTTTATTTTTCACATATTTAAATAAATATTTGCAGAATAAAATAAATAACACAGAATTAAATTTCAAATAAGTATTTTATTCAAAAAATACTTATTTCAATTTTGAATAGTACAAATTGGAGCTCTCACTATATATACACAATTTTGATTACAATACAATTTTCATTACATCACAATTTAACATTTGCATTTGGACCTCACTACATATCACTCATTCACTCGTATTTATCTTCAACTCTACTCCAGATTGAATCCAGCATCTGAGCGATCTGCAAAATAAATACCGAAGTAGTAAAATTGAAAAAGAAATATTTTTTTAGTGTAAAGTAAAATGTTTATTTTGAAATTATTATTTGCCTCAGTGGTTTGGGTTGTTCATCATCATATTTACTTTAAATTCATCATACACAAACAACTTGTGACATGCACAGTGTATCACTATACATGCCACACGGCCGTGCATACCAATATACACTTGATAAAATTGTAGGGACAAGTGAGCATAAGGTCAAACCCAATCAAAAGCTGGGATCAACTCAAGTACAATAAAAATAAAGTCACGACATGATCACAAGGTCAAACCCGAGTTTTAAGATGGATTCAACTCAGGTGCAATACAGAAAACAAATCCAGATGAATGTGTACACTTGAAAAATACTCGACTAGTCAAACTGTACCAAACCAGTAGACCCATGAAGACCAACAACAGGTGCACATCAACTCAAGGAAAGCAAAGCATAAATTTCAACTAGATTAATAAGCAAGGCAACTCAAACTACACCAGTGAAAGAGACAAGCTCAACATCAGTGTAACATGAACTAGTCAGACAACCAGACTATAAAGAAACCAAGGCCAAAACTAGATTCAAAAATGCAACTCAACCTAAAAATGCAATCATGTGCAACAAAGACTGTATGCAAACTACCTCGAAGCAAGTGATTGTGATCAATATACATGAAGACTAAAATGTAACAAGACTTCAGGCATGCATGCAATTCAACGGTAAGTATAACAAGATATATATTTATATACATATATATAAGGGGCTCAAGTCCAAAATCACATTCGAGTGAAGACTACAATGAAATCAGACCAAAGAATCAAGTGCATGACAACATAGCAGTTCAGAAAGCAATATGAACAAGCTTCATGGACCCAACAGACTCACATAGACCAGGCATAATAATTATACACATATATACATACATGTGTATGTATGTACATACATGTTTGTATCTGCACAGTCAAGACTTCAAGCATGCAGTTTTCAAATCTATAATCACAAAACTTTCAACATGTATAAAATCAGTGCAGGAAAGGCCAAACTCAAGTGAAGACAATGCAAACACACATGTACACATATATAGGCAGTGCACATGTAACCAGAACCAAGGGGAATTCAAAAAGACTCAAGCATACACAACAAAATGCAACTGGACATTGGACTGCAAATAAGCATTAACATGAATGCAAAGCTTCAGAAGAAACTAGTAATACAAATCCAAACCAGACTTCAAATCAAGAAAGTAAGTTTACTCAACATACAAATGAAATACATAGTGCAGATGGCACAGTTAAATTCAAATGTAAGGATATGAATACAAACTCAGACTACAATGAGGCATGAATTCACAAACACCAAACTGCAGCTACAAAATGAACAAGCCATTGCACAACATAGTTCAATATGCAAGTGAAGCAGCTAGACCTGGTAACCAAACAGAAGACTGCAAATACCAACCTCAACATACACACACACACACACACATATGTAGTGAAGGCCAGTGATCAAGCAATAGAGCAACTAGCACACGTATATGCACAGTGCAGACTTACGAATAACCATACAACATCTCTACCAAGTGATGAACCAACAGATCATTCAAGCAAAATTACATGTATACATATGCAACCAGAATACATGCTACCAAGGACAGAGGTGACTACAGACTTCAAGCACAAAGCAACATCACAAATGGACTGATACAAGTGCAGTGAATTTCAACGAACACATACATACACACATACATATGTATATATGTACATATATGATGTTAAAGATATCAATCAAGACAAGCCCGACTGCCAGCAACAATTCAGTCAGCAAAGTTGCAAGAATTATCTCCAAAAAACAAGTTTGAATTGAACAAATCAAAGTGCAAAGTCACAGTAGAAATCAAAATGGCCAAAGTCAACAGCATAAAGAATGGAATCAAAAAGTCCAGATTATCACATACGAAAGTCAGAGCCGTGGTGACCAAGCAAGTACAACTTAAAAATATATGTATTGAAAAGGTCAGTATAAATCACAAGCAATCATTTGAAAATCGGTGGCCAAAAGCATAGCAAGTGACAAATTCAAATAACATATTCGAATGAAAATTAGGGAAATCGAACCCTATAAAACCCAAAGTCATCATTGGCCTAAAACACATTCGAGTTCAAGTAACAACAAAAAGGAATAATCATTCAACTTGTAAATCGATAAGTGGACAAACGTACCAATTCAAGTCAAAGCATCATTAGATCTCGATTGTGCAGCTACAAGTAATAACTGATAGAAGTAAGTATTCGAAGCATCAAAAATCAATTTAACTAATCAGCGACTTTGTCACAGAACCCTAATTTTAGATCAAAGAGGAGACAAGGCAGCCATTATTTTTCAAGCAAAGGATACAAGCCAATAATAAAGAAAAGAAGAAGAATACGGGCCGGAATACAAAAATCGAAAGGAGAATTCCTTTTTTTTATTTTGGGCAGGTCTTGTTTACCATCTTGGGCCGTTATTTTTAACTTAGGGTTTTGTTTTTTGAAAATTGTTTTAAAATTTTTATTTTCTCTTTTAAACGTTGTAAATTCTAGTCGTGTGACTAGCAGACGAACTATGGTGGTATAGTTAGAGAATTCGCAACTCAGTGGCTGAGTTTTGTAGGGTTTTGAGCGTAGAGTTAGGTTAGTCGATAGCGGGTGTCATGAGTTTATATGTGTAAGCATCTGACTACTTAATTTCTAGTAGAAACATTGGGGGCAGCACGTAGGTAGGGTTTTGCCAAAGCTGGGTAAATCTATGCGTTCTATTTTCTACTATTATCTATGTTGCTATTATTCTGTTATTACCAGTGCTGCAATTATTTTATATACTTCGGCAATAAATTTTTATAATTTCTAGTATCACCCTATTCACCCCCTCTAGGGTGAAATCGATCCTACAACTGCAACGGGGATGAGTGAAAATGGTAATGAAGGCTATCAACGATAAATGTTTAGTTCGAGGTCGGAAGATTTTGTAATTAGGGTCAACAATTTTAGGGAATTAAAAATTTTGTTTGGATTGGGGAATTAAATTATGGGGATGTTTTTTTTTCTGTGAGCACTTACAAAGAGAGGGAGAGAGGAATGGTGAAATTTAGCGCTAGTTTAGTTGACACAGCATTAGGGTTGAGAATTCTAGCTCTTTATTATTGATTCTAATAGCATGCATTCAAAAACTTTGTTCTCTTATGTTAAGAAATTAACCTTTTCTTATAATGATGTGAGGTAGAACAAACTAAAACTAATATTCTAAAATAAACAATCACAAATCGTAGATGTACAAATAGAAAAGAAAATCATACATGATTTATAGTAGTTCCACTATCGTCGAGATAGTATACATCCACTTGTGGAGAGAAAATTTCATTACTTTATGATAAAAAAATTAAAAAAATTTGACAATGGAGGCTAATAAGGAGAACAAAATAAATACAGCTTGAGTCGAATATTGTGATCTCTAAAGGATGACTATTTGTAGATAGAGATTATTACTTAGGGTATAAGTAATTAATTCATACTAATAGATCATCGCCTCATCAGTTCTTCTATATATATGTGAAATGTTTATCCATTTGATTTTTTTGTTTTTTTCAATTTGCATGTGTCTGATAAAATGTCACTTTGATTAAGGAATTGGTTGATTACTTCAATATCTCAAAATAACTTCTTGTCTTTTAGATAATTTCATGTCTTCTTTAATGCATTAAATAAGACAATAAATTTGAGTCACAATTCAACATTAACTCGGATATCCCTCAAATCTTCTTTAATATGAAAATATTATATTATTAAAATCTAATGTAAGTAGGAATTCCACCATAGTTCTTTCGGATAAATTCTTAGGACTTCGAATGGAGTTTTTCAGATCGGTTTCGATCATTTTCTGGCTACTAAACTCAAAATAATCGGAGAAAATATGAAAAGTAAATGGAAATTAAATTGAGATGAATGTAAAAAGCTTATTCAAAATTTTGAATGATTTTTACAGATTTTTGGGTTAAATATTCAAAAATTTGGGTTGATATTGGTGAAGAAGAAAAAGAAGAAAGAACAATAGAGTTAACTCTTTTGATCGTTTTTGGTAACCGTTTGAATTTTCAATCATCGTCAAATGCGTGACATCAGTCATAAAATTGCAGCGGTTTCAAACAAACTATAAGTACAGGGTGTTACGGCACACGCTTCGCGTGTGACAATAACATACGTTTTGCGGGTAAATTGATTTTTTTTAAAATTATATATGTCTAGCATATACAAGAGAAATGGTTTTCATAAATATCTTGGTATATTTTTACGTTGGAATCAGGTGTAGTTAGTTTAAATTTTTAATTCTAAGTTGGAACATTTAATTTTTTGTTAAGTTGAATTTTTATTTCTACGTTGGAACATTTAATTTTTTTGTTTGGTTGAATTTTTTTCTGTTATCAATTAATAAAGAGCAAAGATGTATAGGAAGTATAATTTTTAGATCATATTTTTAAGTGATATTGAGTTTGGTAATATATGTAAGAGACTGTTTTGACTTTGTAAAAAATATATTTGCTAGATTCTACTTTAACATTTGGTAATCGTTAATAATAGTTATAATAGATTTGGGTCACGCTTTTTGTATCAACATAAAAACTACCAAAAACGCCCCTTTGTATATTATCAAACTTAATCGGTTAAAAGTAGGATCCATATGAATTCAAATACCCCTAAAAGTAAGATCTAACAATTATTTATGTTAGACAAGCACCATTGTCCAAGTGGTTAATTGATTCGACTTTGGTGCAAGAGGTCACAAGTTCGAAACTTGCTTTCGAACGTTTATTGACATGGATATGTTGTCCCAATGATTTGTTGTACATAAAGTACCATTTCAAAAAAAAAAAAAAACAATTAAACGTGCTTTACAAATTCAAAACGCTTCTAAAAATAGTATCTAAAATTAGACTTCCTTTACAAATTCAAAATACTTTTTTACAAAATTACAAATCTTAAGATCACTTGAAAATAAAAAAATCATTTTTTGACTGATTTAAACATATACAACTTATAAGGAAAACAATTCACGCGTAAAACGCATGCCATAACACTCATATCTATAGAGGTACCTGTATTAATATTTCTACAGCTTACAAATTCAATATTTGTTAGCTGAGTTCTTATGTTTATTTCATTTTAAAAGATGTTTGTAAACCTGTATCAATCTAATCCTTCTCCTTCAAGTTATTTATACGATAAATGTATTAGTTCACTATATGAAATTGTATTTACACAATAAACTTAAAGGAATCACTTTCTATTGTTGACCTTACGTGAAAGATGAGGCAAAAGCTTAAAACAAAAATGCATTGTGTGTGTACATAACATAGCTTTTTTTTTTTGTATTCTTTAGCAACTTTCCACCTAGCTTTCTAAATTTCGTATTACTTGCTTACACTTGACAGATATCAGCAAAGGGATGAAATAAAAATAAAAAGGCATTGCAAAGAAGATAACACGTATAAGGATTTTACTAATAAATAAATGTTAAAAAAGAAAAAATAACGTGCGGTGAAGAAGACCAGATGTAGGAAATTTGAATTAAAAAAAATGAATTTGGACTTACCTAAAGCTTTAATAGAGCAATGTTCTTAGAGGTAAATAGTGGCGAGCAGCAGTAGATAATAACGAATAACAGTGAAGAGTGGAGAAGGCTAGAGGTGATGAATGGTGGAGAAAGTTGGATTATGAATGGCAAAAATAAAGAGGAAAAAATTTCATAAGATTTTTATAGGAACTGTAGCATTTTCTATGTTCAAGGCATTTCATTATGTCTATTTTATTTAATATAGATTAGCTCTAAAGATTTGGTCAAAATTGTAAAGGTTTTTACTGCATGCTATTGATTAGGTTTATTTTTTAAGGATTTTCCTATCGCTTAATTCAATATAAAAATTATAATTGCCAACATAAGTCTATACCTATATTTTAAGGCATATAATTTCATAAGATATTTATATGAGTTGTAGCATTTTCTGGAATCCTATATTTAAGGCATTTATTGAAAAAATGAACGTAAGATAGCAGCTATTGATTAGGTCTATTTTTTATTTAATAAAAATCAGCTTCAAAGATTTGGTCAAAATTGTAAAGGTTTTACTGCATACTATTGATTAGGTCTATTTATTTAACAAACATTTTACTATCACTTATTCAATATAAGATTATTGTTACCAACATAAATCTAAGCCTAATGCACGTAAACAACAAACTTTATAGACAAATACAATTACATAGACCAAAGTATAAATCATCGAAATCAAAAAAGGTGAACACTTTCTAATATAAGGAAGATGATAAAATACCCGATTTAACTACTAAATCTTCAGCAAATGGATGAATTGATATCTTTGATCAACAATAGAATTTGACCGGTGAACTGAATAAATTACAAAAACAGAAATTAAGAGCTGAAATTGTACAAATATAATTTGGATATTGGTTTATAATTTAAGGTGCCGAAGTTTCATTTTTAATACTATTTTTTGTTACCTTTTTTATTTTAATTTTTGTTAAGAGGATAAAATATTCAATTTAACCACTAAATCTCCAACAAATGAATGAACTGATATCTTCGATCCACAGTAAAAATTGACTGGGAAACTGAATAAATTACGGAAACAGAAATTAAGAGCTGAAATTGTACAATATAATTTAGTGATTTGTCTATGATTTAGGTTGCTGAGGTTTCATTTTTAATATATTTTTTTCGTTGCCTTTTTTAATTTTAATATTTTTTTAATTCTTTATGAGCTTGTATAAATCATCGAAATCAAAAATGGTGAATGCTTTGTAATATAAGGAAGTGGATAAAAATACTTGATGTAATTACTAAATTTCCAACAAATGGATAAATTAATATCTTCAATCAACAACAAAATTTGGCTGGAAAATAGAATAAATTGCGAAAACAAAAATTAAGAGCTGAAATTGTATGATTATAATTTGGAAACTGATTTATAATTTAGGGTGCTGAAGGTTTCATTTTTAATATTATTTTTCATTGTCTTTTTTAATTTTAATTTTGTTTAGTTTTTTATGAGCTTATGTATAAAGGACAATTTTGAAACTTCGTGGTCAGACTAAGAGATAGCGCTTCTAGCCGACTATTAATTTATGGATTTGATTTGGAGTATTAATTTTGATTACTATCAAAATTCATCTAAAGCTATAATTTGTTTCAGTTGATATTATATGGGACCGGCAGTGGTTTAGTAGAACTTAACCAGGTATATTATGTCATATCACATGATGACTATTGATCTTCTTGTTTTTAAATGTTAACATGAAACTATACTGGTTACGTAAAGATTTTGAAACTATCGATAATTAACAAAGATTTTTACAATGAACCATGTACAAAAATTAATTTAAATGTATTATCTCGAACAGCTAAATTTCATTTGTGCCCAAAACAGAAAATTATTGTCAATGATAAAATTTCTTAGCATTTTAACCTCAAGCAAAGACCTTCGGTATTTTAGCCCCAAGGACAACTTTTTGTAGGTATCAGTTTTTAGTTATTGATAGTATTTTTTAGGTATCAATTTGTAGTTATCGGTAGCAGTTTTTAGGTATCATTTTTTAGTTCGGTAGTACTTTTGGAAGAAAGTTTGTCCTTATAAATAATTCTTTGGAGAATGTTTATCTCTATGGTTAAAATATTGAGGTTGTGTTCTTGAAGCAAAAAATATAAAAAATTTGTCCTTTTAAATTAATTCCCTCTGTGCAAAAATACAAAAAATGCCCGATTAAACATAATAATTTGGGTAGTAAATTTACCCTTAAAATTAACCCACAAAACAAAATTATAAGCAAGAAATGATCTCATGCATGTTCAAATTGAGCTGTCTACGTATATCTCAACTGTTATCTTGTGCATGCGCATTATTAAATTCCGTGGCACAGCAAGACAATCTATGTGAGGAGGCTAAATGTTAATTGTGGGGTTCAAAGGCTATAGGTCGGGAAAATAATTTTTCATGTCAACCATTTGATTATGTGGATGAAGAATCATTTCAAAACATCAAACAAACATAATTAAATATCATTATACAATAATAATCTGTTACAAAAACGATCAACTATTGATCTTTCAAACCAAAATGAATATCTTGATCTTTCAAACCAATCTTAGTATTCAATTAGGGGAGCTGATAAGGAACTTTTTATAAATATGTTCTTCTAACTATATCTTGATCGTTTGGATCATCGTCCAAAATTCAATGGTTCTCTTAAAATATTCCCGCATATCTAAGATTTAAAAAAATACTTTGTATTTTCATTAATAATAAAATTGTCATTATCTACAATGATTGTCCTTTTATTTTACGCTAACACTAAAATTTCAATTGTCTATAAAAAATTATACCAAACTAAATACAAAGATTGAATACAAAATGAATACTAAGGTTGTCTTTTTATTTGCAAAATGAACGCAAAATGAAACCAAACTGCAATTTTTATTTTCGATGGAAATTGTCGTTTTATTTGTCATTGAGAACCAAATTGAATACAAAAATTAAATAATATATAAAGCTTTCAGCAAATTGAAGTATTCCAATTAAACCAAATTGAATACCATAAATTGCATAACTGAAGTATTCGAATTAAGAAAGTTTATTAAATCAACTAACCATCCATTTTGAAGCTTTGATGTGAAGGAGGCTGATTTGTGGAGGAGACGACAGCGATCGGCATGACTTGCGGAGGAGATGAGAGTCTAACTTGCGAAGGAGTCTATAGGCTACAGTGATGAGTTACGGTAGGTGGAGGTTGACTTTCGAGTTGCAACAAGCCGACGACCGAATTATGCGATTTGATGTCGATTGATTAATGTTTCTTTTCATTTTTTAGAACGGGAGTTTTTATTTTTATTTTTTAGAATTCTAGGAGGGTCATGTGCCCAGCCCAGAAATAACATAGCTCGGCCCTTGCTTGAATTGATATAACCTTATCGAATTCATTTCAAACATTTGTTTGAAAATTAAGATTTCTTGAAAAAGGGTAATAGAGCATTTAAATGGAAAATTTAAGCAGGATATTTGAATGGGCAATGTTATGAACGGAGAATAAATTTGTTTGTTGCAAGTAGAAAATATGAGCAGAATATTTGAAATATATATTTTAAATAAAATTGATTTATATTTAATTAATTGTTTGTTTTTTATTAAGCAATATATATATATATATCAATAATTTAAAAAAATAAAAAATAAAAAATAATTAAATTATAAAACTTTAAATTGTTTGGATTTAGTTCAAACTAATTACGTAACGTAAAACATTTGATACGATCGCAACATAAAAAATCACATTTCAAACGGATCTCATTTGCACTGATTATTAGTTTTAGAAATTTATAAAAAAAATTAACTTAAATTTGTTAAATAATAGTAAAGCGGAGGAATTTAAAGCTCTCTTATTAAGTCTAGGTATTTTCTCCACTCTCCTTAATTCTCTTCAGATATTTTATTTTCCAATACCAAATTTATTGTTATTATAATTATTACAATGTTTTTTGGTTCTCTTTTCTACTATTCAAATTAATACTAATTTTTACAATTATTTACATATTTCTTTCGATTTTTTCTGTTATTTTTACATTTAAGTCCATATATATTAAATTTAATTAGATGATCTTAAATCAAGCTTTTAAATAAATACAATTAAAGAATATTCATTAATTGATCTAATAAAATTTGAAAAATAACAATTCGACAACTGTACTGCATTCATATTGACAAAAATGGTAAAACTAATTTTTTATTCAAGTCAATATATTTGAATTTTCTATAACTATATACAAATAATACAATGTTCTAATAATACTCTCCTACCATTTTGCATTAAAATGCCAACACTCAATAATTTTTACAATCATTTACAGATTTCTCCTAAATTTTCCTATATTATTTTACATTCAACTTCATATTTTGAATTTATTAATTGATCTTGAATTTAAACTTTTTAACTAAATCTAATTAACAAATACTTATTAATTGATCTAATAAATCATAAAAAATTACAATTTGATGTGTATACCGCATTTGTACTGATATAATGGTAAAACTATTTTTCACTTAAATCCGTATACTATAATATTTCATAATTATATAAAAAATTATCTTTGTTACTTTTACATTTTTCTACATTTGAGTTCATAAATTTCTTTCTTTTGAAAATTAGTTATATAATTCGAAGAAATATACACATATTTTTTCTTTCTAAAATTAGCTATTTAATACAAAGAAATATATACGTAATATTTTTCTTGTAAAGTTGTTATTTCATTATAGATGAATATATGCAAAAAAAAATCTTTCCAAATTGGTACATCATTACAAACATATATAATGTTTTTCCTTCCTAAAATTGGTATATTTAATGGACTCTTTATCATTATTAAATTATATTTTATGAAGAATAACATTACAATTAATGATAATTGATGAATGCTTGTATTTTTTATTATTGAAAAAAGAATAAATATTTTCAATTAGTATTTTTTGTACAAAAAGTTATAACTTGATTATTTATAATCGTAATATGAGTTAATCAATGGATAAAAATTATACCATATTTTGATTAGAAATATTTTCCTTTCGTATTTTATTACCTTTTTTACATAAATTTTAAATATTTTTTTGAAAAGTTTTACTATAAATAAAAATAGTAAGGCATAAAAAATGTGATTTGCAATATTTTAGATCTTAATAATATTTGTTTTAATAGTTAAATAAATATTTTTATAAATATGTGCTGCATGAACTTTAAATGCATCAAATATATTGAGTCTTTGGTATTACACTTTTATTTTTAGGTAATAGCCATTATTCTCTTAAGTAATATTTGATATTTAATGTATACGTCATTTAACTTTTAGTCAAATGTATCAAAAGTTAAATGTCAATTTTAGAATATATGTACACGAATATTTATTTATGAAATTTTGTAAAAATATTAATTTCAAAATTTATTAAGAATACTTATTCTCATTTATTTGAATAATAAATAATGAATCCTAAAAAATAATAAATTAATATACACTCATTTTTATCAAAAAAAAATGATAGTTTAATTTTTATTTAAATATAAAAATATACGAATCTCATAAAAAATACACACTTATAATATAGTAATTTAATTTTATAATTCATTTATCTTAACAAATTCATGAGATGTTGCATAATGAATTCTATTCTTCAAAAATAGTTAAAATATTATTTTCTATAACATATTGTCTACAACACACGGGTAACACACTAGTAAATAATAAACAGACTACAAACACAGCATTTTTATACGTTCCCACGACGGACCATCTGCCAATTGTGTCGTCCAATCAGCAAGTAACAAATTCCTATGTCACGGTGTGTACAATAATTGAACATGGTTTCTTATAAAAAATTACCTTCCCCCGTAGTAAACAAGCTTTTAGCCAATGTATAAATCTTCATGTTTTGATTGGCTATCATTGGCTAGAAGCACCAAAGTCGTGACATTTGGTGCCTGTGGTTTCCTCCCCTTTGAAATGCGTTTTCAACATATCAATTATTAGTTTGTTGACGCTGGATTACATGCATCATGGTAAAACCTTTGAATTACTATATATTTAGTCATGCGTCACTTAAAAGACAATTGGAAAAAGATAAATTTTAAAAAGAGACTGGTTTTTCAAACTATTGGTGTAAATAGGCTAGTTTACAAATTATTTGGAAGTTTTGGCTACTTTTAGCCAGCTCAACGATGAGCTGTACTAGTATTTGAAAAAATATTACGTGGCACATCGGTGAAATGTACCCCTTCAAAATTACATTGGCGCATCTGCCAAATGCGCCAGCGTAATTTTTTGGTAATTTTTTGTCCAAACGTGAATAGCACTTTGTATTCACACAAGTAGGAAATAATTGACTTGGAATGCTTTGATAAGGATAACCCGACATAGTGCTAAGAATTTGACTAGAATGTTGGTTCAAATCAGTAACAATTTCCTCTTTAAAATGTCTCAACTCATCTTTTATTACAAATAATTCAATCACTTTCGTATTTACGGAAAACATAGCATCTGCATCCTCATCGTCATTTACGTCGATAGCATAAAATCCAAAATCTGTTACCCACTTGCTTACTAGTTTTACATCATATTCTTGTGGATCAATTTTGTAACCCTATACACCGTTTCTTTTAGTTCATGACATGAGCAAAAAATTTAACCTTTAAACCCTTTTGTTTACCACCAACATACATCGATGTATTGTTTTCTTTCATATTCAATTGTCCATCAAAGTAGCAAATAATTGGAATGAAATCCGACATACTTCTAAAAAGAAAAACATAATTGATTTTCAAACAATCAATTGCTAAACAAATACTAATGAAATAATAAGCACATAAATGAGAGACCGGATTTGTGAAAAGTAGAATATGAAAATACTTAAAAATTGAGCTAGGGTTTGAGCTTAAATTAAATTTATACTTTCAAATTGTTGTCAAAAGTTGATAGAAGTGTTCCAACTAGTAATCCTTGTATACTTTGAAATTTTGAGGAGAATTTAATGAATTTTGAGGTGAATGAAGGAATGTTAGAAAACTGGATTTTCTAGCTTGAATTTGTTTTGAGACAAATGAGCAAAGTTGCTGCTTGCCGTCCAGGTTTGGACCACCAAAAATTACACTGGCGCATTTGACAGACGCGACCGGTGTAATTTTGAAGGGGGGCATTTCACATATGTGCCCCGTAATATTTTAAAAAAAATACTAGCCAGCTCATCGCTGAGCTAGTCAGAATTAGCCTAAACTTGCAAATAGTTTGTAAACTAGCCTATTTATGCCGATAGTTTGATAAACCAGCCTCTTTTGAAAGTTTGTCCTTCAAGAAATAATTAATGCCTATGATAATTATTTAATGCAACGACTGTAGCTTTAGTGTTGGCAGTTCAACATTACGCAATTGATTTGGATTCCCATTTGAAGAAGAGGAAATCACGTGAACCATAGTTTGGTTTGCCATTGGTGATTGGCATTTCTTTGGCGTTTACTTTACAAATACATAAACATCTTTTATGTAAAAGTTGTAAAGAAATGTTAAGCGTACTTGTCTAGAAACAAGTGTGCATGATATTTGCTGTACAAGGAATGACTACTTAGTCCCCAGAATTGAAATATGATGGAAGAAAATTCCCTCTCGAAATACTTATAAAAATTGGGTCCCTGTTTTTTGTTTTTAGGTAATTTATGCTACTTTTACCCCTGATTTTGGTCTTGGGCCAATTTTCTATGAGGGGACAATTTGGTAAAAAAAAATAGCACAATAGGGATCTAATTTACATGGGTTTATGAGTAGGGACTTTTTGTATATGAACTTTGAAGATTGGGGACCTTTGGTACGAAACCCCTTTTATTGATGTAACACTAGTGTTGTTTTCCACGTGGAATTTAAAAATGGTAAAATAATTAGAATGATATAAATTGTAAACTTCGGTGGAAGTCCATATTCCTTGGGTATGGAGAAGCACCAATCTAGGTCCACACAAATGGGACCAGGATTTATAAACAAGGATGGCCAACTAAAAGTAGGTGAATATTAATCTCGGTTCTTATTTCATACTTCAATTGTGGATCCCCGATGATTAATTATATAAATTACGAATTATTAGCATTCGTCTACTTATCTATTTTAAAATTTTAAAATGTGATAACTTTTAGTGTGTTAATCGGAATAAAAAATCATTTTCATTATTGAATCACAAATTTAATAATCTTTCTAATGATATCCATTGTTGATATCTAAAAAAAATTAAAAATAATAATTTTATATAGCAGTTTTTAAATGCATTTTAGTAACGGTAAAACATTGCAGCTATTAAATGCAGTTTTTAATTGCATTTTTGAAATGCTTTTAAAAACTACACTTAATAGCAGCTGTTTTTAACTGCATTTGTGAAATGCAGCTAAAAATTGCTGTAATAAGTGCAGTTTTTAATTGCATTCGTCAAAAAAACTAAATTACTAAAATGTTTATTTTAACTGCATTTCACAAATGCAGTTAAAAACCACATTTATCAGCAGTAGTTTTTAACTGCATTCGTAAAATGCAGTTAAAATCTACATCATAGTAATGCAGTTTTTAACTGCATATATGAAATGCAGTCAAAAACTGCATTACTATAATGTAAAAATTTTAAAATTCGAATTTGAAACAAATGAATTTTTTGAAATTTTGGTTTTATATATTCGTATGCATATCATTATAAAGATAATAAAATTTGTGATTTAACGATAAAAATGGTTTGTTAATATGATGTTCTTAAAAAAATTATTCCATTTTAAAAATTAATAATTAATGGGTGTGGATTTTAAATAAGAGCGCAAGAATAACAACCATGTGTAGAGAAATGCATGAGCAATGACTTAATTTACATAAATTATTATGTGTTGGCCTTTTTTTTTATTTTAGTTAATGATAGGGATTTATCGTACTAAGTTCCTAAAAGTAATCAGTGGTGAAAATCAATCAATTAATGTAGTATAAAACTTTATCAGGTACTAAAATAGTTTTTTTTGTCTTATGCAATGCTTTTATCATAAAATTATTAGTACAACCACACAATGGAAGAAGAACTGACCATTTCATTGTATAAATTCAAGAAAAATATATTTACTGCATTTTTCGTTAATTTAAGTATTTACTTAAGGGAAAATCTATTTGCACACAAAATGAAATACAAGAGATCATGACTATTACATATCCTTATAATTTCCACATTTATGTTAAGACAAAATAATCCAACTGTCTATATTTGTTGTGTTAAACATTATGTTTAATTTTATGTCAAGAAAAATATATTTGTTGCATTTTTCATAAGTTCAACTATTTGCATAAATATAATACATGTTATAAAAAGTTATTTGCACGGTTAAGATTAATAAAATAAATTGTAAAGTGTAGAAAAATTAAATGATAGAGGTGAATTACCTCTATACACACACGTGTGTCTATGTTTGACACAATATATTTCAATTGTTCCCTTATTTCAACCTCATACGTAAACATAGCAAGATCCAAAGTTCAACCTATATTGTGTTCCACTTAATGTTGAATAGCCACTTCCTATATTATTTAAATTGGAATGTGTGGTTGAAATCGATGGGGAATAGAGGTGTAGTAAGAATGAAGTATAGCCAATATATGCATATAAGTACATATATATGCGCACGCACACATACACACACAGATATATATATATATATATATATATATATATATATATATATGTATGTATGTATGTATGTATGTATATGTATATGTATATGTATATGTATATGTATATGTATGTATATGAGCAGCGCTCAATGACACCTCTATTTTGCAGCACCCCTTGTAGCCTTCCGAATTACACTATACAATCCGATTTAAATAATGTTATGATGTGGAAGAGAGAGAAGCAAACATTATTTATATCAGAATGTGCGGTGGGAATCAGAATGTCATAGGGATGCTGTAAAATAGGGGTGTCATTGATCGATCATATATATATATATATATATATATATATATATATATATACATATACATATATATATATATATATATATATAATAACAAAAGTTTGTTGCGATTTTTTATCAAATTAAAATTATGCACATTATGAGATAAAAATTTACCATGGATAGAGTTATTTTGAAGGGTAAATTTGGCTCACATCCTTAATTAGTTTCAAAATAGAGAAAACATCCTTCCTAAACTAAACTTACATTTCCGGTCCCTATTTTCAAATTTGCGCACGCAAAAAGACCCAAATACCCTTTATGTTTTTAACATTTCAAACGTGTATAACTTTATGTAGAAAAATCGGATCAACATACCTTTTTCACCAAAAAATAAAAAATTCTATGATCTTTAAAATGAGATCCGTTGTTGATACCAAAAATACATATTTGTAGTGAAGGTGAAATTATTTCATATATTTGCAGACAATTCAGCAAATTTTGAACACTTTCGATTTTTTTTCAAACTTACAACATTTGCAAATAATTGCAGACATTTCTGCGACTATATGGTATAGTTGCAGAAATGTCTGCAACTAATGCATATAGTTACAGAAATTTCTGCAACTACGTAGTATATTTGCAGACATTTTTGCAACTATTGCATATTTGCAGAAATGCAACTATATGATATAGTTGCAGGAATGTCTGCAACTTTTGCATATAGTTGTAGAAATGTTTGCAACTATTGCATATGGTTGCAGATATTTCTGCAACTATTGCATATAGTTGCAGAAATGCAACTATTGCATATACATGCAGAAATATCTGCAACTATTGCATATAGTTGTAGAAATTTCTGCAACTATTGCGTATAAGTGTAGACATGTCTGCATCAATTACATATAGTTGCTGAATTGTTCGCAACTATTGCATATAATTACGGACATTTCTGCAACTATTGTCTATACTATCATTTTGCCATTGAAATCGTGAAAGTTGAGCTCGCCATTGAAGAAGAAGATGAAATCAAGTAACATAAGTTTGCTAATGAAGAAGAAGATGAAATCAAGAAAGATAAACTCGTTATTAAAACCAATTGTGCAAGAAGTGGAGGGGTATTTTAGGGAAAAAACAGCCGAAATGAGAAACAGGGACTTGCAACTTATGTTTTCTTGCAGGATGAGTTTTAGTGAATTAAATTTGCTTTTAGGGATGCGTGCCTAATATTCACTATTTTGAACCTTTTATAATATATTATTGTGAAAATAAGTTAACACAGTAAAAGTTAGATATTTGATTGTCTTTGGAAGTTACACAAATTTAGAGGGGTTAATTTTATACGGGTGTCCGTTGTCCGACTTGGTTCGAAGTCAAAAAACATCCATCCGTGTTCGTCCGTTTCTTAGTTAGGACACAAATTAGGACAAAAAACATCGTACAACATTTTGTCCGTATGAATTGTTCGATGAATTTTCTATTGTCCATACATCATACGTCCATTATTCAGCTCGTACGAGGAGTGTCTAAGCAAAAGTCTTGTTCGGTCTGTGTCCGTCCTAAACTATTATAGAACAGGACACGAACACATATATTCGATCCAGTCCGCCCGGTTAAACATCCCTACACAAATGTTCCGATATACATACATCTATGTTCTAAAGCTCTACTTACTCAAAATGTGGCATAAATGCTCAAGTTAAGTATGTGGTGCTTGAAATATTATTTTAACATCAAATCCTCTTAATTATAAAGCCTTTAATCATTTCTTATTTTTCCAAATCCCTTGTTTGGTCATAGGAGAGATGAAGACTAAAAATAGGATGAGACTCTTAATATAAAGCTTTTAGCTTTATTTTCCATCCATATAAAAATGGAACAGATGCCTTTTTTTTTAAGCATGACTAATTTGAGAAATTAACATACAAAATAAACTAAAAGTTTATTTTGTTTTCCATGTAACAGAAAACAACAAAAACACGGTAAAAAATTCATCCACTCCGTCGTCACATCATATTTTATAAATCTTCATCATCACTCTCCTCATATTTTATAATACCGCGTTTAATTTCATCTTGAGTCTTATGTTTTCAACATTTATTACAAAACATAAGGAGGGTGGATTCAAAATCATTCCGACGGAGAGGGACGACAGAGGAGATGGAGGAATGCTAGAATAGATTGTTTACCGTACTTTTATTATTTCACAAAACATGGAAGACAAATAAATTTTTTGTCTTCAAAATTACATGCGTCCTGTAGTTTCTTTTTATGGAAGCCCAAAATTACAAACCAAACAGAGCTTTTGTTTCTTAATTTTCAATTTCAAACTATATAGTGATTTGTTTATAAAAAGTATATGCAAAATGATTGATGTACAAATAATCAAAAGTTTATACACATATAGTTGGATAAATGGGTTTCTAGTAATAAAAGATATATGTATTTAATAAAATGACAGTTTCTTCAAATGTCGTGTGCTAGACAGTGAGGGTTAAAAACTGCAATGTCTTTCGGCCATTCTTTTTAGGCAAAGAACTAATATAGATGATACTCAAACACTATTTATAAGATATTAAATAAAAATGTTAATGTTATTGATTTATCTTCATCAATATACTACCTATTCATGGTTGAATACACATACTTTTCATGCACAAATACATTTACATGAGCAGGAAAATCAGATACAAGTATCGAAAAAATTAATGGTTAAAGAATACACCATAAGAGGCAGGAGTAATTTCACATATAAATAACATGATTATATAATTCAAGTGAAGCATTTACAGTAGAATAAAGCTTTATATGAAGACTTCAAATTCATTAGCCAAAAGTCGACATAATAGCAGCCAAACTATGAAAATTTAAATAAATTTGATTGAAGGACACTAACTCAAAATAGCAAAGTGAGGAAAGCCTGCTTATAAATCCTTTCGTTGCTTTACTCAACTAATTATAACATTAGTTACATCACACTTTCATTATTACATACAGCCTACATCAAACCACTCGTCTATAGGCATAGATCAAACAAGTTTTAGTTGCATTTTTCAAAAGCAAATACATGTAGGAATACTTAACTATGAAACAATATACGTTTCTATATGCTATACTTAAAAAGAATAAGTACCTTAACTATTAATACAATTAAGTCGATTAAGCCATTGATGAAGACAAGCCCGGCCCTTCCTCAAAGTGGGAGAAGCAACTGCTTTGGGCACAAAAACAAACCAGGGCACCGAATTCACCACGCGATACAACGGAGAGCAAAAATAACCTAATTTGTGGATCCGCGATTCAAGAGCAAATGAGGCGGTGACCCTCGACGGCAATAGAGTTTTTCCATTTTTTTTCAGGCAGCAGCTAGCAGGCTTCATCTCGGCAGCTAGGACACAGGCTGATAGCAATAGGCTCCTTTATCTCGATAGTTGGTAGCTAGGGCACAGGCAGGCGGCAATGGCTCCTCTATCTAAGTTGAAGGTACTAGTACTGTAATGACTCAGAATTTTGGGCAATAGAAATTTAATCATCTTTATTTATAATTAAATTTTGCTTGATAATTTTTTTTATAATTATTTAATTTGGCAAGTTTATTCTTTTAAAAGCTAATAAATATTTAATTTAACAGAATTTATCTTTTCAAAAACTAATAATAATTGATTGGTAAAAGTTTAATATTTTTCAAATCTAATAAAATGTTTTCTATTTATAATGTATGTATATTTGTGTATATATATTATAAATAGGAAGTCTTTGATTTGAATAAATGATATGTTTTCAAATTGAAATATATATATATATATGTATATATATATATATATATATGTATGTATGTATGTATTGTGATTTGAAGTTATGTTTTAAAATTCAATCTAAATTTTTTCAAAACTAATATTAAAATATTTTCTATTTATAATATATATATATATATGTATGTATGTATGTATGTATGTATATTGTAAATAGAAAAGCTTTAGTTTGAAATTAACAAACAAAACCATGTTTTCAAATTTAATATACAATTATGATTTGGTAAATTATATTTGAATTTAAATACCTTTCAAAAGCTGTTTAAAATCTAACCATGCATTTCCAAAACATTTAAGGTTAATGCTTATTTATCTAAGAAAAGTATAATAGTTTTAGTTTGAATAAGATTTAATAAAATTTTATTTTACTTAAACTAAAATTGTTTATAAATATATATAAAGGTTGAATTATACTTTCATTTAAAGTATCTTATGAACTAAGGATAGTTTGAAAACATATAAAAACATATAATGCATTTAACTTATTTAAAACATAATTTTATATATATATATATATATATATATATATATAAATTTTTATTTACATAAATATAAAGAATAATTACTTAGTAAGATAGGGGTTTAAACACAATAATCCACAGATTTAATGTTTGTACAAAAGATAACAATGTATTTTAACACTTGTAAGCTTTGAACGATTTGTAGTTAACAAGTGGCAATCTTCATTTTAATTAAAATTAAATTTTATAAATAAATATGTATTAGAGGAAGCCTGGTTTTTATTTCCAGTTCTAAATTTCACAGTTCCAATACTTTTCTCTTCCTTTTCCTTTAACTAAAAATTATAAATATGCAAACCTGGAAACCAAATTTTGAAAAGCTAAAATCAAAAACAAGGGATCCAACAATAACTACAACAAGCTAAAAAAATTCAAAGATCAGCTTCGGATCAAAAGTAAATTCAAGATCAAGAAAAATCAACTTCAAAACAAAAATAGGTTCCTGATTAAGGCAAGAATACTGTCCTCTATTTTTATTTAAGGCGAGTAAACATTCTTTTTTTTTAAAATAGTTTATACCTGTGTTTTTACTTAAATGTTTGTGATGGAATTTTTGTAGGAATATGGACTATATATGCATATGAATGTGAATGCATGTTTTGTATATATATATGTTTGTGAATATTTGTTCTATGTAACTTCTCTGTTTAACGGGTTTCCAAATCCATTTAAAAATTTATATATACCAAACGAATTAGTCTTAGACCAAAATCTTTAAGGGAAAAAGGATTGAAACATGATAATCTAAATTTTAAAAATGATTTCAATATTTTTATTTAGTAAATATTTCATCAATTAAGGAGTACAATGATAATCAAAATATAAGATAAAAATCAAACATTTTAATTTCTGTTTTAATTATGTTATCAGATTCGTAATTAAAATTGATGAATTTTAAAGGTAGTATCATGATTTTTAACATAGTAATGATTGTGATAAAGTGAGTTGATCGGATTGGGCATTTTTGCCAAATTCCGATGAACAGAAAATGGTTTGACGATGAGCCTGAGGGTGAAGGTGGCTTGTAGGCTGTGGATCACTTGACGACAAACTAGGGTTCGAAACCTAGTTTTACCGGAGGGTTTTCGTGACGCTATCAACGTGGATGATGCACCAGAATGGTCCGCATAAGGCGGAATTGAAGCTAGATGACGTAATGATGCACTGGATGATGGTGGCAAGATTTCTGGTAGAGGGGATCGTAGGCGATTGGTTGTTTTCGTTTCGAGTTTGGGTTCCAGCTTTGGTCAAAGTTCTCGATTTCAATTCGAGATGGGACTGTTGGATCTGGGCGAACAGAGGGCTTGTCGAGGTCATGGGTGATGTGTCGGGGCTGGTGTTGTTGATCGAAGCGACATGGAGTCGCCGTGCATGTGCATTGTGCATGTTTGATATCTGGGTTTTGTCAAGCTTTAGGGAAGAAGACTTCGACTCGGGTCGAGCTTGAATGGGTTCGCGTGATTGTCTCCAAGTGGAAGTGGAAGTGGGGGGGACTTGTGAGTTTCCTTGGGTTTTTGACATAAGAGCGCAGGTCTATCATGGTTAGGCTTACCAGTTTTTTTAGACAGTGAATTGGTTTCCAAGATTTCAAAATTTATGAAGTTAAAATTGAACAGTTTTTAAAGTTTAAAAGTTTTAAAATGTTCAAGTTTCAAGGAAATGTTACTAAGTTTTTAAAAGTGTATTTTAAATAAATATGATTTCAAAGCTAAAGTAAATCTAGTTTTAAAAATATATTATCTAGCTTTTAAAAGAAATAAAATGGAAGTTTTAAAAAGGAAGTTTCCAAATTGAGGAATACAGTGAAATATTTCATCAATTAAGGAATACAGTAATAATCTAAGTATAATATAAAAATCAAACATTTTAATTCTCTGTTTTAATCATCTTATCAGATTTGTAATTAAAATTGATGAATTTTAAAGATAGTATCATGATTTTTAACATAGCAATGATTGTGATAAATTGAGTTGATTGGATTGGGCATTTTTGCCTAATTCCGACGAACAGGAAATGGTTTGACGAAGAGTTTGAGGGTGAACGTGGCTTGCAGGCTGTGGATCATTGGAAAAATGATCACTTAATTTTTAGTTGGCCGAGATGATTAGTTGACGACTGTTTGCACAAAAAATGGGCAAACACCTCCAAGTCGTATGATTTAGCCGATTTTATGTTGTTCTTAGTGATTTGGGTGATCCATGCAAATATATAAAAAGCAGGGACTAAACTGTAAAAGACACACAGATTTATAGTGGTTCTGCCAGAATGTGCCTACGTCCACTTTTATATGTTATTCTCCTTTACTGTTCAGATTACAAGTACAAAGCTTTGATTGCAAGTTTATGAAAGTTGTTTGAAAGTTCTATCCGTGCTTGAGCTCTCGAACTTGTCTGTCATTGTTGTACCCTTGCCCCTCTATTTATAGAGTGAGGCTAGGGGCAGGGGTCTTGGATGTATATAGCTGCCGGTGGGCTTGGGCTGATGCAATCTGGCCTGGCAAAGTTGGCTCGGCATTCCTTGGTCCGGTGATGGTTTTGGTTTGATATGCCTTGGTTCGGTAGTATGTTGGTCCGGTGGTATGTTGGTCCGGTGGTACCTGGGAGATGGGTTGGTTCGGTGGCATGTGGAGTGGCTTTGGTTCGGCAGGCATGGGAAGGAGTTGGTTCGGTGAGACTTTGGTTCGGTGGTAGGAGCATGGCTGTGGGATTTGGTCCGGTAGTGCAATGGTGAGTGTGGATTGATTCGGTGGGTTGGCCCGGTCGAAACACACCCAACACTTGCCCCCCAAAGTAGGGCATGTGCATGCATATGGCGTGCTTTGTTTTAGGTAGACACTCTCATCCGGTCTCGAATGCCGAATCAATTGGTCCGTTCGTTGATATTTTCCTATAAGTATGGGCCTTATGCTTTCGCTATTCCCTACCAAGTGAGATAGCCGAACCAGATTTTCCTGCCGAATCAATCATATTGCCGAATTACGTTTGACTACTGAATCAGGTGATTACCGAATGACTTTCATGTCTCGAACTACCGAATGGGTTTGAGTGCCGAATGAATCTCACGTTGGAAATTCCAAATGAGATTTCGGGCTGCATGTACTTGTTTGTTTATGTTTCCATACTCCTTGTTCTAACAGTACGTTTTCTCCTGTTGCAGATAATGTCTCATAAAGTGGAAACTCGATCGGATAAAAAGAAATTCAAGGAATGAGAAGAGTCCTCCACAGTGCCCCCAGCTCAGTCAGGATCGGGACGTCATAGACCTCCCCCGAGATCACTAGTAGATGGGTACGGCCCTCAGGAGCTCCTGAACTCACCACCTGACTGCTTTCCTAGCTCCCTTAAAGAGGAGCAGCTTGATGTTATATCTCGTTCTTTCGGGATTGACAGAGCACACATGATGCTGTCAGGGAATGGAGTTATGCCGTATGACCCTCCTGAAGGATATTTTGCTTATAGCAGGTACCATTGTATGTGTGGGGCCATTCCCCCGATCAATGCTTGGATAGTCAACTTCATCACCTATTTGAAGGTGGCCCCTTTCCAGCTTCAGCCCAACTCTTATGCTATCTTGGTGAGTCTATTTATCATCTTCCAGAGAAAGTACGGGCGTCCCCCCTCCAACCGGGAGATTCGGTACCTGTACAATTTGAGAGGCTACAAGAAGGGGTCTCCCTACATTAGCTTAGAATCGGCCGTGTCCTTCAAGCCGGTCCTGGACTTATATTCGAAGTTCAGCATGTTCAAGAAGGAATGGTTTTTCGTCAAGGATGACTCTGTTTCTATCCGTCGCTTCACCTCTGGCTATAAGTTGAAGCTTATTTATAATTTTTCATTCTGACTGCAATGCTTCTTCTTATGTGCTTTTATTTCTTGCTAGCGACAGGTGGCTTTGCGGTTGTGGAGAACGATCGCCTTGTTCAGATGGCTGCGGAAATAGAAGCCATTTCGGGAAGGGAGAGGTCAGCTTCTTACTTGATCAGGAATGCTACTCTTCTGGGGTACAATTTGATTCTACCACATCAGTCTGTGGTCAAGAAGAGAGACACGGCTGAGGAGAGGGCTGCCAAGGCTAAAGGAGGGGATGCGGCGAAGAGCAGCAAAAGGAAACCCTTCTCGATACACCCAGTCGCCGGGGGAAAGAAACTCAAGAAGTCCGATGGACCCTCCCCCAGCACATGTCCAGATGTTCCGGAGGAGAAAAATATGGAGGAGGAAAGAGGCGAGGAGGAGAGCGGAGGTGATGGAGAAGGTGATGGTGATGATGGTGGCGAAGGACAGAGCGGTGATGGCGCTGGGGCTTTGTCCTTTGGGCAAGCAGGGGAGATCCAAGAGTGGACAGGTAATGCTTTTCGCCAGGCTTTTGAGGGGTTGGAGGAAGGATCGGCCTTGGTGGAGAAGCCAAAGAAAGCTGACAAGGCCAGGACTGGTGCCGATTCATCTTCCAAGAGCATTTCAGCTAAGGCAACCCTTGCGATTCAAGGTGAATTTTTGACTCCTGACGACTCCATTTATGATAAGGATTTAGGAATATTTTATGGCCAGCTCCCGTCCTGGAATGAGATCCAGGACTTATTGCAGTATCCTACTCCTCCCCAGGGTTTGTATAACAAAAGCGTCTTTTTACTCTTCTTAACTTGATACATTTCTTGAATTATAGCTCAATGTATGCTTGCAACACTTGGTTTTTATTCCAGGAGCGGGCGAAGCGGTCAAGACATCAGATGTTCGGCACCGGCTTGAACAATACAAACTTCTCAAAGCTTCTACTAAGCCGAAGCCTTCGACTGACCGCCTCGAAGCCGTAGTCGGCTACCGTCCTCTTCTTGGGGTCATCAAAGAGGACATCCAAAAGAGGAAGAGGAGTCGTTCCTTGTTCGAATCCTCACCTGGTCCTCAGCCCCCAATTCAACCTCTTCGGGATACCACGGAGGAGAATATTGAGTATATTCCTTCCCCGCACCCGTCTAAAAACCCTACTGTTACCCTAATAGATCATTCCGGCTTGGCTCTTAATCCGTTTGCGGGTCATCCGGATCTGGATCCAGGCTCTCATGACATTTCCTTTGACGAGGCTACTGGTGAGCACCTTCTCCCTCGCAATCTGATGGTACGGGTGCTTGATGAGGCTAAGTCCCTGGACCTTGATTTGCTTACTACTCGGATTGTAACTATGGGGGACGAAGCTAAGGCAAACATCGACCGGGTCGCTGAGAAGACTAGGAAGCTGATGGGGCATCATGCCCGACTGGTCAAGGCCGGAGAGGAAATCAGGAGTGCTAACATTCGAATGCGGTTAAAGGTTTCCGACCAGGCCAAGCAACTCGCCGATCAGGCCATCCAGATTTCTCAGCACGAGGCCGGCTCCAGGCGACTAAAGAAAACCATAGAGGAGGCTAGCAGAGCAGAGTTACGGAGAATGGAGGCTGCCTGCAAGGAACGGATCGATATGGCTATTGCAACGGTGGATGAGGTCTGGAAAGCGGATTTCGAGCGGGTAGAGGAGTTATTCAGGAAGCTTGAAGCCACAGAGCTTGCTCAAACCAAGCTAAAGGAGGAGATGGAGGCAATGAGGAAATCTCTTCAGGCTGACCGTTCGCGATACCGATTGGAGAGGGATGCTGCCGTTGCAAAGCTGTTGGCTTCTGAAGTACGAATGAGGGAGTTCTAGGAGAATGAGGGGATGATGGATGAGATGCTCCAGGATATGTACTTCCGTAATTGGAAACAGGGCAACTTATCCTGGATGGATGATTATCCCCGAGTCATGGCCAGGATTTATCTCAGGGCTCTGGAGGAGGCCAAGGCTGATGCAGATAAGGAGGGTGGCATGGCCTTCAGAATGGATGTGGTTACGACCCAATTCACCAAGGAGAATAAAGTCACGGTGAAGGAGGGTATGCGGCTGCTCGCTGCTGAGGAGGTAGGTGTGCAGTTGGGGGATGATGATCGAGGAACAGATGCTGGTAAGTCTTCCCTTTTAGCCTTTTCATAACTTGGTTGCTTATTGTTTATTTAATGGATTCTTCTCCTGAATTGGACAGGCGGGACCTCTGAAGCGCCAACTACCTCTGGTCAACATGCTAGGAGTTCTGATCTTGGGGTTAAGTAGACCTCGGAGGGCCAGCAGGATAGAGGCGAAGACCCGATGCAGCCGGCTCCTTGGCTTGATCTGGACATTTTTTGGTTTACTTGACATTGCTGTTTATGTTAGTCTTAAAACATTAATGTAATTTTCAGGCTGTAATTATGTAACGAACAACTTGATTTTTGGCATGTAACTTTTAACTTAGACTGATTTTGCTATATTTGAATGTTTTTGTTATTTTGATGTGTTGCATAAGAAATACAGCTGTGCACATGTCTGTGATTCAATCGTGTATGATGCTAAGTTCTTGCTTAAAATATAATTTCATATCTTGCAATGTTTATATGATGTGCAAATAAATTATAGCTACGTATTTATATACAAGAGGAAAAGGTACCGCCCCTCATGTCTTAGTTGTAGATGGTAGCTTTGAATGTCTTGTGTAGCTGAGTATGGAATGCAGCTGAGTGTCATGTCATTCAGTTGTGAGTTCCTATTTCCATTGGCGAGCGTCTCCTATTTTGTGTCATGTACTTTAGGGATTGTTATAGAGGATAGGAGGAAAAGTTTTCAAACAAAGTAGAAATATAAGAAATAGTAAAACTTTCCATCACGGAAGGCCTTCGATGTGCTCAAGTTCGTGGCAAACAGGTGTTGTAGTCACCTTCCCTAGCCGTGGGTCTTGGAGACATTTGTCACCCATCTTACACCTCCGCGGGGAGTTTTTTTTACCACAACCGTACTTAAGACACATCGGAGCCGAAATCGTGCACGGTAACTACCTGGACCATTATGGCCTGTAATCGTGGGTATTATTCGATTTACCGTGGCCGGCTAGCGTGGGTGTCGATCGTCAACCGTGAACTACCCCTGGCTGGCCACACCTTATGTTGGGGCTTAAAGAAGGTTCACAATTGCCAGCGAGCTGAACGCCGTAATGGGCTGCCTAGGCTATTTTCGGCCTCCTCGGTGGCTTATAATCGGCTCATTACAGTTGGCTTTGAGGGCCGTCGCGAGCAATGAGTTAACCCGCAGCAGAGGGATGCTGGAGCAAAAGTGTCTCATGGCGAGGGCATAGATTCGTATAGTACCTGTTAGGTCTTGTCCAGGGGAGGTCACGCCGTGATGCGTCTTGAATGGAAATGCCATTACACATGATTTTGTTCAACAGAAAAGGATAAAGTTAACAAGCAGCCAACATATAAAGGAACAAGTTAAAAAAGAGACAAGGTTTTTAAAGTGGTTCGGCACGAAAATGCCTACGTCCACTGATTCTCTTTGTTAATTCATTTCATATGGGAAGTACAAGTTAAGAAAAGTATCGACGAAGGTGTTGTATGTTCCATGCCCTCTGGAACACCTCTCCGTCCACTGTTGACAAAATATAAGCTCCGTCGTGGAGATCTTTATGAATTACATATGGTCTGTCCCAGATTGGATCTAGTGCACTGGGGCGCGGTAAAATTCGTTTGAGGACAAGATCTCCTTTTTGTAAGCTATGATGCTTGACTTTGGAGTTGTATTGTGCTGCCACCTTTTGCTTGTGAGCTACCGCTTTGAGTGCTGCATCATTTCTTCTTTCTTCGATTAGGTCCAAAGACATATGGAGGAGTTCTTCGTTTTCTTCTGGGTTGTAGTGGATCCTACGGTGGGAAGGCACTACAGTTTCAACTGGGAGCATGGCCTCCGATCCGTATGCCAAAGAGAAAGGAGTATGCCCTGTTGATGTTCTGAAAGACGTGCGGTAGGCCCAAAGTGCCGTAGGAAGTTCATCCACCCAAGCGCCTTTTGACTTTTCAAGCTTCTTCTTGATTAGAGTTTTGAGAATTTTGTTGACAGCTTCGACTTGTCCATTTGCCTGGGGATAAGCCACGGACGAGAAGCTTTTGTAAATTCCGTGTTCTTCGCACCAGTCGGCGATCTCCTTGCTGTCAAACTGAAGTCCATTGTCCGATATGATTTTGAGTGGAACCCCGTACCTGCATAGAACATTTTTGATCAAGAAGTTAATAATTTTTGCTGAAGATACTTTATTTAGAGGTTCTGCTTCCACCCATTTGGTGAAATGGTCGACTGCCACTACGGCATATTTGGCTCCGCCTCGGCCCATTGGTAGTTCGCCAATCAAGTCAATTCCCCATACTGCAAAGGGTCAAGGGCTGGTCATCTGAGTAATCTCATTTGTTGGTAATCGAGGGATCTTAGCAAATTTCTGACATCTGTCGCATTTTTTGACGAAGTCCAAGGCGTCTTTGTTTAAGGTGGGCCAGAAATATCCATATCGGAGTATCTTCTTTGCCAGAGTCTGCCCTCCAGTGTGATCTCCGCAACTTCCTTGATGGATGTTAGCTAAGATTTCCTTGGCTTCCCTTCCAGCGACACACCTGAATAAGGGGTTAGAGAAGTCGCGCCGATAGAGGATGCCTTCTTGTATTGTGTAGCGGGTAGCTTTCCTCAAGATTTTCTTAACTTCGTTACGCCCATCGGGCAGTGTGCCACTTTGTAAGTATTTCCGTATGGGAGTCATCCAAGTTTCCTCTTCGATTGCAGCTATCAGATTCACTTGCTCGAAACTCGGGGCTAGTTGCTTTGAGATGGTTATTGTTTCGAAAGTGGTGTCGTTCTTCATGCTAGCTTGCCTTGCCAGTTCGTCGGCCTCCTGATTCTCTTCTCGAGGAATGTGTTTGATTAAATAGTGATCCAATTGATAGAGCAGCAGCTTGGTCTTCTTTAGATATGCTGTGAGTCGTTCTCCTCGAGTCTGGAATTCTCCCAGTATTTGATTTACAATAAGTTGAGAATCACTATGGAGACATAAAGAACCGACTCGAATCTCTAGGGCAAGTTCTAATCCGTCTATCACTGCTTCGTATTCTGCATCGTTGTTGGTGGCAGCGAATTCCAACCTTAGAGCATAGTGTAGCTTCCTTCCCCTGGGAGTGATTATTACAATACCTGCCCCCGAGCCTTGTTCGTTTGATACTCCATCCACAAAGAGATTCCACTTGATGTTTTCCGCTATTTTAGATTGCTCCTTTCCTTCGTTGGAAGTGAATTCAGCAACGAAATCGGCCATGGCCTGTCCCTTGATGGAGGTGCGAGGATGGTAGGTGATATCATATTGACTCAGCTCGATGCACCATTTAAGTAGCCGCCCGGAAGTGTCGGGACGATGGAGTACCTGCCTCAGCAGTTGATCGGTTAGAACTCTGATGGAATGAGAATGGAAGTAGTGTCGCAGTTTCCATGATGTAATTAGTAAACAGTATGCTAGCTTCTCAAGTTTATGATATCTGGCTTCTGCCCCCGTAAACCTCTTGCTTATAAAGTATACTGGCCGCTGCACGCGGTTGTCTTCTCTTACCAAAGCGGCGCTTAGAGCATGAGATGACACAACAAGGTATAGGTATAGCTCTTCGCCTTCATTTGGAGTTGAGAGTACTGGTGGTCTCTGGAGGTGTTCAATTAGGTTAAGGAAGGCTTTTAAGCATTCGTCAGTCCACTCGAACTTTCCTTTGTCCTTCTTTAGAGCTTCGAAGAAGGGGACGCACTTGTCAGTTGCTTTAGAGATGAATCTGCTTAGGGCGGCCACTTTCCCGTTTAGGCTTTGCGTTTCTCTTCGAGTGGAAGGTATCCTGATTTCTTTCAGCGCCCGGACTTGTTCAGGGTTCGCTTCAATTCCTCTGGCATGGACGATGAATCCTAAGAACTTTCCCGATGATACTCCGAAGGAGCACTTTAGAGGATTCAGCTTCATTCCATATTGGCGAAGTACATGAAACATCTTGCTTAGGTGGCTTACGTGGTCGTTGGCTTTCCCTGATTTTACTAGCATGTCATCTACATAAACTTCCATAGTTCGTCCTATTAGTTCTGTGAACAACTTGTTGACGAGGCGCTGATAAGTAGCTCCGGGGTTTTTAAGTCCAAAAGGCATTACTCTGTAGCAGTACAATCCCCGGTCAGTGATAAAACTAGTGTGGTCTTGATCGAGAGCGTGCATAGAAATTTGGTTATATCCTTAGTATGCGTCCATAAAAGATAAGAGTTCGTGCCCGGCTGTGCTGTCCACCAGCTGATCGATTCGGGGGAGTGGGAAGCAATCCTTTGGACAAGCATCATTTAAGTTGGAGAAGTCAATGCACGTTCGCCACTTCCCGTTAGCCTTCTTTACTAGTACCGGGTTAGCGATCCACTCTGGGTAGATGGCTTCTCGTATGAAGTTATTGGCAAGCAGGTTCTTTACTTCTTCATCGAGGGCTGCTGATCGTTTTGCCCCCATGCTTCTCTTTTTCTGCTTTACTGGCACTTTGGTAGGATCGATGTTCAGTACGTGGCACGCTACGTCTGGGGAGATTCCAGTCATATCAGCGTGTGTCCATGCAAATACATCCACGTTGTGGCGGAGAAAATCAATAAGTTGATCCTTCAATTCTTCTTTTAGTCGAGATCCGATTTTCAATAGTCTACTTGAGTCATGTTTATCTACAAATACAAACTCCATAGCCTCTTCAGGCTCAGCGGTGGCCTCCTCCTCTTTGTCCCTGGGGTCTAATTCATTGAAAGGATCACTGGTATATCGAAGAGGAGGGGCTCTCTTTAGTTGCTATGCTTCCAAGCTTTTCATGCAGAGAGTAGTCTATGCATTCTTCCCTTTATCCCTTCTGCGGTTATTGCGAAGTTCAGTTACATAGCAGTCTCGAGAAGCGTCTTGATCTCCCTCTACTTCTACTATTCCATTGACTGTTGGGAATTTCATCTCCAGGCACCACGGGGCCAGGATAATTTGGAAGTCGGACAAGGCTGGTCTTCCCAAAAAGCGTTGTAGGCCGAGTGGTTTTCTATTAGCACAAATGTTTGTTTCCGCACAACGGAGCGAGGATGACTTCCTATTTCAACAAAGAGGTCCAGTTGCCCGAGGGGCATCTTCGCATCTCCAGCGAAACCATGTAGCGGTTTGTTGTAGGGAGACACATCCTTCGTCGACAGCTTCATTTTGTCAAAAGCATGCTTAAATAGGATATTTACTGAGCTTCCAGTGTCTACTAGAATTCGGAAAACTTTGGCTGGACCGAACCAGGCAGAGATGACCATTGGATTCATGTGAGGGTACTGCCTTCTTTCTAGGTCACGCCTACCGAATGTGATGTCATTGTTCTCTTTCCGCTTTGGGTGGCATTCTTCTATAGTGGAATTAACGCAGTCTTCATTGTTTCTAAGCGACTTTCCATATTTTTCCATCTCTGTCCAGCTTCTGTCGGCGATGTGTGGTCCTCCCGATATGGTATGGACCACTATCTTCTCTTGACTAGAGCCACTGGTGTTGCGATTTCCTCCGCCTACTTCCGGGGGTGATAGCCTCGGGCTTTCATTGATAGGAGCTGGAGTCCTGTTCTGGCTTTTTACATAGCGTTCCAGTCTCCTCCTTCTGATGTGTTCTTCAATTAAGTCCCGGAGATGATGCCATTCATTGGTATCATGCCCATGAGATTCGTGGAAACGGCAGAACTTTGCAGATTTAATTGTGTTATCTGATTCCTTCTTGTGCAGGGGGCGTCTGTATTTAACTTCGTCTGGGGTGGCCAGGAAGATATTTTTGATTGTTTCATTCAAAGGAGTGTAAGTGTCAAATCTCGTTCCTGGCCGATATAGACGCTTTTCTCCCTTCTTTCCCCCAGTACTATCTCTGGAGTCATTTCTTCGAACGTCCTTTGCTACCGCGGGTGTGTTGCCATGAGCTGCCTTAGTTTGTTGCCCTGTCTGCCTTTTAATGGCAGCGTCTTCAAGTCTCATATATTTTCCGGCTTCATGGAAGAAATCGGGTAAGGTAGCTGGCTTTTCTTTCGTTAATCTCCTAGCAAATTTAGTATCCGGATGCACACCACTGCAGAGGGCCATTAGGATAAGTTTCTCATCGGCATCCTGGACTGCGGCCGCTGCGGCATTGAATCGGGTTAGATATTGCTGCACTGTCTCTCCGGGATTTTGTTTGATATTGGATAAGGAATAAGCGTCCTTGGGTTGTTCCACATGAATGCGGAATTGGCTGATGAACTTTTCTTTCAACATTTCCCATGAGCTGATGGACCCTTGGGGTAGATGGCAGAACCAGGAGGTGGCTAGATCTGCCAAGAATAGTGGAAAGCATTTACACAATACTCCTTCTGTCGCTCCGCTCATGAGCATATGCTGTGTGTATCTCTGTAAGTGTACGACGGGGTCAGAGGTTCCCTTGTAAGGCTCCATTATTGGCATTTTCCATTCTCGGGGGGTGATGGCATTTTCGATATTGCGGGTGAAGGGGCTGGTTACCCTAGCGCCTATCCCTTGATCTCTTTGATCCTGTCGGACGCACTCTCTGAACAATTACGCCATCCTTTCATCAGTATTTGGAGAAGATAGAAATGAGTTTGGTTCTTCTCTACGGGATTGATTCCGTCCAGATGACCTGTAGGGATGGTATCGTCTATCACTCCTAATATTTTCCAGTAGCTGCCTATGGTCTTCTGGGAGCATGTTAGGGTCAGCTACAGTTGGCGCTTGCCTGGATCTTCCCCTGCTAGGTTCTGTTCCAAGCATTTCCTCGGGTCCAACTTCGGGCTGGACTCTAGCTCGGCCCCGTACATTGGTGTTCCCATGGCTAGGTAGCATGACAGGCTTGGCTACATCCAACCCTCGCCTGGTACCTCTCCTAATGGGTTCGGTTCCAAGTGTCTCCTCAAATCGGAATTCGGGCCGAGTCCGGGCTCGGCTCCTACCATTGCTGTTTCTGTTGTTTGCCTCTTCGAAGAAGAAAGATCTTTGTCGCCTCCCAGGTCCTCCAGACTTGGACTCATCCCATGATTAAGTGTTGCAGTTGGATTCTTCTGCATCCCTTAAGCGTGACATGAGTTGGTTCACCAAGGCTTCTTGTTGGGATGTGAAGCGATCAGTCACTTCAGCCACAACCTTGTCTAGATCTGCCCTAGTAATTGCTTCCGGTTGTTCCGTGGCAAGGGCTATCGGATTTACCTGACTTCCATTTTGTACCGCTGTTGGAACGGGACGATTCTCTTGATCAGTGATCACTGGATCTGGAATACTGCTAGTTGCGATGTTCTTTCCTTTGTTAGCATCTTTCTTCTGTCTGGGAGGCATGTTTTCCAAGCAATGAGCGATGCTGATAGGAAGAAGGTTAAGTGGGAGAAGCTGAAGCTTCGAGCTCCTACTCTCAGTGAAAGCACCAAAAATGTTTGTACAAAAAATGGGCAAACACCTCCAAGTCGTATGATTTAGCAGATTTTATGTTGTTCTTAGTGATTTGGGTGATTCATGCAAATATATAAAAAGCAGGGACTAAACTGTAAAAGACACACAGATTTATAGTGGTTCGGCCAGAATGTGCCTACGTCCACTTTTATATGTTATTCTCCTTTACTGTTCAGATTACAAGTACAAAGCTTTGATTGCAAGTATATGAAAGTTGTTTGAAAGTTCTATCCGTGCTTGAGCTCTCAAATTTGTCTGCCATTGTTGTACCCCTGCCCCTCTATTTATAGAGTGAGGCTGGGGGCAGGGGTCTTGGATGTATATAGCTGCCGGTGGGCCTGGGCTGATGCAATCTGGCCTGGCAAAGTTGGTTCAGCATTCCTTGGTCCGGTGATGAATTTGGTTTGATATGCCTTGGTTCGGTAGTATGTTGGTCCGGTGGTATGTTGGTCCGGTGGTACCTGGGAAATGGGTTGGTTCGGTGGCATGTGGAGTGGCTTTGGTTCGGCAGGCATGGGAAGGAGTTGGTTCGGTGAGACTTTGGTTCGGTGGTAGGAGCATGGATGTGGGATCTGGTCCGGTAGTGCAATGGTGAGCGTGGATTGATTCGGTGGGTTGGCCCGGTCGAAATACACCCAACAACGACAAACTATGGTTCGAAACCTAGTTTTGACCGGAGGGTTGTCGTGACGTTTTCAACGTTGACGATGCACCAGAATGGTTCGCATAAGGGGGAATTGAACCTGGATGACATAATGATGCTCTGGATGATGGCGACAAGATTTCTGGTAGAGGGGAACGTCGACGATTGGTGGTTTTCGTTTTGAGTTTGGGTTCCAACTTTGGTCGAAGTTCTCGATTTCGATTCGAGATGGTACTGTTGGATCTGGGCGATCGGAGGGCTTGTCGAGGTCATGGGTGATGTGTTGGGCCCGAGGTTGTTGATCGAAGCGACGTGGAGTCGTCGTGCACGTGCATTGTGCACGTTTGATATCTGGGTTTTGTCAAGCTTTGGGGAAGAAGACATCGACTCGGGTCGAGCTCGAATGGGTTCGCGTGATTTTCTTGAAGTAGAAGTGGAAGTGGAGGAGGGGGGCTCGTGAGTTTCCTTAGGTTTTTGATGTAAGAGCTCGGGTCTGTCATGGTTAGGCTTACCATTTTTTTTTAGACAGTGAATTGGTTCCCAGGATTTCAAAATTTATAAAGTTACACATGAACAATTTTTAAAGTTTAAAAGTTTTAAAATATTTTACTTTCAAGGAAATGTTACTAAGTTTTTAAAAGTTTAATTTAAATAAATATGATTTCAAAGCTAAAGTAAATCTAGTTTAAAAAATATATTATCTAGATTTTAAAAGAAATAAAATGGAAGTTTTAAAAAGGAAGTTTCCAAATGTAATATAAGCGTGAATTTAGTTTCCAAAGAAAAGTATTTAACAAAAGTTTTATACAAGTTTTTCAAATTTTGAAATGTTAAAATTAATGATTTAAATTTGTTTTAAAAAGTAATTATTTTAATTATGTAATTAATTACCAATGATTTTTATAGAAAGTTAATGAGTAATTAAAGATAATTAATTAGTGGAATTAATTAAAAGTTAATTACTTAATGTAATTAATAATGATTAATTAATTTATGTTAAAAATCAAAGCATAATTTCTTAAGTAAGTAATTGATGAATAGTTAATGAATGTAACTAAGAAAGAATCATTAACTAGTGATAATTAATTAATTAATGATAATTAATTAATTAATGATAATTAATTAATTAATGATAATTAATTGGTTTGTTAATAATAGATAGTTAATTACTTGATTAATTAAGGGTTAATTAATCTAAGTAATTAAAGGTAATTAATTAGAAAGAAGTTAATTATTGGAAGTAATTAAAAGGGGTTAGTTACTTAATGTAATTAATTAAAATAATATGGTTAATTTAAGTTAATTAATTAGTTTAATTAATTAAAGATAATCATTTGTGGAATTGGTTAAGTATAATTACTTAATGTAATTTATAAAGTGTAATTACTTAGTGAAGTAATTAATGGATAATTACTGAATGTAACTAATAAAAGGGGAATTACTTAATGAAAAGTATTTAGAGAATGATTACTTGGTGGAAGTAACTAAGGATTAATTACTCAGGGTAATTAATTAAAGAATATATTAATATAATTATTAAGAAGTTAATTAATTAATGTAAGTAATTAAGGATTGTTAATTACGGAATATGATTAATCAAGGTTGATTAATGAATGTGATTAATTAAAGATTAAATTATTTAAATTAATTAGAAGAATAATTAATTAAAAAAGTAATTAGAGGATCATTAATTAATGTAATTAATGAAGAAATAAAGGTTAACTAATGGAATGATTAAAGGATAATTAATTTTCTTAATTCATTAAGGGTTAATTATTTAATGTGATTAAAGAGTAATTAATCAGGAATGTTTAATTAAAATGAATAATTATGGGATAATTACTTAATGTAATTAAAGAATAATTAATCAATAATAATTAATTAAGATAGATAATTAAGAGTGATTAATTAATTGATTTGTAATTAATTATTTTCAAGTAAGCAGGATTAAGGTAATCTAAGTGATTAAAAGTTAGTAATAATCTAATTAGAGATTAATTAAATTGATTAAGATTGGATCAATCCTGCTTATGGATGATTGAATGATATTGGATGATTTGAATGTGTATCTCTGATATGTGATATGTGCTACTTTGTGAGATGTTTGGTTGATATGGATTATATGTCTGTGATAATGTGAATCATCTATCGATATATGTTATTCTGAATATAAGTTAAATGTTTAAACCCTTAAACCATTTGGACTTTAAAACGGCGTTTTGGATTCGGTGAAACCGGGATCGGGTTTCCGAATTGGATATCCGAAAACCACATAGATCCAAATTAAACGTTAGGTCGTGAAATCTAAAGTGGAGTTCAAGATGAAGATTCGAAGTGTAAGAACTATTCGTCGTTAAAACTCTGAGGGTGATTCCAAGATGAGTTTGACGGAGATAGTACTTTCAGGTTCGAGATGGAGATTCAAAGTGCAAGGGCTATTGTTGTTAACTTTGAGGGTGATTCCAAAATGAGTGTAGGGAGATAGTGCCTTCGGTTTCTTTCGAATCCGGAATGAACTTTCAGGATTGAATGCTTTCGGAACATCGTCAATGGAGGACGATGAGCATTCTAAGATAGATGTGTTCTATAAAGGTAATCGTAGCCTCAAGCCTCAACAATCGGGACTGGCTAAAATAGGGGAGGTGCAGCAAGGCTAAGTGGATAGCACGCAAGGAGGATGAGATTTACCCCTGTCTAGATGTCCCTTTTTATTCCGCTTAGTGTGTGGTTGGTCGCGCCAACTACGAGGTTGTCTTGTTCAGGACTATCCAGTAAGGGATGGTCTGGCCTTGTGTTGCAGGGGATTGAGGGTGGATCCTCGATACTCTGAACTAGACCAGGTGCTGTGACGGGCGGTATCCCAGTAGCCATGCCATTATATGGAATCCAATCACCAACAAGTACTGTACGTTTTGATTGTGCCCAACTATGTTGGAACATGAGATGTAAGCATTCCATCTATTTCCGTATTTTACTTGAAAACCCTAGACCCTATTATAATATAAATGGATTTCCTATCAAATATTTTGGTTATCGTAAGGTAAAAAAATTTCCGTGTTTATGTGCGGGAAGTCTTACGAGATACCTTTTTTTCTCAAAGGTTTTCATAGTTAAACAATTTTAACCCGTTTACTCACACTAGACCCATGTCTGACCCGGAGTTTATTTTCTATTTTATTAAATTCTTGGGTACTCAAATTTTTACGAGTAACCAAGGAATTCATGTTAGCTTTGACGAATTTTTGGAGGAGATTTGGGGAAGGAGGCTTCAGCTTGTGGATATAGTATGGTTCTGTTGTGTCTGTATCTCTGTTATGTTTTGAGTTGCATGATAGATAGGTGTTTATAACTGTCTAATACGTGATGTATAAGCTGTGTATCTCTGATGTATATGATACTATTAATATCTTATGTGATGTAATATAATTTATTCGTTCCACTATGAGATTCTGATGTTGTTTAGTTCTTTCTTCTCTATCTTTTCTATCCATTTCTTTCTTATTCATGATACGTCTTTTTGTAGGGTGAAAGACGGGTCGTGAAAGTTGGTACCAGAGCGCTAGGTTGAGTGAATACCTAGGCTTTGGAGTGATTTCTTTCTTGAGAGAGCATACTTGTAATATATATGTATATTTATATTTGTATTTATATATCTACCTGATTTGTTGGGTTACCTGTTCGGGTTTTCCAACTTGAGTTCTAGAGATAGAGGGTAGTGGTGTGTAACACAACTACTAATGGAAGAAGTCTGAGTGTTGAGGTTAGAAGTGTATCTATCAAGGCTGTAGACCCAATACCGCCTCGAGTAAGCTTTGCATCATGGTATAAGGATTTCACTAATCTCCGAAGGAAATATTTTTAAAGATTCGGAGTCCATCATTGAAGTGTGAGCTGGTTTATGCTTGAGTGAGCAGATTTTCAGGAGTATGGATCTGTTGGTTGAGTAGAAGCAAGTAATAGCATCTTGGCAACTTCAGGAAAGAGAAACTGCGTGATGAGATGCACTGACCAGGGATGTTTTCGAGGATGTTTTTCTTTTGAGCTAGTTAAGGAAGCTTTTGAGGAGCAGTTTGTACGTACCGTAGGGAAGACTCGACTGCATAAGGATTATTTGGAGCTCAAGCTAGGGAGTTTTCCTGTATCGGAGTATGATACTAAGGTCGATGAGTTTCTTCGCTTCGGACATTGTATGTTGGTGCTTGGTTTGAGGCCGAGTTTCATGAGAAGTTGTCTGCTTATCTCAAGGTTTGTTTGTGAAATTGGTTGGTAGATTTAAGGTCCGAGGAGCTTATAGATAAGAAGTTCTGGTATCTGCGGCATCAGTGCAGCTCGGAGGTTTTGTGTGTATGCCAGCAGGAAGGTCTTTTGGTTTAGTAGTGTCCTAGAGGTGGAGTTCAAAAGCAGTAAAGTGGCCCCGTTTCTCCGATGGTTTAGAAATCTTTGTGTTCTTTCCATCAACTATCCGACATTGAGTGGAGGCTTGCCCACTTCTTCAAGAAGCTCGGTAAATCAAGGGGTTCGATTTTGAGATGGACCATAAGATTCTTTTTTAGATAGGTAAAGAATTCTCGAAGGATTTACCTTGTTTTGTATGGATTGGTCAAGCTTAAGGTTGTTCCAATTGATGAAGAGAGAACAGTTTCTTTGGAATCTGAACTAGGTAAGATCGCAAAAGTGACTTGTGATTAGTTTAGGAGTTTATCTTTGGTAATCTTTTGTTTGAGATTGAGGCTTCTCATGAGGAGGTAGAAGCTATCATAGCAGTCAGAGGTTTTTCAAAAATCCTTGAGGAAGTCAGAAGTTTGTCCGCATCTGGAGTTTAAGTTCCGTATAGACTTGGTTCCATAAGCGATACCGGTGGTTAGCCTGGTAGTAGAATGGTTCTTAGAGAATGAAGAGTTGGTGTAGCAGCTCAGGAATTTTTGAAAATGGATTGGACATATCTAGTTTTCAAGTTTGGATTCTGCTATAAGGTTGTGTGACCGAGTCAGATGGGTCACTAAAATTTTGTGGAATAGAATTTCTGGGATATGTTGATAAGTTTGTGTTTATGTTCATCATCAATATTCTCATTGACTCCAAATCAGAGTTGTGCAGCGGAAGTGAGGTAGTAGCTGTTCTAGAGTGGATGCAACCGAAAGTTGCAGTTTTCCTAGGTTAAAAGGTTTCTACATGAAGTTTGTATGGATCTTCTAAGTGTATTAAAGTTTTTCAAAATCTGAAAGCAAGATTGTAGAGTGCACCTGGTTTGGCTTATCTGGATGGACGAAGTTGGTTCGAAGTCTACCGATGCTTGTGAAGTAGCTTGTGTTCTGGATATCGACGAATCTTGGGAGGACCATTTTGTTTAGTAGGATCCAGAGATTGGTTTGGTCTAGTTTGATTCAAGAAGAATTAGCAAAGGTTGAGCTGATTAGGAAGAAGATAGGCAGCCCAGGATCGTCAGAAGGAGTTATATGGATAAGATGGTTAAATTTGGAATTCGAAGTTGGAGACTTCGTTGTTGTTAAGGTTTCTCCGATCAATGGGGCAATAGGATTTGGTAAGATTGGAAAGCTAGCTCCGAAGTATATTGGATTTTTCTATATTCTCAAGAGAATTGGTACTTTGGCCTACAGGATTGAATTGCCAGGCCGGATGGCTGGGATTCATAAGATAATTCACGTATCTCTGAGGGAGTACGTGAATGGTCCATTACTGGTTGCAGAATTAGCAGTTCAGAAGAATTTGGTAGTTGAGCTGGACTTGAGTGTAGTTTGATACCCTAATCTGATTGTAGATCAAGGTGAGAAGGAGCTTAGGAGTAGTAGTGTAGCTAGTTAAGATTCTGTAGAGCGAGTATCCTAGTGTTTGTACCTGGAAAACTCTGGATAGTATTCGGAAGGTCTATCCTGATTTGTTTCAGGATAATTGGGTTTTCTGGTTTAAATAAATTGGTTGCTATGGTTGTTAGTGTATGATTGATATGTATGAATGCTGTTTGAAATTAAACTTTTGCTGGATGATTAAATTATCTTTGGTTTTAAATTTCAGGGACGAAATTCTTTTAAGGGGGGTGGAATGTGATGATCCGAAATTTTGGGCAATAGCAATTTAACAATCTTTATTTATAATTAAATTTTGCTTGATAGTTTTCTTTTATAATTATTTAATTTGGCAAGTTTATTCTTTTAAAAGCTAATAAATATTTAATTTGACAGAATTTATCTTTTCAAAAACTAGTAATATTTAATTGGTAAAAGTTTAATTTTTTCAAATCTAACAAAATGTTTTCTATTTATAATGTAGGTATATTGGTGTATATTTATTGTAAATAGGAAGTCTTTGATTTTAATTTAATAAATGATATGTTTTCAAATTGTAGTATATATATATATATGTATTGTGATTTGAAGTTATGTTTTAAAATTCAATCTTATAGTTTTCAAAACTAATATTAAAATATTTTCTATTTATAATATATATATATATATATATATATATATTTGTATATATTGTAAATAGAAAAGCTTTAGTTTGAAATTAACAAATAAAACCATGTTTTCAAATTTAATATATAAATTGTGATTTGGTAAATTATATTTGAATTTAATTACCTTTCAAAAGATGTTTAAAAATTTAACCATACATTTCCGAAACATTTAAGGTTAATGTTTATTTATCTAAAAAAAGTATAAAAGTTTTATTTTGAATAAGATTTAATAAAAAATTTATTTTACTTAAATTAAAATTGTTTATAAATATATATAAAGGTTGAATTATACTTTCTTTTAAAGTATCTTATGAACTAAGGATAGTTTGAAAACATATAAAAACATATAATGCATTTAATTTATTTAAAACATAATTTATATATATATATAAATATAAACATAAATTTTTATTTACATAAATATAAAGATTAATTACTTAGTAAGATAGGGGTTTAAACAAAATAATCCACATATTTAACATTTGTACAAAAGATAACAATGTATTTTAACACTTGAAAGCTTTGAAGGATTTGTAGTTAACAAGTGGCATTCTTCATTTTAATTAAAATTAAATTTTATAAATAAATATGTATTAGAGGAAGCCTGGTTATTGTTTCCAGTTCTAAAGTTTACAATTGAAATACTTTTCTCTTCCTCTTCCTTTAACTAAAAAAATATAAATATGCAAACCTGGAAACCAAATTTTGCAAAGCTGAAATAAAAAAACAAGCTGTAAGGATCCAACAATAACTACAACAAGCTAAGAAAATTCAAAGATCAGCTTCGGATCAAAAGTGAATTCAAGATTAAGCAAAATCAACTTCAAATTCAAATACAGGTTCCTGATTAAGGCAAGAATATTGTCCTCTGTTTTTATTTAAGGTGAGTAAACATTCTTTTAAAAAAAACAGTTTATACCTGTGATGTTACTTAAATGTTTGTGATGGAATTTTTGTAGGAATATGGATTGTATATGCATATGAATGTGAACGCATGTTTTGTATATATATGTCTGTGAATATTTGTTCTGTGTAACTTCTCTGTTTAACAGGTTTCTAAATCCGTTTAAATATTTATATATACCAAACGAATTAGTTTTAGACCAAAATTTTTAAGCGAAAAAGGATCGAAACATGATAATCTAAATTTTAAAAATGATTTCAATATTTTATATTTAGTAAATATTTCATCAATTAAGGAATACAGTGATAATCTAAGTATAATATAAAAATCAAACATTTTAATTCTCTGTTTTAATCATCTTATCAGATTCATAATTAAAATTGACGAATTTTAAAGATAGTATCATGATTTTTAACATAGTAATGATTGTGATAAATTGAGTTGATTGGATTGGGCATTTTTGCCAAATTCCGACGAACAGAAAATGGTTTGACGAAGAGCTTGAGGGTGAAGGTGGCTTGCAGGCTATGGATCATTGGAAAAATGATCACTTAATTTTTAGTTGGCCGAGATGATCAGTTGGCGACAAACTAGGGTTCGAAACCTAGTTTTGACCGGAGGGTTGTCGTGACGTTTTCAACGTTGACGATGCACCGAAATGGTTCGCATAAGGGGGAATTGAAGTTGGATGACATAATGATGCTCTGGATGATGGTGGCAAGATTTCTGGTCGAGGGGAACATCGGCGATTGGTGGTTTTCGTTTTGAGTTTGGGTTCCAACTTTGGTCGAAGTTCTCGATTTCGATTCGAGATGGTACTGTTGGATCTGGGCGATCAGAGGACTTGTCGAGGTCATGGGTGATGTGTTGCGGCCGAGGTTGTTGATCGAAGTGACGTGGAGTCGGCGTGCACGTGCATTGTGCACGTTTGATATCTGGGTTTTGTCAAGCTTTGGGGAAGAAGACTTCGACTCGGGTCGAGCTCGAATGGGTTCGCGTGATTTTCTTGAAGTAGAAGTAGAAGTGGAGGAGGGGGGCTCGTGAGTTTCCTCAGGTTTTTGATGTAAGAGCTCGGGTCTGTCATGGTTAGGCTTACCGGTTTTTTTTAGACAGTGAATTGGTTCCCAGGATTTCAAAATTTATAAAGTTACACATGAACAATTTTTAAAGTTTATAAGTTTTAAAATGTTTTAGTTTCAAGGAAATGTTACTAAGTTTTTAAAAGTTTATTTTAAATAAATATGATTTCAAAGCTAAAGTAAATCTAGTTTAAAAAATATATTATCTAGCTTTTAAAAGAAATAAAATGGAAGTTTTAAAAAGGAAGTTTCCAAATGTAATATAAGCATGAATTTAGTTTCCAAAGAAAAGTATTTAACAAAAGTTTTATACAAGTTTTCAAATTTTGAAATGTTAAAATTAATGATTTAAATTTGTTTTAAAAAGTAATTATGTTAATTAATTACCAATGATTATTGAAGAAAGTTAATGAGTAATTAAAGATAATTAATTAGTGGAATTAATTAAAAGTTAATTACTTAATGTAATTAATAACGATTAATTAATTTATGTTAAAAATCAAAGCATAATTTCTTAAGTAAGCAATTGATGAATAGTTAATGAATGTAACTAAGGAAGAATCATTAACTATTGATAATTAATTAACTAATGATAATTAATTGGTTTAACTAATAAAAGATAGTTAATTACTTGATTAATTAAGGGTTAATTAATCTAAGTAATTAAAGGTAATTAATTAAAAAGAAGTTAATTAATGAAAGTAATTACAGGGGTTAATTACTCAATGTAATTAATTAAATTAATGTGGTTAATTTAAGTTAATTAATTAGTTTAATTAATTAAAGATAATCATTTGTGGAATTGGTTAAGTATAATTACTTAATGTAATTTATAAAATGTAATTACTTAGTGATGTAATTAATGGATAATTACTAAATGTAATTAATAAAAGGGGAATTATTTAACGAAAAGTAAATAGAGAATAATTACTTAGTGGAAGTAATTAAGGATTAATTACTCATGGTTATTAATTAAAGAATTTACTAATATAATTAATTAAGAAGTTAATTAATTAATGTCAGCAATTAAGGATTGTTAATTACGGAGTATGATTAATCAAGGTTGATTAATGAATGTGATTAATTAAAGAATAAATTGTTTAAGTTAATTAGAAGAATAATTAATTAAATAAGTAATTAGAGGATCATTAATTAATGTAATTAATGAAGAATTAAAGGTCAATTAATGGAATTATTAAAGGATAATTAATTTTCTTAATTAATTAAGGGTTAATTATTTAATGTGATTAAAGAGTAATTAATCAAGAATGATTGATTAAAATGAATAATTAAGGGATAATTACTTAATGTAATTAAATAATAATTAATCAAGAATGATTAATTAAGATAGATAATTAAGAGATTATTAATTAATTGATTTGCAATTAGTTATTGTTAAGTACGCAGGATTAAGGTAATCTAAGTGATTAAAAGTTAGCAATTAATAAAATTAGAGATTAATTAAATTGATTAAGAGTGGATCAATCCTGCATATGGATGATTGAATGATATTGGATGTTTTGAATGTGATATCTCTGATATGTTATATGTGCTGCTTTGCGAGATGTTTGGTTGATATGGTTTATCTATCCGTGGTAATGTGAATCATCTATCTGCATATGTTATTCTGAATATAAGTTAAAATGTTTAAACCCTTAAACCATTTGGCCTTTAAAACGACAATTTGGATTCGGTGAGACCGGGATTGGGTTTCCAAATTGGATATCCTAAAGCCACATCGATCCAAATTAAACGTTAGGTTATGAAATCTTAAGTGGAGTTCAAGATGAAGACTCGAAGTGTAAGAACTATTCATCGTTAAAACTTTGAGGGTGATTCCAAGATGAGTTTGATGGAGATAGTACTTTCAGGTTCGAGATGGAGATTCAGAGTGCAAGGGCTATTGTTGTTAACTCTGAGGGTGATTCCAAAATGAGTGTAGCAAGATAGTGCCTTCGGTTTCGTTCGAACCCGGAACGAACTTGTATGGATTGAATGTTTTCAGAACATCGTCAATGGAGAACGATGAGCATTCTAAGATAGATGTGTTCTACAAAGGTAATCGTAGCCTCAAGCCTCATCAATCGGGAATGGCTAAAACAAGGGAGATGCAGCAAGGCTAAGTGGGTAGCACCCAAGTAGGACGAGATTTACCCCTGCCTAGAGGTCCCTTTTTATTCGGCTTAGTTTCTGGTTGGCCGCGCCAACTACGGGGTTGTCTTGTTCGGAACTATCCAGTAAGGGATGGTTCCGGCCTTGTGTTGCAGGGGATTTAGGGTGAATCCTCGGTACTCTGATCTAGACCAGGCACTGTGACGGACGGTACCCTAGTAGCCCTGCCATTGTATGGAATCCAATCTCCAATAAGCATCGTACGTTTTGATTATGCCCAACTATGTTAGAATGTGAAATGTAAGCATTCCAGTTATTTCTGTATTTTACTTGAAAACCCTAGACCCTATTATAATATAACTGGATTTCCTATCAAATGTTTTGGTTATCGTAAGGTAAAAACTTTTCCGTGTTTTTATGCAGGAAGCCTTATAAGATACCTTTTGTTTTCAGAGGTTTTCAAAGTTAAGCAATTTTAACCCGTTTACTCACAACAAACCCATGTCTGACCCGGAGTTTATTTTCTAATTTATTAAACTCTTGGGTACTCAAATTTTTACGAGTAGCCAAGGGATTCAGGTTAGCTTTGACGAATTTCTAGAGGAGATTTGGAGCAGGAGGCTTCAGCGTGTAGATATAGAATGGTTCCACTATGTCTATATCTCTATAATGTTTTAAGTTGTATGATAGACAGGTGTTTATAATTGTCTAATACGTGACGTATAATCTATATATCTCTGATGTATATGATACTATGTAATATCTTATGCGATGTAATATAATTTATTCGTTCCGCTGTGAGATTCTGATCTTGTTTATTTCTTTCTTCTATATCTTTTCCATCCCTTTCTTTCTTATTCATGATGCATCTTTCTGTGGGGTGAAAGACGGGTCGTGACAAGTACTACCTAATTTCATAATTTGGATTTTGTATGTTTTAAAATTTTAGTTGTTGAGTTAGTTTAGTTATTGTATTGTGATTTTCAGTATTTACTAATTCGGTAATTTGTAAAATGATTCAATGAATTGCATCTATGTTCTACAATACATTGCAAATTCAATTTTAGTTATAATTATAACAAGTAGATAATATCTATATTCATAATGGTTTCACCCTATTGTGAGTGTTATGATAATATCTATATTCATAATTAGATAACATTCATCTATAGTATGATTTTACTTCTATCAGAGTGTAATGATAATATCTATATTATATTTACTATCCTATTTAGTTATAATTATAGTTATAATAACTAGTAGATAACATGTACTATAATGCAAATAAATCACTAATTAAAAAAAATCATACTGACTACGAAACATAAAGAGAAGTGTAGATAAGATTATTTTAAAAGTGTGCCCAGGTTGTTTATTTAGTCAGCGATGTTGTTAATTTTTCCACCACCTAGCTTTATATGTTAAGTATCGCTAATATTATAAATACATTGATCATCTAATTTGAAAATATTTTTGATTAATTATAAATATTAGATTAGACATTCATAATTTTTTTATTATAATAATTATTAATATACAATATTATTCTATGGTACTTTTATAGTGTTTAGAAATGCATAAACAAGAATCTGAAAATGCTGAAGGGGCACTGGTTTTGCCTTTTGGTATCAAAACACCTAGGACCGGCCCTGGATAAAGAAATGCATGTCTTTTCTTTCAATAAGCGAACCAATCTTCGGTAAGACAAGCGGGGACCTTGTTAAGGAGTGGGACGATGGCCAGATCGCTTAATGTAGGATGGTTGTTTATGATTGTCGCTCGTTGATGGTCATAAGTGCTTTGTTTCGGTAGTGTATCCGATCCGTAGTCGGACAAACTACTAGCTGGGTGGAGCCTAGTTATGCAGGGCATGTGCGAGTTGGGTGCGGGCATATTGAAGTGGACGAGTTAGGGCGTCAGCTTATGGAAGCATGCGGGTCTAGATGCCGGTTATTTGAACAACGTGAGCCGATTGGGCTATGCAGACCGACCCACTCCATCATTTCTAGAAATCATATGCCTAGCTGTTGAGTATCTCCATAGAAGTAGGTGAAAACCTATGCTAATGCAAAATTAACAATCTATAAATTTTGTACACAAATAAAAAAGTATAAAATAAGTGCTCCTTTAAAGAAGCATCATCATATTGTAACTTTGAATATCTATTATGGATCCAAATATGAATCAAAAAATGGCACAACTGTACCTGCAATAATTAGTTGATGTTCAACATGCTAAAATGAAGATCCTTTCCTACTTAAAAAATTGTCCAAACTGTTTATTTACTTTTAAAAGAAAAGTAATTTTCATAATACCGGTATATCCTAGTTATAATTTTGATTTAATACTTGAAAAGTAATTTGTTATTCAACTCTAACTGATTAGTAGTAAAATAGACTTAAGAATAAAAGCTATCCAAATATAACACTAAATACCGTGTAATATATCAGCGGCAGTAAATCAGGCTGATCTTCGAGGGGCATTGGAGATGGAGACATCGATGATGAAAAGCTCGGTGGAGGAAATTCCTTACTATGGGGGATGCTGGTGATGGAGGTGCAGATCTACGGCGACCATGGTGGTGGAGGAAAAATGGATTTAAATTTGATTTTGAAGTAGCAAAATAAATTAACATGTTTGATTTTGATTTGCCTCAAGTTAAATGCAATTTAGTCAAACTGAAGCACACACTGAAGAGTGTTAATGATAATTTTTAGTTGGCTAGTTCTATTCCCATCCCTCTTCCATACTTTCGCACCACATTGGGTTGTAAATAATTATCACACCCCACCTTTTCTCTTTCGTCCCCCAATTCATTCCAAAAATATCCCACATTTTTTAAATCACATTCAGCTTTGATGTTGTTTATTCACGAATCACATTCGGTCCGAACTAGGTTGTTACACAAACCTCACACGACCTGAACAAGGTTCGCATGGGCTGAATGTGGTTTTTACATAAGCATCGCTTTTTGAGAGATTTTGTATGCAATAATTTCTTTTAAACGTAATCTGGTATGGTTCGAAGACAAGGTTAATTTTGAAAAACCTAAAAATTGATAAAGTAGTGGGATATGAAAGGAGGAAAACGGGGCGTGAATAGAATCAGCCTTTTTAGTGTGGTAAACAAGAGATCATGTGAATTAGTTTAAAAAAAGAATGTAGCTACGGCAACCGGCTGAATGGAGTAAGGGGGCATACTGGTTGAAAATAGAAGGTGGATATTATTCAGTGGGAAAACAATGTGCGGTTGAAAATAGAAGGGCGTTAGCCGGTTGCATATTTCCCCGGTTGAAGAAGTATTTCCCAAGAATAAAACATATTCATATTTAAGCATTGTAGTATTCTTTAAATCATGGTCAATGGACACGAATATACTACATTAACCTTGTTAAATTCCTTCATGGAAGGGAGAAGCGGTAATCACATAAGAAATGACTTGATAACTAGACAAGAGAGCTAAGAGTGCTAGGAATGGAAATCCTGCAAATCTCAAGGCAACTGATATCTAAGCTTGTATGGAGAATGAGTTTTCTTATGTACATGTATCTCCTTTGTTCACATTGTGGGTTTGATTTTCTCCTCATGCCATGACTGACAGCATGTATGCATACACCTGTATGCAATTCAACTATGAGTCATATATTGATAACTTAATACAAATTTCACAGATTTAACGTTTATGTTGACCTGACTGATGCTTGCTTATTGTACTTCAAAGTTAAAGCTACTTAGAGTTTTGGAATATTAATAAACAATTTAATTAGAGGTAGTGACTTGAAAGAGAGTCATCCAATTTGAGATTTTTTTCAAAAAAAAAAATACACTCTCTTTGTTATTACCATTTGGTTGCTATTATTTTTAGGAAATCCCACCAAAATTTCTTAAAATAATTGTAAAGAAAATTAACAAAAATACTTGGGATCAAGTCTAAATTCCTTTGAAGAAATGCTAATTGAACGACATAACATAAAATTAATCATAAATTATTATCATGGCTTAACCATCAAATATTATTATTCTATGAACTTAATTAGATTAATTACGGAAGTCCCTTTTCAAGAGGTCCATGATCGATACCTTGTTACGTAAAGAAATTATCCTAAAAACATACCGACGACTGCATGCCATGACACCATGTGTGAGTGTGCTAACATTGCTTACTTTGGCTAGTGTACATGCCTAGATTGCACTATATTTTCCATACAATATAGAGTTAACTAACTACTGCTACTAGAAGCTAGCTACTTGCAGGATGTTTTAATTAATCTCCTAAAAGCAGATAAAACTATATGGACATGATTAGTAAAAGTAGTGAAATTTAAACAAAAAATTAAACTTTAGAGTGATGAGAAGTGAGAATTATTTTATCTAAGAGTTAAAAACATTTATAGTGTTTTTTTCACATACATAGATAAGCTGCAAATCAAATAAAAATTAAATATGAAAGGTATCTAATTTCTGCATTTTTATGTCATGCTAGCTTGTTTAATGTGCATATTTTACTCGTTTTTGAGAGTTTCGCCAATAATTTCAATCTTACTTATTGATTCATCTAACAACACATTGTACTTGAATACTGTGTTGGAACTGGACCAGCCTACAGCAGAAAAATAGGCAAATTTCAAAAATTTTACCATTTTAGATCTTTAATGGGCCTGTGAAGTCTAAATCGACTTAGATCTTAACTACATCTTCTTTCAATATTTTATTTAATTTGGTGAAAAAATTCGAAAGGCTTGAATATTACATAAATTTAAATGAATGGTTGTATCAAATACACCTACATGTGTAGCAGTTACTTATTAAAATAAATATGAGAAGGAAACCTTTAGAGAAGGGTTTCCTTCTCTAATAGTTATGGAATTAATCAAGGGAGTAAACAACATTAATTGAAGATGGAGAAACATCTCATTTTTGTCCCTGATTAGATTGATAATATGTTAAATAAACATGTTAACATTTCAAATGAATGTTTTATTTGGAATGCATTAGTCCAATTTGATTTAATTAATTGCAAATGATTCTGAGCACATCACATGCTCCCGTGTGTAGTGTAAGTGCAACATATAGAATGGTACAAAGCTAATGTAAACACTGCATTGGTGTTGGGATTTACACCATAATAGACACATTTACTATCTATATATGTCTTTGTTGTCCTAAACATGACAATTTTATTTATTCATTAATATATAAATAAAAACATACATACATACATACATACACACAGACATACACATATATATACTGTAAATATATACACGTACACATATAAAATTGATGTCTAACATAACAGTTCAAATAAAATAGATTTCATTTCAATTACAAGTAGTAAATTAAAGAATATTAAGATTACTGAAAATGATTTGAAAACAGTCATGAAAAGATTACTTCCTTTTTAAGTAAAGATATAATTTTTAATTAGATGTAATTGCAAATCATGGAATATATCATTGATTTAAATTTGCAATAAGCAGTAAATTAAATAATATCAAGGTTAATGAAAATGGTTCGAAACAGTTGTGAATAGGTTCCTTCCTTTATAAAAAGAGATATAATTTTTAATTAGATGGAATTGCAAATCATGGAATATATCGTTGATTTAATGTTTCCCTTTATATTCTAAAAGAAAGACTTTATCTTAGAATGATTTGAAACATGATAATTAAAACATCATATTAATTGGATGATAATGATTAATTAATGTGATTATTACCAATTTTAAATTACATAGCAATCCATGTCTAATTATTCAAGTGTAAACCATATGAACAGACGGGAAAGATAGAGATTAAAGCGGATAAGAAAAATATATATAAGATATGCAAATATAGAATTATAAAGGCATATAATTACCTTAGGATGAAATATGTAGAAACACATTGAATGATAGAACAATAACTAGATCTGATTGAACACTCTCTAGATCTGGTATACCTTGCCCTTCATCACACCTTGATTTGTGGCTTCTCCTCAAATTTCAAACAAATCACCATCCTGCTTTGCAAGAGAAGAATGAACCACCTTTTTAATTTAGTTTGATGTTGATCTGAATTTATTTTTGATGTTTTTTTGGATGAAGTTTTAGCCATTAATGAATGATAGAGAAGAGAAAGAAAAGAGAACCAAAAAAGTTCACGTTCTATTCTATGAACTTTCAAAAATGAAGAGGTTTCATTTTCAATAGAGTTAAAGGAACCTTTTCCTATTCTCTTATTAAAACTTCCTTCTTTATTTCCTCTTTCTAAATTTCAATTAATCTTATTAATTGATGTCTTCCTCTTACCATTATAGGGCTGATCCAAGCACATTCCAAATATGCAAATTTTCCATATAAAAAAAACTTTTATGTAATTACTTTATTATTAAAACAAGTTTAAAATTGTGCCGATATCGCATATCAATATACGCAAATATAATTTTTATATATGCACTAAAATAATTACCAACAACATTCAAAACATCAAATAAACTAACATTGATTAATATTTCATAAATATTAATTAATTTAATCAGTTTGCAACATTTTACATATTAACTGAATTGTGCTGTTTTCAGAGAAATCACAAAAGCGGTTATGTGACTCAGAGGTGTGAATTTAATCAACGATTAATATTGAACAATTCAAATGTTAATGTTCACACGTCACTTAGCAGGTGGTATGATAATTTGGCTGAATTTATCGCTTACAGGTCTTTTCGTTAAAATCAAATTTTACTTATTATAAGCGGTAACTGATAGTGACAATTATTTACACCAATTCTCTTCGTCAAACTATATCACTTTTGATTTATGGAATTTGGTACTTATAGCGACCCAGAATTTTAGTGATTTGAAATTGAAATATTTAATTAATTTTAAAATATTGAAAGGTTAATTTTATGAATTAATTAACTTGAATTTCAAATACAGCGATTTAATTGATAATTTAATTATCGAATTAAATGATTGAAACTGTTTAAATGATTGAATCTTGGATTTTTATTTGGATAAAAATGACTTAAAGGCTTATTAAATTTCTATTTAATAAAAATGAAGATAGGCAAATTTTTTAAATTGGATTCAAACGAGATTTAATTGATTTTGAAAATAACTCATTTTAATTAACGAGTGAAAATAGACTTCAGGGGAACAATCTCGAATTTCGTCAAAACCAGTGTCATTGGGTTCGTATTAATGAATTATATCATGCCGTCAAATTTCGTAGCAATCAGATGCACCATTTGGTCATATGAGATAGAAACGTATTGAAATTAATATCGAAAATTTAATATAATAATTGGGTACAAAAAGCTATCTTCTCCACACGATCGAACTGGGGTTCAAAACTTGTTCTATTTCGTTCGAAGTAGGAGTGTAACATTAGAAAAGCCAAGCGGCACGCCACGATCAGGGTGCGGAATTAAATATCTAGATATTTTGAATTTTAAATATTATATTTTCTTCGATTTAACTTTACAACACTATCCATTAGCCAACCTATCCTGAAATATGCCACCCTACATGATCTGCGTTATCTCAAATCCTTCATGCCTTATATACATTGTCAGTCAGAAATTTTTTTACAAAAAAAAAGAAAAAAGAGGATTTTAAAACTATATATATAATCTCGCTTGGTAGCGCAGTGGGACAAGCGAGGTGACGAGCATACACTGGGGATTTAGGCGAATGGCGGAGCAGGTCGGTAATGGTCAGTAGGATCGTAGGGTGCTGGCGACGTAGGAACGGCCGGTGCGCGGGTGATCATTGCGACCTGATGGTGGCCGTGTGGGAATGGCAAAGTCGCGATTCGATTAAGCGAATAGATTTAGGGAAGGAAGAGATAGCCGGCCAAGCTGGAGAAATGTTGAGGTTAATTAAGTTTAAAATTTTATAATTAAATTATGTTAATTAAATTTTAGTTCATGTAATTTTATAAATCATGTGACGTTGTCATACGTGCCCAAATCTAAAGAAACAAGTTGCATTAGGTTCGTGCCAATGAATACTATGCATAGGAATTGGATTGGAGTCGATTGGAGCTGACGGGAATTTGGATTAAAATTAAACGCTTGTTTAATTCTAATTCAAATGAAACATGAAGGCAACAATAGAAAATTTCAGTGAGTAAATCTCACTCATTTGGATTACTGGTTTTAATATAAAATGTTAGAAATTATTTATTGGTTGATTGGATGGATTGATAATAATTTATCAGTTTGATCATATTATATATATATATAGTAGTATATGTTTGTAGTTGGGTACATTTCCTGCCGATTGGAGCGGATGAGACATTATATGCCCCGCATAATAGCGGATGACCCTTTTTACTGCGATATCCCGCCTCGAAGAGGGATTTTTGTTTTATGATTATATAACATTTGTGGTTGCGGGGAGATAGGTTGGAGGGATCCAACTAGATTCCTCAAAAATGTTGATTTTAATTTCATATATATAGATATATGATGTATGTGAATATCCTGCTATAGATTGTGATATGTTTGATTTTACAGTAGCACTGGCCTTAATTTTGGTATTATAAATTAAATAAATAATATTTTGTATTTAAAAAATAAAATTCAAAGGATATTTTGGAAATGGAAATATTTATATCGAAATTTGGATTATTTTAAAGAAAATTTGATTGGATAAAACGATGATTTGTTTTGGATTTGTACTTAACTTTTAGTAAAATGTTTTAAATAGAGATTTCAAAATAACTTACATAAGGGATTTTTAAACAATGGATTTTTGGATGATATTTTAGAAAATATGGATAAGGAGTAGAAATTAATATTTAAAATTGATTTGAAAAGTAAATGGAATTTATAAATTGATAGATTTAAAAATGAAGCTCATAAATGAGAATATTTTATCAACAAGTGAAACCCGAGTGAGTTTATAAATTTATAAACGATGTTTATAAGTAAAGTGAAATGATTATCATTTGATAAGTTGGAAATATAAATTCACTGGGTGAATTTAAAGTGAGATACGAAATCGGTTTAGGAAAAATAGTGGATTCTATTTTAGAATTTGGAAATAGCAGTGAAATTAGAGATGAAAATCGATTTGGGATAAATCGAGAGAGATTTATAAACGCTAGAATGGTTATGTTGGATTTTAAAATTAAATTTTCATTAAGAAGTTATTTTGTTTTAAAAGGAGATTTTATTTATTAAACTATGTGGTTTAAAACTATTTTATTTCGGAAAGTGGATTTTTCAAATATTTAATATTTATTGAAGTGTTCAAATTTAAAAGCTTCATAAATCGATTAGTTTTATTTAAAAATGAATTGGACATGAGTTATCGATGTTTATTTAAATACTATAAATCCTTTCGAGATTGAAATTGGAAATGAGTTATCAACGTCTTGAAATGATTGAAATTTACATTGGAAATGAGTTATCGACGTTTTGAAATTGGAAATGAAATCCAATATCCACTACTAGCCTGTACAAGAGGTTGCAAGAGGTTGAAGACTATGAGCCTGTACTAATTTAAATAAAACTAATTTAAATTTCAAACCACTACGAGCCTGTAGGTTTTAGATGTGCCCAAATATGCTGAAACGTGAGATGCAAGCATCTCGACTATTTTGTAGTTTATTTTCTATAGACATTATTATAATACAGATGATTTTGATATAAAATGTTTTGGTTATCATAAGGTAAAAATCTGTTGCATTAATGTGTGGCGTGGTCTTACGAGATGCCTTTGTTTTGAAAGATTTTGATAATAGTAATAATTCAAATTGAGTGTGTTTTCTCAAGTTGGTTTTTCAGATTGACTTGGGTGTTATGTTATTATGCTCGGGTCGGATGGAGTATTGTAGATTCAGGTTAGGATGCTATGGAGCTCTCGAGATGAGCTAGAAGATTTCAAGTGTATTACAAGTATTTGGTTATTTCCGTTGTGTGTGTTATGCTATATATTCAGTATGTGTGAGGACAAGTTATTATAACTGTCCAGATAGATTGTTGGCTATTGTACTCTGATGATTATATGTATATTGCAGTTACAATTTATTTGTATAAAGACTTGCTATATTATATTATATTTTGTTCCGCTGCGATTGTGAGATTTTATATTGTTGTTTTTGCTTTCTTCCATCTCTTTTCTTCTTCACCCCCAACAATTCGTATTTTCGCACGCTATACAGTGTACGTATTAGTGTCGATTTTCAGGGTCGAAAAATCATATCATAACAGTAATGGTCAAAATTTTAATAACATTTGTAGTCCAAACACAAAGTCCTAGGTTCAATAATAATAATTATTATTATTAATCGAAATGCTCTGCTAGAGACTTTGACTTTGAGTTGATTTCAGTTGACCGTGATGCTAACCTCATATGACTGGGGAGGCAAATCCTCTATTGAATAGTGTTTCACTTCCAATGCTTCCACTCGACCCAACTATAGTTGTTCGATGGATGTCGTGCCATGATTTAACTATAATCAAAGCGGAGCTTCCGCATTGAAGATAAATAGTATTCTCAAGTCGAGAGAGCTGTGTAAATTAGTCACATCGATATTTTCTACTTGACCTTAGTTATAATGACCAACAGAAAACTATTGAGTGAGTAAATCCATAGTTATTCAATAACTATCAGTACGTAACTACTTGGTGTCCCTCAGCAATCATGAGTAATACACTACCCAACATTTGAAAAGCATTACATACTCTAGTCTCGACGGATACATCGATATCCCGTCTTGAAGCATCTTAACTAGGAACATTTAAAATGGTATATTTGTTTCATTGTGATAAATTTCTCACGATTACAACATTTTGTAACAACTATCACAAAACATACCATTTACGATTTTCTATTAAATATACTTTTAATTAAATTGATTAATGAACATAACCATGTTATATGAAGTATATAATTGAAAGAAAATACCTTTATTTTGAACAGGATTGGTCAACGAGTTAGATATATATAACAAATTACACAATTTCTCTTAGGGCATACCCCTAATCCTATCAATCTCCCACTTTCATTTGGGGTCAATTATGGAATCTTATTCCAACTTCTCCGATCGGTTTTCTAAAAAACAATTGGGTCAGTCCCTTTGTGAATGGATATGTTATTATATTTTAATTATCTACTCTGTCAATAAACTCACTTGGGCAATGATAAACTGTTTTATCATATGGAAAAATTCAGAGTATGTCTCTTGACTTTTAGTGAGCTCTAAGTCCTGTTACGAACTATATCAGGACATTGTTATCATATAACAATGTTATGAGATTCTCAACATTTGGAACCCGCTCAGATATAAATTTGTGCACTTATAATTTTATATACATTATTTTTACTATGGCAATATTCAAGGCGATGTACTTAGCATTTTCATTGAATCAGCCACGATCTTTCATTTGAAACATTTTCAACTTAAAGATTCTTAACTTGATTTTACTACTAACATGCTATACTCAATATCACTTATGAAGTTTAAGCCCGAACACTCCCTAATAAGGAGTTTTTGTTTCTCTAAACAATTCTCTAGTATTTCATAAATACACAAGAATACTTTAAACAATTATTTAGTGATATCAATTTGGATTTTATGTTTGCTTCATGTACCAAATATATAAATAAATCACGTTATCGTAGACAACATAACATGTATGATGTAATGACCTGGATTTCACGGCCTTTTTATGTGAATATTTAATTGATTTTAAATATTCAATATATAAGTTTTATAATAAAAATATAAATCTTTTGAATAATAAATAATGATTATGAAATATTTTTTAAAATGAGTTTACAAAAATATATAGTTCAATGAAAACAAAAAATGTGGCTGAATTCATTTTCTGAATTTTCAATTTTTCATTAGCAAAAATTTGTCGGAGCGTTGTGAACTCTAGTCTAAACATATAAACATTAAAAAATGAAAATGAATTAGTGTATATTAGTATGTATATATGTGTATATACTTTGGTATATAAGGTAAAAATAAAAATAAAATTAAGTAAAGATAAATGTCACATCATAGGCAGACAGGATGTGATGCATTGGCAACTAAGGAGACATGAAGTACATTAGCAATTAAATCATGTTTCTCATGTCATTGAGGGGAGTGCCAAGTGGGAAAAATGTGTGTAGGGAGTGAAGTAGCATGGTGATGTGGCATGTGTTGAGTGGAGGGTAAGGCTATATGGGCATTTAGGTTATTTCGCATGTTCACATAATATAAAAACCAAATTTTTTAATTTCATTTTCATTCTCCTTTCCATTTCAAAAAAAATTCCAAAGCTTTTGAAATTAAATCCATGGCTTCTTACTCTAGTTTTCTAAAGGTTTTATTTAAAAAAAAAAGAGGAAATCTAAATTCTTATTTAAAAATTCCTTCTTCATTTGTTCACTTTTTCCTTCTTCATTTTCCTCCCATTTTGTTCGGCCGTAACTTCCTCTACACTTCACCAAATTAAAATTTTCTTTTTCTTCAAATTGTGCATAATTCTAGTGCCTATAACTTTGTAGTTTATCACTTTTTTCTAATTTTGAGCTTAGTTGCTCCAAAATGTCATTTTTGCAAAAGTGTTTTAAAACCTAGATTTTATGTCCGAAAATACCCCTCATTGTTTTGGCCATAAATTCCTCAAAAATTAATTTTTTTGAGTAATTAATCTTTTTAAATGATAGAGGAAAGAATAATCTAAAACTTTTCTTACGACCATATGTCCAAATCCGAGAGGAAAGTGTTCAAAAGTCGAGGGCAAAATGACCTATTTAGAGTAGAGTTTATGGTTTTCCAAGCTTCCCGAATTTCAAAATGTGTCAAGTTTTTAAAGGATTTTTGATGAGTAAACGTTTGTTTTAAACTCAAGCTTTAAACTTTTATATTTTGGTTGATTGGTGGCTTGGTTTTCTAGTTGAAATCTTTGTTTATTATGTAATTGCTTGTATGTGTACATTGGTTGTACGTGATGGTAGTTAAACGTGAAGTTGAAATTTAAATATGGTATCATTAGGCAAGTTGTAAACTTTGTTATATGTTATGGGATTGCTTATGTTTTGGTTATTGCTTGTATATTTTGGCACTGACATGATTATAAGTTAAGTTGCTAGGAAGGATAGCACTTTGATTTGGTTTTTGATAGAGAATCCTTGCATGGGCGAAAGATACAAACTTTGGTTTTAAATCCAAATCGTTTTAAAGTTAGTGAATGGAAAGTTAGTAAGAGATGTTAGTGAATGGAAGTTAGTGATCAATATTAACACTTGAAATTATGGGTATCCATAGTGATCAGCGCTATGGATGCAGTTTCGCGTTAAAAATCCCATTTTTTAAAGAAAAAAATGGTTTTTAACTTAAAAGTGTTTGCAAAAGTTTTAAACTTAATAATAATGTTTCATTTATAAACTTAATAATAATTTTTTAGGAAGTTAATTAAATTTTTAATAACTAATTTTTAATTATTTAAGTTTTTAATAATTAATAACTAATTAAGGATTAAACAATGTTTAATAATCATAATTACGTAAAGATTAGTTATTAATTAATCATTTTTTAAGGTTAATATTTATTAATTAATTAAGTAAATTAATTTTGAAATTAATTCCGAGTTAAGTAAATGACTCATTTCAATATATAATAAATTAAGTAATGGTTAATCATTAATAAGTTACTAATCAAGTGTTAATTATTTTTAATTATAAACTAATTAAGGTTAAATTTATAATAGATTATATAAAAAAGGTTTAATTTATAATAAATTATTTATCAAGGGTCTAATTTATTAATTAATTTTAATTAAAGGTTATTTAATTAATTGAGATTAATTAATATATAATTATGATAAAGGTTTAATTAATTATTTAATAACTAATAAAGGATTAATTTGAGTTTAAGTAATAGTTAATTATAGTTCAACTATTTAATTAAATTAAATTAAGCATCAATTAAAATTAATTATGATATAAACAAGCATTTAACTTATAATCAATTATTTTTAAAAAGGGTTTTAAAGTTTTAAATCCCGTGGTTTTCAAAAGTAAAATTGTTTAAAGGTAAAGATGGTTTTGAATACAGGTGATTCAAATGTTGATACCTTTAAGAAACCATATAACTGTGGATGAGTTATAATGTAGATTTTTTGGTTTTTTGGACATGTATTGGCAGAATAAATCTCCGTTCTACTATAAATTGATTGATTGATTATTTGTTTGTATGGACATATGTTTAGTAGAATAAATCCTCGTTCTACTATAAATTTGATTGAATTGTTTGGATATCTGTCTAGTAGGACAAATCACCGCCCTGCTATTATGTTATTTGGATATGTATATGATAGTTAATTCATATTGACGTGTTACTCCTTGATTTGGATATGAGTTGTACGTACATATATGTTGACCTATGTAAACAACTGTTAAGTGAATTGAAATTGAAATTGAATGGTAACGTAAATTAATAACATTGGGATTGCTAAGCCTCTTTTCGAATTACTAAAGTATGTTTTTAAATTAACTTTAGTTCGTAAATCGATTTGGGTTTAAAGGTTATAAATGGTTTTCAAATTTTATTATCGTTTTATAAATTTTTAAATAATATCTTGTTTTTTTAAATGGGGTTTATTAAATAAAAGGCTTTACCTAAAGTGATTTACAAATGATATCCTGAAAATGATATTTTATAAAGGAGATTCTATAAAGGAATTATGAAGGATGAATTTTAAATAGTTGTAAAAATAAAAGATATTTTATAAATCATTTTAGATATTTTTGAAAGACGTTTTAAATCAAGTTTGAAAAATAGTAAAGAAGTTTGAAATGTGTAGTGAACTTATAAAAGAATTTTTATGAGGAATAAGCGAATGAGTGTTATAAAATGAACGAGTTTTACAACGAGTGATGTTTGAAAGGGAATGGTTTGGCCACTTAATATGCAATGTGAAAAAAGAGAATTTTCCAAATGTTTATTTTGTTTTCCAAGTAAAAGGGATGTAAGTGGTTTCAGAGAGGTGCTTTAGGAAAGATCCTTTGGTAAAGTTTTATAAAGTGATTTTTATTAATTAAAGATTAATTAATAAAGGCTTAGAGGATTCCATATGAAATCGAATCAATGTTTGATTGTTAGTATATTTGATAGTTAAATAATCTACTATCAAATATGGACTAAAACTTAACTTTGGAAGTATCTAGGAGAAAAAGAAATTTACGGTACAATTACCATCGGTGGTGCTATACTGTACATATAAATTCGTTTCACTCTTCTAGGATAAATGATTAGAAAATCCGTCCACTAATGGTTAGGAGGTGAACTCAGCTCTTATCTTTTATTTGCTTATTTCCAAAAGAACCAAGGTTGAGTTTGCCGAAAATTACCGATAGTTGTTTCGAAGACATCGGGCTCAGAATTGTTATTCAAAAACCACTTTGATTCAAGTCAAGCATTCCAAACTAAAGACATCTTAAAGAATATGGAATCAAAGATGGAGCATTGAAGTGCAAGGGATGCTTGCTACTAATCCTAAGAGTGATTCCAAAACGGATGTAGTAGAAGTAGTGCCTTCGGTTTGTCCTTATCCGGGACAACTTGTATGGATGAATGCTAGCATTACATTAATGCCTAGGGGCAATGTTAACATTCCAAGAGGAATTGATATTCAAAAAGGTAAAACGTTGCCTCAAGCCTCATCAACTGGGAATGACTGAAAATCAGGGGAGATGCAGCAATGCTAAGTGAGTCGCACCCATTAAGGTATATTGTCACCCTTTTAAAAACATCTACATAATTATGGAATGGTTGTGCATGAGATCTTGATAAAAAGGATTGCATAGCAACCGGGGTGATGACATATTCGGCACTATCCAGTAAGGGGTAGGCCGGTCCTTGTGTTGGAAGAGGAACTGTCACGACCCGATTTTCCGACGTCCGAAAAACCGAACCATGAGGGTTAAAGAAGAAAGAGGTAGAAGAAGAAAATAGAAACAATATCAGAATCTAACCATCGCAGCGGAATAAATATAATAGATAATAACTAATCTTTACACAAAAGCAAATCTGTTTATACATTACATCATCATAGTACACATAACACTCAACTGGACAGTAATCATAACCTATCCTCACAAAACTGAATACACAGCTAATCAACACAGCGGAATATTTAAAACAAGTATGGAAGTACGTATCGCCATCTAGCTCGTCTCCGGAGCTCCACAGCATCCTTTCATGTAATCTATAATACTCGGTCTGACCTGAGCATTATAATGAAATAATACCCGAGTCGGTCTGGAAAACCAGCGTGAGAAATCACACTCAAATTGATTATTAAATTTTCAAAATTCTTTTGAAAACAAAAGCATCTCGTAAGACCATGCCACAAATAAATATGTCGGCTTTTTACCTTACGATAGCCAAAAACAATTTTTATTAAATTCCTCTAATATTATAATAGGGTCTATTTACAAATATTTATTAAAATAGCCGAAATTGTTACATTTATTAAATTTCATCATACTAGCCACAAAGTGGGTTCTACAAACAAAACCGTAAAAGGCACGTAGGGAGAATGAATTTCCAACTAATGACTAGGCACTAGGGTACCACCTGTCACAGTACGTGGCCTAGATCACCATACCGAGGATTACTCCCAATCCCCTGCAATACAAGACCGGAACTACCCCTTACTGGATAATCCAGAGTAAGATCACCCCGCGGTTGGGATCAGCAACCGCCCACTAATCCGAAATAAAAAGGAACATCTAGACAGAGATGATATAACCCTAATGGGTGCTACCCACTTAGCCTTACTGCATAACCCCTGATTTTCAGCCATTCCCGGTTGATGAGGCTCAAGGATAAGCGTTACCTTTTAAAACATATCACTTAGAATGCTCACCGTCCACATGATGATGTTCTAAAAGCATTCATCCATACATGTCCGTTCCGGGTTCGAACGGAACCGAAGGCACTACTCCCACTACATCCATTTTGGAATCACCTCAGGATTAGTAGCGACTAGCCCTTGCACTTCACTGCTCCATCTTCGACTCCGAACTCATTTTTTCACGAAAACATACAAACCGGATCGAAGTGGTTTTCAGGAAATAAACCCCGATCCCGGTCTCTTCGAAACGACCAGCGCATTGGCCAATATTGATAGTCGGTTGTTTTACTATTAATTAACATTCACAAACATCCATCAAACATAAATAATTTCCCCAAATTATTTATTAATCCTCAAAATATCTTCGCAAGATATATTTCCATTTTCAACCCTTTGAAAACAGTTTTCAAACCACACTCTTCTCATGGAATAAATTCCCAAATATTTATTTCCACTGAAAGCACCAAGTACAAAGCTTTAGACTTTTAAAATAATTTGAAAACACTTTGTTACAAAATATACTTTAAACATTTAAATTTATAAACTACTTCAATACTTTCTTAAAAATAAATACTTTAGGAATATTTAAAATGAGGTTACTTTATAAAATATAAAACTAGATTTTCTCCTTTAAAACAAAATACCAAGTCACCTTTAAATAATTACTACGATAATAGATTTGAAAAATACTTACTTTAGAATTTAAACATTTAGAAAAATAAATTTTCTAAAACATGCTTTTTAAAACAACATTAAAGCTTTTAACTTATATTAAAAATTTACCTTGAAAATGTACTTGGCTATCCAGGGAAATATACTTCCCTTCACATCCTTTAAAAATAAATCACTATTTATTTTTAAACCCATTTTCCCATTCCTTTAATAAATTCCCATTGTGAATTTATTCTTCCAAATATCCACTGATATATCATTTCGCTTTTACAAGCCCAACTTATAAATTTCAATACTTCTCTTTTAAAAATCCCGGTTTTACACACTTAAATCAATCTCCAAATTGATTTCCAATTTACTTCACTTTTAAATAAATTTCCTTACTTACTCCATTTATTCCAAAATCCATTAACTTCAGATTTTATTTCTTCATTATGATTTAAAATCTTTTTAACTGAAAATACCAATTTCATATTTCCCAAATTTCTTCTTTATCCTTTCAAATAAATTTAAACCTTGAATTTTAAAGTAAATACTCTTATTCCTTTAAATAACATCACTTAAGCTTTAAAAATTCATTATCACTCTATTTATTCAAAATCCTCTATACTCGGAGCTTATTAATTAGAATTTTAAAATCACTTTCATTCTTTTCCAATTCACTCTTCAATTTAACCCAAATTTTCAATAACCAATTTATTTACAAATTCTCTCTTTTAATTTTCTTTTCAAAAATCGAATCTACATATTCTTGGTAACTCAGTACACCCAAATATTTTCAATATAGCATCCAACATTTCTGTTACCAATATAATTTATCATAGATTATCAATGACCAAATCATAGAATATTAAAACATTCTAAATAAATTTGAGGAATCCTGTTGGATCCCTCCAACCTGTTTCCTTGCATCCACAGATGTTAGCACAATACAATAATACCAATTCCACTTCGAGGTGGAATATCACGGTATATGGAATTTATATAATATCATCCACTATTATGCGGCGCATAGGGTCTCATCCGCTATATAATGCAGGAAAACAATCACTCCAGTATATACTATATATCACTACTATATATAATATAGCACATCAAATCAATTCAATCATTCAACCAATTATTTAAATTTAACCATTTAAATTTAAATAGAAATCCAAAAGAGTTAGATTAACTCATCTTTTCCCCTTAAATTTGCAATCCACTTCATTCTCGATTTGATTCCACATTTTTTCTCAACCTTGTATAACCATTTACGGTTTATTAATATTCTAAATAAATCAGACAATAAATTACTATTTATTTATCTAATTTAAGCTAAAATTTAATTTATCTAATAATTAAATTTTTAAACAAACTTTATATAGATGCTTCAATGTTTAAAACTCCTATATCATTTCTTTCTGTTTTACACAAGTTTATCATAGCAACCTTATTTTACATAAATTCATTTCCTTTTACTGTAAATAACGTTTTCTTCTATATTATAAAACATATATAAATTTAAATTAAATTTAGTTGATAAAAAAAATGAATATCTCTACCGAAATGAACCCTAAATCGTGCCATCGCCTACCGAAATGCCACCTTGAAATTGAAGCCCCGCCGTTGCTGTTGCGAGCTACTCTGCTTCCTCACACAAATCGCGACTTGCTTCCAGATCTTGCTAGATATCGCGCCATCACCTCGCGATCCCTTCTATTGCCTCGGCGCTGTCGCGCCCCCATTCGAAACGAGCATGCGACCTCATCCTTAGTTGAAGTCGAAGCTGCAGACATCCATATCTCAGCAAATCGTAGCCCTCCCCAACCTCGCGTGGTTCGCCTTACCCCCAGAACGGTCACAACCCCAAGCCCAAATCGCGACCGGCCTCAGATAACTACGAAACCCTAGACTCGACGTGTCTTCCCTTCAAGTCTCGTCGTGCGCGAGCTCCAGGTTTCGAGCGATTCAAGAACGCGTCTCCCCTTTTTTTTCCAAAGTTGAGTTTCTTTTTTCGAACCCTCCTCCCCCTCTTAATTTGTGACATGAACTGAAGAGAGAACAAATTTGACTGTCCCGCTTCGTTCCTTTTTTTTTATGAAGGATTTTAAAAGAAGGGAGATGGGGAAACAAGATTCGTGAAGAATGGGAGATTGTCTCGGTTTTGAATTTGAACGAGATGGAAGTGATTATAAAAAAGAACGAAAACGGGAAAAGAAATGATAGAAGCGTGTTTGAATTAGCTAGCGTGATCAAAAAGGAATAGGTAGTAGGGTGGCTGAGAGAAGACATAAAGAAAACCTGATGTGAATAGCGTTTTTGACCAGTCAACAATGTATACAATATTATTTAAATTTAAATTTAAATTTTGAATCGTCTCGAAATTACCACTTAAAATTTTAACCTCCTATCGAGACGTGCCGCTAGGCGTTTCTAATGTTATACCGCTATTCCAAGCGCGATGGAAAATGTTTCGAGTCCAAATTTGATCGTATGGAGAAGATAGCCCTTTGGACCTAGATATTTTTATTGAATTTCTGATATAGATTTCAGCGCGTTTATCTACCCTGCGACTATACGATAACTCCAAACACTACGAAATTTGAAATTCGATAATAATTCAATATTACGGATCCAATGGAACTGGTTTCGTCGAACTCTGAGACTATGCCTCGGAAGGCTATTTTTAAATATCGATTTAAACGATATAAATTAAAAACTAAACAAAACACTTTTAAATTCAATTTTACCACTTTACTCTCTTCAGTACTATCAATATAAAATTTACAAGCCTTTAAGATATTTTTAACAAGCTCGAAACTCAAGGTTAAATATTTTACTCAATCTCCCATTATTGAATTGAATAATTATTTTATTCAATAAATTGTCGTATCTACATTCTGAATAGATAAATCCAAGTTTTCCGTATTCAAAACCAATTTATAATTAATTTTTATATTTAAAACCATTTAAATATTCCAAATCCAGTGTCGAAAATCCGGGTAATCACATTCCTTCCCCTTTAAAAGAATTTCGTCCCCGAAATTACTAAGGCAGAAGAATGTCCCAACCCCACTACTTACTAAAACCCATTTAGTGAAAATCCCATATTCACATTTCCAATCATTTAGTTCCAACTAAAGAATTAGTTCCAATTTCCATTTCCAAAATTCCTTATTCAATTCCAATTTGAAATCATTTTATTGCTAGCAAAAAAATTTCCAAAAATTTTCGATCTTCCAAAATTTTCGAAATTTTTTGGCAGAGTCTCCTTTGTACGGAGGAGTTTTTGCAATTTGACAAGAGATATAAATATATATACATCGACCCACACGGTCGAAAAAATAAAAACAGTTCATATTTCCTATTTTTATTGCGTAGGCGTACCTTTATTTAGCATTTTTAAGCAAGCGGCTTATTATTTAGCATTTTGCACGACCAAATCTAGCCAAATGGCTTCCCGGTACCTGTACTTACTCAATTCAAACATGTAAGTACTAAATATACGAAATTTATTAACATTTCACTTACTTTCAATAGCTAAACACATGCATTTCATACGCAACATGCACCAAACACTTTCCATGAGCAATTTATACGATTTCAAAACTAATTCAATTGCTTTCAATCAACTCTCAACCCATACTATTCAATTTAAGTGATTTACAACTCACTTGCTTGCATACGATTCATTTTTGAACCAAATGAACTTATATCCATTTCAGTTGATTCAAAAATCAATTTTATTTATTTCTATTAATTCATAAATTTTATTTTAATCTCATTTTCGTCAAACGATAATTATTTCTACGCAATTCGACTATGTTCATGTGAATAAATAATTACTTATGCTTATAACCATTTTAAATTGATTCCAACTCAATTTATATTTAATTCCTTCCATTTTAATTCATTCACAACCATTTTATTTAGCTCGACGCATTCCATGCTTGTAAACTGCTAACCATTCCCAAATTAATTCAACCCAAACTTTTATTTAATGGTCTACCCTTCCGAGTCGAAGTCGAGCTTCTCATTATTCTTAACTTAAGTTAATTTACTTCAATTTATTCCAACTTCAAACTTAAGTTCACTACTATTTAATTTGATTCTTATCTAATCAAATTCCATTAATTTCAGTTAGCCCATCCATTTTATTTTATTACACCTTCTCAATTTATCAAAGTAATATCCAAGCACATACTTAACTCATTTATACTCGAATTGGATTTTATTTGTTACTCAAATCATTTCTATTATAATCCAATTCCATTTTATTTTTACAACATCTCCACTTATTTTAATTCATTATCAATCCAAGTCGAATTCTATATATAATTCGAGTTTATTTCCAAATTTCATTATTAACTTACAATCCATTTTATTTAACCAGGTTAAGTTTTATTAACATACTCTATCAAATAATTTATTTAGCTAATTAGCTTACTTCTAACTTTTAAATCAATATTCGATTTTATTACAAAAATAACTTTATCAAATTTTCCTGAGTTCAATTTTTTTTTATAATTCCAGTTTGGATTTTCTTTCATTTTCCAAAATTCCAACACTTTTATTTCGGCTTATTTATTCCCTTTTTACATTTTTATAAGCTATACACTTATTAATATTCATACTTCTCCATCCATTTACAGTCAATCACATTTTCACTTTACTTTTAACTAGGGATTTTATTTTTATTTCAATGATTTTCAATTCTTTTATAAGCTTCCAAAGCTTATTTATCCCAATTCAATACTTACTTAGTTTACGCTTATTTATTTAAGTAAGAATATTATTCCATTCAGTATTATCTATAACTCAACTGAATTTATTTAAATTCAATTTTATTTAAGTTAACTTCAGTTAAATCTAGCATCATACCATTCCCTTTAATCCACTCAATCCACTTGAATTTAAATTAAGTAAGAACTTACTTTCACTTAATATCATCTACATCTCGATTTATTTCATTTCTATTCAATTTCAACTTAATTCAAATATAACTGGATTTTATTTTCAGTTTAATTCAGTTTATTTCAATCCAATTAAATTTTATCTCCCAATCCAAATTTAATTTATATTTTCCAATTCCAATCATATTCAAGATTTACTAATTATTTCTTCCAATCATCCATTAAATTTTCCATTCAAGCTGAAATCAATTAAACTTTCTACAATTTAATTCCTTCACCATTATCCAAGTTGAATTTATTTTAACTCTCTTCTTTTTTTTCACTTTTAAATTTTGATTACAACATTCACATCTCTTATTTTCCTTCCTTATTTAAAAAAAATCATCTCAATTTATAAGTTTATAACCTATCTCATCAGGATTTTCAATTCAGATAAGGATTCAGGATTTTAAACACCCCGCTTTTGGTTTCAAATTATTTTAAAATCTCCAATATCTCAAAATCACACTTCTTAAATTTTTAAACCCATCCCTTTTTTTACCCCCAACAAATTTCCTTTGAAATTTCAAAAACAAACTAGTTCTTATGAACAAATCAATTTGGCAGCAATCCGTCACTTAGAAACTCGAAAATTAACATCGATGATGCTGGAGTAATCACCGAAATTATTTTCCAGCAACTGAAGTGAGCTCAATGCTATATCCCTTCCCAAAATTTATTTGAAATAATTTCCTTTCATAAATACTTCTAAAACAATAATGCTATTATTTTCCTTCAAAACACTTTGAAAAAAACACTTCCAAAATCTCCAGGATTTAAATTTTCAAATTTAATTTGAATTCGATTTTAACTATAATCCATTTATATAATTTATGCTCATACAATTTCCCATTTAATTATCCAAGTCATTCCAATTTTTTATAATCTTATTTGTTTAAAATATATCAACCAACATCCAAGTTATATAACAATTTAAGGAAATATTTCTTTTATATCAATATATTTTGGGTAAAATTATTTCATTCACCCACCTTGAAAACAATACTGTGTCAATTTATCGTGTCAGGTGTTTATAAACTCTTCTCGAATAGCGGCCAATTTACTCGATCAGAATTCATATTCCACTCAACCAATAAGTCAACACAATATTAAAACAATTTATATTCACTAACGAATACGCACTCATATCTATTAATACACCCAAACTCATTCTAGAGCACTACTGACTCCATCTCTAATGAGTAATTCCCACCAGTGCCAAGGTTATCACCAACCTAAGCTCTGATACAAAAATGTCCCGAATCAATTTTCCGACGCCCGAAAAACCGAACCATAAGGGTTAAAGAAGAAAGAGTTAGAAGAATAAAATAGAAACGACATCAGAATCTAACCGTCGTAGCGGAATAAATATAACAGATAATAACTGATCTTTACACAAAAGCAAATCTGTTTATACATTACATCATTAGAGTACACATAACACTCAACTGGATAGTAATCATAACATGTCCTCACAAAACTGAATACACAGCTAATCAACACAGCGGAATATTTAAAACAAGTACGGAAGTATGTATCGCCATCCAGCTCACCTTCGGAGTTCCACTTCATCTTTCCTTGTAATCTATAATACTCGGTCTGACCCGAGCATTATAGTGAAATAATACCCGAGTCAGTTTGGAAAATTAGCGTGGGAAATCACACTCAAATTGATTATTAAAGTTTGAAAATTCTTTTGAAAACAAAAGCATCTCGTAAGACCACACCACAAATAAACATGTCGGTTTTTTACTTTACGATAGCTAAAAACACATTTTATTAAAATCCTCTAATATTATAATAGGGTCTATTTACAAATGCTTATTAAAATAGCCGAAATTGTTACATTTATTAAATTTCAGCATACTAGCCACAAAGTGGGTTCTACAAAAAAAACCTTAAAAGGCACGTAGGGAGAATGGATTTGCAACTAATGACTAGGCACTGGGGTACCACCTGTCACAGTACGTGGCCTAGATCACCGTACCGAGGATTACTCCCAATCCCCTGCAACACAAGACCGGAACTACCCCTTATTGGATGATCCCGAGTAAGATCACCCCGCGTTTGGGATCGGCAACCGTCCACTAAGCCGAAATAAAAAGGAACATCTAGACAGGGATGACCTTACCCTAATGGGTGCTACCCACTTAGCCTTGCTGCATAACTCCTGATTTTCAGTCATTCTTGGTTGATGAGGCTCGAGGCTAAGCGTTACCTTTTAGAACATATCACTTAGAATGCTCACCGTCCACCTGACGATGTTCTGAAAGCATTCATCCATACAAGTCCGTTCCGGGTTCGAACGGAACCGAAGGCACTACTCCTACTACATCCATTTTGGAATTACCTCCGGATTAGTAGCGACTAGCCCTTGCACTTCACTGCTCCATCTTCGACTCCGAACTCGTTTTTCTACGAAAACGTACAAACCGGATCGAAGTGGTTTTCAGGAAATAAATCCCGATCCCGGTCTCTTCGAAACGATCAGCGCATTGGCCAATATTGATAGTCTGTTATTTAGCTGTCAATTAACATTCACAAACATCCATCAAATATAAATAATTTCCCCAAATTATTTATTAATCTTTAAAATATCTTCGCAAGATATATTTCTTTTTTAAAACCTTTGAAAACAATTTTCAAACCACACTCTTCTCATGGAATAAATTCCCAAATATTTATTTCCACTGAAAGCACCAAGTACAAAGCTTTAGATTTTTAAAATAATTTAAAAACACTTTATTATAAAACATACTTTAAACATTTAAATTTAAAAACTACTTCAATACTTTATTAAAATACATATTTTATGAATATTTAAAATGAGGTTACTTTATAAAATGTAAAACTAGATTTACTCCTTTAAAAAAAAATACCAAGTCACCTTTAAATAATTACTACAATAATAGATTTGAAAAATACTTACTTTAAAATTTAAACATTTAGAAAAATAAATTTTCTAAAACATGCTTTTTAAAACAACATTAAAGCTTTTAACATATATTTAAAAAATTACTTTGAAAACGTACTTGGTTATCCAGGGAAATATACTGCCCTTCACATCCTATTTATTTTTAAACCCATTTTCCCATTCCTTTAATAAATTCCCATCGTGAATTTATTCTTCCAAATATCCACTGATATATCACTTCGCTTTTACAAACCTATTTTATAAATTTCAAGTCCCACTTCTCTTTTAAAAATCCTGGTTTTACACACTTAAATCAATCTCCAAATTGATTTCCAATTTACTTCACTTTTAAATAAATTTCCTCACTTACTCCATTTATTCCAAAATCCGTTAACTTTAGATTTTATTTCTTCATTATGATTTAAAATCTTTTTGACTGAAAATACCAATTTCATATTCCTCAAATTTCTTCTTTATCCTTTCAAATAAATTTAAACCTTGAATTTTAAAATAAATTCTCTTATTCCTTTAAATAACATCACTTAAAATTCACTATCACTCTGTTTATTCAAAATCCCATTTTCCATACTCGGAGCTTATTAATTAGAATTTTAAAATCACTTTCATTCTTTTCCAATTCATTCTTCAATTTATCCCAAATTTTCAGTAACCAATTTATTTATAAATTCTCTCTTTTAATTTTCTTTTCAAAAATCCAATCTATATATTCTTGGTAACTCAGTACACCCAAATATTTTCAATATAGCATCCAACATTTCTGTTAACAATATAATTTATCACAGATTATCAATGACCAAATCATAGAATATTAAAACATTCTAAATAAATTTAAGGAATCCCGTTGGATCCCTCCAACCTGTTTCCTGCATCCACATATGTTAACACAATATAATAATACCAATTCCACTTCGAGATGGAATATCGCGGTATATGGGATTTATATAATATCATCCGCTATTATGCGGCGCGTAGGGTGCCATCCACTATATAATGCGGGAAAACAATCACTCCAGTATATACTATATATCACTACTATATATAATATAGCACATCAAATCAATTCAATCATTCAACCAATTATTTAAATTTAACCATTTAAATTTAAATAGCAATCCAAAAGAGTGAGAGTAGCTCACTTTGCCCTTTAAATTTACAATCCACTTCATTCTCGATTTGATTCTACGATTTTTCACAACCTTGTATGACCATTTATGGTTTATTAATATTCTAAATAAATCTGACAATAAATTACTATTTATTTATCTAATTCAAACTAAACTTTAATTTATCTAATAATTTAAATTTTAAACTAACTTTATATAGATGCTTCAATGTCTAAAACTCCTATATCATTTTTTTCTGTTTTACACAAGTTTATCACAACAACCTTATTTTACATAAATTCATTTCCTTTTATTGTAAATAACCTTTTCTGCTATATTATACAACATATATAAATTTAAATTAAATTTAGTTAAGAAAAATAAAAACGAATACCTCTGCCGAAGCGAACCCTAAATCGTGCCATCGCCTATCGAAACGCCACCTTGATATTGAAGCCCCACCGTTGCTGTTGCGAGCTACTCCACTTCCTCCCACGAATCGCGACTCGCTTACAGATCTTTCTCGATATCGCGCCATCACCTCGTGATCCTTCCTATTGCCTCGGCGCTATCGCGCCCCCATTCGAAACGAGCATGCGACCTCATCCTTAGTTGAAGTCGAAGCTGCAGACTTCCATATCTCAGCAAATCGTAGCCCTCCCCAACCTCGCGTGGTTTGCCTTACCCCCATAACGGTCGCAACCCCAAGCCCTAATTGCAACCGACCTCAGATAATTGCGAAACCCTAGACTCCATGTGTCTTTCCTTCAAGTCTCCTCGCGCGCGAGCTCCAGGTTTCGAACGATTCAAGAACACGTAGCCCTTTTTTTTTAAAGTTGAGTTTCGATTATGAACCCTCCTTCCCCTCTTAATTTGTGAAACGAACCGATGAAAGAACAAATTTGACTGTCCCGCTTCGTTCCTTTTTTTCTGAAGGAATTTTAAAAGAAGGGAGATGGGGAAACGAGATTCGTGAAGAATGGAAGATTGTATCAGTTTTGAATTTGAATGAGATGGAAGTGATTATAAAAAAGAATGAAAACGGGAAAAGAAATGACAGAAGCGTGTTTGAATTAGCTAGCGTGATTAGAAAGGAATAGGCAGTAGGGTGGCTGAGATAAGACATAAAGAAAACCTGATGTGAATAGCATTTTTGACCAGTCAACGATGTATACAATATTATTTAAATTTAAATTTTGAATCGTCTCGAAATCACCACTTAAAATTTTGACCTCCTATCGAGACGTGCCGCTAGGCGTTTCTAATGTTATACCCTATTCCGAGTGTGATGGAAAAGGTTTAGAGTCCTAATTCGATCGTATATAGAAGATAACCCTTTGGACCCAGATATTTTATTGAATTTCTGATACAGATTTCAGCACGTTTATCTACCGTACAACCACATGATAACTCCAAACACTACAAAATTTGAAATCCGATAATAATTCAATATTACGGATCCAACGGAACTGGTTTCATCGAATTCCAAGACTATGCCTCGGAAGGCTATTTTTAAATATCGATTTAAACGATATAAATTCAAAACTAAACAAAACACTTTTAAATTCAATTTTAACACTTTTACTATCTTTAGTACTAACAATATAAATTTCACAAGCCTTTAAAATATTTTTAACAAGCTCAAAACTCAAGAATAAATATTTTTACTCAATCTCCCACTATTGAATTGAATAATTATTTTATTCAACAAATTGCTATATCTACATTCTAAATAGATAAATCCAAGTTTAACATATTCAAAACCAATTTATAATCCAGTTTTATATTTAAAAGCATTTGAATATTCCAAATCCAGTGTTGAAAAATCCGGGTCATCACAGGAACCATGCAAGGTCCTTGGTACATTTTCTAGACATGTGCTGTGAAAGGTGGTACCACAGTGCCAAGTCATTGTATGGAATCTAATATCCAATACGTGCCTTTATGGTTTTGATTGTGCCCAACCATGCTGAAACATGAGATGAGATCATTTCGGCTATTTTCATATTTTACTTTGACTCTAGACATTAGTATAGTATCGTTGGATTTTTATATAAAAATTTTTGGTTATCGTATGGTAAAAACACGTCCGTGTTTATGTGCGGCGTGGTCTTGCAAGATACCCTTGTTTTTAAAAGAGTTTTAAAAGTAATAATTTAGATGCTTTGAGTTTATTCATATCAGATCTATGTCTGACCCAGAGTTTTATTTTATTTTCCTAAAACTCTTGGGTGCTCAAATTTTTTATGAGCAGCCAAGTAGTCCAAGTTTCTATGGATGCATTTTGCAAGAAGCTTGGAGTAGGAGACTTCATCGATAGATAGTTATTATCTTATTTCCACCGTATATTATATACTCTATATTTGATGTATAAAGACGGGCTATTATAAGTATCCTAGATTAGAAATTGCATTAGTGGAACTCTAGTGTATCATTTTTGACATGACTTTGTAAAGGATTATGTTGATTAATATATTTTATTCCATTGCACTATGAGATTCTTTGTTTGTTCTTAGTCCTTCTATTTTCTATCTCCTTTCTCTCTCCTAACGAATGGTGTTTTCGGCACATGAATGGTCATCATGCAATATAGCGAAAGTATTAGTGTCGATTTTCAAGGGTCGAAAATCCTGTTCGTTACAGTTAGTATAAGAGCATAAGGTTAAACGAGAACTCTGGCTTTAGTGAAGTAACTCATTAAGAGATAAGGTAATGGAATGCTTTATTATGATTTTGAGTGTATTATATATAGGAAGGCGTATTTGTTAGTGATATAAAATGTTTAATATTATGTTGTTTGATCTATTGAGTGGCTTATTGTGACACCCCGCACCTCTAGACATCTAGAAGTTCGGACATGACTAGAAGCACGGGTGGTCGGGAGAAATAAAAATCCATAACATTGCATGGAGACTAAGGAAACATCATAAAATGATTAAAATATTACAGCGGAAGAAAACTTTCACTAATTATAAATTAATAGAAAAACGGCTTCATCAAAAACAATGGTATCCCGAATTTATTTCTAAAACCAAAAGTACCAAGTAGTCTCCACCAAAACATAAAACAAAACAAAGTTCACAATATCGGTCCCCATATATAGAGTAAAGTACGGAAAAGAGAAACGTAGTATATAAAACGAAAGAAACAAAAGCTGAAGATAACAACTGCTCCAATGACACTCCAAGCTGCAAAGAACTACAACCTAGACCTGCCCTTCTGTGATTTGGGAAAGATAGGAAAAATAGGAATGGATCAGACGTAAACTCTGATGAATGAGAAATAAAATGAAGTAGAAAGAATAAAATAGTTGAATTTCAGGTCTTCCTCAGATATCGTAGAGGGTGAATAATATAATGAAGTGAATCCTTCTTAGATACAGTTCCAAAGAAGCCAAAGTCAATGGTCACTCTAGGGAAGTTAACCATGCAATAATACTAAATGTCAATCAGCCTATTATACTTGATGTCCTTACCTATCCACTTGTGCAGCGTGAAAGTCATGCTCTTCACCCATGCACTGTGACTAAATGCCTCATACATCTGACCGGAGATGATTCAATCAACCTCGTAGGACCCCGAAGTTGCACTCAGGCTTTGCCAAACTGGACTCCTATCCTCCTGCATCTTCGGTCACCAACATGGACTTGCCCCTATCCAAAGTCGATCCTCCGAAAGAGCGCCGGCAGTTGGGTCGACTGTGCAAAATCCTCCATCGATCTGCCTAAAGAAGTCTACGTCGGAGTAGACTTGTCATGTTCAATTAGGGTCGATCTGCCTGAAGAAGCCTACGTTTACGAATGCTACCTATCTTACGTACTAGCAACCTATGAAAGGTAACAAACATCCTTGCGAACCTACAAGCCCACTCCTGGTACGTACATCCAAAACTATATTTTGGTCTTAAATGCATTAAACATGCATCCAGACCTTTACAAGATCTGCCTGCCAAATCACTTCCAGATTAATTAATTTTACCATTACAGTTTACATATTGTTTATTTCAATTAATCTGCTTTAGGCCATTTTTACATTCGATTTGGTTATTTCATAATTTCCTTTTTTACATTAATGGTGTTTCAATTTCACGTCCGTTCAGTCCATATGATTTGATATGTAATTTTTATACTATTTTGTTACATATATACACTAGCCTTTAGGGTCCATTTAATTTACATTTTTCCCACCCTAATTTACGTTCTCCTTTTAGAGATTTAATCTGTACAAAAATTTTATCCAATAGCGACAAACCATTTAGTTAGAAAAATTTCCACTTTTACATTTTTAAGCCACATATGAAACAAACAATTATGCCAATTAGACTTTCCAATTTTATTCCAAAATCATCTTCAAAATTATGTAATTATATCAATCAATACCACAATTTTATTCAAGTAACATATTCCGAATTTATTCAACTAACCTATTCTACCATTAGAAATTAATAACGATTCTAATTCAATTTAATTAATCCAATCTTATATATGCCATGAAACATGAATAACAATTTGTTTTTCCAAATTTCAACCCAAATATGAATTAGAATTGAGAAGTGGTAGAAGAAGAAGGTACAATAATTTATATAAATTTCAATTATATTTATGCCAAAAACGTGAATAGACAATTTGTTTGTCTCATATTTTAAACCAAACATGAATTAGATTTGAGAAGTGAAAGAAGAAGAAGAAGTCACAATAATTTACATCTATTCTAAATTAATAAAAGAAATTAATTCATATTAACATGCCGGAAAAGAACCGAAATTGAACTACTTTATTTTTATATTTCATATTAATTCCCACCCACCCAACACTTGAGCTTTTATAAATTTGAAAAAGCTTTGCTTTAATCTTTCTCCCTTTGATTCTTCTAAATTCCCCAATTTGCTTGAATATATATAGATAATTTAATTTGGTAGAGATTTGTTTATTTAGTATAGAAAATAAGGAAGAATAATACACACCAATTTTACTGTAGAATTATGGCAACGACTAAATAAGAGTAGGCTATATGGTTTATTTATAGATATTTTGAGTGAAAATAACCTATTAGATTATTTTAGATTATATCTGGTTCTTTTATACATTTAATGGTTATCCATTCTAGCCCATACACATCACTCAATGAATAAAATTTAGCCATCTCATCCCATCACATCACTGGAGCGAATGAGAAGCCGTCATATATCAGAAACAACGCTGAAATACGTTGGAAAATCATTGGAAATGAACCGGCTAAAAAAACATCGCTCCTGATTTTGGACGACAACTGGACTTGATCCTTGGTCACGAAGGAAGTCAACATGCGTCTTTACCACTGTACCAAATGCGCTTTTAATTTCTTTATTATTATGTTTCCTATAAAATATCGGGTCTTAGATTCTCCCCCTTAAATGATTTCATCCCTAAAATCTCCAAAGATGGAAGAACGTAATTAACAATCAGCATCCAAGAACTACATCAACCTACTCAACCATCATCAATTTATACCATTGCCCTTATTTTAACTAATGCAGTTTATTACTTACGCAAAGTTAAATGCATATGAACTTTCTTAATGCAAAAAGGTAGTCGGTCTACTGCTTCAGTTGACCTCCTATAATGCAAGTACGCTTATGCCATGCAACCAAATGTATGCAATTACTCTAATATAATTGATAATTCTATTTGTATGTTTCAATCATTCATCCAAATGCACCATCCATATGCAACATCCATACACACACACACATACATATACATACACACACACAACCATGTGCAAATTCAATAGACAACAGGCATGCATATGCAGGTGTGTGTGTGTGTACCTAGTTGGCCGATTATCCTAATAAATATCTATCTAATGCATGAAATGAATCCATTTGCAAACATTGGCATCCACTTGCAATCATTTTCATCCATCAAACATAACATGCCCTAGTGACATGTTTACAACCAAGCTACCATCCATAGGTTTCACCTAAAGATTATCAAAAAGACCCTAACTAAGGAAAGATCAAAGATAGAGTATTTAAAGTGTGCCTTCAAATAGAAAAGGATAAGAAGTTCGAATTCTCTCCTCAGATTCCCATGTGCACTCATTGGGGTCATCTCCCCACTGAACCTTCACAAGAAGAACTTCCTTATTGTGTAATCTCTTGATGCCATGTTCCAATATACGGGTGGGTGTATGATGCACAAGTGGTTCATGCTCTACCTCCACTTCCCTTAGCTGATCGGGTTCTACTACTATTGCGGAATCATGTAGAGACTTCCTCAGATTCGAAATATAAAAAACATCGTGAACTTCTACCAACTTATCTTGAAGATCAAATCTGTATGCCGCTTTTCCAATTCATGCAGTAATAGGGAAGGGTCCTACAAATCTTGGTGCCAACTTACCCACTGAGCCAAATCTCACAACATTTCTCAGAGGAGAAACCTTAACAAAAACCATATCTCCAGCCTTGAATTCCAAATCTAAACATTTTCTGTTGGCATATGACTTTTGTCTATCTTGTGCAGTCTGCAACCTCTTGCGAATCAAATCCATCTTCTTAGAAGTTTCTCTTACCAAGTCTGGTCCAAGAAAGATCCTATCCGTGGTATCCCACCAACAGGCTGGTGATCTACATGGTCTGTTATAGAGGGCCTTAAATAGTGCCATCCCAATGCTTGCTTGATAGCTATTATTATGTGCGAACTCCACCAAAAGGTAGGTGGTCATCCCAAGAGCCTCCGAAGTTAATGATGCATAATCTGAGCAAATCTTCCAAAACTCTATTTACCCTCTCAGTCTATCCATCTGTCTGAGGGTGATATGTCATGCTCAAATTCAATTCCATTCCTAAGGCTTGCTGAAGACTCCTCTAAAACTCATTGGTGAATAATGGATCTTTGTCACTCACAATACTGGCAGGAACTCCATGAAGCCTAACTATCTCCCTTACACAAAGAATCACTAAAGAAGTTGTTGTCCTATTACTCGTAATGGGTATAAAATGAGTGCTCTTCATTAGTCTATCCACAATAACCCAAATGCTCGTGTTCCCTCTCCAGGACCTTGGTAATCCACCACGGAGTCCATAGAGATGCTCTCCCATTTCCATAATGGAATATCCAATGGCTGCAATAGTCCTTCGGGCTTCTCCTGTTTTGCCTGTACCCTTTGGCAAGTGACGCACCTCGATACATACTCTTCCACCCTCTTCTTCAATCTGGGCCAATAGAATACCCTCTTCATATCCCGTACATCTAATCACCACTGGGGCGCATTGTCATCCTAGAATGATGTGACTTGGACAACACCGCATCTACTAAATCCTCACTACGGGGAACACAAAGTTTTCCATCCCTTCTAAGCCATCCCCTAATGTCCATGGTATAATGCCTAAGATGTGGTGATGACTCTCCCCTACCAAGCTTATCTAAAATGTCCTTTAACTCTTCGTCCTCACCTTGCCTTGCTCCTATCTGCTCCATCAAAGTAGGCTGGACGTCGAGGGCTGCTAACAATCCGGGAGCTAAATCCGATGGAGGTCTAAAATCAAAGGTAGCAATGTGCTCCAAATGATTCCATTCCAAAAACAGAGGAATTAAAATCACTTTGCTTCTACTCAATGCATCTGCCACTACATTACCCTTGCTAGAGGTATTGGAAATCTCAAAGTCATAAGAGGCTAAAAACTCCATCCAACTTTGTTGTCTTAAATTCAAGTCTTTCGGAGAGAATATATACTTCAAAGACATATGATCCATGAATTACTTAAATCTTTCTCCTAAGAGATAGTGCCTCCAAGACTTGAGAGCAAAAACTATAGCTGCCAACTCAAGATCATGTGTCAGGTAGTTCTTCTCATGCGTTTTCAACTGTCTACTATCATAGCACACCACCTTACCCTATACTGCTGCCAATCCTGTACTGCTGCCACATTCACCGGATTTACTGCAAGTCCATCCTTCGAAACAATGTGTCCCAAAAAGCGAACCTCATCCCTCCAAAAGTGGCACTTGGAGAACTTTTCCTTCAACTTATGTGCTCGCAAGGTCCTAAACACTTCTTCGAAGTGAACAATATGCTCCTCCTTGCTTTGCGAATAAACCAAAATGTCATCGATAAACACTACCACAAACTTGTTCAATGATTCGCGAAATACTCGACTAATTATGTCCACAAAATATACCAGAGCACTGGTTAGCCCAAATGTCATGACTAATCACTCATATAACCCAACTGGAGTCCTAAATACAGTCTTCTCGATGATATCCTCCGCTACACGCAACCGATGAAATCCCGTGGCCGAATCGAGCTACGAAAATTCCTTGCCTCCTACTAGCTGGTCGAAGAGATCATCTACATATGGAGAGGATAACGATTCTTCTTCGCTAGCTTATTAAGCTCCTTATAATCCATGCAAAGTCTGAGATAGCCATCCGCCATAGCGGAATAGATGATGGGTGTGCCCCACTCACAAATGCTCCTAGGAATGAAGCCCATCTCCAAAAGCTTTCCAATCGGCTTGCTAAGCTCATGACGCTCCTTAGGAGCCATATGCCTTATCGTTAAAACAACCAGTTTGGCATTATCGACAAGTTAAATCTTGAAATCAATCTCATCTTTGAGGTGGAAGGCCAATAACCTCCTCGAACATGTCTGGAAAGTCTCTAACAATGAGTACCGAACTCAAACTATCGGGTGATGAGTCAAGAGAATAAAGGTAGCTCAACATGACTGATCCTCTAGGATCACAAGATACCACCAAGGCACGTCCACTACAAGTGCCTAACCTCACTACCCTCTTATTGCAATCAAGAACAACACCATACATAGATAGCCAATCCATACCAAAAATCAACCCGAACCCGGAAATGCCCAATATAAAGGCATTATAGTAAAACTCAACCCTAAAATAAACAATTTCAAATCTCGACATAACATAGAAAAATAGGTCGATCCTCCTACGCGATTTGATACTACTATCGAGCAAGAATCAAGACTAAGACTCTCTACAAGAGTACTAGATATAAAAAAGTATGAAGCACCAGAATCAAATAGGGTACGAACAAGAAAATCGAACATAGATAACAGACCTTCGATGATCACCTTCTTTCCCTTGTCCATGACAGGACGAGTACTAGCGAAAGGAGCTACCTCTAAAGCATAAGCCTGAGCGGGCAGTGAAGGTGTCTGTGAATTGTCTTTGGGCTTCGATGGACAGTCTTTCTTCATATGCCCCACTTGATCGTAAAGGTAACACCTCAGTCTCGGTCGCTCTCCTGCCCCTCTACAATCCTTAGCAAGATGACCCGGTTTCCCACAAGATTTCACTTCCAGTCCATTCTTGAAACTTTCCTTTTGCCACTTGACCTTCATCCTCCTCTCCTCTTTCCTTTCCACTACTTCTTCCCATCACTCTTCTGTGCCACATCTCCTTTCTTCTCAGTATTGGCATGTAAAGCCATCTATACCAATCACCTAAAAGTGTCTCCCATCGGAATGTGGTTCACCGCTAAACTCTGTAGTGGCTGACGCAAATCCTTGGCGAACTTCAACGCCTTCTTTTGAGGAGTATTGATCAGGTTTAGTCCAAATCTGGCAAGCTCGTTAAATTGCACATATTCCTTAACTGCCATGTCCCCTTTCTTGAGCTGTATAAATTTCCCTAGTTGCACTCCCTCTTCAGCCTCCGATAAGAATTTCCTCTAGAACCTAGTATGAAAATCTACCTAAGTCAAATTATCAGTCTCAGCCTCCACAATCTCTAACCAACAAAGAGCCTCTCTCTGCAACTGCCACGAAGCCAACTGCTCCGAGCAAGGTCCTCCAATCCCATAGTCCAAATATCTGCTCATAACTACAGATCCAAGCTCTCGCCTTAGTGTATGACTCAGTTCCAAGAAACGGCTTGCCGCCTAAGCTGGTGTAGTCCTTGCGTAACTTAGGAAAATCGTCAATGCCTAGCAGACGAGATGAAGCCCCTTCCGCCAAAGCAGCATCCCTAGCTGGTGGCTCTACTCGTGTAGTAGCCTGCAAATAAAGTCTAAACCAAGCAGGCATATTAAGGCCTAAAACTTCGAGGATATCTTGTGGTTCAAACATTTCTATCTATGGATATTAATAAGATGGGATTAGGTACTCCATAAATAGTTCAATAGATAGGGAGGAAGAGATGAATAAGATGGGATTAGGTACTCCACAAATAGTTCAATAGATAGGGAGGAAGACATACGAGGGACCCATTTCTAAAATTTCTTTTCTTTTGAAAATATATACATATACTCTTAAAATTATTTTTGGAATACCCTTTATAAGTTATTCAAAAACTTTTATATTTTTAAAATATTTTTAGGATTATCGAAACCTAGTTCTGACACCAACTATGACACCCCACACCTCTAGGCACCCCGAAGTTCGAACATGACTAGAAGCACAGGTGGTCAAGTGAAATAAATATCCATAACCTAGCATAGAGACTAAGAAAACAACATAAAATGATTAAAATATTATAGCGGAAGAAAACTTTCGCTAATTATAAATTAATATAAAAACAGCTTCATTAAAAACAACATTATTCCAAATTCATTTCTGAAACCAAAAGTACCAAGTAGTCTCCACCAAAACATAAAATATAACAAAGTTCACAATATAGGTCCCCATAAATAGAGTAAAGTATGGAAAAGAGAAACGAAGTACATGAAATAAAAGAAACAAAAGATGAAGGTAACAACTGCTCCAATGACCCTCCAAGCTGCAAAGAACTGCAACCTAGACCTGCCGTCATGTGGTTTGGGAAAAGTAGGAAAAATAGGAATGGGTTAGACATAAAGTCTGGCGAATGAGAAATAAAATAAAGAAGAAAGAATAAACATTTTAATTCCAGGTCTTTTTCAAATAACGTAGAGGGTGAATAATATAATGAAGTGAATCGTTCATAAATACAGTTCCTAAAAAGCTAAAGTGCATGGTCACTCTAGGGAAGTCAACTATGCAGTAATACTGAACGTCAATCAGCCTGTTGGACCTGCAATCCTTACCTATCCATGTGATACAGCCTTAAACCCATGCTCTTCACCCGTGCATCGTGACTGAATGCCTCTTACGTTTGACCGGTGCCGATTCAAATAACCTCGCAGAACTCCAAATTTGCGCTCAGGCTCTGCCAAACTAGACTCCTATCCTCCTATCTCCTCGGTCACCAACGTGGACTTGCTTCTATCCAAAGTGTCAGTCCTCTGAAAGAGCGCCCGCAGCTAGATCGGCTGTGCGAAATCCTCCAATGATTTGCCAAAAGAAGCCTACGTCGAAGCACACTTGTCGTATTCCATCCGCATCGATCTACCTGAAGCAGCCTATGATTGCGGATGTTATCTATCCTACGTACTAGCAACCTACGAAAGGTAACAAACGTCCTTACGAACCTACTTGCCCATTCTTAGTACGTACAGCCAAAACTATATTTTGTTCTTAACAGATTAATTAATTTTACAAGATCTACCTACCAAATCACTTCCAGATTAATTAATTTTACCGTTACAGTTTATATATTGTTTATTTCCATTAATCCTCTTTAGGTCATTTTTACATCCGATTTGGTTATTTCACAATTTCCCTTTTCTTACATAAATAGAGTTTTAATTTCATGTCCTTTCAATCCGTATGGTTTATCTGTAATTTTGTACCATTTTGTTACAGATTTACACTAGCCTTTAAGGTCTATTTAATTTACAATTTTCCACCCTAATTTATGTTCTCCTTTAAGAGATTTAATCTGTAAAAAAATTTATCCGATAGCCACAAACCATTTAATTACATAAAATTCTACTTTTACATTTTTAGCCACATATGAAACAAATAAATATGCTAATTAGATTTCCTAATTTTGTTCCAAAACCATATTCGAAATTATGTGATTATATCAATCAAAACCATAATTTTATTCGGGTAACATATTCTAAATTTATTCAACTAACCCGTTCTACCATTAGAAATTGAATAACAATTCTAATTTAATTTAATTAAACCAATCTTATTTACGCCATAAAACGTGAATTACAATTTGTTTGTTCCAATTTTCAACGTAAACATGAATTAGAATTGAGAAGTGGTAAAAGGAGAAGATACGATAATTTACATAAATTTCAATCTTATTTATGCCATAAAACGTGAATAAATAATTTGTTTGTCCCATATTTTAAACCAAACATGAATTAGATTTGAGAAGTGAAAGAAGAAGAAGTTGCAATAGTTTACATCTATTCTCAATAAATAACAGCAATTAATTCATATTTACATGCTAGAAAAGAACTAAAATTGAACTACTTTATTTTTCTATTTCATATTAATTCTCACTCACCCGGCACTTGAGCTTGTATAAATTTGAAAAAGCTTTGCTTTAATCTTTCTCCCTTTGATTCTTCTAAATTCCCAAATTTCTTGAATATATAGATAATTTAATTTGGTAGAGATTTGTTTATTTAGTAGAGAAAAGTAGGAAGAATAATACACACCAATTTTACTGTAGAATTATGGCGACTGCTGAATAAGAGATTAGGTTTAGGCTAAATGGTTTATTTATAGATTGTTTGAGTGAATATAAACTATTAGATTATTTGAGATTAAATATGGTTCCTTCATACACTTAATTATTATCCATTTTAGCCCACATATATCACTCAACAAATAAAATTTAGCCATCTTATCCTATTACATCACTGGAGCGAATAGGAAGCTGCCACATGTCAGAAACAACGCTAAAATACATCGGAAAATCGCTAGAAATGAACCAGCGAGAAAGAACAACACTTCAGAATTTTGCCGACAACAGGACTTGATCCCTGGTCACTAAGGAAGTCAACAGGCACCTTTACCACTATACCAAATGCGCTTTTAATTTCTTTTCAATTATATTTCTCATAAAATATCGGGATGTTACACTTATGACTTCTGGTCGCCGCGCTCGATCAACGTTGTCGATAGGCATTTCTAAACACTTAAACAAGATCAACCGACACAGTGTTGCTTTGAAATTGGTAAATGAAATAATCTGACCAAAGTTATATTTTATATACAAAAAAATGATTTTCAAAAATAGTATAGTATAGTATTTTTGAAGTGTTTTTTGTTAGGATCATAATATTTTGTTATTACCAATTAGGGTTATTTGGTCCTACTCGTCCAATTTGAGCATCGATTAGGGTTAGTGTGTATAGGTAGATTCCCTGTTAATATATGGGTTAGGTAAATAGCAACAGGGAAACATTGAAATGAACACCGTGTGAATTAAGTTTCATAATTTGACTATAAGGCATTCGATATTAAGGTTGAATTGAAATTTGATTAAAAAGGTTATTAAAGGTCATGACATTTTGAAATAAATATTTAGAAATGGATTAACAAGAATGGGTCTTTTGACTAAAAAGCTATTAGATTGAAAACTTGAGAACCTAAATCCCAGAGTTTTTGAAAAATGGTCTACAAGGTTTTGGAAAATAATAAAAGTATTTGAAAGCAATTTTGATTTAAGTACAAATTATTGAAAATGTTAACAAAAGATGTTTTCTTTGGGATAGTTTGGGAAATAAATCTTGATTATTTTGTGATGATAAGAATAATTTTCTAAGTGACAGTCAGATGTTTGCCTAGGCGAACGTTTGAAGTGCACTTAGTAAATTATTCTCTTCATTATTGTACGATCAAAACATGTTCAAACCCGAATGAAACCAAAGCAAGTTGTAAAAAATGTTTTATGGGAAAAATAAAAGGTATTGTTTCCAAAAAAGATATTTTGGAAATAAATAAATATTTTTAAGTTAACTAGTTCGAGTGGCTCGAAAATAACTTAAAATTGGGAAAGAGATGTGTTCGTATGGTAAATACCTCTATTGAGTATTACCCTTCTTGGTAAAGGAAAGTACGATACTATTTGGTAGTATCCAGTCCCTAAGTATTATTTTGAAGTTACTCGAGCTATATATATATATATATATATATATTATAATTTAAATATAGATTTTCATTTCAAAAAGATTTTTGAAATAAAAACTGGCGATTTAGATCTTATGTTTTTTTAAGAAGATAAATTCAAAATGGAATAGTGGAATCAGATAGGGGTATATACTCTTAGGCGGTAGTGGAATATGATTCAGGTTGAACCAGTGTAGTTTATGGGATATTTTCATAAATGATTTTGTGGGAATGGAATTGGTACTAGTAAGAACTTATTAAGTGAGTGCGTAGGATAAGCGTAGATCATTTCTCTTTTTATACTGTTTTGATCTAAGATTCGAGCATATGAGTTTGAGGTGTTTGTACCATTCCGAATAAGGATTTATTACTTGACTTTGGCAGCGAGCATTTGTTGAGAATTCTTGGTATGGGACCAAAGTTTTCTATCGTAGATACAACTATGTAAGGAGAACAGAGGTTCCAAAGCAATGGGTCTGATCGGAGTCCGCACTAGAAAACCAGGTAAGCGATTCTAGTTTGGAAGTGAAGTTATGTATTCGAGTGAGATTGAATCAAGTTTTTCATATAAATGATCTATGTAGATCATAGAACTAATGTATAGTGTTAAGTGTTTTTGGGATATGTTTGTGGTGTAATTTCAGGGATGAAATTCTTTTAAGGGGGAAGAATGTAACGACGCGGAATTTCACTACTTTGATCTATGAATATTTAATTAATTTTAAACATTCAATATAAAGATTTTATAATAAAATTAAAACTCTTCTGAAAAATAAATAATGATTGTGAAATTGTTTTTGAAATGAGTTTACAAAAATATATAGTTCGATGAAAAACAGAAAATGTGACCGGAATTCGTTCTCCGAATTTTCAATTTTTCATTAGCTAAAAGTTGTCGGAATATTGTGAACTCTAATGTAAATATATAAACATTAAGAGTAGAAATGAATTAGGTTATATTAGTATGTATATACGTGTGTATACCTAAGTATATAAGGTAAAAATAAAAATAAAATTAAGTAAAGATAAATGTCACATCATAGGCAGACATGATGTGATGCATTGGAAACTAAAGAGACATGTAGTACATTAGCAATTAAATCATGTTTCTCATGTCATGAAGGGAGGGTATTAAGTGTGAAAAATGTGTGTAGGGAGTGGAGGAGCTTGGTGATGTGGCGTGTGCTAAGTGGAGAGTAAGGGTATATTGGCATTTAGGTAATTTCGCATGTTCACATTATATAAAAACCATATTTTCTAATTTCTTTTTCATCCTCCTTTCCTTTTAAAAAATCCTAATCTTTTGAAATGAATTCCATGGCTTCTTACTTTAGTTTTCTAAAGGTTTTTTTTAAAAAAAAAGAGAGAAAATCTAAATCCTTGTTTAAAAATTCCTTCTTCCATTTATTCACCTTCTCCTTCTTACTTGACCTTCCATTTTGTTCGGCCGTAACATCCTCTATGCTTCAGTAAATTAAGATTTTCTTTTTAAAAAAAATCGTACATAATTCTAGTGGCTATAACTTTGTGTTCTGATTTCGAGAATAGTCGCTCCAAAATTTTATTTTTTGCAAGAGTGTTTTTGAACCTAGATTTTTATATTCGAAAATACCCTACTCTTTTGGCCATAACTTCCTCAAAATTTATATTTTTTGAGAAATTATATTATTTAAATGATAGTGGAAAGAATAATGTAAAACTATCCTTTCATCCACATGTCAAAAATCCGAGAGGAAAGAGTCCAAAAGTCAAGTTCAAAATGGCCTATTTTGAGTAGAGTTTGTGGTTTTCCAAGCTTCTCGAATATCAAAGTGTGTCAAGTTTTCAAAGGATTTTCGATGAGTATACATTTTTTTTAATCTCAAGCTTTAAACTTTAATATGTTAGTTGATTTGTGGCTTGGTTTGCTAGTTGAAATCTTAGTTTATTATACAATTGCTTGTATGTGTACATTAGTTGTATGTGATGCTAGTTAGACTTGAAGTTGAAATTTGAATACGGTATCACTTGGCAAGTTGTAAACTTTTTTATACATTATGAGCTTGCTTATGTTTTTGGTTGTTGCACGTATATGTTGGTATTGACATGATTATAAGTTAGGTTGCTAGGAAGGATGGCACTTTGATTGGGTTTTCGATGGAGAATCCTTGTATGGATGAAAGATACAAACTTTGGTTTTAAATCCAAATCATTTCAAAGTTACTGAATGGAAAATTTGCAAGAGATGTTAGTGAACAGAAGTTAGTGTACAATATTAGCACTTGAAATTATGGGTATCCAAAGGGATAGTCGCTATGAATGCAATTTCGCGTTAAAAAACCGATTTTTTAAAGAAAAAATGGTTTTCAAACTTAGAAGTGTTTGTAAGTGTTTTATAAACTTAATAATATTATTTTAGGAAGTTAATTATGTTTGTAATATCTAATTTTAATTAATTAAGTTTTTAATACTTAATATTAATTAAGGATTAAACAAGGTTTAATAATTATAATTACGTAAAGATAAATTATTAATTATCTTTAAAGTTAAGATTTTTTTAATTCATTATTAACTAAATTAATTAATTTTATATTAGTTCTGAGTTAAGTAAATGATTTATTTTAATTTATAATAAATTAATTATAAAGTTAAATATAAATAAATTATTAATCAAGTGTTATTTATTTTTAATTATAAAGTAATTAAGGTTAAATTTCTAACAAATTATTATAAAAGGTTTAATTTATAATAAATTATTTATCAAACGTCTAATTTATTGATTAAGTTTAATTAAAGACTATTTAATTAATTAATTTAGATTATTTAATATTTAATTATTAATAAAGGTTTAATTAATTAATAATTAATAAAGGATTAATTTGAGTTTAAGCAATAGTTAATTATTGTTCAACTATTTAATTAAATTAAGTTAAGATTCAATTAAAATTAATTATTATTTAAATAAGCATTTAACTTATATTTAATTATTTTCAAAAAGAGTTTTAAAGTTTTAAATCCCTTGGTTTTCTAAAGCAATATTGTTTAAAGGTACTTCTTTATCAAAGATGGTTCTGAATACAAGTGATTCAAGTGTTGATGCCATTAAGTAACCATATAAATATGATGGGTTATAATGTTGATTGTTTGGATGTTTGGACATGTGTTAGTAGAATAAATCTCTGTTCTGCTACAAATTGATTGATTGATTGTTTGTTTGTGTAGATATGTGTTTGGCAGCATAAATTCTCGTTTTGTTATACAGTTGATTGAATTGTTTGGAAATCTATTTAGCAGGACAAATCACCGCCCTACTATTATGTTATTTGGATATGTATATGATAGTTAATTCATATTGACATGTCATTCCTTGATTTGGATATGAGTTGTGTTTACATATATGTTGACCTATGTAAACAACTGTTAAGTGAATTGAAATTGAAATTGAATGGTAACGTAAATTAGTACTATTGGATTGCTAAGCCTCTTTTTGAATCACTAAATTGTTTTTAAATTAACTTTAATTCACAAATCGATTTGGGTTTAAAGGTTATAAATGGTTTTCATTTTTTATTATTGTTTTATAAAGTAATTTTTAAATAATGTCTTGTTTTTTAAAAAGGAGTTTATTAAATAAAAGTTTTACCTAAAGTGATTTACAAATGATATCATGAAAATGATATTTTATAAAAGAGATTCTCTAAAGGAGTTATGAAAGAATATTTTTAAATAGTTGTAAAAATAGAAAGATATTTTATAAATCATTTTAGATAATTTTGAAAGGCATTTTAAGTCAAGTTTGAAAAATTGTAAAGAGGTTTGAAATGTGAAGTAAACTTATAAAAGAATTTTCGTAAGGAGCGATGTTTTAAAAGGGAATGCTTTGGCCACTTAATATGGAATGTGAAAGAGAGAATTTTCCAAATGTTTTTGGTAAATATTTATATTGTTTTCCAAGTAAAAGGGATGTAAGTAGTTTGGGAAAGATGCTTTAGGAAAGATCCTTTGATAAAGTTTTATAAATTGATTTTATTAATCAAAGAATAATTAATAAAGGCTTAGAATATCCCATATTGAATTGAATCTATGTTTGATTGTTAGTTTATTTGATGGTTAAATAACCAACTATCAAATCTGGACCTAAATGTAACTTTGGAAATATCTAGAATAAACACGAAAATTATATGGTATGATTACGTTAGGCGGTGCTACACTGCATGTATAAATTCATTTCGTTACCGTCGGTGGTGTTATACTGTATTTATAAATTTGTTTTGTTCTTCTAGGATAAATGATAAGGAAATCCATCAACTAACATTTAGGAGGGGAGCTCCACTCTTATCTTTTATATGCTTATTTTCAAAAGAACCGGGGTTGAGTTTATCGAAAATTATCGAAAATTGTTTCAAACAGACTGGATCAGATCTGTTATTCGAAAACCACTTTGATCCAACTTAAGCATTTTGAACTGAAGACATCTTGGAGAACATGGAATCAAAGATGGAGCATTGAAGTGCAAGGGCTGCTTGCTACTAATCTTGAGGGTGATTTCAAAATGGATGTAGTAGAAGTAGTGCCTTCTGTTTGTCCTTATGCTGGATTACTTGCATGGATGAATGCTAGCATTGCATTTATGCCTAGAGGACAGTGTTAGCATTTCAATTGGAATTGCTATTCAAAAAGGTAAAATGTAGCCTCAAGCCTCATCAACCGGGAATGACTGAAAATCAGGAGAGATGTAGTAAGGATAAGTGGGTTGCACCCATTAGGGTATGTTGTCACCCTTCTAAATACATCTGCATAATTATGGATTGGTTGTGCATGAGATCTCGATAAAAAGGGTTGCAAAACAACCAGGGTGATGACATATTTGGCACTATCCAATAAAGGATAGGCCGGTCTTGTGTCGGCAGGGGATCCATGCGACGTCCTCGGTACATTTTCTAGACGTGTATTGTGACAAGTGGTACCCCAGTGCCTAGTCATTGTATGGAATCCAATATCCAATACGTGCCTTTACGGTTTTGATAATGCCCAACTATGCCGAAACGTGAGATGCAAGCATTTTGGCTATTTTCATATTTTATTTGACTTCTAGACATTATTATAATACCACTGGATTTTTATATAAAAGTGTTATGGTTATCGTAAGGTAGAAATTCATCTGTATTTAAATGCGGCGTGGTCTTACGAGATACTTTTGATTTTAAAAGAATTTCAAAAGAAATAATTTAGTTGTTTTGAGTTTACTCACACCAGACCTATGTCTGACTCGGAGTTTTATTATCTTTTCCTAAGACTCTTGGGTGCTCAAATTTTTATGAGCAGCTAAGTAGTTCAGGTTTCTACGGATGCATTTTGGAAGGAGCTTGGAGCAGGAGGCTTTATCGATATAAAAATAGTATCTTATTTCCACTGTATACTATTTACTCTATATATGATATATAAGGACAAGCTGTTATGACTGTCCTAGGTTAGAAATTATATTAGTGTAACTCTGATGTATCATTTTTGACGTGACTTTGTAAAGGATTATGTTGATTAATATATTTTATTTCTTTGCGTTGCGAGATTTTATGTTTATTCTTAGTCCTTCTATCTTCTACCTACTTTCTTTGTCCTAACGAACGGTGTTTCTGACACTTGAATAGTCGACACGCATTATAGTGAACGTATTAATGTTGATTTTGAGGGTCGAAAATCCGGTTCATTACTGTTGGTATCAGAATGCAATGTTAAACGAGAAACTTGGATTTAGTGGGGCAACTCATTAAGAGATAAGGTAATGGAATGCCTTATTATGAGTTTTGAGTGTATTATATATAAGAAGGCATATTTGTTAGTGTTATAAAATGTTTAATATCGTGTTGTTTGATCTATTGAGTGGCTTATGAATTCCGGTCCACGCACTTGATCAACATTGTCGATAGGGGTTCCTAAACACTTAAGATCAACTAACACGGTGTTGTTTTGAAATTGGCAAATGAAATAATTTTACTAAAGGTATATTTTATATACAAAAAGAATGATTTTAAAAAATAGTACAGTATAGTATTTTTAAAGTGTTGTTTGTTTGGATCATAATATTTTATTATTATCAATTAGGGTTATTTAGTCAGGCTTGACCAGTTTGAGCATCGATTAGGGTTAGTATGTATAGGTAAATTCCCTGCTAATATATGGGTTGAGTAAATGGCAACAGGGAAACATTGAAATGAGCACCTTGTGAATTAAGTTTCACAATTTGACTATAAGGCGTTCAATGTTAAGGTTGAATTGAAATTTGATTAAAAATGTTTTCAAAGGTCGGAATATTTTGAATAAATATTTAGAAATGGATTAATAAGAATGGGTCTTTTGATTAAAAAGAAATTAGGTTGAAAACTTGAGAATCTAAATCTTAGAGTATTTAGAAATGTTCTAGAAGGTTTGGAAAATAATAAAAGTATTTGAATGTAATTTTAATATAAGTACAAATTTTTGGGATTGAAAATGTGAAGTAAATTGTGTTTCTTTGGGATAGTTTGGGAAATAAGTCTTGATTGTTTTACGATGATCATAATAATCTTCTATGTGACAGTCGGATGTCTGCCTAGGTGAAAGTTGAAGTGCTTTTAGTAAATTGTTCTCTTCATCATTGTTCGATCAAAACATATTCAAACCTGAATGAAACCAAAGCAAGTTGTAAAAGAATGCTTTGTGGGAAAAATATAAGGTATTGTTTCCAAAAATGAGATTTTGGAAATAAAGAAATATTTGTAAGTTAACTAGTTCGAGTGGCTCGAAAATAACTTAAAATTAGGGAAGAGATGTGTTCGGATGGTAAACACCTCTCTTGAGTATTACCCTTCTTAGTAAAGGAAAGTACGATACTGTTAGGTAGTACCCAGTCCTTAGTATTATTTGGAGTTATTCGAGCAATATGTGTATTCTATGATTTAAATATTGATTTTCATTTTGAAAAGGTTTTTGAAATAAAATCCAGGTATTTGGATCTTAAGTTTTCTTAAGAAGATAAATTCAAAATGAAATAGTGGAATCAGATAGGGTTATATACTCTTAGGCTGTAGTGGAATATTATCCAGGTTGAACCAGTGTAGTTTATGGAATATTTTCATAAATAATTTATGGGAATAGAATTAGTATTAGTAAGACCCAATAAGTAAGTGTGTAAGATAGGCGTAGATCATTTCTCTTTTTATATGGTTCTCATCTAAGATTGGAGTATATGACTTTGAGATGTTTGCACCATTCCGTATAAGGATTTATTACTCGACTTTGACGGCGAGCATTTGATGAGAATTCTTGGTGTGGGATCAAAATTTTCTATCATAGTTACAACTATGTAAGTAGAACAGAGTTCCAAAGCAAGGAGCCTGATCGGAGTTCGCACTAGGAAATTGGGTAAGGGATACTAGTTCGGAGGTGAAGTTATAAATTCGAGTGAGATCGAATTAGGTTTTGCATATGAATGATCTATGTACATCATACGAACTGACGTATAGTGTTAAGTGTTTTTGGGATATGTTTGTGGTATAATTTTGGGAACAAAATTCTTTTAAAGGGGGAAGAATGTAATGACCCGGAATTTTACAGCCTTTTTATGTGAATATTTAATTAGTTTTAAATATTCAATATATATGTGTATATATATATATATATATATATATATATATATATATATTTTATAATAAAAAATTGTGAATGATAAATAATGATTGTGAAATAGTTTTTAAAAGGAGTTTACAAAAATATATAGTTCGATGAAAAATAGAAGATGTGACCAGAATTCGTTTTTTGAATTTTCGAATTTTCATCAGCTAAAAGTTATTGGAGCGTTGTGAACTCTAGTGTAAACATATAAATATTAAAAATGGAAATGAATTAGTGTATATTAGTATGTATATATGTGTATATACTTATGCATATAAGGTAAAAATAAAAATAAAATTAAGTAAAGAAAATGTCACATCATAGTCAGACATGATGTGATGCATTGGTAACTAAGGAGACATGAAATACATTAGCAATTAAATCATGTTTCTCCTATCATGGAGGGGGTAGCAAGTGAGAAAAATGTGTGTAGGGAGTGGAGGAGCAAGGTATGTGGCATGTGTTGAGTGGAGGGTAAGGGTATATGTGCATTTAGGTAATTTCGCATGTTCACAATATATAAAAACCAAATTTTCTAATTTCTTTTTCATTCTCCTTTCCTTTTTTTTAAAAAAATTCCAAAGCTTTTGAAATGAAATCCATGGCTTTTTAATTTAGTTTTCTAAAGTTTTAAAAAAAAAAAGAGAAAACCTAAATCCTTGTTTAAAAATTCCTTCTTCCAATGGTTCACCTTTTCCTTCTTCATTTTCCTCCTATTTTGTTCGGCTATAACTTCCTCTACACTTCACCAACTTAAGATTTTAATTTTATTAAATCGTATATAATTCCAGTGGCTTTAACTTTGTAGTTTACCACTTTTTCAGATTTCGAGCTTAGTTGCTCAAAAATTTCATTATTTGCAAGAGTGTTTTTTAACCTAGATTTTATGTCCGAAAATACCCCTTACTATTTGACCATAACTTCCTCAAAATTTAATTTTTTAATTTCTTTTTTAAATAATAGAGAAAAGAATAATCTAAAACTTTCCTTTTGACCACATGTCCAAAATCTGAGAGGAAAGAGTCCAAAAGTTGAGTGCAATATGACCTATTTTGAGTAGAGTTTGTGGTTTTCCAAGCTTCCCAAATTGCAAAGTGTGTTAAATATTCAAATGATTTTCGATGAGTAAACGTTTTTTAAAACTATATATTTAAACTTTATATGTTGGTTGATCTGTGGCTTGGTTTGCTTGTTGAAATCTTAGTTTATTATGTGATTGCTTGTATGTGTACATTGGTTGTATGTGATGGTAGTTAGACTTGAAGTTGAAATTTAAATATGCTATCATTCGGCAAGTTGTAAACTTTGTCATATGCTATGATTTTGCTTATGTTTTGGTTGTTTCATGTATATGTTGGCACGACATGATTATATGTTAGGTTGTTAGGAAGGATAGCACTTTGATTCGGTTTTCGATGGAGAATCCTTATATGGACGGAAGATACAAACTTTGGTTTTAAATCCACATCGTTTTAAAGTTACTAAATGGAAAGTTAGTAAGAGATGTTAGTGAATGGAAGTAAGTGAGCAATATTAGCACTTGGAATTAGGGATATCCATAGGGATAGACGCTATGGATGCGGTTTCGGGTTAAAAATCCAGTTTTTTCTAAGAAAAAATGGTTTTTAAACATAAAAGTGTTTGTAAATATTTTATAAACTTAATAATAATATTTTAGGAAGTTAATTAATTTCTTAATAACTAATTTTTAATTAATTAAGTTTTTAGTAATTAATAATTAATTAAGGATTAAACAAGGTTTAATCATTATAATTATGTAAAGATTAGTTATTAATTAATTATCTTTTAAAGTTAAGTTTTTTAATTAATTATTAATTTAATTAATTTTAAATTAATTCCGAGTTAAGTAAATTATTTATTTTAATTTATAATAAATTAAGTATAAGGTTAATTATTAATAAATTATTAATCAAGTGTTAATGATTTTTAATTATAAATTAATTAAGGTTAAGTTTATAATAAATTATTTATCAAAGGTCTAATTTATTAAATAAGTTTAATTATAGATTATTTAATGAATTAATTGAGATTAATTAATATTTAATTATTAATAAAGGTTTGATTAATTATTTATTAATTAATAAAGGATTAATTTGAGTTTAGGTAATAGTTAATTATTGTTTAACTATTTAATTAAATTAAGTTAAGATTCGACTAAAAAATTAATTATGATTTAAATAGGCATTTAACATATAATTAATTATTTTTAAAAAGGGTTTTAAAGTTTTAAATCCTCTGGTTTTTAAAAGTAAAATTGTTTAAAGGTGCTCCTTTTTGAAAGATGGTTTTGAATACAAGTGATTCAAATGTTGAGACCATTAAGAAATCATATAACTATGAATGAGATATAATATAGTTGTTTGGTTGTTTGAACATGTGGTAGCAGAATAAATCCCCATTCTGCTATAAATTGATTGATTAATTTATTGTGTGGACCTGTGTCTAGCAGAATAAATCCTCGTTCTACTATAAATTTGATTGAATTTTTTGGACATCCGTTTAGCAAGACAAATCACCACTCTGCTATTATGTTATTTGGATATGTATATGATAGTTAGTTCATGTTGACAAGTCATTCCTTGATTTGGATATGAGTTGTATTTGCATATATGTTGACCTATGTAAATAACAGTTAAGTGAACTGAAACTGAAATTGAACGGTAACTTAAATTAGTACCATTGGGATTGCTAAACCTCTTATCGAATTACTAAAATATGTTTTTTAATTAACTTTAATTCGTAAATAGATAGGGATTTAAAGGTTATCAATTATTTTAAAATTTTATTATTGTTTTATAAAGTTATTTTAAATAATATCTTGTGTTTTAAAAAAGGGGGTTTATTAAATAAAAGGTTTTACCCAAAGTGATTTACAAATGATATCATGAAAATGATACTTTATAAAAGAGATTCTATAAAGCAATTATGAAGGAGGATTTTTAAATAGTTATAAAAATAGAAAGATATTTTATAAATCATGTTAGATATTTTTGAAAGTCGTTTTAAATCAAGTTTGAAAAATTACAAAGAGGTTTGAAATATGAAGTGAACTTATAAAAGAATTTTTATAAGGAATAAGCGAATGGTTATGATAAAGTGAATGAGTTTTACAGTAAGTGATGTTTTGAAAGGGAATGGCTTGGCCACTTAATATGGAATGTGAGAAAAGTGAGTTTTCCAAATGTTTTTGGTAAATGTTTATATTTTTTTTCCAAGTAAAAGGATGTCAGTGGTTTGGGAAAGATGCTTTAGGAAAGATCCTTCGGTAAAGTTTTATAAAGTGATTTTGTTAATTAAAAATTAATTAATAAAGTCTTAGAGGACCCCATATGGAATTGAATCAATGTTTGATAAATAACCAACTATCAAATCTGGACCAAAATGTAACTTTGGAAATATGTAGGAGTAACACGGAAATTATATGGTACAGTTGCCGTCAATGGTGCTATAATATACGTATAAATTCGTTTCATTACCATCAGGGGTGCTATACTATACGTATAAATTCGTTTCATTTTTCTAGGATAAATGACAAGGAAATCGGTCCACTAATGGTTAGGAGGTGAACCCCGCTCTTATCTTTTATCTGATTATTTCCTAAAGAACAGGGTTGAGTTTATCAAAAATTATCGAAAGTTGTTTCGAAGAGACCGGGATGGGGATCTATTATCCGAAAACCACTTTGATCCAACTTAAGCATTTCAAACTGAAGATATCTTGAAGAACATGGAGTCAAAGAAGGATCAATCAAAGATGGAGCATTGAAGTGTAAGAGCTGCTTGCTACTAATCCTAAGGGTGATTCCAAAATGGATGTAGTACAAGTAGTGCCTTCGGTTTGTCCTTATGTTGAACAACTTGTATGGATGAATGCTAGCATTGCATTGATGCGTGGAGGGCAGTGTTAGCATTTCAATTGGAATTGGTATTCAGAAAGGTAAAACGTAGCCTCACCAACTGGGAATGATTGAAAATCAGGAGAGATGTAACAAGGCTAAGTGGGGTCGCACCCATTAGGGTATGTAGTCACCCTTATAAATACATCTACATAATTATGGATTGGTCATGCATGAGATCTCGATAAAAAGGGTTGCAAAGCAATCGGGGTAATGGCATATTCGGTTCTATCCAGTAAGGGATAGGTCGGTCTTGTGTTGGTAAGGGATCCAGGCGAGGTCCTCAGTATATTTTCTAGACGTGTACTGTGACAGTTGGTACCCCAGTGCCTAGTCATTGTATGGAATCCAATAATCAATACATGCCTTTACGGTTATGATTGTGCCCGACTATGCTGAAATGTGAGATGTAAGCATTTCAGCTATTTTCAAATTTTACTTTGACCTGTAGACATTATTATAATATAGATGGATTTTTATATAGAAGTGTTTTGGTTATCATAAGGTAAAAAACAGTTCGTGTTTATGTGCAGTGTGGTCTTATGAGATATCTTTAATTTTAAAAGAGTTTAAAAGTAATAATTCAGTTGTTTTGAGTTTAATCACACCAGACCTATGTCCAAACTGGAGTTTTATTTTCTTTTCCTAAAACTCTTGGGTGCTTAAATTTTTATGTGCAGCCAAGTAATTCAGGTTTCTATGGATGCATTTTGGGAGGAGCTTGGAATAGGAGGCTTCATCGATAAATAGTTATTAGCTTATTTCCGTTGTATATTATTTATTCTATATCAGATGTATAAGGACAAGCTGTTATGACTGTCCTAGGTTTGAAATTGTATTAGTGTAACTCTGATGTATCATTTTTGACATGACTTTGTAAGGTATTATGTTGATTAATATATTTTATTCCGTTGCGCTATGAGATTCTATGTTTGTTCTTAGTCCTTCTATCTTCTTTCTACTTTCTTTCCCCTAACGAACAGTGTTTTCGGCACTTGAATAGTAGACATGCCACACAGTGAACGTATTAGCGTCGATTTCATGGGTCGAAAATTCTGTTCATTACAGTTGGTATCAGAGCGCAAGGTGTGAGAAATGCGGATTACGGATCTTAAGGCTAGGATTAACACTAGAGAGGGGATGAATAGTGTTTATAAAGAATTACTAAATCTTTTTGAGTTTATGTTAATTTAGACACAGATGTATGCAATCTACAGATACAGGGATAATCACAGAAACAAACACAAACGCAGAATAAAATAAAAGCAGTAAAGGAAAGAACACACCGGATTTTATACTGGTTTGGAGTTAGCCTACATCCAGTCCCGCAACACAAGTACGGATTTCCTTTCAAAAGCAATTGTACAATTACACCCTTGATTTCAAGGCTACGAGGTACACCCTCTAGAATCACAATCCTCTGGGTAGAGATACTTGATTTCCGGGCCACAAGTTTATCCAATTGATTTACCAAGGCTACAATCACACCTTATCTCGCTTGATTGATTTTCAAGGCCACAATCACACTTTTTCTCACTTAATAGATTACAAAGAAGCCTATAACTCTGAATAGCACTGAAAACCTTGTTGAGATAGTGATAGACAATCAAACTAGAAAAGATCGAGTTCGATTCAATGTTGATTTTGGCAGAGTAATGGTAAGAATATGTATTAAGAAATGTGGAAGAAGATGAGGAGTGAAAAACCAGAAAATCTGATGATAAAATTCGTTAAAACCGACCCCTATTTATAGGAGAACAACAGTCATGTCCATTCGTGAAGAGTTATGGCGAATAGACATTTCTTTTGAAATTTAAATTTTAAACTCAACTAACACCATGTCGATATGGTCACCATGGGTATGTCGACATCCCAAAGCATTTTTTTATAATTTGGTTTTCTTTGAAAATAACCTTTATCTTGTATTAAAACTATTTTAAACTTTATAAATATACTTGGCGATAGTTAAAATTCATAAGTAAATATAAAGAATAATATATATTGAATTTAACTATAATTTTATATTTAAATTTAAGTATAAATATTTAAAAGTTAAAATATATTATATTAAAAGATAGTTCAAAATCAGGAGTAATTTGACTTTGAAATTAAAGATGATTTTGAGGCTAAAATTATTTAAAATCAGGAGAGAGGTTTTTGAATCTTTTAAAAGGAAAGTTTTGAAATCATTTTTGAAAAAAGGATATAATTTTGAAAAATCATTTGAATAAAAAGTTAGCGGATACAAAACAATGTTCCACTAGATTTTTCGTAGGTTCCATCCTACTTAGGGTTCCATCCCTTTAACAGGCTCGAAGTGGATTCCATTCCACGAATAAATTGGATTTTAAGATACCAGTGCTTTTCTTTGAGTTTTAACAAAATTTCTAATTAAAGAATAAATTACTTAATTCTTGAACTCTTGATAATCTTGATACTCATGAGTCTTCAATCTTGATATCTTGGATCTCTATACTGTATAGTCTTCATTCTTGTTACCTGCATGGTTAAATCCTGCATATACATATATATCTAAACTTATAATGTTAGTATTTATATTTTATAATCTATTCTAAGGTTGTTGTCATCAAAACCATCATCTCACGGACTAACAATCTCCCCCTTTTTGATGATGACAACCTTTGTTTATAAAATGTTATTTCTATCTTAATAACTTCCCCTTAATCTATGCCTAACTACACTATTTTATATTTCTCCCCCTTTGTCATTAACAAAAACTAACTCCAAACTATATAACTACCCCTTAATCTAATACTGTGATTATAATGATAGTGTTATCATAAATAACCAACACTTAACTCTAGAAACTAAAACTCAATCCTAAATTACTAACTATCCTAACTAAGAATCTATTATAATACTTATAATAGTTAGAAAAATATAAGAACATAAATTATTTATTAAGTATATTTCAGCACACTCATCAAAACCAATCATGTCAGACAAGTCAAACAAATCAATCAAGTCAAACAATTCAAGCAAATCAATCAAGTCAATCAAGTCAAACAATTAAGTCAATCAAGTCAAACAAGTCAATCAAGTCAATCAAAATATATCAAACAAATTAAAAACTAATAATCCTATATTATAAAACAATACTACGAACTCCTCCTAAATAAAATACACTCGTTATGTATATATGTATGCAGTATGTAGTTTGTAATGCTGTATGAAATGTATGACATATGCAATGTAACATGAGATAATATGCAGAATGAAGTGCAACTTGTGATGCAAATAATTATGATATGCATTGTAATTTATGATGTAATATGCAATGAAATGTGATATGAAATAGGATGCATAATGATATGTAAAAAAATGACAATAAAGTAAAATAATTTGCGGAATGATATGATGATATATATACTCTGGTAAGTGATATTCAGACTATAAGATAAACATGAGTGATAAGTAATATCTAATTGGTAAGCATATATATATATATATATATATATCTGTGTGTGTGTCTATATATGTATGTATACATATATCAAACTATTTATTATACTTCAACCACACAAAGGTAAAACTCACCAATTACTAGACTTAAGTTAAGGACACTAATGAATGTGGCTGAAAAAGTTGTAAAGAAAGAGTTTGAAGGTAATAAATGATATCAAAACTATAACATAATTGTGAAAGGTAGTAATCAAACTTAATATTAAAATCAAATGCTAAGGAATAAGGACTTATACTATATATGATCAAATATGGTTTTTATAAATATTAATATCCTCCTTATTTAATTCCCCTTTTCATTTTTAGAAAATAAATTATTATTGATTTAAATACTTAGAAACATGTTTAAACATCTTTTAAATTTACAAAATATCATAATGAAATAAAATAATAAAGATTGAAAAAGTAAAATAAACATGTGTTATATTAAGGCCTCTTAAGAAAAATTTAAACATGAAATTAAAATTTTTAATATAAGTTAGAAAATAATTTCTAAAAAGAATAGAGAAAATACTTAATTTAAATATTATTTTTACATAATTTAAAGTCTCAAACAGAAAAGACAGCATTTACAAAATGCTATAAAAAAATTTGCAATAAAATATATTCGAAACTTTATAAAACTAAAACTGTAGCTTTTACCAAATGTTGTGTAAAGTTTCTGAAACTCTATGCGTTTCAAAGCATGGAAATGCTATAAAAACGAATTTGCAATACTTACAAAATATTACAGAAGAAAGTAAGAATTTTAGAAATGCTATTTAAAATTCCGGTCATGTGATGTGGTGCAATCTTATTAATTGAAGAAATATATAAATAGAACCTTATTTTAGCATTCTAAATTCATTCTATTAATTTCTTAAAGATATAAAATTAGTATCTTAAAAGAAATAGACTATGTGAAGTAAAAATAACATTAGAAAAGCTGAAATCATGAATGAAGGTATGCTTTTCTACTTAGTATAGTTGTAATAAATTAGTTATAGATTTTATTTGAAAGAAACACATTTTAAAAGACTTTTTAAAAATTTTAGACTTATATATCGATATTTATACTATGGTATGTCGATATATGGACCAAAATATCAAAACTTATAAAAGAGATAAATTTCTATACCTAACTAAATGCATAGATATATATATACTCCTAAATGCAACAATAAAGATGAAATAATAGTAAAGCGTACCAATTTTTACACTCCATCTTTATAACTTTTTTTTCTTCCATTTTCGTGAGTCACACCTTTATATCTTTCAGAATTTGACGACGAGATCTGTTCTGTTGCGACGGGCTCGTTTTTCTGATCAGCGTAATATATTCATTTGCTGAATTTGAATATCGCATGAGAAAGATACAAATGATTTAGTAGACTGACCAACTTGGCGCCAAAACTTTTGAATTCGAATTTTGAATGAATGGACACTTCGACCACTATAAATAGGCCTAACGGTCACCACTTTTCATAAAATTTCCTCTTCTTCTTCCCATTTTTCTATATACTATCAAACTTCTAGAGGGAATATCTCCTTCGTTTCTTAACGGAATTGGATGAAACCAGCGGCAGATTGAAGAGGAAGGCAAGAACTAAAATCTAGTAATAGTTTAGTGTCGAATTTGAATGGTATTGTGATGTAACAGGCCGAACAGTAGAAGATCCCGTACACAGTTTTCAGTTTTGAATAGCCAACTTCAAACTGCCATATCTCACTCAATTTTGATCGAAATTTGATGATCCACCCATAAAAATGACCGCGAGAACAAGAAATACAATCTTCAAAAGGAGTGGAAACAAAATACTCAAACTTATGGATGCAATTTGAAGAATAACTTTGACAGTTTTGCCTTCCTTTTCTCTTTGTTCACCAAAACTTCATTTGACCATAACTTGGTCATTTCTTGACGGATTCACAGGAAACCAGTGGCATTGCGAAGCAAATGGAGAGAAGTATAGTATCAAATCAAGTGGTAAATGAGAACCAAAAGTTTTTTATTGATCTGGTACCCATTTCTTTGTCGATTTTCAATATATATCCACTTGTTCTTCTTGATCGATAAATGATTATCCGATATCTTTTAACCAACAGTCATTAGACATAATTCTTCTCCTGCAAAAAAAGATAACCTTTTAAAGAATCAAGTGACTTTTCAAAATAACTAAATATAGCTTTAAACAAAAATATCATGACGATTCTATGACATGTTCATATGAAAATAGTGTTAATAAAATCCCGAAAAATAGCCATTTTAAAAAAAAATTCAAAATTCATATTATGAAAACTTTGAAAACCTTGCTCCAATACCAATTGTGAGAAGTGCAGATTATGGATCTTAAGGCTAGAATTAACACTAGAGGGGGTGAATAGTTTTTATAAAGAATTACTAAATCTTTTTGAGTTTATGTTAATTTAGACACAGATATATGCAATCTACAGATACAGGGATAATCATAGAAACAAACACAGATGTATAAATAAAATAAAAGAAGTAAAGGAAAGAACACACCGGATTTTATACTGGTTCGGAGTTACCCTACATCCAGTCCCGCTACACAAGTACGGATTTTCTTTCAAAAGCAATTGTACAATTACACCCTCGATTTCAAAGCTACGAGATACACCCTCCAGAATCACAATCCTCTGGGTAGAGATACTTGATTTCCGGGCCACAAGTTTACCCAATTGATTTACCAAGGATACAATCACACCTTATCTCACTTGATTGATTTTTAAGGCCACAATCACATATTTTCTCACTTAATAGATTACAAAGAAGCCTATAACTCTGAATAGCACTGAGAACCTTGTTGAGATAGTGATAGACAATCAAACTAGAAAAGGTCGAGTTCGATTTAATGTTGATTTGACAGAGTAATGGTAAGAATATGTATTAAGAAATGTGGAAGAAGAAGTGGAGTGAAAAACCAGAAAATCTGATTGATAAAATTCGTTGAAACTGACCCCTATTTATAGAAGAACAACAGTCATGTCCATTCGTGAAGAGTTATGGCGAATAGACATTTCTTTTAAAATTTAAATTTTAAACTCAACTGACACCATGTCGACATGGTCACCATGGGTATGTCGACATCCAAAACATTTTTTTTATAATTTGATTTTCTTTGAAAATAACATTTATCTTATATTAAAACTATTTTAAACTTTATATATATACTTGACTATAGTTAAATTCATAAGTAAATATAGAGAATAATATACATAGAATATAACTATAATTTTATATTTAAATTTAAGTATAAATATTTAAAAGTTAAAATATATTATATTAAAAGATTATTTAAAATCAGGAGTAATTTGATTTTGAAATTAAAGATGATTTTGAGGCTAAAATTATTTAAAATTAGGATAGAGGTTTTTGAATCTTTAAAAAGGAAAGTTTTGAAATCATTTTTGAAAACAAGATATAATTTTGAAAAATCATATTGAATAAAAAGTTAGCGGATACAAAACAATGTTCCACTACATTTTTCGTGGGTTCCATCCTACTTAGGGTTCCATCCCATTAACAGGCTCGAAGTGGATTCCACTCCATGAATAAATTGGATTTTAAGATGCCAGTACTTTTCTATGAGTCTTAACAAAATTTCTAATTAAAGAATAAATTACTTGAATTCTTGAACTCTTGATAATCTTGATACTTATGAGTCTTCAATCTTGATATCTTGAATCTCTATACTGTACAGTCTTCATTCTTGTTAGCTGCATGGTTAAATCCTGCATATACATATATATCTAAACTTATAATGTTAGTATTTATATTTTATAATCTATTCTAAGGTTGTCATCATCAAAACCATCATCTCACGGACTAACACAAGGTTAAACGTGAACTTTGGCTTTAGTGGGGTAACTCATTAAGAGATAAGGTAATGGAATGACTTACTATGAGTTTGAGTGTATTATATATAAGAGAGCATATTTATTAGTGATATAAAATGTTATTATTATGTTGTTTGATCTATTGAGTTGCTTATGAATTCCGGTCGAGCGCTTGATCAACGTTGTCGATACGGTTTCTAAACACTTAAACAAGATCAATCGACACAGTGTTGTTTTGAAACTGGTTAATGAAATAATTTTACCAAAGGTATATTTTATATGAGAAAGGAATGATTTTCAAAAATAGTATAGTATAGTATTTTTGAAGTGTTTTTTTGTTAGGATCATAATATTTTATCATTATCAGTTTGGGTTATTTTTTCATGTTCGACCATTTTGAGCATTGACTAGGGTTAGTATGTATAGGTAGATTCCCTGTTAACATATAGGTTGGGTAAATAGCAAAATGGAAACATTGAAACGAACATCATGTGAATTAAGTTTCACAATTTGACTATAACGTCTTATCTTAAGGTTGAATTGAAATTTGATTAAAAATGTTACTAAAGGTCAGAATATTTTGAAATAAATATTTGGAAATGGATTAATAAGTATGGGTCTTTTGATTAAAAAGAAACTAGGTTGAAAACTTAAGAACCTAAATCCTGGAGTTTTTGGAAATGGTCCCACGGTTTTGGAAAATAATAAAAGTATTTAAAAGTAATTTCGATATAAGTACAAATTTTAAGGATTGAAAATGTGAAGTAAATGGTGTTTTCTTTGGGATAGTTTAGGAAATAAGTCTTGATTGTTTTGTGATGATCGGAATAATTTTCTAAGTGATAGTCGGATGTTTATCTAGGCGAACGTTGAAGTGCACTTAGAAAATTATTCTCTTCATCATTGTACAATCAAAACATGTTCAAACCCAAATGAAACCAAAGCAAGTTGTAAAAATTGTTTATGGGAAAAATAAAAGGTATTGCTTCCAAAATGAGATTTTTGAAATAAAGAATTTTTTTTAAATTAATTAGTTCGAGTGGCTTGAAAACCAGTTTGATCCAACTTAAAGTGTTTCGAACTAAAGACATCATAAAGAACATGGAATCAAAGATGGAGCATTGAAGTACAAGGGTTACTTGCTACTAATCATGAGGGTGATTCCAAAATGGATGTAGTAGAAGTAGTACCTTCGGTTTGTCCTTATTCTGGACAACCTGTATGGATGAATGCTAGCATTGCATTAATGCTTGGAGGGCAGTGTTAGCATTTCAAGTGGAATTGCTATTTCAAAAGGTAACACGTAGCCTCTGGCCTCATCAACTGGGAATGATTGAAAATCATAGGAGATGCAGCAAGGCTCAGTGGGTCGCACCTATTAGGATATGTTGTTACCCTTCTAAATACATCTACATAATTATGGATTAGTTGTGCGTGAGACCTCAATAAAAAGGGCTGCAAAGCAAGCGCGGTGATGACATATTCGGTACTATCCAGTAGGGGGTAGGTTGGTCTTGTGTTGGCAAGGGATCCAGGCGAGGTTCTCGGTACATTTTCAAGACGTGTACCGTGACAGGTGTAACCTAGTGTGTAGTCATTGTATGGAATCCAATATCCAATACGTGCCTTTACGGTTTTGATTATGCCCAACTATGCTAAAACGCAAGATGCAAGCATTTCGGCTATTTTCATCTTTTACTTTGACCTTTGGACACTATTATAATATCATTGGGTATTTATATAAAAGTGTTTTGGTTATCGTAAGGTAAAAAAACCCGTCCGTGTTTAAGTGTGGCGTGGTCTTATGAGATACCTTTGATTTTAAAAGAGTTTTAAAAGTATAATTCAGCTGTTTTGAGTTTACTCACACTAGACTTATGTCTGACCCGGAGTTTTATTTTCTTTTCCTAAAACTCTTGGGTGCTCAAATTTTTATGAGAAGCCAAGTAGTCCAAGTTTCTACGGATGCATTTTGAGAGAGCTTAGAGCAAAGGGCTTCATCGATAGATATTTATTATCTTATTTTTACTGTATATTATGTACTATATATCTGATGTATAAGGATATGCTGTTATAACTGTCCTAGGTTAGAAATCGTATTAGTGTAACTCTGATGTATCATTTTTGAAATGATGTTGTAAAGGATTATGTTGATTAATATATTTTATTTCGTTGCGTTGTGAGATTCTATGTTTGTTCTTAGTCCTTCTGTCTTCTATGTCCTTTCTTTCTCCTAACGAATGGTGTTTCGGCACATGAGTAGTTGGCATGCAATACATTGAACTTATTATTGTCGATTTTCGAGGGTCAAAAATCCTGTTCGTTTAGTTGGTATCAGAGCACAAGGTTAAGAAAGAAACTTGGCTTTGATGGGGTAACTCATTAAGAGATAAGGTAATGGAATGCCTTATTGCGAGTTTGAGTGTATTATATATAAGAGGTCGTATTTGTTAATGATATAAAAATTTTAATACTGTGTTGTTTGATCTATTGAGTGGCTTATGAATTTTGGTCGACGTGCTTGATCATCATTGTCGATAGGGGTTCCTAAACACTTAAACAAGATCAACCAAAGGTATATTTTATACAAAAAAAGAATGATTATAAAAAATAGCATAGTATAGTATTTTGAAGTGTTGTTTGTTAGGATCATAATATTTTATTATTATCAATTTGGGTTATTTAGTCATGCTCGCCCAGTTTTAGCATCAACTATGGTTAGTGTGTATAGGTAGATTCATTGTTAATATATGGGTTAGGTAAATAGCAATAAAGAAACATTGAAACGAACACCTTGTGGATTAAGTTTCACAATTTGACTATAAGGCATTCGATGTTAAGGTTGAATTGAAATTTGATTAAAAATGTTGTCAAAGGCAAGAATATTTTGAAATAAATATTTAAAAATGGATTAATAAGAATTTGTCTTTTGATTAAAAAGAAATTAGTTTGAAAACTTGAGAATCTAAATCTTGGAGTTTTTGGAAAATGGCCTCCAAGGTTTGGAAAATAATAAAAGTATTTGAAAGTAATTTTGATTTAAGTACAAATTAATGAAATGTTAAGCAATAGGTGTTTTCCTTGGGATAGTTTGGGAAATTGGTATTGATTGTTTTGTCATGATCGGAATAATCCTCTAAGTGATAGTCGAATATTTACATAGGTGTAACACCCTGTATTTTTAGATAATTAAATAATCAAACAACGATGAACAGTGAAAGTAAATAATTTTGGAATTGTCAGAATATGGCCTCGAAACCTATACCACTGTGTTCATGGCAATTTTCTGATTAAATTCCATATATAACTTGTCGAAATCCAATTGAATATGAAGAAGTTACGAGAAAACAAGAAATTAGAAAAACAAAAAAACAAAAAATGATAATAATAAGACCGTGCGGGTCGACCCACGAAGCACAAGGGTCGACCCCTAAAAAACATAGGTCGACCAATAAGTCGATCCACGTTTCTCCCTGAAAGTAAAATCAACCAAGGACGTGCCGAAGTTTATAATTTGATTTTTCAAGCAATATGAAGTGTTGTGACGTGGTTGCACCAGATTCAATCCAAAAATCCAATGGTCTGACATCCCCAAACTCCACTATAAATGGACATCTAGACCTAGTTATTTTCTCACAATCATATTTTCTCTCAATTGGGTTCGTTGCATGAGGCTGAATCCTAAATAGAAAATATTTCTACGGAGAAGATCTTTTTTAGCAAAAATAATAGATGTTTTAAAAGGGGATCCAGGAAGGCCATGGAATAAAGCTAAGGATGAAAGGTGAGTGGATTTAAATTATATATCGTTAATGTTTATGATATATATTATCGTTAGATTCCCGTTAAATGTTTTAATTCAGCATTTGAACTAATTTTAGTAACTAGTCCTGCTAGTTAGTTATGATAAGACCGTAAATTTTATAAGAGAAATGTACTTATATTAAATGTTATTTATATGAAAAAACAAAGGAATCCAATTAAATATAAGTAATATTAGGCTTAAAAGTTGTAAAGAAAGGATAAGCCTAAAAGTGAGAAATTTATAGTAAATTATGTTATAACAAGAGAAATGAATTAAAAGGGGAAAATTTAATAACCTAATTTGAAAGTTAATGATAGATTAGTTGGTTGGTTTAGAAAAGTGAATACATCACCATAGTTTAATATTGTAAGAATAACGAGAAACGTAATTGCAAGAATAAAAGCAAGAAAAGTGGAACTAGTGCAAAATAGAGACATTGTTGTATTTTGCATTACCCAACAATTAAAGAAACAATAAAAAAAATATCTTCCAGTTATGAGTTATTGTTTATAGCATTATTTAGTATTGAAATATGGAAATGGATTTGTATCACAGTTTTTGTAACCAACCAAATAAAATAGGCATTGAAGAAATTAAGGAAGAGAAATGATCACGTTAATTATTTGATAAGACTAGAAATAATAAACAAAAGATGTGACTAGATCTGCATTTACTGCGCAGATACTAGAATAAAAAGTAAAGCGGTTATTATGATAATTAATTTGTGACAGTTGGACATAATCCCAAGCTAAGACTGTCATATAATATAAAAGAACTAAAGAAAATTTATAATCATAATAGAGGAAGACAGACTAGAATGGAAAAGAAACACTTGCAATTACATTTATAACATGTACGTTATAAAAGAAAGAAAGGAATATAAAAGTGACAGTTGCAAGTACAATTCTAATACGTAGGTTATAATTAAAAGAAAGAAACAGACGAGGCTTATTTTATCAAACTTAGATCTTGAATTAAGCTAATAGCAGAGATAATATAAGTGGCCCGTATCGGCAGCATTCCCTTTCAGGTCTAGGACTGACGGTCTCATACATGGGTGAGGCTAGGCATGTAGATTAGGGTAAATAAGTAGCCAATAGAATAAGAAAAGTAAAATAAACGCATAGTAAAAGATTAGGCGTATGGTCTAATAAAATGGTAAGGTGCGTTTGGAGTAGGCCCAAAGAGATTTTGGATAAAGAGCCTAACGAAGCAGTTAATCGTAGATTTTTAGTACAGAAAGAGCATGTTCAACTTAGTTAGTTTGGGCTAGAAGGAAGTATGAGATTTCAATGGCATGTGAGGATACTCTAGGATAGCCTTCTGGGGTTGGCTTAATGAAGCTGCACCCCCGGAGGCATGTCTGTAGGTGCTCCATCAAGAGAGTATGCCTTGACTGCTTTTGCATTGCATGCCTAACGAAGCGGACCTTTGTAGCAAGTCAAAAGGTTGATGATAGAGTAGGATGTTCGTATGACACCATAATCTAGTTTGCGAGCAGGTTATAGTGGAAAGGACCCAAAAGGATAGTCGTATGCAGAGATCAAGCAATCATTGGTAAGAGCGAGTTCGAGAATAACTGGAGTTAAACCAACAAGTCAATGATTCTTTCACTATCGAAACATTAGATGAGGGGCACGACCAATTGAATGTTTAGATTGTCTGTAGTAGGACATGGCCACTTAGCTCTTGAAAAGTCTTTCAATTAGTTTAGGGGGTACGCGGGGACATAGCCACGATGAGAAAACAGATAGACCAAGAAGAATATCTGAATTGTAGGCCTAACGAAGCGGACCTTTACAAATATAGAAAATCCCCGACAGTGTTCCGTACAAGGTAGACCTTGTTGGCGGAAATGAGGAAGTAAACAGAACGATTACGCGTAGTCCTCAAGTTACGCACTGGGTGGTACATTATGGATGTCCAAGCACTAGTATAAGCTAGTGCGGATGCAGTTTCATGCTTTCATAGTAGATGACGGAACATCTGTATTGTAGGTCTCACGAAGCTGTCCGTTACAGATATAGTTACAGTACGCTCTAATAGCAAGACAATGGAGTCCTTTTCGAGGAGGATATGGAAGGTACTATGGGTAGTACCTAGGACCGATGCAGTCTTTGGGCATGTAGCTATATATATATATTGGTTATTAGATCTTAATCTACTAGGGAGTAGATGGGTACGATTCACGCACAGAGGCGAGAGTATTATAAACCCAATAAACCTAATATATCAAAAAATGGAAATAGAACGGTATATGTAGAATTATGCTTAGAAGTGTATAATTTGTCCATTCACTAGAACTTTAGTTCGGACCACCTCCTCATATCATCCCACAGGTTAGGTAGATGGTAGAGATTTTCTAGCTTCGTGACACATATTTTGTTATTATCTTGGTGAGTACTTATTTACTATTATATTTTCAGTTCCGCTGTGAGATATATATTTGAGCTCTGATATATTTATTTTTGTCTATTTGTAGGATACTAGATACCCAACTCGGGATTCAGCGGGCTTGGCTTTTAGCAATTTTACAAAAAATCCGGGCCTACTAAGATTCGGGTTGTTACATTTGGTATTAGTGCTTAGGTTAGTAGATCCTAAGTAAATTAGGAAATAAGAGATTTTAGTAAATAAATGAGATTTCCAAGGTTTAGGAAGGGTATTCCTAGGGTAGTAAGAAGAAAATTCACTTTCTCTCTATCCCAATAAAATGAAACTTTTGGAATCGAAAAGTTGAAAAATATAATTGTTAATATGTTTGAGGAAATAAAATATTGGTTTTTATATGATGTAAATTATGTTAAAAGTGAAATTCTTGTTGAAGAATTATAGACATTTATAGCTCGCTAGTTTCTTCGTAAGTAAACAAAGATTTTAAATATAAAAATATAGAGTGTGTTAAGTATCGAAAACATAGGTTACAACATTAATTGTTGTAATAGATGTTTTCATGAAAAATAAAGGAAGCATAGACTATGACATAATTGTTATAGTAGATGACTACCAAAGGAAATTTTTTTACATCACATATGGAATTTATTAATATTTATTTTAATTGAATCCATATACTGGTATTTTTGAGTCATAGTAACAGTGTTTTATGCAACATCTGTTTTGACCCAAATAAAAATATGTTTTGAAGATAATTTCTAAGTATAGAAATAAAGTGGTTTGTAAGTACACTTATTATTCAAATAAGTATATGGAAATGTTTTCTAGTTATGAAAATATTAATATAGTTTTGAATTGAGATCTTCCGGAAAAAAGAAGAAGATGTAAGTTAAATATTAGAAAATTAATAAATTTCGAAGTAAATGTATATTGTAAGTGAATATAGATTAAGCATACCTTAATATATTGGAATGAAATGACTACTGATATAATTTTCTATGAAACCAAATCACAAATAAAAATGTTTTGTGCAAGTTATAAGGAAACATGAAGGATATATACAAGGTATGGAAAGAACCACATTTCGTATAGCCTATAAAAAAGTATAAAATAAGTTCCTTGTAATTTCACATAAACAGGAAATCCTCTTTTAAGGATTTATAGAAGGTTTTAGCATTAATGATTTCTCATAAGAAAAAATGGTTCCAATATATTAAGGTATAAAACAATTAGGTGTAATGAGAAGTATAATAATTAGAGACAATGTTAGTTAAGAGGGATATTATAGAGAGCCTTAGTAAGAAAGCTAAGAAATGGAAATTTCATATTTTTCCATTGATTATGCACACTGGTTGCTTACCTTTGTACAGAGTCTATATTTGTAGTAAGTTAGAAACTCCTCCATGGTTAGGTAATTGAAAGAGTAGGAAAGTTAAGAGATTTTTGATAAAATAATTGTTCTTATCTACTCCAGTTTTTGTAAATTTGAAAATCTATGAAAAGAAGATGTTTTGAAAACATGTGAGGATATTTTTGGAAGTCAGGCAAGGTATGTTTTAAAGAAAAATGGTTGGTGAAAAAGTAAATAAGTTTTTAAAAGGGAAAATCTTAGTAAACAGTTAAATTTAAAAGTCCAATTTTTTTATGCAAAGTCGTAAAGGTCTTTAAAAGGAAAAGAGAAATAAGTTTTGAACTTAAATTTTTTAAGTTTTTCCCCTCTAAGTTTGGGGAATAATTTAAATTCAAAGAATTGTAAAGATGCAAGTCTAAAAAGATAAAATATTAATTAACCAAGTACCTTTGAATTTTATGGAAACTTCAAAGTAACAATATCAAATGCAAGGATTTTGGGATTTGATGTCTCAAAAATTTAGAAGCTTTAATTTTTGAAATGAAATGATAAATACCAAACCATACTTTTTAAATATGTAGTAGATAATTATCATTTCCTAGGTGTAACGGGAAAAGTGCAAGGCTATATAGGGGATAGTAATGATTACTTTTAGTAGTAATGATAAGAATTCACGTAAAGTGTGTAGACTAGAACAAAAACGACCTTTTGCAGCTTTTTAAAAGTGTTGCCATAAACATTAGCAGCGTTTCGAAGAGCATTGCCTAACGTGATGCTGCAATAGAGTCAGGAAATTCTGGAGCATTTCTAAAATGTTGCTAAATTAAAGGCTATCGAAGCTTATAAAAAACGCTGCTGTAAATTAGTTTTGCAGCCTTAGTTAAACACTGTAAAATCATTTAGCAGCATTTGTGAAACACAATCTAACAACATAGCTTTAAAGGATCAGTATTACAGCAGCAGTTTGAAACATTGTAAAAATAAATTATGAGCTTTTATGAAGCGCTACTGTATATCAACATTTTTAACAAGTTATGCAGCTTTATGAAATGCTACAGTATATCTACGTTTTTGCTACATTTACAACTACTGCAGTAGGCTCAATTTATAAAACATGAATAGATATAATCTGATAATATAAGCGGTTATAAAGAATAAGCATAATCAAAGCTACATCAATTTCATATACCATAAAATTTAGTCATATACAACATTTCATGAACAATGTTTTAAGCACAAATGTTAACAATATAAAATCTTACAAAAAGAGCTTGCTAAAAGAGAATATAAATTATGTGAAGTCCAATCTTGTCTCCTTCAAAGGTCCAATATGCCTATCGGAAAAAAAGGCAATTAGAGATCAGCGGTATAAGAGAACAAATATAAATATATTATGTAAAAGCCAAAAAGAAAAGGAGATACATACAATGATCCATTATCATGTTAGTTTTTATATGTTCCATTATCAACTCTCCTTCTACTTTCATTTACTACTAACTCAAAAACTCAAGCATTTGATCCGATTAAAAAGGAAGTTGACTCAGAAAACTTAAATTCAAGGGTAAAATAGTGTGTAATCGATTAACAAGACAAGATTGTCATTCATTTCACTTTGTATTACCAAGATAACATCCCAAATTCTCCTAAAGTTCTTGTCTAAAGAAAAATACCATTAATTTAGTTTAGATTCATCAAGAGACACCAGGTGGGTATGGCTTAGCAAACTTTAATGACAGAAATTCTCTAGTATTGCACATGTATTTTATGTTCAAAAATAGATGATGTAAATATTCATCACAGAGTTACTATTTACAAAACTAATTGTAATATTAACATATTAGCAATATTAATTAAGTTTATTTATCTAATCATATGTGTTATGGCTCATCTGTAGATTAAATAATACATCTTCATAGAATATACTTAAGATTGCATCTAATAGTTACCCTTAACGTACTATATATTACTTATGAACATGAATGAAATATATTTTATCACATATCAGTGTAATAAACGTTTTATTATCTTCATAAGAAAAATGGTTCCACGTCGAGTAAACAAATTCCTATATCAAGAAAAAAACGTTCAAATGCTTTAACCACATCGAGTAAACAAATTCCTAAATCAAGAAAAAATGTTCAAATACTTTAACCAAATCAAGTAAACATAGGTAAGTTTTATAAGACTTACTTAATTTTTAATTATTACTATTAGCACCAAAAGTGGTCACTAGCACCCTTGAGTAGGATTATGTAGAGAGATTAATGAAGAAAATAAATTTTAACTGAGGAATGTACGCAAAACTAACTGTAAAAACAAGAACACCGGAATTATAGTGCTTCGGGTAACTGCCTATGTCCACTGTTAATATAAGTTTTATTGATTTCCTTTAGGACTTGAATACAGATACAATCCGTAGACAAGTATCTTGAATACAAGTTACTACTGAAAGGAAGTTAGCATAGAAAATCGCAGAGTGTCCTTGGAGTTCCTCCAAAAAAGGTCCCTTTTCACTGCGCCCCTACTCCTCTATCTATAGGCAAAGATAGGCTGGACTTCCTTCATGAACCCAGGAACAAGGTATCTCGTCCCATAGTAGGTGACTTCTATGAACTGAGCCAGGCATGCCGAACAAGAAATTCCGATCAAGAAATGCCAACCCATCATGTCTGGTTGATTATCAAGTGACTCGAAGTAAACCCTCAAGAGACCCGAAGCAAATAGCGGGTTGACTCGAAGCAAAGTCATGTCGATCTCCTCACATTGTTGTAGGCCTAATAACCTCCTGACTCCTCTAGCATGCAGCAAACCACGCATACCGACCTACAATGACCGAGCCTAGCTGCCGAGCGACACTGGCCGAACGGTAAGTGCCGAGCGGTATACGCCGAACCGTTCTCCACCTACCCGTCTACCTTGACCGAGCCATTGTTCACTTATCGTTCTTGGTCGAACTAACACCTGGTACCGAACTAGGTAAGTAGACTAATCCATGCAAATATACCGAGCCAAATCAGGTCATGATACTGAATGGTGGATATTGGGTAGTTGACCCAAAGCATAGTCATGTCGATCGCCTCTCTTTGTTGCAGCCCTGATAACCAGCTAACTTCTCTAATGTGCACCGAACCAGGTATGATTTCACCCCCTTGACCAAGCTGTGCATGCCTGTATATCTGGATCGAACGGCACATGTCGAGTTACTTGGCCGAGCGGTGTACTTCCACCCTAAGCCGAGCGATACATGTGGAGTTTCTAACAACATCCCTTTTCGGCCGAGCGACATACAATCCCTTTTTTTTGGCTGAATCATCTAGATTGAAACAAAGCCTTTATGATCAACATCCTATCACCGGGTCAAGCATCCGGGCAACCCCCAAAGCATATCGTGTGAGCCAACATGATGTGCTTTAAACCACGAGCAATCCACGTTTTTCTATAAAATCTTGCTCCAACTTCTCATAAGTTGGTTCACACGATCTCTTGAATACTGAACTACATTTGGGTTTACCAAACCCAACCTTCTCCACTCAACGGATGGAATTCGTTTCTTTATCGTGCCATGTCTTTGACGTGGGTCGGTCGGTATTCATGCATCGAACCACTCATTCGGTAAGTTCACTGTCGCTCGGTATAATTGCTCACCGAACCACTGAGGTACCTTGACCGGGTCCACTGGTTGATGCATGTTCTCCTCCCCTTTTTTATATATAAAAGCCGACACTTCTCTTCCTCATTTCTTTACTTTCACTTTGACTCTACAGGACCTCATAGCTTATCTTCCCTCGAACTTCGGCTACCTCTTCAACCTTCCTCTCTCATCCTGAATCCAATAAGTTTTCCCTATAGCTCCCCCCCCCCAAAACGAGTCTAAATGAATTTTAATTCCAAACCTAACAGTTCCCTAAGCTTCGATCATTCTCTTAGGTATGTATTTCTCATTCAAATGATTTTTACAAATTAGGAAGTTTTACACGAAATTCGAATTCGTGAATTCTTTTCAGATTATGGACGGTAAGAGTCGTGTAGATGAGGAAGACAAATTTGAAGTTAGAACATGTCTTAGGGCTAGAACTTGATATGACTTTAACTGGTTTCGAGGCTGGTGAGATGGAGAGGAGAAGGGAAAGGGATACCGGTGGTTTCTAGGACGTAGGCTCCTGCTGGGCCACTGAGCGAGCGAGTGTGGTTGTTACGTTGTTGAAGTAAAGCTAAATTGGTGATTGAGGTCATTCGGTAACCAAGGAGCGAGAGAGAAGAGAGTGTGAACGGGTTGGCATTTTTATTTTGGGTGAAAGTCATCAACTATGAAGTCGGTTGCTCGATAGTCTTTCATGTGAGAATAATGTTAGGGTGGTAGAGGGATGGGATATCGTTCCATCTAAGGGGGGAGAGAGTGGGTCTCGTTTGGTCATTAAGGAGAAGTAATGAGTGTGTAGGTCTACAACTCTCGTTTGACCGGTTCAGTTGTATTTGGTCTAAGTTGATGTTCAGTGCCTAAGTGGGTCGATGAGTATAGGATGGAAAGGGGAAGTGGGATAGGCTTTGAGGAGCGGCATCAAGCGAGGCGTTATGGTTCGACATATATGCACTCGAATAGACGACCGGTCCTAAGTATGGGGATCGGCATTGACATACTTACCTTACCTCAACTGGTAGAACATAACATTGCTACTTATTTCCATACTTATTCATGTACCAATAAATCCATGACACAAATCTAAGTCCAAAAGAACATGGGACTGATCAAGACTAATAACTTCACGATTGAAACCATAAAAAATGTGAATATAAAACTTTGTAAAGAGGATAACTTAAAGCTCTCCGTGCTACACTTTACTTTTCAGAACCCTAATTTATTTATATTCTTTACACGAACCATCACACTAGCTCACACACCATGCGGAGGAAAATCATTATCGTTATATCTAATATCGATTGTCTTTCAAGTATAGTTCAAACAGGTGTTTACCCGAATTTGGCGCTCGTTGAGGTTGTCTAGAAAGTCGAGCTCCGCCACAGTTTCAGATAAACCTGAGCTGAGTTTTCAGCAGGAAGTAGTGGGGACTTCTAATCCATCGACTACTCTTGCACAGAATATCCCGAGTCCAACGACCGCGATTATTGACTTAGCTCCTGATTCCATAGATGGAGCAATTATCCTAGACAATCCGGCTGATTCTCAAGCTTCGAGAATCAATGAAAACTCTCTTCACTGACTAAGTTCAATTCATGGAATTCCTTTTGATGACATACTGGTTCCATCGGGACAAGATCGTCCTCACCATCCCGCAGTTGGATATACTGCCTGTAACAAATTCATGTGTTAGGTTGGTAGCATGCCACCATTCAACTCCTTTCTCTGCGAAGTGCTACAATATATTGAGATCGCCCCGTCACAGCTACATCCCAATAGTCGTGCATTTATTTATGGCACTTGTATTCTCTTTATGAGTATCCTATCCAGGCTATCCACTCCTGGTGACATCCGTTACATCTATTGCTTCAAGCGACGGTCTGACAGTCCATCTTTCATATTCCTTGAGCCACATTCTCAGTGTTAGATTCTGACAGGGGCATGGAGTAAATTCACTCAATACAAGTAGGAATGGTTCTATGTACATTGTCCTCCAAGCTTTGCGAGAAGATGGCTGGAAGGGTGTAAGTTCCATTTCCGGATCAATACTTGTCTAAAGCACGAAGTGGATTGTTTCTAAACTTCTTCCAATTTTCATAGGTATCATCCACGTCCCGAAGGCACCGTGTACTCTGAGGCCATTGAGACCATTCGCGCTACTCTCATAGAAAACCGAAGATCAAACTTGTCATTTACAATGAGTCGCTCTTAAAGTTCGGGTCGTTGGCGGAAGGTCGTCGAATAAATCTTCCACCCGTTGTCACTATAACCGGTCCCGCATCGAAGAAGGTTAAAAGACAAGTTGGACCTTCAGTGCCTTCTACAATTGGTGCCACCAACACGCCCGAGGAGGGTGAGATTAGAGAAACTGGGGTGTTAGAGCACCGAGCGAGAATGTAAGTCCTGCTTCGGAACCGATGGTTGAGGCACATGGCATTGATGAACCACCTCCCCCTTCAAAGGAGAAAAATAAACTAGCTTACAAGCTGAGGAAGAAGATAGTGGGCGGAACCTCGAAAGTGACAACGGCTCCAATGGAGAAAGAGTCGTCTCCACAACACTTAGAGGGTCCACTGAAAGGCTTATCTGACCTCACTATTCCTGATGACTTGCTCAATTATGGCTTCGATGATTCAGAAGCCCTAAAACTTCATTCGCTTGCGAGAGGCGATGAAGGCACGCCCATAATCAAGGAGAAAAAACTCTGATAAGTAAAGCTAAAGAAACTGGTCCATCGGAGGGAAACACTAGGATACACACACTAACACATACACCTCACCTTGCACTTAAACTTCAGCCATCATGTTATTCTTGCTAACTCATGCTCACTTAATTTCTATGCAAGTGATATGGGACGCTCCCATGGATTCGACCGCCTTCGCGAGTCCTTTATTTTCCATTATTCCGGTCGAGACTCGGGGTCTGGAAAACGCCAAGATAGAGACGACACTAGCAATAGAGATTATTGTCCCCGAGACCAGTCGTCGTCTCGAAGGAAAAGGTACAGTCATTCTTCATACCCCAATGATCCTTCTCAACCAGAACAAAGCAAGGAGAAAACGGGTCAAAGGGGATCTCAATCCGAAGCTCATCGCGACCAATATTCTGGCTCATCGAGAACAAGACAAACTCATGAGCCTCACAAAAAGTACGTGGTTTCGGCTAAGCAAACTTCTTCAGCCCTCGCACATGATCCATCGATAGTAGAGAGGCTGGTTGAGCTTAAAGCCACATTCCCAAAAATATGCTTTGATGGATTAAAGTTTCTTCCTGCGATCCATCCTATTCTCGAGCACGTTAAACAAAGTGTCATTGCTTGCAACAATGATGTCTACGTCCAACATGACGCGTTTGTTCACTTGGCCGAGAAAGTTTCTGAAGTTTCTACTGAGCGCAAGCATGAGATCGATTGCCTGAAGCTTGAGGCCATCCATGATAAAGAAATTATTAAAGCCTAAGATGAAGAGCTTTCCTCATATAAGTCTCAGCTTAAAGCTACTCAGATAAATGATAAATACATAGCTGAGGCAGTTAATCGTCTGGACGCCGCATACAAAAAAGAAATTGATGAAGCGGTTCAACGTTGTGGCGCCTTAGCTTTAGAGATAGACTCCGTTCAGAGGAGAGAGATGCGCTCGCTCAATGAGTCAAAGTGTTGGAAGAGCTACTTTTCAAAGAAAAGGAAGAAAAGACTTCCGCTCAGGAGTAGTCGCAACGATATTGTGACGAGATTGTTGCTACACGACTCCTAAAAAAAGCTCGATGAGAACTCTCCAAGGCTGAAGTGCTAAAGGATGAAGCCCGTGAGGAGGGCAAAAGAATAGCGCTCACGGAAATTGATTCTCGCCTTGAGGCGGCTACTGAGGCTGGTAGGGAGGAAATCAAGTGCATGTTGGATCTACTCATAGCCGAGTACAATGCTCGAGTTCTCATGCATCGCGACCTAATATTTCTCGATGAGGGTTACCTCGAATCTTTGGCCAAAGCATGGGACACTTTAATAAAAATCAAAAAGGTTGAGTTAGGAACTGAAGAGGTTGACGAAGGAGCTTTAGTGAAGAAATTTCTCCGAGGGAATGAGCCTTTGGACTTGTCTATGGCGAAGGCTCTTTATAGCAGAGACACCTCCTCGTCAAAAGGAAAGAATGACACTGCCGGTCCGTCCAGAACTGAGTCTCCAGCTCCTCCTATTTAGCCGACTAGTTGCCCCTCACTTGACCCCTTCGAACAGCATATTGGCTACGACCCAAAAGATCCTGGACTCGATATTCATGCTCTATCTCCTATTCCAGAAGGTGAAACTCTCCGAACAGTTGAGAGTCAGCTGGATACTGGTACTTATCTTTTCGTCCTTGACTTCAAAAGGGCCATCGTTTTTGGCGAGTAGTAAATGTATTTTAACACTTGTCTCTTATGATTTCGTGCAAGCCATTCTGTTCCCGAGCCTACTCTAAGGAGTGATGTCGCCATGGAGAAGGAGGAGAAAACGAGAAAGGCAATTGAAACAGGAGAAACTCCCGGATCTGACGCTCAAGTGATCGAGGCGCTTAACGAAAACAAATCTGAAAATCCGTTGCACTTCGAAGAACATGACAAAGTTGAAATTGCAGGCGCCTCCGAACACACTTCAAAGCTGAAAATGGAGGAACAAATCATCTAGGAAGGGAAGATGAAAACTGAAATTAAGGCCGAGCCCCAAGTGGTCGAACTTGATGACCCACTGAACAGGCCTCAGAAGGTTATTCTTCCCGGTGGGACAAGGCCACTGGAAGTTCCTCCTCCTTCCGCTCACACCACTTCTCTAGCAAGCAACGCGTCCGAAAGAAAACATGTAAGGGTGGAGTCATCTGAGAAACCGAGGAAGGAGAAGAAGTCAAAGAAGTAGCTATCATGCTCGTTCAATGGAAATCAGCCTAGATTATGTAATTATTTCCTTTTATTTTCATAGCCGTTGTAGATTGACTTTTTGCTTCGAGTTCAGCAGAAGTTATGGTGGAACTTTATTTTGGATTACTGAATAAAACATTTTTCTTTTTCTTTCAATAATTTTCGTTGTTTAGCTTACTGTATAACTTGTAGTCGAAATCCAAAATCTTGCGAGTTACATAAGCCCCAATTCACTTCCATATGACTTGGAAATTTTTGGGAATCGTAAATACTCTATTCCACGCTTCGAGTACTTTGAATACTTTTAGTCCTCACTCTGGGGACTTAAAGATTTTTGAGATGTTTGTACTCTAGTCCGCACTTTGGGGACTGAAAGTACTCTAGTCTACACTCTGGGGACTTAGAGATTTTAAGTCGTTTACACTCTAGTCTGCACTCTGGGGACTTAGAGTGCTCCAGTGCGCACTCCGGGTACATAGAAATTTTTAAGTCATTTATACTCTAGTTCGCACTCTGGGGACTCAGAGTGCTCCAGTGCGCACTCTAGGGACATAGATATTTTTAAGTCATTTATACTCTAGTCTGCACTCTGGGGAATCATAGTACTCCAGTCCGCACTCTGGGGACTTAGAGATTTTTAAGTTGTTTATACTCTAGTCCGCACTCTGGGGACTCAGAGTACTCCAATCTGCACTTTGGGGCTTAGAGATTTTTAAGTCGTTCATACTCTAATCCACACTCTGGGGATTCAGAGTACTCCAGTCCGCACTCTGGGGACTTAGAGATTTTTAAGTTCTTTATACTCTAGTCCACACTCTGGGGACCTAGAGTACTCCAGTCCACACTCTAGGGACTTAGAGATTTTTAAGTCGTTTATACTCTAATCCATGCTCTAGGGACTTAGAGTACTCTAGTCTGCACTATGGGGACTTAGAGATTTTTAAGCTGTTTATACTCTAGTTCGCACTCTGGGGACTCAGAGTACTCTAGTCCACACCGTGGGGACTTGGAGAATTTCAATTCTTTTATCCTCTAGTCCGCACTCTAGGGACTCAAAGTACTCCAGTCCGCACTGTGGGGACTTAAAGTACTCCAGTCCGCACTGTGGGGACTTGGAGATTTTTAAGTCGTTTATACTCTAGTCCGCACTCTGGAGACTCGGAGCACTCCACTCTACACTCTAGGGACATAAAGATTTTTAAGTCATTTATACTCTAGTCCACACTCTAGGGACTCAAAGTACTCCAGTCCGCACTGTGGGCACTTGGCGATTTTTAAGTTTTTGTGCGCGTTCATATGCTAGATAGAATAATGTAACTTTAATTTTTGCCATTGGATTACAACACATGGAAACATCAATAATTCATGGAAAAGATTGCTTCAAACCTTTATTAATGAAAACAAACTGAATTGTCTTATTACATGCCGAAAACTAAGAATCAACAAAATAAACTTACACTGAAAATAATTGCAACTAAAATGCGAAAGAAATAGATCAAGTATAATACATCATTGATGCTCTCTATTCCATGCTCGGGAGAGTGTTGCGCCATCAACGGTAGCAAGCTTGAAAGTTCCCTCTCCAAGCCTCTATTTAATGACGTATGGACCTTCCCATGTGGGATTCATATGCGATGGGATCGGAAAAACTCGCTTCAAAACGAGATCTCCCACATCAAAGATTCTCGGTCGAACTTTTTCATTATAATATCGAGTGAATCGGTACCTAAATGCAGCCGCCCTTAAATCAGCTTCTTCACATTTTTCATCAACAAAGTCCAGTGATTCCAACAAGAGATCCCTATTCGTCTTAGGGTCATAATGAGTTACTCGATGTGAAGGAACTTCAAGTTCCACGAGTATAATGGCTTCTGTGCCATATGCCAATGTGAATGGAGTGTGGCCAGTCATGGAATTGTGGGTGGTTTTGTAAGCCCAAAGTGATGTTGGAAGCTCATCCACCCACTTGCCTCTAGCCTTTTCCAGACATTTTTTCAATATGGATTTGATTATTATTTTCACGACTTCTACTTATCCATTGGCTTTTGGATGAGCAGCTGCTGCAAACCTTTTCTCAATGCCATACTTTTGACAAAAATTTTTGAACTCCCTACTTTCGAAGTGAGTTCCATTGTCCGTAGTGATAGTCCACGGGAGGCCAAAATAGCGTATGATGTTTCGCACATCGAAATTAATGACCTTTTTGGTGCTGAGTGTAGCTAAGGGCTTTGATTTTTCCCACTTTGGTGAAGTAATCGACCGCAACTATTGCGTATTTTGCACCACCTTTGGAGATAGGTAAGGAAATGATCCCCATAACGCAAACGGCCCGGGATAACCATTTGTGTGAGTTCCGATGGCGGAGCTCTCGGGTTTTTCGCGTACTTTTGACATTTTCCACATATTCTTATGTAGTCCGCAGCATTCCGATTTACTGTTGGCCAATAATATCCATAGCTGAGGATCTTTTTTGCTAGTGTCTGCCCCCTAGTATTGTCACCACATTCTCCTTCATGAACATCCTTCAGGACTCGCTTTATCTCATCGTGGGCAATGCACCAAAGTAAGGGGACCGAAAATCCCTTCCGGTATATTATTCCATCCTGCAATACATAACGCGAAGCTTTGCGAATGACTTGTCGCTATTCGTTCTTTTTTCGGGCAAAATCCCATGTAGCAGGTATTGCTTGATAGGGGTTATCCATGACTCCTTCCTGATTTCTGTTTCTAAAACGAAATCTACCTCCATTTCATTTATATTCGAAGCATGTAAGATTTTGACAGAAACCAATCCCATTTGTTGTGCATCTCCAGTACTTGCAAATTTTTCCAATGAATCGGCCTCTCTGTTTTGTTCATGCGGGACACGCGAAATATCGTAATATTCAAGGTCTGCCAATAGTTCTTGAACCCAGGCAAGGTACGGAGCAAGGCTCTGCCCCTTTGCTTGATAATCTCCCCACACCGGTACACCACCAACTATGAGTCACAAAAGATTTCAACCGATTTCACTTCAAGTTCCCTGATAAGTTTCAAGCCTGCAATCAATGCTTCATACTCGGCTTCGTTATGTGTAGCTGGGAAATTGAACTTCATAGCATAACAAATTGATCAGTTTTTTGGAGTTACAAGAATTACACCACCTCCAGAACAACGGTCATTGGATGCCCCATCGGTGCATAGTTTCCATCGAATGGGGGGAATAACATCATCACTGTTTGGTTCTTCATATACGGTGAATTCTGCAATGAAATCCACTAGTGCTTGCCCTTGTATGGCCCTCCATGGAAGGTAGGTGAAATCGAACTAACTCAACTCAATATTCCATTTTAACATCCTTCCAGAGGTTTCTGGTCGTTGGAGTACCTATCGCAAGGGTTGATCGGTATAAACACTAATCCAGTGTGCTTGAACGTACAAACAAAGCTTGCGTGATGCAATCACGAAGCAGTAGGCTAGCTTCTCAATTTTAGGATAATTTCTTTCTGCCTCCATTAAATGTTTATTAACATAGTACACTGGCTTTTGAACTCAGTCCTCCTCTCGAACCAAAGCCATACTGATGATATATTGAGATATGGCCAAGTATACATACAACACTTCATGGTCTACTGGCTTCGACAGCACCGAGGGACTTGCCAAAGGCCTTACCAGAGCACGGAATGCATCCGCACAGTTGGACGTCAATTTGAAATTTCTCTTTCCTTTCTTTATTACATCAAAGAAGGGAATACACTTATCTGTCGCTCTGGATATGAATCGACTCAGCGCGGCCACTGTTCCGTTCAGACTTTGTACTTATTTTATAGTTCTGGGCACTTGTATATCTCGAATAACCTGAATCTTTTCTGGGTTAGCTTCAATTCATCGTGCATTAACAATGAAACCCAAAAATATTCCTAATGCAAAGCTAAAGGAGCACTTCAGAGGATTGATTTTCATTCCGTTATACCTGAGTATATCAAACATTCTGCTAAGTCTCGAACATTGTTGCTTGACTGCCGTGACTTCACGAGCATGTCATCCACATAGACTTCCATTGTCCTACCAATCTGATCTTTAAACATCCTATTCATAAGATGCTGATAAGTACTGCATTTTTTAATCCGACACGCATCACTACATAACAATACAGTCCAACGTCTGTGATAAAACTAGTGTGTTCTTGATCTGGAGTGTGCATCGGGATTTTATTATATCCCGAGTACGCATCCATGGATGACAATAACTCGTGTCTTGCTGTTGAGTCGACAAGCTGATCAATTCTGGGTAAAGGAAAACTATCCTTAGGACATGCTTTGTTCAGATCTGAGTAATCTACGCAGGTCCTCCATTTTCCATTTGCTTTTCTCACTAGCATGGGGTTAGACACCCATTCAGGGTAGAGGGCATCGCGGACGAACCCATTGGCTTTATGTTTGTCCACCTCCTCTCTAAGAGTAGCGGACCTCTTCGAGTCCATGCCTCTCCTTTTTAGCTTTACCGGTACGTACCTCGGGTCTATGTTCAACATATGACTCGTAATGGTGGGAGAAATCCTGCATATATCAGAATGTGTCCAAGTGAAAACATTCAGATTCACTCAGAGGAAATCAGTGAGATCTTTGATCATCGAGGGGTTGAATTGTGATCCAATCTTAAGTACCCACGATGGGTCGTCATAGCTGACTGGAATGTCAATCGTCAGTTCAGCCAGTGTTGCTTTTGCCTCCTGGGTTTCTCGTCATCGTCTCTTGGATCTGTGTCTCTATAGATCCGATCATGTTGCCCGAGCCAAGGCTCGGGACTTACTTGTCAATCTTCAGTAACTTGGATGCAGAAGGAGCTGTTCGCAACCTTTCCTTTCTCTCTTCGCTGGGCCTCTCTTAGCTCAGCCACATAATATGCACAACCAGTCGGTTGATCACCATGCACAACACCAACCCCTTTATCAGTCGGAAATTTCAAGGTTAAACACCATGGGGCCAAAGCCGCCCTAAACTCTGCTAGGACCGGTCGACCCAGAAACACATTATACGGAGAATCAACATCCAAAACAATGAACGGTAGGATCTGCACCCTCCTATATTCACCTTCGCCAAGTTCAACTGGCAATTCAACAAAAACCACGGCAACAGTAGCTGCACCATTAAAGCCGTGAATATGGACTTTAGATGATTTTAGATCCTTTGTCTCCATCTTCTTCTGGTCATATGATTTTTTAAAGATAATGTTAACAGAACTTCCACAGTCAATCAGTATTCTTCTTACAAACATTAGCCTAATAGTGGCTGAGATGACCATCGGATCAATGGTGGGTGCCTCTACTTGATTAGCATCTCTGCTCCTGAACACTATATCATCGGTCATCATTCGCTACTGCTTAGCGGGGCCCCATCCTCCATGTTTGAAAAACATTCAAAATCTGCATGCTTTAGGGAGTTAGTATACCACTCCATTTCTTGCCATTTCTTGCCAATTATTCTCTACAGGGTGAAGTGCAAGGGCTACTTGCTACTAATCCTGGGAGTGATTCCAAAATGAATGTAGTACAAGTAATGCCTTCGGTTTGTCCTTATGTTGGACAACTTGTATGGATGAATGCTAGCATTGCATTGATGCTTGGAGGGCGGTGTTAGCATTCCAAGTGGAATTACTATTCAAAAAGATAAAATGTAGCCTGAAGCCAAAGATACAGTGTGGATCGTGCTATATGGAATTATACTAAACTAATGCAAAAATAAACTAAGATATTATAGCAATGTAAATAAAATAAAAAACAAGCACGCCAGAGATTTTTATACTGGTTCGAACTTCCCGTTCTACGTCCAGTCCTAGATTCCATCTGAAATTTCACTAACAACAATCCTCACTTAACCAGGAGGAACAAAATTGCAACACGTGAACAAAAGAACAGATTTCGATGCCTCAATAGCCGAAGAGGACTTCACTTGCATGAATAGTAGAATAGGACTTCAACTTATACAAAGAGTATTTGATATAGTGTGTTCTTGATAATACGGATTTGTCTCTTGATAGTATAACCTTCCTATAATCTTCTCCTTTTGATATATATACATATATGTATGTATGTATGTATGTATGTATGTATGTATGTATGTATGTATGTATGTATGTATGTATGTATGTGAAGAGTATGGAAGTAGATGAATGATTTTATATGAACGTGAATGCACAAGAGAGTTAGAATTAAAGTAATATAAGAATAGAAAGAGTTAGATTGATTTGGTGAATAAAACAGATGATTCTAACTTGTTTATATAGAGTATAAAGAGGTACAATCATTCGTGAATAGTTATCATGAAAGAGTATGGACATATCCATTAATAAAAGGTTGTATTTCTTCATGGAAGAGAAGTGTCTATTCAAAAATATAGCCGTTGTACGAATTCAGACGTTTGAAAATAATAATTCAGACTTTTGAAATTGGCAACGTGCAAACCAGAAAGGAAATAGGTCATTTTTACCAGATTCAGACGTCGGAAATTTCAAATTCAGACGTCTGAATATTATAGAAATTTTAAATTAAGTTACATATTCAGAAGTCTGAATTGGTCATTTCAGACGTCTTAATTTGACCTGAAAATTCAATTTTCTTTTGTTAATGTGTGTATGTTTATGTGTCAATATATATATATATATATATATATATATATATATATCCATAGGAGAGATTTTTACATCATTTCAATTCTAAATAACGACTCAAAACAACATATATGCAGCATGAAGTTCATTTGAATCCGGTCTTGTAGATATTCCTGCAAAAACAAGTTAGTATAGAAAATCAACATATATAGTTGTCGTAGTTAAAATAAGTATGAAACGTCATAAACAAGGTTTCAACATTCTCCCCCTTTTTGAGATGACAACTATATAATACGAGAGATATATACACATATACTCCCTCTATTTAAAAACTCCCCTTGCCAAAAAGCAAGATAGAATAGATAGAATATATCAACACCTTTCTCTCCCTTTGACATCGCAAAAAGGTAACCAACAGATAAAGAAAACTGAACTTAAATTAAAACCAACTACAAATCAGCAACAAACTAAGGAGGTCATGACAGAAAATAACAAACAATGAAAAAAAAGTTCAAAATAAATTGAATAACATCAAAGATAATCAAAATCTAGGACTTGAGTCACTTCCTACATCATCATCATCATCTTCACCATTGTTGTTCCTCGAGATTGATGACCATTGGAATGGAGCGGGGTTGAAAACTTCGGTAGATGATGAGGAGGAGCAACCAATACATTCCCAAATTTTGTTTAGAAAGCCGCGAATGGAGTTAAAATGTTTTTCAGTTTTCTTTTCAAGTTTTACTATTCGGGTTTGAAGCTTTGCTTGTTTTTGGGAAAGAGTGACTAAAGCATTCCTTGAGCTCGAGTCGGAAGAAAGAATTACTATATCATCATTGTCTTCCTCTTCTAAGGGAGGAGCAATTGGTTGAGCATGTGGAACATGAGAACGAGGTTGGGACCGGTTTTGATCTCAGTTGGCAACCCATTCTTGAAGAGAAATATATGCCAAACTCCCCGGTCGTTTTGGCAAACCCATAAGACCTAGTGTCTTTGACCCTAGTTCTTTGATTGATGTGAATTCGGAATCAGGAAAAGGAATGTTAAAATTTTGAAGAATGTTCATTATATAAGCACCATAATGAATCTTCGACGATTAACATCCATAATTCTACCAAAATCACTTGAACCCAATTGATTGGTTGACCGGAGTAGATAGCATATAGGGCTTGGAAGTTTCTTTTATTCACTACTTCGTAACTTCATGTACGTGGAATGACGGATTGAATCAAAGCTCTATAAAGTATACGAGCTTGTGGGCAGAGTTGTATTGAAGTAAGTCCGGTAATATCATTATTCAAGAATTGATGTGAGACCTCGCCTCTATCATCCAAGTTTAAAGAAACATCAATCTCATCCAAATCATTCCCCATTGATGGACATTGAAGGAGTTCACCAAGTCTAGCAATTGGTAGATAGATTTTTACTCCACATAATAATGTCCAAATACAATCATTGTGATTGTGAGGAGTATGATGATCCAAATTCATGTTAGCATAGAACAATTTATCCAAAAGATGATTAATTTTGATATTATTTGAAGAAAAAGAAATAAGTGATTCTAACCCATTTGCTCTTTCAACTTGTTGAATCCGATAAGCTTCGAATTCTTCAAATTTGATGAAAGCTCCTGGAAAGAAATTAGATCTATTCATTTGTGCAAAACGTTGTCTTGCTAGCTCATTCAAAAGCCACTGATCGATATTTGGGGTAGATGATGAAGAGGATGGCCTTGATCTTTTTGATTTTGGAGCCATTTGTGAGTTTGAGGAAGAAAGATTTGATTTTTAATGGAGTAATGACTGAAAAAAGAAGATGAAGAGTGAAGATAAAAGAGGGGTTTAGGTGAAATATAGGGGTAGTTACGCTGAAATTCGTGCAAAGGCATTTTAAATTTGAATAGGTAGCAGATTTCAGACGTCTGGAATAAGCAATTCAGACGTCTAAATTAAAGTAATTCGAGTCAGAAAGAAAATAGTGTATTTGAGGCTATATTCAGACGTCTGAATCTGTAAAAAAAATTATTTTTAACAATATTCAGACGTCTGAAACAACTACTTCAGACGTCTGAAATATATATAAAAATGTATTTCAGACAATCTTTATAAAATATTGACAAAAGAAAAAGGATTACATTAATATTTGAATGAATTATAGTATACATGGATTCATTCAGAAACAGATATAGATAGGTGAAATCATTTGTCTGAATCACTTGGAGTCTTGCATTCTTCCGGTTCGATCTTGGTTATCTCTGTGTATGGTCGCAATGGAGACCAATATGGTTGACGTTACCAAGAATTTGGAGAAACCGGAGGACGCTGTGGACTTGGCTCCCATGGATTCGAAGTTGAAGGTTGAACTACATCTTTCTTTAGAGACGTACCACAGAATTTTAATGCCACTTGTTCACTGAAATTGATTCGTTTGGCATTAACTTTCTGTTCGTAATACATCTCTCGTTGTAAATCCAACTGTTCTTTCTGGTAATGATGAATCTCGGATATTTTTTCTTTGGTTGATGGATAACCGAAGAAAAGAAACCGTCGAGATTTCTTCTTTTCTGGAGTGTTACCAGAATGTTCGTGTGAAGGATGAGGTCTATCCTGTTCGCGTTGTGTTGGAGTAGCCAAATTTCTATAGAGGATGTAGAATACGAAGAAGGAGAATTGTCAGAATCAGAATTGTTGTTTGATTCCATTGAGAGAAGAAGAAGAATCACGTCGAATTCCATTGCAATAGCTCTATTGGTAAAAAGAAAAGTAGAATTTGTGTGTATAAATGGAAGAGAAAAGTTCAAAAATAGAACTTTTTTTTTAAGGAATTTGTGGCTAAAATGCTTTAACCAGTAATATACACACGTTGAAATGCAAAGAAAATAAGAGGTGAAAATTGAAAGTTATTATTAGTTACCTAAGTGAGAAGAGTTTAGAAGTGAAAAGATATGCAAAAAAATATTAATATCTCATAAAAGATATCATAGATTTTTAAGAGAGACAATACCACGCTCTTGTTTGAGTTTGATAAAAATATTTTCTAAAAGAGGTTTTGTAAAAATATTAGCCAACTGATTTTCAGAAGAAACAAAATCCAAATTTATTGTTCCTTTTTCAACATTGTCACGAAGAAAATGATGATAGATGTCAATATGTTTTGTTCGTGAATGATTGACAGGATTTTTAGACAAGTTAATAGCATTAGAGTTGTCACAATATATAGTTGAATTTGTTAAGTTTATATTGAAATCTTTAAGTGTTTTTTGCATATAGATTACTTGAGTACAAGCCAAAGCAGCAGAAATATATTCTGCTTCACATGTAGAAAGAGAAACACAATTTTGTTTCTTACTAAACCAAGATACGAGTGATTTTCCAATAAAATGGCACTTACCACTTGTGCTTTTTCGATCTGTTCGAGAACCACTGAAGTCAGCATCACTATATGAAACTAACTCGAATGGACATTCTTTAGGATAGTACAGACCAAAATCCTTGGTATTAGTGAGATAACGTAATATACGTTTTACTGCTCTTAAATGTGATTCCTTTAGATTGGCTTGAAATCTAGCACACAAACAGACACTCATCATTATGTTAGGTCGACTTGCCGTTAAATATAGTAATGATCCAATCATGCTTCGGTATAATTTCTGGTCAACACTTTTGTAACTGTCATTATTTTCAAGATGTGTTGTTGTACTCATTGGACTTGTTTTAGCAGAAGTATTTTCCATTCCGAATTGTTTGATTAAATTATCACAATATTTTTCTTGATTAATGAAGATGCCATTTTGAAGTTGTTTAATTTGTAAACCAAGAAAATATGTTAGTTCTCCCATGTGAGACATTTCAAATTCCTTGGTCATTTTATCGGAGAAGTCCTGACACAACTTATCATTAGTGGAACCAAAAATGATATCATCAACATAAATTTGAACTATTAAAATATCCTTATTTGAATGTTTAATAAAAAGTGTTTGATCAACTTTCCCAATTTGAAATCCCAAAGAAATTAGATATGTCTTTCATCGATCATACCAAGCACGTGGTGCTTGTTTTAAACCGTAAAGAGCTTTCTTAAGTTTATAAACATGATTAGGGAATTTCTCATGAATAAATAAGGGAGGTTGTTCAATATACACTTTTTCTTTTATATAACCATTTAGAAAAGCACTTTTAAAGTCCATTTGATAAAGTTTGAAATTGTGAAAACATGCATAGGCCATTAAGATTCGTATTGCTTCTAGTCTTGCAACCGGAGCAAACGTTTCTTCGTAGTCAATTCCTTCTTCTTGATTGTATCCTTGTGCAACTAACCTTGCTTTATTTCTAGTGATGTTACCTTGTTCATCTGCTTTGTTCTTGTAGACCCATTTTGTTCCAATAACAGTTTGATCACTTGGTCTAGGAACTAATTCCCAAACTTCATTGCGTTCAAACTGGTTTAGCTCTTCTTGCATTGCAATTATCCAGTAGTCATCTGTGGAAGCTTCTTTGGGATTCTTTGGTTCAATATTTTAAAGGAATGCTGCGTGGTTCATTTGATTTAGTTGACCTTTAGTTCGTACGTTTGAATTAATTTCTCCGATAATATTTTAAACAGGATGATCCCCTAATATTTTTGGTGGAGATCGTAATTCATCATCATTATTATAAACAATGTTTTCATCATTTTCAAAATTTGTAGTTTCCATATTTGTAATGTTATCCGAAAATCTTCATTATCTTCTTTACTTGGTTTTTGTTGAAAATTTTCATCGAAAGACGCGTGCTTCAACAGTATTTGATCTTTTATTAAATACACGATAAGCTTTGCTACGATCTGAATATCCTAGAAAGATTCCTTCGTCGGATTTCGCATCGAATTTTCCAAGCTGATCTTTTGTATTTAATATAAAACATTTTGAACCAAAAACTTTGAAATAAGAAATCATTGGTTTTCTTCCAGTAAAAGGTTCATAAGAAGTGTTTTTTGTTAGAGGTCGAATAGAAACACGATTCAAAACATAGCAAGTAGTTGCAATAGCTTCTGCACAAAAGTGTTTTGGAAGAGTGCTTCCATTTAACAAGGTTCGTGCACATTCTTGTAAAGTTTTGTTTTTATGTTCTACAACTTCATTTTGTTGTGGAGTTCTAGGGAACGAAAAATTATGAAAAATTCATTTCTTTTGCAAAATTGGTCAAAAACTTCGTTTTCAAAATCTCCACCGTGATCACTTCTTATGTTCCTTATCTTCAAACCTTTTAAATTTTGAATTCGTTTGACAAAATTTTTAAAATGCTCAAACGTATCACTTTTATTTTTCATAAAAATGGTCCATTTATATCTAGAAAAATCATCTACTATTACAAACACATATCTATTGTGGTTTAAGGATGAACTTGGGTTGGCCCAAATAGATCTATATGTAGTAATTCAAGTAGTTGTAAAGTATAAATAACTTTCTTAGATTTAAAAGATGATTTGGTTATTTTTTCTAATTGACAAGCATCACAAATATGATTGACTTTGAAGTTCATTTTTGGTAATCCTCTGACTAAATCATTTTTAGAAAGCTTGTCTATAGTTTTGAAGTTGATATGAAAAAATCTTTTGTTCCATAGCCAAGGATCATTTTCATTAGATATTAAACACATATCTGAATTATGATTGATTTTCATATTCAGAACATAGATATTTCTGTCTCCATTTCCTTCAAATGTAAGATTTTGATTTTTATCAAAAATGCTACACTTATCTTCAGAAAAAGAGATTTTGAATCCTTTGTCACATAATTGGCTGATACTTAAAAGATTGTGCTTTAAATTTTTGACTAATAAAACATTAGAAATAAGAGGTAACTTAGATGTACCGACATTGCTGACGTCGCCTTTTCTAATGATACGTCCTTTGGAATTATCTCCAAAAGTGACAGAGCCTCCATTTGAGTAAGTAATGTTTGATAACATATTTTTGTCTCCATTCATATGTTTTAAGCAACCGCTGTCAAGTATCCATTTTCCTCTCTTTTTAAGTGGGTCCTGCAAAAAATAATAATAACATTGGTACCCACTTTGTGATAGGGTCCTAAGAGTTGGGTCTTAGGAAACCAAACCCAATTAGGTTCAGTATCCCCTTTAAAAATATAATTTTATTTTTATGAACGGTTTCCAAAAAGGTATTTATATATTTATTCCTAATCAAACTATTGTTTGTTTTAGGAACCCATATTTTTATGGTTTTTGAGTTATTGTTCCTTTTTGGACGAGTAGTAGGATAAAAAATATTTCTTCTAATGAGTCTTTGATTTCTTAGGATATCCTAGTCCCTTTTTATTAGAAGTGGATTGAGAAGTTTTAAGAATATTGGATAGAGTTTCTCGACCTTTATTAAAGTTAGAAACATTTTTAGTAATATTATCTAACTTGGTATTCAGGCAAGTATTATCTAATTCTATCATTTTGATCTTAGTTTTCAGCTCATGATTTTCAGAGACAAGAGAATCATTCTTTTCTTTTTGAGTAACAATTTCTTGACTCAATAAAGTAAGTTGAGAGTTATCATTAGAGAAGATATCTTGAAGTTTTTCAAGTTCTTCTTCTAATATTTTATTTTCATCATTAAGCATATCTCTCTCGAATTCTGCTTTTCTCTGATTTTCTAGAGCTTCTTTATATTTTCTTTTGATACTTTTTAAGGTATCAAGAAGTTCCGAATTAATTTCAATCATATCATCAAAAGTAAGATCGTTTACCTCATTCTCTGTAGCCATGAAACAAACATTTGCTTGTTCTTTTTCACTATCACTGTTGCTTTCTGAAGAAGAAGAATTCGAATCATTCTATGTTATTGAAAATGCTTTTCTTTTAAATTTGTCCTTTAAATTTTTATTATGATATGTCTTCTTTTGTTCTGAGCAATCCTTTTGCATGTGCCCCTTCTTGTGGCAATTAAAGCATTCTAGTATATATGAAGATGGCTTATTTGTATTGTTGTTGAAGTTTCTTTCCCCGTTGTTTCGATTTCCTTTTCTGTACTTCAAATTTTTTTTAAAGTTTTTAGCAATGAATGCTAAGTCTTCTTCATCCAGTCTGATTCTTCTTTTTCTGCATGAAATTCCATATTCTTTTTATCTTAAGCTTGTACTCTTTTAGCCTGCAAATTCACTTTGTAGGACATTAAATTTCCTATCAACTCTTTTGGTTTCATGGTAGAAAGATCATTAGCTCTTCACTGGCTAAGACCTTTTTTCCCATTCATCGGTTAAAGAATTAAGGATTTTTGAAACAATATCAAAATCGGAGTATATTTCTCGTAGTCCTGGTAAAGAATGATGAATATCTTGAAATCTGGAGTACATATCATTTATAGATTCATCTTGCTTCATCCTAAAATTTTGAAATTGATTCTTAGGCATGGATATTTTACTCTGTTTAACTTTGTTAGTACCTTCATGAATCAGTTTAAGTGTTCTCCATATTTCATATGCGGTGTTACATATACTAGCTCGGTTAAATTCATTTTTATCTAATGCACAAAATAACATATTCATAGCCTTAGCATTAGCAGAAGCATCTTGTTTTTGTGCAGCTGTCCATGTAGTATATTCAGTAGTAGGTGCAGTATATTCTGTTTGTGTGACATTCCATGCATCAAAACTACTGGCTTGCATATAAATACGCATTCGTGTTTCCCAATAGTTGTAATTCATGCCATTGAATAGTGGAGGTCGTGCAGTAGATTGACCTTCAATAAAACTAGTGTTAATGAATGTATTAGTGGTAGTGCTGGTGTTGTTTTCCATATTAGCAAGAAATCAAATAAATGTGTAACGGTTATAAGATGCCTTGCTCTGATACCAAATGAAAATACAATGTGGATCGTGCTATATGGAATTATACTAAACTAATGCGAAAATAAACTAAGATATTATAGCAATGTAAATAAAATAAAAAACAAGCACACCAGAGATTTTTATACTGGTTCGAACTTCCCATTCTACGTCCAGTCCCATACTCCTGCTGGAATTTCACTAACAAAAATCCCCACTTAACCCGGAGGAACAGGTTTACAACACCTGAACAACGGAACAGGATTTCGATGCCTCAACAGCGAAGAGGACTTCACTTGCCTGAACAGCAAAACATGACTTCAACTTATACAAAGAGTATTTGATAGACACAGTGTGTTCTTGATAACACGGATTTGTCTCTTGATAGTACAACCTTCCTATAATCTTCTCCTTTTGATATATGTGTATGTATGTATGTATGTATGTATGTATGTATGTATGTATGTATGTATGTATGTATGTATGTATGTGAAGAGTATGGAAGTAGAAGAATGATTTTATATGAACTTGAATGCACAAGTGAGTTAGAATTAAAGTAATATAAGAATAGAAAGAGTTAGATTGATTTGGTGAATAAAACAGATGATTCTAACTTGTTTATATAGAGTATAAAGAGGCACAATCATTCGTGAATAGTTATCATGAAAGAGTATGGACATATCCATTAATAAAAGGTTGTATCTCTTTATGGAAGAGAAGTGTCTATTCAAAAATATAGCCGTTGTAGGAATTCAGACGTCTGAAAATAATAATTCAGACTTTTTAAATTGGTAACGTGCAAACAAGAAAGGAAACAGGTCATTTTTAACCAGATTCAGACGTCTGAAATTTCAAATACAGACGTGTGAATATTATAGAAATTTTAAACTAAGTTACATATTCAAACGTCTGAATTGGTCATTTCAAACGTCTGAATTTGACCTGAAAATTCAATTTTCTTTTGTTAATGTGTGTATTGTGTATGTGTATGTGTCAATATATATATCCATAGGAGATATTTTAACATCATTTCAATTCTAAATAATGACTTAAAACAACTTATGTGCAGCATGAAGTTCATTTGAATCCGGTCTTGTAGATATTCCTACAAAAATAAGTTAGTATAGAAAATCAACGTATATAGTTGTCGTAGTCAAAATAAGTATGAAACGTCGTAGACGAGGTTTCAACATCATCAACTGGGAATGACTAAAAATCAAGGGAGATGCAGCCAGTCTAAGTGAGTCGCACCCATTAGGGTATGTTGTCATCCTTCTAAATACATTTACATAATTATGGATTGGTTGTGCATGAGATCTCGTTAGAAAGGGTTGCAAAGCAACCGGGGTGATGTCGTATTTGGTACTATCCAGTAAAGGATAGGCCGGTCTCGTGTTGGTAGGGGATCCAAGAGAGGTCCTCGGTACATTTTCTACACGTATACTATAACAGGTGGTAACCTAGTGCCTAGTCATTTTACGGAATCCAATGTCCATGACATGCCTTTGCGGTTTTGATTGTGCCCAAAATATGCTGAAATGTGAGATGCAAGCATTTCAGTTATTTTCATACTTTACTTTGACCTCTAGACATTATTATAATATCACTGGATTTTATATAAAAGTGTTTTGATTATCGTAAGATTAAAAAATGTCCGTGTTTATTTGCGACGTGGTCTTACGAGATACCTATGATTTTAAAAGAGTTTTAAAAGTAACAATCGGTCATTTTGAGTTTACTCACACTAGACCCATTACTCATAATTGTATTTTCTTTTCTTAAATTTCTTGGGTGGTCAAATTTTTATGAGCAGCCAAGTAGTCCAGGTTTCTACGAATGCATTTTGGGAGGAGCGTGGAGCAGAAGGCTTTATCGATAGAGAGGTATTATCTTATTTCCGTTGTATATTATGTACTCTATATCTGATGCATAAAAACAAACTGTTATAACTGTCCTACATTAGAAATTGTATTAGTGTAACTCCGATGTATCATTTTTAACATGACTATGTAAAGGATTATGTTGATTAATATATTTTATTCCATTGCGCTGTGAGATTCTACGTTTGTTCTTAGTCCTTCTATCTTCTATCTCCTTTATTTCTCCTAATGAATGGTGCTTCTAGCACTTGAATAGTCGACATGCAATACGGTTGTAACGACCCAATATTTTCAACCATTCGCATCCACACATGCCGGAATTGAATTGCTCAAAATACCAGATTGTAAATTTATTTTTGCAAAACTTAGCATATACAGTAAATAAATAATCACAGAATCACAGACACAGAGTGATATACAATATGCAGCGGAAACAAAAGAATAGTAGTTCATGAAGCTACTATATATATATATATATGTATATATATATCAGAGTTAATAAGTTACAAGAGAAGTTTCAAATACAATAGTCAAATAAAATATCAAAATACATCACTAGAATCAACTGAATATCTGAAAGCTGAATAGATAGCTGGATCTCCAAGCGAAGCTCCAACTCTAAAGGTGAGTCTCAAAAGCTGTATCACTTAGTCTAACATGAGCGTAAAGCAAAACACAAACACTCGAGTCAGGATTAACATTCTTATATCAATAAATCCAACTCAAGTGAAATAACAACTGAAATACAAGTAACTCAAAGGATGTTTGGGATAACTATCCTCTTAGGATCCATTAAACTATCTACTATGTAGTAATATACGCTAGTATAATAATGTCTAATGTAAAGTATAATATATTTGAAAATAGCGTTAAGGCTTTACATTTCCACCTTAACACATTTCATATATTCCCATAGTTTATACAGTACCATAATTTCACCCATACTGGGCGTCGTCAGAGGGCACTCGATAGGTATGGTACAAAACAAAATCGTATAAGGCGTGCTAGGGTAGGTGACACGGCACAACGGGGCAATGCCAGGGTAGATATACCAATTATGCATCCAGGCTGGTGGTAACACATAGCTGCAGCTACCGCTCACCTCGAGCCACACTCTCAAAATCAATGGTGCACCCAATCAATCACAAAGTAATAGAATGGTATCGAAGAAGTGTGTTCGATCAGAGGAGCTACTTCATTGGCCCAAGAATCGCTCCTGTTTTAGCCACCTTATGCCAACTCACTAAAGTCGGGTCCACGTCTATACCTTAATTGAACATTTCCACCATCCTACATCATTCTGGAATCTCCACCGCGTACATGGTTGTTAAAGTGGTTTTCGGAGTTGGCAGAGAGTATGACAATTTTCGATCCCGGTCTCTTTAACAATCAAACGTTATTATTACACCACGGTCATTTCAAAATAGTTTATACTTCAAAACCAAAATATCATTGCCATTTAAAAACCATATCAATACGATATCATTCCCATTTCAAAACCAAATATGATATCATTTCCATTTCAAATATATCCTTTTCCAAATTCATAGCACTTCCAAGGTTATAACACTTTCGAAACCAAACATTTGAAATTATAACACTTTTAAATCGTAATACTTTGAAATCATAATACTTTGAAATTCATAGCTTCGAAACCATAACTCCTCCCTTAATCAGTTTAGATATTCAAATAGTATATATGTTAAAATAGTTTTAAACTTAAAATTACTTTATAAAATAAAATAATTTCCTCAACTTCACAAATTGATTCAAATCAACTTGAATCTAAAATCCAATTTAAATTAAATCTCAATTCATAAATTTCCACTCAATTCAGTTTCAATAATCCATTTTAACTTATATCAATTCCAAATATAGATTTGAACCTCAAATAAACCATTTCAAATTCCATATATTTTAAAGCTTTAAATATTCCATAATTTCAAAACTAAATTTTGATAATTCCATATATATTAAATTCAATTTATATTATTTAGATTTGAAATGTTTACTTAATAAATCCAATATCATTTAAGTAAAACCTTTAAACTACAAATAATTGAATATTCTTTCAATTTATTTAAACTTGATATATTCATTTGAATCACCTTAAACCAAAATCAAGTTATAAAAATTATATCCTTTAAACTCTCAACTTTATTAAATTTTAAATCAAATTTATTTGAGTATAATTCTTAAATAAATTTAATTTCGAATCGATTTCATATTTATCTTCCAACCTTAATTTTATTTAAGTCATTATAAACTCTACATAAAATATAATTTAAATAAATACTTAACCATATCATATTATAATTAATCAAACTTTATTATTAACTTATTTTATATTAAACAAATTTATACATAGCTTAAATTTAAGAATTTCACTATATACAAAATAATATTTATATAATATCAAAATCAATATTTATATATAACCATATATTTCTTTCCAAAGCCATAGAAAACCCTTTTCAAAATCTTTACATATAGACCAGCGGTGCCTGTATATAATTTTCTATCCTATGGTCACGTGATACGGATATTTATCATTTCAATCCGAAATTTAAATATATATGGGTATATATCATTTCAACTCGCAATACCAAATTCAATTCAATGAAAATCTCGCTTGGTTTATCATTTCAACCCATAACAATTTTCTCATATTCTAAAGCCCGTTTGGTATATATCATTTCAACCCATAGTGAATTCTATACTAACAGGGAACTTGGATAGTGATAATAGATATGATAATCATGTATAACATGCATATATCATCAATATAAATAATAGATAATGGTGTCAAATGTCATAGTTGAACATATACAGATAATAGCATATAAATAACAATGTAAATAACTAACAGCAGCATATTTCAATTGTCGTTTCAATTGAAATCAAATTTAATAAATAAAAGAACATTAATTGTGAGTGGTTGCTCACCTTTCGAGGGTAGAAAAGTAGACGACGAAATTGACTTACGAATTCAAGCACGAATTTCAAAGCAAAGCACGATGGAGACGAGTTCGATGGACAAAGTTGATAAATTAGGAATTAAGAACCAAAATCAGTATGATAAAAAAAACGAAACGTACATTATACTATTATTATTATTTTCAAATAAAAGCTAATTTAAACACATATTATTTTAATATATATGTGTATTTCAAAATCTTTGTTTTTAAATTAACTCATATATATTGAAGTTAAATATATATATATATATATATATATATATCGATATACATAATATGTGTTGAAATAATTACTTATATATAAAACTAATATATATAAATCTATATATTTAACTTACTTACGTAAAACACTTTGTAATCAACAATATATAATATATAAATCAGTGTATAGGAACATGTCTACAAACTGTGAAACTCGCATATATATTCTAAAATCAATATATATATATATATATATATATAAACTTAGATGACTTTCACACTTTAAACTCAATATAGTTATAAATATATATATATATATATATATATACAAATAGATATACTACTGTAAAGAAATGTAACCACAGTTGATACTTTACCTATAATATAAAATAATATAACAGACTAATATATATCTTAAACAATACTGGTAACCATACAATATATATATGTACAATGTAAAAAAATTAGTACAACTAGTATAAAATATACTTACAATTTTAAACACGCTATTTGGTAAATATGAGAACTGCAACCTCAGACTTTGTATTATATATAATTAACTTTATAAACTAAATAACATAAACTCCCAAATCATTCATGAATATAAACAATTAATATACAAACTTGTATACTATGACCCTTAAAACAAATCAGATGAGTATGGAATCATTTCATATAATAGAATTGATATAAACTATATATATACATTTACATATCAACACCAAATATAGCCAATATATAGTTTACAGACTATTAAACATAGTATGGATATGAAATTATACCACACCAACTTCTACGTATAAAGAAGTCCGTAGCTTAAATTCTGAAGCAAACAAAAATATACATAACACTTCAATATACATATAATGACTTATATAATAAAACACAGACTTACAAGCTATATAACATACATATATATAAGCAATGTATATACATTATATTCTAAGACTACACTTAACACAAAATTTATAAAATAATATATATATATATATATTGTAGGATCTAGATTAACCCTAGAGGGGGGGTGAATAGGGTTATAGCAAATTTTCTCGATTTAAACACAGAAACAAACTGCAGAAATAAATATGCTGAAAAGTAAATCACACACAAAATTTACCCAGCTTCGGCAACCCCTGCCTACTGCTGCATTCCCAGATTTCTATTAGAATTAAACAGTCTCCTGCTTACAAACACTCTAACAGACTCGCAAACCCTGCTTCCGCTTACAAACACTCTAATAGACTCGCAACCCCTGCTCCCGCCTATAGAGTTTTGCAAACTCGCAAACCCTGCTCCCGCCTATAGAGTTTTGCAAACTCGCACACCCTGCTCACTGAACTAATTCTAACTAAGAGTTTTGCAAACTCGCACACCCTGCTTACTGAACTAATTCTAACTAGACAATCTGACACTACCTACAACCTTGGTGGTGATTTACCAATACTTTGACTCGAAAAGTAAAAACAACAAATAAAAAACAATTAAACCCAAAACCCTAATAGCCAAAAGCCTTTAAAACATAACCGGCCCAAAGTATTATCACTCAAGAAAAAAACGCGGCCCTGTTATTTTCTTTTATCAATGTCGGCTCTCTATTCTTGTTCGTTCCTTTTCAACAATTAGGGTTTTGTGCTATCGATCCAAATTGGGGCTTTCTTCAAATTCGATTTTCTAGTGTTGCTCTTGCTCGCGGCTTCTCTGATGATCGATTCTCTGGTTTGTGTTGCTTGCGCTCGTTCGCAGCTGCTCCTTTGATCGAGTTCACTGTTGCTTCGGTATGTAATTTCCTATTTGTGCTTTTATGATTTCTCGTATTCGAACTTGATGCCGATGATGAATTTTGGGTTTGATATTTATATGAATTTGAGACACTTGAATTTGCTCGTATTCATTTACACTTTCCTAATTTTTGATTGCCTGATGCGCACGGCTTTCCTGATATGTTTTCAACTTGATGCGCACGGCCTTGATTTTGTAGCGTTCGATTTTCCCTTGTTTGATACGGCAGAAACTTTCCTTTTTTACTTTGCGTTGACTTTTTCAAAGACGTATATTTTCGTTGAATTCTGACTTCGGCTTTACTGTGTATTACGGCTTTGACTTCATCTGGCCATCTTTGTGTTTATTACTCTGCTGTTTGCATTTGCATTTTTCATGTATCTGCTGTTGACTTGACTTGTAGGATTTCACTGTAACTTCGCATTTGCTTTGCATTGACCATGGCTTCTTCTGTCTTGTATATGTTGTATGAACTGCTGTGCCATTTTAGTTTTTCACTTGTGCATATTGCCTCGAGTACATGTATTCTTGGCTCTGGTTCATGTTACATTGATGCTGTTAGGATTGGCTTGTGGTCTTTGCTGTGTTCCTATGTTTCTGATGCATTTTATTCAGTAGTTTGCTTCATTTTGACCTGATCATTTGTATACATTATTTCTCGGCATTGACTTTGGGCTTCACTGAATTTGTTATTGCACTTTGCCTTGATAGTCAAGTTGCACTTTGTTGCACTTGCTCATTTGAGTTGTAGCTTGATAATCATGTCTGCACTCTCTGACTTTTGTCTGGGTTCACTACTGACACTGCTTCATCATGTTGCATACTCTCCATTTTGCATACTGCTGTTGAGTTGTTTTGGAATTGAACTTGATATTGATTCTGATACTTCATACTTGATATTGTTGCAGTATTCATATTTTGTGCTCGAGCTTGCATGCTTCATGTTCGTTGTATCACTTGTGCATTGTTTCATTTGAGTTGGGCATTGTTTTGTCTCTGATCTTTCTGAAGCTCGAGTTGCACATTGTTTTCATTTGTTCAACATGTAGTTGTTCAATTGTCTTCTGTTTACCCATTACTGCACTGCTTGTTGTAGCTGGACTTGTTGTTGTACATGTCTGCTTTGTATCACTGATGCATTTGGACTTGATCATTCTTGATGCACTTTACTTGAGTCTGGTCATTGTTGGCACTGGTCTGCATACATGTGCTTTGATGCTCTGTTGTTTTCTGTTGCATTCATGTTGGTTTAGTCGTGCACTTGGTCTTTGTTGTAACTGGACATGTTGCTTGAGTCTTGAATGCATGTGTGCATGATTGCTGAACTGGTTTTGACGCCATTCTATGATTTGCTTGTATCAGTTCTCGGCCACACTATTTCCATTGATATGTCTTGAACTTGACTGTTTGGTTTCATGTTGCTGTTGATTTTTGAAATTTCACTTGAGTTGAATCCAGTTTCAAAACTCAGGTTTGACCTTGTGCTCGTGTCGTGATTTTAAATATATTGCACGTGAGTTGAACCCGGCTTTTCATTTGGGTTTGACCTGTGCTCACTTGTCCCTGTAGCATTATCAAGTGTATATCGATGTGCACGGCCTTGTGGCATGTACAGTGATACACTGTGCATGTCACATTGTTCGTGTATGATGAATTCAAATGTGAATGATGACGAACAACCCAAATAACTGAGGCAAATCATGTTTTCAAAAATCATATTTCATTTTATATTGCAAAAATATTTCTTTTTCAATTTTACCGCATTAGTGAATATGTTTGCAGATTTCTCAGATGCTGGATTCTAACTGGAATGAAGTTGAAGATAAACTACGAGTGTGAGTGATATGTAGTGAGGAAATTATGTAAACTGAATTGTGATGTAATTAGAATCAAAATTGTATATGTATAGTGAGAGCTTGAATTTGTACTATTCAAAATTGTAATAAATATTTGTTTGAATAAAATATCTGTTTGAATTCAAATTCTGTGCAATTTATTTTATTTAACAAATATTTATTTAATCTATGAAAAACAAAATAGTACATTACCGAATACATTTAAATGAATATATATGTTTATTATCATCAAACAAAAACATATAAGCGCATATTCAACAATCTCCCCCTTTTGATGATAACAAACATATATTTAAGATTTTGACTGCGTTAAATGTATTTGATCAATGATATACTCTAATTGTTCCCCCTATTTAAATGCTTCCTCTCTACATGATGCTCCCCCTACATACATGCATAGAAATATATAAATAAGCCTAGATGCAAATGAAAAATTATTTGACCTTTGCTTGATTCTATTTGACAAAATCTTAACTTTTCTCTCCCCCTTTTGTTATCAGCAAAAGAATAATAGTGTTAAAGAAAATAGAGATAAAGTGATCAATATTAATCCAACATTAAACTCAAATTGAATATAAATATTAAACTTCAACAAAAATCAAACAAAAATCATAACTACCCTTATTAGGCGCATATTCCACTTTAAGAAAGAATGGAAATGATGTTCTAATATAAAATCATACAATTGTATCAACTTGTGGTACATTTATATCAGGAATTTGAATACCTACTAATCATGCATAACCGTTAGGACTTTTAAATGAGATTAGTAGTATTCCAATTTAATTTTAAAAAATGAAATCAAGTATCTTCTAACCACGCATGACCGTGAGGACTTTTAAATAGGATTAGAATCAACTTGTCTATTTAATCAATTAATTTTGATATGCATTCAATACATGCATAACCGTAAGGACTTTTAAATGAGCATGGAAGCACATAATCAAAAATCCAAGTAATTCACCCATGCATAACCGTGAGGACTTTTAAATGAAAGTGAATACTTTGGATATTTATTTATTTTTACAAAAAAAATGAAATGAAAAACAAATGATCCCTGATTATAGTACCACATATCGACAAACTATATTTAAGATTTGATAAACAATGGTCGATAGAAATATGATAGATATAGAAATGGTCATGGAATCTTTACCCAACAAAAAGTTTTATAACTCTTGTTTGAATTCCTAAAGAAATTTTCCAAATATACTGTCTTGAGTAATGTATGTTAAATATCAACACTTATCACATTTTCAATCACTATTTATCTTTGTGATAATTAGTAGGGAGTCGGATTAGTCAAAATTGTCATTTAAAATCAAATAAAAATGACTAATCTGAAAATATGGTCAAAAAATGATTTTCTTGAAGGGGTTATATGAGAAGAAAAATTTCTGCTATTTGAAAATTATTTGTAATGAAAAATATGCAGATATTTTCTTTGAAAAACGATGCAGTTACTAAATGTCTCATAAATCACGTTCAACTAGTAAGTTTTCTGTCAACTAGATTACCAGTATGATCTGCATCTGAATTTCTCTTTCACTCCAAAATATCACTAATTAAATTTGATAGACCAGACCATGAAGTGTGCATAAAAACTCAAACAGCATTTTAAATGGCATTCTCTTGAATTTTATTCAAACAAATATATATGAAATAAATCCAAGAATCTAGAGAATATAATTGGCCAACTATGTTGAACAAGTCAGAATCAAAACCATCATCTCTTTACAACATCTCAATATTGGCTGATTTCATTCAGAATAAGGTGCAGATTATCACATTTAATATATCGATCAAATAAATATACCTTCACCTGTTTTACCTTTAAGATAATTTTTCGTGGTTGCCCATTGTGATTCTGTCACCTTTGTACTAGGCTATGGAACTTTACTTTGTTGCCCGTTGTGTTTCTGGAACAGCCAAAATCCAGCGAACACTGTTGTTGTTCCTTAGCCGGCCACCATACCTACACGATGAAAGATTTTTGTGACCTATTTGTTTTTATAGGTCCATGATTGTTAGTGGCTGAAGCATTGTGAATAAACAAACCCTTTGGAACCCAAACTTGTTTTGTCATTTCATTCTTGTTCCAATAGACATGAAATTTGTTTGTAGAATTCTTAGGAACCCAAACTTGTATAAATTTTGTGTTCTTGTTCCTATGACTACAATTTTCAACACGATGTCCAATTATTTCACATCTATCAAAGACACTCTTACCTTTTGCATTACCATCAACTTGTGTTTTCCCAAAACCTAGTCCTTTTCTGTTGTTAGCAAAAATTTGATTTCCCAATAACATGTTGAATGATTTTTCTCCTCTTTAAAAGTTATTCAGAGATTTCTTAAGATTTTGGACTTTGGTTTTTAGTGTTGTATTTTCAGTGACAAGTGAGGTGCATCTATTTATAAAATCCTTTTTCCTAGTGTCAATGATTTCCTTAAGACTCTAGTTTTCTTTTTTAATATTCTCAGAGCTATTCTTAAGTCTTGATAATTCTGAATCTAAAATTTTACATTTTTTATATTCTAGGTTTTGAATATTTTCAAGTTCAGTTTCTAACCTAAAATTTTCACGAGCAAGTTCTCTCCTATCAGATCTCAGTTTTTCAATTTTAGATTCAAGAGTATCAACTACTTTAGTAAGATCAAGACACATAAAAACAAGATCTTTATAAGAATAGTCACCTACCTCATTAGATTCCTCTGAGCTTGCTTCTGAATCTGATTTTGCCACAAGACACAAGTTAGCCTCCTCTGAGGTACTATTCGAAACTTCCTCTTCTTCTTCATCATCCCAAGTCGCGGCAAAGGCCTTCTTCTTCTTTTTCTTTCCTTTGTTGTTTTTGAGAAGTGGGCATTGTTGTTTGAAGTGGCCAGGCTTGTTGCAGTTAAAGCACGTCGATTCATTATCGGAATTGTCAGAGTCTTTTGACCTATTACCATTTGTTTTCTTCTTGCGTGGCTTGAATCTTGACCATTTTCTAAGATTATTGACAGCCATTGCAAGCTCTTCAATTGGATCTTCTTCTTCTTCATCGCTCTCTTCTTTGATCTTTAAGGCAATCGTCTTCTTCTTTGATTCGGAGTTGTTGCGTTCGTCCTTTGCTTTTAGCTCAAGCTTATATGTCATCAAGTTGCCGATCAACTCCTCCATGCTTAGTTTACTCAGATCTATCGATTCTTGTATTGCCATGACTTTTGCCTCAAAGCTCATCGGTAAGACTCGTAGCACCTTCCTCACAAGCTCTACCTCAGTGAATACCTTCCCAAGCGCTCTAGCGTTGTAGACCAAAGTTGAAAAGCGTCCAAACATGTCATTTATGCTCTAGCCTTTGTCCATCGCAAAGTTCTCATATTCATTGCTGAATAGGGCTAGACGAGACTCCTTGACTTAAGAAGTTCCTTCATGTGTCACCTCCAAGGTATGCCAAATTTCCTGTGCAGTTTTACAATGAGAAATTCTATTAAATTCATTCTTATCAAGAGCACAGATCAAAGCATTCATGGCTTTAGCATTTGTAGTTTTTAATTTCTTATCGTTAGCATCCCACCTATCCTTAGGTTTAGGAATCTCAGTACCACCAACAGTTATAGTGGGAGATTTATATCCAGTTTCAATAATGTTCCAAACATCATAATCAACAGAACTAAGATAAATACCGATCCTAACTTTCCAATAAGCATAATCATTCCCATTAAACATGGGTGGCCTAACAATAGATTGCCCCTCAGAAAAAGCGTTATTTGATGAATTCATGACTCTAGAGTTAAAGAAAAAATACCTTGCTCTGATACCACTTGTAGGATCTATATTAACCCTAGAGGGGGGGTGAATAGGGTTATAGCAAATTTTCTCGATTTAAACATAGAAACAAACTGCATAAATAAATATGCTGAAAAGTAAATCACACACAAAATTTACCCAGCTTCGGCAACCCCTGCCTACTGCTACATTCCCAGATTTCTATTTGAATTAAACAGTCTCCCGCTTACAAACACTCTAACAGACTCGCAAACCCTGCTCCCGCTTACAAACACTCTAATAGACTCGCAACCCCTGCTCCCGCCTATAGAGTTTTGCAAACTCGCAAACCCTGCTCCCGCCTATAGAGTTTTGCAAACTCGCACACCCTGCTCACTGAACTAATTCTAACTAGACAATCTGACACTACCTACAACCTAGGTGGTGATTACCAATACTTTGACTCGAAAAGTAAAAACAAAAAACAAAAAATAATTAAACCCAAAACCCTAATAGCCAAAAGCCTTTAAAATATAACCGGCCCAAAGTATTATCACTCAAGAAAAAAAAGGCGGCCCTGTTATTTTCTTTTATCAATGTCGGCTCTCTATTCTTGTTCGTTCCTCTTCAACAATTAGGGTTTTATGCTATTGATCCAAATTGGGGCTTTCTTCAAATTCGATTTTCTGGTGTTGCTCTTGCTCGCGGCTTCTCTGATGATTGATTCTTTGGTTTGTGTTGCTTGCGCTCGTTCGCAGCTGCTCCTTTGATCGAGTTCACTGTTTCTTCGGTATGTAATTTCCTATTTGTGCTTTTATGATTTCTCGTATTCGAACTCGATGCCGATGATGAATTTTGGGTTTGATATTTATATGAATTCGAGACACTTGAATTTGCTCGTATTCATTTACACTTTCCTAATTTTTGATTGCCTGATGCGCACGGCTCTCCTGATATGTTTTCAACTTGATGCGCACGGCCTTGATTTTGTAGCGTTCGATTTTCCCTTGTTTGATACGGCAGAAACTTTCTTTTTTTACTTTGCTTTTTTTCAAAGACGTATATTTTCGTTGAATTCTGACTTCGGCTTTACTGTGTATTACGGCTTTGACTTCATCTGGCCATCTTTGTGTTTATTACTCTGCTGTTTGCATTTCCATTTTTCATGTATCTGCTGTTGACTTGACTTGTAGGATTTCACTGTAACTTCGCATTTGCTTTGCATTGACCATGGCTTCTTCTGTCTTGTATATGTTGTATGAACTGCTGTGCCATTTTAGTTTTTCACTTGTGCATATTGCCTCGAGTACATGTATTCTTGGCTTTGGTTCATGTTACATTGATGCTGTTAGGATTGGCTTGTGGTCTTTACTGTGTTCCCATGTTTCTGGTGCATTTGATTCAGTAGTTTGCTTCATTTTGACCTGATCATTTGTATACATTGTTTCTCGGCATTGACTTTGGGCTTCACTGAATTTGTTATTGCACTTTGTCTTGATAGTCAAGTTGCACTTTGTTGCACTTGCTCATTTGAGTTGTAGCTTGATAATCATATCTGCACTCTCTGACTTTTGTCTGGGTTCACTACTAACACTGCTTCATCATGTTGCATACTCTCCATTTTGCATACTGCTGTTGAGTTGTTTTGGAATTGAACTTGATATTGAGTCTGATACTTCATACTGGATATTGTTGCAGTATTCATATTTTGTGCTCGAGCTTGCATGCTTCATGTTCGTTGTGTCACTTGTGCATTGTTTCATTTGAGTTGGGCATTGTTTTGTCACTGATCTTTCTGAATCTCGAGTTGCACACTGTTTTCATTTGTTCAACATGTAGTTGTTCAATTGTCTTCTGTTTACCCATTACTGCACTGCTTGTTGTAGCTGGACTTGTTGTTGTACATGTCTGCTTTGTATCACTGATGCATTTGGACTTGATCATTCTTGATGCACTTTACTTGAGTCTGGTCATTGTTGGCACTGGTCTGCATACATATGCTTTGATGCTCTATTGTTTTTTGTTGCATTCATGTTGGTTTAGTCGTGCACTTGGTCTTTGTTGTAACTGGACATGTTGCTTGAGTCTTGAATGCATCTGTGCATGATTGCTGAACTGGTTTTGATGCCATTCTATGATTTGCTTGTATCATTTCTCGGCCACACTATTTCCATTGATATGTCTTGAACTTGACTGTTTGGTTTCATGTTGCTGTTGATTTTTGAAATTTCACTTGAGTTGAATCCAGTTTCAAAACTCGGGTTTGACCTTGTGCTCGTGTCGTGATTTTAAATATATTGCACGTGAGTTGAACCCGGCTTTTCATTTGGGTTTGGCATGTGCTCACCTGTCCCTGTAGCATTATCAAGTGTATATCAATGTGCACGGCCTTGTGGCATGTACAGTGATACACTGTGCATGTCACATTGTTCGTGTATGATGAATTCAAATGTGAATGATGACGAACAACCCAAATAACTGAGGAAAATCATATTTTCAAAAATCATATTTCATTTTATATTGCAAAAATATTTCTTTTTCAATTTTACTGCGTTAGTGAATATGTTTGCAGATTTCTCAGATGCTGGATTCTAACTGGAATGAAGTTGAAGATAAACTACGAGTGTGAGTGATATGTAGTGAGGAAATTATGTAAACTGAATTGTGATATGATTAGAATAAAAATTGTATATGTATAGTGAGAGCTTGAATTTGTACTATTCAAAATTGTAATAAATATTTGTCTGAATAAAATATCGTTTTGAATTCGAATTCTGTGTAATTTATTTTATTCAACAAATATTTATTTAATCTATGAAAAACAAAATAGTACATTACCGAATACATTTAAATGAATATATGTGTTTATTATCATCAAAAAAAACATATAAGCGCATATTCAGCATATATTACCTATAATATAACAGAGTTGCAGCAGGCACAAGCCATGGACGATAAGGGAAGGCATGGCTACAGAAAAGAAAGGAAGCGAGCGGAGTTGATCGACGAAGTAGGCTGATGCGTTGTAGAGGGTGCTCTACGGTGGAAGGAGCCGAAGTGGTGAGGAGTGAGCTGCTATTGTCGACTGGTGGAGGAGCAGGTCATGACAGGAGGATAGGTTAATGCATAGGCGAGAAAAGAGGGGAGGACGAGTGGGTTTCGTCGTGGAGGCCAATGGCAGCTGTCTCGAGTTGCGCGAGATGCAGGCTTAGACGTGAGTGATTGTAGCGATCCTGACTCGACTTCGAAAAATCGGCACTGAATACGACACTTATATTCAAATGCCGATTTTTCGAAGGTCGAGTCAGGATCGCTACAATTAGTATCAGAGCTAAGGTTGAACTTTAGCTCAGGAGTATAACACATTAAGTAGTTCATTAGAGATAGTGTGAAGTATACCCTAGAATGAGTAATCTCTAAGATATCCGTCGGAATGCCTCAGTAAATTCTCTTACTATCCACTGATAGTAAGTATGAGTGCAAGAATAGAACGAGATAGGGAAAAGGGAAGTACCACTATAAATGGTCAATACCCTGTAACAGTGGAAACAACTTTCTCTATCAATTTCCTTTGATTCGATTTCAATTCTTTTGATTGCTTCATGACAGCTCCAGAAAGAAGTTTCGGTCTGATGATGGCCCTACGAATCGTTGTAGAAAATTCTTACTTCGTATTTCACCGGTTTCTTATCAGTTTTTGATTTAAACCTTAATAAATATGAATGAATTTGAAATTTGGAATTGAAAATTTAAATAAATTGAAATTTAAATAAATTGAAAATTTTAATTTGAGTTAAATTGATTAATAGAATATAGAGCTAAATTTGAATTGAATCGATAAAACGATTTCGTTTAAAACCAAATTTAAAATTCTGTTATAATTTCTTGTATCTATTGTTGATATTCTGATTTGGTGAGCCAAATGCAGAATTTGATATCCAGTTTGATCTGAAAGGATAATTCTCTATCTTTCATCTATCTTCGTTATCTCTCTCTGGCGAATTTCGAGGACGAAATTCTTTTTAAGGGGGGAAGTCTGTAACAATCCCGGATTTTAATTGAGTGTAATTGATAATCAATTTAATTTTTGAATAAAAATTTGTGAAAATAATTGGTAATTAATATAATATGTTAGTTAAATTATGAAATTTTTGAGAAATGTATTTACATTGAATATGAATTGGGACTAAAATTTAAATGTCTTAGAAAATAAATTTGAATTTGAACTTTATACATATATATACATGTGAATATATATGTATATGTGCATATATTGGATTTGAATTTAAAATTTTAAGTTAAAGAAAGAATTAAATATGCAAGTAAAATAAAATACAAACAAGGTATATTTATAAAAATATAAGTAAACACATAGATAAAATCTAACAACATATTAACAATAGAAATTTATTTATATTGCAAAGTATAAGTTAAATATAAGATATGAGTGTGTAGACAAATCAAATTGAATGTGAACACTTGAATAAAAATATGGTAAGTATGAAAGTACTTACAACAGGAAGTGAAGGAACAAATATATTCAAGTGTGAAGGCTTGCAAATCAAGACAAAGCTTAATTACTGCCATATCCTTTAGCCCACCAAAACCAGATTTATATCAGCCTGGTCAACAAATAAAGTAAGAGATATACATAGATACTCAACAATAAAATAAAAGATAAGTATAGATTAAAAAGAAACATCTATGAACAAAAATGTAAATAAAATAAGAAACAAAAGTACCTACTCCTATCATCTCAGCCGAGATAAAAAAAAATAAACAAAGTAATATGTACTTAAGCAATTAATACCAATATCTCAGTACAAACAAATAAGAGAAGTACAAGCTTATAAAATAAAACAAAAGATAAAATAAAGGATGTAGCCTGTAATAGATATGTAGGCAAGTAAGAAACAATTAATGCAACTTACCTCTAATACATATCAGCCATGCCTATAACTAAAATATTATCACTGTCTTGTATAAAAAAAATAAAAAATAACATAATCCTGTACAAATCTTTGTTTTATATCCCTGTCTTCTTTCCTTTATTTTTACCTCAGTCTTTCCCTTTCTAAATTCGTTCATACAAACTAAGATCTGAAGTAAAACCTATTTCAAACTAAAAAAAAGTTCTACTTGAACATAAATCAAGAAGCAATACAACAGAGGATCAATAGGAAAGAGTTCAGCCTGAGAATTTTCAAACCTGTATACATAGATACTCAACAATAAAATAAAAGATAAGTATAGATTAAAAAGAAACATCTATGAACAAAAATGTAAATAAAATAAGAAACAAAAGTACCTACTCCTATCATCTCAGCCGAGATAAAAAAAAAAACAAAGTAATATGTACTTAAGCAATTAATACCAATATCTCAGTACAAACAAATAAGAGAAGTACAAGCTTATAAAATAAAACAAAAGATAAAATAAAGGATGTAGCCTGTAATAGATATGTAGGAAAGTAAGAAACAATTAATGCAACTTACCTCTAATACATATCAGCCATGCCTATAACTAAAATATTATCACTGTCTTGTATAAAAAAAATAAAAAATAACATAATCCTGTACAAATCTTTGTTTTATATCCCTGTCTTCTTTCCTTTATTTTTACCTCAGTCTTTCCCTTTCTAAATTCGTTCATACAAACTAAGATCTGAAGTAAAACCTATTTCAAACTAAAAAAAAGTTCTACTTGAACATAAATCAAGAAGCAATACAACAGAGGATCAATAGGAAAGAGTTCAGCCTGAGAATTTTCAAACCTGTGTTCATTTGAAGCCTCTGTTCTTTTTGAACTGTGAGCAAACTTCACCTTGTTATTGTTTTCAAATTGAGGTGAGTAACTTTTTTTTTATAACTTAAGTTAATATGGCTGCATGTGTTCTCTGTGAAATATCTGGATGTAGATATATACCTGTGCACTGCTGTTAATCTGAGAATTCCTGTTCTAGTTTTCAAGCACAAACCTGGTTCAAAATTCATTTGATCTTGATCCAATCCATGTTAAGACTTAAGCCTTGAACAAAATATGCTTGTTACACTATAAATTTTAGTTTAAAAATTTGTTTAAAGTAAACAAATTTGTGTTGTCTCTGGAAAGGTTAAAACTACAAAGAAATCTTCAAATATGTTAAATTCGGAGTTTCTTAATTCACAAATTCATGAATATAAATAGAATTCGTGTACAAAAATATAATTTTTAAAACAAGATTCGTGATTTTTAGAGGAGGGAGTGAGGTGCAATTCGTGTTCAACTGTTTTGAGCATTTTAGGTCGTCGTGGGTGATCGCGTTGATGGGAGAGGCCGGGGCTTCGCGTAGAGGTGGAAGGGAGTATGGCGAGGTTGGGAAAAATGGTAGCTTATGACCTAGTTCAACGTGGCGTTGGCTGGAAGGAGGATTAGAGTTTAAGGTCTGTGAAACTAACGTCGAAGTTTTGGGGTTCGTTCTCATTCCTCAGTGCATCGAGTCGCGCACGGCTTTGGGAAGTAGTTGAGGGGAGGACGACAAGATCGCGGTCGGAGTTTAGCATGTTCCGGTGGTTGTGATGGGGGGAACGAAGTCATTTCCAGATTTCGTTCTGGTTCCTGTATCGAGCTCGAACGCTCGATTTTGCTTCGATGATTTCATCATCGTTTCGATGATCAGGGACTGATGAGGGGAGGATCGTCGACTTGTCTCGACGATCTGCAAAGGGCCGGAGGTGATGGCGGCGCCGTGCACGTGCACGGTGCCATGGGATGTTTTTCTGGTGAAGACTGGCTTGGGCAGTGAGGTATACTCGAATTTCTCGAGTGGCTCCAGTGTTTTGCTCGAAGTCTTGGGGGGTTGGACTCGAAGGAGATATGGGGTAGCTCGGGTATAACCTGATTTCCAGGTTTAAACAGAACCCTGTTCTGTTTCCTTTCAAATTTAAACTGAATTTTTATTTAAAGTTTAAGTATAAATTTAAGTTAGGTTAGATCTTAGATTGGAAAAACAAAAGTTTTAAATTTGAAATTGTTTCAATAACTAGAAAAAATGGTGAAGCAATTAAAGTATATTTTAAAAATTGAATTTGAAAAAAAATGGGATTTAAAATCATGAAGGAATGATTCAAACAGAGACTAAATCAAAGTTTAAAAATCTGAATTTAAATCTAAATTTAAATTCAAGATTTTGAAGAAACAAAATAAAGTTGACAAATTCAAAAGTTTAAATGAAAGGAATTATACATTTAAATATGTGAAGTTAGAAGAAAATTTGATTTTTTACTCTTCTAAATTTCTTTATAACAAAAAGTATTTCTTTAACATGAGATTTAAAAGGTGTTGAAATTGTTTAAACTTTATTAAAAATAAATTTGTATTTATTCTAAAAGCTTGAAATTTAATTTGAAATTTGAAATCAATATTTCTAGACATATTGTAAGTAATAATTTAATCATAAACGTAAAAAAGTTTTACTTTAAGTAATGAAGATTTAATGACTTATAATTCATTAAAATTATTAAGGTGATTAAGGTGGATAATTAATTAATTCAATTAGATTACGATTTGGAATTAATAAATTACATAATTAAGACTGAAATTAGGATTAATCAATGAGATATAAATGGTTGATTAATTTATAATTAATGTTGATTGATCTAAGTTAATTACTTTAGAAAGTAATTTAAAGAATAGTTAATAAAATTTATTAACTAAGCATTATTAAACAATTAATTAATTAAGAAAATCAATCGTAAATTATTAATTACTTAATTAAAGTAATTAAGGAATTAATTACTTATTATAATTAATTTTGGATACTTTAATTTATTAAAGTTAATTAATTTAGTTTAAGAAAATTATTAGATTAAATTGGAAATTAATGATTTCTGGTTATGAGATAATTACTTTATGATAAGTAATTAAAAGTTTAATTTCTTAAGATAATTAATCAAGGGGTTAATTAATTATGTAATTGGTTCAGAGGTTAATTTAATTAATATGATTAATTAAGAATAAATTAATTAATTAAAGTGTTTGATATAAATTTATATCAAATGATTTGTAATTAATAAAACAAGATTAGATAATTAATTCATAAGTAATTAATTTACTTGGAAATAAATTGAATTGATTAGGATTAAACGATTAATTAATCCCACTTATAAATGACCATTGAATACTTGACCTTACTTATGAATGATTGTATTGTACGAAATACCTTGAATTGATTGCCTTGTCTGATCTGTGATATTTTATTCTTTGGTTTGTGCCATGTATGATTTATTCATTTATTTACATTTGTATATTATCTATGAATCTGTGAATGGACGATAAGCGTTATAGTTTATATCGCTTATCAATTATAGTTCTGTGTTTGATCTGTGATGATTGAATGATGTTGCACTATTGTGTTAAACCCCTGCACCACACTTATACACACACCAATATGGATTTCACGAGGAAATCGATTAAGTCACAGATTTTTGAAGTGATTTTTAAATAGACAATTTGAATTCAAATGTTTTGGAAAGGGATTGGGTTTAAAGTGAAAAGCTTTTTGAAATGGAATTTCAAAGATGAAATTTATTTTGAATAACTTGATTAAGTTTTGGAATTTGAATATTTTGATTTAAAATTTGAATTCAATACTTGAAATTGAATTCTATGATCTGAACCTAGAGATTAACGATATTATACTAGTTATATATGAGTCAAACCATTTTTAAAGTATTGTTCTTTTGGGAATTTGAATTAACCCAAAGATTGTAACTTGTGTAAATGAAATAGGGTTTTCCGAAATAACACTGTTGTTTCTAAATGAAAATAAAAAGCTTTCATAGGAGAAATGAATTTCAAATTGTAATAAAGGGATTTAAAGTAAACTGAAATAGTTTTCCAAGTTATAGATGAATATTTGGAAACGAAATTTTTTTGTGAATATTTAGGAACGATTTGAAAGCTATAAGACAAATCTTTGCTTTAAAGATTTAATGAATTAATCCAATTGAAATGGAATTGTTTTGAAATACGGGAATGAATCTTTGTGAAACTGGGTGAACTTTGTGAAATAAATCTTTTTGTTTAAAAGATTCAAAATGGTAATTGGTTTAAATCATTTGAAAGAAAATTTTGAATTATTAAGTTGTGACTTAATTGAAATCCCATATCCATATGTTTTAAATGTTGCGCTCACTATTCGGGTTAGCCGGGAAAGGACCTTTGGGTCGTATAACCTATTCCGAATATGTGATACGTCGTTATGGATAGCATTTGAAGACCGGTGGTGAAGACCGGGTATTTGCGAGAGCGATAGGATGACCTATCGATTGTCTCTGCACTGAGTCGCGCCGGTATAGAGACTCCCTAAGTGATGGGAAGTCCGATCGGGATTGTGAATACCAGGATTGCAAGGATTTCTTTGGAAGTGCCTTCGGTTCTGTTCTAAATCTAGAACAGACTTGTATAGAATGTATGTCTGACATTACATTTTGAGATATAAAACAGATTTCTTTCAAATACATTTTTGTTGGTGGCGGAGAATTTATACTCTTAGCTTAACACCCTTAGAGGTTATGTAGTTGAAGGTTATCATCAATATATTCCCAACTTGGTAATGTGGCATGCTGAGTGCTGCTGATCATTTGTTGATCGAAGCATGGCTTTGTGAAAAGCGTAGCTTTGTGGACGAGACTTCGTCGAACCTCACAAACCGGAAATGGTCGAAACAGGAATGATGCGGTAAGGTTTCAGGGGTAGCTTCCCTAGGGTATGACCATTCCTTCTGGAAAAGGGTAGTATCATGGTATGGAGCCCAGATACTTACTCATGTGGACACACTATATTTATTTCTGTGTGGTTGTTGGTTTAGAGGACCCTCGTATAAAGGTCCCAAAGGACCGGGGGTGGCATATCTGAGGTTTTGTATATTCCCTGGGAAGAGGGGTAGCCGGCCTTGTTTGGCAGAGATCCAGTTGGGATGCTCGGGGACGTCCTTCCAGAGGCGTTTCCACGTGGCAATGGAAAGTTCTTTGGCCTGACCATTTGTTGGAAATCCAAAGAAATAATACGAACCCTGTACGGTTTTCGTTGTATAACCTGCCATGGAATGTGGCGGTAACCTGCTATTGAACATGGTAGCTATAGTAGGCATAAGTGTGAAATGCCTATGCTGGCTAAGATTTATATCTTTATTTTCGAAATGTTTTCTTCACTATGCACTAGTAATAATACCAAATGTTTCTTTTTAATGCGTATCAAGCATCTTTGACTATCATAAGGAGAAATCTCCTCCGATTCTGCGTTTGCATTGTGTGTGTGTGCGGGAGGCCTTATGGTAGTTTCATTTTCTAAAAAGCATTGCGAATCTATTTTAAAATATCCCTCTGTTTGTTTTAAAGATAAAGTGTTTTTGTTGCTCACACCAGTCCCATGACTGATCCAGAGTTTATTGCTTCTTTCCTAAACTCTTTGTGCTCAAAATTTTCTACACGGGCAGTCTAGAGTTGGGTTTTTCAGATAGTCAGATTAATGGGTTATCTGGAGCTAGTTCAGTCTTTGGATGTGGACGAGACTTGCTTGTCTTGGTGAAATGTGATGGGGGTTCGAGCTGCTGCTGGAGTTCTCTTTTGAAGACTATCTTAGAGTTATTTGTTCCGCTGCTGGTGTTATCGTTTTTCTTTTCCGCTGCTATTTTCTTGTATCAAGTCTCTGATGTATATTGATATTCATCGTATCATTATATTGTATCATATTGTATCTGGATCTTGTAACAGATGTTGCATATCAATGTATTATTATTATTTTCTTCCGCCGTGTTGTTTACTTAATTGTGTTATAAGCTCCGACGCACCAGGTTCGACGTTTGGATCTGCGGCATTTGAATATAAGTGTCGTATTCGGTGCCAATTTTTCGAAGGTCGAGTCAGGATCGCTACAGTGATGATGAGGCTGATGGTTAAGCGTTTATGAAGGTCGAGGAAGGCGAGATTTCGGTGGAGGAGATGGTGTTGGCCTGCTTTATTTTGAAGGTGGAGATGAATTAGAAGAAGGAGTAAGAATTAGAGGAGAAGAAAATGGAATCAGGCAAAATAAAGATACATATAAACTTATATTTAACATATATGTTCAAATGAAAGGTCATTGAGAACTTTGAACGAACCAACAATAAAAATTAAAGCTAGGGAAAAGAAAAGGTTAGGAATCTAACAGTTGGCTAATATTATTAAGCTGTACAATTCACGTGGGTCACTAAAAAGAAACCAAAAGAGTATGAAACTGGTACCAATACGAAATTGTTTTTGTAGATTCCGCTGCGTATCAGATGTCAAGACACAGAATTGAATATATCGCAGAGACCAACATGACGAGACGATCAAAACGGTATACAGATATCTGTGGTACGATCATTCGGTCAAAAATCGATATCAGTACCGAAAATGCTGCTATTTCGTCGAAAATAAGATCGACAGAGCAATCGAAGTCAAAGTTTGGAGAAATGAAATATGACATCTCGCTCAGAAGGGCATTTACGAGTTTATTGTATAAAAATATTCAAGTTTGGAAAACATTTTATTTTCATCTAATATTTACTGGTTTGAATCGAAATAAAATCACACGATAAAATAAACTTCCATATTATCAGATGAAATTTACCATTTGCTACGTTAAAACAGACGTATTCCTAATATTAAATTTTCAATTCAAAATTTTATTATTTAAAATTTCAAAAAATCCAGATAAATACGTCATTCAAATAGTTAAAATATACGGGTCGTTACATCTCTCCCCCACTCAAAACTTTTCGTCCTCGAAAAGGAAGGAAGTGGGAGAATAGAAATAACCAGGAAGAAAATAGATTGGGAAACAAAGTAAAACAATTTATTTAAAACTATATAAATCTCAATTTAAATAAATCAATATTCAATAATTGTTTTAAATTCAAGGTATTTCATTGAGTTGGTTTTATTTCAATTTATTATTTTCTTCAAAACAAAATTTATTTTATCTATCTCATTTATTATTCAATTAACTTCTTATTCCATTTATCTCTATTAACATTTTATAACTAAAATCTAAGTGTATAACATTTGTCACAATCACTCAAATTTATTTATAAAATCATTTAACATCATTCTACATTGTAAATTATGCAATTACAATTTTAACTTCTGAATGATAATGGTAAGTTATATCGGGATTCAATTGAGTATTATATGAGTAGAATTTTTCCAATTCAATTATTTCAATTTTAAATATTTATTCAAAATTTTGTCTTCATTTTATAATTAAAATCACCTTTAACATAAATTTAAGAATTACATTTCCAATTAACTTCAAACATTTTAAAGATAAATATATATACACACACACACAACATATATCGAATCAAATTTATAATCATATACCTATATATATATATATTATAATTCAGATCGTACTTTAAGAGATTTAAATCAATTTCATTTCAAAACACAAGCGTAGCAATGCTACAAAATGGTCTCTCCACTCTAAAACTCGAAAATTCACCAAATCAATTCAAATCAAAAGCAAATGAACATGAATAGATGTTAGGAATTCATATCTAACAACAATGAAAGCTCAAAAACTCACCTTTAAACCCAAATATAGAAATGAGAAGCTCTAAAACAAGCTTAGATTGATTTCTCTTCAACAACACCTCTAGAATCCTCAATCTATTATCAAATGAAATGAATTTCCTAAGTTAGGGTATAGGAATTTTTGAAAATTGAAGAGAGATTGAGATGGAGAAGATGAAGATGAAGAGGATGATTACCTAAGCTTCTCTTTGATTCCTAGAACTTGAATTTGAATTTTCTAGTAAACTAGGGCTTAGGAATTTTGATTTCTTTTCTCTTCCCCCATTTTTGCTTTTAGCTAGAGTGTTAGGAAATGAAAGTGAATGAAGAGGGGAGAAGTGGAGTGGGAGTTATCATGTAAAGGAGTTGGGTCCTCTTAGTGGGCTGAAACCCAAACCCAAAGCCCCAAACGAAAATATCAAAATTCTAATTAACTCCAAACATATCGATGTTTATACTCAAAAAGGTCGCAAATGTCATTATGTACTTAATGGAAGTGGTCCCGAGTCCTAATTCTACTGTTTGCAAAAAGTAACATTTTGGACTTTAATCCGACCAAAGATGCTGTATTTAAATAAAATATTTAAATATACAATCGTAAAATATACGGGTTTTTATACTAACCTAGATTCAACCTGGGCACTTATAACACCTGCCCTTAAAAATGCTGATAAAACAAACGTAATAGATGCAACGGATAATAGAATACATTCATACGATGATGAAGATCTCCAGCTCTCCTCTGGAAACTCCAAACAACTTTAGCTAAGCCTAAAACTACTTGGATTTGACCCGAGTATTAAAAGTACCTAGATCGGGCTTGATAAACCAGCGTGAGATATTCAAGATTTTAAATGTATAGCTCTTGAAGATGTTGTTAAAACCTTTGAAAAGAAGGATGTCTCATTAGACCACGCCCATATAGAAATACGGATGGGTTCTTACCTTATGATAACCAAAACACTTTTATTACCAAAATAATTTAAGATTACATTTAATGACATTCTTTTGGAAAACATCTTTCAAATAAACTTATCCAAATAAGGTATCAATACACGGACTAAGTCTAAGAGAATATATCCGAATTAGGTCATATAGAATATACCAGACGGAATATATGATACCAAAAGGGGTAGCTAAAATGTTTGCAAGTCATTGCAGCTATTTTGGGACAGTAATCAAAACCGTAAAGCACGTATTGGAATTGGAATTTCCAACATGATAGGGAACCTCGATAACCATGCATAGCAACCGGAACCCGGTGGTTTTCATGCAAGTACTCACATACCACTATTCCTCATATCGTCGCACTTCTTGATATCTGATGGCTTCTCATGTAATGACTCACACACCACTATACTATAAAATAAGGGTCCAGTCTGGACACCTAAGTAACCTAGATCAAGCACCGCTAGTTATCTTGAGGGATCATATGCCACCCTCGTCATACTAAGACTAAAATATGTAACATAGTTCCTGCATCATTTTTGAGATGTGAGGCTTGGAAGTGAGGTTACGCTTAACTTAGACAAAGCCACGCTTTTCACACAAAACCACGCTTTGATCATAACAGGTTTCACTTTGAATGTCACATTGCCATTCTTTAATCACACAACTGACCTCTACCAATGCATAACTCCTGGGCTCATATGTCTCAAAAAATGGTGTTAATCTAAGAGAAGTAGCATTCTCTGCCACCAAGCAGATAAAAAGTTGATAGAGATCAATTTATGTAATTAGAAATGCACTATCAGATATTCATCCATACAAATTCATTTTGGGACTAAACGAAACCAAAGGCACTCCTCCTACTACCTTTAGTAGCGAGTAGTCCTTGCAATCCAAAGATTTCAAAATACGATAGGACTACTGCTATAATAAATGTCTCTATATTGGGAGCTACCCAGAGAATGTCAACAAGCAGTCTTTCCGCTAATGAAGATCTCTGGTCTTCAATAATCATCATCATCATCAACATGTCTTCAATTTCGAACGTATACATTGGTTCGAAGTGGTTTTCGGATAGGAATCAACCAAATCCGACCCCAGGTCAATTGTCGATAAAAAGATGTTTAGTTCATATATGGATATCAATCATCATTCAATTTAATTCATCTTTTTATTCATTCATAAATATCTTTTAGAGATATGTTCATTGAACTTTTACTTTACCTTCTAAGCATCATATAGAATCATTAAGCCTCATTTATCAAATCATTTGGTTAATTAAAACTGTTTTAATCTTGGAATAATTCCAAATCAATTTACCTTTTACTTAGGAAAACATTTTCAAATCATTTAACTCTTTAACAAAGATTTTCCATTTCAAATCATAAGTTTTAAATGGGTCAAAAACTATGTTATTTAAGACATGGTTTACTGCAAACCCAAAACATTTAATTTTAAGTATATGAATTTAAATTAATTCCAAATCATTTATTTAAATCTCATATTGGAATATATTTTTTAGAGCATCCGGGCTTTCCCTGCGATCTGTTCCACCCTTCGCCTAAAAGAGAAAACAGAGGCAAGGAAAGTTCAGGGCATTGATTGCTCCATTCCTAACCTTAGTTACACACCTTGTTTTATCATTTAGATCTCATAGGTGGGATAAATGTACTAGTCATTTCCGCATACTCAATTTATTATGACATTCAAGGAAATGATTTCTATTATATTGTTTAAGTGTTATAATAACCATTTATTTAAACTCTTTCTAAAAGAGTTATACAACTTCTAATTTATCTTTAAAACACTTAATTATTCATTTACAAGCATTTATAAATGATTCTAGATAGAATCATTAAGTTTAAATCTTTATTTCAAAAGTTATAGAAAGTGCAGTAGAAAAGTGCTGCGAGAAGTGCTTAAAACAGCTTATTCGATTAAAACAACTTTTTAATGTTTGAAAAATCTTATTTTCCAATTCAAATCTATTTCAAACCATTTTAATAGATTTATCAAATTCATTTCATATTTTAAGTCACTAAAAAATATCATTTATAAAAAAATTCCTTCTTGGATTCTGAACTGCAAAACCGTGATGTTTTTAGAAAATTATTTTGGACATAATTCAAAATCTACTAAATGAAATCTTCATTTTCTTTCGTCGTTGGCAAACTTTGGATATGATGGTCCAAATAATTTTTATCTGGAAGGATTCCGAGCTATATTCCACTTTGTACACTTACTTAGCTTTTATGGCGCGAAATCGCGAACTGTCATTCCGCAACGCGTCTATTTTTGGCTTGTTTTTCAATTTCTTTTCAAACTTCATGAAAAAACTTTTGAATGTTTAAAAAATATTTCTAAATCATTTTAAACTCATTTTAAATAATATATATATATTTCAAACTCATTTTGCATTTCATTTTATATTATAATATTATATTATTATAATATATTTTTTCTAGCATGGCATTATTATATCATTTTTAACCTTTTTAGATATTTAAAAATCATTAAGAGGCTAAATAATTTCCATATACATATTTATATGGTTTAAATTCTCATTATATTAACTATGTTTAATTCCTAACCATTTCTCTTATCATTTATCAAACCAAGTAATCATCCATATTAACAATCATATAAAAAACAAACTTTACATCCAAGTTATCAAACATATTTATTATATAAGATATTTAACTTTCATATTACTAAATTTATAATTATTAGTTAATTCAAAAATGAGTAATCACCTTTAACTAAATTGATTAACTTCCTACCAACATTCTTATCGAACCATACTTCACTAAACTAACCTATACTTCATTAATACATCCATATACAACTCCACCACCTTGCCCATGTTCATGACCATCCATCCTCCTCCTCTCGGCTCAAACCTTTCTCCCACCCACATAGCTCACAACCATAGCTTCCCCATCCCAATACTCATGGCCTGAGGCAATTTAAAGAAGAGAAGAAGAAGTGAATTAAGAAGAGGTTAGAGAGTAATTAGTGGATTGGTGCTTAAGCACTCCAGTAATGTTAATCCTCCTACCTCTTTTAAAGAAGAGAAGCCATTAATGAGCAAAAGAAATTTCAAAAATGAAGAAGAAAAAGAATGAGAAGTGTGAATAAAATGAGAAGAATGGCTGGGTATTTATAGGAAAAGTACGGGGTGGTGAATTACAAATTAACCGTTTACAAAATTACCAAAATATCCTTATTTTACCTTACTTTTTCAACACTTAGCATCACTTTGTCACATCACTATTTTATGTCTTAATCACTTAATGCATAAGGAAAATACAGTAAAAAATTTAATTGATTCGATTTGACATGATTTTGTCCTTTTATGTTTACTTTTTTCTTAATAATTTTTTTAAAAAATTTAGCCTTAATTAGCAAAAATAAACTTGACTAGTTAATTGTTAATACTTAACATATTTAAAAATGAGTACATGTATATATACATAAAGATGCAACAATATTGCGGCAACTTTTATTTGAAAAAATATTTTACGATCACATTTTGACGTTTTTGTTAAACTATTTATTCATTTGAACCAAACTTTAAAATAAATTTCTTATCATCTTTAAATAATTAAAACAAGTATATTTGGCTTATAAAATAATATAAAACAGTATCAAAATTCATTTGCAAAATATGACATTGATTTTGTTAATGCGCGACGAAATTTATCAATCACTATAACATAATTATATATATAATTATAAAAAATTTACCAACCTATTCTTATCTTTATATAATTATTTTAAAAGGAGTTGTTCATCTTTTTAAACAACTATTTGACTGTATATCCAATTTTTTCCAAAATCGTCTTTTGTCAATGTTGCGTAAAAGTCCAAAATCTTTATTCAATTCTAAAAATAAGTATACCTTTCTTATTTATTGCATAAAAATGGTCATTTAAGTATGAAAATTCTATATTTGAATATTTAAATACATTATACATTTCATTCTCAAAGTGGTAAAATTACGGATCGTTACATGCAACATATAAAAGTGTGCAAAGCTATTGCAAACATTGTATAGGTGTTAGGTCTTACACTATAATATACACATTTCCCATCTATATATGCCTTTGTCTTCCTAAACATGAACAATTTTATTTATTTATTAAATACATACATACATATTTATATGCTATAGATATATACACACACATACACATATACAGTTAATGTTTAACATGACGATTCAAATAAAACAGATTTCGTTTCAATTACAAGCAGTAAATCAAAGAATATTAAGATTAATGAAAATAGTTTTGAATGGTTGTGAAAAGATTCCTTCCTTTTTAAGTAGAGATATAATTTTTAATTAGATGGAATTGCAAATCATGAAATATATCATTGATTTAATATTCGATTTCATTTCAATTATAAGCAAATTAAAGAATATTAAGATTAATAAAAAATGGACTGAAATAGTTATGAAAAGATTACTTCCTTTTTAAGGAGAGATATAATTTTTAATTAGATGGAATTGCAAATCATGGAGTATATCAATGATTTAATGTTTCCCTTTATCTTCTTAAAAAAAGAGTTATCATAGAATGATTTGGAACATGAAAATTAAAACATCATATTAATTGGATGATAAAGATTAATTAATGCGATTCCAAATTTTAATTACATAGCAACCAATGTCTAAATATTCAAGTGTAAACCTCTTGATGTGAAAAACTTAATTACGAATAAAAAAAATCCAAAGTTCAATTATGTTTTTTTATAAACAACAAAATCAAACGACGTAGGCATATATAGATTTGGACAAGAATATCTAGATCTTGATTAAACAAAATTCGTAAACAATCACATAGAGTATAGAAAATAAAATTAAGAAGGTCTAGATCTAGGTTAAATAATTAATTGAACAATCATACATGAGATAAAAAAATTAGATGTTATAATTCATAACAAAATAACAGTGAACAAAAGAAAACATTCTATGTTTTAACATGATAGAGCAATTGAATTAAGTAACGGAATGGAGATATTCAAATCAAGATTCAAATTCACAAGTATTGATAGAAGGGAAAGATAGAGATTAAGGGGATAAGAACAAATTATAAGATATGCAAATATAGAATTATGCACATATATAATTAACTTAGGATGAAGCATGTAGAAACACGTTGAATGATAGAACAATAACTAGATCTGACTGAACACTCTCTGGATCCAATAGACCTTGCCCTTCATCATACCTTGATTTGTGGCTTCTTCTCAGATTTCAAACAAATCACCATCCCACTTTGCAAAAGAAGAATGAACCACCTTTGTAATTTAGTTTGATGTTGATTTGAATTCGTTTTTGATGTTTTCTTGGACAAAGTTTAAGCCATGAATGAATGAGAAGAGAAGAGGAAGAAAAGAGAACAAAAAAATTCACGTTTGTGTACTTTCTAAAATGAGGAGGTTTTGTTTTTATATAATTAAAGGAACCTTTTCCTATTCTCCTATTAAAACTTCCTTCTTTGTTTCCTTCTTTTATATTTCAATTAATCTCATTAATTAATTTCCTCCTCTTACCATTATATGGCTTGATCAAGGCACATTCCAACTATGCAACTTTTTCAAATAAAAGAAAATAACTTTTGTGTAATTAATTTATTATTTAAAACATGTTTAAAGTTATACCGATATTGCATATCGATATATGAAAATATAACTTTTACATATGCATTCAATAATTACCAACAACATTCAAAACATCAAATAAATTAACAATAACTGATATTTCACAAATATTAATGAATTTAATCAGTTTGCAACATTTTACAAACTAATTAAATTGTGTGGTTTTCGGAGAAATCACAAATGCGGTTGTGCAACTCAGAGGCATGAATTCAGTCGGTGATTAATATTAAACAATTCAAATATTAATGTCACACCTCACTAAGGAAGTGGTATAACAGTTTACTGAATTCATCGCTTACAGGTCTTTTAAGTAAAATCAGATTTTATTTATTATAAGCGGTAACTGATAGTGACAATTATTTACATCAATTATCTTTGTCAAAACTATATCACTTCGGATTTATGTAATTTGGTAATGGTCAAAATTCCAATATTATCCATATTCAACTTTATAGTCCAACACAAAGTTTTTGGTTCAATAATAACAATTATTATTAACCGAAATGCTCTGGCCAAAGACTTTGACTTTGAGTTGACTTTGAGTGGACTTTAGTTGACCGTGATACTAACCTCGTATAACAGAGCGGACGAATCCTCTCTTGAATAGTGTTTTACTTTCAATGCTTCCACTCAATCCAACTACAGTTGTTCGATGGATGTCATGCCACGATTTAACTGTAATCAAAGCAGAGCTTCCACATTGAAGATCAATAGTATTCTCAAGTCGAGAGAACTGTGTAAATTCATCACATCGACATTCCCTGCTTGACCTATGTTATAATAATCAAGAAAAAACTCTAGAGTGAGTCATTCTGTAGTTATCCAATAACTATCAGTGCATAATCCCTTAGTGCCCTCTGCATCATGAATTATACACTGCCCAACATTTAGAGAGCATTATATAATCGAGTCTCAACGGATACATCGATATCCAGTCTCAATGCGTCTTGACTAGGAACATTCAAAATGGTATATTTATTTCGGTGTGATAAATTACTCAGGTTTACAACATTTTGTAACTACTACCACAAAACATAACATTTATGGATTTTCTATAAATATAATTTAATTGAATTGATTAATTAATATAACCATATTATATCAAGTATATAATAGGAAGAAAATACCTTTTATTTCGAACAAGATTGGTCAACGAGTTAGATATATGTAACAAATTACATAATTGCCTCTAGGACATACCTTTAACTCTATCATAATGGATAATTAAATTAATTCTATTCTAACAAGAATGTCTTTACGAAGTAGCGAAAACGGACCAAAAATGGAATTAGCTCAAAATGCTAAGGTTAGTATACTTCCGCAATAGTGTTTATTTTGTCCATTGCATTATTGTCTTGAAAATGACGTAGATAGTCGGTTCCAGCTTCTAACTGGTTGTTCTTTTATCCTCTCAAGCATTTATGATGATAGGATTAAAGATGGCGCACACATACTATTTGGTATCTAAAAATATTACTTGCTCATCAGTGATATATTAGTGAGTATGTATTATTATTTTAATAACTAATTTGAATATACTTTTAAAATAACACAAACATAAATTTGTCTAATCGATCTTTTAAAACTAAATTGAATTTAACCAATTTTTTTGAACTTAGTTGAATGCCACTAAATCAAACAATTCATCGACAGTAAAACACAACATGCCAAACTTCTTAATGAATGATGCAACAAAGCTCCCGAGGAGAGTCTAACTGATTTTCAATATTATCATTCAATTTATAGAAAAATATTGTAGTCAAATGAAATTTTTTATAGATAAAATCATTTTTGACTACCATTCACCAAATTAAAGAACAAAATCCTAATTAGTGTACTTTCCGATAACTAAAAATGAATAAGTTCTTCAATACTCAAGTACAGGCCCGACCCTTCCTCAAAGCGGCAAATGCTTCTGCATCGGGCCCTAAAAAATCTAGGGTGCCATCTTCCCAATGTAGACAAGAGAAGAAAAATATTGTGAATCACAATATAGGAAAAAAAATAATATCATGAGCAACTGTAAGCAACTGGCAGCAACAATGGATGAGGAAGTGTAGGCGACAACGACTCCATCTCGGCATCATCTCCTCCAAATCAATGGACAGCAAATCAATCAACAACGACTCCATCCATTTCCAAAGTTTCCAATTGGCAACAAGATGGGAAGCACAGGTTGATCTAGGGCACAAAATCAGCAACAGCTAGGGCAAAAATTTGGCAATCAGCACAGCTATAAGTTGCTATTGAAACTTGAAAAGGTACTTAATTCCTGATGCAGGTCATGTTTGTAAAATATCTGCCACGTAACTACTTGTTAACATTCATTTGTCTAATGCAAATTTTATATATGAGAAAGTATGTATGACAAGATAAAACACTTGAAGTAAGATATTAACAAAATCATTTCATTTATCGTTTTTATGTAACCGATGATGATTATGAAATTTTTATAATTATCGGTTTTGTGTACAAGTACAAATGACAAGATAAAACACTTCAAATAAGAGAACAAAAATAAGCAGTAGCGGAATCCTTTAGTTTTACCCTCTTTACACCGACTAATAGTAACATTTTACATCACAAACTGCTACTAATTAAAAAATAAGAAAAAAATAAAAATAGAAAGCAAAAAAGAAAATAGAAGATATGGTGTCCGGTGTTTCTTTTTTAGTACTTATAAACTTACATCGTTTCTTTGTAACTGGGGAGCATTAATATATATTACTTAAATAACATATTTGAATTCAAGGTTAAAAATAGCAAAAAGGAACTACTACTTGATGTATGCTTTAATTTTTAGTTTTTTGTGATTATTGTACTGTAATTTGTAAACATCTATATTCCATAGTGCGAACTCAATTTTGATTATATGTTCTAATTTTCGGTTAATTAATTGTATATTAATTTAAGGATTGATTATTGTAATAGTAATTAACAAGGACTAAATCAAAATCAGTATGTTCAAATTGTTATTGACATAATTTATCAATTGAATAAGATATGGTCAATGAACTTGAATATGAAAATGTCATTAGTAATTAGCAAGTTAGAAGGCTAGAAAAATGTTCATAAGCGATTAATATTAATTTCGTTGTGTAACTTGTGTTATTTTATAAAAAAAATATTTCTTTTTTCCTCTTCTCAACAATATAAATTATTTTGATAATTTAGTTAATGATAATAACATTAGTTTCTGCACAAGGGCCTTGAATTTGCAAACGGCTTTAGGCACCAAAACTTTTAGGACCGACCCTGTTCGAGCATAATAGTATTTCACATATTTCTGAAATTCTAAATTAAAACCTTTAAATCTCTATTTTCACTCCAAATTGAATGTAATCGATTTTTTTAAACTCAATTGAATGCTAGTAGATCGAATTTTAATAACAAATTCAATGAGCAATAATAAATAAATAAATTTTATGCGAACCTATTGACGTAGATGATGTAAAAATCTGATGGAGTGATGGATCTAGCGATCGATCGTTGGAAAAATCATCGCAATTTGACTAGGAGCAATGGTTGGTTATGATGGTGCGTTCATTGAAGGAGATCGAAGTGAAGGAGATTTCATTAGAAATAGAATACGAATTTTAGATTTGGATAAAAAAGGATCGTTAGGAGAAATTGTAGGCATCAGAATTTGAAGTCGATGAAACAACAAAGAAAGCAATTTCGAGAAAAGGGGAGTATTATTTGAGCTTCAGAGTACTTGATTTTTGGCAATGGTAATAAGCAAACCTCGCTAACGGTTGGTTTGATAATAATATATTAATTTAACCACTTCTTAGTAATGTCTAGCCTATGCAACACTATAGGATGGGCTTTTGTATGCAAACATATTCATTGACTATATTTGTGTCTGTTTTTCATTATTGTCAAGGATGATTTCGGACTAAGACAGGTACGAGGTTGAACATGACAACCCATCATAGATAGAAACATAATTGAAGAAAGATGAAGCAATAGCAATAATATTTTTTTATAATTATTAAATATTATAAAATTAAAGTACTTCATTGTACCTTGGTTAAGATGACATATCTTAGTTTAGTCTAATGTTCAGTATCAGCATTTTCTTTCTTTTTCCTCTTTTCATTTTCCTACCATATTTCCTATTTTTTTAATTGTTTTTTCTTTAATTTTATTACTTTATGATATTAAAACAACTAATTTTGGTTTGTTTGGGGAAAATGAGTGATTCTCAAGAGTAGAGCACTCATTTACTAAGAAAACAACTTATCATGTTTGCATCTAAGATAATTATTAATTAATAAGCTCCAAAAAAGACGCTAATCTTGACATGAAAAATTGGCAAAATAATAAAAATAAAAGACCATTTTGTCTTGAGCAACTCGTAACATAGAGCCACTCATGATTATTGTTAAGAGTATTTTTAGAGAGAAAATCACTTGAAACTAAATTTTAGTAAGAACAAAATGTTAGAAACTTCACCAAAAACTCTTATTGATAAAGGCATATTTGCAAAATAAATGTATATATGTCATATATTGAGTGATTGGACTCATCGTGACACCAAACATTAGATTTATATAATTTGTTCTCATATTTTTAAGGGGTATTTCACATAATGTATATAATTTATTGTTATATTACAAATAACTTTATATGTCATTATAAATGTTGAATAACTTGGCAACTGATTCTATTGATTTTGAGTCAATTTATGTGAAAAATGATGCGACGCCAGGTAAACTAACTTGTTGTTGGAGTTGCTCTTACAAGAGGTTTAGGGGTGTCCATTGACACCAATTAACAAACTCATAACCACTTACAACATATGAAAAGAAATCCACACTTAATTGCTACATAAGTGGAGTATAATGTTCAAGGGTGTGTTACAGCCAAGTGGACTCTCAATCCCTGCATGTTTGCTGTTGATAGACACCCTGTCATACATGAAAACGAGGGTCACCACAAAAATGGACCGTTCAAACATTGTGGTGAAGATAGTTCATTGGCCTTGGATGCATCAGAAGTCAATGGTTCATTTTCAACTAGCACGCCATTCTCTCATATTTAATCCTCCACCTAGTATTTTTATTTAGCATCACTACAAAATTTTGGTAGAAGCCAGAAGCGATAAGTACTATCCAAGTGATACAATGTAACGATCTAATTTCTCCTAGCATTTCCATATTCAAGTGGCATGTACTATATCAAGCATGAAGAAACTAGAACGTTGTTGAATTTTGTAGTGACAACCTATGTAGAAGCCCGAACTAGGAAATTTTTGTTACATATATGCAATGTATCGTTCTTTTTTTTGCAATTTATCTAAAAAAAATCAATATTTTTTTAGTAAATGTTCACATTAATTTATAGTATAATTTCAATTTTAACTCAATTGACAATCTTAAATCAATTCAATTTAAAAAAATGAAACCTACAATAATAGTAATAATTATTAATAAAACAATTAAATATCTTTCACAAATACCCTTTTCATTCATTTTCAAAACACAAAAGGACATTCCCTTTCTATACTTAACTCTTTCATAAACCACTGAAATATCCCTTTCAAATACTCTTTTTGTTTCATCAAAAAGACACCTTAATTTTTTTGTATACGTTAATCGTCACAGAAGGTATTAAAGTTTGTTATCGATCTTAGTTAGATTGTAGATTGTAATGTTACGTATATCATGTTATACAAAAGAGTAGACTATGACATAAACAGGCACCCGTATGCCACTGCTTACTCTTTTTTTTGGAAGATTATGAAAAAAAATTATTGGGAAATTACGGAATATCCTTTTAACTTATCCTATTTTACGTACAATGTTTTCATTGCTTCCCATATTAAAAACTTTTAAATTCAAATTATTATAGCTTCTATGTTTTGCTGCCTTGGGTAGTTGTGACGATCTAAAAGAATGCAATGTAAAGTTGATAAACAATAGTTGTTGTCTAGAAAGACCCGAGGTTGAGAAGGGGCATTGAGAAACTATTGTGTCAAGTAAAGCAAGATACAAGTTGAAAATAACAAGCTACTGTTGGATCAGGTGTGTTGGCAATGTGAGAAAAGGAGTCAAATTAAAAAAAATAATATTAATATTGCATTAGATCTTAGTTTTGCATTATCATAAATAATACAGTTACACTAAATCATATTTAATGCATATTTGACCAAAGAAGGGTTTAATATTTAAAACTAATTATGTTTTAGTTTTAGTATTATATTTCAATTAACAAAATATATTATAACTTAATCTTAGCTCTAAATTAAAGTTAAACTTTTAAATTTGATTAATTTTGTTTTGTTTTATTACAAGCTCATACTCAGAGTGTGTGCAGTAACATCTTATGTAAAGATGAATTTGAATAAGCTAATCAAAGTGACATTTAAGATAAATAATTTACCTTATATTTGATCAGTGAATATGTCACAACATATAAAATGAGCATACAGTGTGTATATATATAATGTAATATCCTATTAATATATATATATATTCATATTTATTAACACATATTAATCTATATATATTTACATACATACATAAATACATATATTATTGGCCTTATAAAAATAACAATTTTTTCAATATATAATTCTTTCAGCCTATGTATAAAATTAACTTTTTATAAATAAATGCATCTTCATAAATATATTTAAAATTAATTTAATACAATTTGGTTTTTGTAGAAAATAAAAATATTAAACATATATATATTTCGTACGTTACACGCATATACATATATTAAATTTAAAATTTGAACTCAACCTAACTATCAACATTATATCTATATATATAATACATATTTTCAAAGCATAAGGAAAATATTATTCTTTTATAAATCCAAGTATAAAATACATGTATGTTTACACACACACACACACGTGTGTGTGTGTGTGTGCACGTGCGCACGCGCATGTGATTGAGTGTGTGCATTATTAATAATAATTTGAATTATATATGATTGGAAGTAGTTAAGGATATACTATGAAAATAAATAAATTCAAATTAAATGCTTACCTTAGATCTTGTCAGTTGTTAAAACATTTTTTTGCTAGCTTTCCCTCTTTGGAGTATGATTTCTTCTTCCCCCTAACGTAGTGCGCAAACCCCCTTTATAGGCTCCAACTAGTTACAAATGGGGGCTAGGATTTAAGTTTGATTACATTTTTTTGAAATAGAACTTAAATACAACACGTCACTGAGACAACAAATCACAAATCATGTTTCAATAAATGTTTGAATCATGCTACGCAAGTTTTGAACTTGTGACTTCTCACACCAAAGTACAATCACTTAACCACTGAGATAATGGTGCTCGTCTTGATTACATATTAAAATGAAAGGTGGCATTTATAGCCATTGATGTGACGACCCGCCATTCATTCCATAGAATGACGCATCATCAATAAGAAAGAAAGTGATAGAAAATCGAAAAGATAGAGAAGAAAGAAGAAACAACATCAGAATCTCAACAACGGAACGAATAAATTATATTAATAACATAAGATAACACATAGTATACAATATCAAACCGAGTTACACAGATAATACATCACATACTAGACAGTTATAAACACCTGTCTAGTTATTTCAACTCAATTCAATACAGAGATACCAACACAGTGGAACACTATAAATATCTACAACGCTGAAGCCTCCTGCTCCATTGCTCCTCCATAATTCGTCAAAACTAACCCGAATCCCTTGGCTACTCGTAAAAATTTGAGTACCCAAGAGTTTAAGAAAACAGAAGATAAACTCCGGGTCAGACATTGGTCTGGTGTGAGTAACAGGTTAAGGTTACTTAACATTGAAAAACCTTTGAAAACAAACGGTATCACGTAAGACTTCCCACACATAAACATGGGTAAGTTTTTACCTTACCCTAACCAAAACATTTGATAGGAAATCCGGTGGTATTATAATAGGGTCTAGGGTTTTCAAGTAAATAGAAAATAGCCAAAATTGTTACATTTATTAAATTCCAGCTACTAGCCACAAAAGTGGGTAATAAAATCAAATCCAAGGGCACTTATTAGATTTTGGATTCCATACAATGGCAGGGCTATTGGGGTACCGCCCGTCACAGTACGGGGCCTAGATCACCATACCGAGGATTACTCCAATCCCCTGCAACACAAGGCTGGAACCATTCCTTACAGAACAGTTCCGAACAAGACAACCCAACAGTTGGTGCGCATATCCAACTGCCCACTAAGCCGAATAAAAGGGACCTCTAGATGGGGGAAAATCTCGTCCTACTTGGTTATGACCCACTTAGCCTTGCTGCACCTCCCCTGTTTTAGCCATTCCTGGTTGATGAGAGTTGAGGCTACGATTACCTTTAGAGAAAACATCTCTTAGAATGCTCATCATCCACCTAACGATGTTCTGAAAGCATTCAATCCATACAAGTTCGTTTCGGGTTCGAACGAAACCGAAGGCATTATCTCGTTACACTCATTTTGGAATCACCCTCAAAGTTAATGACGATAACCCTTGCACTCTGAATCTTCATCTTCACTTGAGATTCATGACCTATCGTTAATTTGGATCGATGTGGTTTTCGGATATCCAAATCTGGAAACCCGATCCCGGTCTCATCGAAATCCAAAACGTACCTTTTAAGGCCAAGTTTTTTTAAAGTTTAAAACAATTCAATTCTATTATCTATATACACACTGATAAATAATTCACATATCACAACAGATAATCTGCATTATCATCATAAACAGATAATTCACATTATCATCACAAACAGATAATCCACATTATCATCACAAATAGATAATTCACATTATCATCATAATGCAACCAAAACATCTATATCACACAGCATTACTTATCTCGTATCTGAGATTTCTAACCATCCGAGGCAAGCAATATCATCCATCCATACATAAGCAATAGTCTATAATCACATCATCTATAATTAATTTAAAATGAATTAAATTAATTACTTCCATCTCTAATTAATTTAAATTGAATTAAATTAATTACTTTATCAATATAAATCTTGCTTACATAACCATTAATTAATTACAAATCCATTAATTAATTATCCTCTAATTAATCACCTTAATTAATCACCCTTGATTAATTATCCTTTAATTACATTTAAGTAATTATCTTTTAATTAATTTCACAAATTAATTATACTTAACCACTTATAGTAATTAACCTTTAATTACTTCATTCATTAATTAACTATAATTAATTAAATTAACCTTAATTAATTATATTAATTAATCACTCTTTTAATCACTTATCATTGATTAATTAATCTTAATTAATCATCCCTTAATTACATCATTAATTATATTAATTAATGATCCCTAATTACATTTTAATTAATTATCCTATTTTAATTGATTAAAAAGTTAAGCATTACTCCCGTACGCATCCGTTAATGGCGTGCTCCCGTACGCATCTGTTTCCCAATTCCAGATCTTCGTAGTTCTCCCCTCCCCTCGGTGTTCTTCCTTCTTTCTTATGTCAAGCTCTCCACCTCATCTCCCATTCGTGCCAGTTGCTCTATCCTCTTCGCCCTCATCAACACGTTCTGGTAGATTTTATAAGATTCCCCTGGGTGCGAACTCGTGCTCATCTCCGGCCTTGCTATCTGATTCCGAGTTCCCACCTCTCCCTTCCGTGAAGCCTTCTGTCCTTGCTGCTGTCGAACCTAGTGTGCGACCTGTGTATCCTTTGGTAGGTGATGAGTGCCGTTCTAATTGTGGTACTATGAATACGCTTGTGAATGCAACTGTTGATTCTAGTGTTAATGGAGTGGTGTTTGGTGAGAATGGAAGTGTGTTGTGTACTGCTGATGCTAATATTTCGTGTTCAACTCGGTGCACTCCAGGTGTTTGTGCAAATTCTAATGCGAAGGATGTCTCTAACATCGGTGTTTTGTGTACTGGTGTTTCGATGCTTGTGGACCCCCCCTGTTGAGCATGAGGCCTCAGTTGGTTGTGCCTTTGTGGATGTCGTTCATCCTGCTGCTCCTCCCCTACCTGGATCTAAAACATGGTCTTCGCTTTTTTCATCTCTGCCCCGTAATGCGGGTGTTTATGAACCAGTGGAATTTGATATCGTTGAGGAAAATGGAGTGATGTTCCCACCTCCCAATGTAATGCAAGCAGGGCTGGACTATTGGTCAGAATATTTAGTTGGTTTCTTTTTGGATCCTAATCATCGCCTTCTTGATGCGTCATCTGTTTGTCGTAGAGCTTGGAGGCTTCGCGGTAATCTTCATGTTAAGCTGGTTGACTCTATGTACTTCCTGTTTTCTCCTCCTCTGAGGATCGACGTCGTGTTCTTGAGGCTGAGCCTTCTTTTTTTGATGGGCAACCATTTACTATTACTCCCTGGTCCCCTACGGTTGCTAGTGCACGAGAACGAGTTCTATCTATCCCCGTCTGGTTTTATTTTTCTCAAATTCCTTCTGCTCTACAACCTCTGCTTGGGTTGAATTGGCTTTCTTGCAACGTTGGTAAACTGAAATGTTTTGATGCTAATACGGCTGGTGTATGCTAAGGCACTGATTGAGATTACCCCCGTAAGCCTCTCCCGTCCTCTATTCCTGTTCAGTTAGCTGTTGGTCATGTAGTTGATGTCCGTGTTCGTTACGGTTGGGTCTCAGACATTTGTACCTCCTGTCACTCCTTTGGCCACTTAGCTTCCACGTGTACCCATTCTGTTGCTACCGCTGTTGCGCCTAAGATCCCTCTGCCTCGGCCTCCTCTCAGGAAATGGGTTCCTAAGGTCTCTCTGGCTACTCCTCCTCCTGAAGTTTTATATGTCCCTGGTCCACCGACCTCCTCTACTCGGCCTGCATCCCCTTCAACATCCATTGTTCCTGGTGTTGATTCTGCGATTTCCATTGCAGTTTCGGATCTTGTTTTGACTCAGTTGCCTGTAATTTGGGTTGAGTCTGAGAGATGTTGGGTTGATCGATGTTCTGATTTGCGATTCAACCCCGTGGACGATTCCTTTTTTAGATATGTTTCCGATGATCTTATGGACCAAAGACGCCTTTATTATAGACCGTCTGGTGATTCCTTGGTTCTTGATTTGGATGGTAAGTATGCTGAGTTAAATTCTGTCATGCTTGCCGATACATCCTGGGATCGATCTTTTATATACTCTTCTGATGCTGAGATCTATGATCCTTCTCTTGCTCTCCTATTTCGCCCATGTATTGGTCTTCTTGGGAATGTCTCTTTGGATTCATCTCAGGTGGATGTTGTTGTTGGTGGTACTACCTCTTTGGAGAGTCATAGTCTTGTTAGTAAACTATAGTAGTTGTGACACGTCTGTCACACTCCTGTGCTATTTTTTTTATTCTTTTTAGTAGTTAAGGTATCTCTACCTTACTCATGTACTTCAAGTTTTTATTACGTTTCGTAATAAAAAGTGGACGGTCCACTATAAAACCGGATGGCCTTGCCAAAGAAAAATCTTAATTAAACCATAATTATTAATCACTCTTGATTAATCACATTCAGTAATTAACCAACCTTAATTACTTCATTGAATAAATTAATTACTCTATAATTAATTATCTTAATTAATCCCTTGATTAACTAAACCAAGTAATTATACTCAAATTTCTTCCATTTTAAATCATCCTTCATTAATTACATCCAGTAATTATCAATTAATTACTTCACTAAGTAACTATACCCCATTAATTACATTAAGTAATTATTTATCAAATCATCCAGTGATTAAATTAATTAAAATTAATTAATTAATTTAAAATAATCACATTAAACTCAGTTAATTACATTAAGTAATTAATTCCTTAATTACTTTCATTAAGTAATTATACTTAAACAATTTCACAAATGATTATCATTAATTAATTAATCTAATTAATAAAAAAATTAATCACATTAATTAATTATTAAATAATCTCAAGTTAATGACCTTCATTAACTATTAACAATTCTTTAATTACTTTTCTTAAGTAATTAAACTTACATTAATCATTATTAATTAAAAATTAATTAATCTTTAATAATCCATTAATTAACCTCTAATTATTTAATTAATTATGTGTTAACTATAACTTAATTAATTCTTAATTACTTCATTAATTAATTCTTAATCATTAATTAATATTCTAATTAATAATCCTTAATTACAAATTAATTATTCCTTAATTAATTAATCTTAAACTTTAATTAATTAATTTAAAACCCTTAATTACTTTAATTAATTATCCATTTCATTAATTAATTAAATTAATTAATTATCCATTTCATTAATTAATTAAATTAATTAATTATCCATTTTAACTAACTTAATAATTTAATGAATTTCAAATCGTTCAATCTTCATTTATTTAAAGATAAAAACAATTATCTTATTAATGATCAAATTATCATTAACAAAGCATTTAAAAACAATTTACTTTAAATTCTCATTTTAAATTTCATTTTAAATTTAAATATTTAAAATGAATACAAAGTATCTTTAGCAAAGTTTAAAACACATTTCAAAAACCTTTTTATTTCACAAGTTAAAGAAATATTTATTTTATAAAGAAGCTTAAAAGAATTTAAAAACCAATTTCATTTTAAATTCAAACCATTTAAAAAATACACTTTAAACATTCAAAATTGTTTAAAACAATTCAAATAAGTTAAATTTTGATTCTAGATTTTACTTAGATTTAAAACTTACTTACATTTTAAATCTTCATTTTTAAAATTCAAACTACTTAACCATTTAAGGTTGTTAATACAATTCAAATTTCAAACTTAATTTCATTTTTAAAATTGAGATTTAAACTTGAATTCCAGATTTAAAAACTTTGATTTACACTTAGTTTAAAACATTGCTTTACAATTTAAACTTCAGTTCTTAAAATTTCATTTTAAATTTTAAAAACAGAACAAACAGGTTTCTTTAAAACCTGTAACAAATTACTAACCCAAGGCAATACTCCTTCAAGTCAAAACCCACTTTACTTCAAGCAAACCATCAAAACACTTCGAGTCAAATAATAATATACTCGAGTATAACCCAAAACCAACTTCATCAGACCATACAGTGCACCCTGCACATGCACGGTGACACTGATCATCTTTGGCCACCCCGATGATCTTCCCACATCGGCCAAAACTCAATCACCACACTACAATCATCAGATCGAACTCCAACTCTCGAAATCGAATTCGAGACCTCAAATCCAAATCTGGAACAGACAGGAACCACCACACCCAACCTGGAAAACTGCCTCGTCTTCGAAACTTCGATCATCAGAAGTGCTGCAACTCCGACCATGTCCTCATCCATGACCAATCTTCCATCACTCAAAACCCCACTGCGCTCGATCAATCATAGAAACCGAGATGATCGATTTTATCAATCCTAGAAAAACTAGGGTTCCAGACAAAAATCCACAGCTGCTACCTCCTCGATGAAATGCATCGCCATTATGCATTTTTCCCATCAACTACGATCACTCCTCCATCATCAGGAAGAAATCCGACCTCTCCAAACACTTGGATCACCAGAAAATCCCAAATCTCCCTTTCCAGTTCATCCCAGAACTGTACCCTTAATCCCAAACTAAAAATCTTGATTTTAGTTTAAAAATTCATGTTTTTAAATGTCGTTTCAAATCTTAACCCTGAAACAATAAATTGTGATATTAAAATTTTCACTTATTTTAAAACTTGATCATTTAATTTGGTTTCCAGTGATAATCTAAAGTTATTTTAACTTAAGTAAAATTCTAAACTAAAGTTTGTAACTAAACTAACAAGTTTCATTTGAAACTCAAGTTTAAACAGTGATTAAATAAAGAGATTTGAATTTGAACAAATCAAGAACTGGAAACTATAACAGAGTAGATTCTGTTGAAAAACAAACATGCATGCATCATACGTCCAGAAGTACAACCATATATATACATAAACATACATATTTCAGACATCTAGCATGTAACTAAATTATACTTTAAGTTTTAAAAGTGAAATTACTCACCATTTTGAAGAAGGAAGACAGAGCTTTCCAGATTTAAAAAAAACAGGTTGATGAAAAGCTTTTAAAAACTTTGAATCTCTTTTAAAACTCGTGTGCTGAAATGCTCTTGATTAAAACTTGTTTTGTTTTTGTTTAGAAACTGAGTTGCTTGCTTTAAAACTGGAATGCTCCTTGAAAACTTCTATGCTTGATTTGAAAATGCAGTTGATAATTCCCAGATTGAAGAAGAAATATGCACAGGCTTGCATGCTTGAAATAGTTCAAGGGAATTGATTTGAAAATGTATTACAAGGAAGTGATCTTTTGATTTAGATTTTGGTTTTTGAAATGGTTACAGGGATTACAGAAAGATTTCTGGTTTTGATTAGATTTTCTTTGGATTTAAGATTTTAGGAAGAAAAAAAGAAACGAGGGAAGTAGATTTGTTTATATAAGCTAAAAGTTTTATAATTAAAAATAAAATAAAAACTAAATTTAATTTGACACTTGTCCTATATTCTAACATTTTTCATTTTAAATACACTTATCACTTAACACATGTCCTTTTAACGTTAATTAGTATATGTTAAATGTTAATATAAGATTAATACAAGATCATGCTAAATTAGTTAGTTAATAAGTATATATTTATGTGTGTAGATAATTTTAAAAGAAATAAAACAATTATATTTATAAATAAAAGTTTATACAAATATTTTAAAATTCAAAATAATTTAAAATATATATACTTTTTAAATTTCAAAACTTTAAATTCAAATCAAATTCAAAAATTCAATTTAGAAATCAAGTTATATATATACAAATTCAATTTGAAATAACAATGCTATTTTTATTAAAATCTTTTTGTGAAAACAATACATTATTATTATTGTAAAAAAAAACTCATTTATCAAATTAAAATAATTTATAAAAAAATTATCTCTTTATTATAAATTACTTATTTTCTTATATGTATTAATGTATCATATTTATTAAGCAATATTTTAAAAGAAGATAAAACAAACCTTTTTATTTAAATTTAAACATAAGCTAAAATAAATTTTAAAACAATTAAACATTTATCTTAAGTATTTAAAACTATATAGTTATTTATTAAATAGCTTTAAAAAGCTAAATATTAGATTTAATCAAATTTCCAAATTACTAAAAATATTAAAATTAGAAAAGATGCTTTTATTTGTTAAATTTAAAACAAAGCTTATCTATTTACAATATATACAATTATATATATTATAAACAGAAAAAAAAATTATTAGCTTTTAAAAAAGATAAAATCTACCAATTAATTATTTATCAAAAGAAGATTATTAAATCAATTCAAATTTTATTAACAAAGATTATTAAATCAATTTAATTTTTAACACAGATTATTAAGTTTATATTGCCAAAAATTCTGGGATATCACAATTGGACATCACAAATATCTCATTATTTTGCTCCACTCTTTACTCTAGATTTCATCTTAGTCTAAGAGAAATATAAAACCCCATACCTAATCCTTTTGATCGTTCATAATATGGACCATTCCATAATGTGGGCCTAATTTATACCAAATATTAATTAAATAGACATTTATTCCAACCGACATATATAACTAAATTAATATATAACAATTATGTATATTATTTTAATTAATTCTAAGGTCCTAAATACAACATTTGTACTAATTTCAATATTAATTTATAAAATTTTATAAATTGACTTAAATAAGTTTAACTTTGAAAATTACTAATAAGCTTGTGTCGATTTCCTAGTGTGAACTCGATCAATAGAAATATTTAAATAATTTAACTATTAAAGTTTGTAAGAACTTCTCTGAAGTATAACGCCATGCACAAGTTCAGTTGCTCATAGATCATCTAGCGAAAATTCGATTTCTAATCTTTATTAAGCTACACTCTACGAAATGATATTTTATGTTCATTTTCTTTTCTCCATCATTATATCACTATGTTATATAGAGTTTGGTCAATGGTAAAAACTCTAATAGTATTAGTAGTTAATTGCATGGTGTTAATTCAAAGCCTATGGTTCAATTTGATAATAATTATCAACTAGTCGATTTACTTTAGCCAAAGATTTTGACTTTAAATTGACTACCAATTACGGTCATATGATTGATCATAATCAAAGCACAGTCTAGATAATTTAGATTAACATTACTCTCAAGTCTACGAACAATTATAGGTCATTAATTGAGATCTTCTATTTTGAATTTTTTGTTTTAACCTATATAATAATCTCATTGAGTCAGTCCATGATTATTCTCAAAAAAACTACAAGTATGTAATACATTGTTGTTTCCAGTGATCATAAGTAGTTCATCATCTATTGTAAGAAGAGAATTACATACATTAGTCTTAGTGGATGTGTCAATATTTTTTTTCTCAATACATTTTGACTAAAAACAATTTAAGGATAATTACTTTATGTGTTTAATTCAAACTCATTGTTATGAAACCATTCGCAATTGCAATCGACTAAATAATTTTTTTAATGATTTTCGACTTGTATACATCTAATGTATTTAGATCATCACTTATATCACAAGACATATAATAAATAATAATAACTAAAAGCATACAATACTGCAAAAATGATTCTTGTAAAATAGTTAATTTATATAAAAATTACGTATTAACTCCCGTGACACACTCTTGACTCTATTAATCTCCCATTTGCACTTGGTGCCAATTATGAAGCCTCTTTCCCAAACCTTCTACTAGTCTACCCAAATTGACTTAGAAAGGGCCTTAGAGAATAGATCTACCATGTTATCTTTAGTACCTACTCTCTCAGTCACTATCTCTCCAGAACTAATAAACTGTCTTATAATGTGAAATTTAAGAAGAACGTGTTTCAACCTCTTGTATGTTTTTGGTTCTTTGGGAATTTGTATTGCCACATTATTGTCATGGTACATCAATGTCAGACCCTCAGTTCTTGGGTTCACTCTTAGCTCTTTAATCAATTCACGCATCCACATAAAATATTTTGCATCACCGTCTAAGGTGATGTACTCTGTCTTCATTATCAAATCTACCACAATTTCCTGCTTGGAACTTCTATAACATCCCGTACTTGGATGCCCAAAACCAACAGCTACGAATGATGCAATCATCCATAGTTATTAATCCTCGACGACCAAATATGGCGGTGTTAGATTCATTGATACACAGAAACACATGAATATGGAAAAAAATTTAAACATCTAACAAGTTCACGTTCCATTTCAAAACATTTCCAATTCATTACATAATCCGACGATCATTAACCATGTTCAAATAAAATATATTTATTACAACATACGCCAAGAGCGACATATGAAGATGTCCCCTTGGATGACCAGAGTATATACAGGTAATATAACAATTTTGCCATTACAAGCAACACAGCGGAATCAAATAAAACGGAACTCTAAATATCTATTATGCCTTTTGCACAACTTCGAAAGCTTTATTCATCTAATGTGGTATCTGAAAACCTCAATTCTCAAACTACTCTTGAGTACCCGAGAATTTAAGTGAAAAACATAAACTTCGCATTACACATAAAGCATGGTATAAATAATAATCTAAGATCTCAAACTATTTAGATGTTTAGTGAGACCACGCCGCTTAACGGAACGGGTTTTTCCCTCACTAGTATCTTAAAACCTTTATAAAACCATATACTGTGCTCCTGCATCCACAATGGTTAAAAGCATAGTCATTTCAAAATATTATGATGATATGTGTACAAATAAAAACATTTTGGTTCCCATCCCTTGTTTTATTGACTCCCTGACATATTTATGGTTTCTAGGGTTACTATTAACTTATTAGTTTTCATGGGCTTACGAAACCTTTATATATTATATGGACTCCCTGTCCTATTTCATAGTTTTCATGGGTGCACTATGAACCTATTGGCCCATGCCAATTAACTTAATTAATTTAGGGGTTCCCTTGTACCTATTGGTGACCCCAATAACTTCTTTCTTATCCTAGTTTTCATAGGTTAACTAGGAACCTATTGAAAACTACCAGTAACTTAATCCAGATATAGTTTTCATAGGTGCACTACAAACCAATTGGCCCCCTGCAGACCACTCCTTATAACCTAGTCTTCATGGGATCGCTATGAACCTATTGGCAACTCTAATAACTTCCTAATCATAGTTTTCATGGGTGCACTATAAAACTGACTCCTTGACAACCTCTATATTTGGGCATCCTATATTTCAGTATCCTTGACCTCCTGGATGCAATTCTACTCATTCAGGAGTTTAATCAATTTATATTCACTACTAGGTCAACCTAGCTAGTTCCTCTATCCTTTATCCCCAAAATGCAGTTATGGTTTCATTATAATGTGACTATATTTATATTTGAAGAAGCAAACAACATAGTATAACAGTACCACTCCTGTGGGTTTAATATAAAACATGGTTAATCCCTTTAACCTATTATTTTATCAAGGAAAGCTTCTTCTTAAAACCATTACAAAAACTCCTTTAATTTAGCTATGGGTTTCTCCTATTTAATAATTGAGTTAAAACAAAACCTTTCAACTCCTTCGAACCCTAGCTTTCGACCTCACTGGATACCCTCCTTCAAAAGCAAAAAAAATCCGTTTACAAAACATTAGCCCCCTGCCTTTCGAACATTTTAAAAAATTCTTTTGAAAACTTTCAAATGTATTAAAGCATTAGCATTTAACATTTAGAAGCATAACTTTGAAACCAATTGAAAGCTCACCTTTTGAAAACATGGAAAGTTCCTCTTTCAAAAACATTGAAACACCCTCTTTTGAAACCATTGGAAGTATCCCTTCCGAAGCCATTGGAATTATACTTAAAATATCATTTGGGTCAAAGTAAACTAAAACAAAAGCATCTCTTTCGAAACAAATTTTTATCTCATAAAAGTATTGGGGGAAACTTGATGGTGTTGGCACCATCCTTTCGATAGCATAAAACATATGGGTAAAATATTTGAAGGTTGGCTTCGAAATCCCTTTCGAAATCAATGCCTTTGATACCCCTAACCCCTTTCGAAAGCTATAGGAAATGGCTTATATTTATAAAAACACAAAGTAACTTTTGACAGCATTAATATCTTCAATACCATCAAAAGCCTTAAAGTTATAGAAGGGTTTCGACTTGGTCGAAAATACCCCTTTCGAAAATTTCAATTCGAAAACTAAGTAACTCCTTCAGAAGCTAATTCTTAAAAAAAGGTGGTAGCTCTCATACGAAAGCTTGATTTAAAATACCCTTTCGTAAGCATTGGTTTGATCCTTCGAAACCTCTTTGTGAACAGGCATGCACTTTCTTTAGAAAACAAACCAAAGTTCTCGACCCCTTCGGAAGCTATGATTCGACACCCTACCTTCCACCTTTCTCCAATCCACTACGTACCAACTAACTGATACCATGTGTATTGGTTTCAACTTTATTAGCTTCGACCTTCTAGGTTTCGATCTGATTGGTAGCGGAAGGTTTGATTCGAAATGGTTTTTTCGAAAGTGGTGGAACCTACTTTTCTGAGTAAAAACTGTTTTTACCAAATAAAATTATCTTTTTTGTAACTAACTTGCCCATATTAAACAATTGATTGGTTACCATAAACTTCCAAATTATTTTACAAATAATTGCCACATTTTCTCAGATCTAATACCTGAATGACATTAACAAATAAGCCCCTCCCATTTAACATCAACTAAATCATTTAGGTCCTCCTTTCAAAATAATTTAATTTCCATGATATATCTCTTTGTAGAAACCCCCAAAAACTTACAAAAATTCACTTTTAATATGTTACCTAACATATATAAATTTCAGACCCAATTTCATCATATCACAACTGAAATTAACTTTTAAACCCAATAATACATATTATCCTTTAAAAATTCATAACTAATTCTCCACGGCTTGGAAAATTATGAAAATTGAAACCCAACTCCAAAATCATGTTTCTCATAACATAAGTTTTTTTATAGCATTTAAAAATCATTTACTCTCGGTTTTGCCCTAAAATCATAAGTACTCACATTTAAACCATTGGATTAAATCAAACATATTATGAATCCAAGCATATCAGCAAAAATCATCACATTGGATTATATCCAAAATCCGAAATCAAATGGTTATATAAAAATCAAAATAGAGATGTTTTGATTATTACTCACCTTATATTGGATAAGGAAATTGGAGATTTATATGAGATTGATTCTTCTAGCTTGAGCTTAAACTTGAATTTTCTCTTCTCTTCTTACTCCTTATGGTTGGCCTGCTCTTTCTCTTTTGTTTACGTTTTTGCTTATGATAAAATGAACATAAATAGTGTGCTAACGTGAGTATAAGGGGAAGGTAATATGGGGCAGCTATTTACTCTAATGCCCTTATGTCCTATTAGGTTAACACTTAATCTTTTATAACACATTCATTTTAATAAGGACGGCCGCTAAATTCATTTGCAAATTTTAATCCCTTTAGCACTCTACATTATTCTATTTAATTTATCTAATTAAATCTCCTGAATAATGTTATTAAAAAGTAGGGGTGTTACAGGCTCTCATCCTTAAAGAATTTCGTCCTCAAAATTCAGTAAGGACCAATTACTAAACAAAGCAATGATCTGTAACAATTCCTAAAAATCATACTAGTCTACCTGACTAGCTAATATCTATAAAAATCTAATACAAACATACACTCAAAGCAGATCAGGATAAGTATCTTGAATCCTGTCCTCTGTCTCTTACTATAGTCCTTCTCGTTGTCGCTCCACTGAACTTTCACCAACTTGAATGTCTTTTTCCTTAATTTTTTCTCATCCCTCGCTACAATCCGAACTGATTATCTTACAAAAGTCAAATCAGGCTCCACTACCAAATCTTACGACCCTATCAGAGAAATGGTAGATTCTGGATCATGCACATATTTGCGGAGATGAAACACATGGAATACATTATAGACACTTATCATATTGCTCGGAAACTCTACTATGTATGCGATCTTTCCAACCTTTTCTATAATCTGAAATGAACCAACATATCTTGGGGCCAGCTTCCCCAACCTTCTAAATCATATCTCATCCTTCATCGGCGACACCTTAATGAAATCCCTGTCCGCCATGGAGAACTCCAGATCTTTACGCCTCTTATCTGCGTAACTCTTCTGTCTGGATTGAGCTTCTTTTATCCTTTCTCGGATCAACTCAATCTTTTCTGACGCCTCCCTTACCAAATTTGGACTTAAAGACCAATCTATCTCCAGTCTCCAACCAGCATACTAGTGATTTTCATGGCTTTCCATACAAAGCTTCGAAAGGCACCATGTCTGGTAGCTCTTTTTATAGGAAAACTCAACTAAATGTAGGTAATCTTCCCAAGATCTACCAAAATCCAATACGCAAGCTCTCAACAAATCTTTCAATTACCTTATTGACTCTCACTGTCTTCCCATCCATTTGTGGGTGATATGTTGTAATCATCTTGAGCTTGGTACCTAATACCTCATATAGACTTCTCCAAAATTGGCTAGTGAATAATGCATCTCTTTCACTGAATATGCTACTAGAAATTCCATGAAGTCTGACTATGTTCTTCATAAACAACTTCGTCAAAATAGGTGCCATTCTGGTTGACTTGATGGGAATGAAATGGGAACTCTTGGTCAACCTGTTCATTACGATCCATATAATTTCATTTCCTTTGTTTGACCTTAGCAACCCGTTTATAAAATTCATGGATATCAAATCCCATTTCTATATTGATATATCTAAAGGCTGAAGCAACCCACTTGGCTTTTGATGTTCGACTTTCACTTGTTGATAGTTTGTACATTGCCTAACCCGCAAACCAACATCCCTCTTCGTATCTTTCCATTAGAAGTTCCTCTTCATATTTTGATATATCTTAGTCCCTCCAGGATGCATCGTAAACTTGGATCGATGACATTCTCCAAGAACATTTTTTCTCAAGTTCTCAACATCTGAACACATAATCCCCCTTTCTTTCTTAACCATCCTCTCTGGTCAAGGCAAAAATCTTTCAAATCATTGATCTCAGCTCCAACCTCAAGCTTATCTCAGCTAATAATTGATCCTCCTTCTTCTTGGAAGCAATTCTCTTAATCAATAATGGTTGTAGGACAACATGACAGTATTCTGACTAGAACTAGCAGACGATCTTAATTGTACACCAAAACTAGCCAAAGCTTCTAGATCCTTGCATTCTGCCAATACAGCCCACGCCACATTCTGGTGTCTTCTGCTTAGAGCATCCGCTATTTTATAACCTTTCCCGATATTATACTCTATACTGAAATCATAAGCGGCCAAAAACTTAAGCCAAATCTACTGCCTCATATTCAACTCCTTCTAAGAGAATAAATATCTTAAAGACTTATGATCGATATGTAATTCAAATCTCTCCCCTAAGAGATAATGCCTCTAAATATTTAAGGAAAAATTACCGCAACCAACTCCAAGTCGTGAGTAGAATATCTTACTTCATGCAGTCTAAGCGGTATGGATACGTAGGCAATAACTTTACCCCTCCACATCAACACTACAACCAATCCATTCCCGCATGCATCAGTATACACCACTAACCATTGGTTTCCGTCTGGAACTACTAACACTGGTGCATTGGTCAACAAATGTTTTAACTTAAGGAATGCTTCCTCACATTTGTCGGACCAAATAAACTTCACCCCCTTCCTGGCTAGCTTAGTCAAAGGCGTAGCTATCCGTGAGAAATTCTGAATGAATCTCCCGTAATAGCCACCAAGTCCAAGAAAACTTCTAATCTCAGTCACCGTCTCTGGTCTCTTTCAATTATTAACAGCTTCAATCGTATCTAGATCGACTGATAAGCCCTTCTCTGAAACCACATGACCAAGAAACTTAACCTCTTTCTTCTAAAAATGGCACTTAGAAAATGTTGCCTTTAGCTGATTCTACTTCAGTGTTTCATGCACCACTCTAAGATGAATCTCATGCTCTCTTTCACTTTTTGAGAACACTAAAATGTCATCTATGAATGCCAACACGAACCTATCCAAGTTCTCTCGAAAAACTCGGTTCATCAAATCTACGAAGAAAGCCGATGCGTTCATCAACCCCGAATGACATTACTAACCACTCATATAAATCATACCTGGTCTGAAATGCTACCAAAGGAACGCTGTCCTCCACAACTCTCAACTGATGGAACCTTGTCGCCAAATCCAATTGAAGAAACACCTTGGCTCTACTCAACTGATCAAATAGATCATCTATTCTCGACGTAGGGTGCCTATTCTTGATCATCCTTTCATTCAACTAACGATAGTCGATACACATTTTCAACGACCTATCTGGTTTCTTCACAAACACCGCGACCTCTCTACAAGGCGAACTTCTTGGTCTAATAAAATTTCTTCCCTCAAGATCCACTAGCTGCACCTTCAATTCCTTCATCTACGTCGGTGTCATCCTGCTTGGTGGTTTACTTAGAGGTTCAGCTCCTGGCATAAGATTTATCCAAAAATCAACAGCTAGTTTCGATGGTAGACCTATGACTAGCTCAAAAACATCTGCAAACTCTCTTGCTACATGAACCTGACTTAGATCTTCTCCCACTTCCATTGCACTTGACAAAGCACAACTATTCCGGTCAGAATTCCCTACTGAGAATATAATTCGGCTATGATACTCAGGGTGTCTCAGGGATATCTCCCCATCTTGGCAAAATATCCTAGCCGCATACCTCCTTAACCAATCCATACCCAAAATGATTCTAAAATCAACGAAATCGAAAACATATAAACTGCTTATAAACTTATGATCTAACAAATCAAGTTCCAACTGGTCACATTTCATCCCTAGAGTTACATGCTCTCCTATTGGATTCGTAACCCTTAAGGAAGTTACAAGGTGTGTGGGTTCTATGCATAACCTATCAAACAAATACCGTGATATAAATGAATGTGATGCACTGGTATCAAATAGTATCCTAACCGATGTACTCTGAATAAAAAGCGTACCTTTCATCATAGTTTTTCCTTTATCTGCAGCGGTAGGCTTCGAAGAAGATGATGGTCCAATAGCAAAAACCTTCCCTCTATCCGCGCTAATTGGATTTGGACACTGGTTCTTATTATGCTCAATTTGGTCGTAGTTGAAGCATTTCAAATTCTTCTTTTCTGCGGGCTTCTTTCTCTTGCATGATCGACACTCGTGAGCATAATGGCCCTTCTTGTGACTCTTGAAGCACACTAAATTATCCTTTTCCTTCTTGGCAGCATTTCCCTTTTATGTTTCCTTCTTCTTAAAGAACTTCCTCTTCTTTTCCTAAAGAACCTGGGAGTCAATTGGCTTCTCTCTAGCACAACCAACAAGCATCTCTTCATGCTGAATGACCATCTCCACTACAAAATAAGAAGGATCTCTAATATGAGGTAATGTAGCCCTTGCTAACTCATGCTTCAACCCCTTGATAAACTCCTCATTCCTCTTCATCACTATATCCACTGAAGTATACCCATACTTGGCCAACTCCTCAAACCTTCTAGCATACCTCAGAACAGACATCTCTCCCTACTTTAACTCAAAAAACTTTCTGATTAGAGCTGACTATGCCATCGCAAACATAAACTCTCTTGGAACCTCTCCTTGAAATCTGCTCATGTCAATGTTTCCTCATCCACCTCAGCCGTCACACTGTTCCACCAATACAAAGCCGCTCCCTGAAGCTGTCTCGAAGCAAGCCTCCTCTTCTGCTTATCATTGAGCCTCATGTCTGCAAAGATTCTCTCATAGTGAAGCAACCAATTCTTCACCTCTATAGCATCCTCTATTCCCAAAGATGGCTTCCCTCCAAACTTAACGTAATCTCCGCTTAGTTTAGTATAATGGTTAACTATCGTAACTTCTGAAACTCCTACTCCTGCAGCATTTTCTCCTACTACTCTAGTTGCAATTCTATCTTGCATTGTATTCACAAAAAACTGATACATAGCTCCTATGTCCATTGCGAGACTTTAGCAACCACATTCTCTACTTGTGCCTAACCTTAGTTTCTCCATTTATTAGATCTGGCATCCCATCGGTGCCCTCCCCTCTTTGGTTAACTCTTCCTCTTCTACCGTCCATATCTGTATTCAAACCTCATTCTCTTATTAACGATGGTCGACCTCAAGTTTTAAAATTTATCAAATGAAATGAACGTGTGTAAGAATACACGGCCAAGGTTTAGGGTATAAGATGGCATTTGTCCATTTTACCCCTCCTCTGTTTCATTTTAACTCTTATTTTAATTCATTGGTTAAATGGCACGGCTCTCTCTTAATAAAAATCAAATCTCATTCCCTTAAGCAACACATTATTTTATTTAATTTAACTAATTAAATATCCTAATAATGTTACCAAAAATATGGGGTGTTACGAATTTTGAACCCCCATTTGAGGGTAAATACGAATTTTGAGACCTCATAAGAAGCTCGTTCTTTCCACATATTAGAAAAAAGAATCATTACTTTAGGATAACCTTTACCACTTTCTAATGATTTTCATCTAGATTTTATTGATATCGGCTAACCATACCTCACACAAAAGCAACATCTAGTCTAATACATAATGTTAACAAATAAATAGATCGCAAATTCAATAATAATAAAAAGTGAAGGATATATATATACACATATATATACATATATATATACATATATATATATTAAAAGAGAGAAAAGATACAAATTTTATAGTGGTTTAGCAAAACTCTAACCTCCATCCACTTTATTAATACGAGTATATATGCACGTCCAGGTGGACCTGGATTTGATTATAATGTGCATGCATTTATAGTTGCACCTGTGGAAGTACCATTGTCAGCATAAAGTAAACCTAAAGTAATGCCCAAGAAAATCGAGACATCTGAAGGACATTCATAGAACCAATAACTTGAAAGCATTCATTAGTTTTATCATCAGTTTATTTTGTTTTAGTTTATTTTATATTACTACAAATGAAAATAATACTTTTACTTTTACATGCAACTTAAAATATTGGCATGAAAACTTGAATCTTCAATGATAGTGAAATGAATAAGCATGGTGTTATGTAACGGCAGTCGGATCAAGTTCCTCATCTTCAGTGTTGGGAATTTTGCGATTCGAGACGGATTTGATGGCGATAGTGATGAAGACAATGTTGTACTTCCGACTTCAAGAATCTATGGAATAGATTCTTTCAGGCAATAGTTCAACCCACCAGGTACAAGCGGGTTATCGAACTATCGACTTTCAGGATTCAATGAAGCCCTATAACAGCGTAATCGAATTCAAAGTTTGTACAACTTTGATCCGACCAAGAACACTTTAGAACGGTTTCTGATGATGCAATTTGTAGAAAAAGAACGAAGAGGAAGAAAAGAACAATTCTGCAACGGTTTCTGAATTTGCAACACCTTGGAGGCGTCACAAAACAGAGCAGCGGATTAATGGCGTCGCAGAACCATTTGGGAAGAAGAAGAAGAATTAAAACTGTTGCGAAATGAATTCTGGGTGTTGCTATTTATAGTGTTAAAGAGGTGTCCATTCGCGAAACGTCGCGACCGTTAGCAACGGTTCGCAACCTTATGAATGGATTCAAAAACCAAACGTCGCATCCATTCGCATTTGTAACGTTCGGAAAACGTTACAAATTCCCGCCATCATTCAAATTCTGAATTCCGGTTCTGGGTCCTTAACGGGCTGAAATCTGGCCCGTTACTGTTCATATTTTGATCCAAAAATATTTTCGGATCCGAAACCCGTACCCGACCCGACCCGACCCGGCCCGGCCCGGTTCGGTCAGACAGACGGCGGCGGCGCGCGTGTGGTGTTGCGTGACTTCTCTCCTCACAACAAAGAAAACATGTGGGAGCCCCAAGACCCCAACATCCACTTGAGAGAGCTATACTTGTACAAGATTCTTGTATAAAGCTCTAGAATGTGGGACTAAACTCTTCTTTCTTCTTCTTTCTTTTCTTCTACTCTTCAAATAAAAAATCCAAACCCCAAAGACTCTCTTTGAAAATTTTCAATAGGACGGCTGAATCACTAGATTGACTTCCTACATACCCAAGTGGGATCAAGCCTATGTAGTTCTAAGATCAAGTTTTGCATCATCGTGAAAACCAACACATAAATAAAAGGTATCTTTTGGATTTGAACCTTTACTTAGTGTAAACCATTCATAGCCTTATCGAAATTCTATGGTGAACGAATCTTGAACCAAGTATCCCTAATGATAAAACCGAAATAATCACACATGTTGATTTCCTTAGGTAAAGTGTTCTGTATTGCTCAGCACGTTAATGGCCATGTGCTTAAATCCTGGTTCATGAGTCTACTTAGAAAGCGGTCTTACTTTCCTAGGAAACGACCTGATTTCCATACTCATATAGGTAAGTCTCTTAAAGTGTTTCTGCGATACACCTTTTAAGGTTTCTAGACTTATTAAGGATATATATCCATCCTTTGTTCTTGCAGAATCCAACACTAAATATTATGGGATTATCAATTTAGCGTTCCATAATCATTCTCTTAACTTGTTGGTACCCATTGAACTTTGTCTATCCTTTTCAAGACATAAGTTGGGTTTCTGTTAAGGATGATCAACCTTCATTCACAGACCTTAGTCCCATTTCTTGTGACTTTATAGAAACCATTGCCTTTGGAAGACCTTTTGTAAGTGGGTCAGCCAAGTTTTTCTTCGTTTCTATGTAGTCAACAGTTATAACTCCTCTTTTGAGTAACTGTCTCACCATTTGATGCCTTAGAATCACATGTCTAGACTTTCCATTATATGTCTTATTAGACACATTGTATATTGTTGCTTGATTGTCACAGTAAATCAAGACTGCTGGAGATGGCTTCTTCCACAAAGGGATTTCCATTAATAAATTCCTAAGCCATTCCGCTTCTTTACATGTATCTGCTAATGCAATCAATTCTGACAACATTATTGAGTCAGAAATACAGGTCTGCTTCTTAGAAGCCCAAGACACAGCAGCGCCTCCTAGTGTAAAGATCCATCCAGTCGTAGACTTGGATTTGGATTCTACATTGTTTCAGGTTGCATCACTATATCCTTCTATTACAGCAGGATATCCTTTATAAGATAAACCATATTCAATGATTCCTTTCAAATAAGCTAAAACTATGGAAATGGCTTTCCAATGTTCGAAACCTGGATTACTCGTAAATCGACACAATATACTTATAGCATGCGCGATGTCTGGTCTAGTGCAATGCATAGCATACATAAGACTCCCAATAACACTGGAATACTCTAGTTGAGAGATAGTACGTCCAGTGTTCTTTTCTAATTTAATACTAGGATCTAAAGGAGTTGGTGCTGGTTTGTCATCGAAATGACCATACTTTTGCAGGAATTTCTCTATGTAATGGGATTGAGTTAGTAATAACTCCCCATCTTTCCTAACAAATTTAATTCCCAGAATTACATCAGCCTCTCCTAGATCTTTCATATCAAATTTAGAAGATAGAAACTTTTTAGTTTCATTCACACAGGATATATTGGAACCAAATATTAGCATGTCATCAACGTATAAACATATTATAACAATACCGTTGTTATCCGATTTGCTATAAATACATTTATCAGCATCATTAACAATGAATCCATATGACAATGCAACTTTATCAAACTTCTCATGCCATTGCATGGGAGCTTGCTTCAGGCCATAAAGAGATTTTACTAATTTGCAAACTTTCTTTTCTTGGCCTGTGGTTTTGAAACCTTCAGGTTGTTGCATATATATCTCTTCTTCTAAATCTCCATTTAGAAAAGCAGTCTTTACATCCATTTGATGTATGACTAATTTATGAATTGATGCAAGTGCAATTAAACAGCGTATAGAAGATATGCGAGCAACTGGAGCATATGTATCAAAATAATCTACTCCATGTCTTTGCTTATATCCCTTAGCAACTAATCTGGCTTTAAACTTATCAATGGATCCATTTGTATTCAACTTTTTCTTGAATATCCATTTACATCCTATAGGTTTAGCACCAGGAGGTAAATCAGTTAAAACCCAAGTTTGGTTTAACATTATGGAATTCATTTCATCATTGATAGCTTCTTTCTAGAAATTTGAATCTCTGGAACTCATAGCTTCAGAATAAGTTTTGGGATCATCATCAACGTTCATTACATATTTAGTCACATTAAGGACTTCATCCTTACTGCCTTCTACAAGATATGTAATGAAGTCAGGACCATAGTCCTTCTCTATTCTCGCTCTTTCACTTCTCCGTTGTTCAGTACTATTATCTGGTACTGACACTTCCTTGCTGTTTTGAGCAGGAGCATAATCATCGTCATTGATATCATTAGTCATACTACGTTCTGGACTAGATGATCTCAATGGGATCTCAACAGTTTGATTTTCAAAAAATTCTACATCTAAAGATTCTATAACTTCTAGGGTGTCAAGAATAAGAAATCTATAAGTTATACTATTAAGTGAATATCCTATGAAAACACATTTAAATGCTCTATTTCCTAACTTTGGTCGTTTAGGGTCTGGTTTTCTAACATAAGCTAAGCAACCCCAAACTTTAAGTCTAGTTAGGTTAGGTTTCCTATTAAACCATAATTCATAGGGGGAAATATTATTCTTTTTAAGTGGTACTCTATTTAAAATATAACTGTTCGTCGACGGAAATTCTATCGGTTTAGAAAACCGTCGAACGAATTTAGAAATAAAAATAACCGCAAGCGCACGGTGTATGAATGTAGCACGTGGCGAATACGGGTCGATCCACAGGGAATTGTTGATTTAAATTTCCTACTCAATCAAATTATACCAAAGTCGAAAGTGTGTTTAAGCTAGAAAATGAGAAAATGAACTAACTAACAAAAAGAAAAGAAATGCAAATATGAGAGTTAAATGACAATTTAGAGAATAAATTCACTCTCTAGATCATGTAGTTCAACACATGAAATCATGATCTCTTTTATGGTCATTAGTGTTTTAATTGATGTGTTTATCATAAGATGGCATATTTGAGCTATGATTAGCCAACATAAGCCATCAAACTATAACACATCCCTTAAAACACTTACTGACTTTCATGAAACTTGACAAAGAAAACGAAAATGAAATCTATTTTAAGTATGGCCTATTAACTATTGATTAGAAACATAGACCATCAAATTTTAATTTCAAATCACTTTCTTATTCCATAATCATATATTGATGAAGAGACCTTTGTGTTAGTGATTGTTTAAGCATAGCCTATTTGGTGTCAACAATATAGACTATCAAATTCAAAGCAAAAACAACAAATAAAACCACTTCTATCATCATCATTAAGCACAAAAAGAGAGCATGAATTAACAAAATGTTGAAGCTACATTAATTAGAGAGCTTCATTACCCTTAAATTGAAGGGGTTTAGCTTCTCATATTTGTCATTTTATTAACAAATGTAGCTAACAACATGAAATAAAAAGAAGAGGAAAAAGAGAGCAAAATGAAAGAAAAAATTATTCTACTTGCATAAAAGAGAAGAGATCTACACTACAACATGAAAGTAAATGAACATGAAAAGGAAAGAGAATGTATTAAATTGCATAAAAAAAAGATTACATAAAATAAAAATGGCTAAGTAGTCATGGAAAGAAAGAGAGCTTTGATTTATTTTCTAAACTAAAACTAACTAACTAAGAGAAGAGAGAGGAGGCCTAAGAGAGACTAAGAGAAGAGATAACTAAGAAGGAGAGGGATTACATGAAACATATGGGTATTTATACATGTATGAAACCCTAATTCATATTTTTGGGGAATGCCCAAATGCCCCTTAGGAAGTATGGAGGCCAAGTAATCATTAACATGTCTTAATCCCCCATTAAGTGTACATGAAACCATTAACTCCAAAAGCATGTGCATTAGCCTTTAATTTGTACATTAAGGTAGGTGGGTAGGTGGGGTCCTCCATGATCTTCACTTTGAATTATTTCCATCTTCATTCCTTTATATCCATTTTGTGCATGCATGTTTCTTCATGAACTCACTAGTATGAGAAGCTAAATTCCTACAAAATAATATAGAAATTTCCAATTAAATTCTCTCAAATTAATATACGTACACAAATGGTCATTTTACCCTTATACAAAGATGAATATGTGAAAATTTGGAATTAATATGAATTTTGGTTAAAAAAAGTTGAAATACCCAATATGATCATTTATTTAATTTAAATAGAATAAATATGGTGGTAAAAATATGCACATTTACGTGCACATCAAATACCCCCACGCTTATCTTTTTATTCGTCCTCGAATAAAAAAAAACTAAGATAAATCCGTTTTCGTAGGGAGCACGATTGCATTGAGCGTATGTAACAAGCCGTTAAACCTCTGGGTGTCCCCAGTAGGACGAGTTTGTCTCGTGATGGTTTTCAGTGGATACTACCCACAAAATCCAAGTGCAGGATGAAAATATTTACAAAATGCAAGATTTATTTACAAAGAGATGAATGCAAGTTTTTGAAAATATTTACAAATGAAGGATTTACTTTTAAATTGACACGAATAAGTTAAATATAGGTTTTGGCTATTATCTTGAAAATTGATGTCATTTAGTCGTCGAAATTTCCAACAAAAATCAAGTTATCATAACAAATAGACTGTAGTTTAACTCGTTGTTTTGGTTGATAACACAGTGTAACTATGAATTGGATCCTTAGTTGATTATCAAAGTTTATCAAAGTGGTATTTTCATTTCTTTTCAATAACAAATCAAATCAATTAAGTAAAAATAGTGCCAGGATTTCAATTGCTTGCTCTCTCATTATTTGCAAGCAAAATTACACACCTAGCTCAGGTAAACTAAGGCCAGATATACAACCCATGCACTGCCTTTCGGGCTTATGTGAGGGGAGTACAGAGCATGGCGAGTGCACACACTTTCATGCATACACTATCGACCGTAGGTGGTTTTTATTAAGTCTTTTTTTTACATGTGTTCCATACATCATAACCGTGAGGACTTTTAAATGAGTATGAAAGCACATAATCAAAAATTCCAAGTAATCACCCATGCATAACCGTGACGACTTTTAAATGAGAGTGAATACTTGGAAGTTATTATTTTTTATTTTTATATTTTTTGAGTGGGAGTTTTGCAAAATCATCTTAGCACCATTTAACTTAGAAGACAAAAAAAATGTTATATCCTTTACTTTAAATCAACCACTTTTTAAAACAAAGATTTTCAATTAGGATGTACTTCATGATTAACACGTATGAATCTTCCTATATACTAGTTAAACCATTATTATTTGTAATCAAACTTCATTTTTATTTTTTCTAAGACCAATAAATTTTCAAAAACTTCAATTTAATAAACCAAAGCCATATATTTATCTTATAGTGTTTCTTTTAAAAATAAATCAAAAGAAAATTTGTTTTTGGGATTTTTTTAATTTTTTTTTGTTTTTGTGATTTTAAAGAAAAAATAAACGATGAAAAAAAATGAAGATGAGTCTCCCCCCACACTTGATTTTGAATGTGTCCCCACAGTCAACCCAAGTGAAAGGGATGTTTATTACTATTTACATGAAAACGAACGGTATTTACACGAGATCAGAAAGTATATTGTCAAAAAGTAAATGAAACGGTCTTCCAAAAACCGATTCATTTGTCTCGTCGAGTATATGAGACACAACTTAAGCTCGAAAAACCAAACCATAAAAGATTTTGAAGTTGAATGTTGATTTGGAAAAACGAATGTCGTTTTATTGAAAATTGAATGAGTTGTTTTGTTTTCGATGATTTTTTGGGGCAGATAAAATAAGCGATTGAAATTCAAGTTTATTTTCACCAAATTGAAATTCAAGTTTGTCATTGAAAAATTCTTCAAAATTATTGATTTCAAAATTAAAATGGTGATGTAAATCTTCCCCTTCATAATTTAACAACTCATTTTCGAAAAGTCCAAAGAATTCATGTTCATTAAATTCGTCTTCCTTTGTTGAATTATCAACAACTTCACCTATATATCCATTTCAAAATCCAAAGTTGTTGTATTCAAATTTTCAGAAAAAGAAAGATCAAAATTTAAATCGAGTTTCTCACCCTCAAAAGAATTGAAATCCAACTCAATTACCATGTTTTCAACAACTTTATAAAGATTGTTATTTTCAGTTTCAAAAGTTGTTGTTTAAAAATCATCAATTATGGTAAAAGATGGATTATCACTTGACTCATCACACATTGAAATTTGATTTTGTTTCTCACGAAAATTTTCTAATGTTTTAATCAACAAATTCGTCTGATCATCGTAAATTTCATTCATTTGCTCAACAAAGTCAAATTTGTAATTACTAACTTGAAAGTTTTCGATTTGGACTTGTTGAGAACAAGCATTGTCAATTTCGATAAACGGTAGACTATTATTTGATTCTTTGCAAGTTAAGATTTGATTATGATTTTCACGAATTTTTTTGTATTTTTCAAGTAATAAATCCTCGTTATCTTTTTCCATTTGGTCAACAGAATCAAATTCATGATTATTAATATGAACATTTTCATTTTGAATTTGTTGACAACCAAAGTTTTCAATCGTATCGTTATTGAAACTATTCCCATTGCCAAAATTATTTGGAAATTGGTTCACATTTTCATCTTGATTTTGAAATTCATTTTGAAGCTCGAAATTGAATGGGTTACACTCGAAATCATTTGAATTTTGAAGTGAATTCAAATTTTGATTATTTTGAAAACTTTGATTCGAGTTATATCACAAATATGAATTGCACAACTCATTTATCTCTTGATTTTGTTGCGTAGAGAGTTCAAGTAACGACGAAATGCTATTTTCAAGAGTTGAGGGTTGACCATTATTTTGGAAATTTTGTGGTTCAAAATTCGAATTGTCTAAACAAAAGTTGTTGTTAAAATATCCATACGAATTTGGACTGAAATCATATGGATTATATTGATTTTTACAACTATTGTAAAATTCAAGTGAATATGGAAATTCTGACATTTTCAAGAATGTTTTTTGGTTTTTTTTATAAGCAAAAAAATATTTACAAAGAGAATTTATTTTTCAAAAGGGAAATCTATTTTTGTTTTGTTTTATTTTTCAAATTTTTTTTTTGAATTTTGGTTTTTCAAAAAAAAATTTGGATTTTTTTTGAAATTTCAAAGAAAAAGATTTAAAATTTTCAAAGGAAAAGGAATGTTTACAATTTTTTTTAGTTTTGGATTTTGAATTTTTTGTTTTTTTTTAAATATGCATGAACTAATGCAACTAAATGAATGCAAGGGTTAATTACAAATGATTTATCCTAAGTTAACCCAAAATTGTATAATCACAAATTGTGTTAGATAAACAAGATAGTTCTCGGCCAGGTAACGGACAGGGTTTATCAGTGCACCATGAATCACCGTAGCAATGCAGCCGAAGGTTTAAGTACCTTCAGAGGAACAACCACTATAATATTTACGAATCACCGTAATATTTATAAATGGTTATTACTCTGCCGTAGCCTAGACACCAAGAAATTAAATTGTTCAAAGAAGATAAATTGTCAATATACAATTAAGTGTTAATGATGTCTAATCGTTGTTAATAACAAAATTCTAGAATGAAATGCAAAGCAGAAATTAAATGTGAATTAACAATGCAACTACGAATGGATTTTTGGTTTTTGTTTTTGAATTTTTTTTAAATGCAAATGCAAACAACCAATAATGCAAGACAAAAAAACAATATATACAACAAGCAGGTAGGTTTTTTTTTGGCAAGCGAAGCGAAGCAATTATTTTTGGCATGCAGCACCTTCTCCTAATCTGCTTTGGCAATCTGAAAATAAAACAAGAAATATATACAGTGTTTTTTTTGGGATATGAAAGAAGCAACTAAAAAAAGGGAAGATCAAAACAAATGAAATAGAAATTAATCAAACAAAACCAAAGATATTATTGAAAAGAAGTTAGAAACTTATTTGTTTGTTTGTTTGTTTTTTAAACTAGGGGGAACCAAAAAAAAATAAGCAAAATTTTATTGATTGTCCCTTAAAACAAAGGAATTTTTTTTCTTCTCTCAAGCGGTCCTCTAACCTGGAAGATACATACACAACTTCAAACAACTCAAACTCAAACACAATGTAGTTATCCCCACTGAAACAACTCTAACTCAACACACAATCACAAAAACTTAGGCCCACGAAGCAAGCCCACAAACAAACCCTTGTATATGTTAAAAATAAAATCACACTTAGTTATCCCCACAGTCCGACTCTTCTCTGAAACCAAAGACGACGAGTAATTTTTTTTTTTAATTTTCGGTCAACATCAAACAAACCCAAAATCGATCGAATCAAACCCAAAATCACGATCAAATTCAAAATCTAGGCTCGAATTTAAGCTCGGTTCATATTTGATTGCTGAGAGGGTCGTGAGTTGGAGGAGGAAATCGGGTTTTTGATGGGTGATTGAGTGACTTAAGGGGGTTTGCGTGATCGAAGGGATGTTCGAGGCAATTGAAGTTCAATACGATGATGTTCTGCGATTGGTAAAGGAGGTCGGGGGTAGCGATGATTGAGCTTCAACTTGGGTTGTTCGAATTCCAGCAGGTGATGGGTTGTTTGCGTGAAAAACTTGTTGATAGCAGTTGACTTTGTCAGGGATGGCTGATGGTGTGTAGTGATACAGTGGTGGTAGGAAGAAAGTATGAGTTTTGGTCAGATTTTGATGCTTGAAAGTTGGTGGCTGCTGAGTTGAGTTCGGTTCAGGCGATGGAGGGAGTTTGAAGCAATGAAGTGGGGATGCAGTGTTAATGGCTGGAATGACAGTCAGTATTAATGGTTAATGGCAGAAATGTCAGGGATGTAGGCACGTTGATGATTTGTTTGGACAGAAATTAAAGGAGGAGCGGTGATGTATATACAGGGGAATGAATTAATTGGTGATTGTAAGTGCTTGAAGTGGTGGAACAGTGGGTATGGTGATTGAGCAGGGGGTTTGTAGAGATGAATTGCAGTGTAGTATGGTTTGAGAAGAGTGGGGTCTAAATAATGTAAATGAAGTGGCAGAGGGTGGTCTGAGTGATAGTCTCTGGTTTGAAGGGGTTGTGGGTTTTGGTGTGTTAACAACAGTTGCTTTGGGAGTGATATGACATATGAGTGGTTGGAGGAGATGGTTTTGAACGGAGGTTAGTGGGAGTTACTGGGTTGTTGTAGAGTGTTGACTGGGGGTGGGCGCAGAATTTGTTATGAAGGCAGGGTGGAACAAAGCAGTAGTAAGGTGATATGAGTTGTTTGAATGGAAATGGTTGGTGTTGAATGTGGATGTGGCCGAGATTATGGTTGTTGAAAATGGTAGAGAAGTTTGTGGTGCACTGGTATGTGGAGGCTTCGATGATATGTGGTGATGAGTTTAGGTAGCTGTGATGTTGATGTTGGCAACTGTTTTGATCGGGAAGGTGGTAGAATGAGGATTGGTTGAAGGTCACTGGTTTGAAGTGATTCGAGGATGGTGCCGGGTTTGGTTGGGGTTGCAGGTGGTTGCGAAGGGGCAGAAATGTGACGGGGGGGGGGGGGGGGGGGAGGGTGATGACAGCACTGTGTGCGGGCGGAAACAATGTGTATCAGGCAGAAGTATATGGTATGTAGGCAGATGTTAAGCAGTGAGGGGTAGTTTGTATGGAAGGATGTAATGGTAGTGAGGCTGTTGTGAGCATGCACAGAAAAATTCAAATAAGCAGAGTGCACTTCAGGTTGCAAACAGAGAGTGAGAGTTGAAATGTATTGGAAACCAAATTTGTAAAATGAAATTTGTAATAAGAAAAATTGAAATGGAATTTTTTTTTTCTTTTTCCAATGAAATAATCTATGTTGTTGTTGTTGCTGTTTTTTTTAAAAATAGAAATGTATATGCAATTGCACTAGAAAACAAGAAACAAGATCAAAATGCAATGAAAAATCACATACAAACACACAATTTTTTTTTTCAAATGCGGTCACACAAAATAGACACACAAAACAAAACAAAACTAATCCGAAGAATAGAAAATCAAAATCAAAACAAGTTCCCCGGCAACGGCGCCAAAAACTTGTTCGGACGACGAAAATTCTATCGGTTTAGTAAACCGCCGAACGAATTTAAATTAAAATTAACCGCAAGCGCACGGTGTACGAATGTAGCACGCGACGAATACGGGTCGATCCACAGGGAATTGTTGATTTAAATTTCCTACTCAATCAAATTATACCAAAGTCGAGAGTGTGTTTAAGCTAGAAAATGAGAAAATAAACTAACTAACAAAAAGAAAAGAAATGCAAATATGAGAGTTAAATGACAATTTAGAGAATAAGTCCACTCTCTAGATCATGTAGTTCAACACATGAAATCATGATCTCTCTTTTCTTTTCATTAGTGTAATTAGTTGATGTGCTTATCACAAGTATGATATATTTGTGCTATTAATTAGCCAAATATAAACCATCAAACTATAACACAACCACTAATACACATTTAACTCTCATGAAATATGACAACAAAGTTGAAATAAAAATCTATTTTAAGCATAGCCTATTAACTATTGTTTAGAAATATAGGCTATCAAATTTCAGTTTCAACATTCACTTCTTTGCCATAATCATATTTAGATGAAGAAGCAATTTGTGTTATGTTTGTTTAAGCATAATCTATTTGTTATGAACAACATAGACTATCAAATTCAAAGCTAAACAACATCATTAAACCACTTCAAGTGTTTCCATTAAAGCACAAAAAGAGAGTATAAACATCAAAATGTTGCATCTACATACTAGAGAGCTTCATTACCCCTAAATTGTAGGGATTAAGCTCTCATATTTGTTATCAAATCAACAAATGTAGAAAGCAACATGAAAGCAAAAAAGAAAGAAAAAATGAAAGCAAATGAAAAGAAAACTATTCTACTTACATAAAAGTAAATCTACACTATTAGCATGAAAGAAAATGAACATGTAAGTAAAGAGCATGTATTAAATTGCATAAAAAAAAAGATTACATAAAATAAAAATGGCTAACTAGCCATGGAAAGAAAGAGAGCTTTGATTTATTTTCTAAACTAAAACTAACTAAGTAAGAGAAGAGAGAGGAGGCCTAAGAGAGACTAAGAGAAGAGATAACTAAGAAGGAGAGGGATTACATGAAACATATGGGTATTTATACATGTATGAAACCCTAATTCATATTTTTGGGGAATGCCCAAAGTGCCCCTTAGGAAGTGTGGAGGCCAAGTAATCATTAACATGTCTTAATACCCCATTAAGTGTACATGAAACCATTAACTCCAAAAGCATGTGCATTAGCCTTTAATTTGTACATTAAGGTAGGTCGGTAGGTGGGTCCTCCATGATCTTCACTTTGAATTATTTCCATCTTCATTCCTTTATATCCATTTTGTGCATGCATGTTTCTTCATGAACTCACTAATATGAGAAGCTAAATTCCTACAAAATAATATAGAAATTTTCAATTAAATTCTCTCAAATTAATATACGCACACAAATGGCCATTTTGCCCTTATACGAAGATGAATATGTGAAAATTTGAAATTAATATGAATTTTGGTTAAAACAAGTTAAAATACCCAATATGATCATTTATTTAATTTAAATAGAATAAATATGGTGGTAAAAATATGCACATTTACGTGCACATCAATAACGTGCAGATAACATAGCATCACCACCTAGGTTATAAGGTAAATTAGAACTTATGAGCATGGAATTAACCATTTCTACTAAAGTTCTATTCTTCCTTTCAGCAACACCATTTTGTTGTGATGTATATGGGGCAGTACATTGGTGAATTATACCTTGTTGTTTACAAAACAAGGTGAATTCATTTGAGAAATATTCACCACCACGATCTGAATGTAATATTTTAATTTTAACTCCTAATTGTGTTTCGACCTCTGCTTTGTAAATTTTGAATTTATCAAAAGCCTCATCTTTAGTTTTCATTAGATATACATATGCATATCTAGTATAATCATCAATGAATGTTATATAGTATTGGTTACCACCATAGGTGATATGACTTTTTAAGTCACCTACATCACTATATACCAAATCAAGCAAACCAGTTTTCCTTTCTACGGATTTAAAGGATTTCTGGTGTATTTTTGCTTGAACGCATATTTCACATTTAGAGATGGTATCAAAATCACAATCAGAAATTAATCCTAATTTATTTATAGTCCTAATGGAATTATAATTAACATGTCCTAATCTACCATGCCATAAATTAATAGAATCAACAATATAAACAGAAGATTTCTTTATTTGATTCAACTTAATCATGCCGTTACAAGAGTATCACTGTCCAATGAATTTACCATTCTTAGACAACACTAGCTTATCAGACTCATACACCATCTTGGATCCTCCTTTGTTAAGAAGGTATCCAGAGACCAAATTCTTACACATATCGGGTACATAGAATACATTGACTAATGTAAGAACTTTTCCAGAGGTGAGAAGAAGTTCTATAGTGCCTTTTCCCAGAACTTTGCTTGGAACCTTATTTGCTCCAGTAACTTCGCCGGCTTCTCCTTTATTTTCTTCGTAACTCTTGAACTGATTACGGTCTTTGCAAATGTGAATGGTTGCTCCAGTATCGAACTACCAATCATTATCATTGCCACTAACGGAATTTGCCTCTTGCGCTACAGCCACAAGCGAGTCTTCGACCACATTCACTTTTTGTTGTTTCTTCCGCAGATGGCAGTCTCGGGCATAGTGGCCGGGCTAGTTACAAAAATAACAAGCACCTTTCTTTTTGTTGTTAGTTTTGGAATGATTTTTCTTAAACTGTGTCTCATTCTTTGGCTTTAATTTATCAGTAATTTCAACATTGTTTGCCTTAGAATGGGACTCAGTTTGCGGATTATCATCTAGATCGCGTTTGCGAGAGTCTTCTTCAATACGAAGATGACGCTGTAAACCGTCTAAATTATAATCCGTTTCCGCATGCTTCATTTTTTTCTTATAATCATTCCAACTATGCGGAAGTCTAGAAATTATAATTCCAACAACAAAAGATTCAGGGAGATCAATTTCAGCATCTTTAAGTTGATTCACCAACAGTAAGATTTCGCTTACTTGTCCAATTATGGACTTATTGGTGACCATTTTGAAATCCATAAAATTAGAAATAAGAAACTTTTTATTACTTGCCTCGGATATGCGGTACTTATTCTCCAGAGCAGTCCAGAGTGCCTTCGTTGTTTCCAAGGTCCTATGAGCATTGTAGACTGTGGTAGATAGCGCATTCAAAATATGACCTCTGCATAGGAAATCGTCCTCTTTGCGCTTTGCACGTTTATCCTTTAGAGCAGTATCATCCTTATCAGTTTCCTCCGTGATTTCTTCCAAGTCATCTTCCAAGATGTAGAACAACTTGACGGTGACCAGGAAAAATTTCATTGTCTCTTGCCAACGAGTGAAATTGTCACCATCAAAACGCTCCAATCGAGTTAGATGCTGATCCATAACTTGTAGAGCGCTCGAACCTTCCATGGTTGAAGAGTATTGTCTGAAAGTTTTGTTGGGAATTTTGCGATTCGAGACGGATTTGATGGCGATAGTGATGAAGACAATGTCGTACTTCCGACTTCAAGGATCTATGGAATAGATTCTTTCAGACAATAGTTCAACCCACCAGGTACAAACGGGTTATCGAACTATCGACTTTCAGGATTCAATGAAGCCCTATAACAGCGTAATCGAATTCAAAGTTTATACAACATTGATCCAACCAAGAACACTTTAGAACGGTTTCTGATGATGCAATTTGTAGAAAAAGAATGAAGAGGAAGAAGAGAACAATTCTGCAACGGTTTTTGAATTTGCAACACCTTGGAGGCGTCACAAAACAGAGCAGCGGTTTAATGGCGTCGTAGAACCGTTTGGGAAGAAGAATTAAAACTGCTGCGAAATGAATTCTGGGCGTTGCTATTTATAGTGTTGAAGATGTGTCCATTCGCGAAATGTCGCGACGGTTAGCAACCGTTACGAACCCGGACCCGGCTCGGTCGGACGACGGCGGCACGCGCGTGGTGTTGCATGACTTCTCTCCTCACAACAAAACAAACATGTGGGAGCCCCAAGGCCCCAACATCCACTTGAGAGAGCTATACTTATACAAGATCCTTGTATAAAGCTCTAGAATGTGGGACTAAACTCTTCTTTCGTCTTCTTTCTTTTCTTCTACTCTTCAAATAAAAAACCCAAACCCCAAAGACTCTCTATGAAAATTTTCAACATTCAGTACGTGGCATATTTTATATGAGTTGACACACACTTTATTATGACAAAAGGAATTTCCAATGTTACGCGTCTACTAACCTATATTTATGTACTACTTATCCAAATTATTTAGCGATGTGAACTATTCCAATTTCAAACTATTATTCCTCATCACATGCGAGACAACCCTAACAATCTACCCCTCGACTCATATCCGCTTGGAGCATTTTGTGAGCATTGTTTTGTCTACCTGGCCTAGTTTCCAACCTTCAGTTGTGATACCACGTCTAGTGTAATGATGGTCAAACCAAGCTCTTCATCTTAAGTAGTCAGTGTATTTCATATGTTTTTCATTTCTAGGATTTGTTTCCTTTCTTGTATACACTGTGGTTTTCAACATCCATAAGTTCTCAGGTCACCATACAAAATATTACACATGCATACAAAGAAAACAAGAAGCAATGATTTTTTTTATAAAATCATAAATAGTGAATTTTTCGAAAACATATAAATTTTAAAACCTAAAAATTTGGTGAAAATTGTTAATAGCTGAAATTTAAGACATACGGTTTGCTGAATGAATCTTGATCGTTGTATAGATGTTCTCATACACATTTCAAACTAAAATAATCTTTCAAACTTAATGTATATTTTAATTTTTAGTTCCTGTTTTGAAGTTACGATGAGTACAGTAAACAAAACATTAAACTTTTATTTATCTTCCTAGCAACTGGTAAGACACGTTACTTATATAACCTCATACGTCGAGCTTCACATTAATTATAAACATGGTTACAACATTCCTTGCAGCAAGGTTCTACACTCTTTAGCTTCATATTTAGCTGGCAACAAACCTGACCACAACTTGTCTTTGCATGTTTGCTCCAATACAGAACTTACGAATATAACACTCTAGGTTAGTTATAGCTTAGTCAATGGAAGCACCACTCAACTAATTAGAACAGAGCAACATATTGTTGCAACAGCCCATTGATTCAGAGTAATATATTTTTTAGTTATATCCTGAACTTCTGCACTTCGTTTTGTAGATTACATAGAGTAATAAATGCAGTTTGCCTTACACTTTCTTTAACTCTACTACAATATTTACTGGTGGATAAAGCATGCTTCTAATAAATTCATCTATACATTAACAATTATCAATCAAAGGATTCAAATCTTATTCAAACATACAAAAGGTCGAGTTGAAAATTCCTATTCAAGAGTACTCATAATAAAGTATCTACTTCCACCCAAATAAATTTCAACAGTTGGATCTGAAGTAGTCAAAAAACCATCCAACATAAGCGTATAATCAAATTTCAATTTCAAATAAAAATAGTACAATCGAAGCTAGATTATGACCTAGGGACGAATAAAAATAGTATTAGTAGCAATTTACGTTAGTAGTACAGACTATTTTAGTGGTGCTTCTACACTTCGTTTCAATAGCAGCTCACTTTGTTGTATATGAAGATTACTGATTTTAATTAATCCCACATCGTCTAAATTATTTTAGTTGTTAATTTATATAAGCTAAGATAGAAAGAAAGTTGTCGTTCTTCTGGTGGGTTCATATGAAATGGTAATGATGCGGAGAGGTTTTGTGCATTTTCGATTTAGGGAATCAGTACGTACATTTTCTACTTTTTATACAACCATTATAGTTTCTTCCATCTATAAATATCTGAAATAATCACATCACAATAATGCAAAATGTCATGCTTTGGCAGTGCATATATTTGATATTTTATACACATTGCATTTTGATTCCACCTTTACAATGCCTGGGTGATTATGCTTGGCCGCATCCTTGTCAAATTACTCTTTATTTTGTTCCAAAAACACTTTTGAGATTGTTCCATTATGAATTACTGCATTAATTTTCTTTAGCATCTCCTTATACAATTCCTACATAACAGCGGTATTTGAATACATGGTCATTATACTAAGTAACACAATTCTTTCTATTGTACGAACTTGCCTTTATTTCTATGTACTCTACGTTAGTACGACTAGTATTTGTTTCGGATGATTCTGAAATATAGGCAGCGGGAGATCTAGGTATGGCTGTCAAAATTCAAATCGACCCTTTAACCCAACCCTTATAACCTAATTTTAATAGGGTTAGGTCAAGGCTAATACCATTATTTTTGAATTGGGTCAATACCACTTAACTCGGTAAAAACGTTACACAACCCGTTTAACCCTTTTACCCTTCCGAACTCCAAAACCCTAATTTTCATTTTCCTCTCTCGTTACCTAAAAAAATGTAGACGGGCAACTCTCACTCTCCCTAAATTTCTAATCGGTCTGCTCTTGCTATCGCGACTTCTCTCTCGATTCTTCGAATCTTGCATGATTTAGCTTTCAAAGTTAAAAGCTCTGATCAATCAAAGGTATGATATTTCTGTTTGAAAATTTAATTTATGGTTGCTAATTGGATAAATCAAGAGTTAAAATCTTAAATATATTGCATTTGCAGCAAACCCTTCTTGTGGTGCAGCTTCTGGTATCGCACACACAGATCTAAGCTTTATGTTAATTCGCCGGTAATAATTTTCTATGTTGTATACTGGGTTTACAAATGATCGTTTTTGTTGTTCAATCATCAATCTCAGCGTTTGATTTTGAAAATCCTAGTTATCTACGAATCAAAGATTGTCGTTAATGCTGAAGTAATTAATAAAAAGTAACCTGAAAATGGAACTTGTTAGTTAAAATGCTTAAGAATATCTGGGCTTTCTTTAGTGTTTGGAATGGTATAGTAAATAGGTAAACGCGGACTTCAGGTGCAGCAATAAGTTTAATGGTTCTAATCGTATTTTTTTGATGCAATTGACAGTGTTGTCACTGTTATGGTATAGGTTTAGAGAAACTGGTGTAAGTTAAGCTTTACTAATTTCTGGTGCAGTAGATAACGTATTTTGTGGTTTGTTAATTTTACACTCTCTTAAAGTATCGTAATTTAGCACTCTTTTTTCATACGGATAAACTTCCTTTTTAGTACAACATATCTACAAAAAATCACTTAAAATTCATATTTTTTTTTTCTGAAATAAAGGATGAAGGGGGAATTAGAGAAGGGATTCATAAGAAAGGAAATCTGTGTCCCTCCTTATGTTCAGTAGCATTAAAGGAAATAGTTATATGTATTTGAAAGCCTTGTCATTTTAATCTTTTATATATGTTTGTAATGAAAATTAAAACTTCTTTATTATAAGAATTTTAAAGTGTACATACATTAGATGGATGAATTTTGTGAAGTGTTATGGACTATATATTTTCTTTTGAAGCGAAATTTCGTATGAAATTTTGATAATAAAATGAAAGTAAATTGATATGATATTAAGTATTGATCGGAAAGGTAGAATACTGTGTACTTAAAAATGTTGCTTGAGTGAACTATAGTTAACAGATTGTTCTGACAAATATAATCATTACTACGTTGGTTGCATTTGAGTAATTTTGCATACTCTGAATTAGTTTCTGTAACTTCTGTTGTAAATGATATCACACCAGAAATTCATATCATTTGAACATATTTCTATATAATCTATGTTAGTGTTGTTTTATTCTCAGAATGCTGTTAGATTCAACTATTAATGAGCATGCATCCAAATTGAATAGATGCTGCATGTTTTCTATCCATGAGTTCTACATAAATGGATTGATCCTCACAAGTATGATGAATACTATTTATTTATTGAAAAAAGAAGCAATTGAAGTACTCTTTTCTAAAATTTAGCTTATGCTCACACATACCATTCTAAGGAATTTTTGGCTGATATAGAATTAGTTATAACATTCTTATCACATGATTGCTTAAATATTATGATGCAACTTTATCTACTTGAAATCAGCTTCACCTTGTTGCTAAGCCCCAAAGCATGTGTATATTTTGGTTCTCATGATTCCATTACATTGAATTCCTGTCTGTAAAATTTTAAGTGCAAATCCCTTGCTTAATGAAATCTGTCTTTAGGTTGGTTTTGTGATTTTGAGCTTTTTTTGGATGTGTAAGAAACACTAAAAGCATCCATATTCCTTGAAATGAATTAGATTTTTGTGCCCACTACGTATACTTAAGAGAACTCTTACATATCCATCTTTTACCCCTTTTCTGTAGTTGTTTGGGATCTTGCAAATGGATCAGCATATAAGCATTTATCCTCTTCTCTTCTCTTTGAACCAGCTCTGGCACCACATGCTACACAACAATGCATTTCATGGCATTGCCATTGGGCAAAGCGAAATAAAATATCCTACTAAACAAAATTTGTCATGGTAAACATTTAATACTTAAACACGTTAAATATTTAATACTTAAACTCGTGAAATTCAGCTACAAATAGCAGGTGCAACCGCACATTTCATTCAAGTTTAAAAATACTACAGCATTTCAGCTTGGAACATTAGTTTTAAATCAATCTTTTTAATTATAAGTCTATATTATCCAGTTTTGGAAATCACCTGTTTTAAATAGCATATTTTTATCATTATTGATTTTTATTTTATAACCGTGGAAGTAGATTTTTTTTAGCTATTTTCCTTCTAGGAATATAGGCACATTGAGCTTTTAATATTAAAAAAGGCATAAGTCCCTTCAACCTATTACAAATAACTTTGGTTAAAATTTTGTATGTTACATTGAACAGGTTACAGGCCTATATTCACACATTTGCATAGGCTTATCTACCTTAGGAACTAAGGTTATAAAGGTATGATTTAAGCTATCTGGGATGTCTGCAGTAGCATATAAATAGTTTATAATAGATTATAACTCATCTTTGATAAGATCCCTATGTAATTTATAAAACGTTGAGGAGAAACCATTTAGGCCTGGGGATATTTTTATCTTTTATGGAATGAAGTGCATCTTTAATCTCCTGTTTAATAACAGCCTCTAACAATTTGATTATTATCTTTTATGGTAATCATATCTGGATGCTCAGTAGCTCCATTGTATAAGTTCTGATAGTACTGTACTACTTAATCTTGTATGTGACTGACATCAATTACCATCTGACCTTTGTCATTGTATAGAGAAGTAATTTTATTTCTGCATCTCCTTTTGGACATTTTTGCATTAAAAAAATCTGGAGTTAGTATCACCATCAACAACCCAATTGATTTTTGATTGTTGGACATTATGTATATATCTCTAATGCTTTTTTTTTTGCTTTAGTAGATTCCCAGTGTTTAGTTAATCTTCATATAGTAATGCATTCATTAGATGGCTTTCTGCTTCCAATAATATGTTGCTGTATTGATATTTTAAGGCAGATAGAGTTGCATTGTCGTTTTGCCTTGTTTTATTCCAGTTTTTCAAGTTTTGATTTATTCTTCCAAGTTTAATCATGAACCATTCTAAGGGAAAATCTCTTCAAATTATTGTATTGGCAGCACTGAGACTAAGGGCAAATTTCTTCAGCAAATAGAAGATTGAGCTCATACTAATTGAGCAGAGGTATTTTTTTTATGTATGATTGTTCGTCATTTGTCATAATCAATCCACTATTGTTAGAGGTAGTTTAATTTTGAATTGTTGGCAAACATTTAATGCTAAAATATGTTTTTGTATTTGATATCAAATGTTTATCATACTTTCTTACATGCAGGAATTACATGTCCATAATACTTGCTGCAACATTTATAATACAAGATATATATTTTTCCAAATGGAAAACTGCTGTTGATGTTCTTTTCATGTGTTCTGCAGATGTTGAAAATAGATACAAAGGTGCATTGGGAAATTGAGAAGGTTATCTTTAGTTGCTTTAGGATTTATATTTGAGAAGAATATGTAATTTGGTGTGTTATTAGCTTCAACCGATGTTAGTTTTAAAATTTATTTAGTGCAGTTTTTGCAATATTCTTGCTGTTTTCATGACATTTAGAGTTGTTTCTGTGAATGCATTTTTTATTATATGTTGCAATTTAGAACATTTTTTCATGTATGCAGTTTTTATTATGTGTTGCAATATTAAACATTTTCATGTTCCAAATGTGTTTTACGTGGGCTGTTTTAAGTATGTGTGCAGTTTTGTTTATGCAGTTCTATGTATGCAGCTTTTATTATGTGTGCAGTTTTGTGTATGCAGTTTTTATTACGTGTGCAGTTTTATGTATGTAGTTTTTATTATATTTTGGATGTTTTATGTATGCAGTTTCATAACATTTTTGTATGCAGTTTCAAATTTTGGATGGGTTAAATGGGTTGATCCGTATATGAATAGGGTCGGGTCAATTAACCCTTTAATAAATATATTAAATGGGCCGGGTCAAAAAACGGGTCGGGTCAATTTTAACCCGACACGTTATGACTCAACCCGATCCATTTGACGGGCCTAGATCTAAGCTCCACCTTGTACATTTTACAGAAAGAAATTCAAAACCTTACAAATTTGGAAGCTTCCAAGAGTGCGTAGAAAGTGAACACAAAACCAGCATCATCTGATAAATATACAGAGAGTTTTTCTGGTCTATAATCATAAGCCATGACCGAGAGCACAGTATTAATCATCATTGTTGGTGGTTCGATTGTAGGGTCTGCTGTATATAGTTAATTTTCAAATCTGAAAATTTTCAGATGTTTTGTTTAAGTTTAGATAAGATTAACATAGGAGAGAAATGTTACTCATTATACATTATTCCATTTATTGTGCTTTATTATACCAAAGTAAAAGTTAATAAGTCATAAATATGTGGATGCAATGTCGTAAATGGGTTAATTATCATCAAATTTTAATATATTTTGCTGTTAGATAACTTGATAATAGCCTGCTCAACATCTACAGGGTGATCAATACCATATTGAATTATCATTAAATGGTAAATTTTGAATTTAACTTTTCTATTGAATTCATGTTATAGTAATGTTGAGCCATTTTGAGTTTTTTAATTTGTCTCATATCGTTAAAAATACATTAATTGTTGTTGTATATAACTAAGGGATGAAGAAAAAAGTTGTTCCAATAATATCTAATTGAGTTGATATAATGTCATGAAGTTTAATAATGTCCCATGAATAGATGGCATGCAAATTGAGAAACAAATAGTTTTTAGCTACTATTAAGATACAAAGGGTATTTTAGGAAATTTAAAAGGACAAGGTTGAATCTTATTCATGGAATTCTCATTATTAAGTAGAGATTTTTTTTGTTAAATGCACGTAGATCCGTTGTTTTACTATGAAATTTTGACATTCAATCTTAGAAATGAAATGGCAGATTCTTCCCTTAGGAGAAGATTATCAGAGATCCAAAAGTTCTCTTTCGATTGGAGATTGACATATGTAGCTGCAGTAGGTAGTTTTTAGGTTTAAATTCGTTATATTGTAGTGGAATTCATCAATCGCTTAGACATGACATTCTAGGAAAGAAATCAGGAAAAAGTGGAGCGACTCTCTCGGGTTTTAATGGATTGGTACTAATCCATACATGGATCGATACTGATCCACGACCTTGGTCCCAATCCTTGTATTTTCCCAATTAGTTAAGCCTTTAACGTTCTTGAATTAGGAGTAGGGAAAGAATTATCATATGGATGATTCGATAATGATCCGTCATGGATTGGCATCGATCATTGATCTTGGGATATTTTTGCCTTCCATCTTCCATTTCCCTTCGTACTTGATCATCTTCAATCTCATATCTATTCCTTCGTTGTTTATGGTCCAATTCCATAAAAAGATTGCTTTAGAGAAATAATAGATACGCTTGCCCTCTAAAGTATATTTTTATGAACACAAAGCATGCTTTGTATCGAGATTCTAATCTTCATAAACTCTTCTATTACTCCAAATATTTCCTTGGAACTTTGCATCTTTATCGATAATTCAAATTCTTTGCATCTTTATCGATAATCCAAATGCTCTGCGATCCAGAAATTTTACTCTTTCTATTCGACGTTAAAGATCATATGACAATTGCTTTTACCCGTGGTCTGCTAGATATACTTTTTCTATAATTTACCATACTTTTTTCAATTTTCTTTTTTACAATGTTATTGATGGATCAATACTAATCCATTGATGGATCGATACTGTCAATGCTCCTTCTCTCATATAAAAAGGATTTTATTTTCACCTTCATTTGCCTTTGAATTATTTTCTTTTAGTGTTCCAGCTTAGGGTATCCACCAACTCTCGATTGCAAGCACTTAAACTTCATCATCTTTGCACAAATCAATCCAAGGTAAAATCTTTGCCTTAACACCGCATCCATCGGTCTCGGTCGTCATTACCACTACTAAATCCCCTCTTTTTATGTTGCCATCAATCGACTCATCCTATAAGCCGTCGTCGTTTTCCCCATTCAATCATGCTAGGAGTGAGTAAATTTGAGACGATATGGATAGTCCTTGCTGGCTTTGGGAAAGGATAGGATGATTGGGTTGACATGAAGTGGATTTTGGCTATAGATTGGTCGATTCTAGGCTAATTTCCATGGATTGCGGTCATACTTCAACAAACTTGAGTGTTTACGTATCGAGACACAAATCCCATTAACACTCATATACGTTGACTTAGAATTATTCTTTATAAAGATTGCATTATCTCTCCGGAAAGTTCCAATCTAGAGCTAGAGTTCTCATCCATAATTCGGCACATAGTTCCATCACAAGCTAACTCTTTTCTAGCACAAGCGAGCTCTCTACGTAGCATGCGTTTGTGCACCAAGCATAAGAAAAAGATACACACACTACACGGGACACACATTGCCCTTGGTTGATGTACATAATCCAACAGGTAGACACATGTTAACGTCTGTTAGATGATATACATCGAATGTGGTAAAGTTAACTGTAAATATATACTTGTATAAAAATTAAATAGAAATTACCTAACCATTCTTATCATCCGAGACTTACAGCTAATTTATGGATTCCAAATACCTTTATGTATTTCAACAACCGTTGGATGCAATAGCCGCACCCGCTTTACCTTCACCTAACAAAACATCTAACTTAGTGTCGGCCTTAACACTACCGTAGTTGTTAGGTCTTCTCACCCTCTCTCTATTTATTGACCTTTATCTTATTTTTCCCCTCTAATGATCATTAATGAGCCATGCAATGACTTTGCTTTAGACATCACATTAAGCAGGTTTTTCATCCTCTATAACTTGATTGACTCTCCTCCATCTAACATGACCACCATAAAGCTGTAATACATTAACGATAGGCACGAGATTCCACTTGTAATATCCCTCACTAGGAGACCTAAATGTGAACACCAATGATGCTGAACTCATCATAAAAATTATTTTTAAGCGACCAAGAGTGAGCTCCGTATATTCAAATAGTCTAAGTAAATAAAACAACAAACTATTTTCATTTCATCAAATTTGTCTTAATATTTGTTACATACATATTCGAAGTTAACCTCAAGTCATACCCATGCGGGGGTCAAAATATAACATAGAAGTATATAGTAGATTGTCGGGTCAACATATGATGATGACATCCAAACACTCATAACAGCGGAATAAATCATGTAATAACAAATAACTAAACCTTTTGCATTGTCTTCGATCTGCTTCCAAAATAACCTGCCTACCCTATAAACTCAACTTAATCGAATGATTACCCGTGATTTTATGGCGAAAACAATGATAAAAATACGGGTTAGACATAAAGTCTGGTGTGAATAATACTTACCCGAAAGTACATCCTAAATTACATGGTGAGACCACGCCACATAACACAGAATAGGTTTTCCCCTCACTAACCACAAACCGCAAACATAATACCACACAAAATAAAGTCTTGCTTACTTCCTCAAAAACTTCCTTAGTTTCCTTCATACTGATACTACTGCGCTCCTGCATAGTTCTTACCATGTCCCAATTGACCAAAGTGAAAATCTAATGTTGCATAAAATCTAAATAGTTTCAACTACATTCCTATTTAATATTTATTATGCTTTACCTATACTGCACTGACCCAGTCTCCACAGTATTAACTCATACATTTTCTTAACATTGGTCTGCATGGAATTACTCTTTGCGGAACTGCTTTAATTTTTCTCTGGACTACTATGCTACCCCATCGGCAGTCCTTATTCTTATCCCTTGTCAGATTACAATCTGCTATGATTTGACTACCCGTAGATTTTTTTTTTACTTACTTTATTTAATACTGGAATTTCTATGAATCAACCACCCACGGGTCCTAATTAATTATTTGTTTAATGTAGGATCTGGGACAGCCATGAATCAGCCACCACAGCCCCTTGTCCAATACTTATTCATTTGATTCTGACCTGCTATGAATCAGCCACCCATAGATCTCATATAATTATTTTATTTAATGTTGGACCGGGGACTTCCATAAATCGTCCACCCATAGCCCCTTGTCCAACATTTATTCATTTAATTCCGACCTGCTATGAATCAGTCACTCCTAGGTCTCATTTATTTATTATTTAATTTTGAACTACAAAGAATCAACAACATGTAGTCTCCAACTGCATAGAATCAGACCCATGCAGTACTGTCTTATTTTAATTTCTTGACAGAATTAGCACCCTAAAAAATTCTAGAAGTTGAATGACCCTCCTAGTTTCTTCAGGTATGCATTCCATTAAGCATCCTTACTCGACGTCAACAACTCTTCCATACCTTACTTCTGCCCACAATACTTTGGCCCAGTACACCCTACCCCGACCAATGTGCGCAATATACTCTTTACTTATAGAGCGTGTTCTTCCCAAATTACAGGGTAGTATGAAGGCGCAACTTGTCCTATTGTCTTCACCTGATTATGGCACTATTTGTCTTATTCAAATTTACAGGCAGGACTACTTCCTCCCAAAAAGTTCCTAGATTCCTTTGGAAAATCACTAACCACTACCCAACATGGTTTATTAGGCACAGCTCTCCCTTGAGATGTTTTTCCTCCTTAGCTGTGTATTTGATGATTTATCTGACATCTCTAACAAGGCACATGACCGTCTTTACACGTATCGCCATTAGATACGTTACCTCATCTTTTAGTGACATTTACAGTGCCGTTTATTTATCTTTTAGGCTATTTTTATAAATGTCGTCCCTTTACATAATTATTTTATCATTTTTACCAATTCTCAGCGTAGATCCTCCTTTTGGGCACCAACAAAGTTCTCCATATGTTCTAGTTATTTTAGTATAGAAAGTCTTATAAAATTATATAAAATTTGTGAATAATTCCTTTATCACTACCCTGTTTTACATTTGAATTAAAATTTATTTTCCTTGAATATTTAAAACATTTTGACTTTAGAATTCATAATAATTTATTCCTCAGCCATAGGCTTCACAAATTACTAACTCAGCATTAGAAAAATAGTTATTGGGTTTTTTTGACATAAATCTATATAAAAACAACAAAAGAACATGAATCGAATCAACGAAAATGAACGAAATAAAAGGTTAAGTACTCACCTAAATCTTTTAAGAAACCTTGATTAGATATTCTCCACTTTTTCTTGGCTTGTATTTCCTTTATCTTCCTTTATTCCTATTTCTCTAAGCCTCAATGTGACGCCCCACCTCTATACTCATGCTAGCCAAGGATGATACGGGGTAATACATTCGACCAGAAAAAAGAATAAGGCTGTTGAGGAGCAACCATCTGTGTAATTTCTTGTGCGAGTATCGATATGTCAGATAGTATATCAAGCATTTAATTTCAAGAGGAAATCGGACATATCAAACACAAACTTAAAGCTACTACATAGTGGCTATGTGGCCTTCAGGAAAACATATAAAATAAGCATAAAAAAATCAGTCACGGATATTCATATTAGTAAGGCGGAAACAGATATGAAAATAACACATAGAAGTGTACATCAAAGTAGTGGTCGTATAGGATCCACTACATCACAAAAGAATAAGTACAAATTCTAGATAAAAGAATATGTATACATCAAGGTGTATCTATCTTGAGTGTAAAAACAAAAAGTACAAAGCTAGCCAAGAGTCAGAAGCTAATCCTACTAAGAAGTCAAGTGGAAGCACCTGAAACACCTCAGTCTGACCCGAGTATTATTTAAGAAGGAAAATAATAAACAGATCAGTCTAGCTATATATATCATATAAGGTGAGATATGATAAGAGATATGACAAAAATATATGATAACAATAATGTCATGTTGTGACAAGTATATATTTGATAACAATGAAAATCATACAATATCTCAATTCTTCTCAAATACCTAAAAAGAATATCGTATTCTTTAGCTTATTCGCCGAACCTCAAATATTGACAAAACATATGGATGCAAATTGCGAAAATTGGTGAAATATAAGTTCCTAAAATTCATAATTGAAAATCCAAAAAATGTAAAAGGGGGAGGCCTATCATAAACGGAAGCATGAAAACTCACCAACACGTGTATCATAAACGGGACGCTATCCCATGGGTCGCTAACCCATAGAGCCAGTGCAACGATAATGGTATGCCCGAGGAATCTGAAACTCAAATAAGTCAAAACAACGACGTAGTTCAACGGTACGCTCGACGATCCGAACTCCATGAAACGGTTAAAAAAACTATGGGTCGCTAACCCATAAAAATGAGACGAAGCTCAATAGAAAAAGTTTTAATTACACTAAGCTAGTAAATAAATAAGTTTAAGTCATGTCCTATAACCACTGGCTTAACATAAATATTTACGAATAAATTATAGATTTCCACTTGAAAATACAATACGATCATCATTGATCAAAAAGAAGTGTAAATTACACTAAGCTAGTAAATAAATGAGTTTAGCTTCATGTCCCATAACCACCATAACCACTAGCTTAACTTAAATATCTACGAACGGATTGTAGATTTGCACTCGAAAATTGTCACGAGATTTCAATCGAACAAGTCTAAGAATTAACTGACGAAGTAAGCGCAAGCATTTCATACCACTTATTTTGCTAAGTCGTTTAATTGGATTTCTCATACGAGTGAGGTAAGGCTTTGTTTATATAAATAGATTGGAAAACAGTTTTAAAAATGAGCTTTGTATTAAAAGTAATGTTGAGATCATTTTTGTGAAAGAGTTTGAGTATTTACTGCTAGTATAGAAACCTTTGTATTTTAAAGTGACAAATTCATAGAAAGGATTGTAAAAACAATATGTCACCAAAAATACACATTTCAATAATGGGAATCAAAACCATGGAAATTGATATCAAATCCATCAAATGCAAACACCAAAAATCCAAAAAAGAAGTCATCAAAGTCGGTATTGATTGACAATAGCTATTCGGATCGTCAAAGATCGATAAAAATTGGAAATCCACTAAAAAATAGGCAAATAGGAAAAATTCAACAGGACCGGACGTCTGTTGTTTTGGCTAGACGTCTGACCTTAGGCTCTAGAATTTTTATTTTATGGTTGATATTTTTTTTCTAGATAACTCAAGCAGACATTTGGAAATTTCAACCAGACGTCTGGTTGCCTAGGCCTGGGCAGAATTTGCCTAGGCCAATGATGGCCAAATCAATTCGAAGGCGATCGGATGAGCGATAGAGGCTAGAAAATTATGCCAAGCGACAAATAAGCCCTATAGGCTCTTCGATACACCCTAAACAACATGTCCAAACATTCAAGATAGGATCTATAAAGATTTTGACTTCAAGATACCAAAATTGGGAAATTCGCCAAACCAATTCAAATCAAAACAATTGAACATGAAATAGATGTTAGGAATTCATATATAGCAACAATGAAAGCTATAGACATAGATGTGAGATCAAGATCTCACCTTTAAACTCAAAAACAAGAAATGTGAAGCTCTGAAACGAGCTTAGACCAATTCTTCTTCACTACACTCTAGAATCATCAATCTATTATCAAATGCAAAATTTTTCCTAAGTTAGGTTATGGGAAAAAACAAAATTGGAAGAGGGATTGAGATGGAGAAGATGAATTGGATGTTTACTTAAGCTTCTCCTTGATTTTAGAACTTGCATTTGAATTTCCTAAGAGAACTAGAGCTTATGAATTTAGTTTCCTCTTCCCACCATTTTTCTTAGGGCTTGAGTGTATTAGGAAATTAGAAATGGAATTAATGAAGGGGACTGGAGTGGGAGGTATTTGGTAGAAGGTTTAGGTTCTTTTATTGGATTAATGGGCTAGAACACAACCTAAAGCCCAAATAAAAATACCAAAATCCTAATCAACTCCAAGCATATCAATGTTTATATTTAAAAAGGTTGTAAACGTCGTTTTAAACTCAAAAAAAGTGGTCTCGAGTCTGAATTCGAATGTTTACAAAAAGACACATTTTCGACTTTAAATTCAACTAAAGATGTTATATATTAATAAAACATTTAAATATATAATAGTAAAATATGCGGGTTGTTACATTCCACCATCAACGTATCTTTTGATCTTTTATTTTGCTTTTGGTAGAATGGAATGAATGAATGAAAAAGAGCCATGTTTATGGTCTTGCATTCACTTGGGCTTTGGCCCAAAGACTTGTTTCCATTATTTTAGTATCCCTATTATTTTCTTTTTTAGCTCTTTTTGGCCTTTTAATTAATTAAATTAATCAGAAATTACGGGTTGTTATAGTCTCCTCTCCTTAAAGGAATTTTGCCCTTGAAATTCTATCAAGGTTAGGTGGTGATTTGACAACTATTCCATGCTTACCCTATGTATAACCATGAATTCCCAATCTATAAAATGTACTAGTGCTTTCTACTAATATAATAATCAACCATAATATTCATACACACACACACACATACATACATACATATATATATATAATATATATATGTATGTATGTATATGTATGTACACAGTTCACAATCAATGTAATATAATACATAGCTCATATGCTAATCTGAAACAAACAACTCTTAATTGGTCCTCCTAATCTTGTCCTTTGTTTCCCATGTGCAATCGTCCTGATCTGTGCTCAATTGAACATAGACCAGCTTCACGACCTTGTTCCAAAGTAGTTTCTTGTCCCGGTCCACTATTTGAACTAGTTATTGCACATAGGTTATATTTAGCTCTATGACCATATCTTCTACTACCCCCGAATTAACTACTATGCTTAGGCCTTTAAGGCATTTCCATAGATGTGATATGTAAAATTCATTATGAATCCCTACAAAAGCATTAGGCAGTTCTACCTTATACACTACCTTCCCAATCCTTTCCACGATCGGAGACAACCCTACATATCGGAGAAACCTTTATGAACACCTAGTCGGAAACAGCTACTCCGGTTCCCTTCTTCTAGTGTAGGCATAACTTTTCTGCCTTGATTGCGCTGCTCTCATCCCATCCCAGATCAACTCTACTTTCTCTATAGCTTCCTTGACTACCTATGGACCCAACATTATCCTATCTCATGCCTCCAACCAAAAGTCAAGCGACATACATGGTCTTCCATACAACACTTCAAATGGAGCCATCCTAATACTATACCGGTAGCTATTGTTGTCCGAAAGTTCCACCAAGTGTAAATGATCTTCTTATGATCCTTCAAGTATGAACTGCAAGCCCTAAGCAAATCTTCTAGAACTTTGTTAACCATCTCGGTCTGCCCATCTGTCTGAGGATGGTACACAATACTCATGCGCTGTTCTGACCCCATAGCACTCTCATGCTACGCAAAAACTCACTAGTGAATAATGGATCACAGTCATTGAAAATAGTGCTAGGCACCCCATGCAATCTCACTACCGCCCTCATATATATCTCTACCAACTTTGGTGCAGTTCTTGTGGCCTTTACTGGAATGAAATGGGCGCACTTAGTTAGTCTATCTACTATAACCCATATTCTCTCATTCCCTGCCCTCGATCTTGGCAACCCATCTATGAGATCTATAGATATTGAATCCCATTTCGAAACTGGAACATCCAAAGGTTGCAGGAGCCCACTTGGCTTCTGATGCTCTGCTTTTACTTGTCAACATGTAAGACATCTTCTTATAAATTCCGTAACATCTCTCTTCTTCCCTTCCTAGAAGAAATTCCTATTTATGTCTAGGTAAATCTTTGTACCTCTAGGGTGTATGCTAAACTTTGAATGATTGCATTCCTCTAATACTTCTCTACACAATCTTTTCGCACTCGGAACATACAACCTTCCATTCTTCGCAGTCTGCCATTCCTATCAGCACTGAATCCCTTCAAATCTACTTCCTTGACTCTTAAGTCCAAGCTCATCATCAAATCAGTGCAGGACTTATCTTTCTTCTACAATTCATCATTCAACCAGCACAGACTTGACTTTTGAGCATGTTAGAATTCTGAATGCACTGCTTGAATCTGCATTAGAATGAAATTTCACAGCAGGCAAGGTTTTTAAAACGGTCCATTCTGTTAACAAAGCCAAAACACAACTTTGTTGTTTTTGGCTCAAGGCTTTAGCAACTTTGTTGCCTTTTTCCTAGGGTATACTCTATCCCAAAATCATATGATGCTAGAAATTCTAACCACCTCTGTTGCCTCATGTTCAAATCCTTCCTAGAGAACAAATATTTCAATGATTTGTGGTCGGTATACAACCCAAACCTCTCCCCTAAGAAATAGTGTCTCTAAAATATGAGTTGGATATTGAACTTCAGGCAGTCGAAACAGTCTAGATGCATGGAAAGTCATCAATACTACACCCAATTCTGCTCCTAAAGCATCATTATACATAGTCATACCATCATTCTCTTAAGGTATCATTGACACATAGGAAACTGTCAATCGATTCTTCAATTCTTGGAATATCCCTTCATACTCCGGTGTCTAGATAAACTGCTCACTCTTCCTGCTTGGCCTCGTCATTGCACAATTATACGAGAGAAGTACTTAATGAATCTCTGACGGTAGCCAGCCAATCGCAATAAACTTCACATCTTAGTAAAAGTTTCAAGTCTCTTCCACCTATTCACTGCATCAACTTTTGAAGGAACCATGGCTCATCCTTCTTCAGAAATCACATGACCTAAGAACTTTACTTCCGTACTCTAAAAATGACACTTTGAGAACTTCGCCTTTAGCTTGTGCTCCCTCAATGTCTCCAGCACATGCCTTAGGTGATCTGCATACTCCTCCACATTTCTATGGTACATTAAGATGTTGTCTATGAATAACAACACGAGCTTATCTAGCTGATCTTGGAAAACTCTACTTATTAAATCAATAAAGAATGTTGGTGCATTCGTCAGCCCAATTGGCATCATTATCCATTCATATAAACCTACTTTGACCTAAATGCAGTCAAAAGAACATTGTCCTCTGCAACTCATATCTGATGGAACCTCATAGCTAAATCTAGCTGTGAAAATACCTTAGCTCCATTTAATTGATCAAAAAGGTCTTCAATTCTTGGAAAATGCCATTTATTATTCACCGTTCTTTCGTTCAACTTCCGATGGCCTATACATAGTCTTAACGACCCATCCGACTTCTTCATAAATATTTCTGTTGCTGCATATGATGAGCTACTTGGACTAATATAGCTCTTACCTTCTAACTCAACTAACTTCTTCCTCAACACCTCCATCTCCCTTGAAGGCATTCTACTAAGAGGCCGACTAAACGGTTCAGCTCCTGGTAGCAAATCTATATGAAACTCTAATGCACTCGGGGGTGGCAACCCCAAAACTGGTTCAAATACATATCAAAGCTCCATCACTACCCGTACTGCCCCCACCACTCCTTCCTACTCTGAAGCTAAAGTAAGCAAAACACTTATGTGCTTAGCTTTACACTCCTCTAAGACCGCATAGACTCTATCCGTCTGGGCTGGATTACTAAGAGTAAAAATTCTCTTAGCACGGTGCGTACTTGCACAGTACCTTTCCAACCAATCCATTCCTAAAATGAGTACAAAACCTATGAATCTAAATGCATAGGGATCACAAGAAAACTTGCACTTACCCAACTTAATATCTAGGTTAGTGCATTTCAATTCGAGAGTGGCATATCCCCCTACCAGATTAGCTATACATATGGAGGTGACTAAATAGATAACTCCTAACCCAAGTCTATCAACCAAATCTCTTGCTATAAAGAAATGTGTAGCACCAGTATTGATACTCCAACTAAAGCAATAGAAATTTGAGCCATACCTTCCAAGATCTTTCCTTTGCCTCTTTCTTCAGTAGATGGTCCTTGTCTAGGTCTTTCTAAAGCACAAACATGTGCCTTAAACTCTGGACAATCCTTCTTCAAATGACATACTTTATCACAATTAAATCATTTAGCCATCACTGGACTCTTCGGCCCTGGACACTTGGTAGCATAGTGTCCCTTTTGTCCGCAATTGAAACAGACAACTTCCGTAGCATCTTCTCCACTCTTTCCCCTCGGTACTCCCTTCTTGGTTTTGTTATAATGAACAAACTTCTTCTTCATCTCAACTTTTGGCTTTGTCTCTACTCTCCTCTACTCTTTTTACATCCTATCATATCTTCTGGCCATATCGACTATGAATTCAAAAGAAGATGCCAAGTGAGCCATCACCTTATGATCCAATCCTTGCTTCAAGCCTATGATGAACTTTTTATTTTTCTTCATTGAAGTATTGATGATCTTCATACCATACTTGGCCAAAGAATTAAACTTCTGAACATAACATTCCATGATAAGGTCGTCCCGCCTTAAGTCTATGAACTCACGTAGTAACATACTCTGCTGTGACTCGGATATAAATTGAGCATCGAATTTTTCTATGGGATACACCTAGGTAATCTCTTTCTCAAGTGTACTAGCAATAATTGTCTCCCACCAATCGAGTGCATTTTCTTGTAACTATCTCAATGCCAATCTCCTCTTATATGCATGGCTCAAACCTAGGTCTCCCATTATCCTCTCATGTTTCCTTATCCAGTTCAATACTTCCATCGAGGACTCTCTGCCTGAAACCACTTTCCCTCCTAAAGTCTTGTAGTCTTTATGTGTCCTTGGGAAATTCTCTCTTACAACAATGGGTCCTGGCTCAACCACTCCAGGCACGTTCTCCCTTATCATATGAGCCATAAACTCTCCAAACAAGGCATTCACATATCCATCGCATTTACTAGCTATGCAACTTCCACTCCTACTGCTCTTGGGACTTATCTCATGTTTCCTACATTGGTTTGCACACTCTCTAAATCTCTCCTTGCACTTGACCCTCCATATGCAATTTTTCTATTCCTTAAATCCATATTACATTTTCTGATGAGCAAGTCTTTGTTAGAAACGAAAAGAAAGAGAGAAACAATAATAGAAGGGTGGATATATCTTCCTATATATCTATATATTAATTGGGAAATATGTCATATATATTTATAATAGCACATCCCATCCCCAGGATGTTCTTGTTCTTCTAAGTTCGTATTCCTATATCTAACTCTTGTATACGTAGGTTACCCTAAACCTAAGTTCTGATACCAACTATAACACCCCCACTATCATACCCGAAAATGAATGCCAATTCTTTTGCAATCACCATTAGAATTATCTTTAAGCAACCAAGAGTGAGTTCTGTATATATTCAAAATAGTCTCAGTAAATAGAACAAAGAACTATTTTTTGAGAGAAATGTATGGTCCTCTAAAATAGAGGAGAGCATACATGTGTATAAATATATCACTGAAAACAAAGGTGCTACTAATATGCCTGGCAGGTAACTAATCATAATACAAAAAACAATGCAAAGGACTCAGATACAACTAGAATGAGCTCCAGCAAGGCCACCACCTATTACACCTCATTATTGAGCTCTGACAAGGCTACCGCCCGTAATAAGGTGTTAGAAGTACCTAAAAAACAATGAAGCAACTCAGTGTGGCTGATATCAATAGACAGCTCCAGCTGAGAGACAGACACCTTACCGCAAACCCAGAAAATTCTGTAAGAACACCTCTCTGCAAATGTGGATGGTCCCGAATGAAGTACGCCACTCTGTAGACGCTTAAGAATTGGAAAGAGCACCCCACTGCAAATGCAAACAATCCAAATTGAAGAACGCCACACTGCAGACGTAGGGTACTGGGAATAACTCCTCCCTGCGAATGCGGAAGATCCAAAATGAAACGTCTTGCTATAGTCCTATCATCGGCAATCCTGAGAACCTGCAAATAGGAATCTAGCACTATTTCTGGCTTATACCTGTATCTGTAAATAGAAGTAAAGAAAAATATAAGGATAATATACATATATGTATATAAATGAAATTTATATACATATATATGTATTAATGAAGTAAAAGCAGTAATATTAGCTAAAATTATAAGACGAGAAAGTAATAAAAATAAGAAACATACCAAAAAAGAATCCAAGCTCATTATGCAACATCTCAGCCAACACTAAAGATGTAAAAAAGAGATATCAAAATAAAAAATTAACAAAATTAAAAATCAAAATCCTATAAACTAAAAAAAATTAAAAATTATCCTTATGCTCCTGTAATCAAAAGGACATTATGATAATTAGTAAAATCATCATTCAAATTAGAAAAATATGTTAATGCTATAGTAATTAATATTAAAAATATTATTATTACGTTTAAATATCTTAATACTATTATTAATCTTATTGAGATATTCTTTCAAACGGTTATTTTTAGCTAATCTTTTGAGATCCAATTAAAACAAAATGATAATATTATAAAAATCAATTTATTAGAATAGCTAATCTTTTGAGATCCAATTAAAACAAAATGATAATATTATAAAAATCAATTTATTAGAATGACTATTATTATTGTTGAAAAGTCTCTAGTTTCTCTCGAACCAAATATACCAAAAAATTATTATAAATAAAGTATCAAGTAAAATTCTATTTTCTTTGTTAAACTTAAATCATAAATTATTCCAGTAATAATCACAATCAGTATCTTTAGTTGTAAGATTAAAGTTAAATATCTTGAGAGTATTATTCAAAATGTAGTAAGTATCCATGCAATCATAACACACATGTTTAATACCTTAAAAACAAAGATTACAAAAAGAACATTTATTATCAATATGCATATTTTTTCTTTTAAAAATTCAATAGTATTTATTTTTCCATGCATGATTAACCACATATGAAGTTTTGATTTAGGAGGGGTATTTGTTTTCCAAATAAGTTTAAAAGTTTTGTTAGCTAAGCCCAAGATATTAAGAAATTTATAAAAGGAATTAGAAGTAAATTTCTTACTCTTATCTCATTATGGGTCAATATTATCATTTTTGTTATCAAAATTATATAAATTCAACCTAACATAAAGCAAAGAAAGTTGCCTAAGAGTTGTACCCTTTAAAACTCTATTAAAACTAAAATTCCAAGAGGGATCATTATCTAGAGAAAAAACATCTAAAATCAAAGCATTCTTAAAGTTACAAATTTCGTAAAGCTCTTTAAGTTCTATCCTAAGATGAATGGTAGTAATCCAATGATCATGCCAAAAGAAGTATTATTTTTTGAGTGAACAATTGTATTAGTACCAAGATTAAAAATCTCACGACATTTTAAAATTGATTTTCAGAAATTAGACGGCTTATGAATATTTGTAGGCGCAATTTGGTATAAATTATTATTATCATTATAGTAATGTTTAGAAATAATTTCTTTCCAAATTGAATTATCATTTGTATCCTTAAAGTTTAATAATCACTTCCCTGATAAAGACAAGTTTATGTTATGTAAACTAATAACTCCTAAACCACCTTCCTTTTTCGATTTACAAACTGTTTCCCAACTGGCTAAACATCTAAGACTATTTTTGGAACTACCACTACTACATAAGAAGTTGTTTTTTATTTTATCAATTTTATTAATTACCCAATTTGGGAAAAGATGCATGGACATCCAATAGATTGGAAGAGCAGATAAAACATAGTTGATAAGAACTAATATACCCATTCTTGATAAAAACCTCCCATTCCAAATTCTCTTTTTAATCTTATCTATTATAATTAACTAGTCATCATGCTTAAGTTTATTTGGTCTAATCGAAAAACCAAGATAATCAAAAAGGAAAGTCGAAGTTTTACAATTAAGCATATTAGCAACTAAACCTTCAACCTTATCAACGTCATTTAATACTAAAATAGAACTTTCATCAAAATTAATTTTTAGCCTTGAAAGAAGTTCAAAGCTGTATAAAATAAATTTAAGGATAATGACATGATTAGTCAAATGGAAAGTAAAAAAGGTATCACCTGCAAATTGGAGAAAAGAGAGACCATTGCGAGAGATTTCACTACGAAAACTCCCCAAAGGTCCATTACAGACAGTTTTTTAATTACCATAGCAAAAACATCTACGGCTAAGTTAAACAAAAGAGGATAAAGGATCACCCTGCCTTAAATCTCGTTTAGATTGAATTTTATTTCCTAAAATACCATTAACCATTATACTGGAATTAACATTTTTAAGCAAAGTCATAATCCAACCAATCCATTTATGACTAAAACCTCTGGCCAATAACATGTCCATTAGGAAACCCCAATCAACCGAATCAAAAGCTTTCGCAAAGTCTAGTTTTAATAGAGCACATGTAATATTATCTTTACAATATAATTAATGAATTCCTGAACAGTAGCCACTCCATTAAAGATATTTCTACCCTTATTGAAAGTAGTTTGTGAACAATCAATTAGATCATTCAATCTTATGTTAAGTTTATTAGCTAAAACTTTTGAGATAATTTAACAGAATAGTTAATTAAAGAAATAGGTCTAAAATCTTTTAAATTATTAGCGTCGATTTTTTTATGTAATAAAATTATATTTGCAAAATTAAATCTTCCTAATTGTAATTTCCCATTATAAAAATCATTAAACATGCTAATTAAATCGAATTTTAAAACATCCCAAAAAAATTGTAAAATAAAATTGGAAACCCGTCGGGTCCTGGGGCTTTATCACTGGGAATGTTGTTAATGGCCTTCAAAAGTTTCTCTTCAAAAAAAGGATTATCAAACTCAGAAAGGTTAATTCTGGAACCTATAAGGTAAATATCATTCCATCTAACTTTAATTTTATGTTTATTCTTAGTACCAAAAATATCTCTATAATAATCTGTAAATGCCTTATTAAGACCCTTATGATCAACCAATTCTACTTTATTCACAAAAATAGAATTATCGTGTTACTATGTTTTCTACCATTAGCCATTATGAGAAAAAAAATATATTATTATCACCTTCATTAATCCATTGAATTCTGGACCTCCATTTCCACATAACATCTTCTTTTTCTAAAATTGAATTATGCTCTTTTTTTAAATTAGCAAGAATGTTATGCCCACCTAGATTTAGTTGTCTGTTTTCTTCCATCTTGTTAATTTTAAGCATTTCAGAAATAATGTTTTCTTTTTTTATTTTAATACTACCAAAAAACATTCTTACTCCAACTTTTAAAAAAGGTCCTAAGACCCCTAAGTTTTAAAACAAATTATTTATAGAATTATCGAATTTCTGATATTATAAAAATTCATCGAAATCCATTTATTTTAATTAGATTTAAAAATTGGATTCTAATAACCACATTTTTTCGTATTTAAAAGTTATATTAACAATTCTATGATGATCACATGAAATAATTATGGGGCAATGACCAGAATAAGTGTAAGGCAAGCTAGAAACTCTACAAATAGGAAAATTTATCCTTGATTTCATCACTAGCGAAAAATCTATCTAGAAGGGACATTGAAGGGAACTCTCTAGTATGACTCCACGTGAATTCTCTATTAGTAAGAGGGATTTCAATCAAATTAGAATCAATTATAAATTGGTCAAACTCTTCCATAGAAGATAAATCACCTTCCCATGATGAACACTCTTCTAGAAAATGCATAACATTGAAATCACCTCCCATAATCCAAGAACCAGTAGCTAAAGATCTAAATTCTAGACATTCATCCCATAGAACCCGACGACCAATTTTTGAGTTTGGTCCATAAACATTAGATATATTTAAAATTGAATCATCACTAAGGTTGATGACAATAATATGCAAAGAGTATTGCTTAGAAATACATTGGAGAAGTTTGAAAGAATTACTCGCCACCCAATAAGTAAACCCTAAGAAGCACCAATAGAAAGTAAACAAGCCCATTTGCTAAAGTGATAACCACCTAATCTTCTAAAAAACCAAATAGCAGGACTTTCAATTTTAGCTTCCTATAAAAGTGCAATGTCAATAGTATAGCCTTTAAAAAATTCTCTGATTTTATCACTATTTATATAAATCGTGTAAACCTCTGATATTTCAACTAATAATCCTCAGAAACTAATAGATTTTGCCCTCTCAATTTCCCTACTTCTAACGTATGCAGTATTTAACTCATCATCAATATGAATAAAAGCGGTATCCCTAGTGAACTGACATAACTCAGAGGAAGACAAATACTTAAAGCATAAGAAGAACAAGTACTTCCTAACATAGAAGACGTACCTGAGCCTGAATTTGTAGCACCACCAATGGCACTCAAATCGGGTAACTCACAAAAAAATGAAGAATGGCTACTACTGATCCTGGCACTATGACGAATAGACCCACTTACAGCAATAGACCTCTTACTTCTATCTCTCCTTGACGAAGAAGAAATACTAAATGCCATTTTATCAGAAAATTGCTCATCATCTTTTGTTGAAACAATACCTTGAGAATCTTGTGAGAAATCAACTATCGCATTATCACCCTTCAATGCATCAAATTTAGAGCTAACTGTATTACCACACTGAGAAATAACAGTTGTCACATCACCACTTGCTACTGGAAAGTCATTGACCACCATGAATTGCTCAATGGATGGAAAGTTCCCAACCACTTTACTATTCCCATTCACTACCTCAGTAGAAATATCAAAATCAGACCAAACAACTCCTTTTACAACGCAGTATAAAAGGTCAGATACATGTCCACATTGATCTCTATATGAACATTGAGATTCATTAATATACGCACAAACATCATGAGATATAGGAATTCCATCACCATTCTCTGTTCGAAATTCAATATCATCTTTAAAATCTGCCATGCCACTCCTAATTGAAGAAATAACTCCAACATCTAACATTGCAGCATCAACAATTATGTTTTTGTGCTCAACAGCGGCCATGTGAATATTATCCCAACATGAAACCATGTCGGGGACATGAACAGCTAAACTAAGATCAGAGCCACTACTGACAACAGGCAGAGCATCTCCATCCCCATCTAGACAAACATCATCTACTAACAAATCACTTCTATCTCCAACCAACAGCACCTAATCAATATCCATCACTGTATACAAGTTTTTATGCATATCAACCACCTAGTGACTCTAGAATTCATTTAAAATACTACGTTTGTTGTCTATTTCTATATTATGAACAACAATGCTCATATCAGAGCCATTGTTGTCAGCAACATTATCATCATTGAGCAATTTAATATTATCCCCATCTGTACAAACATCTTCAACTAACGAATAACTTCCACCACCAACAAAAAGCAACTGATCGCTTGTTCTAGAAAAAGATCCAAAATTATTATTGTTAACATCCTTCCCCGTACACATGTTCGTGTGCATACCAACGATCTTGTGTATACCATCATAGAATTTGCAGTTAAATTACAGTAAGAACATGCACAACATTGCTTATATCAAAGCCACCTTCACCTTCATCAACAATCTGTATAACCCCATTCTTTATCCCTTCATCAATAAACATGATCTGATCAACACTGAATTGATCAATGCCAACCTTACAATTTTTTTTGAAATAGTACTTTATATACAATAAATTATTGTGACAACGTATCACAAGTCAATAAACATGCGAATCACACTATGCAAGTTTCGAACTTGTGACCTCTCGCACCAAAGCCAAATCACTTAACCACTGTGACAATGGTGCTTGTCAACCTTACAGTTATTAAAAAAACCTCCCCTTTCATCCACCTTGTTTACACTGTCACTTTCATCACTTACCAACAAACATTCAGAAGTAATATGACATTCAAGTTTCTTATTAACCAACTTGTCTTCTTGCATCAATGAATCTACTGATGATATATCATCATTAATATAATTAACCACCTTAGATTTCTTATCAGAAAACTCCAAAGACTTAAGACAATCAAATCTATTAGAGGTGCCTAACTCAAACCTGTCCATTACACACAAATTTGATCTGGCTCTTTTACTATGAACATGGACAAAAACATTATTCAGATCACTCCTTTATGTTGAAGAGTCAATACCCTCAAATCTACATTCATATAATGATTATTGATTTCAAATGAAGAAACATCCAATTTACAGTGTACAACATCTGGATCTAAAAACATTGGATCAGGAAAGATAGAATCATCTCTACAAACAGCAATAAAGGAATCGGATACAACGATGAAATCATCAGAATTAATCAAATCACCATTATACTCATTGGATTCAGAGATCTTATTCACGGTCGAGACTTCATCAATCTCAGATGAAGCATAAGCTCCAAAGAATCTTTGGGATCACCAAATTTCTCTTTATAATTCCTGCCTATATTTACTTCATTAATAACATTAAAATGATAGATAAGATCCTCCAAGAAGTTGATTCATTCCTTCCTCTGTACTCATAAATTATCTAACAAAATTCACTAAAGCTGCATACATTTTAATAAAACTGAAATCCATGATCAGTGATTGAAAGACTGCGATCCTTTTTTGCAAATTTTCTCGAACACTCTAATTTTTTATGCCCGAAGAAACCGCATTCGAAGCATCTAATGGGATCGCGACAATCAAAATCCATATGTTAATAATCCCTACAACGAAAGCAATGTTTTCTCACCTTTCTTGAATCGATCCATTTCTTGGTATCATGAGATCGAGGAAAAACTTGAGAAGCAGAGACATTAGACCCCTTTACAACTTGAGCATAAGATTGCAAAGGATTGATTAAGGGAAAGAGATTGCTAGTTAAAGAATTGCAAAAATGACAACAAAACTAATGCCATGAATAATGATTAATTTTCATTTCATCAAATTTGTCGTAATATTTATTATATACATACTCAAAGTCAACCTTAAGTTGTACCCATATAAGAGTCAAAATGTAACATAGAAATACATAGTAGATTATTGGGTCAACATATGATGATGCCACCCAAGCACTCTTAGCAGCGTAATGAATCTTATATTAACAAATAACTAGACCATCTACATCGTCTTTGATTTCGATCTGCTTCCAAAATAACCGGTTTATCCTATAAACTCAGCCTATTCGAATGAATACCTGTAATTTTATGGGGCAAACAATGATAAAACACGGGTCAGACACAAATTTTGGGGTGAATAATACTTGCTCGAAAATACATTATAAATTACATAGTGAGACCATGCCGCATATAGAGAAATGGGTTTTCCTCTCACTAACCACAAACTGCAAATATAATACTGCACAAAATAATGTCATGCTTACTTCCTCTAAAACTTCCTAAGTTTCCTTCACACATATACTACTGCGCTGCTACGTAGTTTCCACTTAGTCCCAACAGACCAAAGTGATAATTTTAATGTTATATAAAATCTAAATAGTTTCTACTGCGTTCGTACGTAGTTCCTATTTAATTCTTATTTTGTTTTACTTATACTGCACTGACCCCAGTCTCCATGGTATTAATTCATACGTTTGCTTAACATTAGTCATCACGGAATTACTGTTCACGAACTACTTTAATTGTGCTCTGGGATACTATGCTACCCTACCTACAGTCCTCATTCTTATCCTTTGTCAGATTTCAATCTGCTATGAAATAGTCACCCATAGATTCTTTTATTAATTTTATTAAATACATGACTTACTATGAATCAGCCACCCGCCAGTACCAATGAATTATTTTATTTAATGTTGGATGTGGGACTACCATGAATCAGCTACCCATATCCCTTTGTCCAATACTTATTAATTTGATTCTGACCTGCTATAAATCAGTCACCAGCAGGTCTCATTTAATTATTTTATTTAATGTTGGACTTGGGACTACTATGAATCAACTACTTGTAGCCCCTTGTCTAACACTTATTCAATTAATTCTGACCTACTACGAATCAGCCACTAGTAGGTCTCATTTAATTATTATTTAATTTTGGACTATAGAGAATCAGCCACATTTAGTCCCTTACTACATAGAATCCACCCCTTATTATATTATTTTATTTTAATCCGAGGTTGCATAGAATCAGCTCTCTGCAAACCTATGGAAGTTGAATGCCTCCACTCACATGAAGCTTCTTCAGGTGTGCATTCGAGTAAGCATCCTTACTTGGTGTCTATAGCCCTTCCATGCCTTACTTCTATCTGTAATACTTTGGCGCAGTACACCCTACCCCGTCCTTATGCGTAATATACCCTTTATTTATTGAGTGTTTCTCTTTTAATTGCGGTGCAATATGATGGCATAATTTGTCTTATTCACTTCACTTGATTGCAGCGCTATTAGTTTTATGCAAATTTGTGGCGCAAAACAACTTTCTCCCATAAAGTGTCCAGATTCCTTTGGCAAATCACTACCTCACTAGCCAGTGCAGTTTTACTAGTCGTAGTTCTCCCTTGAGATGTTTGGCCTCCTTAGCTTTGTATTTGACAATATCTTACACCATTGACAAGAAACATGACCGCCTTTACATATGTCGCCATTAGATTCATTATCTTATCTTTTTCTGACATTTACGGTGTCCTTATTTAGTTATTTATCTTTCGGCTATTTTTATGGATCTTGTCCCCATACATAATTATTTTAATACATACATTATTTTCATTAATTCTCAATGCAGACCCTCCTCAGGCACGAGCTTAGTTCTCCATACGTTCTAGCTTATTTGTGTATAGAAAGTCTTATAATATTCTAGAATTTTTTTGAATAATTCCTTTATCACTATCATGTCTTACATTTGAATTAAAAGTTATTTTCCTTGTATATTTTCTAAAATTTTACTTTATAAATTCACAATAATTTATTCCTAAGTCGCGTGCTTATCAAATTACTTACCCATAATTAGAACAATGGTTAGGATAATATATCAGATTTTGATTTTGACACAAATCTATATGAACACCAACAATAGAACATGAACGAAATCAATGGAAACGAACTGAATAAATGTATTACTCACCTAAATCTTTGAAGAAACCTTGATTATATATTCTTCTCTCTTTTTTAGCTTGTATTTGCTTTATCTTCTCTTTATTCTAGTTTCTTTAAGGCTCCACCATTAATGTACTTTTTGATCTTTTTATTTTACTTTTAGTAAAATAGAATGAACAAGTGGAATAGAGTTGCGTTTATCGTGCTACAATCACTTGGGCATTGGTTTAAATGCTCATTCCCATTAATTTAGTATCCCTATTATTTTCTCATTTAGCCCATCTTGGCTCTTTAATTAATTAATTAATCGTAAATCACGGGTTGTTACACCACTGGATGAGGCTAGGCTTCCCTCTTCTTTACGAGAAGTGTAACACCCCGCCTCTATATCCATACTACCAAAGAGTATTACTAGATGATTTTGTATGATAGTACCAAAAACGAGGCTATATAGGGCTCACATACGCAAATGCCCCTTGGGCTAACATTGGTACGTATCTCAAATCATAAATACTTACCATTATGTATTCGATATAAGCACAATGCAACAAAAACATGTTGTTTAGCGGATAGAACAATAAACAACAAATAATAGATAAAAGAGACCATAGAGTCAGACATAGCAGTAAAATACAATACATTAAACGTACATGGTCTTGGTGGGTCAACAATATATTAGTCTCTAGCCCACTATGCATATAACTTCATATTCAATACATCATCATAAATACACATCTAAGACTACCAAAATACAAAAGAGAAGTATCATCCTAACATGTATACTAGCCTCCAAAAGGTATCCCTAGTTAAGCAAGCTACATCATCCCTGGGCCTAGAATATTTCGGACTGGCCCGAATATTATATCAACTCCTTCATTTTATCATGCAAATCCTTACTAAGAAAACCTACCTTGACATAACCAAGAGTTGATATATCTAGACTATAAATCAAGCTATTAGAAAACCATGTATACCACTCTGATAACGAACATAACAAAATCGTAGCCTTTTTCTATTTTGGTATAATTATGTCTATCGCTATCATCTTCATTAGAAACCATTAAAGATATTCAAGTACGCATTTAGCTAAGTCTCATCCATTGTCTTATATGTGTGAAATGTTTGCAACAAGATCAAACGATTTGTGAATGTTTTCTTTATATACAATTATTCTAACTTTCCTTAAATACCGTTAGTAGTGGCCTCACTGCTAATCTCACGTATTACATTCTCCCTTATAGCAAGTTGAAGTATGTTGAATGCCCATTCTTCCTCTTCTTTCTCAACCTCGAAAATATTCATCGGCATCAAATGTGTATCCAACGGAACACGATGCACCGAATCATCCTTAGAGCAGCTTTTATCTTATAGTGCTATTTTTCGAAATCATGGTCACCATTCCATTTATTTATATCCAACTATGATTCTGATGCCACATAAAATCCCATGCATATGGCACTGCATTATTACTACCATCAGTACCCTTTGAGGGATTGGTAGAGTCATTATACGATTTCGATATTTCAACAAACACACCTTATGCACACATTGATGCTTTGATACCAAATGTGAGGGAATTTAAATTTATCTTCAAACAAAACTGATGCAAAAGTCAGTTATATCTCCAAACGAATAGGCACAGGTGATGCAAAATAATTAATTGAATAACTAATCAATCCAACAAAACCAACAATCATAATAAAAGAGGAAACAATAATAAAATAGCATTAAATAAATTATTTTGAGATTTTATAATGGTTCGACTAATGTCATGTGGTTGTACATCCAGTTTGAGGAGTGCTTTTATTCATATGGGAGAGAATGATATAGATTATGATAGTTTTCTTCTCAAAATTGATTTTCTGAAGATAAAAGATGAAAAAATAGTCATGGTGGAACCCTGGTGCAATAGCACAAACCCTAGGCTCCGAGAAATTCCTTAAATTTGTTCATAGTTTTTTTATAGTATAGGGAAATTACAATTTAAAATTACAAAATACCCCTAGAAAAGTCACTTCAGATTTTCTTCATAAATTACCAACTACAACTAATTAGTAATTGACCAAAGAAAATGGCCAACTGATCCCTCCAACCAAAATTTCACCACCATTTAAATAGTCAACTATTTTAAGGAAGCAATCGATTGACTCTTTAATTAGTCGACTGTTTGCCTCCTGAAAAACCATAAAATTCTTAGGAAATTATATAGGGTGTTCTATAGCCAGACGACCGAACTATAAGTTGTACCAAAAGTTTCCAAACTATTTGAAAGATTCTTCATGCTTCGGACTGCAATAAATCCTTTGTATGAGCTCCAAATCATGATCCAATTGAACTATTATTTTATTCCCTACATCTTCACATATATAGTATCACCAAATTCAACACCGTATCCAATCTCCACCCAAAACACCTTACATCAATGACACCATGCCATCATAGCAATCTCCATTTGAAATCGATACACCGAGGACACCATGCCATTATATCAATCTCCACCTTCATTCAATAATCGTATCACCAAAATAAAACCTCCATTGCACATCTACTCTTCATAAATATAAGCGTTTACTCTCCAAACCATACCAGTAAGTATCCCATTTAATTTTATCAAATGAACTAAGTTCGAGCAATTATCGAAATTCTCAATCGGCAAAGCTTTTTCAACGTATCAGGTGCATTATTCTTCATGTGTACTTTCCAAAGATAAACAAGCTTACCCTCATCCACGGAAACTAGAAAAGACTTGATGTTCAGTAAACGTGCATATTTTACTACCATATTTAATCTATTTAAATTGAATAAATGATCATATTGGGTATTTTAACTTGTTTAAACCAAAATTCAAATTATTTTCAAGTGTCACATATTCATCTTCATACAGGGGTAAAATGGACATTTTTGTGCATTTATTAAATTGTGAAATTTTACTTGGAATTTTCTATATTGTTTTGTAGGAAATTTCATGAATTTTACAAGTGGTTTCATGAAGACACATGCATGCATAAAATGAATACAAAGGAATGAAGACGGAAATAATTCAAAGTAAAGAACAAGAAGAACCCCATTTACCCACCTACCTTAATATACAAATTAGAGGCTAATGCACATGCTTATGGAATTATTCGCTTCATGTACACTTAAATAATGATTAGTAAAAGCTAATGATTACTTGGTCTCTACACTTTCTCAAGGGCATTTTGGGCATTTCCCAAATTATGAATTAGGGTTTCATGCTTGTATAAATAATCCCTTATGTTTCATGTAACTCTCTTAGCCACTTATGTAGTCTCTCTTTAGTTTAGTTTAGGCTCAAAATAAAAAGACAAGCTCTCTTTCTCTTTTCATGGCTACTTAGCCATTTTTATTTCATATATTTTTCCTTTCTTTTATACAATGTTAATTAGTGTTTTATTTTGCTTACATGCTTTCTTTCTTTCATGCTACTAGTGTAGATTTTATTTTCATGCAAAGTAGATTAGTTTTAGTTCTTTTTAATTAGCTTCTCTTTTCCATTAGCTTTTTTTTGCTTTCATGTTGCTAGCTACATTTGTTAATCAAATGACAAATATGAGAGGCTAACCCCTTCAACTTAGGGGTAATGAAACTCTCTAATTATGTAGCTTCAACTATTTGTTAATTTATGCTCTCTTTTTGTGCTTAATGATGATCAATGAAGTGTTTTATTTGTTGTTTCTGCTTTGATTTGATAGCCTATATTGTTGACACCAAATAGGCTATGCTTAAACAATCACTAACACAAATGCCTCTTCATCAAGATATGATTATGGCATAAGAAAGTGATTTGAAATTAAAATTTGATGGTCTATATTTCTAATCAATAAATAATAGACCATACTTAAAATAGATTTCTTTCTCTTTGTCAAGTTTCATGAAATAAGGGATGTGTTATAGTTTGATGGCTTATGTTGGCTAATCAATAGCACAAGTATGCCATACTTATGATAAACACATCAATTAAAGCACTAATGACCATAAAAGAGAGATCATGATTTCATATGTGTTGAACTACATGATCTAGAGAGTGGATTTATTCCCTAAATTATCACAAAACTCTTATATTTGCTTCTTTTTTCTTTTGGTTAGTTAATTATCTAATTCTCTAGCTTAACTTTAATTCGACTTTGTTTAATTTGATTGAATAGAATTTTAAAATCAATAATTCCCTAATAATCGACCCGTACTGGCCACGTACTTCAATAGTACGACGTGCGCTTGCGGTTATTTTTAATTGAAATTCGTTCGACGGTTTTCTTAACCGATAGAATCTCCGTCAATGAACATGACTCTCTCACTTCAATATGCTTCATCTAAGAGCTTAACACAAAAGTTTCCACCAAATGAATAGCACTTTGTCTATCACAATGCACATTGAAATTATCATGCATAAATCCCAACTTTATACAAAACTCTACAAATAAAGTGCTTTCTTTACTGCTTCAACTGCTGCAATCAACTCAATTTCTATGATCGATAAAGCGATCATTTTTTTACAATATGGACCTTTAACTAATGATCGTTCCATTGAAAGTAAATATATGGTCGGAAGTTAATTTTCTCTAATCTCTATCTATAGTGTGGTCTTAAGCACAATAACAAACTTGCAATCTATGCTAATACTACTGCCAAAAACAAAGTCAAGCTTAGAATTCCCCTTAAGATATCTCAAGATAACTTTCATTGTTTCCCAATGTGATTTACCCGGATAAGCCATAAATTGACTAACCACCCTAAGAATGCTTGTAGTATCAGTTCTTATACACTCCATTACATACATTAAACTACCAACCGCACTTGCATAAGGAATTCTTGCCATGTAAGCCTTATCCTCTTGCAGAATTAGTAAATTCTCTGACGAAAGCTTTATATACCAAGGTAATGGTATATTAGTTATATTTACCTTATCCATGCTAAACTAAAAAAATCACTGTCTCTTTAATGCAATTTGACTTAATTTTAATTCATATCTTTTTTGATCCTTAACATTTTCCTTGCTTGATATTTTTCTTGCTTCACCAAGGTCTTATATATTAAATTTCAATTTTAATAAAGATTTCTCCATGTTGATTTCTTGTGTTTTTATGATATCAACGTATCATCGCATACAAGAATAAATACGCCCATAATAATTTTCCAAACTCTTGAAGTAAACCCAAGCATTCTTGATGCTTCTGTTAAAACAGATGTTAAGCTAAAATGATCAAATCTCTTATACCATTGCCTAGGTGACTGTTTCAAACCATACAGTAACTTCTTTAACTTGTATACTAAATTTGACTTCCCCTCTATAGCTAACCCTTCTATTTGCTCTATGTAGATGTCTTCATCCAAGTCTCCATATAAGAAAGCGGTTTTCACACCTAATTCTCCAACACCAGGCCTTGAGAGTTGCAACTATAGCCAATAAAATTTAGAATGAATTATGGTGCACCATCGATGCAAAAATCTCATCATACTCATTTCCCTTACATTGTGTGAACCCATTAGCAACAAATCTAGCTTTGGATATTCCATCGTCCTTCATCTTGTATATCTATTTGCACTAAATGGAACAGCTATATTAAGGAGGTGGAAACGAATCCCAAGTCTCGATACTATACAAAGCTTATTTCTCTTCCTCCAAGGCATAAATTCATTTCAAGTTTCACATGATTTAATGATGCCTTAAAAATTATAGTCTAAATAGTCATCAAAGCTAAGATAATTCCAACTACCATACCTCGCAGACGATCTTATAGTGCAACAGGCCATCCATTTGGGAATTACTTGGCCCAAACTTCCTTTTGCTACACCTTGAACCATTTCAACCGTGGCTCCACCTTGAACGGTTTCAAATTTGGCTTGAATTGTACTCTCTCTAGTATCATGCACATTGCCAACATCAGTAGGAGAAACATGTGGACTACCCATGTGTGTGACATAAATCATCTTACCACCAACAACATCACTAACTCTACTACTAAGTTGAAAAGTGGGAATAATTTTCATCTTCTCTAATTTATCGTCGATCAAATTTGGCACATCTGATGAAGTCTCCTTCTTCTTAAACAAAGTGGGATCATCAAAAGTAACATGGCATGCATTAGTCACCTCCTTCGTTCAAGTTTCAAATATGTTATCCCTTCACACCATCCGTGTAGCCTAGCATAACTCCCTTGAAAGCCCTTGTGTAATAATCAATAATTTTAATAATAATTAATTAAAAAAGAACTTAATTAATAAATAATAATACAGGAAAATTAATTTCCATACATGTCAGAATCTAGCTTGGAAATCTATACCATTGTGTTCTTGGTTATTTTTTGATCAATTTTCATATATAAAGTTTCCAATCAAACTTCAAACGAAAAAGTTACCTATGTTAGAATAACTCAAGTCATAAATAAATATATATGTAACTATGGAAAAAAAAGTAATAAACGAAAATTTTAACCTTAATAGTTGCTTAGGGTCAAAGAAAGTTAATGTGGAAATATTATCTCAATTGAAAGAAAACAGAAAGAAATTTACCAAAGACAATACACTAAATTAATTGCCATATATATAACCAGTAAACCCCTAAATTGCATTAGTCGACCGCTAAAATTCGACCAGTAGGGTGTAGCAGTCGATCAGTTAAGCTTTCATTAGAAGAATCACCACATGGTCGAGCGGTCGAGTTCTAAAATAATTTAATCCAACGGTTAACCTTGATTCGAACCCCTATAAATACGGACCTAACACCTCACTTTTTCTTCTCATATTTCCGGAGCGACATCGGAGCTCTACCATTTTTTGTTCTGCACAAAATTCTTAACTCTTAAAAATAGTTATAACTTATACATACATACAAGTGGAGAATAGTAGAGTATGTAACAAGAAGAATAGGTTGAACCAAATTGTCATAGCCAAGGTAAATTATAAATGCGGATCTAAAATGCAAATTAAATCCAAATCTCTTTTCTAATATTGATTTCCAATAAATATGCATAGGCTTGTGGTGTATGTATTCTAGACAGAAAAAGAAAGTTAAACTAAAATAACAGGGAATAGAAATCTGGAGATTTGAAAAACTAAAAAGGTGAGTGGAAAATTGTGTATTTCTATATAATATTGGATTTATAACATTGTAAATCTATTCTATATGCCTGAAATTGAAATTGGAGTTATAAACTAAAATTTGTATAAATGTGATGAAATTATAAACCTTGCCTACATATTCTTGATTAATAACTAGGTTTATATATTGCATGTATGTAAATCTAGAAAATGTTGGGTAATTAGTAGTTCCTGAATTTATTATTGGGTCCTAAAACTTATAAATTATATGATAAAGCCCTATTTGTAAATTTGAATGGCTGTTGCAAGTAAGAATGTAAATTAAGTTATCACGATAAATTATAGGGGTTTAAGCAGTATTTTAATTCAAGGGAATATAGGGTGTTGTAATGTGAATTTCTATAGATTATCAAGTTTGATTTGTAAATAAAAGTGTATCGTTTGAACTAACAAGAAATACACCTAAAAGGGAAGAAATGTATAAAATAGGGATATTAACCATATTTTGTATTGTCTATTTTAGTAACTACGAAAAAGATAATTGCTTGTAATTCCAAATGTAACACAAATTCTCCTTTTGGATCAGGTATAGGAATTTACAATGTTAACCTTCCCATTTGGAGAGAGTTGTAATTCCAATGCATTAAAATACAGAAATCCCAAAGGATTAATTAAAGAATTATAAATGTAATAAAAATGCTCTAAGAAAAGAGTTAATATATACATATGTGTAATATAAGAAAGACAGAAATTAAATGAGAGAAATGAAAAGGTAGGCAAGTAATAATTTAAAATAAAGGGGAGTAGAGATAGAAAATGCAATGCGGAGGGAAAGGGAAATAAATGGGAAAAGACAATTAGATCTTTTAATAGGAAGCGATAAATGACCATAGAGTAAATAAGATGCGGTATTACTAGCAATTGTGTATACATTATACTGAAGTGGGACATATCCAAACGTAGACTCATGGAATTATATACGCTTGCATATAAGTGAAGGTATACCCCAGTACGGTCTGCTTAAATCTTTTAATAATGATACTGCCTTGATTGCAGTAGATAATTTAAATGGGACAGTGAGCAAAGATCACCGTTATGCCGGTGTATTAGTACTATATTAGAGAGTATGGGTTACACATAGGTCGTGAAAGTCATGGGCTCTAACGAATAAAGGGAAAGATGAGTGTAACAATTATAAATTTGGTTAACATTACTTAGGATATTTAATTAATTAAATTAAAAGAAATAATAAAATATTTAAGGGATTGAGATTTGTGTCAATAGATGTATCCATGCTAACTAAAACTAACGAACTAAAGGGGGATTTAAAATAAAATAGATAAGGGTAATAGGTAAGGACAAAATAGGAATAAGTATATTCTTATGCCCTAAACCCTTAAGTTACATTATTCTCACATTCACAATGAAAAAAACAAAACAAAACAAAAGAGAGGCCGACCACCATTAAAGGAAAACAAGAAAAAGATAACAGGAAGAAGCTTAAGCAACTTAATCCATGATCAAGTCTCAACTCCTTAATCACAAGCTAAAGGTGAATAATAGGTCACATCTCATATTTTTAATGTTTTTGGTTTCTAGATCAGATCTGAATATTTTTGCAAAGTAAATTACCATGTTTTGATTGTTAAAATGAATATATATATATATATATATATATATATGTTTATTGATGATTTATGTTATTTCATATGGATTTTATGATAAGTTTTAATGTGAAAACCCTATTAAATGACATCCTAATGCCTTGTGATTTTTATATAAGGTCGAAAATAAAATTTTGGAGATGAATTTCAAATTTCATAATTTTTTAAATTAACGTGGATTTATTATTAATTTTCTAGTGAGGAAAATGATAATTGGGTTTAAAATTAATTACGGCCAATTTGTATTGTTTTTGGGTCAGAAATTAATATGTGTTAGAAGACATTAAAAGTGATTTATGTGAATTTTTGTAGAATTTTACTTAGTGTTTTAATAAGTACATAAAATTATTTAAGATATGGGACTTAAATATCTTATTTATTTATAAAAGGAGAAGGGACATTCATTTTAAATTATCTACTTATGAAATTTCGGCAGCACTTTTAGAAAAGAATTTGAAAAAGAAATTTGCAACCAATTATATGTTGACAAACAAAGCAGGTAAGCTGAAAAGAATTACCTTCTAAAGTTCAAATTCAGTTTTATCAATACATTTGTTGTTTCTCCACTTTCGGCACCAACATTTCGACTAGGTATTTCCACCTCTTTCTCTATCGAAACCAATGCGAATGGTATCAAAGACTCGGTACGTAGTGAATTGGACATAGGCAAAAGGTATTGAGTCGAAACAAGGGATTCCGAAGGAGTCAAAGTCTTGCTTTTAAAAGGGCGCCTACTTTGCTTTTGAAAGTATGCTTTCGACTTAGATAGCTTTTAAATTAGTCAAATGGTTTTAAAGAATGTTTTCGAAAGAGGTTCCGCCTTTGTTTTATAAAGAAGCTTTCGAAGGGGTCGAAACCCCTTGCGTCGCCTTTAACCTTTCAAAGCAATGCGCTCAAAAGGGTTTCCTTGTTTTAAAACCTAAGCTGTTTCTCCAATGCTTTCAAAGTGATTGGTTTCAACACATCCACTTCTTTCACTTAGGAAATTGCTTTCGAAAGAGTAATTTCGACTTAGTTGTTTTAAGACTCTTTATTCTATTGAGAGTTAAACCCAAAGGTTTCGAAAGGTTGTCCTACATGTTTTACCTGAACACAAATGCTTTCGAAAGATTTAATTTATGTAAAGTACTTAATGCTTTCGAAAGGTTTAAGATAAAGGTTTCAAACGGGTGGTTCCCCAATGACTTTGAAAGGTTTAAATAGAAGATTTCCAAGGGTTTGGAATGGTATGTTTAAATTGTTTTGAAAGAAGGATGTCTATGGTTTTATAAAGCTTTCGAAAGAAATGATTTCAATGTTTTTAAAAGTTTTAATGTAATTGTTTTCGAAAGGTATGGTTTGGCCTTCGACCTAGGTTATAAGGTAAAGTAGTTTACTTGTATCGAAAGGGGTACTTTCAATGGTTTCAATGGAGGAACCTTCAATGGTTTCGAAAGCGGTACTTTCAAAGATTTTGAATGTTTTCAATCAACAATCTTTTGTGTAAAGTGTATATAACATGGCAAAGTGATTTGAGTAAAGCATAGAGTATATTTTCCTTGTTTAAGTATGATTTGAAGGGTTAAATCAATTTGAAAGAAATGTTTTCAAGGAAAATTTTAAGGATAGATGATCCTAAGTAAATTGACTCAGATATTAGAATACCAAATGTGACCGGTATGGGGTCGCACCCTATACTTTAGCTAGTAACCCCTAGATAATATAAGTCCAAAATTCTAGCGTGTAAGGCTTTGTCATAGGTTAGACTAAAATGATGTTATACATAGAAAGGAATATACGAGTGAGGATAGGTTATTGGTGAGCCTGCAAAACCATTAGGATCGGTTGACCTTGAATGAAGTAAGTTAAGGAAAGACCATCCAGAAGAGTATCTAACAGAAGTTGGACTATTTTTTTGTTATGTCTTGTAGGCCCGAGTCAGACAAAGGTTAGTATTTAGCCAAACAAAACTATAGTGTTCCGACAGATAGTCCATTGATTACCTAAATTGTATTCTTACATGATATTAATATTATTGTTTTAACCAGTTTGGTTGTAGGATTTGATTTGCAAAAGATATATTTTTAAGGAAACCCATTCCACTAAGCGGCGTGGTCTTACTTAATATTAGGTAACCGAGATGTATAGTATTATTCACACCAGACTTTATGTCTGACTCGAATTTTATGTTTTCCCCTTAAACTCTCAGGTGCTCAAAATTGATTTCATAGGTTGAAAGTTAAGGTTTACAGGTTTTAGTATGTGAACGAATAAAGCTTTCAGAGATGAGCATAAGGCTTTTGTTAGCTATATTTAGGAGTTATTTTGTTTTATTTCCACTATGTTGTATTAAGTTTGCCAGGACTATTTAGTACTCCGGTCAACTAAGGCAGCATCTTCATATGCCGCTCTTAGAGTATTTATGTAATAATTATATTTGATCTGAACCTGAAAAATGACTGGGATTAATGTGGAACATGTTTTGTGAAATGTAATCGAAAAATTTGTTTTTTGAATCCGTGATTTTATTTCATATTCATATGCTTCTAATATTATGGATACCATTAACAATATTGTATTTTGCTGCCGGAAGTTAATATTATAGATGACTGCAACATCTGTAGTGCTTAGTATTGGGCCTCAAGAGAGAGGATGTTACAACGAAGGTTACACATAATGGGTTATACCTCCTACTAGTGTAGGTAAGGTTTGGATCATGCACCGTCATAGTTGCTTGTAGTTTTTTTTAGGAGGCAAGGCTAGATAAACCTTACTAAAGGTCTTTCAAAATGAATGGGTAGTCCGTGGAGCTAAGTCCACAATGGTCCATGGAGCTAAGTCCACAATCGTTCGAGGAGTTAAGTCCTCTATAGTCCATGGAGATGAGTCCATAATAGTCTGAGGAGCTGAGTCCTCTATAGTTTGTGGAGCTATGCCCAAAATAGGAAGCAAACAAGTAGAAAATTTTCAAGGCGAGATAGAATACGGCTAAACTATATGATGCTGTTATTAGGTACTACAAGGAGTTCCTTGGTAAGCACGATGACAAGGACATGATACTGCATTGATGATGGATCCTGACGAGGTGTTGGGTTATGGATACAAATGGGGATAGTATCTTGGTCCAAAAGGATAATTTTGGTACTTATATATTTATATATATACACATATGTAGTTATAATCTACTTCGGCAGATAGGAAGTATCATGCACGTACGTAGAGTCGGGATGACTAAGTGAAATGACATAACATGTTATGGAAGGCAATCAACATAAGCTAGTTTTTGTATAAAATGTATAATTCATCACCCTAGAACGTTTTTCTGACCCCTCCTCATTACAATCCACATGATATCTTTAGAGGGATAGGCAGTGGTAAATGCGGAAACGGTGGAAGGTCAGATTTCCTTATGCATGCTCGACACTGACAAGGACATTAACCTCAGAAGTTTCAACCTTGGTCATTAACTATATGTTTTATTATACTTTATTATTCAGATCTGAGTTTATATCAATATTGCTCTAATATTCATTTATCATTTGCAGAATATCATACCAACGATCTGCACTTTGGTGGACTTGGTTTTTCAATTTAGCAAAAATTCAGACCCATTGCGGTGGGGGTGCACATTTGGTATCAGAGCTTAGGTTAGTCGATTTTAAAAAATTAAGATACGATGGGTGGTCATATTTGTATTTTACCAGAATAATATATATGTATTATACATCAAATCCTATAAATACGATTTTTGAATAGTTGTAACCATACTTTAAAAGGATGGATGAGTCGACTATGAGTCGGAACAATGGATGAAGTTAAAGAAACACATGTACCCTGATTAACCCATGGGAAATGGGTGTGTGGAAAGGCGTTGATTATGAAGAGAATAAGTGAAGCATATGTATGGTCATCGAAGCTGGGTTGTGCATGACTCCCTAGTTTGGCCCCTAATAGCCCAATGATTGTAGATCCCGTAGGATTGCAGATTGATAATGTACAGTAGGTTCAAATAAGAGGAAAGCAAGAGAAGATTCTATATATATCTTGTAGCTATCTGAAAGAAATAAGTTCTTGAACGAAGGTGTGTAGTAATCACCCAAAGATGATAGTCGGATTTTAATATTTAAAAAAAAAGATAAATAAGAAAGTGGTAGAATAAAAGAAAGGTCTGAAGGAAGGGTCAAATAAAACCCACTTTGAGTCAAAGCCATGTGAAAGAATTTAATAAAATATTTGAAAAAAATTAAGAAATAAATATAAATAATATATTTTAAACGATTTTCAAGGAATTTGTCAAAAGTAGGAAAAAATAGTATTTTTGAAAAGAAAGTAAATATTAATTTTAGAAAAATAAATAAATAACTATGCTATATTTAAATAAAAAAATTGTAGAAAATCTAAAATTTGTTGGACCGAGAATTTCAGTAAATGTGTTTTTATAAAATGTTGGTTGTTTTGAAAAAATAATAGTGTATATTGCTCATTGATTTTACTAAGATGAAAAGTTATAGGTTGAAAAATTCTTTTTGGGGGTGGATAATAGGAACTGGTACTAGTTTTAAATGGAGTGAAAATTATGGGAAAGAAGTTAAGAACTTGAAAATAGAAGTAGTAGACGAATGCCCTGTAATGGTTCAATAAAGAAGATAGCCAATTGAAAGGAAAACTGTATAAATAGAAACAATTTAAATTAGAGTAGTTTAGGTAGAAGAAACCTAAATAGTAGTAACATATTGAAATAATGTTAGGAGATTACATTAAAAATATTATTGAAATCTTGCCAGAGGCAACATAGAAAATTAGAGGCAGGACAAAGGAAAATGGGTATTTTCCATAATGGTGCTCATTGATTGTACGTATCTCCTAGAAAGTTCACCTTACATGATATTAGAGACTCCGCCAAGAATTGGAAGTGGAGTTAGAATAAGTAACAGAAAAATATTTGGATGGAACTGTCCTTGTCTACTCCAGTTTTCATTATTTAAAATTGTAAACGACTTATTGGAAAAATTGTAAAGTGTATTTTTAAAGAAATGGTTTGGAATAAGAATTGAGTTTTTAAAAACAATTTTTTTTAAATGTTTGAGTTAAAAAAATCCCCATTTTAAGAAATAAAAATCCTTATTGTTGGAAAAGGGCTTTAACATAAGAAGTTGATTTGAAGAAAAAGGAAATGAACTTTAAAAATTTAACTGGAGCTTTAAAGGTTAAGGCACCAGGTTATTTTTGAATTTAATAAAAAGTTTCGAAGTTGTACTTTTTAAGATAAATTATTTTTAGACTAAGTGCTTCAAAATTTTGAAGTTTTTAATTTTTGAAAAAAAAGTTTGAAAACAAACTGTAGATAGGGATGACTGCCTAGGTAAAAGATGAGGCTGTGAAGAAAATAGTTGTGGTTTCTTATAAAGTAGCAATAAGGAATCATCGTAGAGTGTAAAGAATATTAGTGAGTACCTAGGAATTTTTTATTAGAAATATGTGCAAACCACAAGAGGAACCCATAAAGGAATGATGAATGGTATCAAAGTATACTTCTACGAGTTCAAGAATAAGCTTGTAAAAAAGGTCAAGGATAAAGAAGGTAAATACAAAAAAACTGAGAATACTATCAAGAGATTTATATTAAGAGAAGGTAGTAATAGAGGTTAATAAAATAGCCAAAAAACATAGAGGACGTCGATAGACTCAAGATAGACAGTGGAAAAGTTATTTCACCAAGTTAACTCGCCAACGAGTTATTCTAAATGTGCATGGTTTATATTTCTTACCCACTATAGTTTGGGGATGCACATTTTATCTAATAATTGGCTACGATAGTGGTAATGGATGGACCTTAACTATTAGATGCCAAAAGGAAAAGTTAAGTTATGTGGGTTACTGTAGAATGATAGGCTAGAAAGGTCAATTAAGTGTAAGTATGAAGTGATAGGGCCACAACGTCGTTATTGTCAGTTGATGTTGAAGGACAGCTTCTAACAATTGTTTCTTTTAGATTTAGGTTGTAAGAATCAGTTATTTCTACTATATGAAACGCATATGATATCATCAGAAAAATTCTATTGAAAATTGGTTTTCTGGATGGATCGCTATATTAATTGGAAAACTGTGCAAGTAAGAAAATCTCATGTAGACACTTAACTAATGCAAAATAAATAAATAAAAAAATAAAAGGCTGGAAGTTTATAAAATAGATTAGGGAATTTATTAAATTAGCTACTAAAATAAAATTAAAGTTAAGTTCCAAAATGTAATAAAAGTTTGGGAGATAAATTTTGGCAAGCGAAGGAAAAAGAAAGGTTGTTACGATATCACGGGTCACTATTCCTATGCCTAAAAAGCCAAAATTTATAAGTGAATTTGTGTACTGGTTGTTATTTTAAAAATAAATGAAAACGTTTTCGAAATTGACATTTACTGTATAATAGAATAGGCTCCATTACGGACGTTAAACTATTGACTAAGTCCCGACTGCATAGGATGTTGAATAGTTTATTTTGAAAAGAAAAAAATACTTTTGAATTTTTGTTCAAAATTCTTGGTTTAGAAAAATGAAATATTTTTGTGGGAAAACTTTTGAAATTTTTTTGCGACGGAAGTTTTAAAGTTTAAACTGATATTTCTAAAAGTTATATAAAAAGACTGTTAAGCAGAAAAAAAGGAATTTTCTAAAATTTCGAATGCCACATACTTAATGGGGGAATAGTTGATGAGTTAGCTAGTATGGATTTTACTACGCTGCAGAAGTGATAGTGAAATAAAATATGGTTGGAGACGAGGAATGTAACGACCCGCCTTTCATTCCATAGAAAGACGCATCATTAATAAGAAAGAAAGGGATAGAAAAGAGAAAAAATAGAGAGAAAGAAAAAAACAGATATCAGAATCTCATAGAGGAACAAATAAAATATATTAATCACATAAGTATTACATAATCTATAACATCTATTAGAGTTACACAACTTATACATCACATACTAGACAGTTATAACACTTGTTTAGTCGTTACAACTCAAATTCAACACAGAGATACCAACACAGCGAAAAAATATATATCTACAAACGCTGAATCCTCCTGCTCCATGCCACCTCCAGAATTCATCAAACCTAACCTGAATCCCTTGGCTACTTGTAAAAATTTGAGTACGCAAGAGTTTAAGAAAACAGAAAATAGACTCCGGGTCAGACATGGATCTGGTATGAGTAACAGGTTAAAGTTGCTTAATTTTTGAAAAACCTTTGGAAACAAAAGGTATCTCGTAAGACTTCCTACACATAAACACAGAATATTTTTACCTTATGATAACCAAAACATTATACAGGAAATCCAGTGATATTATAATAGGGCCTAGGGTTTTCAAGTAAATAAGAAATAATTGAAATTGTTACATGATTAAATTCCAGCATATTATCCACAAAGTGGGTTATACAATCAAAACCGTAAAGGCGCGTAGGAAAAATGGGTTTCCATCAATGGTAAGGCTACTGTGGTACCGTCCGTCATAGTATGTGGCCTAGATCACCGTACCGAGGATCCACCCTAAATCCTTGCAACATAAGGCCGGAACCATCCCTTACTGGATAGTCCCGAAAAAGACAACCCTGCAGTTGTTTGCAACCAATTGCCCAATAGCCTAATAAAAAGGGACCTCTAGACAGGGGAACTCTTGTCCTACTTGAGCGCAACTCACTTAGCCTTGCTGCACCTCCCCTGTTTTAGCCATTTCCGGTCGATGAGGCTTGAGGCTGCGATTACCTTTATGGAACACATCTATCTTAGAATGCTCATCGTCCACCTGACGATGTTCTGAAAGCATTCAATCCATGCAAGTTCGTTCCGGGTTCGAACGAAACCGAAGGCACTATCTCGTTACACTCATTTGGGAATCACCTTAAGAGTTAACGACAATAGCCCTTGCACTCTGAATCTTCATCTCGAACTTCACTTGAGATTCACGACCTATCGTTTAATTTGGATCGATGTGTATTTCAGATATCCAAATTTCGAAACCCGATCCTGGTCTCATCGAAATCCAAAACGTCGTCTTTTAAGGTCAAGTTTTTTAAGTTAAAACAACTAAATTTATTATCTATATTCACACAGATAGATAATTCACATTATCACAAATAGATAATCCATATCATCACAATTCAACCAAAGCATCTCATATCATAGTTTAGCACATATCCCATATCAGAGATATAATTTATAACGGTCCTAACTCGACCTTTGAAAAGCGGAACCCGCACTTCACTTGTACTCGAATGCCGCAGATTCAAATGCCGAATCTGTCTCGTTGGAGATTATAACACATTAAGTATAACAACACAGTGGAAGAAAGAACGAATATATCATATAACTCCAATGATACAATATCCAATGATATACAACAATGATCACAAATACATATCAGAGATCTACAACAACACAACGGAAACACAAAGGCATCCGCAGGCAAATAACTTGAACTCCAAAGGGAACTCCAATATCTGCAACTCCATCACCAATCTCTAAACCAAAGATAGATCGAACCACCATCAAGTTGTATTAAGCACGGTCGGTTTCGAATGACATTGCCAAACCAAAACTTCAAAGATCCAAAGATTTAAGAAGATCTCCAAATGCTACCAAACTAAAGACTTTGAAAGCTATCGAATCTACACCTATTATTGATTATCTGAAAAAGCCAACTCTAGACTACCCGTGTGGAAAATTGTGGGCACCCAGAGTTTAGGTAGGGAACAATAAACTCCGGGTCAGTCATGGGACTGGTATGAGCAAACAAAAATAGTTTATCTTTAAAACGAAATCCGCAATGCTTTTTGAAAAATGAAACTGCCATAAGGCCTCCCGCCACACACATAATGCAAGCGCACACTTGGAGGAGAATTCTCCTTGTGATAGTCAAAAATTCTTAATACGCGAAAACCATTTGATATTATTATTATTAGTGCATAATGCAGAAAACATTTCAAAACTATAATATTAATCTTAACCAACATAGGTACCATTATATTATGCCAGCTATAGCTACCACCTGAGGTGGTTGGCTATACAATTGCAATCGTAAAAGATGCGTATTGGAGATTGGATTTCCAACAAATGGTCAAGAAAAGGAACTTCCTGGGCCACATGGGTACGCCTCTGGAGGGATGCCCTGAGAACCTAACCGGATCTCTGCCAACACAAGGCCGGGTTACCTCTGTAACTAGGTAACTACTACACGAGTATGCTACTTCCCGGTCGTAACCAACCTTTATCCCGGGATTCACCAACAACCAAAAAGTAATTTGTAGCAACCACATAGGTTAAGTATCCGGGCTCCATACCATGATACCACCTCTATCCAGAAGAAAATGAACATACCCTTAGGGGGCCGCTACCCCCAAATAACCTTGCTTCATCTTTCCTGTTTCGACGTTTTCGGGTTGTGAGGTTCGACAAAGTCTCGTCCATAAAGCTATGCTTTTCACAAAAGCCATGCTTCAATCAACAAATGATCAGCAGCATTTCGTATGCCACATTACCAAATCGGGAATGTATCACTAGTAACCATCAACTACATAACCTCTGAGCTTGTACGTCTCAGAGAAGGGTGTTAAGCTAAGAGAATAAATCTCTGTCATCAAACAGAAATGTATTTGATAGAAACCAGCTTTACATCTCAAAGTGTAGTGTCAGACACACATCCATATAAGTCTATTCCGGGTTTGAACAGAACCGAAGGCACTTCACAAAGAATCCCTTGCAAATCCGGATAATCCCTAATCACATCCGGACTTCCCATCACAAAGGGCGATCAAATCTCTATACCGGGGATCAGCCGGTGCAGAGACATTCGACGAGTTATCCTTCCGTTTTTGGAAATATCCGGTCTTCACCATCGGTCTTTAAATGATATCCATAATGTCGTATCATTATTCAGAATGGGTCATATGACACAAGGTCCTCTCCCGGCTAAACCGAATAATGAGCGCAATATTTTAAAACATATGGATATTGGGATTTCAGTTAAGTCACAACTTAAAGCCCAAAACAAATGGTTTAAACAAATTACCATTTCAAATCTTTTTGAAAAAAAAGATTTACTTCACAAAGTTCACCCATTTTTCACGAAGATTCATTCATAGATTTCAAAACAATTTCCACTTCAAATCGGATTAACTCATCCAATCTTTATATCAAAGATTTAATTTATAGCTTTCAATCATTTCCAAAGATTCATTCATAACTTGGAAAACTATTTTCATTTCAAACTTGAAATCTTTCAACACAAATTGGAAATTCTTTCCTTATACGAAAGCTTTTATTATTTGAAAACAAATAGTTCTCATTTCGGAAAAATCTGATTTCATTTGCACAGGTTAAAGCTCTTCAAGTATAAAGCTTGGTTTAGATTCAATTTCCTAAAACAATACTTTTAAAATGTTTTAAAACCCATATATAAACACATTTATAACTTGTATAACCTTTTTAAACCAAAATTTTCAAACATAGAATTCAATTTCAAATTTTGAATTCAAATTCAAATCAAATTATTTAAATTTCAAAACTTTATCAAGTTATTCAAAATAACTTTTATCTTTAAAACTTCTTTTCAAAAGTTTTTCATATTAAACCCAATTCTATTTCCAAAATTATTTTGAATTCAAAATTCAATTTTAAACCCATTTCAAAAATCTGTAACTTAACCAATTTCTTCGTGCAATCCATATTTGTGTGTGTATTATGGTGTAGTCCAGGGGTTTTACACAATAGTGCAACAACATCAATCATCACAGATTCAATCATAATAATATCGATAAGCGGTATAATCTATAACGCTTATCTTCCATTCATAGATTCACAGATAAATAATATAAATTCATGGCAGATAAATAAATTACATTCGTCACAGATAAATAAATCACATTCATCACAGCTCAAATCAAAAATAATTCATATCACAAAGCATCACACATTAGGGATATTACATAATTCAACATTTAATTGAATCCAAACATCCATAAGTAAGATTAATTTAATCATCTGATTAATTTATATCAGATTAATTACTTATGAATAACTACTAATCCTGGTTAATTAATATTAGTTAATTACAAACCATTTTAGTTAATTAACTTCTAAATCATTTATTAATTAACCTTTAATTATTAATTAATCAACTTTAATTAATCAATCAACTTTTAATCATTAAATAATTAACCCCTAATTATTTAATTATCCTTTAATTAATTATCCTTAATTAATTACATAAATTAATTAATCCTTAATTAATTACACTAATTACTTATCCCTTAATTAATTACCATTTATTTAATTTATCTTAATTAATTACCAACCAATTAAATTAATTACCCTTTATAATAAATTAATTAACCTTTTAATTATTAATTAAGTATCCTTAATTAATAAATAAACTAACTTTTAATCATTAAGTAATTAAACTTTAATTATTCAATTATCCTTTAATTAATTTTTTTCTTAGTTCATTATAATAAGTGATTATCCTAATCACTTTCATTTATAAATCACAATTTAATTACTTTGAGTAATTATCTTTTAATCACTTGATAAATTAACTTTAATCATTTATTAATTACTTTTAATTAAGTAATAATCTTTAATAACTTAAATTAAGCAATTGATTTTCAGTAACAAAATAAATTAACTTAGATTTTAAAAGTTAATTAACAATTAAACAATTTCAAAGTTTGGTTAGTAAAAATAATTTTTATTTAAAAACCCTTTTTCTCCAAATTCAAACCTATATAATATTAATCATTTACAAAAGAATTGTTTTTAACAAGATTGTTTTCAAAATAAAACTTGATTTTGTTTTTCTTTAAAAAAAATAGAACTATTTTTATGTTAATTCCAAGACATGAACTAAAACGAATGAAATCCCTAAGTCAACCACTAAAATTCTCGGGTCCATCCCCGAGTAAACTTCCTGTATCTTTATTTTAAACTTTTGTTTTAACTTTAAAACTTACTAAGTCGTATTAGCCACTCGATCATACCTAAAACATAACTCGAGTCATCACATTATTTACCCGAGAGTAAACCCGAGCCTGACCTTTCTTCTTCAATGTCAACACCATTAGACATCGATGATATCGCGTGCACGTGTACATTGATTCTGATCGCCTCCGATCACTATCGTAATCACCAGCAACATGATGATGAACTATCCTTACGATCCTGCCCACCTGAGCTTCCAACCAATCGTGAATTCACAATTTGACATGCCAGAACCCAATCAGGAACTACAACTTGGACTAAAACGCCCTGCCGACGACCATCCTGTCTGTTATCGTCTTTACCATTCCACCCAGGTTTTCACCTTCGACCCAAGTAGAGCTTCCACCAGGTCCGATCAGCTCTAGTTCATCCCCATTGATGAATTTTCCTCGTAAACTCGGTCGAACAAATCTATTCCCAAAACCCTATTTCCTCGACAATCATTCGCCATGGCGAACGATATTTTTTTTTCATTTTTCCATTAATTTACAATACTCGAGCCACCTTCGACGTAAGGCCCGGCCCATAAAATTTCGTCATTGATCTGATTTTCACAAAAATGTGATTTCTGTTCAACATAAAATTTCTCAATGATTATATACTTAAAAATCATGAAATGATTCTTAAAAATCATATCTTTCTAGTACAAATTGAATTATAGTATCAAAACAACATATTATGATTATCAAATTTTAACATTTATATGATTCTTTTCTCTGTATATTTTGAATTTTCAGATAATACTAAATAAAAAAATTCTCAAAAATATTTCTAACCCCTAGTTCTTGATGATGCAAACCCCACGAAGCCTAAAATTGAACCAGAGAAGTAGGTTTTAGATTTTCTTCTATATTTTATTTTCTATAGTAGGTCTAAAACCTAGAAAATTTAGAACAGGCATTCATGTCTGTTCCAAACATGTACAATTCAATCTATATATTCAAACAGGCAGGCTAGTTCACACCATCATTCAACCATATTTCATATCGCACTTCAGAAAACATCAAGTTAAAATCAGGGTTAAGTGGTTTGCTCATAAATTTTTTTTAAAATTAAAATATTATTCAAAATATATTTTTTTCTCTAGTTTTCCAATTAGAAATTCTATTTAGATTAAAACTCCATTTATACACATATATAAATAAACACATATCTTTATTTAATCAACCTTTAATCTTTTATTAATTGAAAATACAATGTATTCAAATCCAATATTTTGAATTTCAATTCCTAGATTCAGTTTAAAATAAATTTATAAATATAAATAAATAACAAAACATATACTCATTAATTTGAAAAAATTTAATTAATTCACCATTAATTTCCCAATTTAACCTTAATTGCCAAATTAATTATTAATTTAATCCAAAAATCAAATTAATTACTAAATTAATTTGGCTTAAAAATCGGTATCGTTACATAATTCAAGGCATTCAATATCATTCAACCATCCGTAGCAAAGATTAATAAGTCACACCATATCTAATTAATTTAAAATAAATTAAATTAATTACTTCCATCACTATAAATCCTGCTTACTAAACCATTAATTAATCACAAACCAATTAATTAATCATCCTCTAATTATCCATCTTAATTAATCATCCTTGATTAACTATTCTTCAATTACATTAAGTAATTAGCCTTTAACTAATTATCCTAAACCATTTACAGTAATTAAATTTTAATTACTTTCGTTAATTAGTTAACTATAGTTAATTACATTAATCCTTAATTGATTACATTAATTAATTATTCTATAATCACTTATTATTGATTAATTATCTTTAATTAATCACATTAATCAACTCTTAATTACTTTCATTAATTATAATTATTAATGATCCTCTAATTACTTCTTTAATTATTAATCATATTTAATAATTAATCTTTAATTAATCACATTTATTAATTAACCTTGATTAATCATATTTAGTAATTAACTACCCTTAATTAATTATATTACTTAATTAACTTCTAAATAAATTTTATTAATTAATTCTTTAATTAATTACACTAAGTAATTAATCCTTAATTACTTTCACTAAGTAATTATCCTTCTTATTAATTACACAAAGTAATTAAGCCTAAAATTTCTTTCGTTAATTAATTATCCTTCAATTAATTACATCCAGTAATTACCCATCAATTACTTCACTAAGTAATTACACTTTATTAATTACATTAAGTCATTATACTTAACCAACTCCATATATGATTATCCTTAATTAATTAATCTAATTAATTATCTTAAATTAATCACATTAATTAATCATTTCATAATCCCTAGTTAATGATCTTTCATTCAATTATACTCATTAACCATCCTTTAATTACTTCCCTAAGAAATTATGCTTTAATTTACCATTATTAATTACAAATTAATTAATTCTTAATTACCAATTAATTCATCTCTAATTACTTAATTAATTAATGCTTAATTATTACTTAATTAATCTTTAATTACTTAATTAATTAATTTCTAATCATTGGTTAATGATCTTTACTTATCTAATTAATGATCCTTAATTACAAATTAATTAACCTCTAATTAATTAACTTATAACCCTTAATTATTTATTTACTAATCTTCAATCATTAGTTCATTAAATTGAGTAATTATACTTGATTTTCCTTATTAATTTAATAAATCTCAAATCATTAAATTTTAATTGACTTTAAGATAAAATATTTTCATTATTAATGACTTAATTGTCATTAACATATGCATTTGAAACATCATACTTTGAGATTTACTTTTAAATTCCATTTCAAATTTAAGATTTAAAATGATTTAACTTAACAAAATTTAAAACAATTTACAAACCTCTTAAACAAATGTTAAAGAAACACTTATCTTATATAAAAGAAATTTATATAGGAAGTGTTTTAAACCAAATTTATTTAAATTCAAAACCTTGGTTTTTTAAAACTTTTTAAATTTTTTTTTTTAATTGTACTTCGGTTTCAACCCGATGGCTACTCGAGCCTTGACCCGAGAAATCCTCTTCTTTTCTTTTCAAAATTTTGTTTAGTTTTGGACTTTAAATCTAGAAACAATTTCACTCACGTCTACCTGAGTACTCACTCGAGTCCCCTACCCAAAAACACGAGCCTTCCTACGAGACAATCCACAAACCAAAACTTCTTACACAAACACCACTACCGTGCACATGCACCAGTGATCCAGCCTCCTCCGACCATCCACGACTCCTTAAACCTGTCGACGATCATCCTTACACCAGATCCCGACCATCAGAACTTCGATTTTAACGCAAAGTCGAATTCGGGGTACTCAATCAGCCTGGAACCAAAAACCCCTCGAAATCACTCCTATGACCATCGGAGCACCTGAGCTTCCAGCCACGCCTCTTCTAGCCTCCTCGCTACCATTTCCCAAAGTCTGGTGGAACTCGATCCACCAGAGGCGCGGTGGTGACTATTTTCAGACCTTGTCCAGAAACTAGGATTTAAAACAAATACGACCCACCGCTGCTACCTCAGTGACTAATACGCCCAACTTCCATTTTTTCTGAGCTCATCCATCATCCCTTTACCTCCAGTGAAGTCCCCGACCTCCACGAGCATTTTCATTATCAAAAACCACCCAAAACTCAAATTCTGATCAAATTCGAACTGCTCGCTCAACCCAAAACTAAAAATTGTGATTTCGTTTTTAAAAATCATGATTTTGGTTAAGGATTTAGATTATATGCCTGAATTGATGAATTAAAATGTTTGAAATTTTACATATCTTAAGTTTGTTTTGTTCCTTTTGGTTTCCAGAGAAATTTCAAATTTAATTCATTTAAATATAATTTTAAATCCTAATCTATGATTAGACAAACAGATTTTGTTTGAATCCTAAGTCCTAACAGAGATTAGTTAAAGAGACAATGGATTTTGATCAAAACTTTGACCTTTGAAACTAAAAACAGGAAAACACAGATATAACAGGCATGCGCACACCTATACATCCAAATATACACAGAAAATTCATATATACAAAAGCATACTTATTTCCAGTAATTCACATGCAACCAGATTTACCTATACTTAAGCTTTTAGAAAGAATGTTACTCACCTGTTCTAGAAAACAGAACACAGGCTTTTAAGTTTAAATCTGGAGTTTTGAAAAAGAACTTAAAATACCTCTTGATTTTGAAACTTTAAAACTTGAATGCTGGAAAATGCTTCTTTGATTTAAAAACTTGAATTGCTGTGATTTGGAAACTTGTTGTAAAGATGTCTTAATTTTGAAACAGAGATGAAACTGCTTTGATTTTTCTTTTGAGCTTGCTTTTGATTAATCTCAGGTTTGACGAAATGTACAGTCTTTTGTTTTGATTTTAGAAAATGGTTTACAGGCTTGAATTTGATTAATCTCTGGTTTGAGAAATATTTGATTATCAGATTTGTTTTGAGTTATAAGGTTTGAGTTTTCTAGCTTTTGATTTGAAGAGGATCGAAAAAGAAATGAAGAGAAGGAAGTATGTTTTTATAAAGACTAAATTGAGATTTATTAAAATAAAAGAAAAATTAAAATTAAAAGTGACACTTGTTTAAAAACATACCATTTGTCATTTACTATTGTTTATTATCTAATGCTTGTTAAAATCAAGCTTTCATATATTTACACTTATCATTGAGTAATTTTTATTTATTTTAAATGTTAATATAAAGCTTTTTATACTTAATTTACTAATTAACAATACTTATCTAAATTTATATATATATAAATTTCTTTAAAGTAAATATTATAAAACAAATTATATACAAATAAAATCTTATACACATATTTTTAAATCCAAAATATGTTAAAATATCCATCTTTTGAATTTCGATTTTAAATCCAAATTCAAATTCAAATTAAATTTTAAAATCCAATTTAAAGTCAACTTATATATACACATATATAACAACGCATTCAATTTGAAAATAACAATTCTATTTTCTTTAAAATCGATTTATATCTATATATAAGAGTTGCTTTCTCTTGCCGATTTTCCTCCTCTACTAGATAGCTACCTTTCCCACATTGCTCCCATCGCTCGGCCAGATTTGCATGCCGCGACTGTTGCTACAGTAGTTTCTAGTAGATCCGCTGGTTCTGACTTGCTTTCCCCCATGTCTGGTATGTTTCCCCCATCTTCTAGTGCGATGATCTGTACCCAGGTTGATTTGAATGGTGAAATAGGGTTGCATGAAATAAACGTAGTTAACTGTGTTGGGGCTTTGAGCAGTATTTTAGATAGAGCCGTGGGTCTCGCTCATGTAACTGATTTTGGACAGCGCCCTCCAACTGTTTGTGATAATGCCTCTGAGACCATTGGTCATACAGTCAGTGCTAATAGCATTGCTACTACAAAGTCTATTGCTACTCCATCTTTGCCCTCTGCTGATGTCCATCATGGTCTGCTCCATCTCCGACTTTCCACAAACCATGGACGTCTCTTTTCAGCTCTCTGCCTCAGAATGCAGGTGATTATATACCTGTTGATTTTGACATTGTTGAAAAGAATGGAGTGATGATCGCACCTCCTGTGGTTATGCAAGATGGTGTGGACTTCTAGTCTGATTACTTGGTTGGTTTCTTCCTTGATCCAAGTCTCCTTCTTCGTGTTTCTTTGTCGGTTTTACGTAGGACTTGGAAGCTGCGTGGACATTTGTATATTAAACTGATTGACACCTTATACTACCTCAAGTTTTCGTCTTCTGAGGATCGTCGGATGGTTCTTGGTTCTGAACCCACTTTCTTTGCTGGCAGGCCCTTTATAATTACTCCTTGGTCTCCCACTGTGGCTAGTGCTCGTGAGCAGGTGCTTTCTATCCCCGTTTGGGTGTTTTTTTTCCCAAATCCCCTCTGCACTTCAGCCGTTGATTGGGTTCAATTGGTTAGCTTGCAATATTGGTAAATTGGAGTGTTTTGACGCCAACACGGTTGCCCGTGAAAAATTGATGTATGCTAAGGCATTAATTGAGATTTCCCCATTCAAGCCGCTTCCTGATACTATTCCTGTTCAGCTAGCTGTTGGGCATGTTGCCGAGGTCCGTGTTCGCTATGTTGGGTTCCAGATATTTGCACCACATGTCACTCCTTTGGCCACCTGTCAGCTACCTGCCTGCACCCCAAATCCTCTCCTGCTCCTCCGAAGGTTCCTCTGCCTCGCCCAACTCTCCTGAGGTGGATCCCTAAGGCTCTTTCCGCTTCCTACATGTCGCTCCCACTCCTGAGGCTTCTTTGCCTGATCTAGTTCCGCTTCCTTCTGATGTTCGACCTACCTCTCCCTTTTGTACTGCGGTTCCTTGTGGTGACCCTGCTATTCCTTTGACTGCTCCGGATTGTTCTAGGTATCCTATTCATTGGGATGAACCTGAGGGTGTTGGGTTGATCGTATATCTGATGTCAAATTTAACCCAGTGTCAGATTCATATTTCAGATTTGTTACCGACGATCAGTTGGACCTTAGATGCCTTTACTACCGTCCGATTGGTGATGCTTTAGTTCTTGATGTTGACGGTGTGGATGCGAGTAGGAATTTGGACTTGCTAGCTGATTCTTCTTGGGAACGATCTTTCATTTACTCGCCTGATGCTACGGGTTATGACCCTGGTCTTGCCGCCCGTTTCAGGCCTTTTGCTGGCCTTCGTGGCAATGTCCAGTTGAAATCTTCAGATGCAGTTGATTCATCCTCTCCGGAGGAGTCCTAGTCTAGGTTCTTTTTTAGTTCTGTGACTTGTCTGTCACTATCATAGTAGTTTAGGTGCTTTTACCTATCTCCTGTACTTCAACTTTATTACCATGGTAATAAAAGTGGACGGCCCACTATAAAACCGGCTTGCCTTGCAAAAAAAAAACAACACATTATTATTATTGTTTGAAAATAACAATTTTGTCAATTTTAAATAATTTAAAAAGGAGATTATCACATTATCTATAAATTACATATTTTACTATATGAATTAATGTATCATATGTTTTATATGTTTATGAATTGTATTTTAAACTTTATATATTTACAAATCATATTTATCAAGCAATATTTAAAAAGAAAATAAAACAAAACTTTTTGTTAATTTTATTTAAATTTAAACTTGAGCTAAAATATATCTTAAACAATTAAACATTTACCTTAAGTAGTTTGAAACTATATAGTTAACTATTTAAATAACGTTTGAAAAGTTTTATATTAAATTTAATCATAACTTCCAAAGTACCAAAATATATATATTAGAATTTGAAATCATGATTTTATTTGTTAAATTCAAACCAAGGCTTTTCTATTTATAATACATACAAATATATACATTATAAATAGAAAACATTTTATTAACTTTAAAAGATAAAATTCAGTATTTAAATATTTATTTGTTTTTAAAAGAATAAACTTGCCAATTTAAATTAAAATTATAAAAGAAAATTATCAAATCAATTTAATTATTAATACAGATTATTAAATTAATATTGCAAAAAATTGTGGGTCATCACAAGGAAAGAAAATGGTGTTTTAGCTATGAAATCTTTTCCTACATACCTTCTTGATCGGTGAACAAAAAATTGATTCTTGAAATAACCTAAATAGTCTATGCAAACTGTACTTGGTAAAGTTGGAAGGAGACGCCTAGAAAAAGAGAAGGTTCCAAGGTACAGTGGAAAATTTGATACATAAGAAAAGATGGAAATTAGGAATTCTCCATTTAAACCCTTTCCCGGCTTTTGACCAGGTGGTATGGAACCCGACGAGTTAAACTTTGAAGTTATCTAAGCAAGACTCCCGGAGAGGTGACCATAAAACCTAAAACTCAAGTACACCCAAAATCACAACACAAGCACGAGTCCACCATAAAAATCCGAGAATCCAAAGTCCACAAGTATTGGGTCGATACCAATCCCATCCTCTGGGCTGGTATCGACCCCTAAATATTCCAGCAAGAAAGCCCATCTTCTTCCTACACCCCTACATGATGTTAGAATCCTATTTCCAATGTCGTTTTGCTGTTCCAAAGCAATTCCCTATCGATCTCCATGAACTCTTTAATCTACAACTCTGTAATTCTGCAACTCCGTCATTTGGACTCAAAAACATGTTAATATTATTGCAAACAACTATGAAATCACGAAGCTAACCACAAGGCAGACTGTAGTGAAGAGTTGAAGAAGACCATATTGGCTATCTTATGGGTTAGTACCCACCCTTATCCATGAAGTTATACCGATCCATACAACCTAATGATGTAGCACCCTTAACGGCCTAGAGATCAATTGTGCGAGATTTAAGGCTCCCTACCTCTATAAATAGAGGGGTAGGGCTCATTTTTCAATATCTTTATCTGCAATTCTAAGCTACTCTATATTCTTGTAATTTTGAAAATCTAAGTGTCGGAGTTGTGCTGACCCCTGAGAACTTCTTCCCTTAAGCCAGAAGATAAGCTAAGTGGACGTGAGCCAGAGTTTGCCGAACCACTATGAATTCGTGTGCGTTTATTTATTACTTATTTTAATTTTCTTTCTTCATTTTTTATTCTCTTCCACTTTTTATAGTGTTTGTGCCATTTTTGGTTCAAACATTCTACTACTTTTGCTGAGAAAGACTCGAGTTTGCTGATTCAAGACTTGGGAACATTCTAAATGGCTAAACAATCAACTAGAAGAACTATTGTTGGAGGAAATTAACCAGGGGCAGCTAAGAGGCGTCCTTAGGTGCAAACCCTCCATAAATCTACATAATCAGGGATGAGATGGATACTATGATGAATGGACTGTAGAGAAGAATAATGTCATGCCAAGAAGAGATGATAGAGAATTTCTTCAAAAGAATGGGAACAGCCGGAGTCATTGCAAATTAGAATCAAGGACCTGAAGCCGAAGCACGGCTACCTGGGAGTGGGATAGAATGACCCAGGACAAATGTTGAGAAAAATGTATAGGTCGGTACTGACCCCCAAAAGCTTGGGGGCACGGGTCGTCCTGTCTTAGGAAGGAATGATGTACATTTTTAAGCTGATGCGGAGCATATGAACGTAGATCAGAATGTAGAAAACCCGAAGGAGTATGTACTAGAATTCCCTCCCATAGTCGAGAGGTAGGCTAAGAATGTTGACCTTAAAGTTTATATGAGTGACGATGACAAACTTGCTGAGTTGGTGAGATAAGCTACGAGGGGTGGATTGCCTAACCAGAGCTTAGAAGATGTGAGCAGGAGTCCATTCGCTACACTGGAAATCTACCTGATTTCAAACTACCTACACTAGAAACATATGATGGGAAGACAAATCCAACAGTTCATTTGATGAGGTACATCTAACATATAAAGGTGTTAGGTGCATTTAAAGAGGTAATGAGACGGCGTTTCATATTATATTTGACAGGTTTTGCAGCCTTGTGGTTTAGAAAACTAGAAAACGGTTCCATTAGCACATGAGCCAAGTTGGTGAATAGAATTGTGAGCAGTTCCGGGTCCATATCACGTGACCCAAGAATGTAATAGCATTAGAAAGCATGAAGCAGAGGGCCAAAGAGACGCTCTGAAATTTTCTAACAAGATTTAGTGCGGTGGGTGTAGTTGAAAAGCCAGACCCTTCAATGGTTTTGATGGCAATAGCTTCACGGATAGCCACGAAGATGAATTTTAATTGAGATGGGATCCTCCTAGGGATCTCGTAGAATTTCTGTCATAAGGCTGAGAGATATTTGTGTCAAGAGGATGTCGAGGCTGATTAGAAAGGAATTAATTCTATGGATGGCAGAGGACCGCTCAGATAAGGATCCAGTAAAGGCAAAGGATAGCGAAAGACAGATGATGGCTTTGACGGATCAAAGTGATTGAGGAAGCAATAAAAATTCTCTTCTTACACGGACCTAAAGTAGACCCTGGAGCAGATTTATCTAGATACTAGGGGCGGATCCCCTATTGGAGGCTGGTAAGAAGAGAGCTCACAGAGCATGGAAGAGCATAGTGAAAATACTGCTTATTTTATGAGATGGATAGGAATAACAAAAATGATTGTAGGCACCTGTGGAACTTGATCGAGGAATATGTCACAGATAATTGTTTACATCAGCATTTAAGGAAACGAACTGCAACGATTGAACAAAAGCAGCCATCAATCACTGCAAATGGAAATGGCCCTGGATAGAGGTCAATGATACTTATCTCTTGATCGAAATGGCAGGAAATCAGGTTTGGTTCCCGTACACTATCTTTGCCTTTCAATAAAAAAATGTAATAATACAGTGTAGACACTTACTCGTGTATGGGATCTCGATTGGTCCCTAGGCACTCTTTGAATTGGACGTTAGATTGTAATGCCTGGAGAGGCATCTATCGTAATGTTTGACTTGTTATTTCTTAGTATTTGAATTTGATGCATTAGACAAACCCTTGATTATTGAAACCCACTCGAATGTGATGACTGATAGTAATCGCTTTAAGTATTATTCGGAGGGAGGGGCTGGAGTGCAAGAAGTAAGTCCTTTCATCGAAGCATGAGTGGATGAGATTACTTGTAATTAAGTCCCCTTGCCGAAGAGCGAATGGATTGGGCTCAGCAAGGATCCAGAGAGACCCTGGACTTGAATCCTTTTAGTCCTATCTGAAAAGATGGGACTGGTGTGCATGGAGCAAGTCACCTCACCGGAGTGTGGGTAGATGGGCTTATTTATCATTAAGTCCCCTCACCGAAGAGCGAGTGGATTGGGCTCGTCATAGGTCCGAAGAGACCATAGATTTTATTGCTAGCCCCTAACAACTATGGATTTAATTATTGGTCTCGAATGGCCATGGATTTGATTATCGGCCCCGAATGGCCATGGATTTGGCTAACAGTCAGAAGAGACTATGGATTTGATTATTGGTCCCGAACGGCCGTAGATTTACTTGTTGGTCCCCAATGACTACGACTTCGATTGATGATCCGGAGAGATCATGGATTTAACTATTGGCCTGAACAACCACGAGCTCAATTAATGATTTAGAGAGACCATCCCCTTAACTTGAACAATAAATGATCTGGAGAGATCGGACAGTAAATTAACTATAAAACAATCTGGATAGATTGGACGTTGAAAACTTCCCATTAAATGGTTCTAAGAAATCATGCGTAAAACTAAAACTGAAATGATATGAAGAGATCAAATCTTAGAACATATACTGATTTGATATAAGGATTTACAAGCCTAGAAATTAGAATGAAATAAATAAATCCCAGATGAGCATGGGACATTTTTGATGTAAAATAATTCTAAATGAAATCAAAATGATAGTGATGTAAATCCCAGATGAACAAAGGATGGTTTTGATATGTGATGTAACGACTCCGAATGGAATCAGAATTGTGATGATATATAGACAACACTTGGGCAGAGTGTAGAGTCTTAGGCTATGATAGGTCTGGAATGACCTATGATTGACAAGAGAATCCAAGGTAACTGGACAATTCACCAAGATTGAAGTAGCCAAAGAGCTCAACTATCAAAGCTTGACATCACATTTGTTTTTGAGAAAAGCACACCTTCCATTCGCAAGACATGATTTGGAGGCAAGTGTTACACACTGAAGTTATCAAGGCAAGATGCATGGAGAGATGACCACAAAATCTAATTCGCAAGTACAACAAAAATGACAACACAAGCTTGATTTCGTGACAAATATTTAAGAACCCGAAATCTACAAGTATTGGGTCGGCACTGATCCCACCCTATAGGTCGGTATCGACCCCTAAATATTCAACAAAGAAAACCCATCTTCTACCTACACTCCCTACATTATGTTAGAAAACTATTTTCAATGTTGTTTTGTTGTCCAATGCAATTCTCTATCGATCGCGACGAATTCTTGAAACTACAACTCTGTTCTTCTGCGACTTCATCATTTGGACTAAGAAACATGCTAATATTTGTGCAAACTATGGAATCATGAAGCTAACTACAATGTGAATCAGCGAAATAGGGATCTTAAGGCTAAACTAAAACTAGAGCGGAGTGAATTGTTTAATTAATTATATGAATATTATTCAAATTCTTTAAGATTTTTCTTGAAGTGATGGAATTAACAATCATAGAATCAAAGTACAAATAAAAGTAAATGCAGTAAAAGCGAAAAGGAAAGAACACGCCATGATTTTTTATTGGTTCAGAGTTACCCTACATCTAGCCCCGCACAGTTCCTTGTACGAATGTTTTTTCAACTATTAAATGCAAATACAATCTCGATTTCAAGGCTACGAGACATACCCTCCAGAATCTCAGCCTTTGGGTAGAGCCACTTGATTTCCAGACCACAAGCCACCCACTAGATTTACAGACTACTAAGCGCGCTTAATAAATTTAAACAGGCTAGAGTCATACTTACCTGGATTTTAGGGATACCAAGCGCACCATAGAGTATAAGAGTATGATTAATAGTTACAAACTCAGATCTTCGATCTTGATTATAATTGATCCTATAACTCTTAAATAGCACTTGATCTCAAGAGAGATGAGAGAAATCAAAGTGTATATAAAAGAGAATCAAACTAGTAATGATTGAATTTGATTCTGATTGAATTTCAGTAGAGTGTTGATAGAAATTTTTTTAGAATTCAAAAGAATGAAAAGAGGAGAGAGAAATAAGAAAGTAGTTAATGAAAATTCGTTTGGAATCCTATACATAGGAAAACAACGGTCATGCCTGTTCGCAAAGAGAAACGACAGAAGACTATTTCATTCAAAATTTGAATTTTGAAATTTAAGCCTACTATGTCGACATATGGGATTTGGATATGTCAACATATCTTCACAAAATTGAAAAATACTTTATAGAAATTATTTTGAAAATCCATTGCTTTGTAGAATAATTTAATACTTTATAGAATCATTTAAATATGGTTTATACAAATTTTAATCAAAATATAACTTAATAAAACTTTATAAAATAATTTCGGAAGATTTTAATAAGAATATTCCATATAACATAAATAATATATATATAATCAATATAGTTACGAATTATTAGAGTATAAACAAAAATTCTATATATACATATATATATATATATAAACTTAAAAAAAGTAAAATAATATCTTAATAAGTATAAGAGATTTGAAAAATCATTTTGGAAAATATTTCAAAAAGATTATTTTAAAAATAGAATACTTGAAAAATAATTTTGAAACAAAATTAGAGAAGACGAGAGAGATCAGGAAAGTGCTATCAAGGTTTTAACATAAATTCTATGACTCTGTAACTTATTTGGAATTCCTTGAAATCTTGAACTCTTTAATACTCATGAATCTTCATTCTTGAATTCTTGAAAATTTATCAGCTTGAATCTACTCTTGATATCACCATCTTGATACTGTATGGTCTTCTTAATCAATGCGTGTCTAATATCCTATATTGCTATATATACCTTGATAAAACATTAGTATCTATATTTTATATAATGTTCTATAGTTGTTATCATCAAAACCAATACCCAAGGTACTAGCGATCTCTCCATTTTGACGATGAAAACTTTGTATATAAAATATATTGTATCTCCCCTTGAGTTACAAACTCCCCCTTAATTTATGCCTAGATTGATTTTATATATTTCTCCCCCTTTGTCATCAACAAAAATAACTAACTAAAATAATAACTCTAACACTAATTCTTACTATAATCCTAACTCTAACTTTCCTAAATAACGTACTAATTTAACTGTATAAGAATTATATATAATGATTATGTAAAAAATAATAAGTGATATGTAAAATGAAATAATTAATCCAAATATTCCTCTAATCAAACAAAGTTTATGTCACACAACCTTTAAACAAATCCACACAAATCAAGACCAATCAAATCCAAACCAAACCAAGTATTATTATTTATATACAATCAAAACTTATTTAAACTGGACATTTCAAGGAACTTCAACCCATCCATCATCTGTTTTGATGATACACTCTGAATTGGTAGTAGGTTCTTCTTTGTTCAAAGCAGAAATCATCCATCGAATTGCATTAAAATGCCTTTCTTGCTCCTTGATTATCTGCATTTGACTTAATTCTAGATGCCCCTGATTTCTTAGGATGAAAGTAAGAATATTCTTGAATGATTCAAGAGTTTTTTCGAGGTTTTCGGTTAGTTTTTGGATAGGAGAAGCCATTATTTTTGTTTTAGAGTTTAGGAATGCAAAGTAAGAATAAAGAGAGTAGATAATAATGATTCTTTGGTCTTAACATATATTTAAAGGGGTAGAAATATTGGAAATGAATAGACTTTGCTATCTATTTAATTTTCAAAATTAATTTTCTTAGCAATTTACTATTGTATGTCGGCATACATACTTAGGGTATGTCGACATATATGTAGAAATTTTCAAAACAACTTTATTTTGATATTCTAACGTATTTATCTTATACTATTATACTTTTATATTTTTCAGAGATGATAAATAATGTATAACAGCAAGGAAATAAATTTCATTAATATTTAGATAGAGATTACATATGTTATCCCGCTTTTTGGCAAAGCCGTGATACCAAAAGATTGATCGAAAGCAAAAGACGGTTCACCTCAGAGATTGGTTGTACTTCACTTCGCTATGGAAATCGATGAATTTTGTCTGAGCCCGGATCAGGCCACAACTGATAAGACATGACAAGCAATGTCGTAGAAGCCAGCGTTTCAAGTTTCAAGTCAATCCGAGTTCGTATGCTCAAGATATAATGGTTTCAATTTAAGAAAGGTAGCCCCCTGTTCGGTTCGAACCCATAGGGGACCCATGGTTCGAATCGATGGTCACAGGTTATGTTCGAATCCATCATCTTCGAAACCTTCTACTCCGAACCCATCCGGTATCCTTCCTTCGAACCCATCCTGTTCGAATCCATCAACCAGTGCCTGCCTCACAACCATTAACTTCGACTCCATTACATTCGAAACCATCATCTTCGAATCCATTCAAGCCCGCCAGCTTCGAATCCAAGTCGCTTCGAATCGATCTTGTTCGAATCGATCGAGTTCGAACCCACGAGTACACCTTGGTTCGAAACGGTCACATTCGAACCCAGGGACATTCACTTGTTCGTACCCACCAAGTCAGCTAACTTGGATGACGTGTCGCCCCACGATACGAACGAGGCGAAATCCATGGGTCCGAAGCGGTCAACTCGGAGACAAAACAGGATCGATTCGAGGAGCACGCGCCACGTCACTGCAGAATCACGTGTGTCCATGGATTCGAAGTCATGGTTTCGAAGTGATGGGTTCGAACTCCACAGCCAACCGAGAAACACCATTTCGAACCGATCATATCTCCTCAACCACACATCCAAATGCAACCAAATTTTCACAGTAGCTTCCATACAAGGTAAAGATTGTTCCTGCCAAGTTTCAGCTCGATTGGACCATTTCTTGATGGGCTCGAAATAACTTCGAATCGATGTCAGATCGAGACGAAACTTGGTGGGGTCGGTCGCGTGGGCCCACTCACGTGCCAGAAGAGGTCTCCCGAAGTTTCAGCAAGATCTGGGCCTCCAACGCCTATAAATAGCGCCCTGTAGCCTTCAGAAAAAGGATCTTCCGAGAACTTCTGCCATTGAACGCTGAGACTCTGCCGGATTCAAATCTATTCATCAGAATCACTGTTGTATTCAGATTTCAAAGCTATTGTCAATTGTAATCCGTTGTAATCGATTGAATCGAGCAAAGCAATAAAGAGAAACCCTTCAAAGTGGACGTAGGCACGAACGCCGAACCACTATAAATCCTGTGTTTGTGATTGTTGTTTGTGAATTACTGTGATTTGTTACCTAGAGCTGAATTCTATATTGATTGTTGCTGAGTTCTGCGTTGATTATTATTAAGTTGAATACGCAAACGGGTGCTTTCGTGATATTGGGTGTTTGTGACCAATTTTGGCGCAAACAACATAGAAGAAGAAAAAATTGAAAAGATACATAAGATTCAACATAAATTAAATTTTCAAGATCCTAATACAAGATAATTTAAACAACTAGAAAGATACGGATGAAGATGGTCAAGAACTACCAAGTTTGCGGATGATCTTTCCAGAAAAATCTCCATTTGATTAGAAATTGAAGTAAATTTCTTTGAAAATGATTTCTTAAGCTTCCTTTGGTTATGAATGATCTTCACTTGATTTTTGAGAAGATCTTTCTTGGATGGATTTGGTGGCATGTTGACACTTTCTAAAGAAGTGTGCTCCTCCTCTTCTTGTTCTTCCTCCTCGACTTCCATTTCATCTCCTTCCTTTTCCTCCTCTTCTCTTATTTCATGCCCTTCTTCCTAAGCCAACCTTCGTTCCTTTTCTACAAGCATTCCATTAGGCTCGAAAAAGGGTGAAATATACATAAGTGAAATGTTGGCCTTGTTAAATATTTTTTGAGAAATTGTTTTTTCTTCTTAAGGTCAACATCAAAATAATTGAAAACACGAGTAAGACACATACCATAAAATAGTGCATTTTCATGTTTAGAAAGATTCTTAAAAAATGTTCATCCAAAATGACTTAAGACCAATTTATGTCATATTTACCATAAATTGTGAAAAGATCTTTGAAAACTTTTCGAGTCGGGTTATTATAATTACCCGTTCTAGAAGTGATACTTTGTTGCAAAAGAAGGCTTAAAATACTTGCTTTTGGATGCAAGTTTTTATTTTTGAATTCACTAATCATTATCCCTTTCGAAAATATCATAAATTACATCATGATTTTGAAAATCAATTTGAAAAGATGAAAGGTTCACTCCACTGGATTTGCATCCAAGAATGTGACCCAAAAGTTCACAATTTAAACAATTTGTGTCCCTTTGACACTACTCCAAACCTCTTCTTTTCTACCATCATAAAACTTTCTTTCAAAATTTGCATAAAACATTTTTACTAACTTTAGACAACAAATAAAATCATTTTGAGAAGCATCGATTAAACTAAGGATTTCATTTTGTAAACAAAGATTGAAAAGATCATAAGTATGAAAATCTTTAAAAATAGAAAATCTTTCACAAAAGGCTTTTCGAAAAGATAAATATTCTACATAGGCATGAATGGCTTCTTGATCATTAAAAATATATTCTTTTATTTTCATAGAAAGCTTTATAGTTGCTTTAGTATTGCTTGAGGATGTTATTGAAGAATGATTTGAAGAGATAAGAGAGTTTATGATTTTTGAATTTGAAAACGAAAGTGAGAAATGAATGGATGGAGATAGAGTAAGTAAATAGAGAATCAAAGAACATGTTCTCTGGTCAAAAGGAAACTTTTCAGAACATAGAAGTTGTGAAAAGGTGGAGGGAAATTCAAATTTTGAAATTTAAATTCTGTCTGCATATGTCGACATATTCGCATGGGGTATGTCGACATATGGGTCAAAATTTTCAAAAATAATTTTTGTTTAACTATATCCTATTTTGTTATATAGATCTATTTATAATTATTCTATTTTTAGAAAAATTATTTTAAATATATTTTATATTGTTTTTTTATTTAAAATATAATCACACAATATTAAACCAATATTATTATTAGTCCATATGATATTCCTTTTTTGATATATTAAATGAATCCTTTTTTGATCCATTTCACCATTTTGTTTTGAATTATGTGTTGCTGTGAAGCACATGTTAACAATTTCCGTATCTGATTCATTACCATTTGAGGATGTATCTGAATCGTCTAATGTTGCAGCATAAGCTCTTCTCCATTTTCTAGATGAATCTGTGTTTGGTGTAGTTTTCGGTTTATCAAGTTGTGGATAGTCTTATTTTAAATGACCAGGGTCATTATAGTTATAACATCTAATGCCATTTTTGGTTTCCACTTCCTCTTCTTGGATTTTTGTTGTCATTTCTTTTGAAATTTTTCATCATCCTATATTTGAGAAATTTTCTGAGATTTCTTGTCATAAAAGCAAGTTCTTCATCTTCGTCGTTGTCTGAATCCAGATTATCCGTCATTGCATTAAAAGCTATAGATTTCTTCTTTATTGCTTTGCTTCTTCTCCTGTCTTGCATTTGTGCTTCAAAAGGCATTAAATTGCCAATTAACTCTTTTACTTTCAGAGTGCTAATGTCATTAGCTTCTTTGATTTCTAGAGTCTTTTGATCCTATTATGGAGTAAGTTAATTGAGATTTTTTTTAACTTGTTCCACTTTAGAAAAACTTTTACCCAGTGCAATAAGCAAGTGTACTATATCTTGGAATCTACTATATATATCAGATATGGAATCATTTTGAATAGTTGAAACTTGTTTGTTAACATGGAAATTTTGGTCTGTTTAACCTTACTTGTGCCTTTATTTGTAACTTGCAAAGTTCTCCAAATTTCAAAGGCATACTTACATAGAGATGCTCTAGTAAATTCATTACTATCTAGTGAACAAAATAATATATTTGTAGCCTTAGAGTTACTTTATACAACTTCTTTTTGGTCAGCAGTTCACTGTAGAAAATTAGTCTCGGGTTTGGTGTATTCAGTTCGTGTGATATTCCAAGCGTCTAAACCAACTGACTGTAAATAAATTTTCATTCCGCATAACCAATATGTGCAGTTACTGTAATTAAAAAGTGGAGGTCTAGCATAGATTGTCCTTCAAAAAAATGAGTTGCTAACAAGTGTATTAACAGTGTGTTACTGGCAGTACTATTACCAATGTTTGTAGCCATTTAATTTTTTTTAAATCAAATGATGTATACTTTGAAAACCAGTGCTTTGATACCAAACATGATTCAATGGAATAGAGATCTTAAAGCTAAATTAATATCAGAGGAGTGTGAATAGTGTTTAATTGATTATATGGATATTATTCAAATTCTTTAACATTTTACTGAAGCGATGGAATTAACAATTACAGAAACAATCACGAAATCAAAGTAGATATAAGTAAATACAATAAAAGTAAAATGGAAAGAATACACCAGGATTTTATATTGGCTCGGAGTTACCCAACATCTAGTCTCGCATAATCTAGTCTCTCACCTTTTGTGGATTTCTTTTCAACTAGTAAACGCAAATACAATCTCGATTTCAAGGCTATGAGACACATGCTCTAGAATCCCGGCCTCTGGGTAGAACCACTTGATTTCCAGGCCACAAGTATACCCACTAGATTTACGGGCTACTAAGCACACCCAGTTGATTTAAACGGGCTAAAATCGCACCTACTTGAATTTCAAGGATACCAAGCACATCACAGAGTATAAGAGTATGATTTGATAGAGTTTACAGACTCAGATCTTCGATCTTGATTACAAGTATCCTATAACCCTTGAATAGCACTTAATCTTGAGGGAGTGAGAGAAATCAAAGAGTATATTAAAGAGGATCAAACTAGTAATGATTGAATTTGATTCTTGTTGAATTTCAATAGAGTTACGATAGAAATTATTTTAGAATTCAAGAGAATGAAAAGAGGAGAGAAAAATAAGAAAGTAGTTAATGAAAATTCGTTTGAAAGTCTGGTATATATAAGAAAACAACGGTTATGTCCATTCACGAAGAGAAACGATGAAAGACACTTCCATTCAAAATTTGAACTTTGAAATTTATGTTAGTAGTTGACATATGGGATTTGGATATATCGACATATCCTTCAAAAAACTTTATAAAAATTATTTGAAAATCCGGTACTTCTTAAAAAATGGATACTTCGTGTGATAATTTAGATATAGTTTATACAAAGTTTAATCAAAATATAACTTAATAAAACTTTATAAAATAATTTAAAAGATTTTAATAAGAATATTCAATATAATGTAAATAATATATACAAAATCAATATAGTTATAAATTATTTAAGTATAAACAAAAATTCAATATATATAAACTTAAAACACTAAAATAATATCTTAATAAGTATAAGAGATTTGAAAATTATTCGAGAAAAAATTTAAAAAGATTATTTTAAAATAAAATATTTGAAAAACAATTTTTCAAACAAAATTACAGAAGACGAGAGAGATGGGAAAGGTCAAGGTTTTAACATAAACTCTATGACTCTATAACTTAAGTGTAATATCTTGAAATCTTCAATACTTATGAATCTTTATTCTTGAACTATTGAAACTTTATATAAGCATCTTGAATCTACTCTTGATATCAGCATCTTGATATTGTACAGTTTCCTTAATCAATACCTGAATACTATACTATACTATATACTATATATATCTTGATAAAACATTAGTATCTATATATTATATAATGTCCTATAGTTGTTATCATCAAAACCAGTAACTAAGATACTAACATACAAGACGAGCTAAAGTGAAGATTGAAGATGAGCATACTAGCTATCTTATGAGTCGGTACTGACCCCTACCCATGGAGTTGTACCGACCCATACAACCTAATGATGTAGCACCCTTAATTTTATGGAGAACTAGTCTATAGCAAGGAGAACAGCCTGAAGATCTTTTGTGTGAGATTAAGGTTCCTTACCTCTATTAATATAGTGGTATGACTCATTTGGCTCTAGTTGTACTTTACTCAAGATTCTGGTAATTTTAAAAATCAAATTATCGGATTTGTTCCGACCCCTATGAACTTCTGCCTCTAAGTCAGAAGATAAGCAATAAAATCATTAAATGGACGTAGCCGGAGTTTGCCAAACTATTATAAATCTCTGTATGTTCATTTCTTACTCATTTTAATTTGTTTTCTTCATTTTTTGTTCTCTTCTACTTTTTATTGGGTGTTTGTGCCATTTTTGGTTCAAACAATACAGATTAGATGCAAAATTGAATGAACTATACTTCCATTCGTGGAACGTTGGAAAAGTTTGGATGCAAAATAAATATTTTGTTTTCAAAATTTGTATATATATAGAACTACCAGTATATTTAGGTAGCTTGCACTATATTTTCAGAATGGTTTTAAAAGAATGCATTCATATAAGAGGAACCAATTAGAATTATTCCGTATGCATATCAGATGTATTGTGATACATGGTGCACTTTACACTATTAGTTGCAAAATTGGTTTGCACTAATTGATTGGATAATTTAGAATGATGGCAGATTATGTTATATGGTTCTATCCTCAAGGAATTTTGGAGACGAAATTCTTTAAAGGACAAAAATATAACACCTTGTAATTTTAACGATAATTAATTAAAAATAAATTTATTAATAAATAATAACATTGGAAAATAAAATTTTCACAAACATTGAATTTGGCTTAGAAACCTGCATCATTTGGTTTGCAGTGGTTTTTTGACCAATTTTCATATATAAAAATTTCCAATCGGAGTTTAGATGAAAAGTTATCAACATTTGAATAATTTGAGTCGGAATGCAATGACTCGAAATTTCACTAACTTTTTTTAGTGAATATCTAATAAAATTTAAATATTCAACATATAAGTTTTATAATGAAAATAAACTAATTTTAATTAATTAATAATGATGGTGAAATTATTTTCAAAATTTGCTTACCAAATTAAATAGTTCATAGAAAAACAGAAAATGTGACCGAAGAACGTTTTTTGAAATTTTGACTTTTCGACACCAGAAAGTTGTCGGAAACGTTGTTCGTCTTTGTGCACTATATATACATATATATAAGAGTTAATTAACTAGATAACAATACAATTATAAATAAATTATCTTATATTAATTACATACATATAAAAGACGGTGATGTGACTAGACATAATAATTATATATGTATATATAAAAGAAAGTGACGTGACCTGACATAATAATTATATATATATATAAAGTGATATGTCTAGACATAATATATATATATAAAAGAAAGTGACGTGACTAGACATAATAATTATTTATATATAAAAAAGAGAGTGATGTGAATAAACATAATAATTATATATACATATATAAGAAAGTGATGTGACTAAACATAATAATTATCTATAAAAAAAATGAGTGAGTGGTTAAACATAATTATATATATAAATATAATATAAAAGATTTGTGATGTGACTAGAAATAATTATGACAAGTTATATTATTTAATTCCTAAACTTCATCTATAAATACCTCTCCACTTTCACATTTTTTCTCATTTATTTCATTTGTTCTCCTTCTTCATTTCTTCTCTCTCAGGCTTCATCAATGGCTTCCAAATACAAAATAAAAAAGAAATATTATAAAAACCACTTAAAACTTAGATCCGAACATAGATCTAAGCTTTCATGCCATGGCCAAAAGTTTAAGAGAAGAGGAGGAGAGTTTGAGTTCTCAGGCAAAGGAAAAAGAGAAGTAAGTTATGCCGAAGTGAAGGCATGAAGCACCGATGGTATTTGGAAGCAAATAGAAGAGCTAAAGGTCAAGTTAGTGCCTTGTACATGGTGAGGCCGAACCATGTTGGCCAGAGTAAGAGATTGGAAGCTTGTCAAGGAGCAGAAGCTACGGCAAAATCACCCAGAGAAGCCACGGAAAAGGAGAGAGCTAAGAAGATGAGATCTCGAGAAACTCTTTCCTTTCTAGTTTATGATTAAAATGATTTGCAAGTTAGCAGCAAGTTAAGATTAATATTTATAAGTATATAAAAGTTATCGACGTGATTATATATGAATTGACATGTTTATTTAGATGTTTATATGGATGTATATTTGATTGTTAACATTGGATGTTCACTAGGATGAATGAAAAAGAAGAATGAATTAATAAATTTAAGTTTATGATGATAGTAATTTGTTAAGTATAATTAATTTATGAAGGAATAAATGGAGGTATATGTGGAAAGTTAAGCCTCGAAATGTTTTGAAATCATAAAAGAGGAATGCTTTGTAAAGGAGTTTCACCGCTTTACAATTCATTCAGTTGAGCTATGAGATAGTCCACCATCAAGAAAAACACGAATAGAAAAGATAAGGATGGATTTCAGAAAGAATGGGAGAGACAAGGATAGATTTTGGAACCGAGGGGAACATTCCAAAATTCAAAGGAAATTCGAATCAAAGAGGAAGAACTCAAGCTCGAACGAAAGTGATTCTGTAATTAAATTTAATCTATATACTAAGTTTTGCCTAAAACCAAAGCTCTGATACCACATGTAACAACCCGGTATTTTCATCCATTCGCATCTGCATATGTCGGACTTGAATTACTCAAAATATCATGTTGTTAATTTATATTTGGCAAAACTCAGCATATACAGCAAAAAAATAAATCACAGAATCACAGACACAGAGTAATAACAATAAGCAGCGGAAACAAATAAATAGTAGTTCATGAAGCTACTATGTATATATAACATAATTAAACAAGATACGACAGAAGTCTCGAATACAATAATCAATACAAAATCTGAATATATCAGTGGAGTCAACTGAATTACTGAAAGCTAGATAGATATATGGATCTCCAAAAAAAGCTCCAACTCCAAAGGTAGTCTCAAATGATGTGACACTCCATCTGACCTGAGCATAAAGCAAAACACAAAACACTCGAATCAGGATTAACATTCTTATATCAATAAATCTAACTCAAGTGAAATATCAACTGAAGCACAAGTAACTCAAAGGATGTTTAAGATAACCATCCTCTAAGGATCTGTTAAACTATCTACTATATTGTAATATACGTTATTAACAACTCAACGTCAATATAGCACCGTGGTCATGTCAAAATAATTTATACTTCAAAACAAAGTATTAATACAATATCATTTCCATATCAAATATATCTGTTTCCAAATTATAGCACTTTCAAAGTTATAACCCTTTCGAAACCAAAGCGCTTGAAATCGTAATACTTTGGAAAACCATAACTTTGAATTCATAACTTCTACCACTTAAATAGTTTAGATATTAATAATAGTAAAATCAACTTGAAATTCCAAATTCAAGTTTAATTCAATCTCAATTCATCAATTTCAATTCAATTCAGTTTCTAAATAAACCATTTCAAATTATATTGATTTCAAATACAGATTTGAACCATAAAATAAACCATTTAATTTTCAATATATTTCAAAGCTTTTAATATTCAACATTTTCAAAACTAAATTTAACAATTTCATATAGATCTTGATTTAAGTAAATTATTATTTCGTCTTGAAATATTCACTTAATAAATTCAATATCATTTAAATAACTTTAAATTACATTTTACTAAATATTTCCTTCAATTTATTTAAACGTGAAATATTCATTTAAGTAAGTTATAAAATCATATCCTTAAATCTCAAATTCAATGATTTTCAAATCGATTTAATTAAATAAAATTCTTAATGAAATACCATTTCAAGTCAATTTCATATCTATCTTCCCAACCCTAACTTATAAAATCATTATAAAAAAATCTATTTTTAAAATAATTTTTTTAAATACGTACTTAAACATATTATATATTAATTAAATCAAACTTTATTAAATTTAAAGCTTAATCTTAAATCTACTTTATAATAAAACTGATTTATATATAAAATATTTTCAATATTAAATAAAACCACATAAATTTGCTTTCAAAACCATAGAAATCATTTTCAAAATATTTATATATAGACCAATGGTGTCTGTATATAATTTTCTATCCTATGGTCAAGTGATACAGATATTTATTAGTTCAATACACAATTTAGATATATGTGTGTGTGTGTGTGTGGGTATATATCATTTCAACCCACAATCCTAAATTCAATTCATTGAAAATCGCTTGGGCTTATCATTTGAACCCATAACGATTTTCTCCTATTCTATAAGATCGTTGGGATATTTATCATTTAAACCCATAGGGAATTCTATACTAACAGGGAACTTGCAGAGTGATAACAGATATGATAATAATATAACAGGCATATATCATCAATATAAATAACATATAATGGTGCCAAATGTCACAGGTGAATGGATGCAGATAATGGTATATATATAGCAATGTAAATAGCTAACAGCAGCATATTTTAATTGAAATCAAATTTAATAAATATAAGAACGTTAACCGTGAGTGATTGCTCACTCTCGAGGCTAGAGAGATTCAACAATGAGATGAGTTACGAATCTGAGCACTAATTTCGAAGCAAAGCAAGATTAACAAGAATTCGATGAACAAAGTTGATATATAGAGATTGATGAGAACAAATCAGAATCGGTTTTTATATAAACTGAAAAATATATACGTTATTATATTATGTATATATTCAATGTTTTAAAGATAAAATAAAAAAAATCAAAATCATTATTTTTAAACTCAAGCATTAAGAATCAAATATAATTTATACTTAAAAACCGTGACCCAAAACAAAAATCTTAAACACATATATATAAAAAACTGTTTTAAAACCAAATGATATATATATATATATAAACTATATGCAATTTAAGATAAATAATAATATACATGGCTTATATAAATTCATGTATATATATAATCAAACATTAATAAAAATTTAGACATAGGCTGGCATAACTTTTCCCAACAAAATAAATATAGCATCAGAACATAAAATACTCTATATACATGTATATATTATATTTAGTCAGTATAAATCATAAAACAACACATACTACTTATATAAAATAACACATTTATAAATATATATAAACATACATTCAAAAATGTATAGACCAGACATGCATACAAGTCATCAAAACCAAACTCTGTCAAATATACATAGATATATATTACCTTTTCAATCTAAAACGATAGCTGATCTATATATATATATATATATATATATATATATATAACAGTAAAATATATGAATGAACTGATTGAGAAACCTACCTAATAAAGCAACTTATATATATACTTCAAATCAAACATATTTATAAACTAACGCATAAATCATTCATATATATATAATCTTTATATATCCATTAAAATCAGAAGTTAAAAACCATATATACTTATACTTTATATAAACAATCACTTGTACAAAACTGGTATGTTATATCTTCAAAACTGTCATATTGTATAATTTATATAACTACAGCTTATATAGAATAACAACATATATAATATATAATTCATAAAATGCCAGACAGAAAATCTATAAGAAAACAAAATATAAGTGGATCAAAATAAAGAATACCAGACTTTATACTACTACATATAACTTATATATTATAAGCAACTTATAAAACAACTTACATAAACAGATTTATACCTTATAAATAACCGTATATATAATATAAACAGACCTATATTGAATAAAATACAAAATAGATAAAATAAACATTTATATACATACATACATACATACATACATACATACATACATATATATATGTCTTTAAATCAGATTAGATTATCAAGATATAAACCAGTATACTCCAAAACTATGAAACTTCAAATACGAAAGACTTAGAATCATAAACTTTATAATAGAAATCTAAATCTCCAAATACCCCCTTAAGTTTATAAGACTATTAATAAGGAAGAAATAAAAATAATAAAAATTAAAAAAAAACAACCAAATTATAAACTCACACATTTTTCAGAGGCAAGAAATAGGAACGACGGCTATGGGAAAAAGGAGGTCGGCACAAGCTTCAGTGGGAAAGCAACCGGGAAGTGTTCGGCTATAGGTGGCTGCGTTGTCGGAGGGAATGGCCAAGGCTATAGGAAGGGAAGGAAGCGGGTGAAGGCGGTGCACATGAGGTGCTGGTTGTTGTGTGCGTGGAGGTTGGCTTTGGGTGTGCTGCCTTCAGGTTCTAGGTGAAGCGAGGCGGTCAAGGGTTGCTGGGTTGGCTAGAAGAGGAGAGGGGTTGCCGACACTCGAAGATGAGGCCTGGTCGACGTGGGTGAGGTCGGAGTGTTACGAGAGAATGAAAAAATGATCAGAAATGAAGAAAGAAAGAAAGAGAAGTTTAAGAGAGGAAGGAGGGAAGTATGGTTTCAACAGTTATATGTTAAATGAAGAATTGTACAAAAATATTCGTTTTTCTCTTTTTTTTCAAAATCACTGGATAAGAAAATTCATGTTTATGAATTCTAGAGATATTAAGTGCAAATAGATGTTAGTTGGACAGACAGGTAAATGAAAAGAAAGATGGAAACGAAAAGATTTTGAAATAGGTACTGATATGGTTCAACGTTTTACAGATATCACCATCCATCGGATGTCGAAACACATATACGAATATACTGCGGAGATCAGCACGACGAGATGATCAAAATGGTATACAGATAACAGTGATAGGACCATCCTATCAAAAGTCGATATCGGTATCGAAAATGCTGCTAATCGGCCAAAAATAAGATGAATGGAGCAATAGCGGTCCAAATTTGATGAAACGGAAGATAATGTCACACTCAAAAGATAATTTACAAATTTATTATGTGAAAATATTCAAGTTTGGAAAACATTTTATTATCATCAAAAATTAACTGATTTAAATTGGAATAAAATTACACAAGAAAATAAACTTTCATATTTTTGGATGAAAATTTCCCATTTGCTATGTTTACTTAGACGTAATCCAAATATCAAATTTTTATTTCAAATTTTTATTATTTAAAATTTCACAAAATTCAATTAATTACGTTAACAAAACCATTAAAATTTACGGGTCGTTACAGTTTGAAATGATTTTAAAATGAAAAGGTTCATTTAGAAAAGAAAAAATAGCATTTTTATAATGTTAAAGGAATGATATTTAATTCATATGGATATATAAATTAAATAGTTGAAAGGCAGATAGTAAATAACTTTCTATGTTAGAGAATGGCTTGAAAAGTGAAAATGAAATTTAATATGATTTTATAATCACATGTAAAGTCAAATATAATATTATAATAGTACAATATTATATAAGTTGAAATATTGGAAAATAATATTTAAAAGTGAAAAAGAGATTTGATATGAAAAAAAAGGTTTAAATGTTTTAAAATGGTTTATAAATTTTTTATAAACATTAAAATTAAATTTGAAGAATTTTTGAAAAATATTGAGTTTGGAGTCAAAAATAGAAGCGTAGCGTAACGGTAGTTCGCGATTTTGCGCTATAAAAGTTAAATCCTTTTATAGGATGGAATCGGAGTCGGATTTCTTTGCAATAAGAATTTTCCAAAATCTTAGGAATATAGTTTTCAAACAAAATAAAATGATCAAGATTTCATTTAATATATATTGAAATATGAGCAAATAAAGTTTTCAAGAAAATCGCGCTTTGGCAGTTCGGTGGCCAAAGTCGCATATGTTTAGATACTATTTTTAAAATGTTTAAAAATATGGAACAAATCTTATAAATCATTAAAAATGTTTTAAAAGTGAATTAAGTAATAAAAACAAATTTTCAAGTGATAGAAAGCCATTTTGATCAATATAGTTTAAAAAACACTTTCTACGGCACTTTTCCATGACTTTTGAAATATAGTTTTAAATGTAACCATTCTTTTTCAAATCTTTTGTAAGTGTTTTCAAATGATTAATAAAGTGTTTTATAGGTAATTTGAGATATTTATGGAATGGTTAAATGATTAATGATTTAGATTCGATCAAATAACTTGACTGCCTTATGGAATAGTTAAATGATTTATGTGTTTCATTTTATTTGATTTTTTTTAATCTGATTTGAAATATTTTGGAAACCTTTTTTTGCCATGGAAGGTTTGGAGGAGAGAAGAGAAAATGAATGAGAAAGAAATGAGTTGTCCATCGAGAATGAATTAGAGAATATATTTTATTTAAAAGAATGAAACATTTCCTATTTTTTAATTAAAACTTTCCTAGTTAATTCCTTTGATTATCTCTTTCTCCACTCTTCTCTCTTCACATGGGCTAGCTAAAATTACATGGCATCAAATGACAATTTCCATAAATTATTTTATGCAATTATCTTTTATATAAATTACATCGATATCGTATATCAATGCATGCAAGTATAACTTTTATAAACGTATTTAAATCATTACAAATAACTTTCAAACATCAAATAAATTAAATAATGATGAATATTTCTAGAATATTAATTATGTTAATCAATTTACACTAGTTTACAAATTAATTAAATCGTATGCTTTTTGGAGAATTCATCATTATGACTCAAATGTATAAATTCAATTAGCGATTGACATCGAACAGTTCGAATATTAACGTTTATACGTCACCCTAATTAGTGATTTGAAATTTTGGCTGAATTTACAACTTACACATACTTTGGTAAAATCCAGTTTTACTTATTATAAGCGGCATCCGATAGTGATAATTATTACAACAATTCTCTTCATCAAAACTATATATCATGTTAGGACTTATAGAATTTGGTAATGGTCAATCGTCCATATTCAACTTTATAGTCTAAAAACAAAGTCTTGGCTTAATAATAATAATAATTATTGTTAATCGAATGGCTCTGATCAAAGACTTTGGCTTTGAGTTGACTTCAGTTGATCGTGATATTAACCTCATATAACTGAGGAGATAAATCCTCTCTTAAATAATGTTTCACGTTTAATGCTTCTACTTGACCCAAATATAGCCTTTCAATGGACGTCGTGCTACGGTTTAACTATAATCAAAGCGAAACTTCCATACTGAAAACCAATGGTATTCTTAGTCGAGAAGACGGTGTAAATTAGTTACATTGATATTTTCTGTTTGACCTAAGTTATATTAACCAATAGAAAACTATCAAGCGAGTCATTCCATAGTTATCTAATAATTATCTATAGGTAACCCCATGGTGCCCCCAGTAGCCATGAGTAATACACTACTCAACATTTGGAGAGCGTTACGTAATGTAGTCTCAATGGATATATCGATTTTCAGTCTTGATACATCTGGACTAGTAATATTTAAAATGACGTATTTATTTTCATTATGTAAATTACTCACGGTTATAACACTTTGTAACTATTATCACGAAACATACCATTTATGGATTTTTTATTAAATATATTTTTAATTAAATTAATTAATTCATGTATCACATTATATCAAGTATATAATAGAAAGAAAACTCATTTATTTCGTACAAGATTGGTCAATGAATTGGATATATGTAACAAATTACATAATTTCTCTTAGGACATACCCTAACTCTATTAGACATAAGTGGAAAAACGGCTCCTATTATGTGTCATTTGGCAATGCGCCCCCAAATCGAGCCCCCAATGATGGTTCGAAACATCTGATGCTACAGTTATCAGTACATCCTCATTTATTCAACTACTAACATTCTCCACCGCCATCGATGAAGTCACTACCTCCTTCCTCTCCGAACACTCATTCTACCATCGATTATGTTTCATACATTAAAGCTCTTTGAGTTTCTATCCCTCGATTATCTGGCTTTCTAAAATTTGATCTCCTTCTATTTCTCTTATACTTCTCGTTTTTTCCTCTCCACAAATATGTCATAAGTACAGCTAGTGTCATCACCACCACCACCGAACTTCAATATTTAATCACGCAACTCCTCACTAAGAAGACCTGCCTTGACATCGCTAAGAGTCAATATGTCTAGACTATAAATCAAGCTATTTGAAAACCCTTATACCTTTCCGGTAATGAAGATGGTAAGATCATAACATTTTCTTTTTCGGTATAATCAAGTCTATTGCTATCATTTTTATTAGCATGCCATTAAATCTTATATGCGAAATATGTTTGCAACATGATCAAACAATTTGTGAGTAATTTCTTCATATTTAGCCGCTCAACCTTGTCCCAAACACCCTTATCAATGGTCTCACCGCTAATCTCACATATTACATTCCCTCACATAGCAAGCTGAAGTATGATGAACATTCATTCTTCCATCTCTTCTTTCTCAACCTTCAAAATATCTGTCAACATCAAATGTGTAATAAAAAACACGATGTACCCGATTTTATCCTAGAACCGCTTTTATTTTTCTATTGCCATTTTTCTAAGCAGTGTCATCATTTCATTTCTCTATAGCTAATTGTGTTCCCGATGCCATATACAATTCCCTGCATATAAGACCACATTACTAATGCCATGAGTACCCTTTGCAAGATTAGCCCAATCATTATCCAATTCCGACATTCCAGTAAACACATGTTATTCGCACCTTCATGCTCTAATGCTAAATGTAAGGGAATTTAATCTAATCACTAGATAATTAAATCTTTCTTCAAACACAAATTGACACCAAATTCAGCGGAAAATGGATTGGCACAAGTGATGCAAACAAATAATTGAATAATTCTCCAATCCAACAGAACTAACAATCATAATAAAAGAGAAATTAGTAATAAAATAGCACTAATAAATGCAACCAAGATTTTATAGCGGTTCCACTGATGTCGTGCTATTGTAATATTGTTATTTCACTACAAAAAACGCTTCGTATAGCGACGGACAGGGGCAACGGCTAGCGACGGCTAAAAAAAGCGGCCGTCGCTAGCCGTTGCTCGACCTGTATATCTGTCAGACCCGAACTCTCTTCTTCCCCATTCTGTAAAACGGAAAAAAAATTAAAAACCCCTACCCGTCGCCCCGCCGATTCGGTACTCAAAAATTCGCTCCCTACCTCCCAAATTGATCCGGTATGTGTTCTAACCCTATTTTGTATTCAATTAGGGTTTAATTTGGGTTTATTTGCATGTTTATTGGGTTTAAAAATTAGTTGTTAATGGCATGTTTATGGGTTTGAGATTGGTAGATATGTGGTATATGTATGGTGATAGTAGTATTGTAGGTTGATTTGAGAATAAAATCATTTTATTTCGAAGTTGAAATCGATAATTAACGCATACTATTATGATGTTGGTTATTGTAGAATTAATGATTGGTGATGTGATTTGGATTAAGATGGTGATAACATGTTTAAGATGCTTATTGATAAGTTTATGCAATGTTGGTTGTCGATTAGGTGAAAATTTAATTATTTAGCATGCGTTAGTTATAAGTGTAAGTACACTACAACTATGTATTTTGTTGAAATATATCATTTATGCTCACTTGCAATGGCCATGCTAAAGTACTCATAGCCTAAAAGAATTACAATGATTCACTTTTGTCTCATTGTGGAATTTCCAATTAAACGTATATAGTTTAAAATAAAAATAATTCAATTTATTATAAGTGCTAACTTCTAATTTGATTTGAAAAAATTCGTTATTTAAAATTTGACTTAGTTAGCCAAATTTTAAAGTACGTGTTAAAATGTGAAATTTACTTGACAAATATTTATTGAACGTATTATTAAAAAAATTATAGTTTTTAAAATATAAATTAGAAAATTTGTTTTATTTGTGTGAACCCCTTAGACAATTTTTGGCCCCGTCTGACAAGTGTTGTATATGATCGTTATATGGATGTTCGTTTTTACACAGCATGGACATCTGTATTCATCTGATACAATATTTGTTGGATTTGTCCCAGTATTGGACAAGTTACAAACACAATAACGTAATCGCAGTTTATAAATCATTTCAGTTTAAACGGTTAACGAAATTTCGATGGCACTTCCTTTTTTTCCCTGTGTACATGCATTTGTGTACGATACAGGGAATAAAGGGAAGTGCTGCCAAAATTTTGTTGAATCGTTTAATCTGAAATGATTTATAAAATATGATTACGTTATTGTGTTTGTAATGGGAAGTAGGATGACTGGCCGTTAAACAAGTATTAACAAGTGTTGTATATGATCTGTATTTTATAAAACAATCAAATAATGTATTAAGTGCAATTTACTAAAGTAATAAAATTTAAAAGTTAGTTTGAAACTAATAAATTTGTTCAGTCTAATTTATTAAAGTTTGTTTAAAATTTACTAAAGTTAGTTTAAAATTTACCAAATTAATAAAGTTAGTCTAATTTACCAAATTAATAAATTTACTAAAGTTCAGTCTAATTTGTCAAATTAATAAAGTTACTAAATTAATAAAATTTACTAAAGTCCAGTCTAATTTGTTTTAGTGAAGTGTTTGTTTGAATTTTCTAATATAATTTTTGCAAATCAGGAGATATGTTCGATTATTTTCTCGATCGTAGTTGGATGTATGAATCCCGAAAAGGTATGAAAGGATCAATAAAGGAACATTTTGTTAACGGTGTACACGAGTTTATTAGATTTGCTAAATATAATAATGGAAATAACGTAGACATTCGTTGTCCGTGTGCTAAGTGCAAACATCTGAAGCATTGGAAGGCAGATGTAGTAGAAGTTCATTTGTATAAATTTGGTTTTGTACCCAATTATTATTTATGGGATCGTCACGGAGAGTTTGTTCAATATACACCTAATCCTGTAGTGGAAGAGGATGATAATACAGCGGCAAATCCAATAGAAAATATGGTGCAAGATGCAGCCCGATCAATGTTTCCATCCATTGATTAAGGCGACATTGAAAACGAAAATGGTGAAGAACCGACTATGGAAGCTAATTTTTTTTATGATTTATTGGATTCCGCTAAGAGACCATTGTGGGATGGATGTGAAAGTGGAACCGAATTATCTGTAACCGCTGAATACATCACGATGAAATCAAAATTCAATCTTACAGAAGCAGCGTTTACAGCAATTGTACAAACTGCTAAACGACACATGCCACCCGATAATTTGATGTGCGATAGTCATTATAAAGTTAAAAAACTTATGTCTGCTTTTGGATTGCCATACCAGAAGATAGATACATGTGTTAAAGGTTGCATGTTATTTTGGAAAGACGACGCTCACCTTAGAAAATGCAGAATATGTAACGAGGAAAGATACAAACCAAGGAAAAAGAAAGGAAAAGAAGTCCCTTATAAAAGAATGCATTATTTATCCATCACTCCCAGACTTCAACGGCTATATGCTTCTTCTGCTACAGCATGTCATATGCGATGGCACAGCGTGAGAACACCAGTAGAAGGAACATTGATACATCCATCTGATGGAGAAGCATGGAAACATTTCGATAGGACGTATCCTGAATTTGCTTGAGAGAGCTGTAATGTTAGGCTCGGTTTATGTACAGATGGATTTTCGCCATTCTCTCAATTTGGTAGTAAATATTCATCATGGCCTATTATTGTCACTCCTTATAACTTACCTCCATGGATGTGTATGAAAACTCCATATATGTTTTTAACGATTGTCGTTCCCGGTCCTGATGATCCGACTCAAGAAATTGATGTTTATCTACAACCGTTGATCGAAGAATTGAAAACACTATGGCATGAAGGAGTTGAAATATATGACATTTCGATAAAAAGAAATTTTCGTATGTTCGCTTCTTTATTATGGACTATTAATGATTTTCCCGCATATGGCATGCTTTCAGGTTGGAGCACAGCTGGACGTCTAGCTTGTCCATATTGTATGGAAGAATCACGAGCATTTTCATTAAAGTACGGCAAGAAAATTTCCTGGTTTGACTGTCATCGGTGTTTTCTACATATTAATCATAAATTCAGAATGGATAAAACGAACTTTAAAGCTAACATAGTAGAGAATATGCTACCACCTAAAGTTTGGACAAGTGAAGAGATATATGAAATCGTGAAAGATTATCCTAAGATTCATGAAACTGGGAAACAGGTCGACATTCCGGGTAAATCGGACATTCATAACTGGTGCAAGCAAAGTATATTTTGGGAGTTACCTTATTGGAAAAATCTCTTACTGCGACATAATATTGACGTCATGCACAATGAAAAAAATGTGTTTGATAACGTTTTTAATACAGTTTTGAATGTAAAGGGGAAAACCAAGGACGATGCGAATTCGAGACGTGATATATTACATTTCTGTAAGCGGCCCGAACTTCAGTTGTACGACGATAACAAAAAACCCAAAGCATGTTATGAGCTAGACAACAAGCAAGCAAGACTCGTGCTCAAATGGGTGGAAGGACTAAGATGTCCTGATGGGATTTCTTCTAACCTTCGCAGATGTGTTGACTTGAAAAACAATAAATTGAGTGGGATGAAAAGTCATGATTGCCATATCATGATGGAATATTTCTTACCTGTGATATTCAAAGAACTGTTGCCAACAAAAATATGGAGTGTTATAACAGAATTAAGTATGTTTACAAACAGCTTTGTTCGACCATGTTAAAGGTAGGTCATTTACGTAAACTTGAAGTATAAATTCTTGTATTGTTCTGCAAACTCGAGAAAATATTTCCGCCCGGTTTTTTTAATGTAATGGAGCATTTACCTGTGCATCTGCCATCCAAAGCACTCCTTCGAGGTCCAGTGCAATATGGATGGATGTATCCATTTGAGAGGTGATTTTAAACTCCTCAATATTCTTGTTGATTAGTTGAAAATGTATATTCTTGTACCAATATACAAAATTAATTATTTTTGTTATAGGTACTTGAATCATTTGAAGAAAAAATTAGACAAAAAGCACGAGTAGAAGGTTCGATTTGCAAATCGTACCTTGAAGAGGAAGCTTCTTTTTTTTCTCACACTACTTTAGTGACGATGTGAACTTATCGTTTGTAAGTTTTTCCCGTAATGAAGAAGCTGTTGAGCATGATTCTTCTCAAACAATGTTATCTATTTTTAGACAACATGGAAGACCTGCTGGAAAATGTGTGGAAATATGGTTAGATGATAGAGACTACCATGTGGCACACACATATGTTCTTTTAAATTATGTTGAAGTTGCACCATTTATCAGGTAATACTGAATGATTGTACAGTTCAATTATACGTGTATTTATATATTAATAATTAGGGAAATATAATATATTTATTTGCAGCATATACGAATCACAACATCCATCTGGTGATTTCAGTAAACAATTTGCTTGGTGGTTTGCAAGCTATGTTCACGATCCGAATAACAGTGTTGTTGACGAAGGAATACGACACCTTGCTATCGGACCAAGAAGAAATGTCAAGACCTATCCTATATACTTCGTCAACAGATTTAAATTTAACACCAAAGATTATGGAGCTGAAAAATCAATGTATAACAGCGGTGTATTTGTCAAAGGCAGCGATGATCCAAAAGAGCATATAAAAGATTTTTATGGCGTCTTAACACAAATTTTAGAGTTGACTTATTATACACAACCGCTAGAGAAAGTTTTTTTATTCAAATGCAACTGGTTTAGCAACGTTCCCGGTTCTGGAATTAACGTACATAAGGATTATAAGTTAATTGAAATAAAGCATACGTCACGTTACTATAAATATGATCCTTTCGTGTTAGCTAAGCAAGCATTACAAGTTTATTTTGCTCCATATCCATCCTTAAAAAAAGATAAAGCAGACTGGTGGGATGTTTTTAAAACAAAGGCAAGATTTACATTTGATGGAAATAATATTCCAGATGAAGCAGCGTATCAAGCAAATCTTGAGCCAAATACCGAAATAATAATATCCGATGACATCGATGTAGGATCGTTGAATGATGAAGCGAATGTTTTAATAGATGCATTTATTAGTAACGAAGAAAACGATATAGAGTACGAGACCGAGTCTGAATCATAAGATGATGAAGAATGATCACAGATGGCATCGTTTGTTGTATTATGTGATGTACTATTCTGAGTTATGTCATGTGTTATATTAAGCTATGTATTCACTTATGCAATGTACTATTCTGAGCTATGTATTCACTTATGCAATGTACTATTCTGAGCTATGTAATATTCTGAGCGATGTACTATTCTGAGCGATGTATTATTCTGATTTATGCGTTATCGCTTTATTGTATGATTATGTGATGCTCATTTGATCATTATGCTTTTATATATAATATATGATTGTGCAAGATATGGCTGATAGAAGACGTAGGAGTACATCTCAGCCTTCTCCATCTCAGCCTTCTCCATCTCAGTCTCTTGGAGCTGCAGTGGGTCCTAGTAGCTTAGAGGCAGATACATGCCGAGTTGCAGAGATTATTCCGAAGAGTGTTGGGTAAATGTCAAATTTATTTCAATTATATTATTTAAAATATATAAACTATATAAAATATGCACGTTAACAATTACAGGGGGTTCGAGGTGGAACCATCACAGTTTATTTTAGATGTCTCGAAGAATTCATATAAGGGTCGGATGTCAGCAGCTTGGCCGCATTGGGATAACATTCTAGCTCATATTAAAAATGCTATATGGGCCGACTTGATGGTAATTACAATTTATATATTTCTATTGAAAATAATATGTTGTATGTAATTCAAAATAAATTCAATATGCAGGTTGTTGTACGAGTGGAGCCGCATGATTTAGATGTTTTTAGCAATAATTGGAACCAAAAAATGCGGAAGAATTATAGAGAGACAATATCAAGGGCGAAGAAGGCTGGAAAAAAGCCAGGTTGGATGAGTGATGAAGTCTGGAACGGATTTCTCACATATTGGGAGTCAGAAGCAGCTAAAGTAAGCTATGATGAGAATGCTTACAATTATGTTAGTTGCATTATTTTAATCGTGTATCTAAATTAATAGGAAGTAGCAGCAAGAAACCAAGCCAATAGGAATAAGAATCCTGGTTTACATCGAGGTGGCTCTAAATCTTTCCAACAGCATAGGAGAGAATTGGTAAATATAAAATATATTTAGCATATGGTGATGCATATCTTCATGTATAACATTTATGCTTATTTTCAATATATCTTATTCGTGTATATCTTCAGTTTGCAAAGTACGGAAGGGAGCCTACAATGGCTGAGGTTTTTAGAGCCACACACTACACCAAAAAAGATTTTTGGTAGCGTTGAAAAAACGCTACCATAACTTATGATAGCGTTTTAGAGAACGCTGCTATACGACATGCAACTAAAAGTCTAAAAAAATTTGTTGCGTTGTAGTAAACGCTACCTAAAATCTCTTTTAAATGCAACTATAGGTATTTTCTGTAGGATTTAAAAACGCTACCAAAAGTCACTTTTAAATGCAGCTATAGGTTTTTTCTGTAGGGTTAAAAAAACGCTACCATAAGTCTTCATTTTTTGGTTGTATTTTTTGTTTATATGCTTTTTTTGATTTTCAGTAGCGTTTTTAAAATGCAACTGTATAATTTTTATATTAGTTTACATTTGTTTCTGTAGCATTTCTGAAATGCTACTAAAAGTTATTGATTGTTTGGTAGCATATTTTAAATGTTACTATTTACGGTTGATGGTTTATACCATTTCCAGCAATCGCTTATATACTATTCTTATTAAAACGAACGATCAATCGCATAATTTTCATATATTCAAACAAATAATTAAATCACATAATTAGCATATACAAACAATCATTCATATGATCATCATATTCAAATAATTGCAGAAACGTGCTAATCTTAAAATCAAATATAATATCCATAATCAATTCGATAGTAGTTTTTCAACAAAATAAGTCACATACTACAAGCATTCACAGACAAGTTTCCACAAATGGTACTAACAAAATACGACAACATATATAGCAATTAAATTCATGTTCGTTGCTTGATTACCAATAGTTCTTTGTTGTCCACAGTCGCATCATAGGATCTGATAAGATATTCTGGATTTCCAAAACCTGCATTTACTTCGCCTGCACATTCATTTAGAAACATAGTTATATATTAATGTAAAAAGTCTACAAGGACAAAGACAATACACAATGAGGATACTTTCAGCTCTTTAGGGCTGATATCACCTCTGTTTGCCTTGTTGATTTGTTTTGCACACCTTTCTAATTCACAATCACACATGAGATGTGTTTTCTGCAATCGTCTAAATAAAAGGTTGATCATCTTCACTATATTTCATTACTAAGCAAGGAACGATTTATATGAACATATAAATTCCTTTTTTATATAGGCATTAAACTCAACCATTATAATAGAGGAAGAGACTTACAAAGGCTAAAGTGGTTCTGATAAATAAACAAACAAGGGACAAAGAACATATGACATTTACATGTACAAAGACTTAGATGATTCAAAACTTGATGACATTTAATATTTGTTAGGAATTAGTATGTTAGACAACATATTAGCCAGAGATAGTCCTAAAACATCCTTGTTCACATCATTCCCTATTCAGATCATTAAAACTATAAATTATTAACTAACAAACTAATTTGAGCAAAATCCAACACAATTACTTTTTGACTAATGTATAAGTTATGTTCCTCTTACCAGGAAGTTGAAGTATTCATCAACATATCAAACTAATATGATTGATTGGAAGTACCTTTCCAAAAACTTGAGGCCATCAAACTCGGGCATTTCACAATCCTTTGGCTGCCACCTAAACTACTCATATGAATTATCCATGCTCTGAAAACCTTAATCATAACTTTCCATGTATTAAAGTAGGATATTAAATGGAGGAAAAACAAACCTTGAAGCACAGACTTATTTGCAACTGGCATTCTATCTTGAATCAAATTATCAGGTAAAAGGTTTGGAATTTTCCACGGATGTTCAAATTGAGGGTTCTCTTTCTGCTTATAGGAAGAGATATCCAAATTTTGTCGTTTCACATTATTAGGGTTGAAAGCATGAAAATCCTGCAACAAGAAATCCAAAATTTAAATTATCGAACTACATAACAATTAGACATATAATGCCAATCCAATTTGAAAAGCGAATGTTTAGAAATAAGCATATCACCATACTAAGATAATGCAAAAACACCTAGCTTATCTAATATGTTATTACTGATATACCACTAGTCTATGTTCCAGTATTTTCTCATGGTTGTTAACATGCTAACAAAGTCTCACTACTGCACAAACATAGTTTGATGGGTGGAAAAATAATTCGTGCAATTATTAATGCATAAATTATTAATTTATTTTTCTACAACAAATTCTTATAGCCAAATTAATGTTAAAACATGACCCACCTCAATTAGACAACTAAAATCAATGAGAAAGGAATCCACTGTAGTCAAATTATTTAGTTCGTTGGATTTAATTTATCATTTATACATACATGATAAGAATTATCCCAAGTACTTTTAGATCAAGAGAAAGTCAACTGACCTTATCTTTTGTGCCATTCTTTTTCCATTTTTTTTACCAGCATGAAATATGGATATCTTCTAGATACATGCAATGAAGTCAAAAAAATTTCTTCATAAACTATAATTCTGGAACAAAAATAAATTAATTTATAATTTAGAAAATATTCTGAACATGCAGCGAAAATGAAAGACAGAGTTATGAATCAATAGGTTGTAACAAATGAGATCTGTTTGATAAACTGTCGTACTGAATGAAGATGCATCAGAAAATAGAGTCCATATATCATTATGAATATACTTGTTTTCAGTTCTATTACTGTCTACAGTTTCGGAACGAAATTTTTATCACTATGAAATGGCAAATATGATTTTAGGCTACTTCTGTTAAATCTTTATATGATATTTTAACTTTAATAATAATTAAAAAGTAACAGAAATTCAACCCACTTCTGCTAGTATAATTTGCATTCCAAAGGAAATTTTGTTAATATCTTTCCTCGTACAACTTAAATCTTAAAAAAATGATTTTTTTTATAACGCAGCATATAAAGTATAAAAAATGGAAGGAAACAAATATTTTTAAGATAAACCTGAGTGCAAACCTTAGAGGAGATGTACGCTTATAAACACCTACAAATCATGTTATGCTTATATAAGCATATAAAATGCATGCTCATAGCAATTTTATTGACAAACAAACTATAATCTTTCATGTAGTCATACAACGAACTCATTCTTATTTACAAAGCTAACAGTTTGTAGCATAAAGGGATTTTTTTAATCAAAATACAATATTATATACTATAGCCATCCAAAATTTTGGTTGAATATGTGTAGCGTAGTTAAGCTGGATTAAAAGTGACCTGATATACACTCGGTACTCAATGTAGATAAAATTATCAAAGTTATAAGTATATTATCAATATAGAGAAAACTCTATTATCGGCAACATCATCCTTTCATAAATCATCAATCAGAAACTAGCTTTTGACAGAATAATGTAAGATAAACCGAGACTGTGAACATTCTTTGAAGATAAACCGAGAAACTAGCTTCTTTCCAAAATGATCATTCTAAATATTTTCGCTAGCTACAGTTGGTAAATGCTTGTGAGAAACTAAGGATCCAACAACTGATATAATCAGGCATTGATGTAATTATGGAAGCATAAGATAAAAGCTAGAAGCAAGGTGAAGGGAACTTACCATAAAGCTATAGTTGTTTTTTTCCATTTCATCAGAAAATATGAAAGGCTTTCTTTGTTGATTATATCCAATTAACATACTTTGTTGCATCGTTGCACACTCTGACCGTAACTGAGGTTTCATATATAATCAATGTTTGTCCACAGCTGACTTGACCATTGTAGTTCGATGGTGGGCCACCAAATCCACGGCATGCTTTAAAAGGTGTTCCAAATCCTGGCCAAAATAAATTGTCAGGAACTCAAATGGAAAAACAAACCTACACCAAGCGACCAATTTTCCAATTCATAAATTTTAACATACAGTGCCTGAAATAATTGGAAAATAATGCTTACATTGCTATTTCTTGGTCTTACAAAGACATGGCACAATGCATCTTGCATATTAGGTGTCAGCATTGCAACAGTTCCATCAAGTATTTCTTCCTTTTCCTTAACAATTTTTTCTACCCAAATTGGTGGTTGCTCGTAAGATTTATTTAGAATTATAAGAAGTTCATCCACAACAACATTATATGCAACCAGATAGTCATAAGCAGTAAAATCTCTTTCACTGCAACTATCTATCTCATCTCTATAAAGAAAATTATGGGATACTTGCGTATTAGTGCTTATTCAATTAATTTTCTTTGGATAGCAAAGGTGAATTTTAATAACGTTTTTGGCCTAAAAGATAAAAGCAAAGGTCTACCAATCCTCATTTTTAATTTAAACAGTTTTAAAAATGGTATTTTACAATATGATTCTGTTGAAAGTTGTATGTAGTATGCTAGTACAATAGAAAACTAGTATAGACAAAGACCTACTTAATTGTGAATTTCTCACTAAATTTTTGGACATGGTTACAATTGCATTTCCAACTAATTATAGCAATCATACACCCATTCTAATCAAGTTTTCTAAACAAGTTCAACATCGAAAAGGAAAGCCATTCGATTATGTAAAAAACTGGTATTGACATAAATGATGTTTAAACTATGTAGTGGATGAACTTAAATAAACAACATGAGAGGATGCAACTCATAGGTTTGAATGCAAAAGCATGGAAGAAGAATAAAAACAAGTCAGATTTTGTTTAAAAGCTTGAAGAAGGATTTAAATTGGAATTCATGCAAACTAAAGAAAATCCAGAAAATGATACTTATATGACAACATGCTTCAACTTAATATGCAGCTCATGGAGCAAAATTCAAGATACCATGACTACAATTGGGTGGTATAAATTTTTCTATGCAATGAAGTAAATGAGTAAACACAAAAACATAACCCAAGCAATACTAAAAACCAACGAGGAATATCTAATAAGAAGACAACTAAAGAGGTCATCTCTTAATATTCCAATATATTTAATGGGGGGAAACATATAATTTTCCAACAATGCACACAAGAATGAAAGTTAATGATGTGGGAAAAAAATTCTTATTTGTTGAAGTATTATTGGAGGAGAGAAAATCTACTTTGCTTTAAATTAATGATTCCAAAATCCTAAGCCCCGATGGATCCTTTACCATATTCTTTAGAATACATTGGGACCTAATTAGTAAGGAGCTCTACAATGTCATATCTGAAAATTTCCAAATTGGAAAAACAGTTATATAATCTACCATCAAAAAATGAAAATGAGTTATAAATAGATTATAACACTGGGTTATTAAAGCTTATTGAAACAATTGTATACTCTACCATCGGTTACTAGATGCAGGTTTGTCAAATGCTAAAAAACATTATTTCCCATATTGAATGCATTTAGGAAATTTCTTAAGACAAGGAAGAAAACACCTTGTGAATTGGTATACTAAAGCCGAACATGAAGGAGGTATGGGGCTCAGAAATCTAAATGATGCTGCTAACTTTCATGGTTTATAAATCACTTGGAATTACTTAAATCAAAAAAGCATATGGACAAAGTGGATGCAGCAAATATACTATAAAAAGTAGAATTTTTGGATAATTCAAGAAGACAACAGTGCATCATTTACGTGAAAGTTACTGCTTAAAACAAGATGTTTATGTTATGGCATAGTCGAAAAGAAAATTGCCAATGGAAAAAACAATAGTTTATGGTTCGACCACTAGCTTAATGGAAACACATTGATCAATACAGTTAGATGGTTATCAATGAGCTATTTTGTACGTTCGGAAAAGGAAGTGTCTGCACTCATCTCAGACTCCAATGATGCCTCAACAACCATGATATTCCTCATAATATTGGAACCTAGATTGGAAAAATTATCATTTACAATAATATAGAAAGTGATTTTTTATGGTAGAAACCCCATACAAAGGACAGTTTGGTTTTAGCCCGATTGGGACTGCACTCAAATTAGTGAACAAACTTAAGGCCAATCTCTTCATATATGGAATTCTATAAATGCTCCAAAAATGGAAAAGTGTTTCTATCTTGCATTGTAGCATTGAAAAAATTTAATACGCTAGATAGAATAAAAAATTCGTGCAATGCTTAAGCACAAATTGTTCTTTATGCGCTAGGAAGTAGAAAATTAATTTTCAAGTGTGAATATTCGAAATAGATTTGGGAAAATATCAAACAAAATAAAAGCTCACGCACAATAACATCAAGACGTCAGAAGATCTCATGATCTGTCTCTCAAATTTGCAAATCAACAAAACTTTATATCATAACATAATGGATGCAGCTATCAGTATGGCATTTATGCGTCGAACAAAATCAAAGACTATTTCATAACATACCAGCTCCAGTAACTGTCATGCATGACCTACTTATTCGAGACTATAAAATAATAGCCATTAAGCGAACTCAGTATCGGAAGCATGCAGTAAGAATGAAGAGATGCGCAAAAACTTTCAATTTATCTAACTCTACTAGTTGACAGTCCAATTGATCCCTCCTCCTTCAAAGCTGATTTGAGCATGTATTCATATTTGAGCTTCCAGGAAAGGATTCATGCATATTGTACTACATATCATTTGACCTAACTAGTAAGACATGGATTAGATAGGTTGATGGCCAATTCATTGATAACCTTATTAAAATGAACATGTGTTATAACATAGATTATAACAAAGCTATTCGTATCATTAGTGGAAAATCAATGCTATGTTATAATCATCAAATGATAACATTAGTCGTACCTTGAGTAAAACTGCCATAATCATATCTCTTAAAACCTTTTGAATTAAATACATGACATCTTTCACCAGTGCATATGCACCCAAGAGCAAACTGACAATATGTGTTACAATATTAAAAATATCAACACTGCTAGTAGCTTGAGTGGAAAAAAAACAAAGTCTGATTTCATTTTTATTTATTACTAATATAAAGCTAACATAAAACTAGTAATAGGTACTTGGAGAATTGGAACTTAATCACTATTAAATCTGCACACTAAGGTTTTTCCACTTTATAGTTAGAAAATAACTACATTTCCATACCTGAAGTAAATTATAAATTGTTGAATTATGATTCTATGAGAAGATTTTGATATTAATCAATTATATAACACTAGTTTGATCCAATTGTCAATATATTAGCCAGTTTAGTTGGAATGTTTTCTTCCAAATAAAGGCAAAAAAATAACTTTAAAAGTTTCTTCTTTTTGGGTACGGAAACGTCGTTTTGATTTTGGTTTTAAATGAACAAGGCCCTAACTTATTGCTCGTACAAAAATGCAAATTAGGTGATGGTATTACTATGTGCAATGATATTAACCGTCGTAGGCACGGTTATAAGCGGAGATTTCAAAACCATGAGCACAGAAGAAAAGAACGTCAAACATGGATAGCTTTTGTACATAATCATTCTGTTCTGGTCGGTTGTCACATTTCAGCTGGGAGTTCTAGTGGCAACAGTCGTCCTTTTTCTGGCCTTGGCCATAGTTGCTGGAGTTGTGAATGCAGTCGGAGTGCCAGTTACTAGTATTTCTGCGGTTATATTTTTGCATATTCCAATTATATTTTTGCATGATCCAATGAGTGGTTTTAAAATCCTTACACGTGTAACTGAAGGGTCTAATTTGGTAATTCAATCTTGGACAGTGATTGAGCCTCTATCAACTAGGTTATGACATAATTATGTAATTTTCTCAACAGTCGTACATATATAGAATATATATATATATGTCCTCTTTTCTCGATGAGAAAAAAGGGTTTTTATTACTTTGATATTGATTATGTAAAGGTTGCTGGGAACTCCAACAAATATCTCATCTTATCATTTATCTGAAAAAATGCACCGAAAATCATATATCGAATATACCAAAAAATATCATTCACGATGTTAACAAAATCTTTTTTAGTTTTGAGTGAATGCAATTAGCTAAGGTTGGTTTATATCTATGGCAATATTAAATCAGAAAAAAAATTCAACATAAAACTCATTTATACCAATAAAAATGACAATTTATGGTATACAACTACTTGCCCTGATGAAATGCGCTGCGAATCTATTGCTCAAACCACAAACAAGGCTACAAGCAAATGCAACAGATTTATACAAAAACTGGTTCATGCAAAATTTAGCTACAATGTTCAAAATGCATATTACCCAAAATGCTAATACTAGGTTTACTTAGTTGGTGACCAGTAAGATGGAAACTACAGTATAAAATGAGAAAAGAATACCATTTATCACCATATCCAAATGCAACTGCAAGATTCCTCTAACTCCTAAGCACGAAGGCTAGGTAACTTTAAAAAATTACCCATTTTTTCATTTTGATTTTTGAATAAACTAAATGCAATTTATGTGATGAATTCAAACAACAACACACAAAAGCTATTTCGTAGGCTCGTTCTAAAATACAAACACAAAATAAAGTTCATTTTCAGATTACCTTTATTAACTTTATTGAGCTGAAGGTGTGAAGCAGAGGGTGGAGATTGAAATCATCACTTGAGCGCAAGGTTTCTGAGGCAAATTATGGTAGAACTGCATGAGCTAAGCAACGATTGAAGCAAATTTAGGGTTTACTGTGGCTGGAGGGAAAGAAGTTTAATAAAATTGCTTAAGCGGCGATGAAATAAAAAGTAATTTGAGCGGGCAGAGAAAATATTACCCAAATCTTAGTGTGTATTGTTGGCGGGATAGTAAAGAAGCGATACTTTATTTAAGGCAAATTTTTATAAATGAGTAATGCTTGCACTTAACATTGAAACGCTACCAATAACTGCAACCAATAGCAAGTTTTGTTGTAGTGACACATGCAGTTGAGTCTGTTGATGATGAGGGGAGGGGAATGCGACCTATGATTGGACCGACAGCAAAGCTGAAGCAGCGATGGTAAATATGCTAATTCGTGATTCAAATTGTATATATGTAAATTGTATACCAATTGTTTCAAAATTATGTTCGTAATTGCAGGGGCGATATGAGGCAAAGGCATCGGCATTGACACAGGCGAGTGGAAGAGCAGAGCTTACAGCTGAGGAGTCCAACAGGATTTGGGATTCCGTTATTGCACCGCCTACTCGAAATAGGCGTTATGGTTTTGGCAATCAGGAGGTAAACCATTTCACTAACTTCATATTAAAAGATCCACATTATTCTCACATTGATACAAATTTCCCTCCAATGTTGTGAAGTAATAGCTTATTTTAGCCCAATCAAGTACATTTATTTAAATATGATACAATTGCATATCTAGATCTCATATCGATCAATAAATTTATAATAATTATGAATACATACAATATCATTAATTTTTCAAAACATAGTCAAATTTTATACTTCATATTTCATAAATAGTAAATAAATGTAAACTAATTAAATTATTTGGCTTCAAAAGAATTCTCCGTTTCAACTGTGAAAATTTTGAATGTAAATTCGATCAATAATTAGTGTCAAACTATCCAAACGCTAACGTTCAAATATCACTTAGCATATCGTGTGACATCGTGCCTAAATTTGTCGCTTACATATGTATAGTAAATTCTTATTTTAATTTAATTGCCATTAGTAAGTTGTGACATTTATATACATCAATTCTTTTCGTCTAAATGATATCATTTTGCACTTATGGAATATGATAATGATCTAATTTCAAAATTGCTCACATTCAACTTTATAGTCCAATTACACATACTTTGGCATAATAATTATTATTGTTATTGACACATACTTTATAGTCCAAATACACATAATAATTATTATTTTTATAATTTGATAACAGTCAAAGCATATAACTTCATATTAAAAGATCCACATTATTCTCACATCAAAAGAATTATTTATATACTATCCAATTCATTCAAAATTCATGTAAAATGCTATCGTATTAACTTCAGTTAGTTCACAGGCTGTTAATTTCCAAAGGGTTTATAGCAAATCGATAGAGGAGGAGCGTATTGCTCAGATGCAGAGGCAGCTGGATGAGCTCAACGATTGGCGAAAGGGCCAATTGGCACAGCAGATAGATGAGCGCATTGCAATATTTTATCAGGAGCACGGCTCTATGACTGGGGAGCAGAGAGATGGATCTGATGATGCCGAGGATGATGAGGAGGAAGCTGAAGATGAGGAGGATGATGATGCATAGTTTTACTATTCTTGTGGGTACGTATTTATGTACATATTTAGACTAGATTTGATACTTGGGCTTGGATACTTGGTATTTTGGATGATGTTTGGGTTTGGTTATATTTGGATTTGATCCTTGTACCTTGATACTTGGTTTGGTTTTGTATATTATGTTGGTTTGGTTGGTTTTTGTGTTTTTTTGGTTATATTGTTGAATATTGATGTTGTGTGTATTGTTGAGATGTGTTATTGTTGATAGTATTGAGGTTTGAGGTTTGAGATGAGGTTTGATGGAAAAATAGTTGCTGTGTGCACAGCAGGTTTTGCCCAGAAAAGCGACGACTAGCAACGGCTAGTAACGGCTTTCTGGACAAATATAGCAACGGCCAGCGACGGCTAGTAACGGCAGGATAGCGACAGCAAGCGACGGCTAGTAACGGCAAGTAACAGACTTTCGGAAAACAAACTAACTGTCACGTGGCGTTGACACGTGTACGTTGCCGTCGACACGTGTACGTTGTCGTCGCTTGCCGTCGTTTTTTTAGCGACGGAGCCGTCGCTTTTGCCGTTGCTTTTCCTGTTGTCAACGGATTGAATAGCGACGGCCACTAGCAACGGCCGCCGACGTATTTTTGTCGTCGCTATACGCTGCCTTTGTTGTAGTGTTTCCGTTGCAAGATTTTTCTAATATTGTTATTTTCGTAGCAAGCTTGTACCAAGGAAATTCTTTCGAATATGCAACAACTCTTTCGTTAGTGCTTTAAATCACGAACTGTTGAAAAGCTTATCCAATCCTCTTCGTTGCCAAATTCACCATAGACATTTATTAGTAATGTTGTTAGGACATAGAGAAGTTAAAAAGGAAAACTTGCATTCTCTTCATGGCTTTGCTTTCTTTGAAAAATCTACTCATTTTTGCGGTTGTCATTTTGCTTGGTCAGATATTGTCTATGATTGTACTTATGCAGCTAATAAATAATGTGAAACATATAATAAACTATTAATATACAGTGCTATATGCAAATATTGTTATCTAATTGAAGGAAAAAATATTCACAAAACAACTATGGAGAACCTAGCAAAGAAAGAGCAGGGAAACGGGAAGAAAGAAGAGGAAATTGCAGAACAAAATGTCAAATACCTGGGTTGGAAAGCCATGCCATATTATATAGGTAAATATTGACGTCCATCAAGATATCATCTCTTTACTCGAATCATTTTTAGGTTATATTATTTTAAACTTGTATCTTATTTTTTACATACAGATATATCCATAGTCCTCAGTACGCAACAGAGCACTATAATCTATTACATATGAGCAGTATTAGAATATATAAAGTAGAATTGAACCTGAGTGACTCTGATGTCAAAATAAAGCCATATCTTCAATCCTCCGCTAATTGCTTGGTTTCTAATCAGTAATGGATAGTGGAATCGTGTTATAAAGTAGAAAGATATATAGACTAGAGAGAGTACTTGAGTTCGTTTTCCAGAAAAAATATGGATGTAAAATGAATTAAAAGATTATCAATATATTAAAACTATAAATAGAAAAGATACTCAATAATCCAATATAACTTGGATTAAGGTTAAAAAGGTGTGTGCAGGGAACGAGACATTTGAAAACCTGGGGACTTTAGGCACTTCAGCAAATATGTCAGTGTATCTAACCAGTATTTTTAACATGAGTAGCGTTAGAGCTACCACTCTTCTTCAAATATTTTATGGAACTACAAATCTTGCCACTTTTGCTGGGGCTTTTTTGTCAGATGCATATTTTGGCAGATACTGGACCCTTGGATTTGCTTCTATTTCTACTCAGATGGTAATGTTTATCTTTTATTTTATTTGTTCATATTTAGCATATTTTCAAAATTTTCAATATGCTTCCATCCATAAACTTAAAAAGCATGCAATATTTAATGGTATGTTATTGTTGGGGTGTCTTCCACTGATCATGAATTGTTGACGCATAATGGAAATAACAAAGGTTGAGTGATACATGTCGTAAGTTTGGTCGTATATAAGATGAATATAATTTTTTTATTAAAAGACATTAACCAAACTTTACTTGATCCATGAAGACATGTACGGACGGATTTTAAAATTTTCAACGGTTATTTCCATAATTTCCCAGCATTGGAAAAAATTATAATTTCCAAAATTTGAATCTAGCTTTAGCTTAGACTAGTGTGAACCTGTGAAACTATTTTTGTCGTTCTATTCCTGTATTTCATAGAAATCAGAGAAAACAATAATCCACAGGCATGACCCATTTTGAGAAAGCATTGACATAATAAGAATTAGCATAGATAATGATCTGATCATTTATGTATCGACCAATGATATATTTTACATAAGTGGAAATTATGTTGAAGGGCTTCCCATTTCAGAGTAATAAGTTTGAATGAAAACACTTATAATAATTAGTTTTAAGGACAATTTATAGAAAAACGATAAATATATTTATCTTTTTAAGTTATATAGAAAAATGATAAATTCATTTGTCATTATTTTTGTATAATTGAAAATGATAATTTCAATAATCTTTTTTTCTGTAAATCTATGCTTAAAACTAATTTTTCAACAGTAATGTCCTTTGAATTTATTATCATGCATGAAGAAGTCCTTTGAGTGAAAATCCCCTTTTACATCATGCATGAACATTAATTTTACAGGGCATGATCATCCTTACATTAACCGCAGCCATCTCGAGTTTTCACCCACCAGAATGCAAGAAAAGTCAACAGTGCGTAGGGCCCACAAAGGGCCAACTGGCTATTCTACTCTCTGCTTTGGCCTTTCTCGTAATCGGAGCTGGTGGAATCCGGCCCTGCAATCTTGCATTTGGCGCCGATCAGTTTGACCCGAATACTGAATCAGGCAAAAAAGGGATCAGCAGCTTCTTCAATTGGTAGTGCTATATCAAACCATAACCAACAGTGACTTATTTAGTTCACTTAACTAGGCACCGGTGCAAATTGTTGTTGCTGAACCAGTTTAGAGAACTGGTTACCAAAACAGGATTAATGTCGTTTTATGTGTTTTTGCAATTACCAAAAAAACAATAGTTTTATGGCTTTTCGCCTTAAAATTGGCTCTCTCTTATGTCATTTTAAGCTTGCTATTGCTCAAATGGAATAAAACGGCACTACTCAATGCCGTTTTATTTTATCATTTTATGTGAATGCTGTTTCAAATATTATTTAAATAGGGTTTTGCTCTATTTGGTGTGTTTGAATGTATGGGTTGAATTGTTTAGCGTTTTTAATTTTAACTTTTTGTTGCGAACAAAACAATTGTTAGGAATGACGATCATTCATTACATTTAAAACAAATAAAATAAGGATTTGACATTATATTAAGTGGATGAAGTTTTGTCAGGTATTATGTCACCTTCACTTTCACAATGATGATATCATCAACGGTGATCGTATACATACAGAGCGATGTAAGCTGGGCTCTTGGACTAGGAATTCCAGCTGTACTCATGGTCTTTTCTTGCATGTTATTTTTTATGGGCACAAAATATTACGTTCGGTTGAATCCTCAAGGTAGTCCCTTTACAAGCGTTGCACAGGTGATCGTTGCAGCATTCAGAAAGAGACATTTAGTTCGACCTGTGGACATCAACCTATTGTTTAATCCAGAAATGAAAAGAGGTTCAATTAACTCAAAGCTCCCCCACACTGAACAGTTCAGGTAATCAAAATAAATACTGTTTTTTCATTTATATATTGAGAGAGAAAAAAGAGTATATACAACAATAATACATTGTATGTGCTGCAGGTGTTTAGACAAGGCTGCAATAATGACACCAAATGATGAAATAAAAACCAATAAATGGAGACTATGCACTCTCCAGCAAGTCGAAGAAGTTAAATGTCTAGTAAGGATCGTTCCAGTATGGTCAACTTCAATTCTCTACAGTGTAGGAGGTGTTCAGTTTAACTCATATGTTGTTTTTCAAGCACTGCAATCGGATAGACGCATTGGAAAATCCACATTCAAAATACCAGCTGCAACATATGGCATATTCACCATGATTGCCCTTGCGATATGGTTACCAATCTACGATAGAGTAATAGTAACAAAAATGCAGAAAACAACAGGAAAAACAGGAGGGATAACTATGCTACAAAGAATGGGAGTTGGGATGGTTTTATCAGTTGTGGCTATGATAGTAGGAGCATTAGTAGAAGTGAAAAGGAAAAACACTCCTTTGTTTCCAAATAGCACAGTTTCAACTATGTCGGGCTTTTGGTTGATTCCCCAGCTTGTGATCATTGGACTGTCTGAAGCATTTAATGTAATAGCGGGAATTGAATTTTACTACAAGCAGTTTCCTGAAAACATGAGAAGCGTAGCAGGTTGTACATTGTTTTTGAGCAGTGCAGTAGCAAGTTATGTGAGCAGTTTCATGGTGAATGTTGTTGATGAAACGACTGGTGGAGGAAGGGGGAAGAGTAGCTGGTTGGATGGAAATCTGAACAAAGGCAGGCTGGAGTATTTCTATTATTTGATTGCTTGTATAGGAGTTTTGAATTTCATGTATTTTCTCCTTTGTGCTAGGTGGTATAGGTATAAACTTCCTGGCAGTGATTCTGAATTAGCATTAGCGGAACAGGTATCAACTGGTTTGGTTGTTTGAAGCAAATTGTTGCGGAAACTTAAGGTATGTTTTTATTATTATTATTATTTTAGTTTATACCTAGAGAAATATATGCATGCATGCCTATATGTAGTGTTGGCGTATTAGATCTTTATTCTCAATGTAGTTGTAAAAAGAAGTTCATGTAACAATGAGAGTATAAATTACGTCCAACGTAGTTGAAAACCCTAAGTTTAATTATGTGTAATTTTTTGCATTACAAAAATAAGTTTTAGAAGAATACATGTTTTATCAAGCAGGTGTTTACTTATTATTACAATAGGATCAAGGACCCAAGAGTCATCCCAGCATACGTATTCTACTCGAAGCAAGTTTTTAGCCAACAACAATTCTATCAGAGGTTGTTTTCATAAGTCATAACTCATAACCATTCAATGCTACAGTAGGTTCCAGAGCATCAATTATTTAGACACCATGAACTCTACATATAAAAGAATAACTTTGGCATATAAAAGAGTAACTTTGGAAGAAAAAAAATTTAATATCAAGTACAAATCTCAAAAGGTTACATGGTAACATTGTCATCAAACATTAGTATTGGAGTATGATAAAATGAAGAGTTATTAATATGAGATTTGATTTCCAATCTTAAAATCTTGCTGTCTCTTTTCGTTTCATATTTAACAAATTTAACTAGTGTGGATCATATGCGTTCACTACAACAAAAATGCCCTATTACAACGCCCTTTTTACAACGGGCATTTGCTGCCCGTTGTAATAGAAGGCTATTACAACGGTCGATTCAGGACCGTTGTAATAGATGCCCCTTTTTACAACGAGCATTTGCTGTCCGTTGTAATAGATCGTTATTACAACGGTCCATTCAGGACCGTTGTAATATATGCCCTATACAACACTCTTTTTATAACGGTCCATTCAGGACCGTTGTAATAAATGTTCCTTTTTACAATGGGCATTTGCTGCCCGTTGTAATAGATCGCTATTACAACGGTCCATTCAGGACCGTTGTAATATATGCCCTATACAACACTCTTTTTACAACGGGCAATGACTGCCCGTTGTAATATGATATTATTACAACGGTCCTTTCATGTCCGTTGTAATAGATGTCAATTTTACATCACAAATTGCCCATTGTAATAGATGCTAATTTTACAGCGGTTATATTACTAATTACTAATCATTAATAATATTATATTATTTATTAATATTTAATAATTAATCATTAATAGTGTTATTAATCATTTATAACGTACAGTAATTAATTATTATTAATAAATAATCACTAATTACTAATTAATTAATCAACAACATTAATAATCATTTATATACATATTAGTTAATCAACAATAAATAAATAATAATAAATATTTAATTATTAAATATTAATTTATAAATGATTAGTAATTAAATATTATTACTCAATAATTAATAATTAAGAGTAATATTTAATATTTAACAATCAATAATTAGTAAGTAATATTTAATAATAAAGAAGTAATATTTTTAACAATCATTATTTTTTATATTTAATAATTTATTATAATTAATTGTTAATAATTAGTAAATTATTATTAATATTTATTAATTACACTTAATATTTAATTATTATAATTAATATTCAATTATTTAGTAATTACATTTAATATTCAGTATTTAATATTCAATATTAGATAATTAAATTAGTAAAATTCTAAACTAAATTCATAAACACATTTAAAATTTTCATAAAATTCAAGAATTAAAAAGTAAAATTTTAAGATAACTTAAAATTTTAGAAAGTTTCCAAAATCTTAGAATATTTAATATTTCAAATAATTTAAAATTTGGAAATTTTGTAAAATAAACTTAAAAACATTTGTAAAATTTATAAACAAAAATTTGAAATTTTCATAAAATTATAAAATAAAGAGATTAAAATTTTATAAAATATTTAAAATTTCAAAATATTAAAATAATTCAGAATTTGGGAAATATAAATTTTACTGTAAAATTTTTAGTTTCAAATGCATTAGGGGTTAGATATATACAAGTTTTTTCTTAATTCTGAACAATGAAATTTTAGCTACATTTCCAAATTATCCCTCCAATCTAAATTTTTGGCTCCATCATCAAATTGTAACCATTTCCCTCGTTTTATATTAACTTCACGTGTTAGTCTCACATCAAAACCTTCCAATTTCTCAAATCTGCATCCGGATCCAAATTAAAACACTTCCTCCCGCCGACCAGGGTCGGTTCTATACAATAAGTTGCCCTAGACGAGGAATTTTTTTGTTGCCTTTCACAAAACAATAATAGCAGTAATAACGTTATGAACATCAGTTCATTAATCTCACAAAAATGACAAAACACACTCAAAATACAGATAAAAACAAAAACGTAAACATTAATCCAAGGCTGTTATAGCCTTCAGTTGGAACAATCAGTTAACTCTTATAGTCTTATTTACTAAAAAATTATTTCTTTTAAGCTTTTAAGAGAGTCGGCAACCAAAATTTTGAGATATCAGCATTAGAATCGTTAATTCGTCATTACCTTTGAGCTACAGGCTATACCAGCCTTGGAATTGAAACTAAAGGCTGAAGCTGAACTGGTACGATTGGAGTGGATGTCCAGAGGAGGAGGAGCTGTGAAGCGCCGTTTCCGTGGATGGGGTGCGGCCGTACGGAGGCGATGGAGGCGGTCAGGTGGGTTAGCGTAGGGTTTTTTTGTTCGGTCGTCAGTGAGTGTTGCAATATCTCTGTGCGCGATTTTGAAATTTGAACTAGGGTTTTTTTTGGTTGCCCCCGATAGGGTGGGTGGCCCTATTCCGTAGCCTAGCCTGCCTAGCCCAATAAGCGGGCCTGCCGCCGACATCATCCAGATCCACTTCGACGTTTGCAGCTCCGTCGTTTCCTGACCCAAAGTCACCTCCGTCGTTTCATTGATCAGTTGTGGAAGTAATCATCAATGGCGAAGCAGTGCGTGGTGATGCAGCAGGCAGTGACAGTACCGAACTACCAGCCTCCACATAGCAGCGTTGGCGTTGCCCCTTCTGCTTCTTTAAAAAAGACGTTCCTCTCCCCACTTGAAAAACCCGATGATGACGACGACGTCACCCCCAACGCTTGGGTTAACAGAATGCGAGCGTCCTCACCCAGTCGCTTTAATACTGCACTCATCTCCTCTCCTCCTCCTGACATCAGCAGCAGCGCTTGATTTGGATGGTAACTTAATTATTTCACCACAACGTATGTCAATTGTTTGATTAAATGTGTAAAAAATTTCGTTTTGATTTTTCCTTTTAGAAGAAACATCCATCAGCTCTTGATATGTTCAGCGAAATCATATATGCAGCGGAAGGAAAACAGATTGTTATGTTTTTGGATTATGACGAAACTTTATCACCCATAGTTGATGATCCCGATAAAGCTTTTGTGTCCAAACCTGTACGTATTAACTTTACTCTTATGTTGTACCTGGACATTGTCTGAATTATGTAGTTCATGGTTGTAGATGAGGGAAGCAGTAAGAGGAGTGGCTAAGCATTTTCCAACTGCAATCGTTAGTGGCCGAAGCCTGTTAAAAGTTTATAAATTTGTACAATTAGCAGAGCTGTATTATGCGGGTAGCCATGGAATGGACATTAAAGGCCCCTTCCAAAGAATTAACCATTCAAAAACAAAGGTAACAAACATATTGATATATTTTATTTGTTTATATAATAAAAATATAAACAAGGGATGGGTTGGGTCTGTGTTCTGATAATTGAGCGTAACAGTATTGTGTTCTTGATCAATTTCATGCATAGTGGGTTCTTGATCAGTTTCATGCACAGTGGGTTCACTTTGAGTCATTTTTTTCATTCATTGTTTCACTACGAGTTTGTTGTGTGTCTTTTTCTTGTGTTGCATTTGCATTCTTGCCTTTTGCCTGTTGAGTTTTTTTACCATCTACAGTTGCTCTTTTGCATATTCATCTAAATTTTTGTCAAGTTCTATTTCACTGCACTCTCCCTCTTTATTTTCATTTATTTCTCCATCTTCTTGCATTATCAACATCGAATATTTATTGCTCACATGAATTGCAGTTTAATTTTTTTTTCTTGACTTATTTCTTTTCCTTTGATACTTATTGTTTTTTGCCTCTCCTTTTTTCTGTGTTGTATCCTATTTGTCAATACTCAACTTTTTAGTTGGACCCTTATTTGTTGCTTGAACATTTTCATCATTTTGAATCCTATACTTTTTCACAATCTTTCTCCATACAAATTTTTTCTCCATACAAGTTGCAGTCTGTTTTTGTTTTCATTATCCAAACCTGTCAAAGTAGGCATTTCATTTTCTTTCCTAGTTGCTACATTTATCATTTCCATTGAGTTCAAGTGACAATTCTTATCATTGTGACCAAATACTTTACATTGTATACAAATATCTGGTTTCCGTAAGTATGATATCTAAATGATTTGCCTTGTGCCACCAGCGTTCAACAGGACACACCAATCTCCCCAATCTATTTGCTAGCCAATTAATTCTAAGTGGTGACCATAGTATATAAGAATATTCGACAGTTGTACCCATATTGGAACAGCCTTTATTGTTCCACACACATTACTTATTGTGGGATCATACTGTTTGAGTACAAATGGATTGTTTTTTAGGATTATAGGGTCACTTCTTATGATTTTTTCGTTGTCAGTTCTATCAGAGAGGAGGAAGAGAAAGATAGTTCCATCCAATTTTACCTGAATGTTCCCTTTAAGTCTCCATCTTCGTTTTATTTGTTTTGAGTTGCAACTTAATCTGGTTATTGAAGGCAGAAAGGTACTATTTTTTTTATTATATGTATTTCTACTTAATCTGGTTGGCCGACATTTTTTATATATGTTGCTATCTTACAAGAATCTAAGTTATCACCTAGAATGCGACTAGAGTTCTTATAATTGGTTTTTTATACTTTTGTATTTTGGAGGTGCTGGAGATTCGACCAATGATCAAGTGGGACAAAGGCAAAGCTTTGGAGTTTTTGTTGGAGTCACTTGGTAAGTTGCTGTTTGGTTGCACCGGGACATATTACATCAACATCATTTTCATTCAGTATATTGTTTTAAACCTTTTCAATATTATTGTTTGTAAACCAAACTTTAGCACTAACTCGGCTCATCTCTAGGATTTAACAAGTGCAACAAAGTATTGCCTGTTTACATTGGCGATGATCGTACGGACGAAGATGCATTCAAGGTGATATATTTATCTGAATATTTTGCAACGTTGTTCTCAATCGTTTCTAAAATTATAAATGCTTGTGGTAAATGTTTGAGGAAGTTGTGGAAAATGTATGTTTGATGAAGTGGTTGGTTTGCTTGTGGTAGTTGTCCGAAGAGGTTTGTGCAGTGTTTCGGTGGTGATGTGATGATAGCAAGTTGAAGAGGAAATTGTATGCAGGGGAGGAGGAATTGGTAGCAGTATGAAGTTCAGGCGGGGGTATTGCACATTGCAACAGTTTTTGAATGTTAAAAAAGAAGAATTATGTTTAACTCATGTTACACATGATATTGTCAAAGCTAAGTGTAGGTTGACAACTTAAATTCTCAACGGTTGTTATGAAACTATTCGTCATGTGTATATTAGAACTATGTCAATGTAAACTTATCTAACTTTTGGGAATGTATTGGAATTTTATGACTCTAGCTTTTAATCTTTTCGTATGTGATTTTGGTTGTTTTATGATAATATTTATTACTTGTTAAATTATTCATTATTGGTATGGATGTACTGCATTGATGCTGCTATAATTTTTTTTTAAAATTTGCATTTATTTTGCAACGGTCAGAAACCGTTGCAATATCATGTATTACAACGGGCATTGCCCGTTGTAAAAATGTGTATTACAACGGGCATTGCCCGTTGTAAAATATGGTCGACCTATTACAACTAGGCCTAATACAACGGGAGCATGCCCGTTGCGAAATGCATATTACAACGGGCATTGCCCGTTGTAAAATGCCTGTTTTGTTGTAGTGGTTGTGCATGGTAGTCTAGCAAAAATATAATATCAATACTTTTAATATTGTTATAGCATAATTTTATCACACGTTGTGTAATATATTAAAAAAAAATTTGCAAAGCCAGCCGGTTTTATAGTGGACCGTCCATTTTTTATTACTAATGTAATAAAAAACTTTTACAGCACAGGATTAAGGAAAAGCACCTTAATTATTATAAAGGAAAAAGTAAAATACAGCGTAGAAGATAGGCAAGGAGCCTAAACTACTGTAAATGACCTAAGAGCTAATCCTCCTCAGAAGAGGAAGGATCACTACCAACGTCCGAAGACCCCTGACTGACACCGCTGGGGTCATCACCTATGCTATGAGCTAAAGGACTAAAAAGCAACGCAAGAGAAGGGACAAAGCCCAAGGGCTGCGAAGAGTAAATGAATGACCTATCCCATGAGGCATCAGATAACATAACTTCATTCCTTTTCGCAAGCCAACCATCTGTCGGTAGAACTAGGGAATCACCTGAAATACAATAATACAGACATTTGAGGTCCAACTCGTCATCTGACATAAACCGAAAGAAAAAGTCCTCAACTGGGCTATATTTTATAGCAGTTTTCACATGAGTCCAACACTTTTCCTGCGAGTCCCAACAAAATGGCGTAGAAACTGTATCCAAAGGGAGTGGCACAACAAGAGCCACAACAGGCTACTCAACAATCACATAAGTTACCAAACCAGCAGCCACATCGGCCACAACCAGAGCAGCGATAGAATCAATAACTAGTGGAGGATCAGCAACATCAGGCTCATTAACTACTGGAGGAGGAACATCACAGACAGTAGAATCGGTAACATCAGAATCGATAACTACAGGATCAGCAATAGCTAGAATAGAAGCCTTTGGGACACTGGAAGGAGAAAGAGCCTTGGACATAAGAACCCACTTCAAGACTGGATGGAGAAGAGGGATCTTAACCTAGAGGGGCTGGGAGACAGTAACAAGACCAGAAGGACAGGAGACCGCAATATGACCAAAAGACTGACCAGATGAATATATCTCAGGATTCCAGCTAAATTGAACATCAATTTCCACATCATGCTCTTCAGCTACTCTCACTTTCAGTTTTGATGGCAAAGGCTTCACTAGAGTTATTTCAGTTAAAGCTCTGGCATACCTCAAGCTTCTATGATCAACTGTACTAGAGTCAAAGCATCGAAGCTTACCAATAAGACTAGCCAACCAATTCAGACCAACTAAAAACTACAGGACAGATGAGATGTGAGTGAAGGTGGCCCAAACTGGGATAGAGAGGACTTTCTTCCTAGCCTTGCCAATCGTCAAGCTCCAAGGAGTGATGATAAAAGGCTTTCCTTCAATGATAATCGGATCCGCCTCAAGAACATGTAACCTATCATCACTATTTGAGAATTTGAGGAAGTATATGGTATCAACATATTGAACACAAAGCCTTCCACTAAGTTTCCAAATCCTATTACATAGGTCATGGACATCTTTGTAAGGCGGTGTCGAATCCCAGAAAAAACCGACCAAGTAACCAGTCCAGTATTCAACACCCACCTGAATAACCTCGGATGGAGCAACCATAACACTGTCGTCATCCAAAGTTGTGAAGGAGCGAGGAGAGAAGGTTCCAGCATTCTTGGGCAATGATTTAAATAAGGATGTCCAACTATTATCCTTAGCAGAAGCTGGCTGTGATGATACAAGAGGGACAGAGGTCGCAGGAACCAAAGGAGGAGCGGGCAAAGCATTGGGAGGGACAGAGTTCACAAAAATATGTGCTGGCTTAATATAGGCATTTCCACAAACATTTGTGGGACATGGATTGGAAACAGACTTCACGGCGGGGATGGGTTCAGCTTCACCAACTACACATTTAGCATTATCCAAACAAACACCAACAATCGGTAGTTCCACTTGAGATCAACTGCCTACTTCCACATCAAAAATCAGTTGCGGCAGAGGGGATTGAACTATATTACCTTGGACACCTGAATTAGGGGCTTGATGCATAGTAGCATTTGTGGCTGACTCGGAAGGCGGCAAAAGGATTCACCTGCAAAGCACTTGGACCCAGAGAACGGGATCTGGAGAAGTTTTCATCGTTTATTGAACAACCAGATCAAGATTGGGAGCAAGGGCTAGTCCATTTGGATTTAGGTGGATGAGATTTAGGACGCGGCATAGAAGGGAGGAGGAAGCAAGAATAGAGATGGGGATGGAAGAAACGCATATCAAGATTAACGGTGGAGGAGGCCATTGACGCTCTTAATTGATTAATGGTGTTGAATATGTTATTATTGTTTATGTATATAGTCTTCTTTGAGTGATTTATACATTTTAATATGTGAATGAAAAAATAGTTTTACCATTTCATTAATGCGACTTTGGTATATAGATTGAAATTGTGATTTATTGAGTTTGTTAGACTGATTAATAGATACTAATTAGTTGAATTTGTTTATAGTTTAAACGTAAGATTATCTAATTAATTTAACTATATGAAGCTGAATGTAAAATAGTTGGAAAGTTCAATGGAAACTTTGTAGATAATTCACTACAGGAATATTTTGATTTTGCAACGCCTTAATCCGTTGCTAAACCCATCGCTAAATTGCATTTAGTGATGGATTGACAATGATAGTCCCAAGTTGGTAAATTCATGGTCGATAAACTAATGTCAATTTACGATGGAATTTAACATGAAATCATTGATGTTTTTTCAACATCCGTATAAAATATAATATTTTATGTAAAATATTTTTAATAAATTGTTGTTGGCAAACTCTAACTATGCAGCATAGGATTAGCAACGAATGTAACAAGTTTCTATCACTAACAACACGCTGACTTCTGAAGGGTCAGCGGTAAATTTTTCAATTTTTGTGTAACTACTTGCCATTAACTCTGACATATCGGCGGCGGTTTTGATTGTAATTTCTGCTAGTATTCTCTTTCTATTTCGTCGGTATCTATAATTTGATGTGCTAAATTTTTATTTTTTTAACAATCTCCTTGTGCAATAGCTGCCAAAATTTCGATGATCGTAATAGAATCATCTGTAGATATATGTACATACACATTTTATGTAAAATGAACAACATAAAAAAATGAAAATGCAGTTGTAAACCATTAATCCATACAAACACTAACTCGATTTCTAAATAAAAAAATATTTAAGTAGTGCTGATCTCTCGTACGAAAAAACAATACCATCCACATCCATGACTAATATCTCATACCAAAACTAAAAATCTCAATTACAACAAAATGTATCTAGCAATCATATCTGAAGTGCTTGGGAAGATGGTGACGATGAAATGTCTTAAAAATTAGATTCAACGTGTCTCTGATGCATTGCCATCGCCTTTGTCATTTATGCATGAAAGTCCTCTCCGCCCGCATTATATTGCTGTGCGAACCTTCTACTACTGATATCCCATAAATGCATTGTCATTTATTAAACAACAATGACAGCTTCATATTTAATCTTCCTTCATTTTTCACATGTTACTCATTTTGTTGGACCATAAATTAATCACATTTGATTTTGTTATTTATGTATTATAGTAGAAAGGTGACAAATAATGATTTAGCTCCTAGTCTACAAAACAAAACATGATTCTATAGTGAAAAATGTAGACAATGATTTATCACTAATATGAGGAAACGATTAACCATAATCTAGTTTTGTCAATTTGAATATTAATGCAAATCCAAAATCAATTATGTTATCATATAGAATCAAAAAACAGAAAGAAAAGAGGCACAGAAGATTTAACGTAGTTTGGATTTTTATCCTACATCCACGAAGTCCCAACAACCCTTTTATTTCAATCGGCGGTTATAAGATATTACAAGCCAAACAATGATTAAAGAGCCACAAGATGTGGAGACTCTCTCTAATCAATCACTCAATTAAAGAATTATAATTTAGATCACTATAAATAGAAAACTCCCAAATTGGATGAGCTAGGGTTTCTATTAATTACTGATTGGAAACCTAATAATCCTTAATTAGGAAGATGATTAAAAGGAAAATATATAGACGCTCTAATTATTCTAGACCATAGGATCAATTAAAAGAATCTGCACCATCAATAGAGAAGAAACATGCATCGAATTGACGAAACTGCCCCTAGAAATTTAAATTGGCAAAACCCTAAAAAATTGCGGGGAACTAAGACGTCTGACCTAGGGGGCCAAACTTCTTTGTAAAACTTCAAAAAAACTCACCGGTTCCAAATTCAGACGCTTGTTTACCTGTATGCTCTCTGGTTGGAAATTCAAGCATTCAGACGTCTGAATTGGGTAGTCAGACGTCCTATTGCCTGACAATGGCATTTAGCAGCTTCTCTCCTCTATATATTTTGATCCCTTTTTCCAATCGACTTCCCGTCTCTTGCAATTCCTCTATATTATATCTTCAATCTGAAACACTCATAAGCACATATATAATTGTATAACAGCAACACTTCACCCCGATTTAAAATATACCAGCCTCTTCTATAATCAACAAAATAGCCAAAGGAGTTGTTGGGTCGGTGCCCCATGGTGCTCAAGCATCTGAAATCAAAACAATCAAGTTTGATCAAATTCTCAAACTTGTCCTTAGAAAGTGACTTAGTCATCATATCTAAAGGATTACCCATAGTACTCACCTTTACCAACTTGATCCCGCTTCATTCTTCCTCAAGTATAAGAATGAAGCCTCTGACATCAGTGTGCTTCGTATGAGAATTATAAGCTTGATTCTCTACAAGATAAATCGCACTCTAACTATATTAAAGTAGCTCTATTGTCCACCACACCATAGAAAGATCATCCAATAACTGAAGTAAATATAATCCCTCCTTAGTCGCTTCTATAACCAATATCAAAAATCAGTCTCGGTAGTTGATAAATGTACTATAAACTGTAGCTTTGTTCTTCATGAAATCGAGCCTATGTCAAGTGGTAAAACATAGCCCGACCCGAACTTTCATTCATCTTTATCCATAGCATAATCTGAATCATAGTGACATCTAAGAGAGATATCTCATCTACTCCATCACACAACAAGCCAACTGAAGATATACCATGAAGATAACTGAGTATCTACTACACTGTTTGCCAGTGCTCTTTATTCATGTTAGACATATATCGACTCACAACACCCACTGCTTTGGCCAAATCTAGTCTCGTACACACCATCGTATACAAGAGACTACCAACAGCACTAGCATAAGGTATGTTTGCCATATACCTTTTTTCTTCATTCAATGAAGGAGATAATTTTATTGACAACTTAAAATGAGAGTTTAATAGAGTGCCAATCGATTTAGCTTTCTCCATGTCAAATCGAGCGAGGATCTTCTCGATATACTGGGCCTAAGTGAGTCTCAACTCCCTCCATTTCCCATCTCAGACTATCTCCATAACCAAAGTTCTTTATGCTTTTTCCATATCTTTTATATCAAATTCTTTGTTAAGCTCCGCTTTCAATTCTTTAATTTCGACCATACTCTGAGATGCAACCAACATGTCATCAACACATAATAATAGATATGTCATATCTCCATCACACCTCCTAAAATAAACATATTGGTCTTTGAAGTTTCTAGAGTAACCCTATGAAAGCACAAACTTATGAAATCTGTTATATCATTTGTGAGAAATGCGGATTACGGATCTTAAGGCTAGAATTAACACTAGAGGGGGGTGAATAGTGTTTTAAGGAATTACTAAATCTTTTTGAGTTTATGTTAATTTGAACATAAATGTATGCAATATTCAGACACAGATATGGTCACAGAATCAAACACAGATGCAGAAATAAAGTAAAAACAATAAAGGAAAGAACACACCAGATTTTATACTAGTTCGGAGTTACCCTACATCCAGTCCCGCTCGCAAGTACGGATTTCCTTTCAAAAGCAATTGTTACAATTACAACCCTCGATTTCAAGGCCACGAGGTACACCACCCCAGATTCACAATCTTTTGGGTAGAGATACTTGATTTCACGGGCAACAAGTTCATCCAATTGATTTCACATGATACAATCACACATTTTCTCGCTTGATTGATTTCACAGGCTACAATCACACATTTTCTCGCTTAATTAATTACAAAGAAGCCTATAACTCTGAATAACACTGAGATCTTATTGAGATAGTGATAAAGAATCAAACCAGAGATGATCTAGTTAGATTCAATGGCGATTTCGGTAGAGTAATGGTAAAAATATATGTAAAGAAATGTAGAAGAAGAAGAGAGTGAAATCAGAGAAAATATGAATAAAAATTTGTAAAACTTCCCCTATTTATAGTAGAACAACAGTCATGTCCATTCGTGAAAGGATATGACGAATAGACACTTCTTTTAAAATTCAAATTTTTGAAACAAACTACCACCTTGTCGACATGGGGTCCTAAGGGTTGTCGACAAGCCTAAGGTATTATTGGTGATTTATTTTTCTTTGAAAATAGCTTTCATCTTGTATTAAAACTATTTTTTAAACTTTATAAATATACTTAATTATAGTTAAAATACATAATTAAACATAAAGAATAATATTTTGATATATATAAAATTTTACTATAATTTTATATTTTAATCTAAGTATAAATATTAATATATTATTATTAAAAGATAGTTTAAAACCAAGGATAATTTGATTTTGAAGATAAAGATCATTTTGAGGCTAAAAGTATTTAAAACCAGGATAGATGTTTTTGATTCTTTTAAAAGGAAGATTTTGAAATCATTTTGAAAACAAAATATAATTTTGTAAAACATTTGAATAAAAGTTAGTGGATACAAAACAATGTTCCACTAGATTTTTTGTAGGTTCTATCCTACTTGGGGTTCCATCCCTTTAACGGGTTCGAAGTGGATTCCATTCCACATATAAATTGAATTTTAAGATGCCGGTGCTTTTCTAGAAGTTTTAACAAAATTACTAATTAAATTACTTATTATTGAAATCTTGAACTCTTGATAATCTGATACTCATGAGTCTTCAATCTTGATATCTTCAGTCTTGAATCTCTATACTGTACAGTCTTCATTCTTGGTACCTACATGGTTAAATCATACATATACATATATATATCTAAACTATAATGTTAGTATTTATATTTTATAATCTTATTCTAAGGTTGTCGTCATCAAAACCATCTCCTTAGGTACTAACAATCTCCCCCTTTTTGATGATGACAGGCTTTGTTTATAAAATATTACTTCTATCCTATTAACTTCCCCTAAAACTAATAACTCCTCTTTAATATATGCCTAACTATCGTATTTTATATTTCTCCCCCTTTGTCATCAAAAAAAACATCATAAAACCATAAAACTGTAAAACTCTCCCTTAAACTAATACTAGAACAAAGTATGGTAAATGAAATGTGAAAGACAATCATGTCAACACATAAATATGTATAAGTATATATTTCAACACACGCCTCAAAACCAATCTTGTCAGACAAGTCAAACAAATCAATCAAGTCAAATAAGTCAATCAAGTCAAACAAGTTAATCAAGTCAATCAAGTAAAACAAGTCAATTCAATCAAACAAGTCAATCAAAACATACCAAACAAATCAAATACTAATAATCCTATATTTATAAGACAATACTACAAACTCCTCCCAAATAAAATTCACTCGTTATGTATACATGTATGTAATATGTAGTTTGTAATGCAGTATGAAATGTATGACATATGCAATATAGCATGAGATGATGTGCAAAACGAAGTGCAACTTGTGATGCAAATGATTATGATATTTCATGCATTGTAATTTATGATGTAATATGCAATGAAATGTGATATGAAATAGGATGCATAATGATATGTAATGTGAAACAAAATGTTAACGAATTAAAAATAACAATAATATGCAGAATGATATGATGATATATATATACGCTACAGTAAGAGATATTCAGATTATAAGATAATCATGAGTGATAAGTAATATCTAATTGACAGGCATATATATATATGTGTGTGTGTGTGTGTGTGTGTGTGTGTGTGTGTGTGTGCGTGTGCGTATGTATGTATACATATGTTAAACTATTTATCTTTTTAATAAAAAAAGGTAATACACACCAATTACTAGACTGAGGTTAAGGAAACTAATGAATAGGACTGAAAGAGTAGTAAAGACAAGAGTTTAAAGGTAATAAATGGTATTAAAACAATAACATAATCATGAAAGGTAGTAATCAAACTTAATAACAAAATAAAATGTTAAATAATATGGACTTCAACTATATATGATCAAATATGATTTTTATAAAAATTAATAACCTCCTTATTTAATTCTTTTAAAATAACTATTTTTAACTTAACTGTTTTTTTAAGAACCCAAACTTCTATGTTTATAAAATACTTAACTTACTAATAAAAACCTATATATTAAATTATTATTGTTTTAAATATTTAGAAACATGTTTAAACACTTTTGAGTTAAAAAATATCATAATTAAATATGATATATCAAAGACTGGAAAAAAACTAAAATAAACATGTGTTACATTAAGGCCTCTTACATTAAAATTTTAATTAATTACTAAAAAAATATCTGAATATTAATTTTAAAATATTCTAATACAAGTTAGAAAATAACTTTTAAAAAGAATAGAGAAAAATTCTTAATTTAAATATTATTTTTACATAGTTTAAAGTTTCAAGTAGAAAATGTAGCATTTACAAAATGCTATAAAAAGTCTTTGCAGCAAAATATATTCAAAACATTATAAACAGAACCTACAGCATTTACCAAATGCTGTGAAAAGTTTTTAAAAAAAATATTGCGTGTCAAAGCACAAAAATGCTATAAAAACGTATTTGCAACATAACAAAAGCAAAGACATCATTTCAGGAATGTATCTAAAGTTATGGGCCTGTTTTTAACAAGATTTTGCACTAATTTTACGACTAGACATTGACATGTAAATAATCGATTTTTGGCCCAATTTTTAAAGTAGTTAATATAACTAAAGTACTTGAAAAATATAAAAAATAATAATGAAAAGACATGTGTAAAGATATATAGCATTATGCATGTAAAAATGATTTTATTAACAAGTGTAATAACACATGTCATTTTGCATGTATGTCATTATCTATCAAATGACAAATGTCATGTGATGTGGAGCAATCTTATTAATTGAAGAAATCTATAAATAGAGCCTTATTCTAATATTCTAAATTCATTTTATTAAATTCTTAAAGAAATAAAATTAGTATCTTAAAAGAAATAGAGTACGAGAAGTAAAAACAACGGTAGAAAAGTTGAAATCATGGATGAAGGTATGCTTTTCTACTTGGTATAGTTGTAATAAATCAGTAGTAAGATTTTATTTGAAAGAAAACACATTTTAAAAGACTTTTAAAAAAAATAGACTGGTATATCGATATTTATACTATGGTGTGTCGATATATGGACCAAAATATCAAAACTCATAAAAGAGATAAATTTCTATACCTAACTACATGCATAAATATATATTCCTAAATGCAACAATAAAAGTGAAATAATAGTAAAGCATACCACTTTTTCCACTCCATCTTTCTAACTTTGTTGTTCTTCCATTGTCGTGAACCATACATTTATATCTTTCAGAATTTGACGACGAGATCTGTTCTATTGCGAAGGATTTGTTTTTATGATCATCGTAGTATGTTCATTTGTTGAATTTGAAGACCATATGAGAAAGACACATATGATTTAGTAATTGTCTAACTTGACGCCAAAACTTTGAATTTGAATTTTGAATGAATGGAACACTTCAAACGCTATAAATAGGCCCAACAGTCACCACTTTTCATAAAAATTCCTCTTCTTCTTCTTCCCGTTTTTCTATATACCATCAAACTTCTAGAAGGCATATCTCCTTCGTTTCTTAACGGAATTGGATGAAACTAGCGGCAAATCAAAGAGGAAGGCAAGGGCTACGATCTAGTGATAGTTTGGTGACGAATATGGACGCTATTGTGGTGCAACAGACCGATCAGTATGATAAATGTAGAAAATCATGTACTCAGTTTTTCAGTTTTGGATAGCCAACTTCAAACTGTCATATCTCACTCAATTTTGATCGGATTTGATGGTCCATCCATCAAAACGACTGTGAGAACAAGAACTATAATCTTGAAAAGGAGTAGGAACAAAATACTCAAATTTCTGGATACAATTTGAAGAATACCATTGACAGTTTTGATTTCTTTTTCTCTTTGTTCACCAAAGCTTCATTTGATCATAACTTGGTCATTTCTTGACGGTTTCGCACGAAACCAACGACATTGCGAAGTAGATGGAGAGAAGTATAGTATCATATCAAGTTACAGATGAGAATCAAAAGCTTTTTATTGATCTGGTACTCATTTCATTGTCGATTGTCATTATATATCCATTTGTTCTTCTCGATCGATGAATGATTATCTGGTTTCTTTTAACCAACGGTCATTAGACATAACTCTTCTCTTGCAAAACAACATAACTTTTTAAACAATCAAGTGACTTTTCAAAATAACTAAATGTAGTTTTAAACAACAATATCATGATGATTCTGTGACATATTCATATGAAAATAGTGTTAATAATTTTATCAAAAAAAATTGCCATTTTTAAAAAAATTCAAAATTTAGATTATGGAAACTTTGAAAACCTTGCTCTGATACCAAATGTGAGAAATGCGGATTACGGATCTTAAGGCTTGAATTAACACTAGAGGGGGTGAATAGTATTTTAAGGAACCACTGAATCTTTTTGAGTTTATGTTAATTTGAACACAAATGTATGCAATATTCAGACACAGATGTGATCACAGAATCAAACACAGATGCAGAAATACAGTAAAAGCAATAAGGAAAGAACATACCAGATTTTATACTGATTCGGAGTTACCCTACATCTAGTCCCGCACACAAGTACAGATTTCATTTCAAAAGCAATTGTTACAATTACAACCCTCGATTTTAACGCCACGAGGTACACCATTCCAGATTCACGGTCCTCTGGGTAGAGATACTTGATTTCACGGGCAACAAGTCCACCCAATTGATTTCATAGGCTACAATCACACCTTTTCCCGCTTGATTGATTTCACAGGTTACCATCACACGTCTTCTCGCTTAACTAATTACAAAGAAGCCTATAACTCTGAATAGCACTGAGATCTTGTTGAGATAGTGATAAAGAATCAAACCAGAAATGATCTAGTTAGATTCAATGGTGATTTCGGCAGAGTAATGGTAAAAATATATGTAAAGAAATATGGAAGAAGAAGAGGAGTGAAATCAGAGAAAATATGAATATAAATTCATTTGAAACTGCCCTTATTTATAGTAGAACAACAGTCATGTCCATTCGTGAAAGGATATGACGAATGGAAACTTCTTTTGAAATTCAAATTTTTGAAACAAACTGCCACCTGTCGACATGGGGTCCTAGGGGTTGTCGACAAGCCTAAGATATTTTTGGTGATTTGTTTTCTTTGAAAATAGCTTTCATCTTGTATTAAAATTATTTTTTAAACTTTATAAATATACTTAACTATAGTTAAAATACATAATTAAATATAGAGAATAATATTTTGATATATATAAAATTTTACTATACTTTTATATTTTAATCTAAGTATAAATATTAATATATTATTATTAAAAGATAGTTTAAAACCAAGGATAATTTGATTTTGAAGATTAAGATCATTTGAGGCTAAAAGTATTTAAAACTAGGATAGATGTTTTTAGTTCTTTTAAAAGGAAGATTTTGAAATCATTTTGAAAACAAGATATAATTTTGTTAAACATTTGAATAAAAGTTAGTGGATACAAAACAATGTTCCACTAAACTTTTCGTGGGTTCCGTCCTACTTAGGGTTCCATCTCTTTAACGGGCTCGAAGTGGATTCCATTCCACGAATAAATTGGATTTTAAGTTGCCAGTGATTTTCTAAAAGTTTTAACAAAATTCCTAATTAAATTACTTATTATTGAAATCTTGAACTCTTAATAATCTTGATACTCATGAGTCTTCAATCTTGATATCTTCAGTCTTGAATCTCTATATTGTAGAGTCTTCATTCTTGGTACATGCATGGTTAAATCCTGCATATGCATACATACATACATACATACATATATATATATATATATCTAAACTATAATGTTAGTATTAATTTATAATTTATAATCTTATTCTAATGTTGTTGTCATCAAAACCATCTCCTCAGGGACTAACATCATTGTCTAGGAGACTGCTTCAATCTATATAGAGATTTGATATTTACAAATATAATATGACCTGCTACTATCAGCGAACCCCTTTGGCTACCATAAATAAATCTCTCATCTAAATCACCATGGAAGAATGCAATTTTGACATCTAGTTGCTCAAGTTCCATATTATAATGAGAAGTTAATGCCAAAAGGATACGAATGGATGTATGCTTGACAACCGAAGCAAAGATATCATGATACTATACCGCTTTCTTCTTAACATACCCCATTGCTACTAATCTTTTTTTGTATCTGGAATCACCATTGCCACCATCTTTCACTCTACAAATCCACTTACATCCAATTGCCCTCTTGTTAGTGGGAAGAGGCAGCAAATCCCAAGTATGATTTTTCTACAAAGATTCAATCTCCTCTTCTATAGTAACTAACCCACCAGAACTGTCAACTGATGCAATAGCATCTCTATAATCTCTGAGCTCATCGTGGACAACATTCAATGCATATATTGCCATGTCATCGAAATCAATGTCTTTGATGCTTAATACAACAAAATATCAAGCCACCTAGGCTTCTTCCTCCGTCAACAGTCTTAGTCTCTAAATAAGCTCACCTTGAGTTTGATCCTCTGCCCAACATCTGTACTATCTCCATCAACCATGGTGTCATCGAAAATACCATCTATACCTCTATGGAAGATGAGTTGCCTTGTATTTGTATTATAAATCTGATATTATACTATCATCGGATGAGGAAGACTCCACCTTCAACATAGCCTTCTCATCAAAAGTCACAAGCATGCTGATAATAATCTTATGCTGATATGACATCAAAAGTCACAAGCATGCTGATAATAATCTTATGCTGATAGGACACCATTGTGAGTCGGAAGAATAAGGATCTTAATGCTAAATTAACATTTACTATTAACTGAAATGTTCTGACCAAAGACTTTGACTTTGGGTTGACTTAAGTTGATCGTGACACTAACCCTACATAACTAAGGAGACGAATCCTCTCTTGAATAGTGCTTCACTTCTAGTACTTCCACTCGATCCAACTATAGTCACTCAATTGACGCCATGTTATGATTTGGCTATAATCAAAGCGGAGCTTTCATATTGAAGATCCACAATATTCTCAAGTCGAGAGAACTGTGTAAATCAGTCACATCGATATTTTTTGTTTGATATTAGTTACATTAACCAACAGAAAACTATTAAGTGAGGCACTACATAGTTATCCAATAACTATTAGCACATAACTCTTAGGTACCCCCAGCAGTCATGAGTAATATACTGCCCAACATTTGGATAGCGTTACGTATTCTAGTCTCAACAGATACATCAATATACAGTCTTGATGCATCTTGAACATTTAAAATGGTATTTTTATTTTTATTGTGATAAATTACTCTCGGTTATAACACTTTGTAAATACTATCACAAAACATATCTTTGTGGATTTTCTATTAAATATACTTTTAGTTAATTAATTAATATAACCATATTATATCAAGTATATAATAGAAAGAAAATACATTTGATTTCAAACAAGATTGGTTATTGAATTAGATATATGTAACAAATTACCTAATTGCCCTTAGGTCATACCCCTAACTGCATCAATGCTTGATAATCAACTAGCGGGTATACAAACTATTCAAAAAGTTGAAATGTTTCAGCTCAACACAATGAAGACAACGTGGACTTAGAATGTTTAAAAATTCTTTCAAATGCAGATACCCAATCACATTAAATTCGAATATTTTTCTATAGCAAGAAAAGAAAATACAAGCAATAGTCAGCGTCTTAGTTCAATTATGAACATTTGTTTAATTTAAATATTAAAAATAATGAAAATCACATAGAACACAACATCCCTACATAACTAGTCTCAACAAGTCCAGAAGAAACCGACAAAGTGATGATCACAACTTAAAACAAAGTACAGCATATTTAGTACAAAATTGCTTCTCGCAAATTCTTTGCATTCCATTGGAATAGTTTTGCTTGTCATTTTTGGTGCCCGCTCTATGTTTTTTCCTTTCAATGGTAGAGTAAAAAGCAAGATTGTATCGGTGGTAGTTTTGTCCAAATATGAAAATATCATTTTCAATAGAGTAGCAGTTGCACAAAGCATCCAAGTTGTGCCGGTGCTTTTTGCATTCTTTCATTGTCATTTTTTTTCCATAGAAGACATTGAAAAAGTTATAAAACTGAGTCTTTTTTAGGACGTTTATTTGTTTTTCGATCAGCCCATTCTTTTGTTTAACCAACTTTATGATCTTGAAATTTGTAACGACCCGCCTTTTTGGACAGTTTAAACCGACGATCAAATACACATGTCGATTCCAAACCATTCAAAAGGGAAGATAGTTATTGGAGTAAATAAGATAAGAAAAAAAAAGAGAAATAAAGGAAATGAAACAACACAGAATCTCGCAGCGGAACGATAAAATATAATAGTCAAATAAACAGTTCATGAAGTTGTTTACTATACTTTGACAATTATTTATACAACATTTATCAGAGTTATACATATACGACAGAACAAATAAAATAATGCAGCAGATAGCATGATGCAAGGGTAATAATAGTAATAGTATACCAAATCTTCGTCTTCATCCTCCAGAATGGATCTTCAAAAATCTGAAAAACTCAGGACTGACCCGAGCGTAATGAAAAGACAAGACACTCGAGTCAGGACTAAAATATCCTTATGAAAGTTAAATCAATCATAAATAAATATGAGTGTAACGGCGTCAGAGATGTTTACGGGGTTTGACATCTCATATCCAGTGTCAACGTGCGTGCAATAACTCAAGAGATGTTACGGGATTTTCCATCTCTCAAGGATCCGTTAAACTATCTACTATGTAGTAATGTACGCTAAGTAGATAATGCCTATCAGTAATATAAAGTATTAAAATAGCGTTAAGGCGTTACCATAATCCCCCTTAACACATTTTTATAATGCCATAGTCTATACAGCACCGTAAGCCCCACCGTAAACTGGTGGTTATCAGAGGGGTATCCCATAGGTATAACACAAAACATAACGTAGTGGTCGCGAATAGGATAATCAGTATGACAAGGTACATGAGGCGATACCAACTAGGATACTAGTAGTTGCGTGATCCGAACTGATGTTGAGCATAGCCAGCAGCTACCCCAACACCGCGAAACAACACTCCCAAATCAAGGGGTGCACCCAAATCGAATCACAAATGTAATAGATATGGTATCGAAGAAGTGTGTCCGCTAGAGGTAGCGAACCTCAATGGCCCAGCGCGGCTCCTGTTTTAGTCATGTCAGGGGTCATCCAATATCGTTCTCTTTCTTCAGTCAACGCGTTCACCAAATCATCCACTTCATTCTGGATCGACACTCCGCGTATAATAGTTATTAAAGTGGTATTCGGTATCGACAGAGAGTATGTCCATATCCGATCCCGGTCTCTTTAATAACTACGTATTATTACACCTTTGGCTCCTTTACATTTCAAATCGATTCATAATTGATATCAAAATATCATATTCGCTTCAAAAATCAAATCCATCTCAAATATCATCGTATCTATTCAACTGTAAGATTCCGCTTCAAAAATCATTTTTCGCATCAATATCTCATTTCGTTTCAAAATCATTTCGAATTTCAATTTAGGTTGCAACTTCATTTAACTCAATTCGTATTTAAATTCAAGATTTAAATATAAACCTTTCACCTTATTGACCAGCTTAGGATTTTAGAAAAATAGTTTTAAGTAGTTTAAAAGTAGTTTTAAATAATTAAAATAGTTAAAATACTTTAAAATCTTAAAATGGATTTGAAATAGATAAATTTAGTTTAAAATAATTTAAATTGGGTTAAGTAGATTTAAAATAGATTAAAATAGTTTAAGTATTCAAAATGGTTTATATAACCGAGTAATTTGAAAAACGAAATAAAACAGCTTCAAAATCAATCCATTTCAATTATAACTTCCCAATTCAAATCAATTCTAATTTCCATTCTACCGATTCGATTTCGATTTCAATTCAATCAACGTCAATTTTTACTTCGAATTAATTAAATTTTCATTCACCTTTAATTTATTCAATTTCAGTTCATATCGATTTGGAGCTTTGTTTCTCACAATATCAATTTATAACACTTAACAAAAATTTCCAACAATATTCAAATTTAAATCCAAATTCCAAATATGATTCAATTCCAAACTCGATTTCAAAATATCATTTTTTATATCACTTTTACTTAGTAATATTCAAAGCTCGAATTAAGGTTAAATCTTTAAACAAATCAATTTCAAAATTCAATCATATCCTGATTTTAAATTCCAAAGTCTCCACTTAAATTTTTTTTTAACAATTTCTTTTAACCAAAATTAATTTCAACATTCCAAACTCAAATTTTCAATAAATTCGATTTATATAAATTGATTTCTATTTATAACTTTTAAGTCAAAACATTTAAACAAATTTCAAATCGACGATTTTTAAAATTATTAATTTAGCCAATTCGGTGTCCATATATAATTTTCTATCATATGGCCAAGTAATTATTTATCTCAATTAAATGTCAGGGATGAATATATATCACTTAAATTAAATCACAGTATCATATGTATGCATAACAGGATATATATAAGCAAATAAACATCCAAACATCAACCAATAGCATCCATCGAAATACATCATCCAATAGGCAATACAATTCATGGCAATTTCATAGTTATCGATGTCAGGTAATTAAATCGCAATTCAATTTCAATTTTAATTTCAAATTTAACTATCAATTTAATTTTCGACGGTTAATTCAAATGACAATTAAATTCTATCAAACAACGACAAATAAAATTCATATCACTTCATAATATCAAATTTAACTAGCATAAAGATTTTCAGTACGTTGTGAGCGTTATAAAACACTCACCTTGATTTTTACGATTTTAAATCAAATCGAACGACGTTCGATTTAACCCAAAATTTTCTATAGCTCCAAACGATTCCAATCCAGTTGCATCGCGTAGAGCTCGTCCATACGATTCCAACGCAAAAAGTTTCGTCCGAATCCGACCTCGTATGAAAGAGATATCAATTTTTAAAGTTTCAACGATTATTAAATATAATTAATTTACACATAAATTTTCATTTCCTAACCCAACCATCATCTGCTGTCCATTATGCCGTTCCTGATCGTGACCGCCCAACACTTCTTCTTCACGTTCGCTCACCCAGGTTCAGAACCCATTCGAACGCAACTATCCTCCTATCGCCGCCCTACCTCTGATCAACTTTAGCTCGATCGAACGAGACCACTCCAAAGCTCAATGCGTCGCCTACCTTCGGCCGGAGCACGGCCAGGCTCGGCCACCCCTAGCTGCTCAAAAACCGAGACTAAACGCATGCATTTAAACCCAAAACATTGCCAATCCGTAGCTCTATTCGCGATCTTGACCGTTGGATAGGTAGCTCTCGACGAGTAATTCGACTTTCCAGTTGATGATTTTCGCTAACGATCTACAGATGTGAAGAAAAATGAGGAGGAAGGAGGGAGCGTATCGGCCATTGGCTGCATTCACAGGCGGCTAGGGTTTTCTTTCTTTCTTTTTTTTTGGTGAATAAAAGGCTATTTATAGGAAACGACGAACTCTATTCATTCTGGATTTCGAACTCCGATTTACGCGCGTGACCGGCGTTTCTAGGGTTTATCCCGCGTTCCGGACACAATGGAACAGGTTTCGGAAGCTAATTCTATCGTATGTGAGACTTATAGCGATCAACGATCAATTTAAATTAAATCTATTTAAACGAATTTCTATGCGTTTTGGCTCGCCCCGGACAAACGATAAATCCAATTGACACGAAATTTAAAATCATGCAATAATATCACATTACGGATCCGATGAAACTGGTTTACTCGAAATCCGAGACCGTTTGAAAAATGTCTATTTTAACTCGCTAAATTAATATTAAAACAATTTCAACGCGTTTCGAGCTGCCACGGTCAAACGACAACTCCGATTGCTACGAAAATTGAAATCCGATAATAACTAACTATTACGGATCCAATGGAACTAGTTTCGTCCAATTCTGAGACTGTTTAAAATTTGGCTATTATCCAGTCGAAAATTAAATATTAAAATATTCAATTTTCACAAATTTACTTTCAATTCCATTTTAACAGTTCTACAACATCATTCTAACTTTAATATGATAAAATAAAATTTTACAAATCATTTTTTATCATATTAAACCCGTTATTCAATTATCCAATAAATTCCAATTGTAAAATCTTATTAACTCTATTATAACCCCAATATAACTTACATTCACTTTGGAAACCTATTTGAATCATATTAAATCAAATTCCAATTATTCACTCTATTTTCATATATTAAATTTCAATATCAAATTAATCATATCAAATTCATAATTTAATTATTCAAACATTTATAATATTAAATTTAAACAAATTTGATTATTCTTAAATCACCATCTTTTGAAATATTCAAAACGAACTTAAAATTTTAATTTTTGAAACGAGTTAAAATTATAGAACAACTATTTTCATTATACGGTTATTCAATTCCCATTATTAAAGATTTCAATAAATTCCAAATATTAAATTTAAACAATTTACCTTATCCAATAATTCATTATCTTTTGAAATATTGAAATTGAACTTATAAGATTTAACCCTTAAAACCAATTCACAATTTAGACACCATTTCATTTTACTTTTATTCAATTATTCAATAAGTTTAAATATTTAATTTAAACAATTTACCTGTTCAATATTCAATATTTGATTTTAAATAGATTTTACTTATCAATCAATTACTCTATTATACCCAATGAATTCAACATTTATTATTATTCCAACGACTTACAAATTTTTTTCTAACACTAAATCACGAAATCTTATTAAATTAGCTATTTTAATTATCGAAAATTTACGGGTCGTTACACTCTCCCCCACTCAAAACTTTTCGTCCCCGAAAAGGAAAAAGAAGGGAAAAGGAACTAAGTAAAGAATTCAACATTTGATATATTTTATTTAAAAATCATCCACATATAAACAATGAAATTCCATTTATAAAGTCATAACTACGCTTCCACTAAGTTACTCCAAACGGCTTCCTAACTTTAAAAGTTAGTAATCAAAACAAGTTATAAAAAAATTTAAAACTTGAAAAATTTTCTAACACTCGGATTTTACGGAAAATTTCGGCAGAGTCTCCTTTGCGCGGCTCGATCGGAAAAAAAATATAACAGTATATATATCACAAATATACATCTCTTCAAGTGATGAGGCATCCCGCAGGGAAAAATTGTAAAAATACGATATGTAATCCGAGATATGTATCTTATATATTGTTAGTGAGCATATACGGCAAATATAGCGCGAAAGCGAGCTCCAAATGCGGAGCAAGCGAATCCGCACCTACTAAACACTCAATAACTAAGTTAGAACCATGAATATAAAGATAGATCGATATACTTAGCCTACACAACATATATATAACATATTTAGCTTCAAAACTGAGATTTCAATTTCAGGACAGCAAATAAATCCAAGTTTTAGGTCACCTAAACGATAAAATTCGGCAACTGAATCTAAACAAACGTTGTCGCATTCATTTCAGGCTTTCCGGAATGTCCAAAATCATCGAATTCGGACCATACGTTCAAAAATTATGGCCGTTTTACTTAGAGGATACGCTTCAGCCTGGGCAATGAATTGCGCAGGTCAGCGACGTTCACCCACGTTTTCGACCTTCTAAACGACATCAAAACACAAAACACTTAAAACAAAAGTTTTATCTTAAGTTCTTAGCTTCCTAGAAAGTGCAAGATCGTCAAAATCCGACAAACCTGTCAAAAGATATGGTGAAAATACAAAGGGTGTATATTACTGATTTTACTTATTTTTACACAGGACAACGAGTAACATTCAAGTTTTTAACCTAGTATACGAAGGAATTTTCTCAAGTTATCTAAATAAAAGTTGTGCTATAGTTTCTAATCTTTTTGAAAAGTCCAGGATCGTCGAAATCCGTTCAGCCATTTAAAAGTTATGGTTGTTTTCATTTCAGCATATATTGGACAATTTTGGACTTTTTCCAAAATTTGCCTTTATTATTTCAAAGTACACCATCAAAACTTCAAATTTCCTAAAGAACAATCATAAACACAAAGTCATTTATTTTCTTATTCATCCATGCAATAGGTTACATTTAATTTGTTTCCGATTTATTCAAGTTTGTTTCATTCACATTTTAAATTCAAGTCAATTTGCTTCAATTCAAATTGAATTCAATTATATTTAATTTCACTTTGCTTCAAATTTGAATTTTATTACTTTAAAATTTCATTCCGTTTATTCAATTCCATTAACACTAATGAATTCTACTTAATCAATTTTCATCCATCTAACAAGCAATGCATATCAAACATTAACATCCATCCAAAATCTACACTAAATCAATTATACATTTCCAAGTCAATTTTTAATTTCCTACACTTCCAAGTTTATTGACATTTAGTTATATTCAAATTTAATTAGTTTCCATTTACCAATTTTATATTTCATTAATTTTAAATTTTGTTCATTCACTTATATATATCATTCATTTTACAGCTTAAATTTCTTTTATATTTACAACTATCAATAGATCTTCCCATTTCATTATTCACTCTCACACTGGTATATTATTTCTCTCCTTATCCTTATTAGAATTTTAAACCTTTTAAGTATTTGGTAAGTTATAGTTATGCAAATAGAATGTAGTTAAACAACATACAACTTCTTTTCATTTAAAGTTGAATTTTCAATTAATTAGTTCTTAAGTCATTACTTAAATTTCACTATAATTTAATTTCACATTTTCATTCACATATAGTATTTCCATTTTATATTAACATAATTGTGAATCACCTTTAAATGTTAATTTAAATTCCAATTATTTACTAAAAATTTTATTTATATTTGCAAACCATTAATTAAATGCATATTTCATTATTCAAACCTATACTCGTATATTATCCAATTAACAATTCATATAACATTTTTGAACTTCTTAAATATTTTGGTAAGTTATATCTATGCTATAGAATGAAATTTAATACTATGCGAGTTTTACAATTTCAATTTTATTTTAAGTTCATAATTTCCTAATTCTAAGGATTTCTACTTCAATTGATATTTTCACTTAGCTTTTAGGTTCATTTCTCATTTCACAATTCAGAAATTCCTTAATGATTCAAGTCTAAATTCATTTCAATCATTAAAAAAAATCATTAATTATTAAAGGACTTAAGAATTCCATTCCCAGATTCATTTCAAATCAAGTTTTGAAATAATATATACTTATATAATTTATATATCAAATCATACTATAGAGAATACAAAATAAAATAAAATTTGAATCAAAACAAGGTTTAGACAAGCTATTAAGTGGTCTCCCCCACTCGGACTCTCGAAAATAAACGCTGATGATGTGTGCACTCATCACCGAAATCATTTTCTAGCGTCAAGAGAAGGGAATATAACACTTATCATTAAAAAAATCCTACGAAAACAATTTCAACTCAACTATACTATCATATAATACTCATATTATATTTTTCAAATTCTTGTTAGTCAATTTCAAACACCGGAATTTAAATTCCCAAATCCAAGTTAAAATTCATTTATATTCATTATCAATTGTGTTTACAAGATTTCTTATTCCTAAATCCATTGTTATTTAATCAATTGTTGTAAATATTGACTGATCAAACAATAACGATAATAATCTAATATTATCATCTCCTAACAATCAATTCAATCAAAATGAATAAATATTCAACAATTCTTTTATATAAAATATTTTCCAAAACGATATTGTGTTGGTTTGTCCTATTCGAGTGTTTAGAAATTCCTATCGATGCCTTGGCGTCCCAAGTATCGACCAGAATTCATAAATACTCAACGGAACAAAGTTAACACAATATAAAACCATTTTATATCAAATAACAAGTACGCTCTCTCATATACACTCAACTCATTCATATAGTTTACCTCTATTTCAATGAGTTATTCCCCACTAGAGCCAAGGTTTATCACTAAACCAAAGCTCTGATACCAACTGTAACGACCCGCCTTTTTGGACAGTTTAAACCGACGATCAAATACACATGTCGATTCCAAACCATTCAAAAGGGCAGATAGTTATTGGGGTAAATAAGAAAAAAAAAGAGAAATAAAGGAAATGAAACAACACAGAATCTCGCAGCGGAACGATAAAATATAATAGTCAAATAAACAGTTCATGAAGTTGTTTACTATACTTTGACAATTATTTATACAACATTTATCAGAGTTATACATATACGACAGAACAAATAAAATAATGCAGCAGATAGCATGATGCAAGGGTAATAATAGTAATAGTATACCAAATCTTCGTCTTCATCCTCCAGAATGGATCTTCAAAAATCTGAAAAACTCAGGACTGACCCGAGCGTAATGAAAAGACAAGACACTCGAGTCAGGATTAAAATATCCTTATGAAAGTTAAATCAATCGTAAATAAATATGAGTGTAACGGCGTCAGAGATGTTTACGGGGTTTGACATCTCATATCCAGTGTCAACGTGCGTGCAATAACTCAAGAGATGTTTACGGGGTTTGACATCTCATATCCAGTGTCAACGTGCGTGCAATAACTCAAGAGATGTTACGGGATTTTCCATCTCTCAAGGATCCGTTAAACTATCTACTATGTAGTAATGTACGCTAAGTAGATAATGCCTATCAGTAATATAAAGTATTAAAATAGCGTTAAGGCGTTACCATAATCCCCCTTAACACATTTTTACAATGCTATAGTCTATACAGCACCGTAAGCCCCACCGTAAACTGGTGGTTATCAGAGGGTACCCCATAGGTATAACACAAAACATAACGTAGTGGTCGCGAATAGGATAATCAGTATGACAAGGTACATGAGGCGATACCAACTAGGATACTAGCAGTTGCGTGATCTGGACTGATGTTGAGCATAGCCAACAGCTACCCCAACACCGCGAAACAACACTCCCAAATCAAGGGGTGCACCCAAATCGAATCACAAATGTAATAGATATGGTATCGAAGAAGTGTGTCCGCTAGAGGTGGCGAACCTCAATGGCCCGGCACGACTCCTGTTTTAGTCAAGTCAGGGGTCATCCAATATCGTTCTCTTTCTTCAGTCAACGCGTTCACCAAATCATCCACTTCATTCTGGATCGACACTCCGCGTATAATAGTTATTAAAGTGGTGTTCGGTATCGACAGAGAGTATGTCCATATCTGATCCCGGTCTCTTTAATAACTACGTATTATTACACCGTTGGCTCCTTTACATTTCAAATCGATTCATAATTGATATCAAAATATCATATTCGCTTCAAAAATCAAATCCATCTCAAATATCATCGTATCTATTCAACTGTAAGATTCCGCTTCAAAAATCATTTTTCGCATCAATATCTCATTTCGTTTCAAAATCATTTCGAATTTCAATTTAGGTTGCAACTTCATTTAACTCAATTCGTATTTAAATTCAAGATTTAAATATAAACCTTTCACCTTATTGACCAGCTTAGGATTTTAGAAAAATAGTTTTAAGTAGTTTAAAAGTAGTTTTAAATAATTAAAATAGTTAAAATACTTTAAAATCTTAAAATGGATTTGAAATAGATAAATTTAGTTTAAAATAAATTAAATTGGGTTAAGTAGATTTAAAATAGATTAAAATAGTTTAAGTATTCAAAATGGTTTATATAACCGAGTAATTTGGAAAACGAAATAAAACAGCTTCAAAATCAATCCATTTCAATTATAACTTCCCAATTCAAATCAATTCCAATTTCCATTCTACCGATTCAATTTCGATTTCAATTCAATCAACGTCAATTTTTACTTCGAATTAATTAAATTTTCATTCACCTTTAATTTATTCAATTTCAATTTATATCGATTTGGAGCTTGATTTCTCAAAATATCAATTTATAACACTTAACAAAAATTTCCAACAATATTCAAGTTTAAATCCAAATTCCAAATATGATTCAATTCCAAACTCGATTTCAAAATATCATTTTTTATATCACTTTTACTTAGTAATATTTAAAGCTCGAATTAAGGTTAAATCTTTAAACAAATCAATTTCAAAATTCAATCATATCCTGATTTTAAATTCCAAAGTCTCCACTTAAATTTTTTTTTAACAATTTCTTTTAACCAAAATTAATTTCAATATTCCAAACTCAAATTTTCGATAAATTCGATTTATAAAAATTGATTTCTATTCATAACTTTTAAGTCAAAACATTTAAACAAATTTCAAATCGATGATTTTTAAAATTATTAATTTAGCCAATTCGGTGTCCGTATATAATTTTCTATCCTATGGCCAAGTAATTATTTATCTCAATTAAATGTCAGGGATGAATATATATCACTTAAATTAAATCACAGTATCATATGTATGCATAACAGGATATATATAAGCAAATAAACATCCAAACATTCAAATATCAACCAATAGCATCCATCAAAATACATCATCCAATAGGCAATACAATTCATGGCAATTTCATAGTTATCGATGTCAGGTAATTAAATCGCAATTCAATTTCAATTTTAATTTCAAATTTAACTGTCAATTTAATATTCGACGGTTAATTCAAATGATAATTAAATTCTGTCAAACAACGACAAATAAAATTCATATCACTTCATAATATCAAATTTAACTAGCACAAAGATTTTCAGTACGTTGTGAGCGTTATAAAACACTCACCTTGATTTTTACGATTTTAAATCAAATCGAACGACGTTCGATTTAACCCAAAATTTTATCTATCTCCAAACGATTCCAATCTAGTTGCATCACGTAGAGCTCGTCCATACGATTCCAACGCAAAAAGTTTCGTCCGAATCCGACCTCGTATGAAAGAGATATCAATTTTTAAAGTTTGAACGATTATTAAATATAATTAATTTACAAATAAATTTTCATTTCCTAACCCAACCATCATCTGCCGTCCATTATGTCGTTCCTGATCGTGACCGCCCAACACTTCTTCTTCGCGTTCGCTCGCCTAGGTTCAGAACCCATTCGAACGCAACTATCCTCCTATCGCCGCCCTACCTCTGATCAACTTTAGCTCGATCGAACGAGACCACTCCGAAGCTCAATGCGTCTCCTACCTTCGGCCGAAGCACGGCCAGGCTCGGCCACCCCTAAATTCTCGAAAATCGAGACTAAACGCACGCATTTAAACCCAAACCATTGCCAATCCGTAGCTCTATTCGCGATCTTGACCGTTGGATAGGTAGCTCTCGACGGGTACTTCGACTTTCCAGTTGATGATTTTCGCTAACGATCTACAGATGTGAATAAAAATGAGGAGGAAGGAGGGAGCGTATCGGCCATTGGCTGCATTCACTGGCGGCTAGGGTTTTCTTTTTTTTTCTTTTTTTTTTGGTGAATAAAAGGCTATTTATAGGAAACGACGAACTCTATTCATTCTGGATTTTCGAACTACGATTTACGCGCGGTGACCGGCGTTTCTAGGGTTTATCTCGCGTTCCGGACACAATGGAACAGGTTTCGGAAGCTAATTCGATCGTATGTGAGACTTATAGCGATCAACGATCAATTTAAATTAAATCGATTTAAACGAATTTCTATGCGTTTTGGCTCGTCTCGGACAAACGATAAATCCAATTGACACGAAATTTAAAATCATACAATAATATCATATTACGGATCCGATGAAACTGGTTTCGTCGAAATCCGAGACCGTTTGAAAAATGACTATTTTAACTCGCCAAATTAATATTAAAACAATTTCAACGTGTTTCGAGCTGCCACGGTCAAACGACAACTCCGATTGCTACGAAAATTGAAATCCGATAATAACTAACTATTACAGATCCAATGGAACTAGTTTCATCCAATTCTGAGACTGTTCAAAATTTGGCTATTTTCCAATCGAAAATTAAATATTAAAATATTCAATTTTTACAAATTTACTTTCAATTCGATTTTGACAGTTCTACAACATCATTCTAACTTTAATATGATAAAATAAAATTTTACAAAATCATTTTTTTATCATATTAAACCCGTTATTCAATTATCCAATAAATTCCAATTGTAAAATCTTATTAACTCTATTATAACCCCAATATAACTTACATTCACTTTGGAAACCAATTTGAATCATATTAAATCAAATTCCAATTATTCACTCTATTTTCATATATTAAATTTCAATATCAAATTAATCATATCAAATTCAGAATTTAATTATTCAAACATTTATAATATTAAATTTAAACAAATTTGATTATTCTTAAATCACCATCTTTTGAAATATTCAAAATGAACTTAAAATTTTAACTTTTGAAACGAGTTAAAATTATAGAACAACTATTTTCATTATATGGTTATTCAATTCCCATTATTAAAGATTTCAATAAATTCCAAATATTAAATTTAAACAATTTACCTTATCCAATAATTCATTATCATTTGAAATATTGAAATTGAACTTATAAGATTTAACCCTTAAAACCAATTCACAATTTAGACACCATTTCATTTTACAGTTATTCAATTATTCAATAAGTTTAAATATTTAATTTAAACAATTTACCTGTTCAATATTCAATATTTGATTTTAAATAGATTTTACTTATCAATCAATTATTCTATTATACCCAATGAATTCAACATTTATTATTATTCCAACGACTTACAAATTTTTTTCTAACACTAAATCACGAATCTTATTAAATTAGCTATTTTAATTATCGAAAATTTACGGGTCGTTACAAAATTGCTTGCAATCCATAACTATATGCAGTGTCAGGCTTTATATCTTCGCCTTTCTATTCATTACATGTTTCGCTCTAATCCTTCAGATATCATTTTCATGCTTATAGGAAATGGGTTGACAAAATATTAGTCATCCTATTGTATGGAAAAGTGGCATTAAGTTGACAGCGAAACAAATAACGGTATAACATAACAATATAAGGGGTATCAACTGCAAAACAATTTCATACAAACATGTGAGGGGTATCGTTTTTGGAGTATAACGACATTAGTTTTAATACAAACTACTGTAAAACAATTTATAAAAGTACAAAGTATAAACTTCAAATAAACATATGGTTGCTATCATTTTTGTAGTATCTTTTTTGCTAAAAATTACAAGGAAAACCATTTACAAAATTAGAAAGGCAACAACTCTAGTCAAAACAGTTGGTGAGTATCATTTTTGTTAAATATAAGTATAAATTTTCATATAAATGACACTGGAAATAATTTTTAAAATTCTGGACAAATAACTTCAAGTATGTAAACTGTAGGTATCATTCTTGGTTTATAATGGTATCACTTTTTAAACAAAATATAGTGAAAACAATTTATAAAAGTAGAAAGTATAAGCTTCAAACAAACATACTAGTGGTATCATTTTTGCAAAGTACTAGTATCATATTTACTACATATTACATTTAAAATCATTTATAAAATTAGAAAAACATCAGCTCTACTTAAAACAGCTAGTGAGTACCATTTTATTGAATATTGATACCATTTTTCATAAAAATGAAAGTGGAAACAATATTTAAAATTCCAAATCATTAACCTCAAACAAATAGACTTTAGGTATCATTTTTTGTTTAAATGGTATCAGTTTTTTAAACAAAATACCATGAAAACAATTTATAAAAATACAAAGTACAAGCTTCAAACAAAAATATTACCGATATCATTTTTGTAAGCTATCACTATCATTTTTGCTACAAATTACATGAAAAATTATTTATAAAATTATAAAGACATCAACTCTACTCAAAACAGCTACTGGGTTTGAATATTGGTACCCGTTTTCATAAAAATGACAGTGGAAACAATTTTTAAACTCCAAATCAATAACTTCATACATACAGAATTTGGATATCATTTTTGATTTATAATGGTACCAGTTTTTTAACAAAATACAGCCAAAACAATTTATAAAAGTACAAAATACAAACTTCAAACTAACATATTACTGGCATCATTTTTGCTACAAACTGCATTTAAAATCATTAGTAATTTTACCGAATTTCTTTCTTTCTCTTCAGATTCTTCAACATCTATTTTTTCCTTTTGTTTTCTTGATTTTTCCTGCTTAAAAAATGTGGTACTATAAGAATATATGTCTAACAATAGTATGATAATGTTAGTATCGCTTTTATAAGTTTAAAGTATCATTGAACCGTCTCTTTAATTTCTGCTTGATTTTCCTTTTTCATTTTTTTTCCTTTGTTCTTCTTTCTTTATTTTTCAGTTGTTCTTCGTTTTCTTTATAAAAAACTGTTTGTGATCGCATATTTTCTTCAGTGTTATATTAAAAAATTCAATGATATTACAATTCGACTATTGATATTATTGTACTTTGTAGTTGTTTGTGTCAAAATTGGGCACAACACTCTTTGGGAGTCGTTGAAGAGATAATAGTGAAGAATGTAAGTTCAAAACAGATATTATCTAACAAAAACTCCAACCAACAGTAAAGTAAATGCGTAGACAAGCGATTTATAGTGGTTCGACGTGTTGCCTACGTCCACTGTGAAGTGTTTTGATGTTTTATTGATTCTCTTTCAATAATTACAAGTTGTTTCAGCAATCAACAGCAAGTTACAACTGGAAATTCGAAATCAACAATGAAATTATGATGTAGGATGATGTAGATCTTGATCCGGCAGAGTCTGGGCGCTTGAGAGCCGGAAGATGCCTTTTCTGTTAGCCCTGGGGCTCTATTTATAGGCGTAGGCTGCTGATATTTCGCTGAAAACTCGGGAGACCTCTTCTGGCACGTGAGGGGGCCTACACGCCCGGTCTTAGGAAGTTTGGGCCCACTTTGGCATCGGTTCGAACTCCATTCGAACCGATCAAGAATTCATCCAATCGAGGTGAAACTTGGCGTGGACACTCTTCGACATGAATGCAAGCTTCTGTGAAAATTTCATGGCATTTGGATCAGTGGATTGAGAGATATAGTGGGTTCGAAATGGGGCTCACTGCGTGGCTGTTTGGTTCGAAACCATCCATTCGAACTGATGGTTTCAAACCGATGGTGGCGCGCGCCTTCGTGGTGACGTGGAGCGCAAACTTCGAATCGATCCGGTCTTTACTCCGAGTTGACCGCTTCGACTCCATATATCTCGGTGCATTCGAACCGATGAAAGACACGTCATCATGGTTAGTTGACCCAGTGGGTTCGAATGAAGCTTCATGGGTGGGTTCGAACAAGGCCTCTGTGATGGGTTCGAACAAGGCTTCCGTGATGGGTTCGAACAACCGAAGCTTGGTGGATTCGAATAAGGATTCTTTGGATGGACATGAGCTTTGCAACCCCTTCACGAGGTCCACAGATACGAACTTAGATGGATTCGAGTTTGATGGATTCGAACGGAGGCACTCCGATGGGTTCGAAGTCCATCGATTCGAAGATGATCGTTTCGAATGATGTTTGTCGATGGGTTCGAAGACGCCTAGCTCAGGGGGTTCGAAACCAGTGCTCCCCCCTCAAGTTGAACCGATCATAACTTGTGCGTATGAACTTGGATTGACTCGAAATTTGAGATGAAGGCTTCTATGTTCTTTCTTGTCGTGTCCTATCAATTGTAGCTCAATCTGGATTCAGACAAAAATCAACGATATCCATAGCGAAACGGAATATGACCAACCTTTGAGACGAACTATTCTCCATTTTTCGATCGATCTTTTGGTATCGCAGCTTTGCCAAAAAGCGGGATAACATTTTGCCCCCCAAAGTACGTCTTGTGAGAACATGACGTGCTTTGAATAGCTACAACTTCTCTCCGAACAATCATTGCTCTCTTTTTGTCGAGACTCGTCCTCTGTATTGCTGCAACCTTGCGTTGATATGATTGATTGCTGTATAATAGCGCTTAGTCGTTGGCTGTTGCATTTGTAACAAGATAGGTGTTTGATCCCTGCAAATGTTTAGAATCGAATGTTAGTTCGATATATATGCACATATGCTAGTTTGATCTTTGTTAGCGTCGTGCGTCTACAAGTCGTTGTTAGTTTTGTTTGCTACTGAATTTCGTATCGATTCTCTCCTGAACCGATTTTGAAATTTGAATTGAGACAACGCTTGATGGTTGTTTTGGAAGGTTCCTTCGTATCGATCCTCTCCTGAACCGATGTAGAAGGTTGAAGGAAACTACTCTGCGTTGCGTGAATGCGATATTTCAAACCGATGTGTTGGAGCATTAATGGGTTCGAAATCTACATTCGTATGGATGGAGTATACTTGTGTTTTGATGGGTTCGAAACTGACATTTGAACCGATGTGAAAGGATGGATTCGAACTAGCAGTTCGTTCCGGTAGGCTGTGGATGGAGTCGCGAACAGAGGCTTCAAAATGATGTGCCCACTGCGCGTTTCGCATCGAGGCAACTTGTTGTCCTGCTGCGTACTTCGTATCGATGAAGTATGAGGTTAACTGCGAATCCACAAGGCATTAGTTGAATGGTTTCGAATGGAGACTTCGAAACGATCCGTGCTATGACTGGTTGCGACCGGTCGCATTTACCGGAAGGGGAATCGTCTCGGTCAAAATCAAAACTTCATATAAATAGCAGTGGGCTTGCCACTTTTCACTTTTTGCTCTCGCCTTGTTTTAACTGTGCTCTGCATCGTCTCGAAGCTTCAGAGTAGAAGGAACTGCATCACGTATTCGAACCAATCCAGATCCAAGACATCGTTTGCTCAGTCTCGAGATGGGTAAAACCAGATCTGGCTTGGGGAGGCTTCGAAACCATTTGGGGACTCTTGTTCGAATCGATGATGACGGCATCATTTCCCTTGGATTTCGTATCGATCTCTTGGATGACCTTATGGAGGTGACGCAGTTCGCACCGATTGATGGATTCGATGGGTTCATTCGAATCGATTGGTTCGAATCAATCGGCTATCGTTTCGAAGTTCCCAACCTTATATCGATTCGAAGAGGATCGATTCGAACGATATCGATGTTAAGTTGGGGGTTTCTGATCGGTGCGAACTAGCCAAACAAGGATCGATTCGAGGTCATCCATTTTTTATCGATTCGAACTCGACACCTGATCATCGTTTCGAAGCGCGCTTTCCATTCATCGACTCGAAGTGACGTTAGGTTGGTTTCGAACGAGGTCCCTGTGATCGGTTCGAACCCTCTATGATGGATTTCAAAGTTTGACGTTTCTAAGCATAACTCCGACGAGCTTCATTCCTGCATATTTGGACATATTAAACTGCACACTTGACCACCTTTCGAAGCTCGTCGATGGAACCATAACAACTTCTATTTAAATCAAATTTCCATCATACAAACGGTTCAACAATGACGGTCAGCGATGACGGTCATTATAACTGGACTCCGTAGCTTTGTCGTTTGTATATTTCTTTTAACTTTGAGATATTTATTCAAGTAATGCATGGCACTGCACAACATACATTCATACACTTTACAGTGGGGAACGCACGGGTCCTTTGTCGTCTAATGATGGTTTCTCATGAGTTAGCTAGTTATGGAACCGTCAAGTTCGCAACAGCAGGAGGTTCAAAGTACAGCTGCTCCGAGACTAGAGGCTCCAGATATTGAACCTGAGATCATTGGTCCGGCCCCGGACGAACTTCTCAATGCGTCTTTCATTGCCAATCCGTCGGATTCTGTTCAATTGAATATTTCTGAAGACATGTTAGGGAGAATATGCTTGAGGCACGGTCTGTCACTGGATGACGTGTTATTGCCAGGGCCGAATGATAGACCACACAACCCGCCGGAGGGATATACAGCATTTAATCGCCACGCGTGCGCGGCTGGGACGCTTCCTCCGTTCAACGAGTACATAAGGGAGGTGTTTTCTTTTTTGAGGATCGCTCCATCTTAACTACACCCGAACGGGTATGCCTCCGTGAATAGTTTATTCATCGTTTTCATGGAGTACCTTCATAGACCACCGATCCCGACCGAGATCAGATATCTATTTAATTTCAAAACTCGAGGTGATTATCCTTCCTTCACATTTCTAGAAGTGGTGAGGAACTGCCAAGTGGTCACTGGGTCCTGGACCAGGTTGAGTTACTATAGGACGGAATGGTTCTATGTCAGGTGTCCTCCGGGGTTTGCCCGGCGATGGTTATTCAGACGTGAGTATTCCTGAGTTATCAAGTAATCATTAAGGCAATGCGGCCAAAGCAAAACTTATGTTTTTTCTCTTTTCTACAGCGACGATTCAACGACCTGAGGGAGAGCACTTTAAGGAGATGGTGCGAGTACTTCGAGAAGTCCCGAGTGGGGATAGGGATATCGAGTCGCTCTTGACGGACAGGAATCTTCGGACTTATGGGTTGATTGAACGAGGGAAGAGTATACTGTTTGACGGGGCACTAAGGATTGTTTCTAAAAAACGAGTCAAACACAAGAAGCCCAAAGTTATCATAGCCGAGGAGGCTGATTCTGAAAGAAAATATACTGACGACGAGCCGTTGTTGGAGCCTACAGACGTGGTTCAAGATGTTGAAGAGCAAAGAAAAGGCAAGGCAGCCGTCGTCACGTCAACTAAGAAGGGGAGATGGAAATCGGTTGTCACGGCCCGATCCTCTCTCGGAGTTAGAATTTCTGAGATGTCTCCTCCGCGAACTGAAAGTCTTTACGAGGGGCTTACCGATCTTCCAATCTCGGATGATGTGTCTTTTCAACATGACGCCGGGTTGGAGGAGTTTCATCGTACTCTAGAATTGAGCGAGCCTTTTATTACTAGCTCAGTCGACACTTCTGGTTGGTCGGGGGAAATACATATTCATACACATTTCACGACACTACATAGCCCTAAGTCTTAGGTCATCGGTTTCGAGAAACCACTAACTTTATTCTCATTTCGCTTTGCAGATATTATGACTGGGCGCGGTTCGATGCTAGGGAGCCTACGACATGTTCGCAAATCTTCCTCATATTACGAGTCACAACGGAGAGAGAAAGATAGGGATTACGATCGCAGGTACTCCGGGTATTCTAGCCAAGAACGGAGAGATAGGGATTATAGACATCGGTCTCGATCGCGCACTCCTCCTCCAAGAGCTCCTACACAACCTCCTGTCCATGTTTCTCGTCCGTCTGATTCCTCGCACTACCAGTCGGCCTCTCAATCTTTTAAGTATGAACCTCGCCATCCCAGATCTGAGGCAATTCCCCCAATAGTTGCGGAACAAACTCCTACTGAAATTTCGGGGGAAGGAGCAATCAGGCTTGCTCAACTGAAGAAGGACTTTCCAAATATTTGCTTTGATAACTACATTTTTCCTCTTCACTTGAAAAGAATTCCGCTGGAGGCCGAGCAGACGGCGCACGATTATGTGCACGACTTTTATGCCCAATACAGGGCGTGGTACAAGGCGGCCGAGAAAGCGTCGTCATTGGCCTTTGAGCGTGGGGCTACCATCGAGAAAATGCAGGCTGAGTTAGCTTAAAAGAGCCGTATTATTGATGTGCTAAATACTGAAGCTGAATCTTCTCGGAAGTCTGAAATGGAGGCTATCAAAAAAGCTGACGAAGCCCAGGCAATAATGGATAGGATGAAATGTAAGCACTATGCCACGGTAGAGGACATGGGCCATCGAAACACCCTGGTCACTGCTGAGAGGGGCGCAACCCTGAAGGAGTTAAACGAGCTTAAGTCCAAATTCGCTGAAATCGCCAAGGATAGGGACGATGCAAATAATGCAGCCCAGGAGGCATGTGAACAAGCCGTGATTCTCCGGACTGAACGGGATGCAGCAGTAGCTAAGGTCCAGGCGGTTGAGATGGTGGTTGAGGAGAAAGTTCATCAAGCGGAGGCCGGGTTGAAGGTCGATATCGAAGATTTGCTTATCACTTACAATGCCAACGTGTTGAGACATCGAAATTTGGCCTGGCTCCAAGATTACGCGATACATCTCCGCAGCGCTTGGGGTCGATTGGCCGAGGAAGAAGAGGAAGCACGTCCGGGTGAATCGGTCGATCGATTCGAACTTGAAAACCGGCTGCTGACAGACGATGAGAAGAAGGTCCTTCACGACGCTATTATCGCTCATGAGGAGGATATGATTGGTGGCCGATCTCTGGAGGTTGGAGAGGGATCAGGTGTTGAGCACCATTCTGTTGTCACTGAAGTCACCACACCACCTTCGTCAGTGCCTGTATTTGCGGTCGGTTCGCAATCTGTTCCTGCTTACGACCCGGAACAGCCGCGGTTATCTCCTATTCATGAGCATACTTCCGAGGCCGCTCAGTCGTCCGCAAGCCAAACTGGGGAAGGTATTCCGAATTTATCTCAAGCGTTTTCTAAATAGAGAGTTTGCTCTAAAGCAGTTACTGATAACCTCTTCTTATCTTTGTTTAGTGACTGGAGTCGCTTCGATTGTCGTGACCCAAGAGTCAAGCAAAGGGAATAAGGCCATCACCACCGAGACTACTGTTGTAACTGCAGTATCAACCGAGGTGGCGCAGGGGAGCGGATTATCTCTTGAGGAACAAATGGTGAGCTAGCTGCTCGGTGAGCAGGGTGGCTTCTCCACAGACCTGCCATTCATCATTAGTGACCTTCCGCCAACCTCTGGCTCTTCAGTGCAGACTGCGGATGTCCCCAGCCAAGCCCAGACGATTCGTGATGAAGAGATCCTGGCCGAGATTCAAGCAGAATTAGAAGCTGCGGGGCTAAGTGGTAGTGTTGGCGGTGGCACGGCGGCGCAGAGCCCAGCACCTGCGAGGATAGTATCGTCGGGTGGCACTATCCCATCTTCCGTTGCGGGTCCGGTCCCTCCTACTTCGGCGGGGAGCCTTCATTTAGATTCAAGTTCTGAGGAGGACGTAGATATTATGCCCCCGGCCGAAGAGCAACCACCGGAGAGGAGGTCGTCCAAACGAAGGATTTCCGTTCCTAGCGATTCTGATGACGAACCGCTGATAAGGAAGCCAAGAAAAAAGGAATAGATCGGCCTCCCAAGCAGATTTTTTGGTAGACAGGAACTTGTTTTCGTTTTTTGTTAGTAGGCCGTGTATAGATGTAGGTTCGGCCCCTGCTAGTAGGCATTCTTTTTTGGGAAAACTTATTTGCATGTAAGTCCTTGTCTTCAATTAGTTGAAATAAAATTTAGTTTCTTTGTTTCAACTCTCATCTCTTTTGTGCTTAAGTGTCTGTAGTGTCTCGTTTTCAGTCCGGTGCACTTGTGGTGTTTTTACCGTCAAGTAGAGTTCGTTTTTTATTTGCCAAGTTTGAGAATCTTGGTCGCAAGTTGTGATCGGTGAATAATCGAACTTCGGACATTGTATCACTTTGGTTAGCGATTAACACTTAGCTTTTTTGCCCCCTAGTCTCGGGGAATAACATTTGTGTTTTGGTGGTTGAGTGCGTTTATTGCAAACTTTAAGCACATGTCCACATTCTGGGGACTTAAGATAATTTGAGATCGATAATCCGGTTCGCACTCCGGGAACTCAAGAGTTATCGATGTTTGTAACACGGTTCGCGCTCCGGGAGCCTGGAATTGATGTTCACATTCTAACTCACACTCTGCGAACTCGGAGTTAGTATTAACATTTCAGTTCGCACTACGGGAACTTTAACTTGGTATTTGTGCTCCAATTCACACTCCGGAAACTTGGAGAAAACATGTATGTTTGGGTTCGCACTCTGGGAACTTGGATTTGATGTTTATACTCCCTTCACATTCTGTGAAGTTGGAGTTCGCACATATGCTTCGGTTCGCGCTCCGGGAACCTGTAATCCACATTTATGCTCCGATTCACGCTCTGGGAAATCGGAGTTAGCCGTTGGATGGTCAGTCACATCTATTTGGGCTTCTTAGGAACTCGTTCACACTCTGGGAACGATGGATTTGATGTTTATACTTCAATTCGCACTCTGGGAATTTGGAGTTCGTTCACACTCTGGGAACGATTATTGGATGTTTATACTCCAACTCACACTCTGGGAAATTGGAGTCCGTTCGCACTCCGGGAACGAATTATTGAATGTTTATACTCCAATTCACGCTCTGGGAAGTTGGAGTTCGTTCGCACTCTGGGAACGAATTATTTAATGTTTATACTCCAATTCACGCTCTGGGAAGTTGGAGTTCGTTCGCACTCTGGGAACGAATTATTGAATGTTTATACTCCAATTCACGCTCTGGGAAGTTGGAGTTAGCTCGCACTCTGGGAGCGATGGATTTATACTCCGGTTCGCGCTCCGGGAACCGAGAGTTGAAGTTTACACTCCAATTCGCACTCTGAGAATTTGGAGTTAGAGGAGGTATTGTCGTGTATCAATCCCTGTGAATGTTGATGTAGTGTTCTGCCCCCGAGCTCGGGTTTCACTTAGCGAGTGACCGGTCGTATCACAGTCACTCCCTATTTGAATAAATCACACCGCGTGATGGAACTTAGCTCTCCGTGCATTGTGATATTGTACGTCATATTCAGTAAATCACAGCTCTGGCTCGAAGAGATGGCATTTTATTGCTGAAACGAGAAAATATGGCAAAGTCAGTTGTCTTATTACAAATTTAAATCTCGAAATGCTAGAATAAAATGCAAAGGAACAAACTGACAGAAAATAAATAAGTAAAGTCTTTTATATGTAGTAGCGACGAAGACTTTCTCTATTCCAAGCCCTCGACAAGGTAAGACCGTCAACGGTCGATAATTTGAACGTGCCATCTCCGAGCTTTTGTGAAATCACATACGGCCCTTCCCAATTTGGCCTCATGTGCGAAGGAACCAGATAGACCCTTTTGAGTATGAGATCGCCGGGTTCGAAGGTTCGCGGACGGACCTTAGCATTGTACAGTCGGACGACTTGACTTCGATATGCGGCTGCCCTCAAATCAGCCTCTTCACGCTTCTCATCGACTAAATCCAAAGATTCAGCAAGTAATATGGCATTTGTTTTCGGATCATAATACGCTACACGATGAGAGCGCACTTCCATTTCGACCGGAATAACGGCTTCAGAACCATAAGATAGAGAAAACGGGGTATGACCGGTTGCAGTTTTATGAGTTGTTCGATAGGCCCATAGTGCCATAGGAAGTTCGTCAACCCATTTGCCCCCAGCTTTTTCCAGTCGCTTCTTTAGAATGGACTTGATAACTTTATTAACAGCTTCAACTTGACCATTTGCTTGAGGGTGCGCTACTGCAGAGAATTTCTTGTGGATGTGGAATCGTTGACAGAAATTCTTGAATTCAGCACTGTCGAATTGGGTTCCGTTATCGGTGATGATGGTATGTGGGAGACCAAAACGGCAGATGATGTTACATACTACAAAGTTGATTACTTTCTTTGTCGTAATTGTCGCAAGGGGTTCAGCTTCATCCCATTTGGTGAAATAATCAACTGCGACGATGGCGTACTTCGCGCCACCTTTGGCCAGAGGCAATGTGCCGATGATATCTATTCCCCATACCGCAAATGACCAAGGACTGACCATTTGGGTTATCTCAGTAGGAGGAGCTCTAGGAATTCGAGCGTGTTTCTGGCATTTGTCACATTTCCTAGCATAGTCTGCAGCATCGCGATTAACAGTAGGCCAATAATACCCATATCGAAGTATTTTCTTTGCGAGTGCTTGCCCCCCAGTGTGATCGCCACATTCTCCTTCGTGTACATCGTGTAACACTCGTTTGACTTCATCGTGCGCGATACACCGGAGAAGAGGAACAGAGTATCCTCTCCGGTACATGACTCCATTTTGAATAACAAATCGTGAGGCCTTTCGTAGAACTTGTCTTTTCTCGCTTCGTTGCTCGGGCAATACACCACGTTCGATATAATCTCGATAAGGAGTCATCCACGACTCCTTATTGGAGGTAGCTTCAAATGTGAAATCAGTCTCCATTTGATCAATGCTCGGAGAGGATAGGGTTTCAACCGGAGCAACCCCCAACTGTTGAGTCTCACCCGTACTTGCTAACTTTGCCAACGAATCAGCTTTTTGATTGTGCTCTCGGGGTATGTAGAAAATGGCATAGTAATCGAATTGATCAAGAATCTCCAGAACTCGAGTTAGATAAGCGGCTAATCTTCGGTCTTTGGCCTGATATTCTCCTCGAACTTGACATACTACCAACTGGGAATCGCAGTAGATCTCTACAGCGATGATTTTCAGATCACGGACAAGCTTTAGCCTGGTAAGTAGAGCTTCGTACTCGGCTTCATTGTTGGTTGCACGGAACTCGAACTTTAAAGCATACCATATGGATCGTCCCTCGGGGGTTTCAAGCACTACCCCAGCTCCTGAACACCGATCGTTTGACGCACCATCGGTGTACAGCTTCCAGATGTATTCGGGAGATTTGCTGGTCTCGGGCAAGTCTTCAGAAACAGTGAATTCGGCTATAAAATCTGCTAGGACTTGGCCGTGAACGGCTCTTCTTGGAGTATAAGTGATGTCGAACAGACTCAGTTTGATGTTCCACTTTAGTAACCTACCAGACGTCTCAGGCCGCGTGAGGACCTATCGTAACGGCTGATCGGTGTACACAGTAATAGGATGAGCCTGGAAATATGGACGGAGCTTCCTCGAGGCAATGACTAGGCAATATGCCAACTTTTCAAGCTTTGGATAATTTCTTTCGGCTCCGGTTAACCGTTTACTCACGTAGTAGACCGGTTTTTGCACTCGGTCCTCCTCCCGAATTAACGCAGCACTGATTGCATTTTCAAATACCGCCAGGTAGAGATATAACTGTTCATGATCTATAGGCTTTGAAAGGATTGGTGGTACGGAAAGATGTTGGACTAGCGATTGAAATGCGCCCTCACATTCTGCAGTCCATTCGAAGTTTCGTTTCCCTTTCCGAATCAAATCGAAGAAGGGAATGCATTTGTCGGTCGACTTTGAGATAAATCTGCTCAGTGCTGCGACTTTCCCATTAAGACTCTGGACTTGTTTTATGGTTCTTGGAGTTTGAAGATTTCTGATAGCCCAGATCTTCTCGGGGTTGGCCTCTATTCCTCGGGCATTGACAATGAACCCAAGGAATTTTCCGGATGCGACTCCGAAATGACACTTCAGCGGATTGAGCTTCATTCCGTATTTCCGAAGAATGCTGAACATTGACTCCAAGTCTTTGACATGATCAACGGAGTATTGTGATTTCACCAACATGTCATCTACATAAACCTCCATAGTCTTCCCAATCTGATCGGCAAACATTCGGTTGACTAAGCGTTGATAAGTTGCGCCAGCATTCTTTAATCCAAAAGGCATGACCTTGTAGCAGTATAATCCCAAGTCGGTTACGAAGCTTGTGTGCTCTTGATCGGGTACATGCATGGGTATCTGATTGTAACCTGAGTAAGCGTCCATGAAGGATAACAATTCATGTCCCGCGGTTGAATCTACCAGTCGATCGATTCGGGGATGTGGAAAGCTGTCTTTCGGGCAGGCTTTATTCAGATCTGAGTAATCAACACACGTTCTCCATTTCCCGTTTGGTTTCCGGACGAGTACGGGATTGGACACCCACTCTGGGTATAAAGCGTCTCTAATGAACCCATTTGATTTCAATTTATCGACCTCTTCTTTCAGGGCGGCAGATCTCTCTGGATCCATACCACGCCTTTTTTGCTTGACCGGGACAAACCGCGGGTCAATATTTAGGGTGTGGCTCACGATGTCTGGCGAGATCCCACACATATCAGAGTGCGTCCAAGCAAATACGTCCAGATTCGCTTGGAGAAATTCGACCAATTCCCGTTGTGCTTGCAGGCTCAATTGCGACCCAATTTTCAACATCTTCGAATTATCGTTACCACTGATCGGAACGTCGATTGTTAATTCAGCTGGCGAAGCCTGACTTTCTCTAGATTCATCTTTATTCTCATTGTCTCGGGGGTCTAGATCCTTCTGGAATTGGTCGTGATGCCTGGGCCGAGGCCCAGGCGTTAATTGTCAATTGTCGGTGAAACTGACGCAGAGAGATTCCTCTACGCCCTTTCCTTTTTCCTTTCGCTGCGCCTCTCGCAGCTCAGCAATATAGCAAGCTCTCCCCACAGCTTGATCTCCTTGTATAACCCCTATCCCGTGATCAGTAGGGAACTTAAGGGTCAAACACCATGGGGCAATAGTTGCCCTAAATTCAGCGAGGGTCGGTCGGCCCAAGAAAGCATTATACGGAGAAGGAATATCCAAGACAACAAATTGTAACATCCGAACTCTTCGGCATTCTCCCACTCCCAACTCCACCGACAATTCAACCATTCCGGTCGGTATCGTCGCACTTCCGTTGAAGCTGTGGACTCGTGATTGACAGGGTTTTAAGTCCTTAGCTTCCATCTTCATTAAATCGTATGCTCTTTTAAACAGTATGTTCACAGAACTCCCACTGTCTACCAAGATCCTCTTCATCCAAGCAGGACCAACTTGAGCAGATATAACCAGTGGGTCGATCGTGGGGGCTTCGATTCTATCAGCATCTCGATTTCTAAACACGATGTCGTCTGTCATCGTCTTATGTTGTTTAGCCGGAGCCCCGTCCTCAGAATTGCTACAACACTCGAAGTCCGCATGCCTGATCGCATTGGCATACGACTCCATTTCCCCCCAACTTCTGTCTGCCGTATGGGGACCACCACTTATTGTATTGATAACCAACCTCCCGCTCGTGCGAGCGGGTTCACCCTGCCTTTCCTGATTCTGTGTACGATTTTGATTGGATGGGCCCGCTCCACCAGACTGCGGTGCCCGAACATACTGGTCCAACTTTCTCTCTCTGATTAACTTTTCAATGAGGTCTTGCAAATGCCTACACTCATTGGTATTATGCCCGTAGCTTTCATGAAACCTACAGAATTTTCCTGTTTGAATCTGCCTCTCCGACGAAGGCTTCGGAGCAGGCTTCTTGTATTGCATAGTATTGCAAGGCTGTAGGTATACGTTTTCCAGTGACGTGTTAAGCGGGGTATAACTGTCAAACATTGCGTCCCTACTCCTCGGACCATGATTCTGATCTTGCTTCTTGCCTCGGTTATCACCGTTTCTCGGTCGTTGAGTCTATTTATTTTGAATATACAACTCGACTTTTCCTGAACTCTCGCCGGTCTGTTTAACCGCAACATTACTCTAAATCCCTTCACTACTGGGCCTTGCATCATTCTGCTTCCTAGACTGTTTCGCATCCTCTCGCCTCAAGAACTGAGCGGCTTTGGAATAGAAACGGTCCAATGATGCGGGAGGCTTTCCAGCCAACCAATTGCGAAACTCGGAATCAGGATCGATTCCTTTAGTCAAAGCCATTAAGATAGAATTATCATTGGGGTTGGTGATCTCTGCGCACGCAGCATTAAACCTCTTCAAATATCGTCTAAGTGTCTCTCCGGGAGCTTGAGTAACACTTGATAAGGTATTAACATCCTTAGGTCTGGCAATATGCATACGAAACTGCTCAACAAATTTGGTAGCTAACTGATCAAAAGAAGAAATAGACCGTGGCGGTAATCGAGTAAACCACATCGTCGCAATTCCCCCTAAGGAAATGGGAAAACTGCGGCACTTTACTGCGTCATCAGCTCTCGCAGCAGTCATCGACCATTCGTATTTCAAAATATGTTGATTTGGGTCGGAATTCCCTTCAAACATGGGAAGGGTTGGTATTCTGAATCGTCGAGGAGGTTCAGCATACAATATGTCATCAGTAAACGGGGTATGACTTCGGCAGATCCCCAATCGTCATTTGTTAGGCCTTGAATCTCGCGAACCATTTGTCGTACCATGGCTGAGAAGTTTGGTATTGGAACATTTTGCGTGTGGTGAGCCAAAGTGTGGTCGGGTTCCACAGTGCGAGGTGGGATCGGGCGCTGTCGACGATCCGTATCTCGCCTCCTTGGCTCGACGTCTTCTGGGACATATGGCTCTGGAGCATGTCCCTGCTGATGATAATTTTGATTAGAGTGATCTCGGGTATCAACCCCTATGTCAACTGCAGCGGCTGTAGGAGCTCGATCATCTGCAGTGTATTGTGGAATAGTGCCTCCTCGGGAGGAGGGTCCAGTGTGGAAGCTGGTAAATGGGCCAACTCTTATTTTCCCAACGGTTAACGCCTGTTGATAGTCAGCGGCTTGCGCATGGTTTCCGTCTAGCCTAGGATGGGTAGACCTGTTATTGTAGTCAGATGAAGCAGAGCTTTCGTTGAAAGAATGAGGAGCTTGATCCCTTCTGGATCTTCTTCGCTTTTGGCGATTTAGTTGACTGGTCAACTCAGCGTTAGCGCGCAACTGCTCAGTTAGCTGTTGTCGGCTCTGGGTTAGTTCCTGGAGTAGCGCCTGGAACTCTTGTCTTGTGACCGGACCTGACTGATCCGCATGCCCAGCAGCATCTTGACTGGTGGATTGTAGCTGTGTGGGATTTTGCCTATCCCGACCTTCTTGATCACCAATGTTTGAAGTGGTTCTTGTACTCACCATCTTGAAATGTTGAATCCTTTCCTAGACTTTTAGCAAATCTGAATAGAACGGAAGGAATCTAAATATGAGGTCTGGATCTCTCCCTTAGATTTTATGGAATCCGGTATCGGCGACAGATCCAAGGAGCAGGAGAAAAACTGGGTTGTTTTCAGTGAAAGCACCAAAGTGTTTGTGTCAAAATTGGACACAACACTCTTCGGGAGTCGTTGAAGAGATAATAGTGAAGAATGTAAGTTCAAAACAGATATTATCTAACAAAAACTCCAATCAACAGTAAAGTAAATGCGTAGACAAGCGATTTATAGTGGTTCGGCGTGTTGCCTACGTCCACTGTGAAGTGTTTTGATGTTTTATTGATTCTCTTTCAATAATTACAAGTTGTTGCAGCAACCAACAGCTAGTTACAACTGGAAATTCGAAATCAACAATGAAATTATGATGTAGGATGATGTAGATCTTGATCCGGCAGAGTCTGGACGCTTGAGAGTCGGAAGATGCCTTTTCTGTTGGCCCTGGGGCTCTATTTATAGGCGTAGGCTGCTGATATTTCGCTGAAAACTCGGGAGACCGCTTCTGGCACGTGAGGGGGCCTACACGCCCGGTCTTAGGAAGTTTGGGCCCACTTTGGCATCGGTTCGAACTCTATTCGAACCGATCAAGAATTCATCCAATCGAGGTGAAACTTGGCGTGGTCACTCTTCGACATGAATGCAAGCTTCTGTGAAAATTTCATGGCATTTGGATCAGTGGATTGAGAGATATAATGGGTTCGAAATGGGGTTCACTGCGTGGCTGTTTGGTTCGAAACCATCCATTCGAACCGATGGTTTCGAACCGATGGTGGCACGCGCCTTCGTAGTGACGTGGAGCGCAAACTTCGAATCGATCCGGTCTTTACTCCGAGTTGACCGCTTCGACTCCATATATCTCGGTGCATTCGAACCGATGAAAGACACGTCATCATGGTTAGTTGACCCAGTGGGTTCGAATGAAGCTTCATAGGTGGGTTCGAACAAGGCCTCTGTGATGGGTTCGAACAAGGCTTCCGTGATGGGTTCGAACAACCGAAGCTTGGTGGATTCGAATAAGGATTCTTTGGAAGGACATGAGCTTTGCAACCCCTTCACGAGGTCCACAGATACGAACTTAGATGGGTTCGAGTTTGATGGATTCGAACCGAGGCACTCTGATGGGTTCGAAGTCCATCGATTCGGAGATGATCGTTTCGAATGATGTTTGTCGATGGGTTCGAAGACGCCTAGCTCGGGGGGTTCGAAACCAGTGCTTCCCCCCTCAAGTTGAACCGATCATAACTTGTGCGTATGAACTTGGATTGACTCGAAATTTGAGATGAAGGCTTCTATGTTCTTTCTTGTCGTGTCCTATCAATTGTAGCTCAATCTGAATTCGGACAAAATTCAGCGATATCCATAGCGAAACGGAATATGACCAACCTTTGAAACGAACTATTCTCCGTTTTTCGATCGATCTTTTGGTATCGCGGCTTTACCAAAAAGCGGGATAACAGTAGTATCAATTATCTTCTCTTGTGTATTTTTTTTTTTTTTGATTGAATTTCATGTTGTTTTTCTTGTTCAACTGGTCATTTTTGCAGTTTTGGCTTACTAGATTTTACTGTTGTCGCTTGCGATTTTGGGTCATTCTAAGGTAGGGTTTGTGTTTCTCGAGTTGGTGATTGTTGTTGAGTTTTGCCTTGAGCTAAGTTTTTGTTTTCGATAGCTGGGCATTATTGTTGAATTTCAAGCAGAGGTAGGTTTTCGATTTTGCAAATTGGCGATTGTTATTGTTGGATTACTTATTGTTGATCATCATTCGTATATGTTTATGATAGCGTTGAAGATGATTTGCTTCTGTTTCATGTGTGATTGTTAGGGTGATTTTAAGTTTTTAAATCGAATAGGAAGATGGGCTTGAAAAAACGATCGAGTGGAAGAAACAGAAAGGCAAAAGAAAGGTTTAAATGACGATTGAACTTTGGGCCTGTCTTGAAAAAAAAACGCTCGTTCCTCTGTCTAATCTTTAAACGTAATTTGTCTTTAAAAAGTTTTTTCTCATTTGAAAATTTGAAAGTTTAACATTTAAATGTTTTGATGAACCATCTTGATTTTTGAATTCTCTAGATTTTTATGTACTGTCTCATTTTCTTTTCCCCTTTTTGTATTTTCCATGTTTTTTGACATTCAACATATCAAAATTTGAATGTTATACATGAGAGACAGAAGTAGAGCAAATAGAATTAGACATTGATATCGTTTAGCAATCAAACAAATTGAATTTTTGAAGGTAGCATAAAATCGGTTGGAAATCACGAGTTGGACAACAGTGAGAAACGCATAAATTTATTCTTACGTTTTTCTCGCATTAGATGTCGACTGAATTTGTATTTTTGTTATGCATTTATTATGATTAATTTATTCTTACGTTTTTCTCGCATGAGTCAACAGCTTATGTCGACTGAATTTGTATTTTTGTTGTGCATTTATTATGATTAGTTTGTTGGTAGCAATGTCTATTTTGACTTTTAACGTGTAGTCCCACATGCAAGATAAAGATATGTTTTCAAAACATATTTATACTCATGTATATAAATGTTTTGTTGCTTGTATAGTTTGAAAAAAGGTATATAATATGTTCTTTAAAATAAGCTCAATACCTAAAAGGGGGAAATAATATCAGATAACATATAAAATAGTTGGTTATATTCGTGTATATTATTCCTTTGTTATATGCTTTTATTGTCAAATAATAATACCCGTTTGATTTGTTTTTATTCTTTTTTATTCTGTATGTTTTCTATTTGGGTCAAAACGAAGAAAACAAAAAAAAAGTCTATTTTCAGCTGGCAAAGTCTATTTATGATAATTACTAAGCTTTCCAACAAATGAATAAAATTTTAAAGACTAAAATATGCTTAAAAAGTTGTGTACTTTCTTTCTTCTCCATTCCATTATCTCTTACGCCGGTTTTTTACCGTCTAAACAACCATTTCTTCAAAACCCTAGTTTTTAAATTAACGAAGAATTTTACTACTAAGTTATTTTTTGGGTTTACAAACTTTACTGAGAAAAAATTCTAATCCTAGTTTTTTAATCAACGAAAAAAAATTCAAATTTTCACGCATTGCGTGATGGAAATGCTAGATTCGAAAATAGTAGGGGTATACTAAATTATTTTTTTGGTTTACATACATTTAATTTTTACGAGGACTACTAAGTAAATAATCGTGTTGAAATAGAATTTGTCTTTTCAGTTTTACATGTAAAGTCCATTTTCAGAAATGAGAATTTTAAAAAATGCATTTTACAAAAACTTAAACCAAACAGGTTTCAGTGTTTTTTCCAAAACCGAAAATTGAAAATAAGTTGAAAATGACAACGATTTTAAACCCATATCGCAAAATTACCTTAAGCTTAGGGCATCTCCAGTGGTAGTGAAATTCACTGAATAAGCAAAATTTAAATCTCCAGTCGTCAAATTAAGGGGGCAAATTCAGCTGAACGTTTAGGATTGGATTCAGAATGCTGAACTGGGTTTGGACGCCCATTTAATGGGCGCCTAAGCCCTGGCGCCTATTTTATGGGCGCCAGGCTTCTGGCGCCCATAAAATGGACGCCTAAGCCCCCCAATTTTAAGGGGGCATCAGGCTCCCATAAAATGGGAGCCTAACATCAGGCGCCCATTTAATGGGCGCCTGATGCCAGACGCCCATTTAATGAGCGCCTGACCATTGAGGTATCCAGCCCCATTCAGGACTGAATATTCAAGGCTCTGAATATTCAGCCCTGAATGGACTGGAGATGCCCTTAGTTACCATTGTTGCCAATAGTTATTCATTTAATGTTTTTTTTTTTTTTTCCTATTGAGGTTATAGTTTTGTATTCTTATAAAATAATTATACACAGGACCATCAATCATGAATACACGCAGAGGAACCTTGCTTGATGCATGTCCACATAATTAATATTATCGTATTCGTTAACTCTTGTGCCATCATAGACTCGTAATAGTATTGATTTCTTATTGATTTATGTCAATTATCAGGTTAGCAAATCCTTTTTCGATTGTTCCTTTTTTGTTATGAAGCCATCGAAGTATTCATAGCCATGATCCACAATAGTATACAATGATAAGTATTTGACTTCATTTTATTTCTTCATTATGGAATTGGTTAGAAGCATGCATTCCAGGTAGGTTTATAGATTGTTACACTTTCAAAGGTGGAGGCTTAGCTTGGTTTAAGTAGCGAGAGAAGCGGAGATAAATTCTCATTCTTTTACTATGTCATCTTTTTACCAAATATTCAAATTAGGTCTGAAATTTAAACTCCACCTTCCCTTTTCATGGCCGGCCATAACATGGGTCATCGTATACATCATACTCGTTTAGTAATTAATATCATTTAAATCGTATTTTAATGCATACCAATATCATAGATTGATACAAACATAACTTTTGTATATGCACATAATCAATCACTAATGACATACAGAAAATAATAAAGATATCCAATACATCAATTAATTAACTAATTAATATGTTATAAGTATTAATTAATTTGGTTAGTTTATGACGATTATAAATCAATTAAATTGTGCAGTATTTTTGAAAAATCACCAATACCTCTTATAGTTGTAAATTCAATCTGTGATTAATATTGAATTATTTGAATATTAACGATCGCTCATCACTTTGGTTGGTGGAGCGACAGTTTGGTCGAATTTATCATTTATAAATTTTTATCGGTAAAATTCAATTTTACAGTTTAAAGCGTTATCCTTTAGTAACGATTGATTACACCAATTCTCTTCATCGTTGCTTTGTCACGTTAGAATTTATAGAATTCGATTTTGGTCAAAATTCTAGTACCGTCCAAATTCAACTCGATTGGCCTATAAAAAAATTCTTGGTTTAATAATAACGTTTATTATTAACTGTACTGCTCTGCTCAGAGACTCTGATTTTGAGTTGATTACAATTGACTATGGCACTAACATTATATAACCGAGGTGACGAATTATCCATTGAATAGTGTTCACTTCCAATGCTTCAACTCGGACCTAACTATAACCGTCCGATGGAAGTCATATCATGGTTTAACTACAATTAAATAGAAGTATCAACATTTAAATAATACGATATTCTCTAGTCAAGAGAATTGTGCAATATCGTCACTTCGAGATTTCTTATTTGACCTTGTTATTATTAACCAGCACGAAACTCTCAATCGTGTCATTTCATAGTTATCCAATAACTATCAATACGCAACCTTTTGGTGCAAAGAATATTAAAAATAATATATTATTTTATATTGTGATAATTTTCTCATGGTTACAACTTTTTGTAATAACTATCCTGTAACATATTATTTAATGATTTTTTAATTATATATACTTTAAATTAATTATTAATTAATTGTATCATAATTAGAGCTCCTTAACGAAACCTCTAGCACATAGGTTTTCATCCCCATGAACGCTAATTTATTTTGGTCTTTAGGAAATCCATTAGCACTCAAGTTTGATTTTTGGAAGCCATATTTTAAGCAATGTTGCTCATATAAATGCTTGATCCCCTACAGTTGTTAACAGATCGATTCAGACAACGTGGATCTTTGTCGAACACGTAACTCGACTATTATTTATTGCATTTGAGGATGATTTACTATAAATAATCTGAATATAATGAAATCGACAATAATATTGGTAAAGTAGATGTACATCTTGTAAACTATCAAATCACTATGATTATCCTTGTGTTCTTTGCTTTTTGACTCTTGTTTTTCATAATCAAACCGACCGTTAGAGAGGTTTGTTTACTGTTATTGGTCAAAATCAATTTTTCTGAAGCCAAAAAAACGTGGATCTTGTCTCATCGTGGTTTTCCTATAAACGTGGATCTTGTCTCATCGCGGTTTCTCTAAACTTGCTGCTTTTAATTCGCGCATCAAAAATTCTAAATTCAAATCTATTATGATTTTCAAATTCTAAAATTTCAATTTCAAATCGACAATTTTGAATACTTTGATTAATATTTAAATTTGAAATTCATATTTTCAGTTTCAAATCTCAATTTATTCCTTTACAACATATTATCACTTAATGTTTAAGTAATATTAACAAAAATTTTAAATGTATATTTCTTATCAAAGTTATACAATCGAACGGTCGGTTTCTCCACCGTTGTACGTTTATACTAGTATACCGATGTTTTATACAATGAAACTTTGTTCACACTTTAAACCGTTGATAATCTACCTTTCAAGGGTGCAAGAATGCACGGTAATTGTCTCAAAGAAAAATTGTTCTAGGATGTTTGTCTAGTTTTGACGCAAATACTTTATTTTATTTTATTTGTAAAATTTCAACTTTGCTTTAAGTATTTTGAAATATTCGAAGTTTATGATTTGAATGTTTTGATGAACTACCACAAATTTTTATCTTTAAGACTTTCGCGTACTGTTTCATTTTCTTTTTGCCATTTTGTGTTTTTCATTTTTTTTAAACATGTAACGTATCAAAATTTGAATGTTTATACATGAGACACACAAGTAGAGCAAATAGAACTAGGCATCAATGGTTATATCATTTAGCAATCATACAAACTGAATTTTCGAACGTAGTATAAAATCGGTTGGAGAGCGCAAGTTGGACAAGGGTGAGAAACACATTATTCTTACGTTTTTCTCGCACGAGTCAACTGATTTATGTCGTCTGAATTGTATTTTTGCTACGCATTTATTATGTTTAGTTTGTTAGTAGCCATGTCTATTTTGACTTTTAACGCGTAGTCCCATCCTTTGTCCCGTATAAATTAATTCCTATCGTTCTATAGTTGCTAAGTAGAAGTTGGATTTTCAAACCGTTTTTAGCCGCTGTTGGAGTTTAGTTTAGTTTTAAATTTTCATTCATACAAAAGTATCCACGTACATATTTATATTATCGAAAACGATCAATTTAAAATACGAAATTAACATACAAAACAGGAATTTTTTTCTTTCGCGTTTTGAAAAATAACGTAAGCACGTGAAACAATTCATTTTTCCATCGTTCCTCTATTCCCTTCGTCCTTTCATCCGTCTTCCTTTCATCCCTTCCGTCGTCCTCCATTCTTTTCATATTTGAGATGCATATTAAAACCGAAAACACAAAATTCGTTTTATATCAAACACCATCAAAATTTTCTAAATCAAACAAGTGCTAACTAAAATTTGCGCAAGCTATTCTCGCTCCTCACATTATTTATAATTACCGTCTAAGACATTTTTACGAGTGCTACTTGAAAGATTCCTAAATTTGAAGGAAAAAAAAAACCTATCTTAAGTCGTTGCCCTTCTTTAATAGCAACAAACGCTTTTTATAGTCGCTCGGTCACATTGTGTCGAAAACCTTACTTGGTGTTATATGAACAAGAATTTTGCATTTTTAGCATAATTTCAAAATATCATAAGGATACCAAAAATGATTTTAACATAAAATTGAAATTTCTCCAATTTTGAATATTTTTCATAAACTGTTGATACTAATTGTTAACTTCCGTATTCCGCGACTCAGCGACTCAAGAAAATAAGCGACCTAAGCTTATTAATGACCTGGCGACCTAACCATTAACACAGGGCAAGCATATCATAATAGAAAGGCTTAGCGGCTTAACGGGCTAAAGGTACAAGAGATCAGCGACCTAACGACCTATGGAGTAAAGCGACCTAACGACCTATAGAGATAAGCGACCTAGCGACCTAGTAGCTAAACGACCTAGCGACCTAAAAGATCCAGCGACCTAGCGAGTTATCACATAATGAAGCAACTTCTTATGCCGTTCCCAACCGTAAGTCGCCAACTATTCTCCCTAGGTCGCTCACGACCTAAACATACCGAAGAAGCTTCTTATGTCGCTTCCTCCCTAGGTCGTTCACGACCTATGACTTGTTAGTTTGTTCGAGGTGATCAAGTACACTCTAGTTAAGCCGTAAGCTGCTCTCACTAGGTCGCTCACGACCTACGACCTACCTCTAGGTCGCTCACGACCTACGACCTAGCTCCGAAATTTCCCTATAAATACCCCACATACTCCATCCAGAAAAGGATCTTTTGGCTCATTTCTGTAACGCCTATACTCTGTTGATTTCTCGACCCACTCGACACTTCGAACATGAAAGACATCTCGATGAACTTCAAGAAGAAATCTAACACAATCGACATGGATTCAAAGAGTCCTTCTATATCGGAGTTCTAGCTATTTGTCCTAACATTGTTGTAATCGAAGATTGTTGTAAAGTTGTAATTGATTCAGCAATAAAGAAGATTAAAGTGGACGTAGGCTTAACTTGAAGCCGAACCACTATAAAACTGTTATCTCTTTACTGCTTTTTCTATGACTTTTCTACTTACTTCTAATTCCCGTATTGACGGGTGGTGCTTTCACTTAATCCCTACTTACACCGGGGCGTTAGCGTTCAATTTTTAGCGTTAACATTTTTGGTGCTTTCATTGAGAACCCAACCCAGGCTACTTTCATCATTGCTTCGCAAATGTTTGTTGAAAAAATCTCTCTCAAAACCAGAAGTCTATCAGAGATAATGACTCCTGGAAGAAAGTGTGGATCTACTAGACCCAGTGATGTTCGTGAGAATACTGCCACTTCTCCTTCGTCAAGTCAAGCAGCACCAAGTGCTGGAATTACACGAGCGGAGTTAGATGCTGCAGTATCTGGGTTATACCAGCAGATGGAAACCCAGAATGTTTTAATGCTTGATAGGTTAAATGCTTTGCTCGGGGCTAACCGTCAACCGGTGAATAATGGAGAAAACCTTGCTGATGATGCTCATAGTCCTGAAGAAAGGAATATTCCTCAAAGAGAAGCTAGCCCCGTCAAAGAAATACCTCCCCAAGCTGGAGGATCGAGACCGCAGCCAACTCTCCGCGAACGTTTGTCCAGACAAACTTTCGAGAAAATGGCTGAAGTCTGTCCTACAGAGCCTTTAAATGATGAGGAATACCTTTCGGGCATGGTGCGACAAATCATGAAAGAAAGCATGCAGAGGGATGAAGATGAAAAAGAATGGGGATTCGCTCCGAGCAAAACTCCGTTCATTGAAAGGATTCTAAAGGCGGAATTCCCAAGAAAGTTTGTTCCTCCTACCATCTCGGCTTATAAGGGAACAAGTGACCCTAATCAATTCTTGTACAAGTATGACTGGCACGTGACAGGTGTCAGGGCATCGGATGAGATCAAATGCCGATACTTTCCGGTATACTTGGAAGGAGTGGCTCTACTCTGGTTCACAAAGCTACCAGTCCGATCCATAGACCAGTTCGCCGATTTAACTCAGAAGTTTAAAGAGCAATTCAGGTTGTATGCTTCAAAGGAAAAGGATATTATGTCACTGTCAAGCCTGGAACAGAATCCTGAAGAATCTATTAGATCTTTCTTGAACCGCTTCAACATAGCTTTGGCCGAAGTGGACAATGTAGAGCCACGGATGGTCTTGACATACTTGATGAGGGCAATCGACAAATCAAGCGAATTTGAGAAGTGGCTGAAGATGAAAGAACCGAATTCGCTTGAGAAATTCTATAAGAAAGCTGATGAATTCATGCGCTTGGAAAGCCTTCAAGCACCGGTTAAAGTGGCACTGACAGAGGTTAAGGATAATACTGCTGCTCCTACCAAAAAGGAATCCGGAAGTCAGAAGAGGGAGAATAATGGTGGGAAGAAGCGGAAGGATGTGAAGAAACCTTGCTTCTTAAAACCTTCAGATTTCACTCCTTTGACTGACACCCCGAAGAATATCTTTTTTGCTACCAAAGATGCGGTAGAATATCCTAAACCGCCTGAGATGAGAGTTGGCAAAAAAGCTACTCAAAGTGGGAGATTTTGTCGGTTTCATAATCAACATGGTCATGATACCAACGAATGTCACCATCTGAAAAGTTTGATTGAAGAACTGCAGAGAGAGAACAAGTCGCAGCAATATGTTAAGAGAAATAGGAATGACTCAACTCATCTACTAAGGGCCAGCAACTTCCTGCTCATCCTTCTGGCTCGGGTGAGAGAAATACTGTGCATGAATCAGAAAGGACTGTTATTAATGTGATTACGGGAGGTCCTCACCCAGCAGGCAGAAGCTGGGGCGAGATGGAAAGATATGCCCGTGCCTTGAAATACGCACCAGCAGAAGAAAGTGTTTTTGTGCTAGAAGATGCTGCACCTTTGAAGCAGCTGAAAACTTTTAATGATGATATTGTATTCAGAGCCAGGGACTCTATGGGCATTGAAGCCCCAACCATGGATCCCTTGGTCATCTCTGCAGGCATTGGGCCGGCTATTGTGAGAAGAGTGCTTGTATATTGCGGCGCTTCTTGCAACGTTCTCTTCAAAAAGACATTCGATCAAATAAAAATTCCGATGGCTAATGTTCAAGCTTCATCTCAGAAGATTGTTGGGTTTACTGGAGAACCGAAGCAACCAATTGGAACTATTGACTTGTTCGTCGAGCTTGGAGAGGGGCAGAAAAATGTGGTTCGAAAACAGACTTTTGTATTCCTAGGCCAACCAACTCTTGCGGCTTTTTAGGCAATTCTCGCCCCGTGGTGCCTCACTATAAAAATTCCCCATGGATAAGGGAGTTAGTGTTATTAAAGGGGATCAGAATGCTGGACGAGAATGTTATCTTATAGAGTTGCGTGAAGTAAGGAAGAGAGAGATGGGAAAGGATGCGGCAGCCCCAGTCCGCATCAAAGAACCAACCTTGTAGCAATTACAGGGTGGACCCTGCACTATGAGCATAACGGGGCACGAAGAGAAATGGATCCTAGAAAAGCCAGTGCAGGGGAGAATAAAGTGGTGCCAGTGGAAGTAACAGTGTCAGTACCTGTTGACCCGAAAGATCTGAACAAAGTGGTGAATATGGATTTGCAACTTAGTGTGACGGTTCAAAATTCCTTAATATCGTTCTTGAAAGCAAATCTGGACGTATTCGCTTGGACTCATGCTGATATGTGTGGAATATCCCCAGAAGTTGCAGTACATACTCTGAATATTGATCCGAAGTTTACACCGGTAAAGCAGAAAAGAAGAATCCAGGGTCCTGAAAGGTCAGCAGCTTTGAAAGAAGAGGTGGATCAGCTCATGGAGAATGGTTTCATCAGGAGGTCTACTAATCCGAATTGGGTTTCAAATCCAGCACTGGTTAAGAAAGCTAATGGAAAGTGGAGAGTATGCATCGACTTCTCAGATTTAAACAAAGCCTGCCCCAAAGATTGCTTCCCGTTACTCAGGATAGATCAGTTGGTGGATGGAACAGCGGGGCATGAATTGTTATCTTTTATGGATGCTTACTCCGGATATAACCAGATCATGATGCATGAGCCGGATCAGGAGGACACGAGCTTCATCACCGACGTTGGTCTCTACTGCTATAGAGTCATGCCCTTCGGTCTTAAGAATGCAGGGGCAACTTACCAAAGACTTGTCAATGCTATGTTCAAGCCACAGATTGGCAAAACTATGGAAGTTTATGTCGACGATATGCTGGTAAAATCAAAGAAGGCAGTAGACCATATGGATCACTTGGCAAAAATGTTTGCAGTCCTCCGAAAGTACGGAATGAAACTTAATCCTTTGAAATGTTCATTTGGGGTGGAGTCCGGAAAGTTCTTGGGTTTCATTGTGAGTGCTAGGGGCATTGAAGCTAATCCTGCTCAGATTGCTGCCTTAAGAGAAATCAAAGCTCCTAGAACGCAGAAGGAATTGCAAAGTCTCAATGGAAAAGTCGCTGCCTTGAGTCGGTTCATTTCCAAAGCCACTGATAAATGCATTCCATTCTTTGATGCTCTGAAGAAAGGGAGAAATTTTTTTGACTGGATTCCTGAATGCCAGAAAGCTTTCGATGAGTTGATTCGTCATATGGAAACGCCTCCAATACTTTCTAAGCCCGACAATGGTGAAGATCTTTTCGTATATTTGGCAATCTCATCTCATACTCTCAGTGCAGCGTTGGTACGGGAAGACGCAAAAATTCAGCGCCCGGTCTATTATATCAGCAAAAGATTTAATGGGGGCAGAGATGAATTATTCAAAATTAAAAAAGCTCGCCTATTGTCTACTGATTGTATCAAGAAAATTGAGGCCATATTTCCAAGCTCATCCTATCAAAGTCCTCACCGATCAACCTCTGAAGCAAGTCCTGTTTCGCCCTGAGACTTCGGGTCGTCTTCTGAAGTGGAATATTGAACTCAGCCAATACGACATCACTTATCATCCCCGGAGAGCAATCAATGGACAACCTTTAGCAGATTTCATCGCAGAATGTACAGATAAAGGTGATAGTGAGGAAGAGGAGACTGATAATACCCCAATTCGATGGAAATTATATGTTGATGGTGCAAGAAACGATTACTGCTCCGGAGCTGGGGTTGTGCTTGAAACCCCTGAAGGACGGTCATTGTGCTATGCATTGAGATTGGAATTTCCTTCAACAAATAATGAAGCAGAATATGAAGCTCTTATTGCCGGCTTGAAAATTGCTAAAGAACTTAATGTCAAAGTGTTGTAGATCTTCAGTGATTCACAGCTTATTGTATGCCAAATCAAGGAAGAGTTTCAAACTAAAGGAGGAAATCTGCCTGCTTACTTGTCAAGAACCTGGGAACTTCTCGATGATTTCGATCATTATGTGATAAGTCATATACCCCGGGAAGAGAACATGAAGGCAGATTCTCTCGCAAAGTACGCAAGCGCTGGCCAAGCTCAATTACTGGGATTGGTGCCTGTAGAAGTCTTGTCAGCCCCAAGTATTGATGAAATGGAGATTGACTGGGTCATGACTGTTTCTCAAGAGCAATAATCATGGATGACTCCGATTGTGATAACCCGAATTTTCGGTCATCTGTAATTGATTAACAAACTGGGTTAATTAATAGAAATGCTGAATTGTAAATTTAACAAATGAATCTAATCGAAAATATTTATGTTTGGATAAATATTATTTGATCATATCTTAATATAATCACTTAGAATTGACAAAGTATTCTTTTAAAAATAAGTATTGATAATTGTTTATATAAGTAAATTATTTAAATTAGACAAAATTGTTAATTTCAAACCAATAATATTTATGTGTTATTTTAAGATAAATAGAGTTAGAAAGAAAAAAAGAAAAAAAGAATAATATATAAATCTTAAATATATGTTATATTGATTTGATCAAAAACATAAGTTATGTATAAACAAATGTATATATAAATTCATATGTAAATTTACAAAAAAAATCTAAAGCTCATTTATATAAAATAAATACACAATATATTCATGTGAATATTACATAATTACATACATAGCTTAAATAAATTATTTAAAAGAAAAGTAATTTTTTTAAATCATTAATTAAGCATTTAAAATACTTGTAAACATTTTAATACATGCTAAAGACAATTGTAAATCAATATGCATATGTGTAAGATAATTAAAACATGAAGGGACAAGTGGCACTAACTCTTTTATTTTCAGAAATTGGAAATATATTTAATAACAAAAACCAAATATAAACATATCTCCAACCTTACATATTCTCTTTTCTATATTCAAGCAAAAGAAACAAGGCCATTAAAATAAAGATCTGTAACTTAAAACCTGTAAAGGAAGCTAAACAGGGAAAAACAATGTTCAAATAATCAGTATTAAGCAATTCAATATCATCTCACACTTTAATAGCCCGAGAAAGGATCAAGCAGATTCAGTATGAATCCAACTCAAGATTTCAACAAGTCGTTAAGTAATTCAAGATTCAACTCGACTAAGTAGCAGATCAAACATTCAAAATGCAGTTTCATCTTTAAGGCGTCTATGTTTTTCTGTTCGACATGAAGGTGAGTAGTCTACTCTTTATTATTTCAAAAACCATATGAAATATGATCTGCATGTGATGATCATTGATGTGAATGGAAATTTTAATTTTATTTTTTTGCTTGCCTGAACTTGAATTTGTGATGAATGAGGTATGCATGTCTGGAAAATAAGAATCCAGATCATGACCTCTGTTATCTTCTTTTACAAGTGAGAAATTGGACACTTTTAAGTTAAAATCATTTGTAAAATGGGTGCATGCCTCAAATTGCTGATGAAAATACTTGATTTGATGTGCAAGAATAGAATAATGAGTGTTAAGTTTATAGACAGCAACTTTGAACTACATAACTGAAAACATATATGTGCCTCTCTGCTTATCATGACTAACTAAATATGTTCAAAGAAAATTGAATGTTCCCTGATTTCTTTTAACATATTATGAATGAAGAAATTTAGATGAAACTGTTTAATTGAAAAAAAATGTAAATATACAGTTTCAGGTTCATTTAGAAAAGAAAAACAGGCTCTCTGTTATTCTTGTGGATAACTTCTGAACTTAGTCAGTTTTAATTCGATGTATGTGGGATTCTTGAGTGTAAATTTTGTGATGCATGTCTAAATTTAAGTATGCATGCATGTTTAAATATGAATACATGAATTTATGAAATAAAAATACTGGTATGTTGGCCTTTGTCATCTCTGTTATGTTTCACAGTAAACAAAATCTAGATAAGAAAATTTCAACTCTTCTCATCTAATTTTGTTAGGCTTAGAAATTCAGACAAATTCTGTTTGTTTGATCTTAATAAAAGTTTCAAATTTTATTTTATTTTATTTATGAAGTAAGTTTGTAAGTTTTTGAAAGAAAAAAAACCAGTGAAAACTTAATCTTATCAAAATTCTAACAAGATTAAATTGTAGATTCGAGTTTATAATTGGGTTAATATATAAAAACTAGGATTTTTAAAACGAAAATCCAGGTTTTTAGTTGAATTTAGAATATGACATTCGAAATTCATCAAAAATGCAGTTTTCGAGCCTTTACTGATGATCGTGTAACTGGGAGGTTAGGGATTGAAGCCAGGGAAGAGTGATAGGCTGGAGATGGGGAGAAAAATATTCGACCAATTTTCTGATCATCGTTCATAGTCATAAGGATTTATTTAGGGTTTAATAGCTTAATTGGGGTGTCTGGAAAGTCGTGGCGATCTCAGCGGAAAGGAAGCTTCGGAGTTGATCACGATGGTGGCAATTGAGTCGGGGTGGTGTGACGCTGCTATGGAAGTACAGTCATGAATTCCGGTCACTTGGATTGACGGCGGCGGTGATTCTTTGTTTCTGAGTTGAGGATCCATTTGGGGTTGAATCACTCGATTTCGATTCAAGGAAGTTCAGTGAAGATCTGGTAGTGGAGGGGTTTCGCGAGGTCGTCTTTGACGTGTGAGAAGCTTCGCTGATGGTCGGCGTCGAGAGGTTCGCCGTGCACCATGCACACTTGTATATCTATCACTGACATTGGTCTTCGGGGAAAATTGAAGTTTGCCTGGGAACGTCTCGTGGTTTACTCGGGAAGGTGAGGGGTACGTTTGGATTGAAATAGTGTGTGAGGCTTCAGATGTTTTAATTCATACTTAAGATTTAAACTAAATATACTGGAAAAAAGAAAAAAAGAGAGAGAGGAAGAAGGCGCACTAGAGAGTGACCCGAGAAAATGAGAATGCAACTCGAAGCGTAACTCAGGTTTGATCCCGAGGGGGGGGGGGTGGGGGCGCGCTTCATTTTTGCAGAACTGTAGTATTTCTAAATCAAGGTTACAACTAATTTTTCTTAAAGCTATTTAACTTAAATAACTTAAGGTTTAAATTAGTAGGTCAGTGATGTTATAATTCTAAGATTTATTATTCTTAGAATAATTAGTTGTAATTAAGATTCATTAATTAAATAAAATTAGTTTATAATTACTGATTAATAATTAATTAACCAAGTAATAATGGATTGATTAAGTTTTTAATTAACACTTAATCAATTAATTAGAGATTAATTGATGGGCTAATTAATGTTTAATTTAGTTGTAATTAATAATGAATAAAATAAGTTAATAATTAATGAATGTTAATGGTTAATGAAGATCATTAACTAAGGATTATTTAATAATTAATTAAGGTGATTAATTTTTAATTATTAATTAAATTAATTAATTCTAGATAATCATTTGTGTAAGTCATTAAGTATAAATACTTATGGAAGTAATTAAGGAATTAATTACTTATTGTAATTAATTGAGTTTAATTTGATTAGATTAAGTTAATTAATTTAGTTTAATTAATTTAGAAAAATCAATTGATGATTTGTGAAGTAAAATTACTTAATGTAATTTAATGAAGAGGAATTATTTAAGGAAGTAATTAATGGAAACTTACTGTATGTAATTAATTAAAGGTGATTAGATGATAAAGTAATTTGAGTATAATTACTTTGTAAGTTAATCAAGGGGTTAATAATTAATTAACGAAGTAATTAAAGATTAGTGATTGTATTTGGTTAAGGGCAAATTAATTTGAGAAATTTATCAAGGGATAATAGAATGATATTGGAAGCCCATTGATTAATTGTTATCTATAATAAGTAGTTCATGTTGCTGCGTGATATGGCATGTTTGATTTAGACTATGATGATAGGGTTATCTATTGATGATGCATTATTATGACATCCGGTATTTAAGTTGAATTGTATTTCACTTGAATAATTTATTTTAGGATGACATTGGATTCGAAGAGACCGGAGTCGGGTATTAGTTAATACCCGAAACCACTTCGATTCCTTATAGATTGATATGTGAACCTTTAGGCTGGTTTGGAATGATTTAAGTGAATTGGATCCTTTAATCTAAGTTTGACACTTAGAAATTTATGTGTGAAATATATGATGTCTATAACAACTTATGAAGTTGTAAATTGATATAAGTTACCCGGGTTCATATATGTTGTATGCCTTTGTATTTCGTTGTAGATGGGTTTACTCACGCTGGTTTCCAGCCTGACCCGGGTGTTACTTTGATGTAATGCTCGGGTCAGACCGAGTATTATAGATTTTCAGGTAAGGACGTTCTGAAGATCAGGAGACGAGCTGGATGGCAGGGTCGTATGGAGAGTTTACTCTATGATATTGTAGTATCTGGATATGATTGTTTTATCCAGTGTTTATGTATATGTATAACTCTGATATATGAAAATGTAAATGTACAGAATACAGTTCTTTTTGTAAACTGTTATTTTGTGATATTATATTTTATCCGCTGTGAATGTGAGGTTTCTGTTTCTGTTTCTTTTTCTTCTATCTTTCTTCTTTTCACTAACTAACTGGAAATTTCGGGATCGAAATTTCCGGGTCGTTTCACCGATAATGGAATATTTGCTCAACGGTTCTCTACCAGAAAATTCAAAAGAACGACAGAAGTCGCTAAGAAAAGCCTCTAGATATATAATTCAAGATGGTCGATTGTACAGGCGGGGATTCTCAATGCCATTACTCCGATGTGTGACCAAGGAAGAGGCTAAGACAATTCTAGCTGAAGTACATGGAGGAGAGTGTGGAGATCATTCAGGTGGTCAAACTCTAGCAAATAAAATTCTCCGTTATTGGTACTTTTGGCCAGACATTAATCGTGATGCTGCAAGCTATGCCCGAAAATGTGACCGATGCCAGATATTTGCAAAAATCCTAAGAGTTCCTTCCACCGAGATAACATAGATGGTCAGTCCGTGGCTATTTGCTATCTGGGGAATAGATCTCATCGGGCCTTTGCCAACCGCCAAGTCCGGAATCAGATATGCTATTGTTGTTGTTGATTATTTTACTAAATGGGATGAATCTGAACCATTAGCTACTATTACCTCTAAAAAGATGATAAACTTTGTAACTAAGAATATCATTTGCAGGTATGGTGTGCCTCAAAAGATAATCACAGACAATGGAACCCAATTCGAAAGTGAAGAGTTTCAAGATTTTTGCAGGTGATTCAAGATCCAAAAAAGCTTCTCAGCAGTGGCTCATCCGTAGGCAAACGGGCAAGTGGAAGCAGTAAACAAAATTATCAAATCAACCATCAAAAAACAGCTAGAAAAAGCGAAAGGTGGTTGGGTCGATAAGCTACCACTAGCACTATGGGCATATAGAACTACCCATAAAACTGCGACTGGGCACACTCCATTTTCATTGGCATATGGATCAGAAGCAATGATTCCGGTGGAGACAGAAGTACTTTCACACCGAAGAATCCATTTCGATCAAGCTGAAAATGAAAAGCTGCAACTTGAAGCATTAGACTTCCTTGATGAAAGAAGGGAAGAGGCTCAGCTCAGAATTGCAGCCCATCAGTAAAGAATTGCCAGGCACTTCAATTCCAAAGTTCGCCAATGCAGCTTTGAGATTGGAGATCTAGTCTTGAAAAGGATTATGACAGCAACATGAGTGTTTGCGCCAAACTGGGAAGGGCCGTATGTCATAGGCAAAAAACTTCTTGATGGCACTTTCAAACTCTGTCGAAGGGGATCCAATTCTAAGGGCTTGGAACAACAATCACTTGTGTCCATATTTTACTCAAAAGCTTTATTGAAATACTGTAAAAGAATTATGGATGTATAATTCTTGTATCGAAAGCCATTGTAAAGCCAGTGCAAGTGAATAATAAGAACTATAAAGTGGATGTAGGCCCAATTCTTGGCCGAACCGCTATAAATCTTGTCTTCTCTACTATTAAAAAATTCCTGTTCTATTTCGATATGTAAAGTACTTTAATAGTATTGCTAAAATGTCGATTTAATATTGCAGGCCATTAAAACAAAGCTTACCCATCACAAGACCAAGCGATCCTTGACATCACTCAACAAGCAAATGTTAAGCCACAAAAATTCTAGGTTCAAATCCTATATAAGAAGCGCTTCAAGCAAACAGTTAGTGATTCCGTCGGAGGTGGGTTCTTGCTAACTAATTGTGATCGTTTGTGCAAATGAACATCCGATTAAGTAGCCTGTGTCTGCCCCTGCAAACTCACTTAACAATGAAGTACACTTCTTTGGATAAAACAAACTGCTTGCAAAAGAAAAGAATGTGTGCTTGAAAATGATAACAAGGAGTCGTTGATATGTGCAAATGGCGAAAAGACATGGGCGAGCAGGCAGGAAACAATCAAAGACCTCTTCGGAGGCACAAGTCCTCTTCGGAGGCACAACTCTTTGGAGGATAAAGACCTCTAACGGGGCTTGCTAGAAAAAGAAAGTTCTCTTTCTCAACCAAAAAAGATTGGTGGAATAACCGAAGGCACCTTCCCAAGTGGAAGGCACAGGGCACTCGTTAACTAGCTGAGATCGTTTGTGCAAACAAACATCCAAGTAACTTGTGTCCGCCCCGTGAATCCATCCAACCATGAGAAAGAAACTTCTAGGCAAAAGCCCTACTTGGAGGCACACATTCCACCGAGATCTGAAATAAAACTTCACAGGTGTTGGGATGTGAAAAGCCCTCTTCGGAGGCCCATTTCACCAGAGTTGAAGTGCAAACAGCTCTCTTCGGAGACACACTTCACAAGAGTTGAAATGCTAAAAGTCCTCTTCGGAGGCACACATTTCACCGAGATCTGAAATAAAACTTCACAGGTGTTGAAATGTGAAAAGCCCTCTTCGGAGGCCCACTTCACCAGAGTTGGAGTGCCAAATCCCTCTTCGGAGGCCCGCTTCCCAGCGAACAAGGAAAAAACAAAAGCCTCTCCCCAGAGGCAGAAACAAAAAGTCCTCTTCGGAGGCCCGCTTCCCAGCGAACAGAGAAAAAACAAAAGCCTCTCCCCAGAGGCAGAAACAAAAAGCCCTCTTTGGAGGCCCGCTTCGCCGCGTACAGGGAAAAAAAAAAAGCCCTCTCCCCAGAGGCACACACAAAAAATCCCTCTTCCCAAAGGCACAATCAAACAAAAGCCCTCTTCGGAGGCACAAACAGGTCAAAGCCCTTTTCGGAGGCCAACTTTACCGCGTAGGAAAATTCGCTTGCCAAAAATAAAAGTGACTTTCTCCGAAAGTGAAGTGTAAAAACTTCTTCCAAAAAAAAAGGAAAGAGAAGACTTCTCCAACACGAGGCACATTCTACTAAATCGGAGAAATATTCCCTTGAAATGGAAAAAATTATTCTCTAAAGTACGGATGCAAGCCTCCTTAAAATGGGAAAGTTATTCTCTAAAGAAAGAGTACAAGTCTTCTCGAAACAGAAGAGTTGTTCTCCAAAATCTTGCCAACGTGAATGAGATTGCAATAAACCATGGGATGGGGGCAATATAATATAGTTACAAAAACAAAAGCAATGCTCAAGCAACATACCACAGGTTTACTACAACATCACACAAAGAAAATAAAGAAACTTGTATGAAAAAGAAGAATAAATGCATTCTCAAATACAGACAGAAGTTTGTACAGGTAAAAAAATCATTTTATTCCATACTATGAAAATTTTATACATGTGCAGGTTTCAAAATAAAAGAAGGCGGGGACCGGTACCCGCACAATCTCCGGTCAACACAAGTCTTTATATATACAAGCAAAAAAGCAAAAAGCGAGATGAAAAGCATAGGATCAAACCCATCACTTCTTCTTCCTACCACCTTTCGAGCCCTCGTCTGGCCGGATGATTAACTTTTTGGGTCGGCTTGTGAGAATAGGGGAACAAAGAGGAAGGGTGCAATTGGATTTTCTTCCGCTTTTTCTTCGCTGGCAGAAGCTTCCCTCTTTTTCTTTGAGACTCCATACTTCCCCTTCTTCCTTGAAGAAGACTCACTGCCCGGAGTGAAAAGTGCAGACAACTTTATATCATCAGAAATAGTTTGCTCCAGGATTCTCTCGCCTTTTTCAGGTTCTTCGGCCTTCTGTTCTTGTGAAGCGATCGGGTCATCCAAGCCTTGAAGAGCTTCTATCTGCTCCTCTTGTGACCCCGGTTGAGAAACGGAAGGAGGAGTAATCTGAAGAGGTGGAGAGGGAACAGCTGGAAGAGGGGAAGGCTGAACAACACTTGGCGCTTTCGCTACAGGAGAAGAGAAGTTAAAGTCGGTATCTCTCATAAAAAGAGGAGAATGTGGCGCGTCAAGACTTAAGTAATAATCAAAAAGTTCATCAAGCTCATGTGAAGTAAACAAGCAGTCCACTTGAGCAAGATCAACATTGAGGTTACCTGAAGAAGTAGGCTTTACTATATCAACTTCAAAGTCCTGTGCTTCAGTGCTCTCTTGAGTCTCATCTCCAGTGCGAGCAGTTGCACTTTCAATGACAGCTTTAGCAGGAGGTGGAGAATGGGAACTGGAGCCAACAATATCAATGTCGGCCGCAACCGAAGGTTGAACTGGGTCGGTTGAGGTTGCCTTCCCTTAATGTTCTCCTTCTGCCATTTCGGCTCTCTCTTTAGCGAGTTGCTCCTTTCCCCTGGCAAGAGAATCACATGCATCATCATCTAGATAGTGCGCCATTAAATCTTCTTCAGCATATCCAGCTCCTCCAAGCATATCAAGTGCGGCTTCCCACACTTTGGCCAAAGTGATTTCGTACTTCGGTCCCAAAAATCTAAGGATACCGCGCCCCAGAACACTATGAATGTAAAACTCGAATAAAGTAGAGCTGATTTCGGCTTTAGTTGCCATATGGGATTCTTCGGCCACTGCTTTGCCGGCAACAGCTTTATCACGCTCTTTTTCAGCTTCGGAAAGTCAAGCTTTTAACAATTCGATTTCCAAATTCTGGGAGTTGCTTTTTTCTCGAAGCTGAGCAACGTAGGTTCGGTAGCTTTCTACAGCTTGCTGCTGTGCTTCAAATTTAGCTTCAGCATCTCTCTGTGCAGCGTGAGCATCTCTCACCTGTTTTTGAAGCACTTCTTCTCTTTGAGAATAGGAAGTGGAATAAGTGGCAAGCTCTTTTTTAAGTTTTTCAGCTTCCGCTTCAAGCTTCTCGTTGTAAGCGGCAATGCTCTTCATCTCTGCATCATGCTGATCGAGTGCTTTCTGCCACTCGAATTTATCATTTTCCATAGTCAGCATGGCTTCGAGATTTGCGCGGTTTACTCTTTGAAGCTTGTCAACAAGTTTCTGCCAACCATACATTCTCTCGATATCGAGTTTGACGGCATCAAGATTTCGCAACATGGCTTGCTTATCGATTGGGACCAAGTCAAGATCGAAATGCACTCCCTTTAAGCACCAGTGCAGAAACCGACTTTGAAGAGTAGCCGGACCCTGCCCAACTTGATACGGGGGCCTACTGATGATTGTTTGAATATCAGCTCTTTGAAGGGAGGGAGAGCTGGAAGGAATTTCCAAAGAGACGGGAGCAGCGGGTTTTTCAGAAATTTCAGATGTCGGTTTCTCACCAAGTTTGGCCCGTTTGCTCGGATCTTCAGCGACATGACTTTTCCCTTATCATCACGAGATTTTCGTTTGTAGGACTCATCCTCTCTCTGGGAAGAATCATGTCGTTCGTCCCTTCTCCCATAGCGTTCTTCATAAGCGTGCTTCTCACGAGCTTTCCTCGCAGCTCTTTCTTCGTCGGTTTCCCAGGAGGCAGGAAGATACCTCTTGGGGTCATAAGAGCCGTGCCTCCTATAACGCTGGAAATCATCGTAGTAAGAGCCACTTCGTTCCATTGGTGAACCTTAAAATGAAGAAAAGATAAATTTAGAAATCTTCAAAGCAAGAAAGTTGAATGCATATAAGTGCTGAAAAGTCCTAAGTGTGTGTAACGTGCAAACTACGCGCATCAAACTACGAACCACTCCTTGGTTGGCGGGTGATGACGGATTGTACAACAAGTGTTAATTCTTGGGCTGACGGAGTTTGTTGCAAGACAGATGTTGCTACAACTGCTGGAGAAATAACTTTAGCAGTAGTGGTATCGTCTTTAAAGAGCTCCTGTGAAGTGATCATCAAGTCGCTCAATCCTTCAAAAATGTCGTCTCTATCGTGCCCAGCGGGACCCTTCCCCTCAATTCCTTCATCAGCAGTCTTCCTGGATTGGTGAAGAGATTCCTCTTCCTCAATGACCGGGACAAGTGCAAATTTGCCGGATGAGCCCGCAACGTCAATAGAAGTAGAACACTTCACTATCAACAGTAGGTTCTTTCGGTGTAAGTTCTCCGACGGAAACTGGGGCATCCGATGTCTCTACTGGAGAATCAGGGACTTCATGAGGCTGAGTAGAACGAGAAGGGTGCAGAAGTCCGTATTGGTGAAGAAATTCGTCTTTCAACAAAAATTTAATACTTCTTTCCTCAACCGCCACGACACTTAATCTTTCAAAAGTCGGCTTGTGGCTGGGATCTTTAGAGGAAAGAGGAAGTGCTGTAAAAGTAAAGACTGAAGTTAGCACCTAGCAACTCGGACTTTGGAAAGCTCAAATAGAAAGAACGGGGATAAGCAATCTTACTTCCTACTCTTCAGATGGCGTAAAATCCTGGAGGGCGACGAACGAAGAAGAATTGATTTAAGAACCCGTGGGCGCTTTCCGGAAGATCGAAGATCAATCTACAGTTCCTGGCGCTTCTCACGAGTGTGATAGAGGGATGATCTTTGTTCTTTGCAAATGTGCACAAGTAGCAGATTTCTTCAAAGCTCGGAAGACGATCAAGTGTCCTCCTAAACAACACACAAAGTCCCATTAGGATGGCGTGCCCATTGGTATGCAGTTGGAAAGGAGAGATAGTCAATCGTAGAAGGAGTCGTTGAAGAAAATCATTAAAAGGAGGAATAGCACCGCACAGGCACATCTGACGATTGACAGCGATAAAGCCGAGAGGAGACCTGTCAGCAGTATCGTTTGGTCCAGGAAGTAAAGCATCTACTTCAGCAATACCAAACTGAATGCGTAGCTGATTGAATGCCCGTTGACTCAGGGTAGTTGGAGTCCTCTCTGGGGGATTATCCAGTGGATTGGCTATCGGGAAGGCCTCTCCATCTTGTCCTACCATTTCCTCTTGTTGAGAAGACATTCTACACAAGGAACTGGATATTCAAATATGAAGGTGCACATTTTCTAAATGTGTGAAGTGTTGTGCAAAACTAACAAAACGACAAGCAAATATAACTGAAATTAAACTAACAGGCATTTTTCAATTATAAGGTTTCAGGGCTTGTTGTTTTAAGTCCAAATACAAGTGCAGTGTTGATGCAAAAAAATCAATTTTAATTGATTAACATTGCTTTGCTTTAATACTTCACTTGAATTTGTTGATTCACAGCATCTCATATAATTTCTTTAAGTTGATTATCTTTTATCGACTAATCTGTCATTCGATGTGGGCGATCAGTGGTAGTATATTCGTCCCATTTTTCTGCAAATGTTGTATTTAACAGGTTATTAGCATTAAAGTTAATGAGATCTGTAAAGAAGTACAACAAGTTCAAGCATGTTTTCTCGGCAGTTCAAGTTGGGAATTCAATTCAGCAATGTCATGTTCATTCGAGTTGAAAGGAATTCAAGGCAATGCAAAACAGGCTAAGTCCTAGGTCGCTCAAATGCATACGCGACCTACGACCTATGCCGCAAGAAGTTAAGTCATCAATCTCCTAGGTCGCTCTGCTTTAAGTTTCATGTCATTCCAGCAAGTTAGGTCGCAAGTATGATAGGTCGGTCAGCAAGTTAGGTCGCAAGTAAGATAAGTCGCAAGAAATTAGGCCGTAAGCAAGATAGGTCGTATGATTCACGATCAAACCGATAGGCCTAGCGCCTGTCCTCCACTCGAGTGCAGCCACGTGTCCATCACCTCACAATCACCAGGAGCGCAACGGTTCGACCTGGAATCCACTAACCTATTAACCCATTAAGGACCTTCTCACGTCCTCCAAACTCACAAACTAGTTAACTCGAGGCACTATATTCCATCATCTCCTCCTCAAATCATCAAAGATCACCCAAAACCGAATCGAGCCACCTCAAGTCCATCAGAAATCGATCGAGGCATGGTTCACAATGAGACACGAGAATATAAAATTGGATCAGAGGTTAAAGATGGAATTCGGATCCATTATTTAAGGGTGATCGTGAGTTGAACAGAGAACGGATTCACTTACGTGATGAAATCGCAAGGATGATCGGTGATCTGAAAGTTCAGGTTTGAAGTTTCTTCAATGGCGTTTTTGAAGGCTGAAACTAGTAAAGAGGAAGGAACGAGCTAGTGGTTTATATAAGGTAAAGAGGGAAAGTCGAATGGGCATGAGAGATCTCTTGGTTCGCTCACGACCTAGCAAAATTAGGTCGAAGCACACGACCTAAGGCATAGGCGTGTACTTCGAGGGGCAAATGTTAACTTCCGTATTCCGCGACTCAGCGACCCAAGGAAATAAGCCACCTAAGCTTATTAACGACCTAGTGACCTAACCATCAGCACAGGGCAAGCATATCATAATAGAAAGGCTTAGCGACTTAACGGGCTAAAGGTACAAGAGATTAGCGACCTAACGACCTATGGAGTAAAGCGACCTAACGACCTATAGAGATAAGCGACCTAAAAGATCCAACGACCTAGCGAGTTATCACAGAATGAAGCAACTTCTTATGTCGTTCCCAATCGTAAGTCGCCAACTATTCTCCCTAGGTCGCTCACGACCTAAACATACCGAAGAAGCTTCTTATGCCGCTTCCTCTTTAGGTCGTTCATGACCTATGACTTATTAGTTTATTCGAGGTGATCAAGTACACTCTAGTTAAGCCGTAAGCTGCTCCCACTAGGTCGCTCACGACCTACGACCTACCTTTAGGTCGCTCACGATGTACAACCTAGCTCCGAAATTTTCCTATAAATACCCCACATACTCCAACCAGAAAAGGATCTTTTGGCTCATTTCTGGAACGCCTATACTCTGCTGATTTCTCGACCCACTCACACTTCGAACACGAAAGACATCTCGACGAACTTCAAGAAGAAATCTAACACATTCGACATGGATTCAAAGAGTCATTCTACATCGGAGTTCTAGCTACTTGTCCTAACATTGTTTTAATCGAAGATTGTTGTAAAGTTGTAATTGATTCAGCAATAAAGAAGATTAAAGTGGACATAGGCTTAACTTGAAGCCGAACCACTATAAAACTGTTGTCTATTTACTGCTTTTTCTGTGACTTTTCTACTTACTTTAATTCCCGCATTGATGGGTGGTGCTTTCACTTAATCCCTACTTACACGGGGTGTTAGCGTTCAATTTTTTGCATTAACACTAATGTATTATATTAAGTGTTGTAGCCACAAAACTTGGTCATGGCATTCATTTTCAACTCTTTGTTTTCTTTTTCTTTTTACTTGCTATGTGAAATTATTCAATTACTTTGATAATTATGTTTATTGTAAATTATATAATAAGCTCGGTCTCTTGAATATTTGTTATTATCAAACCGACCGTTAGAGAGGTTTGCTTATTGTCACTGTCCAAAATCAATTTTTCTGAAGCAAAAAAACGTGGATCTTGTCTCATCGCGGTTTCCCTAAAAACGTGGATCTTGTCTCATCACGGTTTTCCTAAACTTCCTCTTTTTACTTCGCACATCAAAGATTCCAAATTCAAATCTATTATGATTTTCAAATTCTAAAATTTCAATTTCAAATCGATAATTTTGAATGCTTTGATTAATATTTAAATTTGAAATTCATATTTTAATATTCAAATCTCAAATTATTCTTTTCCAACATATTATCACTTAATGTTTAAGTAATATTAACAAAAATTTTAAATGTATATTTCTTATCAAAGTTATACAATCAAACGGTCGGTTTCTCCACCGTTGTGCGGTTATATAACTTTGATAGGAAATATACATTTAAAATTTTTGTTAATATTGCTTAAACGTTAAGTGATAATATGTTGGAAAAGAATAAATTGAGATTTGAATCTGAAAATATGAATTTCAAATTTAAATATTAACTGAAGCATTCAAAATTGTCGATTTGAAATCGAAATTATAGAATTTGAAAATCATAATAGATTTGAATTTGAAATCTTTGATGCGCGAAGTAAAAGGAGTAAGTTTAGGGAAGCCGTGATGAGACAAGATCCACATTTTTAGGGAAACCGCGATGAGACAAGATTCACGTTTTTTTTGCTTCAAAAAAATTGATTTTGGCCAGTGACAGTAAGGAAACCTCCCTAATGGTCGGTTAACGGTCGGTTTGATAAAAACTTATTTTTCCACCAAGAAATACCAGCATTAATCTAGCAATTAACGCTACATCTTAAGTGTAATAGTAAAAAGGCTCAAAAGCCTGTTTCACACATGTTGGTTTTCTTTTTTAAAAAAACTCAATCAATATTCATTTCAATGTCATTTACTCATCAAATTTAGAATTTTCTTCATATTATTCTCCATTATCTCCTTCTTTATAATTAATTTTATTTCTTTAATAACTTCTATAATTTATCAAAATGAATCAAGTAGTTCAGTGTATGCCATATTTTGTTATATTATAGCTGTATAAAAGGTTCAATCTTTAATAATTTACGTTCTTTTTTATTACAGTATTATGAATAAAATTCTAATTTTCTGACATACCAACTAACATGTTTCCACTTGCAGTATTCTTATTTTCATTACAAACAAACCTGGATTTATTATTCCTTTATAACCTGACGGCAGTTGCTCTGTTTATTTTTTTCATGTTTTTAAGACATAAATTATTATATTTCCTCAATCGTTTTCCACGTTCAATTTTTTTTCACCTTTTTTTTCTTTTTTTGCCGTTTTATTACATTTACCAAATTTCATATTTATATACTATAATTCAAATTTTCTCTATTTAAATCAAATTAAAGATTCTTTCAATTAATATTTAATCGATTAGTTTAACTTATTTATTTTGTCTACACTACAAGGGAAAAAATGATTTCCGACGGCCGAAAACCGTCGGCGGCCGTCGAAAAAAGTCGTCGGAATATACTGCGTCGGGGAGCAGTATTTCCGATGGTTTTCGACGGAGGCTGCCGTAAAAAATTCCGACGGAAGCCGACTCCATCGGTTTCCAACGGATCTGACAAATGTCGGAATCCGTAGGAAATAATGCGCTATAGGCCGCCGGGAGCCGTCAGAAGACGTCGGAAATCTGCTGTTTTTTTTAAATTCTCTGCAAATATTGCCTACCAACTACATTTCTCTTTCAAACACTATTATATCAATACTGTACAATCCAATATACAATATTCCAACCAAATATCAAAACCCAAACTACATAATATTCAATAAACACACAAATAAATATAATTACATCAAAATAGAATACATAATATACATAACCATTCCAACATTAACAATAATCCTAATAATAAGTGTTCTAACATGTTATTAATACACAAATTCATCCATATCCTCATTCACATCCTCATACAACCACGGAACCAAGTGTATCAAACATAATTATACATAAATCAACAAATACCTACGCCGTCTACCAAATCATTCTAAACTAAAACAAAACATACCTGAAAGAACGAACAAGCAAGCAAGCAATGAATCAATCTCCTCCAGATTCAGAGCCAACCGAGGAAGGGAAGAGGCCACCAAACTGCTGCATGTACTCTAACAACTGTGGAGTCTGCATGGCCTGTTGGCGGTTCTGCTCCTCCAGCTGGGACACTCTAGTCCGCAATTCTTCTATATCTACTATATCGCTCTGAACTCTACTCCGCCGTTCCCTACTCTGACTACTGGCCTGCAATAATTGAAAAATGAACAAAATCCAAGTTTATTGTTTTGAAAAGGTCAAAATATCATATTTGAAGTATTTTAAGAAAAAGTAAATTATTTACCGCTAGATTGCCAAATCCGTATCGTCGACCATGCTCTGCTGGATCCATAACGGACTCAAAAATAACGTCCTCCTCATCGGTCGTAAGCTGATCTCGACCCGTATCAGCAAGGAGTTTCTGCCGCTGCTCCATAAACTTCTCCTGCATTAACAAATTAATAATATCATATCTTATTTCATTATAGTTCAACAAGCAAAACAATTACTAATACTGAATAAAATGAAATATGCTTACATAGCTTTTGCTGGATTTATCGTCCTGCCATGTATACGAAACAGTCACGTCTAGATTAACATGCTCGACGGCATGCGTACGGGTGAACATGTCCATATAGCTGACAGGACCATGTGCCTCGGCTTCCTGAAGTTGATTGTTACATACAATTACTATACATTTAAAATCATATAGCATAAACTATTTACATTTATTATTCAGTTAATTTACCAACTCCTGCCGATACTGCTGAAACGACTTCGATCATCCGCGATGAGTGACGAGATTCTTATTTCTATTTGCAGAGTTTCTATCCGACTCTGCCTGTAGATTCAAAATTTGATACATTATTTTTCGATCACGTCAAATTAATAATTCAAAAAAATTAGTATACTTGCCTTCGCCGCGTCCGTCTCCCAGTATCTCAACCAAACTTGCCACACGCTCTCTCCCATCCACTGTGGTTTCTTACCAGATTTCTTAATCTCAGATATCGTGTCCCTGCAGTTCTTGCGCATCTTCTTCATCCATTATCCTCATGCCAGCATCATATCGCCTGTCTGGATGTCTATCTCAGCCTGTGTTTCATGATAAAAAGTTAAAAAAAAAGATTACACTTTAAACGATAAACAGTAGAAAAACGACAAAAACGAATTAAAAATGAAAAACAGAAAAATATACATACTAGGACGTCCTACCATATACATCTACGATGTGAGGAGGGATGCTATCCCACTTCGGCCAGCAAGTACCCATCCTACTGCGATAAGAAGCTCTAGAGATATACATCACAACCTTCGAGGGAAGTAGGTCGAACCCCCTGTTTTTAAATACGATATAGATAAGTACGTACGTATATCATAAAAAAATAAGATGCTGAATAAAATTTAATTCTTACCCCTCTGCTCTAGGGACTAACGAAACTACTGGATGCTGTGGCTCTTGCGATGGGCCACTGCCATCCTCCTGACGATCGGGAAGAGCTTCTGCCTCTATATGACATAATGATAAACCTGTGACATATACACATCATTATATAAGAGTAATAACATGATAATGAAATATATTTCATATGAAAATGACATCAACGGTATAAATTGCTTAATTAATGACTGAAATGGAAATAGAAATGGAAGTGTGTTATACCCGATTCATAATGGGTGTACTCTTCCGACGATAAGCAGATTTCATTGCATTTTTAATAAAAATTGCTAAATAAATGACAAATGGAAATGACATAAAACATGTAAACAATGGTAAACGGATTTGGTCTTATAGTTACATCAATTTCATAATACATCAAGAATTCAACATAGTTACATCAATTGCAAAAAAAAAACAGATTCAGATTTATATCAGTCATCATCGTCTTCTGATTCAGATTCGGTCTCGTTTTCGACGATATTTTTCTATGCACTGTCAAGCGCTTCTACCAAAACATTTGATTCATCGATCAAAGGATCAAAATCTGTATGATCATCTGTAATTATTATTTCGTTATTTTGCTCAAGATCTGCTTGATAAGCTTGTTCGTCCGGAATATTCTTCCCATCGAATGTGAATCTGGCCTTTGTTTTAAAAAACTGCAGACCAGCCTGCTTTATCTCTTTTTAGAGACTGATAAGGAGCATAATAAACTTGCAATGCTTATTTGGCTAGTACAAAAGGATCATACTTGTGATAGTACGATGTATGCTTTATTTCGATAAGATTATAATCGTTGTGCACATTAATTTCAGAACCTGAAACATTGCTAAACCAATTGCATCTAAATAGAAACACCTCCTCCGCGGGTCGTGGGAAATATGTCAGTTGCAAAATTTGTGTTAGAACACCACAAAAATCATTTAAGTGATTTTCTGGATCGTCACTACCTTTAACAAATATACCGGCATTATTTGTTAATTTTTCTGCACCGTATTCTTTAATGTTAAATTTATATCCATTGATGAAATATATTGGATATGCCTTGACCATTCTTTTTGGTCCCATCGCAAGATGTTTCAACCCTTCGTCAACAACACAATTTCTCGGCTAATAAATGTAATTTGAAAACCAACCGAAAAATTCTTTACTGAGATCTCCGTTCAGATGTTCACGTTCATATACACTGTTTATATAAACAAATTATTACATTAGGTTATACAAGCGCATGCATTATAGAAAAGAATAAAACACAAATTATTATTTCAGATTACCAAACAAACGGTGCAACCTCGGCACAATTTAGAAGAATATAAGTGTGTGCTACATGAAGATATATATCGTCTAGCCATATTTCTACACATTTTCCAGAAGGCCGACTATGTTGTCTAAAAATAGATAACATTGCTTGAGAGGTCTCTTGTTCGTCGCCTTCGTCATTACGAGGAACACTTTGAAATAAAAAATTCACATGGTCACTGAAATAGTGAGAGAAAAAGAACGAATCTTCTTCTTCGATGTAAGATTTACATATCGAACCTTCAACTCGTGCTTTTTGCCTCACTTTTTTCTTCATATGATTCAAATATCTATGCGAAATTAATTTATATTAACTTCATCTTTCAAATGCAATTAAATTACGTTATAGCATATTACATACCTCTCAAATGGATACATCCATCCATATTGGACAAGACCTCGAAGTCGTGCTTCAGATGGGAGATGAATAGGTAAATGTTCCATTACACTAAAAAAACCTGACGGAAATATTTTCTCTAATTTGCATAGAAATATAGGAATGTCCACTTCAAGTTTACGTAAACGTTGCACTTTTAAAGCAGTCGAACAAAGCTCTTTGTAAAACATACTAAGCTCCGTTACTACCTTCCAAACTTTTAACGGCAGTAGTTCTTTGAACATTACGGGAATAAATTTTCCATCATTATGTGACAGTCATGACTTTTCATTTCGCTCAATCTACCCTTTTTATAGTCAACACATCTAGGAAGATTTGATGATATCCCATCAGAAAATCTTAACCCTTCCACCCATTTTAACACAGCTTTAACTTGATTATTATCTAATTCGTAACATGCTTTGGGTTTTTTTACTGTCATTTGGTTTCATATGAAGATCAGGACGTTTGCATAATTCTTTTATATCGCGTCTTGATTTCAAATCATCCTTCCTCTTCCCTTTCACATTCAAAATTGTGTTAAAAACATTATCAAATACATTTTTCTCATTGTGCATCACATCTATGTTATGGCGAAGCAGAAGATGTTTTCAATACGGCAACTCCCAAAAAATAGTTTGTTTGCACTAGTTATGAACAACTGATTTGCCTTCAATTTTTGTTTGCTCGCCAGTTTCATATATCTTTGGATAGTCCTTAACAAGTTCATATATGTCTTCGCTTGACCATATCGTCGGTGGTTGTCTGGTTTCTACTCTATTAGCTAAAAAGTTTTTCTTGTCTACTCTGAAGGGATGATTTACATGGAGAAAATATCGATGACAGTCAAACCATGAAATTTTCTTACCATGAGGTAAATAAAACGCTCGTGTTTCATCCATGCAATATGGACATGCTAGACGACCGACAGTACTCCATCTCGAAAGCATTGCATAGGCAGGAAAATCACTTATAGTCCACAACAAAGAAGCAAACATACGAAAATATTTCTTCTTGGACACATCGTATGTTTCTACTCCTTCGTTCCACAGTATTTTTAACTCCTCAATCAACGGTTGTAAATATACATCGATTCCTTGTGTCGGATCGTCGGGGCCAGGAACGACAACAGTAAGAAACATATATTGCGTTTTCATACACATCCATGGAGGTAAATTATACGGTGTGACGATAATGGGCCAGGATGAATATTTAGAACCAAATTGAGAAAATGGAGAAAACCCATCCGTACATAATCCTAATCTAACATTTCAACTCTCCGCTGTAAAATTTGGATACGTTTTATCGAAATGCTTCCATGCTTCTCCATCGGCAGGATGTGTCAACGTACCCTCTTCCTCCATTCTCACGCTATGCCATCTCATATTAGATGCAGTTACAGAAGATGCATATAATCTTCGAAGTCTTGGAATTTTGGGTAAATAATGCATACGCTTGTACGGAACTTCCTTCCCCTTCTTTTTTCTTGGTTTGTATCTCTCCTGGTTACAAACTTTACAATTTCTAAGGTTTGTGTCTTCTTTCCAAAACAACATGCAACCTTTTAAACATGTATCTATTTTCTGATAAGGTAAACCAAAAGCCGACATAAGTTTTTTAACTTCGTAGTGATTTTCACACATTAGATTATCGGACGACATATGTCTTTTTGCAGCTTGTACAACAGCCGTAAACTCAGCTTCGGTGATGTTGTATTTTGACTTCATCGCAATGTATTCTGCGATTACTGACAGCTGAGTGCCGCTTTTACAACCATCCCAAATAGGTTTCTTACCAGCATCTAGTAAATCATAAAAAAAAATTTCTTTAATAATTTGTTCTTCAACATTTCCATCATCGTCGTCAACTTCAACCATAAGAAATATTGATCGTGTTGTATCTTCGACCATATTTTCTATACGGGTCGTTGAAAATATTTCGTTAACGACACTTTCAAACCCGACAGAAGTATTTGCTACAACTTCTCCATACCGATCCCAAACATAATACTCGGGTGCGAAACCGTGTTGGCACAAATAAACTTTCACAATATCTGGTAACAAATACTTCAAATGTCTACACCTACTACACGGACAACGAATTTCTGGATCGTTTCCGTTATTACTTAAAGCGAATTCAACAAACACGTTTATACCATTATAAAAATCTTCTTTTATTGAGCCCCTCAGTCCTTTTCTTTGGTACATCCATCTCCTCCGATCAACAAAATAATCAATCATTTTTCCTATTTGACAAAATGAGAAGTTCAAAATTTAATATTTATTTTGAAGAATACAAATCCGAAAAAGATTATTTTCATGGTCGTATAATATTTGAATTTAAAGAACAACTTCACAAATTTAAAATTATTTTCAAATAGGGCACATTTTATTTTTTAACGTTTCGATATAAAAATTTATATAAATTTTCTTTTTCATTGGTCAGGTATCCTACTTCCCATTACAAACACAGTAAGCATTTACATTTCGTATATTACTTCGTCTCAAACGATTCAACAAAATTTCGGCAGCATTTCCTTTTTGTTCCCTACATTGTACACAAATGCGTGTACGCAGGAAACAAAAAAGAAAAGTTAGGCCAAAATTTTATGGACCGTTTGAGACGAAGTAGTATACTAAATGTAAATGCTTACTGTGTTCATAACTTGTCCAATACAGGGACAAATCCGACAAACATTGTACCAGATGAATATAAATGGTCGTTTTTCGAAAAAAAAAACAACTATTTATACAACGATCATGTACAACACTCGTCAGACGGGGCCAAAAACTCTCTAAGGGACATTTGTCAATTACATACACGCATTTATTCGACTTATTACATCAACTTAAGGCTGGTTTAACATTTTTGTCATTTTTCAATACACACAATTATAATTTAGAGTAATGCATTTTTTTTTGTTTCATAAGTCAATACGTGCACAATATAATACTCCTAGTTCATTCATTCATTTTATCTTATTCCAACTAACGTATACAATCGTAGAATCAAGGCATACACAACAATTTACATATACATGAACAACAACAAATTATACATGTTTTTCACAAATTCACGATAAAAGATGACATAGGTAGACCATGTGATGCTATAAACCGTTATTACGCTATTGGAAACAATTGCAATCACTAATTCGCCCTAATTTATCAATTTATGCAAATATAGAATTAGGGTAAAAACTGAATTTTTCACAAAAATAAGAGATTATACCTGAGATTAAGAGTAATGGAGTTTGATTAGGCAGCCATGGAGGATCCGAAAGCTCGAAATTAGGGATTGGAAGCTTGGAGAAGAGATTTGGGGTTTTTGGGTTTAATTTTCGTATGAAATAATGAAGAAGAAGAGGACTCGGCTGAGGCCTATAATTGCAGTTTTCCGGCGGCTTCCGACGTCCGCCGACGGCCCATTGAAAGTCGTCGGAAATCAGCCGTCGGAAGCCGCCGGCCCTAGCTGCCGGTATTAAAGCCTTTTCTAGTAATGCTATGGTTTAATTAAATTCATCAACAGTTCTTCACTTTTTATTCTTCTTAAATTATTTATGATTTTATTCAAGTTTTGCAGCGTTTGTCTTCCTATATTTCTTTTAATGTGATCGTTTTTATGGAAAAATTGTCCAAAGAGCTACGTTTGCTAACCAGATCGATCAAATTTGATTTAAATGTTTAATTTTATTTTGTCATTCGGTTTTTCATTTAATTCGATGCTCGATATTTTATTTCGATACAATATTTTCCTATATTTGTTTTTCAGGCCATAATTAGTTTATTACTACGCAGATACCAAATAATCTTAGAAAAAAATTATAATATATTAAAGGTAAAGTTGATTATTTCCCAATTATTAGGGATCTTATGGATTAGTGAGGTAATTAAATGTGAATTTCTACAAATTTGGTTTGAAGAAATCTAGTTTTATCGTAGTTTTGTGATGTTTATAAATGATGATGGATTAAAGATGTACACATTTATAACGTATATAAGTAAGCTGTTATACAATGGCGGTCAGACTAAGCTCTCCATCTCCACCAAGTAGCGTATGCATATGAGTTAGTACACACTTTATTGCAACAAAAAGAATCCCCAATGTTACGTATCTACCAACTCATACTTATACACAGCTTTTCCAAATTATTTAGCAATATGAGACTATTCTAATTCTAAACCGTCGTTTTTTCTTGTAACATATGAGACAACCCTAACAATCTCCCTCTCGACCCACGTCCTCTTGGAGTTCTTTCAAGAGCATTGTCTGTTTGTCTGCCCCAGTTCGTAATCTTTGCTTCTGATACCAATTGTTTTATAATGGCTGTTAGATAAAGCTCCCCATCTCCAGTAGGTGGCATACACATATGAGTTAGCACATAACAAAAGGAATCTTCAATGTTATATGTCTACCAACCCATATTTAACCACTTCTCTAAGTTATTAGCGATGTAGAACTATTCCAATTTCAAACCGTTTTCCTCATTGTAACAAGTGAACCACCCTAACATAAGGTAAGTTCAAACAGAAAAGAATTATCGAATTCGAGACTAGGGTTCTCTATCTCCATGGCTTTTCTATCTCCTTTTTCCTCTTAGGGTGTGTTTGCGGATAAATTGGATTAAAGGTTAGAAGTTAGAGTGTTCGTGAACAACTTTTTGATTAGAAGTTGGTTAGAGGTTGGGTAGGATGTAAAATTATTTGTCTTTTGTGAAGATAATTTAATTTAATTTTATAATAATTAATTGTTACTAATTATTAATCAGTATTTAATAATTTATCAACTACAAATGATAGATTGTAATACAACAATATATAGAACAAAGTTTGAAATACAATAATACATAGACCTTTAACCGAAATGCAATAGTACAGTGAAATTTAATCGAAATACAACAGTAAAACAATACATGGATCGACGTCATCCTACAGCAATTAAAGTGTCTCTTATTTCATCACATTTTGCAATAATTTGTTGTGTATTTGATGAACTTGCACCACCATGGTTGCGTTGAAATTGTTCACACCAATTTTCAACATAACTTCATGGAATTTCTTCATGAACTATTTCTTTAAAATCATGATATGTACCGTTGAATTTTCTAATAAAATTATGGATGGTGTTGAATCATGGTTTTGATTCATGATGAAGAACTTCAACAACTATTGACGAACATAGATTACAAAATGGTGTAACGTGGCGACAAAAAGAGAATGGAACTACAAACAAGACAGGATTTCAATTTAGAATATAGTATGTATATTTATCATGATTTTGAGTCTTAGATATGTGAAAATATTGTTAAAATCATCCCTCAAGTAGTCACACACACAAATGGTTTTAAATTCACATATAAAATTTTTAGTGTGATCTGTGCAATATAACACAGGTCAGTCGACTGACTCAGGTCAACCAGTCGACTGACCTATGCCAGTGCATAAATATTTGCACAAACATGCACATTTTTTAAATTTAGTTGGCTGGCACTTCTGAGTCAGTTGACTGAACGAAAAATAATGGCTATTTGACTGAAAAGACACAATCATTCGCGAATGATTTTCAATCAAATTTCAAGAGGAACGGATGCAACTTTTGATTGAGATCTTTCATGAATAATTGCATCTCTTTATCCTCTATATAAACATGTTTTGATTCATTACAAAGAAAATAATACTTGCTTTATTCTCTAAATCTATTCTTCCTCCATATTCTTTTGCATTTCAAAGCAATCACAAACTCTATATCACTTGTATCTTCAAGTTAATTTATACATACTTCGATTCTAAGTGATTATCTTCCATTCAATCAATACACACACAAATACTCTTGAGCATTTGATTATAGGAAGGGTGTATACACATTGATATATCTGTGTTATCAAGAACACATTAGTTAGACAATTTTTATATACTAGTAGAAGTCCTGTTTTGTTGCTCAAGCATTGTGAAGTCCTCTTCGGATGCTAAGGCGAAATCCTGTTCTGCTGCTCAGGTCCTTGTTCGGCTGCTCAAGGGTTGTATAGACCTGTTCATCTGGGTTAAGTGAGAGTTATTGTTTTAGTGAAATTACATAAGGAGTCTGAGACTGGACGTAGGATGAAGCTCCGAACTAGTATAAAAATCTCTAGTGTTATTATTATTATACTGCTTTTATATTCCACACTTTTTACTATATAGCTATCATCACTATACTATGTATTATCGTATATCCATATTACACGATCCATAGCACACTTTCATTTGGTATCAGAGCATTAGGTCATCCTATAATCGTCACACAGTTATTTGATATCTTAGTAATATGGATAGTAACACTAACACCAGTTTTATAGAAGGTCAATCCATAGCACGACCTTCATTGTTTAATGCATGAATTATAATTATTGGGCTACACGAATGCGTATATATATGCAAGCAAATAGTTTTGATTCATTGAACATTACAAAATCAGAGTATCACATACCCACAACTGAATATTCAACATGGTCAAAAACACAAAAATAAGACGGTGCTTCAAATACCAAAGCCATGAACATGTTATTTTGTGCTTTACATAAAAATGAGTTTAATCGTGTTAGTATGTGCAACACTGCCTATGAAATATGGAGAACACTAAAAGTCACTCATGAAGGTACTAACATGGTTAAACAAAGTAAAATATCTATGCTTAAGAATCAATTTCAAAATTTTAGGATGAAGCAAGATGAATCTATAAATGATATGTACTTCAGATTTCAAGATATGCATCATTCTTTATTAGGACTAGGAGAAATATATTCTGACTTTGATATTGTTTCAAAAATCCTTAACTCTTTAACGAATGAATGGGAAAGAAAAGTCTTAGCCACTGAAGAAGCTAATGATCTTTCTATCATGAAACTAGAAGAGTTAATAGGAAATCTAATGTTCCATGAAGTAAATTTGCAGGCTAAAAGAGTACAAGCACAAGACAAGAAGAACATAGCTTTTCATGCTGAAGAAGAAGACTCAGATTCAGATGAGGAAGACCTAGCATTTATTGCCAAAAACATTCAAAAGTTTTTTAAATATAGAAAAAGGAAAAAGAGTAATGGAAAACGAAGCTTCAACAACAATTCCAACAAACCATCAACATCAGCAATAGAATGTTTCAACTGCCACAAAAAGGGACACATACATAAAGATTATCCAAAACAAAAGAAAGCATACAACAAAAATAAGAAGGACGAGTTCAAGAGAAAAGCTTTTTTAGTAACATAGGATGACTCAAATTCTTCATCTTCTGAAAGCGAAAGCGACAGTGATAATGAACAAGCAAACGTATGCTTCAAGGAAAAAGATAATGAGGTCCCACTTAAAAAGAGAGGAAAATGGATGCTCGACAGCGGTTGCTCAAAACATACGACTAGTGACAAAAATATGCTATCAAACATTGCTTACTCAGATGAAGGCTTTATTTCTTTTGGAGACAATTAAAAAGGATATATCATTGGAAAAGGTGACGTCAGCAATGTCGGTACATCTAATTTACCTCTTGTTTCCAATGTTTTGTTAGTTAAAAATTTGAAACACAATTTACTTAGCATCAACCAATTGTGTGATAAAGGATTCAAAATCACTTTTTCTGAAAATAAGTGTAGCATTTTTGATCAAAATAATAATCTCTTTTCTGAAGGTTTTAGAGATAAAAATATTTATGTTTTGGATATGAATATAAATTATAATTCTAATATGTGCTTATTAGCCAAAAAAAATGATCCTTGGTTATAGCACAAAAGATTTTGTCGTATAAATTTTAGAGCCATAGCAAAATTATCTACAAATGATTTAGTAAAAAGTCTACCAAAAATGAATTTTAAAGTAGACCATATTTGTGATGCATGTCAGTCAGGAAAATTAACTAAATCATCTTTTAAATCTAAAAATGTTATTTCAACAATGCAACCACTTGAATTACTACACATGGATCTATTTGGACCAACACAAGTACAATCCATAAATCATAGTAAATATGCGTTTGTAATTGTTGATGACTTTTCTTGATATACTTGGACAATTTTTACGAAAAGCAAATGTGATTTACTTTGGTGAATATATAATGCACCTTTTAAATGATTTTGGTATAAAATCCCCCGAATCCGAATTATCCAAAGTCGGATTATACAATATTTGTACCATAAGACTCATGCAACTCCTCGAACATCTGGAACCCTTTATTACATTTCAAGATTTGCAAGCAACACAACGTTAAAGGCGACAAGGAATCCACATTGCCGATCAATCTTCTTCTCAACCACATCAATATCAACAGTCCGAAGAAGAAGTTATTCGTTGTCCTGTTATTGGCCAAACTTCAAGGGAAGCTATTGATTTGCTAGCGCAAAACCAACTTATTCTTCACTCTCGTCTCAATAAAATAGATAAGAAGCTTAACGAAATTAAGGGGTTTTCAACAACTTTATGGGATGCAATTTGTTGTGCAACTTCTTCTACCGGAACTTCATATTTGTACCCGGGTAAGAGGCCAGCTCCACATTTCTCATGGTCTAATTCTGAAGCCACAAGCTCAAGCGCAAGTGGCACTGGCAGAACATCTCGTGATGTTGATAAAGGGAAGCAACCGGCTCAACCGTAAGAGGAAGTTCCCTTTGATTGGGATGCAGAGTAAGTTGGCTTTTGATCTTTTGGCTTCATGGTTAGTAAGTTCTCTCTCTACTCATTCAAAAACAACCTTGTTTTAACCTTGTTTATCTATTTTTCAAAACTACATTCGTGATGTTCTTTGATGTTTGTTTGAATTCATATGACTATGACCGTGTAATGTATTGTGATATTGTGATGTGGTGTATGAACTTCGTGATGAAGTTGTTTGCACGTGTATATGATTATGTTTTATTGGCTATTTCTAAGTATTCCTTTTTGTCGATGACAAAAGAGAAGAAATTATTGTGTTTACTAACATTTTTTTGCAGATTTAAATCGTTGCCATACATTCAGGTGGAGAAAACTAATATTATATAACTCGTATTATATATCGTGTTATACATTATTTTTGCTTCGTCAAATATATATGTTGTCATCAATCAAAAAGGAGGAGAATGTTGAATCATGGTTTTGATTCATGATGAAGAACTTCAACTATTGACGAACATAGATTACAAGATGGTGTAACGTGGCAACAAAAAGAGAATGGAAATACAAATAAGGCAAGATTTCTATTCATGATATATATGTATATTTATCACGATTTTGAGTCTTAGATATGTAAAAAATTGTTAAAATCATTCCTCAAGTAGTCACATATGCACAAATGGTTTTAAATTCATATATAAAATGTTTAGTGTGATCTGTGTAATATAGCACAGGTCAGTCGACTGACTCAGGTCAGCTAGTCGACTGACCTACGCCAGTGCATAAATATTTGCACAAACATGCACATTTTTGAAATTAAGTCGACTAGCACTTCTGAGTCAGTTGACTGAACGAAAAATAACGGCTATTTGACTGAAAAGACACGATCATTCACGTAGGGTTTTCAATCCAATTTCAAGAGGAACGGATGCAACTTTTGATTGAGATCTTTCATGAATAATTTTGCATATCCTCTATATAAAAATGTTTTGATTCATTACAAAGAAAGCGAATTCTTGCTTTATTCTCTAAATCTATTCTTGTTTTACATTCTTTTGCATTTCAAAGCAATCACAAACTCTATATCACTTGAATCTTCGAGTTAATCTATACATACTTCGATTCTAAGTGATTATCTTCCTTTCAATCAATACACACAAATAATCTTGAGGATGTTATTATAGGAAGGGTGTACACACATTGACAAATCTGTGTTGTCAAGAACACATTAGTCAAATAATTTTATATACTTGTAGAAGTCCTGTTCTACTGCTCAGGCATTGTGAAGTTCTCTTCGGCTGCTGAGGCGAAATCATGTTCTATTGCTCAGGTCCTTATTCTGCTGCTCAAGGGTTGTATAGGCCTGTTACTCCGGGTTAAATGAGGGTTATTGTTTTAGCGAAATTCCCGAAGGAGTCTGGGACTGGATGCAGGACGGAGCTCCGAACCAGTATAAAAATTTCTGGTGTTATTTTTATTATACTGCTATTAAATTCCGCACTTTTTACTATATAGCTATCATCATTATACTCTGCATTATCGTATATCCATATTACTGATCCATAGCATGCTTTCAGATAGCACGACTTGCAATAACTAGACGTGCTTATTTAGCAAACAACATGTTGGCATATTTCGTAAAATGTTGAATTTTTTTTCAAATACCAAATGTTCTTCCCATAGCCATGCACGAAGTAGAATGATAACATGAAAATTTCATTACGTGATTTTGTAACATTCTGGCTTTGTTGAAAGTTCATAACGTGGTACCGTTCATTACGATAAGGTGGTAAATAACCATTTCTAAGCTTGTATTCTTAATCTACAAAGTAATACTTACTAGGTGGTGGATGTGTAAATGTTTTAACTTCTTCAATAGTATGATTTAACAATCTATTATCATGGATAGAGCCTTCCAAACCAGACATTATGAAAATAAATGTTAAATCAAAATTAACAGCGGCAAAAATATTTTGTGTTGGAAATTTCTTTCTACCTATAAACACCGGTAATTTATCTTTACTAACCATCATAGAAATATTAGTTCCGTCTATAGCTCCAAAAGCATTTTGAAAAAAAAGATAGTAGTATGTGTCATACTAAATTTCTGCAGGAATCCCATTGAAATCTACCGGTTTAATATTATCTTTAGCTAAAAGTAAGGCACTGTGCAAAACCTTATAAATGCATAAACTAATGGTGCCAATGGATCGATTAAAATTTCAACTACCAACCATTGTGAAGCTCCATGACGTATCATGTGACAAAAGATTCCAATCATTTTTGGAATGTTATTTTTTGAATTGAAATTAAGCCACATCTATTAACTAGAAAGTCAAAAAGATGTCTAAAGTACAACTTTACATTCGAAAAAGATGTTGACTTTTTTTCATGACCATTAAGAACATCATCAACACACATTCAACCACTGTAAGATTAAGTATGATGTGGAGTGGGCATTAACTGAGTCTGATTTACCATCGCTACAACAATAAAAGCGAGATCCTAAACATACTTATTCGAATCATTGGAATAAGATATATCATCGCTATTAGTTGAGTTATTCGTGTTTTTCAAATCATTTTCTAAATTATTATACGTAAAATCATATATGGACATTGTTGAAAATAATGTAAGAAATAAGGATTGAAATGTTTTGAATGTAGCATGAGAGGTTGGAGTTTAATTTGGTGATTTCTCGAACTTAAATTATACATCCGACTTAATGATTTTACGTCGGGCGTAAAATCTACGTCCGAGAAATCCTCTTCCTTTTCAAGTGGCAAACCTCTAAGGGGGAAATACTGACGTAATATTTAAGTCTGATTTAATTCGCGAATACTTCCCTCGCCTTGGCCTCTTATCTTCGAAAGCAACCTTAATTCGTCTAGTTACACCTCTCTAACTACCAATTTCTGCTCATCTTTTCCCATTCCCAGCCCTAGCTTTATTTTTCTGGCTAGGTTGCTTCTTGGAAATTCGCTTTTGGTTGGCGACTTTGGTCATGTTTGGTGGTTGATTTCACTGTTTTTGTATGATATAATTTGGGCATCTTTAGTTTCCACCTGTTGCTAGGTTCTGGTCGAGAATTGTCACTGCTTAAGATACTCTAGCTTCCTAGCATCAACTGGGAAGTTCTGTTTAACTGATGATATTAGTGCTTTTTGAGTTTCGACTGAGTTTCCCTTTACCTTCTTAGACGGTTCGCTTTTTCCATCTAACTCCGGTATTGTTGTGGTTTTGTCACGCCTTCTTATATTCACATTAGGTTTCGTTTTTATTATTTCGAATATTATTTAGGCAAATTTGTTTGTCTTGCTTTTGTAATTGGGCACCTTCCAAAATTGATTAACTATGTCATGTTCCTATCACCATGGTTGCTCATGTTGGATTCCATGCCTTTCGGGTATCTTATTGATGCTTTTGTAGTATCTAAGATGAGTTAGAATGAAATGTATATGGTGTAATATTACTTTATCTTTTCCTAAACTAGGTATTGGTTTCGGGTTCAAGGCTAACCGAACCGACCCAACACAATACATTTCTTCTGTATATATATTGAAGCCATGCTGTACAGAAAGCTATTGAAATAAAATCAACATTTCATTACTGCAATTTATCTTGAATATACAAATCTCTCCACATTTCTATTAAAATCTGCCATATCAATTTGCACAAGAATTCTATTTTGGTATCAGAGCCAGCAAAATCTGTCTAGCGACAGTAACTAAGTCCGATCATCATCGGATTCTCATCAGAGAATTGCTGTATCATCACTGAGCCATCCGAAGGAGGTGTTAGATAAATATCATCACTCACCATCCTAGTTGCTCTTAGATTTTAGCTATCTCATCATCTGAGAGCTAAAGTTTACCTATCTCTGAATCAAGAATTCTCATTAAAAGTGTCTTGCCAAGATTCTTGAGCCAAGAAAGTTGGCTGCACCGCAGAAACACACATATCAGAAATCCCAATAGCACTTCCTCATAATCCATTATGGCTGGAGATGAAGACACTACATCATCAGCAACAAGTGGAGTTAAGAATCAGAAAGGGTCAAGATCAAGAAATCAAGATTCATCAGCCATTGAAATAAATTCCTGCAAGATTATAAAGCCAAAAAATAATTTAGTAACAACAACACTTGAAGAAAATAACTTCATATTATGGAAGTATCAAGTAGAAACCAGTATCAGAGGATATGGACTGGAAGACTTTCTTCATGGAACTGCTACTATACCTGCAAGAATGATAACAGATAGCACAGGAGAAAGAATTATCAATAAAGAATTCATCAACTATCAGAGACAGGACAGCCTACTGGCTGCATGGCTACTTTCATCTATCAGTCCAGGGCTGCCATCACAGATTGTTGGATGTAAAACATCATTTCAAATATGGTCTGCAATACAGCAAAATTTTAACACACAGTCAGCTGCAACAATTATGTATTACAAAAGGCAACTACAGAATCTCAAGAAAGAAAACATGTCAATGAGAGAATATCTAACTAAGGTGAAATCATATTATGATATTATTGACACTACAGGACACAAAGTATCTAAAACTAAGCAGATACTATCCATTTTGAATGGTCTGGATAGTGAATATGAGTCTGTAGTAGTAATTATGTCATCACAACAAGATCTACCCAATATGCATGTTAACTCAATACTGTTAGCACATGAAGGAAGAATTGAGCAGAGGAAAGAAAGCAACACAGAATTATCTCTCAATTATGCATCAAATTCAAGAAACAAAAATCAAGGAAAGAAGCAAGAGAATCAAAATACCAGATAAGACAACTTCAACCAAAGAGGTAATGCAGCACAGAGAGGTAGAGGAAGAAATGGAAGGTGGAATAACAATAGAACAAAATGTCAGATTTGTGAAAAACCTAGACACACAGCCAGACAGTGCTACTTTAGACTCAACACTGAACACTACCCAAATCAACAAAATCAAACAAATCAAAGAAACTACAATTCCAGTGCAAATGTAGCACATATAGATCAAAGGCAAGGTAGTCATTCAGAAAGTTCAAGAACTCAAAGTTCAAACTCAGAAAGACTTACAAAATCTGAGGAGATAGCAGAAGAGGACTGGTACCCAGATTCAGGTACAACCAATCACCTCACTAACAACCTACAGAATCTTAATCTTGGCAACAAAGAATATACAGGTATGCATTCTATTCATATAGGGAATGGTGAAGCTCTAAAAATCACACATGTTGGAACCAGTAGTGTTTTAGGTAAAAGGCTCCTCTATCTCAATAATTTATTGAAAGTGCCATATATTAAGAAAAATCTATTGAGTGTATCTCAATTTGCTAATGATAACAATGTGTATTTTAAGTTTCACCCTAATTTCTGTTTAGTTAAGGATTTACTAAATCAAGACATATTGTTACATGGTAAACTGGAGAAGGGATTATACAAATTCAATCTTGGGAATACAAGAAAGAGTAATATTAGAAATATGTGGTATAACAGCACTGAGTCTCATTTATAAATGATCAAGGAACATTTACTCAATGTGTAAAAACCCAGAATTTTTGTCAGCATATTTTAATAAATATTTAATCTAATTTAAATTAAATACAAGTTTCTCAAATTATAAACTGATGAGATCTTAATTATTTACCAGTTATATATGTGACTGTAAAGAAATTTTGGATTTGAAAATTTAAAATGGAATCTTTTAAAATTGTTTATAACAGAATCTCTCTTATTCAATAAAATATAAGACTCTATATTTTTATTATTTGTTAATATACGTATGAATATAATTGTAGTTTTAAATGATAATGCTTAAAATTTAAACAATCATATGAATATTAAACATGGAAATCTAAAACGTAAGTATAAAACAATATAAATGGTTATAAACATAAACATACAAAACAAGTATAAAATATAATTATAAATTATAAAATGCAACTAAAGAGATAAATATACAAATATAAATTATAACTTGAAATATAAAAATACAAATATATGTTATGAATCAATGTTTGGTAATTAAACTACAAATAGGATAAATTTAGAAATCATAACCATAATAATCATACATGAACAATATAAATAAAATAAAATTAATATACTAACAATGACTATGTTAAGTTACTCAATATACATAGGGTAAGTTAGCCTAAAACATTAACCTGTAAAGCCCATTTATACAATACATAATTGCTGTAGAAACAAGTGTGCAAAAGAGTCAAGTATACAAATTAAATATAAAATATATTTATGTATAATCTGTAACATTCATATGTGCAACAAAATGTTCAAATGTCTTTGTCCAGTAACAAAAAGATTTATCATATATGCTGCTGTAAGTTTATAGGCATAAGAAAACAAAGATTTTTACTTCAATATAATAAAAACAAATCTTTTTCTTGCTCAAAAATAAACAAGAATCAGTAAACATTAATTACATGTTATCGTAAATGAAGCATAAGCATTAAATTAGCACAACTTCTTGTTTAAGCAAGTACTACAGCCGAATTTTCTATGATAATTTCCTTCTGCAGTATATAATTCTTAGCCAATTAAAAAGCATGGCAATACAAACAAAAACTGTCTAGATACAACCTGTATTATTCGGTTACTTCTATATATATCCATCATATTTTTATGTTCGTTTATAAAAACTTAACTAAACCTAAAAGCAAACCTGAGAAACATTGTTGCTTTGTAAACTTAAATAGAATTCAAAACAGAAAAACAAAAGAAAAGTTTCAAGGAAATTTCTTTTGCAGTTTCTTCAACATATCACCTTCTGTTCAAAGTTTTGTCTGGTGAGTAAACTTACTATTTTCAATTTAAACTTGTATCTTTAGCTTACAATTGGTATGTGCTTTGATATCTGCTTAAATAAGTAGCCCTGAGTACTTCCTGTTGCTCTGGTAGCATATGTAGTTGTTCTTCAGAAATTTTGAGTATCTGAACAAAGTAAGCAAAGAAATGTGTAAACACTTCTTCATATAAATGTTTTGAACTTTGGTATTGTTGCTAATTCAAGTTGTTTATCTTAAATCAAAGGCCCGCAACTTTGTTTGAAGTTTAACAGTATTTTATAAACACGGTTTATTCAAGTTACAGGTAAAAGGAATTAAAAGTCAAAAATTCGAATGTTTAAATTTAGGAATTCAATAACATATTTTGATTTCATACACATAGTTAGGATTTTTAACATAAAAATTTTGTTTTTTAAGCAAAGTAAAAGAGAGCAGTTTTAAAAGGAAGCTGAAATGGGTTTTAGTCAATTCTGGATGATTGGGTAAATTTTAATGGTTGTAATTTGATATGAAGAAAGCTTGAAGACAATTTAACATAAGAAAAATGTCAAAAAAAAATTCGAATGTATAGATTTTGAGTTTGAGGTAAAGGTAGGGTTTAGTTCGAGTTTTTTGATGGGTCTGTTTGCTCGATGATTTCATCATCATAGAACGACCGAGCTGGGTGTGCTTTTGAGGGATGAAGGGGGATGACGTCGGCGACGCGTGGCAGGAATCGCGACTTAAATGGTGGTCGGCGCTAGGAGGGAAGAGGCGTTTTCTCTTCAGTTGTTCGAGTTTCAGTTCGTCTAGAGGTGTATTTTTTGACTTTGAGATCTTTGCATCGAGTTAGCTTTTGAATTCGAGTGTATGGTCGAATTGGAGTTTGTGGGTGATAGCGTGGGTCGCCGGAGGCGAAGTGAACCACCGTGCACGTGCACGGTGGTGAAGAGGTGTCTGTTGATATGCTGGGATTGGCGCGTGCTCGTACTCGTGATTTTTTGGATGCTTTGGGATTGTCACCGAGTCGCTTGCGTGAGTTATGCACTGCAGTTTCGTTTTTAACTTTAAAAAAAAATGAGAAGAAGAAAAGAAACAGGGAAAAGAAGAAGAAGGTGGAATGGGAAAGAGAGACGCGGGAAGAACACGGGGAGGAACTCGAGAATTTCTCGAGTAAGGGGTGGTGCTGCCTCGGGTCCATTTCTAAATGGACATGCATAATTTTTTTTTAAGTATTTTGTTTAACTAAGTTAGTAAAGCAATTAGTTAATGTTAGGTTAGTACTTGATTTAAAAGTTTATTAAGGAAAGGCTGTAAAGATAGTTGATTAATATAAAGTAATTAGGATGTAAATTAATTTATACATGAAATTAAATTAATAACTTTTAATTAAATCTATAATTAGGAATTAATCTTGGGTTTTATCAGTTTAACTTAAGAAAGTTTAAATTAATTACTTAAGGTTAATTAATAAATAAATGGTAATCAACTTAAGTGATTAATTAAAGATTATATAGTTAATAAAATTGATAATAAATGATTAATTTAAATAATTTGTGATAATTAAATAACTAATTAATTTTTAATAAGTAAGTTATTAATTAATAATTAATAATTAATAATCAACTAATTAACTGAGTAATTAAGTAATAATAAATGAATAAAAGTTAAGTAATTAAATAATTAATTAAAGATTAGATGATTAATAAATTGATAATTAATGATTAACTAAGTAATTAATTGACCATTAATAAGTTAATTAATCAGTAATTAATTAAGCAGAATAAAGTAGTTTATTCTTAAGCAAATAATTAAGTTAGGTAAACCAAACCGTTTTGGTATGAATTGGTGATTCTGTTTGATCGACTTTGATATCTGTTTGATGATATTCTGTGATATGTTGTAATATATTCTGGATATATCGATGATAACTGTATATGATTTATCTGTGATATCTGTTATGTGAATTTTTAATATTGAATTGAACTGTTAAGACTAAGTAGACAACTTGGCCCCTAAAATGGCGTTTGGATTCCGATGAGAACGGGATCGGAAGAATCAATTTTGATTCTCCGAAAACCACGATCCAAATTAAACGATAGGTCGTGACTTATCAAATGGTGATCGAGATGGTGTTTCAGAATGCAAGGGTTATCGTCGTTAACTCTAAGGGTGATTCCAAAATGAATGTAACGAGATAATGCCTTCGGTTTCGTTCAAAGCCGGAACGAAATTGTATGGATTGAATGCTTTCAGCACATCGTCAGACGGACGATGAGCATTCTAAGAATAGTGTTCAATAAAGGTAATCATAGCCTTAAGCCTCATCAACCGGGATTGGCTAAAACAGGGGAGATGCAGCAAGGTTAGGTGGGTCATGCCCAAGCATGACGAGGTATACCTCTGTCTAGATGTCCCTTTTTATTTTGGCTGTGTGAGAAGTTGTTGGCCACAACTCTGGGGTTATCTTGTTTGGGACTGTTCAGTAAGGAATGGTTCTGGCCTTGTGTTGTAGGGGGTCGAGAGTGATCCTCGGTACGGTGATCTAGACCCCGTACTGTGACGGGCGGTACTCCAGTAGCCCTGCCATTGTTGGAAACCCATTTTCCCTACGAGACCCTATGGTTTTGATTTGTATTACCCACTTTCGTGGCTAGTAGCTGGAATTTAATAGATGTAACAATTTCGGCTATTTTCTATTTACTTGAAAACCCTAGACACTATTATAATATCACTGAATTTCCTATAAAATGTTTTGGTTAGCGTAAGGTAAAAACTTACCCATATTTATTTGTGGGGAGTCTTACGTGATACCTTTATTTCAACTAATTTCAAAGTTTAACAATTTTAACCCGTTTACTCATCCCAGACCCATGTCTGACCTGGAGTTTATATTTTGTGTTTTCATAAACTCTTGGGTACTCAAATTTTTATGAGTAGCCAAGCGATAGGTATTTTGGAGTATTGATTTACTGGAGGAGCAGTTGGAAAGAAGACCAGACGTATGTATCTATATATGTAGTTCCGCTGTGTAGTTAGTGTATGATGTATTTTGGATGTATGTATGGGCATATATGTATATGACAGTCCTGTTGTATGATATTGTATAACTCTGATGTATGTATAACTATGTAATAATATGTTGATGTATTATATTTTGTTCCATTCCGTTATGAGATTCTGATGTTTTTATTCTTTCTTTCTATTCTTTTCTATTTCTATCCCTTTCTTTCTTATTGATGATACGCCTTTCTGGGATTAGAAAGGCGGGTCGTCACACAATGGCATTATAAACTAGGACATCCCAATGTAAACACTATAAAACAAGTTCTTATGAGTAATAATGTCTCTTGTGATGTATCTCTGCCATTTGTATGCACTTAATATCAATTACGAAAGAGTCATAAATTTCCATTTGCAAATTCAACCATAGTTATTAGCAAACCACTACAATTAGTTGCTACAGACCTATGGGGACCATCTCCTATAAGTTCAGACTATGGCTACAGGTACTATATATCATTTATTGATTCATTCTCTAAATATAAATAGATATATTTTTTAAAATCCAAATCAGATGCACAAAAGGATGTAATGCAATTTATAACTCAAGTAAAGAAACAACTATGTAATGAGGTCAAGATTGTACAAACAGATGGTGGCAGTGAATATAAACCACTAAAGGAATATTTCCAAAAAAAAGGTATTATACATAGGACAATTTGCCCACATACATCTGAGCAAAATAGAATTGCAGAAAGAAAACATAGACATATAGTGGAAACAGGCTTAACTTTACTGGCATAGGCTTGTTTACCCATGAAATTCTGGCCAGAAGCCTTCAACACTGTTGTATACTTAATTAACAGATTTCCTACTAAAGTTCTTAAGCATCTGATTCCCATAGAAGTGCTATTTGGGGGTAAAACCTTACTATAAAGGTCTAAAGACATTTGGTTGCTTATGCTTCCCATGTCTCAGACCATATAATAAGCATGAATTAAGTCTTAGGTCTTCCCCATGCACCTTTATAAGGTATGGAAATAATCAGAAAGGGTACATATGCTTAAGCAATGATAGTAGGATCTATGTCTCAAGACATGTGGTATTTAATGAGAATATTTTTCCATTTGCAGATAAGAATGTAAAGACAACTAAGAAAGTGCACAAAAAAGACAACTTCTCAATACCTTCTATACCTATTACACCTGAATGGGATAAAGCTAACGGAAGTGTGCAGAGAGAACAAGGATCACAACACACTCTACCCAGCAGCGGCACTGGATCAGGCCATGACACACCTGTACCCTCCAGCTCCTTCCACAATGCAAGCCAAAAGAGTGATGTCAATCCAAGTCAAGGAGAATCCTCCTCACCCATGTCTCAACATGCTGATGAAAGCATACATATTCAAGAGCCACCACCTGAAATTTTAGGACATCATATGATTACAAGATCAAAAAGTGGAATATTCAAACCAAAAACATACAATGTTCAACTTGATTCTACCGAGCCAAGAAATTACAGTGAAGCCATCACAAACAGCAATTGAAAACAAGCCATGGAAAATGAATATGGTGCTCTTATCAAAAATAAAACTTGGAGTCTAGTATCACTACCCTAAGACAAAGACATAGTGGGATGTAAGTGGACCTACAAAGTCAAAAGAAATCCAGATGGAAGTATTGCAAAATATAAAGAAAGGCTGGTAGCTAAGGGGTATAATCAACAATATGGTTTTGATTTCAATGAAACATTTTCCCCAGATGTCAAGCCAACTACAATAAGAATTATGTTAACCATAGCTCTTCACAGAGGATGGAAGGTTAGACAACTTGATGTAAACAATGCTTTTCTTAATGGAGACTTAAAAGAGAATGTATATACGGAGCAACCAGAGGGTTACAGAAAGGCGGTCAGCAACAATCTAATATGAAAACTACATAAGGCCATTTATGGATTAAAACAAGATCCACGTGTATGGAACGAAAAACTTGAGTCAACATTGACAGATGTGGGATTTACACCAACAAAGTCAGATAGTTCCTTATACATGCAATGCAAACAGTAAAAGGTCACTTACATATTGGTAGTGGATGACATCATCATCACTCGTAATGACAATCAGACTATGAATCAGACAGTCAAACATCTTGACAAAATGTTCTCTATAAAAGATCTAGGTGACTTACATTACTTCCTTGGAATTGAAGTCACCAGAAAATCTGATTCAGAAATGTTTCTATGTCAAAAACGATATATACAAGATCTGCTAAAAAGAGCAAATATGGATCAGGCAAAGCCACTTCCCACTCCTATGATCAGTAGTCTCAGACTATCAAAAGACTCTGGAGTAGCCATTACAAATTAAAAACAATACAAAAATATTGTTGGAGCACTACAATACATCACAATAACTAGGCCAGACTCAAGTTACAGTGTAAACAAAGTCTGCCAGTTCATGCATAACCCACTCAGTCAGCATTGGAAAGCAGTAAAATGTATCTTAAGATACCTGAAGGGAACTATGAATCATGGACTACATCTCAACAATAAAAAAGGTTTAAACATACAAGCTTACAGCGATGCAGATTGGGCCTCCGATCCTGACGATAGGAGATCCACTACAGGATTTTCCGTATACCTAGGTAGCAACCCAATTTCATGGAGCTCGAAAAAACAAGCCACCATCTCACGCTCCAGTACTGAAGCCGAGTATAGAGCAATCGCCAACACTACAGCAGAGATTACTTGGATTATGTCACTTCTCAATGAAATCCAAGTCAATCCCACAAACACCCCGATAATCTGGTGTGATAATCTAAGCTCAGTCTCCCTCTCATCAAATCCAATTTTGCACTCACGAACGAAGCACATTGAGATAGATTTGTACTTCATTTGTGAGAAAGTTCTAGAGGGAAAACTGAGAGTTAACCATGTACTAGCTTAGTTTCAGAGAGCATATATACTTACGAAGCCACTGTCAACAAAAAAATTCACTCGATTGAAGGAGGATTTAAGAGTCAAAGATGGCGGCGCAAAAATGGGGAGGAAAGAAGAAAACCCTAGATAAAATTGAAGGGGGAGTTAGAATGAAAAGTATACGGTGTAATATTACTTTATCTTTTCTTGAACTGGGTATTGGTTTCGGGTTCAAGGCTAACCGAACCGGCCCAATACAATACATTTCTTCTGTATATATATTGAAGTCATGTTGTACAAAAAGCTATTGAAATAAAATCAACATTTCATTACTGCAATTTCTCTTCGTCTCTGAATATAAAAATCTCTCCACATTTCAATTAAAATCTGCTGTATTAATTTACATAAGAATTCTATTTAGATGTCATAGTTATAATGTTGAACTGGTTTTAGTCGAAAGGTTTTGTAATGTTATTTTGGTGGTTTTTTTGTAACTTTGTTTCTTGCTATGTTATTAATTGGATGCATGGGTAGCTACCCCAATATCTGGCTCTACTTGAAAGCTTCAACAATGTAACCTTGATAGTCTTTTAGTACTTTGTATCTTGCTATGTTGCTTATTGGAAATATGGTTTAGCTGCAATAGTGTAATTTCTTATATTGCTTGATTCTATGAAATATGGCTCCTACTTCATTGAAATTATGATGGGATAAAATGTGTTTCTCTATGAGGTTGTCTCGTTATTTTCATGAACTTCGTCATCTTATTGATTCGGGGAGGGGGGGGGGTTTCTGTCCCGCATTGTCATGTGTATGCTTATAGTCATGGTGTTTGTTTTGTATTTTTATCTTATCTAATTAGTGGTGTTGGCATATGCTTCGGTAGAACCTATGATAGACTTGGCGAAATCTGAATAATCATGGATCTCAAGAATGAATCTTATAGATCTACTTCGTGAATTAATGCAATCCAGAAATAAAAGGTAGATCCAAACAACGAGATATTGAAAAATGTTCGCAGTGAAAGCATCAAAATATTCACAAACACCATAGAAATTTATAGAAGAGTATAAAATGAAGAAATTAAATGGAAAATGAGAAAAAGCAACATACAAACATTTATATTGGTTTGGCTAATCACCAGCTTACGTCCAGTTGATCTTTGTTAATGATTTTATAATTTTTTTACAAACATGATCTTATGGATCGGTAGTCTATGGATCGATGATAATCTAAGAAATTACAACAAAAGTACATAAATTTAGAATGTAGAAAAAAGGATCTCGAAATTGTACCAATCACCCTATATTTATAGACGAAGACCGATGAATTTATCTCATCCATGTTCTGCAGGTCTAGAAGAAGATGTTCCGGAAGGATCATGGCCAAATCAGCAATTTTCACGGGTCGGTACTGACCTAAAGGCCGTGGACCGGTAGAGAACCATGGTAATTTCTTGTTGAACATCATTTGATCCTTTGAGCTTGATTAATCTCCTATTATGCTCTGAACATAGGCCAACCAACTGTGTGCTCTTATGGGTTGTTATTTTGGTTTGGTATCAATTTAGGGGAACTTAACTGAGTTGTTATGAATTTTGGACCTAGCTATTGATATTTGAGTCGTGGATCGTTGACTATCCATCTTAAATTGCATACAATGATCAATAATTGCCTTAGCTCCATACGACATGGAGTTATAGCAATTTTGAGTAACTTCCATGGATCGGTACTAAACCATGGTACTTAAATTGGTACTTATCCAAAACTTTGTCTTAGATATTAGTTTTTGCTTTGGCCTTTGAAGAACTTTGGCGTGTAGGTTATTTCCGAAGGTAATTGGTAGATTCATGGTTAAATATTTGGACTTCAAGTGGAATTTGAATTCTGAAGTTCATCGTTCCAAATTTTCCTCTACTATCATACTATTTAATTGATTCAAATCATCCAAATATGGCTTAGTCATAAAACCGAACAGCATTTGCCTCCAATAGGATATCTTGTGTTAACAAGATATGCTTTGGATCAAGACAAACCATTGATTTCAAGTCAACAGTTTCAAATTCTATTCTAAATAGAAGCTTTTTGTCCTGTGAATTGTTATAGTGAAGTGTTGTATCTCTTTCTAATCGGCATATCACTAACAACTTCGGGTTTGCAACTCTTGGTAATATAAAAACTGAAGCATGTTGTTCGAGTTCGTCATTCTAGTTTTGAAAGGTTCTCTACAATCTCTTCTTTGAATTTTCAGGTAGAATTTTGTTTTTAAGAACTTCAGTAGGTTATTCATTACACTTCACATTATTTCTCATCTCCATTTTTCTTCTTATTTTATTTCATTTTACTCCTTTTCCTTTTCTCTTTTTTATTGCCATGGTTCGGTACCGAACTGAGGTCCTTGGACCGATGCCTTGAACTAAGGCACTTCTCTCACCTACTTTCTTTGGTCGACATATATTTACATGCGAGCCAACACTTATATTTTTCACTTGCCTTCATTTCTTTTGGGAGGCTTTTAGCTCTTATGTTCTTCTATTACCTAGCCAAGCGATTGATCTTTTGCTTCCAATCTCAACCTAACACCGCCGCTTCTAACTTTGGTCATCGCCGAACATCATTTCAACCGCCATCTATAGCTCGCCATTTTTTCATTAAAACAACAGGCTAGAATCATATTTGAGTCGAACATCAATCCTGATCTAAACTTGCCAATTGGCTTCATTGAATTGATTTAGGTTGGTAATGGCGTTTGCTTCGGACCACACGCCGATGATTTGAGCTCCGACCATGCTGAATCATCGATGGAACTCCACCTTCTTGCTTTCTTGGATCGGGACCTGATCTAACACTTAGGAAAATTTTAATGAACAAGTTAAGACGTGAGTAAAGAAAGGCACTATGGAAGAACTAAGGATTAGCCCGAAGTATAGTTGAAAATTTTCAGGTGTGACTCAAGCTTGAATTTTATAAGCTTTGACCCAAGTCGACTTCAAGTTGCCCTCATGGCGGATCCGAGTCTTCCAAAATGACCCAATTTTTCAGTACAAACTCGATAAAACATTCTCAAATTGAACAAAGAGGTGGAATGGAGTTCTATAGCGAATCTGGTCGAGCTATGATTGATGATTTGTGATTCATTAGGACAGTTCTTGATAATGGTCACATTGAACGCACTCTGGCATTCGGACGGACTATTCATAAATTTCCTTTCTTTAAATCAGCTACTTCACTCTAGTGTTCCAACAAAAAGAGGTCCAGTGTTGCTCGCAACATTTTTTTTATTGTAATTCATACGATAGCAGTTAAAATCTAACCCAATTTCATTACAAGACGGTACCCATTTACCAGCACAAGCGAGCTTTCTGCACAGAACTTTCACATTTATAGAGATACATGCACGCACAGTTTGAATTATATGCTATTGCCCCCCCAATGGATGTATGAGATCTGATTGATCAACACATGTTAATATCTTTTGGTACTTATACATCAACTATACAGGACTTTATTTCCAGCATAAAAGTTAAAGTATTTATCCCGCCCGATACCCCTTATGTGTGAAGTTTTTAATAATTATGTATTGTAGATGCTCCTTTTGTCACTCTGAATGGCAGCAAGTTTGTCGACATCAAAATATGTCGAGTATGATATTGAATCTAGTTCGACAACAGTTCCTGTGAGAAAGTCCACTTCTACTCCTTCTCAGTCTCAACCAACTAGTCATTGAATGGATTAGCTTTAGAGATAGTTCCTTTTATATTGCCCAAAGAACCTTCCATAGAGGTTTCCCTTGATATTGATATTTATGATGCCATTATTTTGGTAGATCCTCAAGAGCTTTGGCTTTGAAAGTGGATGAAGTGTCTCTCGTAAGGTTATATGAGAAACGTGGAATTCCTTTTGATGATATGTTGGTCCCCGCAAGCTATCACAAGCACACCTTCCGCCAGAGGGCTATGCAGCTTGCAATTGATATATGTGTACGGCTGGATGTGTTCTGCCTTTCATTCACTTAATTCCTACAGTTGTCCAATTTATAAAGCTTGTTCCAGCACAATTACATCTGAAAAACTATCCTTCCCTAAATTGTATGTACATAATATTTGTTTGACATTTGAATGGAGTTCCTACTGCCGAAAAGTTCCGTTATCTATATGGCTTCAAGCCCCGAAAGGGTACCCTTCTGCTCACTTTCCTAGACCCTCCAAAGGCCGTCGAGTAGTGGTAAGGCTTTGGAATAAATTGAGTTGTTTTAAGGTTGAATTCTTCTTTATGTGTTATCCTCACGGCTTTATGCACAAGTGGCTATTTGGACGTGAGTCTCGTACCAATTTATTTTTATTAGTGCAGATGTTATAATTCTTATTATTTATTTTGTTACTTCTTTTATTTACTGGTAATTCGAGAAGGCCTGGCAGCACGGCCTTGGGAAAGACCCTTACCTCTCTTCAAGAGTTTCCACTAAAAGAAAGAGATATGAGGTTCCTCCTTGCCGATGTGAACTTGTGGGCTTATAATATTTTGGAGGCAAACCATAGTGCAGGCTACGCGCATGAGGTTCAAGAGGATGTTTATACTATACAAGAACCTGAAGTTGAAGTTAATGTCAATGAGAATCAAAAAGTGCCCTTGTACAAGATCCTATAGTCATTCTTGACACAAGACTAAGGGATGGAAATAGTGGTGGAGAAAAAGAAAAGCATACCGAGGAAAAAGAGAGTAATGGAGGAGATGGTGAAGATGTCGATTTTGGCTATGAGTCCTCTAGTATTGAGAGTGACGACACTCACGTGACCCTTATCTCTTGATGGCGTAAAGTAAAGATCATTTCATCTCGAACATCTACACAACCTCCACTAGCTTTTGCAGTCGAAGAAACTCTCATCCCTCCATCTGGAGAAATTTTTGGGTCCTTTGCAAGTATATCAAATGAATTCAGTTCTTTTGGCCTCGGCACATTAGTATTGGTGACACTGATTCTACTGTTCGTTTGTCAGCTGATGTGCCCGCAACTGGAAAAGGCCAAAGGCAGGATTACAGGAGATGGGACAAAGACTACAGGTCCCGTGACGAGAATTCTCCCTAATGTAGATCTCGTTCACCTCTACCGCACAATATGGATAGGTTTTCGACGAGACCTGATCCCATTCCATCTACTGAGGTATCGATTTCTCCAGTTTCACTTCTTCCTGCAACATAACCAATAACATCTTCCTATGTGCCACAACGATTTGAGCAATCATCTAGGCTAGTGTCTTTTGAAAGTCCTCAACAAAGGCATGGGAAAAGTCAACTTCATACCCCTATTAACACTGCAGAAATCGAAAATGTTTCAAACCCTTATTTGGCTACGATAAAGAATGCCTTTTCAAAGATCTGCTTCGATGATGTCGTATTCGTTCCCTACTTAAAGGAAATTCCTCAAAAGGTTGGCTCTAACATTGTGGCCTATGTAAGTGATGTGTACGACCAATATCACAAATGGAAGAAGATAACTAAGGTTATTTCTGAAGTATCTCATAAGAGAAAGATAGAACACGAAGGGATGAAACATCTCGTGCAAGACAACAAATGCATCATCGAAACTCTTGATAAAGAAGTCGAAGGGCTTAGGGGTTTACTGGCTGAGAGGAAGTTGGAGGAGAGGACAAAAGTCTTTTGAGTAAAATTGTCAGACCCAACGAAGGCAAGTTGAGGTAGCTCATCATCGGAATCATACCCTTTTGTTGGAAAATGAAAAATCTAGAAGATTGTGGAGGAGCAAGCCTCGGATATAACGTGGTTGGAGGTTGAAAAGATAGAGAAAAATAATGCACTTACTTAGGCTGAGGGCTATTGGAACAAGTTGTTGGATACTCATCAAATGAGAGATGATATGGAAACCTAAGCAAAGACGGCTGATGAGTGGGTTAAGGCTGTGGAGGATCAAGTTAATTCTGAAATTGAACCTATGCTAGTGCGATTCTACCCGAATGTCGTGAAATTCGGCTACTTAAGATGGTGGAGGAAGGGTATCCCCAACCTTTAGCCATGGCTTGGGAGGAAATATTAAAGCAAGAGCGAGAGCTCTCTGATGGAGTTGAGATTAATTAGGAGGAGCTAAAGCTCGACATTTTGGAGGAGGAAGATATAAAAGCGCTCAAAATTGGCAAGCACCTCCTACACCCTAAAGTATCTACCAGGGCCCAATCTAAGGATGGTATAAAGGATTTGGATGAGAGTTATGGTTCCATCCCCCAAGGAACCATAGTAGATACAACCACTCCTTTAACATCAAGGCTGCCAGTCCTTGAAACCATTATTTCTCTTCCATGCTTTATTGTTGTTTTCGTTATTGAGACAGCTTCCGGTACTTCAACTACTCTGGCTTCCTTGTTGGATGTCCATTATAACCCCGATGAGCCAAGCTTCATGGGTATTGAATTGTTTCTGAAGCTTCCTAGCTTATCTTCTATTATAAAGGGAGGACCAATCGACACCCTAGCTCATACAGCATCTATATCTCCTGGAGGTATATCATTAACCTCACATGTATTCAAGATGGCTCATATGACACCTTTTGATGTCTCTAATCTCTACTTTTCCATTTTTCAACTTTCAGGTGAACTCATTTTTGTTCCTTTGCCTAAAGAAGACTTTTCTTTGGGCACAAAAGCTACGTAGACTGAATAATTATTATGTATGCCCCTATTCCGATCCGAGCTTCTCTAGCGGGCACCACTCTAGGTCCAAACATCGAGATGATCTATGATTTGTATGAAGAGCCCACTGGCGATCTTCATGGGATTCGGGGAGATGAAGAATTTCTTGTTATTGGAGTCACCGAACACTCATCAGGACCATTGGTGTTGGAGATACAACGATTGAAAGCTATGTTAGTCAAGAACATCAAAAGGGAAAAGTTTGATGATATTCCTCCTCCTCTATCATTCTCATTCTCTACGATATGGATCGTCATTCCCACCTCTGTCCCTACCTATGACAGTATTCAAAATAAGGCTCTTGAATCTTTGGGGAGAAACTATGACTGGGAAAACAACCAAAAGGTTAGGCCCCGTTTGACTTGTCGTTTTTAGTTTTGTGTTTTCGTCTATACAAAAGCGTGTATGTTATATGTGTTGTTGAAAAGCAATCAATTTTGAAAATTGAAATTAACATGCAAAATAAAAATCAAGATTATTTTGGTTTTCGTGTTTCAAGAGATAACAAAAGCACGGAGAACAATTCAACTCTTTCGTTATCCGTTGGTCGTCGCAATAGCTGAGAATTATAAATCTTCTTCTCTTATTTATTGCTATTTCTTAGTGAAAGTTGAAAACACAAAACTCAAAATACAAAATGAAACCAAACGGGCCCTTACCTTTCGAAGGAGGGCAAAGGAAGGGGATCAAGTAGAAGTGATCGGGCAAATCTAGTGCATGCTCTTCAAGAGAAGAGAGGAAGGAGAAAAGGGGGAGGAAGAATGTTTAGCTATAGTTTTCTTTTGCTTTTTTTTTTTCTTTATTCTTGGTTTTGAATTTGCATGCTTAGACTTATTTTGTGCAAGTGCAGCCTCCGCTTCTTTGTAATTGATGTGTACGTTGATGTCCATATGTTTACTTTTATATTTAATCTAATTTAATTAAATAAATGAGCATGTAGGGTATTTTAACATGTTTAAACCAATATCTCAATTATTTTTAAATCATCATTTATTCATCTTCGTATAGGGGCAAAATGGTCATTTCTGTATATGAATTAATTTTAAAAAAAAAATACTTGGATATTTTAATGTTATTTTGTAGGAATTTGGATTCAAATGGAAGAGGGCTTCATGGAAATATGCATGCACAAGAGTTATAAGGCAAACGAAGATGGAAATAAATCAATTCCTATAAATATCCAAGTAAATTTTCTAAAATTAATTGATACACAATAATGACCATTTTACCCCTATATGAAGATGAATAAATGATGATTTGAAAATAATTGGGATATTGGTTTAAACATGTTAAAATCTCCTATATGCTCATTTATTTAGTTAAATTAGATTAAATATGGAAGTAAAAATATGCACATTTACGTGCACATCAAATACCCCAACACTTATCTTTTTATCCGTCATCAAATAAACTAAAACTAAGATAAATCTGTTTTCGTAGGGAGCACAATTGCATTGAGCGTATGCAACAAGCCATTAAACCTCTAGGTGTCCCTAGTAGGATGAGTGTTGTCTCGTGAGGGTTTTCAGTGGAAACTATCCAAAAAATCAAAATGCAAAATGTAATTCCTAAATGCAAGACTTATTTACAAAGATATGAATGCAAGTTTTTGAAAATACTTACAAATGAATAATTCACTTTTAAATCGACATGAATAAGTTAATTTTAAGTTCTGGTCATTATCATGAAATTTTAGTCATTTTACTTACCAAAATTTCTATAAAAATTAAGTTATCATCACAATTAGACTCTAGTTTGGCTAGTTGTTTCAGTTGATAAGGTAGTATAACTATGAAATGGATCCTTAGTTGATTATCAAAGATTTTCAAAGTGGTATCTTTTGAATAACAAGTCAGTGCTTGGATTTCAATTGGTTACTTGCTCTTCATTTGAATTTTTTTATTGATATTAACAATAATTACATATGCCTAACTTAGAAAACCGAGGCCAGATATATGACCCATGCACTGCCTTGCGGACTTACGTGAGTGGGATACAAAGTGTGACGAGTAAACATACAAGTATGTACACTTATCGACTGTAGGCATTATTAATAAAAGAATTTTTATATACATACACCTAACTCAGATAAATCGAGGCCAGATATACCGATCATACATTACCATTCGGGCTTACGTGAGAAGAGTACAGAGCATGGCGAATGTACACACAAGTGTATACACATGACTCTAGGTGTTAATAACATATATGCATATATAAAAATATATTGTTTTTTTTGTTTTTTTTTTGTCATATATTTTTTGTTTTTTGAAGAGAAAGTTTTGCAAAATCATCTTAGCATCATTTAACTTAGAAGATTAAAAATGTTATATCCTTTTCTTTAAATCCACCACTTTTTTAAACAAATACTTTCAATTAGAATATACTTCATAATTATCACCATGAATCTTCCTATATACTAGGTAAACCATCGTTACATGTAATCTAACTTTATTTTTATTTTTGTTAAGACATATAAATTTTCAAAAATTACAATTTGATAACCAAAACCTATACTTATCTTATAGTTTCTTCAAAATAAATCAAAATGCTAAAAAGAAAATTTGTTTTTGAGATTTTTTTCGTTTTTTTTTGCTTTTTTATATATATATTTTGAAAAATTTTGAGTTTTGGAAAGAAAAAAAAATAAACCATGAAAAGAATGCAGACGAGACTCCCCCTCACACTTGATTTTGACTGTGTCCCCACAATCAACTCAATGAAAGAAGAAAAATAAAATAAAAATAAAAATATGACCTATATTTACATGAAAAGATTCTTGTTTACATGACATCAAAAAATATATTGTTAAAGAGTAAATGAAACGTTTCTTCCAAAGACCAATTCATTTGTCTCGTCAAGTATGAGAGACATAGCTTAAGTACAAAAAACCAAATCATAGGAGACTTCAAAGTTGAATATTGATTTAGGAAAACGAAAAAATTGTATAAGTTACTTTATTTTCGATGATTTTTGGGGTAGATAGACAACTGGCTGGAGTTCAAATTTATTTTCACCAAATTGAAATTCAAGCTTATCACTGAAAACTTCTTCAGAATTATTGAATTCAAAATCAAAATGTTGATTTAAATCTTCTCTTTTAGAATTCAACAACTCATCTTCGAAAAGTCCAAAGAATGCATGTTTACTGAATTCATCTCCCTTCGTTCAATTATTCACAACTTCATTGCATATATCATGTTCAAATTACAAAGTTGTTTCAATTTTTCAAAATCGAAAAAAGGAAGATCGAATTTTAATGGTTCCAGACTCTCAGAAGAATTGAAATCCAACTCAATTACTGAATTTTCAACAACTTCATTAAAATTGTCCTTTTCAATTTCAAAAGTTGTTGCTTAAAAATCGTCAATTTTGGTAAGGCGGATTATTATTTGACTCGTCGCACGTTAGGATTTGATTTTGTTTCTCACGTTGTTTCATGTATGTTTCAAACAACAAATCTGTGCGATCCTTGTGAATCCTTCCATTTTCTCAACAAATTCAAATTAATAATTAATAATTTGAGGATTTTCAATTTGAAATTGTTGAGAATGAAAATTGTCAATTGCACCATAGTCGAGATTATTCTCATTGCCAAAATTATTTTAAAAGTGGTTCACATTTCCATTTTGACTTTGAAATTCATTTTGGAGTTCGAATTTGTATCGGCATGAGTTATAATCGAAATCATTTGAATTTTGAAGTGAATTCAAATTTTGATTGTTTCGAAATCCTTGACTTCAATTATTGCACAGATTACTCAAATTATTTATCATTTGATTTTGTTGTCCAAGTAAAGACCAAATCGTTTCAATACTTATTTTCAAGAGTTGAGGGTTGCTCATCATTTTGAAAATTTTGTGGTTCAAAATTTGAATTGTTTATACAATAGTTCTCACTAAAATATCCATAAGAATTTGATGTAAAATTATATGGATAATATTGATTTTCACAACTATTGTAAAATTTAAACGATTAAGAAAATTCAGACATTTTCACGAAGTTTTTTTCTTTCTTTTCTGGATTTTTTTATAAAGGAAAACTATTTACCAAAAGGAATTTATTTTTCAAAAGGTAAACTTGGTTTTTTTTTTCCTTTTTTTATATTTTTTTTGTTTTTGAAAAGATTTTATATTTTTTTTGAAAAAAAACTAACTTAAACCTTTTTTGAAATTTTGATTTTTATTGAAAAAATTTCAAATGAAAAGATTTAAAAACTAAGTCAAGGAGAATGTACAATTTTTTATTTTGTTTTGAATTTGAATTTTTTTTTTTAAATATGCATGAACTAATGCAACTAAATGAGTGCAAGGACTTAACTACAAATTTTCTATCCTAAGTAGCTCCTAACCCGAAATTGTATAATTATAGTTTGTCTTAATCCAACAAGATAGTTCTCAGCCAGGTAATAGACAGAAGTTATCGGTGCACCATGAATCACCGTAGCAATGCAACCGAAGGGTTAAGTACCTTCAGAGAAATAATCAGCATAACATTTACGAATCACCGTAATATTTATAACCGATTATTGCTCTGCCGTAGCCTAAATACCAAGAAAATAAATTGTTGAAAGAAGACAACTTGTCAATATACAATTAAGCACTAAGTGAGCTCGTAACACTCTTAAGTCAAGTGTCTAATCGTTATTATTAGCAGATTCTAAGATGAAATGTAATTTATGGGTCAAGGAATGAGTGATGAAATCTCCCACCTTATGTGAATTTAGATGTTGCTCTTAGAAAATAAGAATAAGATGGTATGAATGCAAAACAGAAATTAAACATGAATTAACAATGCAACTACGAATGAATTTTGTTTTGTTTTGAATTTTTGAATTTTTTTAATATATAAATGCAAATGCAAGCAATCAACAATATAATTAAAATAAAATTAGAGATGAAAGTACAATATCAGAGCTTGTAGATTATTAGCAATTTATTTTTTTAGTGGTGATTTTTTTTTATAAGCAAGCAAAGCAAGACGATTTTTAGCAAGCATTTCTTTTCTTTCGATTTTCTGCTTTGGCAACCTGAAATTTCGAACAAGATATATACAATTCTTTTTTAAGATATAAGGATGGAACTTAAAAACAAATTAAACAAAACAAATTTAAAATTATTTTTTTTCCTTTTTAAGAGAAAGAAAAGAATGGAAAATATAGCTTTTTTGTTTTGAATGTTTTAACAATAAAATAAAACAAGAAGACGTTTTAACAAAAGAAAACAAAAGGATTTTAAAATAAACAAGACAAAAATACTCAACTCGGCACATAAAGTGAAGCCCAATACCCGCTATTCACAAAATGAATTAACAACTACCTCCTCTCAGTGAAACCAAATAACAAAAACAAAGAAAAAAAATTAACTTTCTCAATTAACAGAAACGCATACTCAAAAAAAAAAAAGGAATTTGCGAATTGGCTCTCGTAGGAATTGGAATCGTCGATTGGGGTTGTAGTAGACGCGATTATGGCGCTTGATTGAGGTTTTGGGAAGTATTTGGGTTGATGTACTGTGTGGTTTCGGGCTTGGTGAGGAAGGCAAGTGGTCAGGTCGCGATTGAGGTTGAAGGAGATGCGATTGGAAAGGAGGCTATAGGTTGCGGTTCGTTTGTTGTTCGAAGCGGTGGTAAGATGGTTTGAAGCAAGGCAGATTATGATACGTTGTGTTGAAGAGGGTCAGTTATGATGTTATGATGTGGATGAGCAAGAAGAGGTGGATGGCCATTGGTTGTTGATGTTCGAGTTTGCAGTTGTATTGAAGTGGAAGGTTTGATATGGCAGTATGGTGATGGGGTTTGTGACAGTCAGGTGATGAAGTTTTGAAGGAAGGAGTACAGGGGGTGGTAGGCATAGTGCTGATGAGGTATGTAGCAGTAAGGGTAGAGGAGCAGAAGGGGTGTTTGGTAGTTTTTTTTAAAATCGAAGAGTGATAAGGAGTGGTTGAAGGCAGAATGTGGCAGTGTAGTTGATCAGTAAGTGACAGTTGAAGGATGGTCAGGAATATGATAAAGGAGAATGATGTGTTGTTTATGACAGTGGCAGAGAGTAATGCACAGAGATGGATGTGTAGTGATGACACAGTGCACAGAAATGGAAGTTGAATGGGTGGTTTATTGTATTGATGGTTGATGTGGTTCAACAGCAAAGTTGTGGAACTGATGATGTAAGTGTGTGGCATTGGCAGTTGATGTTAAAAAATTTTCAGGATCACTACACAATTAGATTCAGAAGAGAAACTAGTGAATAAAGCAAACAAAATTAATTCCCCCAAAAACAAAATACTTTTATTGATTCAACCAAGAAAATACAAAAGAGTCTTAAAATTGAGAAGAAATCTCAATCCCAAACATCCTACAAAATACTTTTCTAACACACCTAATTAATGGACCATATGCATATCCTTTTATAATAGTTTTGATTAAATGCATTCTTTAATCAACCATTTTTATTTCCATCTTCCAAAAGAAATTCTTCCCACGTAGATAATTCTTTTCCTTTTTTAGTGCAATAAAAAAAGACAATTAATTATCTTTAAAATCTGCACAATCCGTAAAAGTGGCAATGTATTTTAGCCACAAATCCACCTCCATCAAAATATCCCCAAAATCTATTTTGATTTGGAAATATTGTATTACAAAATCCAACAATCTCCACCTTGATACTATATTTTCAAAAACGTCTTTCAAAACTCCTAACAATGTATCCAAGAAAACTAATGTCTCCATCTCAATGCTAAACCTTCCTCCAAACCATGCATGCCCGCCAATCGAACATGCACATAATCAACATATCAGAATTGCTTGTAATACCACAAAGACCTCCAAGTAGGCTTTGTGGTTTTCCATTGTTGGCTCCACCTTGATTCAGACAGATTTGTCTCTCCAACTTCACTTGTATAAGAATTTGCAATCTTTAAGGGTTTTCCAAGCAATGAATAAATATTATTGTTTTTCCTTTTCGCGCGCAACACCTCCTTGTTACCCTTCCAAACTCTAGTTACTCCACCTCGAGTTGAGAAGTTACAACCTTTTCCTTTCAGCTGTCCAACAGAGACAAGATTTCTTTTAATTTTCGAGATATACCTAACCCCTGTAAGCGTCACCAACCTTCCAGTATCCATCTTCAATATGACAGAACCTATGCCTTGAACTTGTAGATCTCCACCATTAGCAGACTCCACTTTGCATGCTTCCTCCTTATAATCAGTGAATGCTTCCCTTTGATTGCAAATGTGGAAACATGCAGCAGAATCTAGCACCCACTCTCCTTGCATACTCATATCAATACAAAGAACATCATTGCTAATGCCAAAGTTTACCTCCTCATCACGGTCTACCTCCAGCTTATTTTTGCTTCCTTCTTGAGTTTTCATCCTCTCTTTATCCTCTCTTAATTTATTGCAAAATTTCAACCGATGGCCATGTTTTTCAGAGTAATAGCAAATGAAATCTCGATCTGTATTTGGTTTGAACGAGCGTCTTTCTCTCTTTGCAAAGTGAACCTCTGCCAATGGATTTGTAGTTTTCTTTTCTTCAGTAGCCTTTCCTTCCGATGTATTTATCCTCCGCATCTCCTCATTCAGAAGGCTGCTAACCACAGTTTCAATGGAAATAACACCACTAGAATTTGAATTGTTCAATGCGACTATTAGAGTTTTCCAACTTTCAGGCAATGAGCTCATTAATATTAAAGCTTGAGTTTCGTCATCAACTTTGAAGCTTATCTCCGCCAATTGATTCACAATTGCTTGAAAGCTGTTGAGATGTTCACTAATCGATTCGCCTTCCTTTAGTTTTAGATTTACCAACTTTCTCACCAGGAATGCCTTATTTGTCGCAGAATTTTTTGCATAAATTCCTTCCAATTTCTTCCATATGCCAAAAGCAGAAGTTTCACAAGCAACGATATGAAACACAGAATTCTCCATAAAACACCGAATTGCTGCGGCTGCCTTCCTATCCAAAATTTTCCACTTTGCCTCAGTTATTCCATTTGGCTTTTCCCCTTTGTTTTCCAAGGTTGGTGAAGATCATTAAGATAGAGATAATCTTACATTTTCGCCTTCCATAACCCCCAGTTCCTTCCATTAAGCTTTTCAATACTTATCTTCTCCATAGCCAAAGACTCTTTCAAAAATTTGTGTAGTTGGCTCTGATACCAAATGTTAAGAATTTTCCAGGATCACTACACAATTAGATTCAGAAGAGAAAGTAGTGAAGAAAGCAAACAAAATTAATTCCCCCAAAAACAAAATACTTTTATTGATTCAACCAAGAAAATACAAAAGAGACTTAAAATTGAGAAGAAATCTCAATCCCAAGCAACCTACAAAATACTTTTCTAACACACCTAATTAATGGACCATATGCATATCCTTTTATAATAGTTTTGATTAAATGCATTCTTTAATCAACCATTTTTATTTCCATCTTTCAAAAGAAATTCTTCCCACGTAGATAATTCTTTTTCTTTTTTAGTGCAATAAAAAAAGACAATTAATTATCTTTAAAATCTGCACAATCCGTAAAAGTGGCAATGTATTTTAGCCACAAATCCACCTCCATCAAAATATCCCCAAAATCTATTTTGGTTTGGAAATATTGTATTACAAAATCCAACAGTTGAAGTATGTTGGAGTTATGTAGATGAATGGCGATTGTTGTATATGAATGGATGGAGTGTACTGGAGTTGGATTGTTGTATATGAAAGAAGATATAAGTGGTTTGTTATGGTGACTATAGAGGATGGTTTATGGAATTGATGAATGTATATGAGTGTTTAATGGAGGAGGCAACAGAAGTGTTTATTTGCTCTATAGCAGGAGGTAATATTACTTGATGTGGGAGTATTTGATGTGGAGTTGGTCAAAGAGTAAAGATAGTGGTTGAAGTGATAATGTATGGAAATGGCAGCGAAGTGCAAAGTTCGTATATGTTAAATGAAGATGAAGTTGTTGATGGTGGAAGTAGTGGTGAAAGGGTGGTGGCTGTTATTACTATGAAAGCAGTAGATTGTGTATGTAAATGCTCAGGTGATATGGTGATTTGTTTGGAGGAACATGTAGTTTTCAGGAGAATGGCAGTGAGATAATGGTATGGCAATGGGATGGAGGAAGTGGTTGTTTTGTGGTTGTATGTATATGATTTGTTTGAAGCAGACAGTGAAAGTTTGTTGTAAGTGGAGCTTTGTTGCAGATGTAAGGTCGCAAACAGTGTGTATGAGCCGGGTAGTTTGAAGATGTAGGGGAGATGTGCACCATAGGTGCACAGGTATGGGTTGTTGGAGGTGTAATGCAGGGGGCGGAAATGGAGTGGGGCAGAGATGCAGGGTAGGGAACTGATGTAGAAGTTTGTGATGTTTGCAAGGAAATGGTCGTGGTATGCACAGTTTTATGTCCATGTAGGGGTTGTAGATGATGGTGCAGTGTGAATATTTGGTTTTTGGTTAGCAGAGGTGGTAGCTGGAGTAGTTGCAGTTATGTATGATGATGGTGGGGTGTTGAATGAACAGAAGCAAGTTACTGCTAACATAAGCAAATGTAACAGTTTTTTTGGGCGATGACCATAGTTTTGACTAACATTAATTAGAAATTTTAATTAGACAAATTAAATAAAATAATATAAAGGGACAAGGAAATTGAGATTTGGCATGCGTTAATGAATGAACTAATGGAAAGGGTCAAACTTAAATAACATGAGGGAAATCGGCAAGGGGGTAAAATGGGAAAAGAGTCTAATTTCCTAATACAAACCCTTAAATCCACTCTCTCTTATTCATTTCACATTCTCACAAGCACAACTTGAGTGGGTCGGCCATAGCTAGAAGAAATTAAGAGGAAAAACTAAGGAAAGCAAGTAGGAAGCTAGGAGTAATCAAATCAAAACAAATCTTAACATTCTTAATCCAAATCAAGGTGAATAATGAATATACATATTACGTTTTTTGTTTGTTTCTGTTTTAAGTGTAAACCCAATTTTTTTGCAAGTATTATGCCATGTTTTAATAGTTTGAATGATTATATGCTTGTTGGTGATTTTCTAGAATTTAAATATGAAATTTACTGATATGTTTGAGTTGGAAAACATATCATATGATATCCAAATGACTTGAGATTTTGATATGATGTTATAAATATCATTTTAGAATTGGGTTTTTTAATTTCATAATTTTCCAAGCAAGTATGAATTTTTTATGAATTTTCTAAGTAGAGAAATTGGTGAATTTCAGTTTCAATTATAAAAAATAATTAAAATAATTTTTTGGCCCTAAAATTTTTATATGTCAAAGAGTATGATTAAATTGATTTATTATTTTTTTTGGGATTTTTCACAAGAGTTTAGGAATGATAAATAAATAGCTTAAGTCTAAAGGGCTTATTTGTTTAATTAAAAGGTTTATAAAATGAGTTAAATTGTAAAAATGTTTAGTATTGAAAATTATGCAATGCAGTAGTTTTTCAATAAAGAATTCGATGAAGATTTGATAGGCAATAAGGATTTGATAAATTATACAAGTTTGGTGAAAAGGAAACACTTTTTATAGTAAAATTGCAGTTTTCAAGTTAACTACCATCAAGTTCACTACCATCCCACCATGTCGGTATTGGCTATGTCGAGCCCATCTTGCTGCATCCTAGTGTCATCAACGCAGCACAAAACAATGCGCATGATGTCAACGATCTTAGCATGAAGTGGATTGGATTTGAGCCTCGTCGAGGCCGAGGTAATAACAATAAAGAGAAAAGATTCATGCCGCATTTTTACTAAGAAGCATGCATGTCGCATATACTACTTCGAGTCTTTTGCCCCGAAGACCCGGATGGTTATTAAGCCTATACCATGTTGCTTTCAACTTATTGTCGAAGCTAATCTATGCCGCATTTAACATGTCATCGAGCCTAACTCTTGGCCCTTTTAAACTTGTCGTCAAATTTATACTATGCCGTTTTCAATATTATTATTGAGCTTAGTCAATATCTTTAACTATTCTTCGAGCCTAACCCATATTTTTATAGTCATTGAGCTTAATTGGTAATGTTTTAACCATGATGATGTCATAGATATCGACATCGCATCTACTAAATTTTATAACCTCAATGAGGCATTGATGTTGATCTTCTTTGTGTTGCCGAAGTTCAAATTTTGATAGTTTATCACTATGACTTATGAAGTTATGACTTCGACATCATTCTCATATATTTTCAAATAAAAGACTTCGACATGCTTTAGAATGGACAAATATTTTTAATGGCGATGACGTCCTTGAGTTTTATAATTGGAAAGGTATTACATAGTTTTGGTCTTTTTGTCTAAGTTTTAAGAGGGTTGAAGACTTTAATGATTACGAGTTTCATCAACAATGTTTTGTAAAGCATATATCATGGCATAAATATTTCGAGATTAATAAAGAACCAATGTTTTCCTTGTTTGAAGTATGATTTCATGGGTTAAATCATTTACAAAGATTTTATTTTCAAGGAAATATGGATAGGGTAGTTCACACAGAAGTTTACTAAAAGAATAACTCAGAGGTTATAAAACCAGACGAGACTGGTGTAGGGTCACATCCTATACTTTAGCTAGTAGTCCGTATCTAATATAAGTACAAGATTCCAGTGTGTAGGACAATGTCATGGGTAAGGCTAAAAGAAGGTTACACACAGAAAGGAATACACAGAGTAGAGATAGGTTATGGGTAAGCCTGCAAAACCATTAGGATCGGTTAACCCTAGAGGTAGCTAGTTACAAATAGACCATTCAGTTTTTCTCTAACAGCAAGTTAGAACATTTATTATGTCTGGTAGGCCCCGAGTCAGCCATGCTTCATAGTCAGCCTAACAAAACTATGATGTTTGAACAGACAGTCTACCGATTACCTATTTTGTATGCATAGATATTATGGAATATTGTTTATTTTAACCAATTAGGTTGTAGGATTTTGATTGCAAAAGATATGCTTTTAAAGGATATTAGCGAGGGGAATCCCATTCCGCTGGACGGGATGGTCTCATTTAATATTGATAAATTGAGATGTCGTATTATTATTCACACCAGGCTTTATGTCTGACTCGAACTTTATCTTTTCCCCTTAAACTCTCAAGTGCTCACACTACAAGAAAAATTTCCTTGTATAACGCCAAGTAATAACTCGTTGTTTCATTGTGTTATTGTTTATTCTAATTTCTTTTATTTACAGCCTGCCTTTGTTGGGTAACGCTTTCTATCCCTAAATGTTTTTTTTGCCGCCTCCTTGTCCAATTATTTTGCTCTTCCTTCCTCAATTTTCCTCCCTCTTCTATTCTTCCCTCTTTCTCAAACTATTTCCTGCACTCGAACACAAAATTGGCAGATCCCGATCGGCGTCCATATTTGCACATTTTGAAATGGCAGCCTCCGAGGATGCTTAGACCTAACATTTCATTCTCGTATTTAAATGTATCGTTCTCATTTTGGGTTTCTTGGCCGCCTCCAAGGTTATTTTCACTTTCTTCTATATTTCAGGTATGCTTTTCTTAGTTTAACAATAATTCAATCATCGTCATTAACAATATTATTGGGATTATAATTTATAGAGTTTTCCTCGCGAATATGTTCACTTTTGATTTGACCCATTTTCGCACTTGTTTTATTTAGTATTCATGTATCTTTTAAATGAACAGTTTGCTTTCAATTTTTTGCTTGTAATTCTTCATCTGTTGTATTAATCCGAAAACAGCTGACTATGCATCTATTATAAGCTTACATTCAACACATAAGCTTCAAATTGTTTAGTTCTTTTGATTTTTTTCCATTGTTAATTAATTCTTATATTATCGATGTGAAATGTAGATAAGGTAAGCAACGGTGCCACCATAGCCAAACATTGGATTATTTGTTGGTTTGAATAAAGGGCTCATCGTTACTAAGAAAGAGCTAGGCCTTAAGCCTTCTAGCAGAAAAGAGGTAGGATATTTTATCTCCGTTTTATCATCATCTTTTGTTAATGGTTTGCTTTTTTTGTTTGACATTTATTTCTCTACCCAGAAAATTATAAATAAACAAACTCTGATGAGTTTGTAAGCTAGGTGACAGTGTTTGTCGTTGCTAAATGAAGAATCTTATTTTGTCCAACACAAAAGGCTAATGGTTCATGCTATAGGTTAATGCACATAACTATGTAGAACACAATTTACCTTCCGAGTCGATTTCTATAAATAGGCTGTAATTTCAGCTAAAATAGCCATTTGTAACTTTGAGACTCCAAACTAAAAAGTAGGAGTAAAGCAGTCCACTTTACATATACATATGGTCAATGATAATCTTTTGCAAATAAGTACCCATATTTAAGCATCGTCATTTGCAAATACAAATTAATCGATTAAAGTTGATGTAATTCAGAGAAAAGGCAAGAAATATGTTTTAATAACTTACACTATATGAACACTTGTTTTGATGATATCGTCTCTTTTGCACTTGTTTTGATGAACTGTTAATTGGCTGGTAAGATGATGTTGTCTCTTTTGCACTTATTTTGAAATTTAACAATTATTTATTATGAGTTCAATAAAGATAAACCTAATATCTGTTCCACCTGTTTTCTAGTACCTTAAAGATCAAAACTTACATCCCTATATTCTAGTAAAATATGTGTAATAGAATCATTTTTTTTCTTGCAACTGACTATTTTAGCGCACTATTCGATGTAGCAATTTTAAGGAATGAAGTGGGCTGGTTTGACGAAGAGGAGAACAATTCAAGTCTCATGGCTGCTCGATTATCCATGGATGCAGCAGATGTGAAATCTGCAGTGGTTGAAAGAATATCAATTATACTTCTGAATACGACTTCATTGCTCACATCTTTTATAGTTTGATTCATCGTGGAGTGGAGGGTTGCATTACTCGTATTGGGCATTTTTCCTCTTTTAGTTCTAGCCAAATTTGCACAGGTATCTATCTTCCTCATGTCTTCTACATTATCCTCCTACATGCTGTGGAGGATTCTTAGTTGTTATGTCAAATAATGTTTATCCCACATACTCAATCTTCTACCGTACCTATAGTTTTGAACAAAAAACTCAATGTTTACAATTGTGCATTTTTGCTAAATGTTTTGTCCAAGTATGCATATAAATTAACATCAAACTCTAGATTTGATTTACTCTTTCAGTTCAGTCCAAAAGAAGTATTGAAGAAGGTTATATTTTGTATCACATTTGATTGTTAAACGATTTTTCCAGTATAATCACATCATGGAATCAAAATTGAATTGTTTTGATTGTTAACCATTTCTATTTTATTTTATTACTTGACAGTAAATACAAAGTCTTCAATTCTAGAACGAGTTTATGTGGTAAAACCTAAATTCGCATTTAATGTCATCTGATTGTGGAAAATAAGCCGATAGTCGATGTATTATGCCGTAAGCAGTGCATTTTAGATTTAAATATTGGTTTGAAATTGTACCCTTTGAAAATGAGCTTGCAATGAATATTGGTTTCCCTTACAATGGTTCAAGTTATCCTGCTTTGTACTTTGAAAAATTGATTTGCATTCTACTTGAAAAAAAGAAAGAAAAAAGAGAATACTTTTGTTTCTATTTTATTTTTGTTTTCTTTTATTATTCTGTTCTTTTTTATCCTTGTCTAATTTTATCTAACTTTGCAAAGTGTGAGTCTGACTAATGTCATTCAGGTATTTTATTTCTCTCGATCAATAATGCATAACGAAAAAACAAGAACTCTTAGTTAATATTTAACCAAGTATTTGCTTATAACTGTATAAAAAAGCATGCATGTCACATGAATAGTGTAGTCAGAGAACCAAGATTTTATGATGTTGATACAAAATCAAATATCTAATAAAGTATATTTCGTTAAGCCTTTTTTAGTTCAGGTTCGTCTACTGTACGCCTTTGATACGATGAAATACCAAAAGTGAGCAATTTAAAACCGCCATAACATATGATATCAATAAGTGGGCCTAATGCTAACCATTTGATTGTTTACAACCGTGTATTTATGAATGTCTGTATATCTTCCAGGTAGTATTGGTATCAATCAACTTAGTTAGCAGTTCTCAGGACTGAAGTATTGTATATAAGTAGTAAAATAACATGAATTAAATGTGTGCCTACCAACATTACAATATGTGGTCAGTTAGTTCAGTGTGATATGGTTTTTTTTAAGAAAAAGTGTTTTGCATTATTTCAGTATTCAAATAACAATAACATAATGGAGTTACGGTGAGTCTGGTAGTGGACTTTAGTCGAGATATTCAATTCTAAATTTACAATCTCTATAAAAAGTAGCAACTGAGGTAGCACCAATCTAACGCTTATATCTTGTCAATATCAACTTATGTCGAGAGACATTTAATTACGAAGCTGAATTGAATTATTCGGTCATTTTTTGTAAAAAAACGAGTCAATATAGAAGGGGTTAATGAGCTTGGTTGTACTAGGTTATCAAACTACAAAAAACTAAAATGGTCAAATCATACCTGACGAGGTTTGTAATGTCTTAAATTAAATATATGGAGGTATATGTATATTTAAACATCATAATAGCAAACAATCTTCATTCATTCATCGTTTTGCACATATATCCAGCACATAGGAGCTTCTGAAATTATGCACATCCTCAAAGTTCACATAGGTATGTTCTTATGATCTCGTGACCCAATTTTTCTCTCAAGTAGATTAATTTTCAACTTGAACACTGCATGATTCTTCTAAAAGACAGAATATGCTTGATTTTCGGTAGCTTTTGGTAACGGGAATGCATGCCGACTTTTCATCAAGTTTATTTTGATAATTTGCAGCTATAGGTTTGCAAAAAATTATGGTAGTTCGTAATTTGAAATTAAGCGCCTTAGTCGCTAATTCATTCAGATTGTGTTTCACTTTAATATTTTGGCCAGTGATATAGTTTGACCATGGTAAAAAGGTTGTATTTCTATATAATATTTTTTCTAGTTCAAAATACCTTTAATTCTTTCTTATATATACGTCTAGTTTATTATTTCGTTTATTGCCAGCCATTATTTTCATGGTTATTCCTAATTACTCAATTCAATGGTAGGTGGTATTGTACGTGGTTTTATTTGTCCTTTAGCTCAATATTTGATTGCATCAAGTTCATCTCCAGGGTAAGATCACCTTGCTTAACCTTTTAAATTTATAAGCATTATCTTGATAACGAAATATAAAAACAATATCTTGTATTATCAATTATGTGATCGATGCTATGAGGGGTCAGAGTGGAATCCATTGTACTATTATAAATGTTAATAGAGCTTCATTGTAAGCCTGTTCCTTTTACATAACATCTTCCCAACCTTGCCTTGGATTCATTTTTTTGTGAATTAATATACATGGAGATATTGACCCAACTAACTTGTCTATTTTCTTAATGATCAAGCAAAGACAATCTACCACAAGAAATGAAAGATCAAACCCTACTACCAACAGTAACCTTTTAGGAAGTAATAAATCGTAAAAATTCATCATCGTGGCTAAAGTTAGCGATGGACCTGATCCTCCTAGATCCATAAGCATGTATTTCCTCCAGACCTTTACAGTTGAAAAGACTGCATTTCCCAATAACTAGTATATGATTAATTTGTTTATTTTGCGATCAATCGACCCTTGAATATTATAATTGGTGGAATCAGTTGGCTAATTAGTTTGTTTTCAAATTTCAATCATACTAGTGGATACAAGATCACCTGTGAGTTGTGATGCAATTGAGAATTGATCATTTATACCCCGATAATCAGAAAGTCCATGTTTTGTTTTTGTTAGGTTAGACAAGAAGTATTAAACTGGATTTTATTATCTCAAGCTGCATGATAAAAAAAATCATAATTTGGCGATTGTAATAACTTCTCGACTGCCTATTTTTATTAATGAGATCTAGAGTTCTCTGTAAATGTTTTTCCCCCTCACTGCTGCGATGCTGATCTAACACCAGCTCTTTGCAATGCATATTCCTTAAACAATTAGGATGCTTATACAATTCATTGGTAAATAGAAACATATTTCTCAACTCGTTTATTTCATATAAAATTGGACTGAATTTTGTCTCAGGTGAGCAATAAACAAGATGATCGCCAACGTCTGTGGATAGTTTTGTCATGATATGTTATGTTGTCAAGTGATATGTATTCGGTAAAATAATCACTATAACTAGGTCTTTTAGTGTTAACCTATTTCTTGTTACCATTTTTTTCACAGGAACAGGACCTGCGCATATTGTAATATAATCTAGGTAAAATTCCTCGCTTATGGATGGGCAGGAGAATTTGAGACTTACTACTAACACACACACACGTATGCATGCATGTGCACGCTCACACACACAGCTGAATTGGGCCCTGTAAACTTGTAATAATAATGATAGTGAATTACTAAGTTTATAGTACTAATACTAATCATAATAATGACGACGACGACGACAACAACAATCATAACACTAATAACAACAATAAAAAGACTAAGTTTATAAAAAATTAACTAAATTCATAATAATTAACTAGATTTAGAATAATAATAATAATAAAGTATATAGTATTAACCAAGTTAACTAAGTTTTATAAAAATTAACTATAATAATAAAATATAAATTAGCTATAAGTTCTATAAATATTAACTAAGTTTATAATAATAATAATAATGACGGATTATATAATATTAATCAAGTTAATCAAGTTTTATAAAAATTAACTAAACTTATATAATTATAATAGTAAATTAACAAAGTTTATTTAAAATTAATTTCATTAATTATGTTTTATAAAAATTTTATAAAAATTAACTAAATTTCAATAATTGACTAAGTTCAGAATGATAATAAATATGTATAAAATATTAACCAAGTTAACTAAGCTTTATATAAATTAACTATAATATAATAATAATAATAATAATAATAATAATAATAAATTAACTAAGTTTATTTAAATTAATTTCAATAATTAAGTTTTATTAAAATTAAACAAGTTTATAAAAATTAACTAAATTTAATAATAATCAACTAAGTTTAGAATAATATAACGATAATAATAATAATAATAAAGTATAAAGTATTAACCAAGTTAATTAAGTTTATAATAATAAAAATAATATTAGTATGAAATAACTATAAGTTTTATAAATATTAACTAAGTTTGTAATAACGCTAATAATAATAGATTTTAAAATATTAACCAAGTTAACTAGGTTTTATAAAATTAACAAAATTTATACAATAATAATAAATTGACTAAGTTTATTTAAAATTAATTTCATTAATTAAGTTTTATAAAAACTTAAACAAGTTTATAAAAATTAATAAGTTTATAGTAGTAATTATAATAATAGTAATTAACTAAGTTTATGCAAATTAAAATTAACCAATTTTATATTAATGATAATAAAATAACTAAGTTTATAAAAAATTAACCATATTTATTTCAATTAACTAAGTCTCCTCAGTTGCAGTTTCATTCCATGTAGATACTTCATTTTCCAATTTTGTAACGCTAATAGATAACTAGGTGTCGAGTCGAATGCCCTTCGGGTTCTATCTGCTTGACTGAGAGAAATCAGTAATACATCCATATGGAAAAGTGCGGTTGCCATTTCTATCAGGGCTACGGTCCTATAGTGATTTCTTTTCCGAACTTGATATCCTCAGTGCTACAGTGCTCATTTCTATCAGGATTACGGTCGGTACTGATTTCTTTTTCGAACTTGATATCCTCATTTTGTTACATGCTCAATGTGTTTTTGTCTCTGTGTGTTTATAAGCAAAGTGGATCATCTGCTTTTAAGTATTTAGAGTGCTTATGACTGATATCTTGTGATACAAAATTACATAAGAACTTCACTTGAATTTTTGTTTGCATCTCTTGTGGGAAAACTATATGGATGTTTCAATAAAGTCATGAAAAGAATCTACTTCAACTCTACAGAAGTGCTATGTTTTCATACCGCTCATGTAATTAACACAAATCACTCAATGGCCAACATATTTGTAAATCTACCTTCATAATTACAACTAATTTAGTTATTGGCAGAAGATAGTCACTTGGAGTTAAAGCAGGATTCTTCCATCACTGTCTAATATTCTGACCGATTTTCACACTTTGTCCAGAGTAGATCAAATTTTGCCTTTGCAAAAAGTTCTGCAACCAAAAATTGTTCTGGTAATCTACACAATCCCAGTTAGCTACATTTGAGAGTATATGTACTCCTATTACCGTTTAATGAACTCTTTGGTTATCTGGTGTACAATTGCAGTTCCTTGAGGTTCTAATCCCCTTCTTCTTAGAAAATAATGAAACAATCTCATAATTATTTTACACCGAGAACAGAAGACTATGCATACCAAATATCAGGGAGCATTTGGAAGCAAGTTTATCAACAGACCTTGCATTTCAGTTGCGTCCAAAGAATTTAACATTCAAAGATAAAGATACCGCCATTACAAGGTTAGAGGGAGGTCGTCTTCTTTTAAGCAATGGAGAATATGTACTGGTTTCATCCAAGGAGAATTCAGTTTGCAAATCCAGCGAAAAATATGCACAGATATACACTGGTAGGTGTTGGTAGTCCTTTAGGTAATGTTTCTGTTTGGTTATTATCTCCTTTTGACTACTGCTGCTTGCTATGTGTTCCTAGATTTCTTCACCCATCATTTACAGACAATATGTTCATATAATAAATAATACTTGCATTTTTTTAGCCATCATACAAGGATCTACAGACTAAATTCATGTATTTACATCTAAATATTATAACAAATGATTTAACAACCAACTTGGCTCTCAATGTACACAACTTAGTTGACATAACTATGGGATGATAGACTATTACTCATCTAACTCCCATTATTCTGATATATATCAAAAAATCTATGTTATGTTACATTAAGCTCATATTAGCCAAACCAAGTTATGTATGCAGTACTGCTTTGGATTAGAGTCTTTGCTTTCTTAGGTGTAAGCATTATTCCTTAAACATGAATGATAGTTGATGCGTTATATCTAATAATGAATATACATGTGCAGGCTTCTCAATTTTTGAGAATAACTAAGTTTTATTCCAATCAGCTTCCCAGTCCTAACTACCATTGCAGCGAGGTGCTTCAATAAGAAATTAACCTTTTCTTTTCATTGGATTTTGATGTATTTTCTGATTTGACGACATTTTTTATGAAGGGTCCAAAACTTGCAGCATTGACACATCGTGAAAATATATGGGAATTTCTGCTCATTAACTATAAGCCTACCCTTATCACCTTTTTCAGTTCTTTGTAATAAGCTTTCTGTACTTCACATAAAATAATTATTATTTAGATATTCATTTGAGTATTTATAATGCTAGTTCCTAATGGAATCATATATGGCTGTGGTGATATGATATTCTCATCTCACATGATATTCATTCTGGTAGTTGTACGTACATATCACAAATATGGTTCAAAGAGGTAAACCTTTCATTTCATGTTCTTATTGCAAAACAATAGTTTCCCACGATTAAGATAACATGCATAGTAATAACTTAATAATTTACCAGGTTTCTTAAAAATCTTGGTTGGTTACTGGCTATTGTTTAGAACGTACTTATAGTTTCTTCTCGCAAGCATTACACTGTCGATGTTGTAGTTGCGTGGTACTTTTAACTTCTTTTTTCTGACTAATAGCAGTGGAATATAGTTGTTTGTAATTATCATATATTCTTACTTATTTCACGTTTTCTTTAATTCAGGTATACCGTAAATTTGATGGTATCTTTTGTTGACAATAAATTACAAGGTTAGCTTACTTCATTGAACCATATATTTTATAGCCTTCTTTTTTGTATTTCTAAGAGAAAAATTTGGAGGATCCACTACTAATTAAAGGACAAGAAATGAGAAGAAAACCTTAACTATCATCATATCTTCTAAAAGAGCTATTGTTTAATGAAGTTTTATATGGTCCATAAACATAATTATATCTGATTTAGTTATCACATCATGTTTATCATTTCTCATAAATGTCAAGAACTTCTTCCCTTCATTTATGCTTACTAGATATACCACCATTTTGAGTTTTAAATTGGGTTATGTTTTGTTTTCATAAAGTAGACTAAATTGCAGATCATTTGGTATTTTGTAAACAACTAACACTCAACAATAATTCAGATCCAGACTAATTTGATTATTGAATATTTATTGGTTGAAATATTATTGAATATTGTTCAACTCTAAATATTGTATATTATAAAGGAACTTTATAAATTCTAATTATAATGATTTAGTAAATGATTTTGCATCAATATATTTTTCAAATTGATTAACCAACTAATTTTTAGAATCTTCAAGTTTATAGTAAAAATTTTAGTGTTCAATTTTATTTTGTTACACGTTAAATGAATGATGCATTCATTTTATTTTGTGTACAACAAATAAACAATATCTTGCCAGTTCCCAGCCTAAATAAGAATGATGTTTCTTACCATAAAAAAAATTTATTGAAAAAATGATGTAAAATAGTTATTGCTATCGACTAGCCTCAAATGAATTTCATTTACAGCCTACGACTGCGTTCATATGCCTCAGTCCTTAATACGTTCAAGTACAAGAATATCGTCAATTAGCACTTTATTGCGATATGCATCTGACTACTATTCAGTATTATCTCTCCATCAAAGGAGAATATCACCAATTAATACTTATTGTGATATGCATTTGAATATCACAATAAATATTCAGTATTGTCAGTTCATACTTTAATTTGTCCCAACGCATTTAAATATAGGCGGCATAGCCTAAATTGAGAAGGCATTCTTGCTTAATTTTTCATCCCTACCTACTGCACTTTATAGTGCTGCCTTGAGTTGTGCTGAAGCCAGCTTGTTGCTCTGAAAATGTTCGTTTTTGCTTATATTGTCTGCGCATGTTTCTAGTAGCTTAACTTTGCATATATATATATATATATATATATATATATATATATATATAAGATAGAAATGCCTGCACATGTTTTAGTAACTTAGTTCGACTTGACATCACTTTGTACATATATATAAGCTAGTAATGCCTGCACATGTTTTGGTGGTTGGTGATGTAGTGTTTTGGATATGGATGGTGTTTGTTGGTTACGTGTGGTTGTGTTATTGTGGTAAGGCAGAAGGGGGAGGTGATGTTTGTGTATAGGGAGTTGCTGTAGTTGGTGAATGAAAATGCTGTCAGTTCGTTTACTATCATATGCACACATACTTATTAGCTCTTTATTGCACCGTGCTATTATTGTTTTATTCATATTCGTTCCTAATGTAAATATTTATCTTATTTGTAGGTGTGTGGAAGAAGAAGGATGCGAAAGTTGTGGTCTTATTTTTAATGCAAACAACCAAATATGTACTTGGTTTTTTTGTCAAACTTTGCAACTATTTTTTTGGGTGTGATTAAAACATTTCCTACTACGTTTTGATTTATGTGGTTTAAGCTATAAGATGTCATGTGTATGAATATCTGATATGTTTAATGTAATGTGTTACATCTCTATATTTTTTTATGATTCTTGCGTTATTTAAATGATTTTATGTTTAAAATGATTATTAATGTGCATTTTGATATTGGTATTTAATGCTGCAGTTATGAATAAGATGCATAAAATATTTGAATTATGAAACTAAACCATAGCACTTGAAAACCGCTATAAAAGTTTAATAGCGTTGAATAACCTTTATTAAATCTGTCAATATTACAGATGCATAATAGAAAAAGCGCTATAGTGTTATAAAAAGCGCTATAAAAGGACATATCCTAACAGAGTATAAGCGTTATTATAGTTGAATCTTTATAGCGGCATAGTGGTGTTGTGACAAGTCAACATCTACAATAACGTGTCTATATATAAAATGCTCATAATCCGCTATTAATATTTTTTATAGCGAATTATTAGTGCTATCTTAGAAAAACAAAAGGTATTTTGTGGCTAATAACGAATTTCATAGCGTACAAATAGCGCTATTGTAGTAATCAATAACACATGATTTGTCGCTATAAAATGTTTAAAATAGTGGATTTTTTGCGCTATTATTTTAATACTTTTTATAGCGCTTATTATGCTTATAAATGGTTCACTGTTTTTAATAACATGACGTTATATAGCGTTTATTAAACTGCTATTGTAGGCTTTAATAGCATTTTTTTGGCGCTATTGTAGGGTCTTTTTGTTGTAATGTCAAAATTTAATTCGAGTAGATTGAGAATTACGGTTTTTATGTTTAGTAGGTTTTGGCGAATAAAGCATCCAAAGATGTGAAAGTGGCAGATCTAGCTATGTAGGAGATTATCTGTTTATCTACTCCGTTGTGATTGAATGTTGTATGTAATGGTAGATGTTATAACCGTCTATTTAGTAACTCCGATCATCCAAGTGGGTATCTTCATATGTCACTCTTGACGTATTTTGTAATAAATATATTTATCTGAACCTGGACAACGTTATGGGATTATTTACTAGATATGAAATGATGATTTGAAATGTAATAAGAAAAGTTATTTTTAAAACCGTGTTTGAAATATTTCACATTCTTATGCCTCTGATATTATGGATACCATTAACACTACCGCATTTTGTCACCGAAAGTTAATACTATAGATGACTGCAGCGTTTGTAACGATTCGTTTCGAGCCTCAAAAAGGAGGATGTTACAAGTTGGTATCAGAGCATAGATTTATGTAAAACTAAAAAGAAATTTGAACCTAAAAAGATTTTTAAAACATATTCCAAATGAATCGGAGAATTAATAAGATTGTGGTATGGGTTAATATTATAGTAACGTAATTGTATTTGCTATATATATGTATACGCTTTATCTTTATTCTTCCATCTCTCTTAGACCATTCTTCCGTGTCTTACTAAGGTTCGAATGCAGATTTAAAAGGAAACGGAAGAGTGAATCTCGATAGAGGAAGCACCACAACTAATGAAAATGCTAGGCCCAATGTTAGGAGAAACCGGGGTCGGCAAACAACTGCAAATGTAGGTGCTGGAACACCGCAGGTGGATATGGGAGCTATGTATCGGTTCTTTGTCAACATGATACAAATGGGAGCTGCTGCTAGACTTGCAGGTGGAAATGATGAAGGAGGGAATCAGGAAGCTTCAGAACTCAACAACTATGCTGTGCTGAGGAGGGATTATGCAAGACTTGGATGGAAGTCATTTATTGAAAATGAGGATGCAATTGAAGTAGAGAATTAGTTGCTTTATTACGAGAGGATCTTCGTTGATCTTGGACTTAATGATGAGGAGCTGCATTGTACCAGTGGAACAGTGTAATTATTGGAGTAGCGGAGGAGACATTGACATGGATTGAATTTAGGAGAATATTTGAAGAAAGGTTTATGTCGAAAATCGCTAAGTCTACCCTATTGATGAAGTTTGCTTAGTTAGTGCATGGAGACATGACTGTGCTTAAGTATGCTACAAGGTTTGAGGAGTTGTCTCGGTATGGGTATGCTACCGTGGATACAGTAATTAAGAGGAATGAGAAATTCATTTGAGGACTGAGAACTGAGCTTGCTAGGGAAACTTGCCACATCTCAAGGATCCATGTGATGTAGTTGTTGAGATGGCTTGAAGAAATAGAGACGCTTTCTTTCTTTGGTAGTAACAAAGCAGTAGAGGCTCATGGTGGGTAGAATCAGAAGAGGAAATTCTTTCAAAAGAAGGGAGCTCAGAAGATTGGAGCTGCCAAGAAAGTAAAATATAAGGTTATCTACTACAAGTGCGATAAGAAAGGGTATTTCACAAATGAATGTCGTTCTGGAGATGGAATGAACGTGATTGGAAGGAAGAATATCAAGTGCTTTAATCATGATCAGATCGGTCATTATAAGAACCAATGGAAGGAACTAGTTAAAGCTGAAAATAGAAGATGTTTGCATTAGAACCAGCTACCTCAAGACCAACAGCTGAGGAGAAAGGAAAAGTTATGAATGGAGGTACGCTTTTGATTCATGGTACACCTGTTAGAGTTCTATTTGATACTAGTGCATCACATTCTTTCATATCTCGTTGTTTGGTATGTAAGCTTAACATAGTACCCTCATACCTAATTACATCCTTAAGGGTTGTGAATCCAATAGGAGGGCGTGCAACTCTTGTGATGAGACGTGACCATTTAGAGTTTGAATTGTTAGGTCATATATTTGATTACAGTTTGCATGTGCCTGATTTCGTAGGCTTCAGAATTATTTTGGGTATGGATTGGTTAGGTAAGTATGATGCTATGATATTTTGCCATGATAGGAAAATATTAATATGACATCTTAATAGTAGCGATCGAATTATATATTCGGTGAAAAAATTGAGTTTTGATGTTTGTGCTTTGTTGGGTGTAATAAAAGAGGAAGATGAGTTGAATTGAGTTTTCATTGTTAGAGAATTCGTAGACGTCTTTGAATCGGTGACAGGACTACCGCCAAAATAAGCTATCGAGTTTTGAATAGATCCAAAACCAGGAGCTGAACCTGTTAGTAGACCGCCAATTAAGATGACACCTACCAAGATGAAGGATTTAGAGGTGCAATTAGTGGATTTAAAAGGGAAAAGTTTTATTAAACCAAGCGTTCGTCATGGGGAGCAGCTGCACTGTTTTTTTAGAAACCAGACGGATCGTTAAGGTTGTGTATAGATTATCGTAAGTTAAATGAGAAGACGATAAAAAATCGATATTCGTTGTCGATTGATGATTTGTTTGATTAGTTGAGTGGAGCTAATGTGTTTTCTCAATTGGATTTGATGACAGTGTTCCATCAGCTAAGAGTGGTGGAGGATAGTATTCCTTTGAAGGCATTTAGAACCGGGTACGGATCGTATGAGTGGTTGGTAATGTCATTCGGATTGACTAATGCGTTAGCCTTCTTCGTAGACTTAATGAGTCAGATCTTTCGAGATCATTTGGGTAGATTCGTGTTGGTGCTAATAGACGACATCTTGATATATTCCAAGGATGAAAGAAACCGTGAAGTTCATCTTGGGATAATACTTGAGACACTGATACAACATCAGTTAACAGAAAAGCTTTCAAAGTTTCATTTGGAAGAAGGAGGTGAAGTTTCTTGGTCATGTAGTCTTAGAGGAAGTATTGTTGGTAGATCGAAGTAGTTAATAATTGGAAGAGACCCAAGATAGTGACTGAGATAAAGAGTTTTCTTGTGCTAGTTGGCATTACGGAGGTTTATTAAGGATTTCTTGCGAATAGCAGCACCAATGACTAAGCTAACAACGAAGGAAGTGAAATATGCTTGGACCGATAAATGTGAGGAGTCATTCCAAAAGCTGAAACGTTTATTGACCAATGCGCTGGTGTTAATTGTTCCGGAAGGGAATCAAGATTTAGTATTTTATATAGATGCGTGTGAAACAGGACAAGGAGCTATGTTAATGTAGAAAGGGAAAGTGGTTGCCTGTGCTTCTTGATAGCTCAGATCACATGAGGTTAGATACTCAACACATGATTTAGAGTTAGTTGCCGTGATTTTTGTCTTAAAGGTATGGAGACATTATCTGCTGGGAGAGAGATTCAAGTTGTTTACGGATCACAAGTCATTAAGATACTTATTATCTTTGAAGGAGTTTAATATAAGACAATGGAGGAATTGAGTACACACCAAAAAAGGAAACAAAGTGGCAGACACACTCAATAGAAGGCTTCAGAATGCATTGTTAGCAATAATAGCTGAGTGGAAAGTTTTGGATGCTTTGACTACATGCGGTGTACAGTTAAGGTCTACGGCAAGTTCAAGTCAAGGAACCATTACGTTGTCGTGTTTGGAAGTTTGACCAGCAATAATTGAAAGGATTTCTTCTAGGCAAGGAGATGATCCAATAGTAGTTGAATGGATTAGAAGGTTAAAGAGAGGAGCTGAGATTGATGATATAAATGATTTCGGTCTTGACCAAAAGAGGTAACTGAGGAAGAAAGGAATGCTATGGGTTCCAAATGTTGGAGACATAAGGAAGGAAGTTCTTAAGGAATGTCATTGTTCAAAGTTCACCATTCATCTGGAAGGAACTAAGATGCACCAAGATATGAAAAGAAGTTTCTTCTGGGAACGTATGAAGAAGGATGTAGGCTTATGGCTAAAGCATTGTTTGAACTGTCAACAAGTAAAAGCCGAGCTTCAAAAGCCGAATAGGTTATTATAACACCCTTAAGTTTAAATAATATTATTCAGAAATTCAATTAGATAAATTAAATAGAATAATGTAGAGACTAGAGTGATAAGAGGATTGATATTTGAAAATTAAATAGGGTTTTGCCTTAAATAAATGGGTTTATAAAATGGTTTTATAAGTTAAATACCTAAGAGAATAAGTAAAAGGGTAATATGGGAATAGCCGTATATAACCCCATAAACCATAAACCGTTACTTCATTCTCATTCATACTTTCATAAAACAAAAACCAAAACAAAGAAGGACCAAGGTCGGCCATTACTCTAAGAGAAGAAGAGCTTCAAGCTAGGAAGGTTAAAGCAAGAACAAATATCAAGTTTCCTATCCAAAGAAGGTGAACAATAATCTAAACCATCTCATATAAGTCATATTGAATGTTTTAATTCGAGTTAAAGGTTTAAAACCTTATGATTTGATGAATGATGACATGCTTTAATTTCGTATGTCATGTTGTAAGTTAAACAAAGATTTTAGGGAGTAATATAGTTCAGATTTAATGCTAAAATCATGCGAATTGATTTCTGAATGCCATGATGATTGAATATGCTAGGTAAAATATTATTTTGGAGATGGATTTAAATTTTCATAATATTCCAGGTTTTAGATAATTTATTATGAATTTTTGACGGAAGAAATAGTTATTTGGGTTTAAATTGCTTGAGGCGATAAAGTAATGTTTTCGGATCTGAAAATTTATGTATGATAGAAAACATATTAAAAGTGAATTAATTTAATTTTTGGGAATTTTTCCTAAGTGATTTTCTATGGAAATTGAGTTAGTTAAGTTTCGAGACTTAAACGTTTTAATTGTTTTATTGAGGAGAAAGGCTTATTTGCTAAAGCATTTTTAATTATTAATTGGTGAATTCGACAGCCTTTTTGGAAAAGTATTTTGATAAAGGATTAGCAACCAATCATATTTTGAAAAATTAGGCAAGGTATGTGAAAAGGAATTGCTTTTAATGGCAAAAAGTCAATTTTTTTCGAATTACTACGTAGCACTTCCTTTTCCTTGCTTCCAAAACCATGCCCAGTAGGCCTTTTGAACCTAATCAAAACTGATGTACATGGTATCAAGTAATTGATATGTAGTGTATTGGAGAAACGTAGAAGGATGGTATCGAAGGCTGGCTTTCGAAGAGGTTGAGGACACTTTTATTTGGCTTTCGAATGAATTGCCGCTTTCCTTTGTTTTAAAAGATGCCTTCGAATGAGTTTCCACTTGTTTTGTTTTATAAAGGAGCTTAGGGATGCCGCTTTTAAACGTATTCGAAACCTAACAGCTGCATTCATGTCTTTCAAAAACTTTCAAGGCCGCTTTCTTGATAACTTTGAATCAATGCTTTTGAAAGGGAAGCTTTCATCCTTGTAAAGTTTGAAGCTGCCTTCTCAAAGCTTCCAAAAGGGTAGTTTGAGCCGCTTTTAATAAGAATTTTGGAGGCAATGGTTTCGATAGTTTGGTTTCGAAATTATCCTCGTCCCCAAATTCTTTTACTTAAAAATTAATGCTTTCGAAAGGGGTACTTTTACTTCTGTTCCTCTTGATCCAATAGCTATATTAAGTGTTAAACCCAATGGTTTCAAAATGAAAACTTTTAAATAGTTTCTATGAAGCTTTCGAAGGGAATGCCTTATGTCTTTCGAAGATTATGTTTTAGGCATTTGAAATGGCATGTTTCAAGTATTTCAAAACATAAGCTTTAAGTGTTTCAAAAGATATATATTTAATGGTTTTGAAAGAAAGGTTTCAATGCCTTTGAAAGCAATTCTTTTTAAGTATTTTGAAAGGAAGGTTTGAAAACTTTTGAAAGGTATGTTTTTAATTATTTTGAAAGAGAAGGCCTAAGGTTTCGAAAGCGCTAGTTCTCAAACAAGAAAACCAGTCACAATTTTTAAAAGCAAATCCATGACGATATGAAAGAGTTTTGAAATGACATTTAACTTTGGAGTTTTCAAGAAGTTTTCCTTGCTAAACATAGTGGGTTGAGGGTACTAACCATATTTCATTAGAAAGATGATTACAAGGAAGTTAAATCATGGATGTTTTTATTGATCAACTATCATATATGCTTTGGTAAACATCTTCACTTAATAATTAACCCATAATTGCATTTTAGGGTGTTAAGGGCAAAATAACCAGTTAGGTTGACCCAGTAGTGAATATAGTTGAGTCAACTCCCGTGGGAGTACATGTCCAGAAGGTCAAACAGACCAGATATAAATGCTTATAGACCGATCAAATGATTATTGGTTAGACAGGTTCATAGTAAGCTATGTAAGGAAATAGTCATTGGCAGGGGCCAATAAGTTCTCATTGATTCCATGAGAACTATGTCCGGAATCAGTTATTGAAAGAGGTAAATAGGTTCATAATGATCCTATAAAAACTATGATATGAGAAAAGTTATTGGAGAATCTAATAGGTTCATAGTAAGCCTGTGAAAACTATGATTGGAGAAAGTTGTTGGTAGGTACCAATAGGTTCATAGAGATCCCATGAAAACTATAATTGGATAATAGTATTGTTAGGAACCAATAGCTTCATAGTGATCCCATGAAAACTATGAAGGTAGAAGGAAATTCCATAAAGAATAAACATGTTATTAGTCATCTCATGAAAACTAATAGGTTAATAGTGACCCTAGAAACTATAACTTGTGACGAATAGTAAAGTAAATGGGGATGGGAATCCCAGAGCATGTTACATGTTTGCATATCATCATAATACCTTTTATTATGTCATGTCTTAACTATTATGGATGCAGGTGTACAATATATGGTTATCATAAAATCGGGTCAAAATATCGGTGAGGGGAAACCTATTCAGCTAAGCACCATGATCTCACTAGATATCTATATAGTTCAAGATGGTAGGTTATTATTCATACTAGACATTTTGTCTGAGTCGAAGTTTATGTTTTCGCCTTAAACTCTCGGGTGCTCAATTGATTTTGAGTAGTTTGAGAGTTATGGTTTTCGGGTTCTCCTTTAGACAAATAAGCTTCTACAGACGTGCAGAAGGTGAGTTAGCTATTAGGAGTTCTTTCTATTTGATTCCGCTGTGTTTTGCATGTAACAGAAAAGTTGTTTAATTACCTATATTCAGACTCTGGTCAATCAATGGGGCATCTTCATATGTAGCTTTTGGCATATTTTGTAATAATTATATTTCTCTAAACGTGGTCTACGAATCAGAATTATGTAATGAATTAGACATGTGATTAAAGTGGAATGAGAAATTTGTTTTATACTTTAATTTTTTTATATCCATATGTTTCCGTTATATCAATGCATCTAACATTACTGCATTTGTTCACCGAGGATTAATAACTATGGATGACTGCAGAATCCGTAGCAGCTAATTTTGGGCCTCCAAATGGGGGATGTTACAAGTTGGTATCAAAGCATATGTTGATGTAAATCTGAAAGAAATTTGAACCTAAAAATATTTTCAAAACATATCCCAATATATTAGAAAATAAGATCGGGGTTTGGGTTTACACTATAGTAACATACTCGCGTTTAATATATATACACATATATATACATACATATATATATATATATAGACACACACACACAGATATATATATATATATATATATATATATATATATATATCCAAAAGTACATATTCCACTCTCTCTTAGACCATTCTTCTATATCTTACCAAGCCTCATATGTAGATTTACGAGAAAAGGAAGAAATGGATGCATGAAACGGAAGTGGAAATCTAGGTGAAGGAAGCACCACAACTAATGGAAATGCTCTACCCAATACTAGAAGAAACACGGGTCGACATGCAAATGCTAATCCAAATGAAAATGCCAACGTAGGTGCTGGAACCCCGCCAGTAGATATGGGGATGATGTATCAGTTCTTTGTCAATCTGATGCAAGATGGAATAGCTATAGGAGTAGCTGGAGTTTATGCTATTGGAGGAGCTAATCTCATGACCTCGGTTGGCAATAATTATGCTAAGTTGAGTAGGATTACACCAACCTTGGAGGTTGGCCAGTTTTGGGAACATAGGATGCTATTGAGGTGGAAAAGTGGTTATTGCGCTGTGAGAGGATTTTTGCCGACTTGGGATTAGATAATGAGTAGAAGAGGAGACTTGCCTCTACAAAGTCGCAGGAAGCAGCACTTTATTGACGGAATAGTGTTACCGTGGGAGTTCTCGAAAAAGAGTTAACTTGGGTAGGATTTCGAAGGAGATTCGAAGAAAAATATTTGTTTGAAGTTGCCAAGTCAGTATTGCTGAGAAAATTCATGGACTTAGTGCAAGGTAAAATGCCGATGATTGAGTATGCAACGAAGTTTGATGAGTAGTCTAAATATAGATATGCTACCATTGACACCATCAATAAAAGAAACGAGAAGTTTATTCGAAGGTTAAGACCTGAGATTGCTAGAGTGACTATGCCATATCTCCGGGATTCAAGTATAGTTGTAACGGAGAGAAATCCAGAATGAAGAGATGATTTTTACTTATGAGATGGAGAAGCAGGTCAGAACCCATAATTCTAAGGGCAAGAAGAGGAAATTCTTCAAGAAGAGAGGAGCTCAAAAAGGAGGAGTTGCCAAGAAGGCCAAAATTGATCTAGTCTGTTTCAAGTGCGACAAGAAGGGACATTATGCTCATGAATATCTAACTTGACAAGGGAAAAAGGTTGCAGATAAGAAGGGAGTGAAGTACTTCAACCGTTACCAAATTGGACACTGCAAGAATCAGTGTCCACGACCAGTCAGAGCGGACAAGGGGAGAGTTTTTGCTTCAGAACCATCTTCTTCTAGACCAACTACTGTTGAGAAAGGAATGACTATGATGGAAGGTACGCTTTTGACTTATAATATACCAGCTAGGGTACTATTTGGTACCGGTACATCGCATTCATTTATATCTCAGTGTTTGGTAGATAAGTTATGTTTAGAACCCTCATACCTTGTTACTTCCTTAAAGGTTGCAAATCTGATAGCAAGGCATGCAACTCCTGGGATGATATGTAACTAGTTAGAACTTGAGTTGTTAGGTCATAAGTTTGCATGCATTTTTTATGTTTTTGATTTCGTATGTTTCAGGATCATTTTGGGTATGGAATGGTTAAATATATATGATGCTAGGATATTTTTCGAGATAGGGAAATGTCGCTAAGACACCCTAATAGTCATAACCGAATTATATATTCGGTGGAGAATGCAGATCTGAGTAATTATGCTTTATTGGGTGCTATGTAAGTGGAAGAAGATTGAACTAGGTTTTGATAGCAAGAGAATTTGCAGATGTTTCTGAGCCAGTTACAGGACTACCACCGAAGCGAGCCACTAAGTTTCAGATAGATCTTATACCAGGATCAGAACCTGTAAGTAGACTACCTAGCAGGATGACACCTACCGAGATGAAGGAATTGAATGTGCAACTAGTGAATTTAGAAGGAAATAATTTTATTAGACCAAGCAGTTCGCTTGGGGAGCGACACGGTGTTCGTGAAGAAACTGGATAGGTCGTTAAGGATGTGTATCGACAATTGTAAGTTGAACGAGAAGACGATCAAGAATAAGTATCCTTTGCCGAGAATCAATGATTTATTTGATCAGTTGAATGAAGCCAGAGTATTTTTTCAATCGGATTTGGCGATCGGTTTCCATCAGCTAAGAGTGTCAGAGGACAGTATTCCGTGGACGGCATTTTGGACTAGGTATGGTTTGTACGAATGGTTAGTAATGCCATTCAGGTTAACAAATGCGTCATCTTTCTTCATCGATTTGATGAACCGAGTTTTCCGAGTGCACTTGGATAGGTTCGTATTGGTATTCATAGATGACATTTCAATATTCTCTAAGGATGAAAGAGAGCATGAAGTTCAACTTAGAGTAATACTTGAGATGCTAAGGCAACACCATTGAAAGCAATGTTTTCAAAGTTTCATTTCTAGAAGAAAGAAGGTAAGTTTCTTAGTCATGTGGTTATAGAGAAAGGTTGGTCAGTTGATTCGGATAAGATCGAGGCAGTTAAAAACTGGAAGAGACTAGAGGCGGTGACTGAGATAAGAAGTTTTCTGGGACTCACCAGCGATTACCAAAGATTCATTAATGATTTCTTGCTGATAGTAGCGCCTTTGATTAAGCTAACCAAGAAGGACTTGAAATTTATATGGTCTAACAAATGTGAGGAAGCATTCTTTAAGTTAAAGAATTTGTTGACCAACGCACCTTTGTTAGTAGTTCTAGATGGGGACCAAGGATTAGTAGTGTACACCGATGCGTGGAACCAGATTAGTGGCTGTGTTGATGTAGAATGGTAAAGTAATTGCTTACGTTTCACGACAGCTTAGATCGCATGAAGTGAGATACTCTATTCATGATCTAGAGTTGGCAGCAGTGATCTTCGCGTTGAAAGTATGGTTATCTCTTAGGGGAGAGATTTGAGTTATACACACATCATAAGTCCTTAAGATATTTATTCTCTCGATAGGAGTTCAATATGAGATAGTAGAGATGGCTGGAGTTTTTAGTAACTTATGATTTTAGTATAAAGTATACACCTGGAAAAGGAAATAACGTAGCAGATGCTGTTAGAAGAAAACATCTGAATATGGTGTTAGCTATGTTAACGGAATGGAAGAATCTAGAGGCATTGACTACTTGCAGTGTGCAGCTAAGGTGAAACTAATAGTTCTAATCAAAGCACTGGCATGTTATCCTGCTTGGAAGTTCGACCAGTACCGATCGAAAAGATTGCTTATAAGCAAAAGGAGGATCCATTGTTAGCCGAGAAGGTTAAAAGGCTTGAGGTTGGATTGATGAATGATGATCTAAAAGATCTCAGTCTTGACCGGAAGGGATGGTTAAGAAAGAAAGGACGGTTGCGTGTTCCGAATGTTTGGGACTTAAGAAGACAATTTCTTAAGGAATGTCATCGATCCAAATTTACGATTCATTCTGGGGGAACCAAGATGTATCAAGACACGAAGAGGAGTTTCTACTGCGAAGGGGTGAAGAAAGATGTTGATTTGTGGGTAAAGCAGTGTATGAACTGTCAATAAGTAAAGTCCGTACATCAGAAGCCGAGTAGGTTGCTTCAACCTTTGGAGATATCAACATGGAAATGGGATTCGATATCCATGGATTTTATAGACGAGTTGCCAAGTTGAATCGAGAAAATGAAAGTATATGGGTCATTGTGGACAGGTTGACGAAGAGTGCCTATTTCATTCCAGTTAAGTCAACTAGGGCGACACCTGTTTTAGCTAAATTGTTTATGAAGAACATAGTTAGACTTGGAATTTGTAGTAGTATAGAAAGTGATAGAGATGCTTTGTTTACTAGAGAATTGTGGAAGAGTCTACAGGATAAAGCTTAAGATGAGTACCGCTTATCATCCTTAGATAGATGGGAAGACACAGAAAGTCAATAAGGTACTCGAGGATTTATTAAGAGCCGTTGTGCTAGATTTTGGTGGATCTTTGGAAGATCACCTACACTTAGTTGAGTTTTCCTATAATAACAGTTATCGGACTAGTATAGGAATGGCGTCTTTCGAAGCTTTGTGTGGGAGTCCATGAAGTCACCAGCATGTTGGTTGGAAACTAGAGACAAATTAATCTTAGGTTCAGATCTCATAAGATAGGTAACATAAAAGATTGAGTTGATATGAGGAAGGATGAAGGAAACTCAATCTAGACAAAAGAGTTACGTGGATAAGAGGCATAAAGATTTAGAGTTCTTAGTTGGAGAAAGAGTTTTCATTAAAGTGTCACCGATGAAGGGTGTGGCATGATTTGAAAAGTCGGGGAAACTAGCACCAAGATATGTTGGACCATTCCTAGTTATAGAGAGGATCAGAAAGCTCGCGTATAGAGTACAGTTGCCGAGCAATTTGGCAAGTGTTCATAATGTATTTCATGTGTCTCATCTTCGTAAGTATGTGCATGATCCAGAGACTACTGTTCCTCTAGCTGTATTAAAAGACTTAATAGTAGAACCGGGTCTGACCTTTGTTAGGCAACCAGTTCGATTTGTAGTGAGAGTTGAGAAGAGGTTAAAAAACAAGACAGTCAAGTTGATAAAAGTTCAGTGGAGCGACACCGAGGACTGTACTTGAGACAGAAGATAGGATTAGAGATATGTATCCTGATCTGCTGTAAGAGTATGTTCAATATTTGCTTTATATAGACCGTTTTCTAGTCAGGTAGGCTAATATGGTAGTTAGGAGATATTACAGTGTTATGATTAGTATTTAGTCTTTGTTGAATTTCGAGAACGCAATTCTTTAAGGAGGGGAGCCTATAACACCCTAAGTTTAAATAACATTATTCATGAGATCTAATTAATTAGACAGAATAATATAGAGACTAGAGTCGTAAGGGGAATGAGATTTGAAAACTAAATAGGGTCCTGCCTTAACTAAGTGGGCTTATAAAGTAGTTTTATTAGTTGATTACCTAAGAGAATAAGGCAAAGTTATTATGGGAACAACCATACATGACCCCATAACCCCTAAACCCTTACCTCATTCTCGTTCATACTTTCATAAAAAAGCAAAAACAAAGGAGGACCAAGGGCGACCATTACCCTAAGAGAAGAAGAGCTTAAAATCAAGTAGGAGCTAAGATTCAAGCTAGGAAGATAAAAGCAAGAACAAATCTCAAGTTTCTTATCCAAATAAGGTGAATAATAATATGAAAATCACATATCTTGAATGTTCTAATTTGGGTTAAAGGTTTAAAATCGTATGATTTGATGAATGATAACATGCTTTAATTTTGTATGACATGTATTAAGTTAAACAAAGATTTTGGGGAGTAATATAATTCAGACTTAATGCAAAAATCATGCGAATTGACTTTTGAATGCCATGATGATTGAATATGTTATGCAACACATTATTTTAGAGACGAGTACAAATTTTCATAATATTCCAAGCTATGGATAGTTTGTTATGAATTTTTGATGGAAGAAATAATTATTTTGTGTTTAAATTGCTTAAGGCGATAAAGTAATGTTTTCAGGTCTAAAAATTTATATATGATAGAAAACGTATTAAAAGTGAATTATTGTAATTTTTGGGGATTTTTCCTAAGTGATTTACAATGGAAATTAGATCAGTTAAGTTTGGGGACTTGAACGTTTTAATTATTTTATTGAGGAGAAGGGCTTATTTGCTAAAGCATTTTCAATTATTAATTGATGAATTCGGCAGCCTTTTTGGAAAAGTAATTTGATTTAGGAATGGAAACCAATCAAATTTTGAAAAATTAGCCAAGTAAGGTAAAAAGAAATTTCTTTTAATGGCATAAAATCAGTTTTGTTTTGAATTACTACTTTGCCACTTCCTTTTGCTTGCTTTCAGAACCATGCCCAGTAGGCCTTTCGAATCCATTCGAAACCAACACACGGTGTATCAAGTAATTGGTACATAGTGGATTAGAGAAAGGCATAAGGGATGGTGTCGAAGGCTTGCTCTCGAAAAGGTTGAGGCCACATTTATGTAGCTTTCAAATGAATTGCTGCTTGCCTTCCAAAACATTTAAAAGCAACACACAGTGTATCAAGTAATTGGTACATAGTGGATTAGAGAAAGGCAGAAGGGATGGTGTCGAAGGCTTGCTTTCGAAGAGGTTGAGGCCACATTTATGTAGCTTTCAAATGAATTGCCGCTTGCCATTGTTTTAAAAGAAGCTTTCGAATGAGTTGCCACTTATTTTGTTTTATAATGGAGCATTAGAAAGGGATGTCACTTTTGGACGTATTCGAAACCTAACTGCCGCATTCATGTCTTTCGAATTAGTTAAAAGTCGCTTTCTTTGTAACTTTGAATCAATGCTTTCGAAAGGGAAGTTTTCACCCTTGTAAAGTTTGAAGTCGCCTTCTCAATGCTTTTAAAAGGGTGTTTGAGCCGCTTTTAATAAGAGTTTTGGAGGCAATGGTTTTGGAAGGTTGGTTTCGAAACTATCTTCTTCCCTAAATTCTTTTACTTAAAAATCAATGCTTTCGAAAGGGATGCTTTTACTTTTGTTCCTCTTGACCTAATAGCTATATTAAGTGTTAAACCTAATAGTTTCGAAATGAACACTTTTAAATGGTTTATGTGAAGACTTTGAAGGGAATGCCTTAAGTTTTTCGAAAGTTATATCTTTAGTGGTTTTGAAAGGAAGGTTTCAACACCTTTGAAAGGAATGTTTTAAATGTTTTGGAAGGAAGTTTGAATACTTTTCAAAGGTATGTTTTAATGATTTTGAAAGAGAAGGCCTAAGGTTTTGAAAGCGTTAGTTTTCAAACAAGAAATCCAATCTCGGTTTTTAAAAGTAAATGCATGGCAATATGAAAGAGTTTTGAAAAGGCATTTAACTTTGGAGTTTTTGAAGAAGCTTTTCTTGCTAAAGATAATGGGTTAGGGGTATTAACCATATTTCATTAGAAAGATGAGTACAAGGAAGTTAAATCATGGATGTTTATATTGATCAGTTATCATGTATGTTTTGTAAACATATTCACTTAACAATTAACCCGTAACTGCATTTTGGGGTGTTAAGGGCAGAATCACCAGTTAGGTTATTCCAGTAGTGAATATACATTGAGTCAACTCCAATATGAGTAGAATTGCATCTAAAAGGTCAGACAGACCAGGATATAAATGCCCATAGTCTCATTAAATGATTATTGGTTAGACAGGTTCATATTAAGCCCTTGAAAACTATGTATGGATATAGTTATTGGCAGGGGCCTATAGGTTCTTTGTGATCCAATGAAAACTATGTCTGGAATAAGTTATTGAAAGAGATCAATATGTTAATAGTGATTCCATGAAAACTATGATATGAGAGAAGTTATTGGAGAATCCAATGTGTTCATAGTAAGCCCATGAAAACTATAATTTGAGAAAGTTGTTGGTAGGTACGAATAGGTTCATAGAGATCCCATGAAAACTATGAATGGATGATAGTATTGGTTGGAACCAATAGGTTCATAGTGATCACATGAAAACTACAAAGGTGGATTGCAATTCCATAAATAATAAACATGTTATTAGTCAGCCCATGAAAGCTAACAGGTTAATAGTGACCCTAGAAACTATAACTTGTAATAAATAGTCAGGTAAATGAGGATGGAAAATCCAGAGCATACTGCATGTTTGCATATCATCATAATACCTTTTTATGTTATGTCTTAACCATTGTGGATGTAGGTGCACGGTGTATGGTTATTATAAAATTGGGTTAATATACTAGTGAGGGGGAAATCTGTTCTGATAAGCGGCGTGGTCTCACTAGATATCTATATGGTTTGAGATGGTAGGTTACTATTCATACCATACTTTTTGTCTGACTCGAAGTTTCTGTTTTCCCCTTAAACTCTCGGGTGCTCAATGATTTTGAGTAGATTGGGAGTTAAGCTTTTCAAGTTCTCATTTAGACAAAAAGGCTTTCGGAGACATGCAGAAGGCAAGCTAGCTATTAGGAGTTCTTTCTATTTGAATTCGCCGTGTTTTGGATGTAATGACAAAGTCATTTAATTGCCTTTGTTTAGACACTGATCAACAAAGGTGCATCTTCATATGTCGCTCTTGGCATATTTTGTAATAATTATATTTCTCTAAATATGGTTTACGAATTGAGATTACGTAATGAATTTGAAATGTGACTAAAGTGGAACGAAAAATTTGTCTTATGATTTAATTTTTGTTCATATCCATGTTTTTCTGTTATATTAATGTATTTAACACTACCGCATTTGGTCACCGAGAACTAATAACTATGGATGACTGCAGCATCCGTAGCAGTTAGTTTAGGGCCTCCAAATGGGGGATGTTACTTCAGCTTTTAGATATTCCAGTTTGGAAGTGGGATTCTGTATCTGCGGACTTCGTAGATGGGTTTCCAAGGTCAAATAGAGGAAATGAAAGTATTTGGGTTATAGTGGACAAATTGACTAAGAGTGCACACTTTATACCCGTTAAGTTGACTAGGACGGCACCCGTTTTAGCTAAGTTATTCATGAAGAATATAGTTAGACTGCATAAGATTCCTAGTGGTACAGTAAGCGATAGAGATTCACTAATCACTTGTGAGTTCTGAAAGAGTCTACAGGAAGTTTTAGGCACTAATCTCAAGATGAGTACAGCTTACCATCCGCAGTCCGATGGGAAAACTACAAGAGTTAACAAAGTCTTGAAGGATTTGTTAAGAGATTGTGACCTAGAGATTGGAGGATCATAGGAAGGCCATCTACACTTAGTCGAGTTTTCGTATAATAATAGTTACCAGACTGATATAGGGATGGCACCGTTTGAAGCTTTGTATGGAAGGTCATGCAAATCACCTATATATTGGTTAGAGACCACAGATAGATTAGTTCTTGCTCCAAATAGCAAGAGAAGTTGTAGAAAAGATTGAGTTACTCGAGCTAGAATGAAGGAAGCTCAATCTAAGCAGAAAAGTTACGCGGATAATAGACAGAAAGACTTAGAGCTCTCAATTAGAGGTTAGGTTTTCGTCAAGGTATCACTAATGAAGGGTGCTTTGGGAAATCAGGTAAATTGGTGCCTATATTTGTTGGACCATTTCCTATTATAGAAAGGATCGTGAAAATAGCTTATAGAATTGAGTTACCGAATAGTTTGGCAGAAGTCTATAATGTTTACCAAATTTCTTATCTAAGGAGATGTGTTCATGATCCAAAAACTACAATTACTCTGATTGCATTAGGAGACTTAGTAATGGCATCGGACATGACTATAGTTAGACAGCCAGTTATATGGTGGCTAAGGATGAGAAGAAATTAAGGAACTTGATAGTCAAATTAGTAAAAGTCCAATGGAGTGACGATGAGAGAGACTGTACTTGGAAAATAGAGAGCAAGATTAGAGACACCTATCCTGGCTTGTTTTATGGTCCACTTCGAATAAACATGATTAACCCAATTCTGGATCATCCTCTAGAATCGTATAACTGTCAAAAGTGAGTGACTGGTCATTGGAACTATTATAGTCTCAATACTCATAAGGTTGGGTCGACCCTGCCTCCCCTTCAAACTTGACTTTGTATGTTTTACCTTTATGTTTGATTGATGTCTGTACCTTATCATAATTTCGAGGATGAAATTCATTAAGAAAGGGACTCTATAATGACCCTAATTTTGGCTAACATTATTTAGAACATTTAATTAGCCAAATTAAATAAAATAATGCAAAGGGATAAGAAAATTGATATTTAGGCCGTGCCATAATGAATGAACTAATGGAAAGGGTTAAACTTAAATAAGAGGAGGAAATAAGCAAGGGGTAAATAGGAAAAGAGTTTAATTTCCTAATATAAACCCTTAAATCCACTCTCTCATATTCATTTCACATTCTCACAAACACAACTTGAGTAGGCCAGCATAGAGAGAAGAAATCAAGAGGAAAAACTAAGGAAAGCAGGAAGCTAGGAGTAATCAAATCAAAACAAATCTCATTCTTCTTAATCCAAATCATGGTGAATAATGGATATACATCTCACGTTTTTTATAATGTTTCGGTTTTAAGTGTAAATCTATTTCTTTTGCTATGCCATGTTTTAGTTGTTTGAATGATTATATGCTTGTTGGCAATTTTCTAGAATTTAATATGAAATTTAATAATACGTTTGAATTAGAAAACGTATCACATGATACCCAAATGGCATTTAGATTTTTATATGATTTTAGAAATATCATTTTAGAAGTGGGTTTTTAATTTCATAATTTTCCAAGCAAGTATGTATTTTATATGAATTTTCTAAGTGGAGAAATTAGTTAATTTTGGGGTTTTAGTTATTAAAAATAATTAAAATAAGTTTTTGGCCCTGTAATTTTTATATGTCGAAGATTATGATTAAGTTGATTTATTATGTTTTTTAGAGATTTTTCTTAAGAGTTTAGGAATGATAAATAAATAGCTTAAGTCTAAAGGGCTTAACTGTTTAGTTAAAGGGTTTACAAAATGGGTTAAATTGTAAAAATGTTTAGTATGGAAAATTATGGAATGCGGCAGTTTTTCGATAAAGGATTTGATATAGCTTTGACAGTCAATAAGGATTTGATAAATTATAGAGGTTTAGTGAAAAGGAAAACCTTTTTATTGTAAAATTGCAGTTTTCAAGCTAATTACCATCCTGCCATGTCGATATTGGCTATGTCGAACCCATCTCACTTCATCCTAGTCTCATCAATGTGGCACATAACAATGCCGTATGATGTCAATGAGCTTGGCATGCAGTGATTGGGTTTGAGCCTCGTCGAGGCCGAAGTAATAAACATAAAGAGAAAGGACTCGATATGGGTATGTCAAGGTGCATGCATGCTGCATTTTTACTAAAAAGCATGCATGCCACATATACTACTTCGAGCCTTTTACCTCGAAGGCCCAGATTGTCATTGAGCCTACACTATGATGCTTTCAACTTGTTGTCGAGCCTAATCTATGCCTCATTCAACTTGTCATCGAGCCTAACTCTTGCCGCTTTTTAACATGTCATCGAGTTATTACTATACCGCTTTTAATATTGTTATGAAACTTATTCGATGTCTCTAACTAGTCTTCGAGCCTAACCCATGTTTTTATACTCATCGAGCTTAATCAATAATGTTTTAACCATGCCAATGTCACAGATATTCACGTCGCATGTACTAAATTTTATAACCTCAATGAGGCATTGATGTAAATGTTTTATATGTTGTCGAAATTCAAATTTTTATAGTTTTTCACTATGACTAATGAAGTTATGACTTCGACATCACCCTATATATTTTCAAATAAAGTACTTCGATATTCTTTAGAATGGGCAAAGATCTTTAATGGTGATGACGTCGCCGAATTTTACAATTGCAAAGGTATTACATAGTTTGGCCTTATGGCCTAAGTTTTGAAGGGGTCGAAGACCCTAATGATTTTGAGTTTCATCAACAATGTTTTATAAATCATATACCATGGCATAAGATTTTGGATATTAGTAAAGGACCAATGTTTTCCTTGTTTTAAGTATGATTTCAAGGGTTAAATCATTTACAAATATTTTGTTTTCAAGGAAATACAGACAGGGTAGTCAACACAGAAGTTTACTAAAAGAATGACTCAGAGATTAGAAAACCATATGGGACTAGTGTAAGGTTGTGCCATATAATTTAGCTAGTAGCCCTTAGCAAATATAAGTCCAAGATTCTAGTGTGTAGGACAGTGTCATAGGTAAGACGAAAAGACGTTTACACACATGAAGGAATACACAGAGTAGAGATAGGTTATTGGTGAGCCCGTAAAACCATTAGGATCAGTTGGCTCTAGAAGTAGTAATTACGGACATATCATACAGTTTTTCTCTAACATTAGTTAGAACATTTATTATGTCTGGTAGACCCGAGTCAGCAATAGGTTCATAGTTGGCCTGATAAAACTATGATGTTAGGACAGATAGTCCACTGATTATCTATTTTGTATGCATATATATTATAGAATATTTTTATTTTAACCAGTTGTATTGTAGGATTTTGATTGCAAATTATATGCTTTTAAAGGATATTAGTGAGGAGAAACCCGTTCCGCGAGGTGGCATGGTCTCACTTAATATCGATGAATCGAGATGTGACATTATTATTCACACCAAGCCTTATATCTAACTCGAAGTTTATCCTTTCCTTGTAAACTTTCCGGTGCTCAAAATTTAATTTGAGTAGGTTGAGAGTTAAGGTTTTTAGGTTTAGTAGGTTTTGGCGAATAAAGCATCCGAAGATGTGCAGGTGACATGTCTAGCTATGTAGGAGATTATCTACTTATCTATTCCACTGTGATTGAACGTTGTATATAATGGCAGATGTTACAACTATCTATTTAGTAACTCTGATCATCCAAGGAGAGATCATATGTCGCTCTTAGCATATTTTGTAATCATTATATTTATCTGAACCTGCGCAACGTTATGGGATATTGTACTGAATATGAAATGCTGATTTGAAATGTAATAAGAAAAGTTATTTTGAAACCGTATTTGAAATATTTCGTATTCTTGTGCTTCTGATACTATGGAAACCATTAACATTACCTCATCTTGTCATCGAAAATTAATACTGTAGGTAACTGCAGCATCTGTAGCAATTAGTTTTGGGCCTGAGGATGTTACACTCTATCTACAATGCTTGTGAATTATGAATATAATATTTTTTTTATTTGCTTATGTTCTTAGCTTTTTATGCTAGTCACCGCCGCATCTGTATCTAAGTAACGTTATCATCCATTTTATTCGTGTACATGTGGAAGATTTTCTCGCTATTATTCAGCTAACTTACCAACTTGCTTAGTTTATCTCAAATAAGTTTTTATTTTACTAGTAACAAGGTTGGATACATACATACGTACATACATACATACATATATTTTGAAAGTCTATGAGAGTGGATCGTGTAGTGTATAAATATGCAAGTATAAGTGACTAACTATGTAATGTATTTAATATAAACTTGATAGATGATAATAGCAAAGTAAATCGAAACAATCACACCAAGATTTTATACTGGTTCGGACCTCCCGTCCAATGTCCAGTCCTGAAGCTCCTCTTCGGAATTCAACTATCAAACACCCTCACTTCGCCCGGAGGAATAGGCTTCATTACAAAAGCTTATTCTTGTCAGGTGTGTGTTCTATAACATGAATATTGACTATTGAGCACAAATGCTTCCAATCTATATATGTGGATAATATTGATTGAAGAGTTTTGAGTATATGGAAGACTAAAGTATAGGTATTAGAATGCTAGAAATCAAGTATTAATCAGAGTACAAGAGTGAAGAGTATAAGTAAGTAAGATCGATCTTCTCTTGAATTCATGATGTTATTTATAGTGGTAGAGAGATCCTTTGTGTAGTTGCATCTGTTAGTAAGTGCTGTAAGGTCGCTACTCATGGTGATGAAGAGTTGCAGCGAAGAGGAGCGAACGTGTCTTTTCAATCGTGATAGTTGTACTTTGAATTTACACAGCCAAGTTCAAAATCAGACGTCTGGAAAATGTTTCAGACGTCTGGCTTTCATATATTTTTTGTATATGGCTGTTTTTCAGACGTATGAGTATATTAACCAGACGTTTGATATTGTCTGGTTTGCGAACCATAGAAATCAACCAGACGTCTAGTTAGTGCACTCAGATGTCTAAAACTGTGCATGTTGCTTTTCCTGTGCATGTGTCATTCTTCTTCCGATTCTATCGACTTGTAGCCTCTTGATACTTCTTTTGAGTCTTGTTCTTGTCTTTTTAGTGATGTTATTTTATCAATTACCTCTAAATACAGATATATATATATATATATATATATATATGCGTATTTTATTTCCACTGAATATTTGTTATCATCGAAACCATAGAATTGATTTCCTAACAATCTCCCCCTTTTTGATGATGACAACTATTCAATGTACTTATATATAGATTATAAATCTCCCCCTAAATATGTGCTTATTTTTAATGTTTTATGATTATACTTATATTTCTCCCACTTTGGCATTATCAAAAAGAAATATAAAATAGAAGCCAATCGTCAAACAAAAAGAAATTTTCATTAATAACTTGAATTGAGATTACAAGCATAGATTTGTACAAAAATTGATATTCCAAAAATCTTAAATCCATTATTCCCAAAATCTATGATTCCTTTGGAGAAGCTTTATTTTGACCATCTTCCTTTGATTCTTCTTTTTTAGAAGTGCTAGCCTTTGTAGGAGATGTCAATCTTCCTGGAGAGTTTCATCGTCAGAGAGCTTGGAATGTTTTGCGGAAGGAGAAGGTACTGGGGTTAGCCAATCTTCAGAAGGTGGTGTTGGACCATGAACCCGTTGTAGTACTTCTTTAAGAACCGACAAGACAGTGGAAAAGGATTCTTCAACTGTGGCTAGGCGTGTAGCAAATGATGTTTCGAAGTTGTTAATTCGCTTAGCCAAAAGTTTTTGATTTTGAGATAGAATTTGTTGGTCTCGAAGAGTGAGATTTCGAACACTTTCGTTTTGATTTGTATCCGTTCGAGTCTCCATAATTTCATCTTGTCCTGGATAATCAAATGGTGAGGGAGGAGGAGGAGTGGCTTCTCGATGTTGTTTCTCCTCTTGGGATGGATCAATGTATGGTTGAGGAGAAGGCTCAACTCTTCTAGATTGATGATTGTGCATCCAATCTTCGAAGGACATGAATTCTAGAGGGATTTTGGGTAGGTGCATTAGAGAAGAATTTGGTGGAAGCATATTTAGGTGAGATTTCTTCGAATGTCGATAGGTAGGATGGAATGCTATGTGCACGAAGAAGTCTCATAATATAAGTTGGGCAAATAATTGACAGCCTTGATCGAGTCCGAAAATTCTTTAGCTCGTCGAAGATGAATTTGGCCCAATTTACTCTTGTTCCACTAAATAGAGCATATAGGGCTTTATGCTCTAATTCGGTGATTTGCTCGTGACTTCCCATTCGTGGAGCAATCGTGTGTTTATCATTCGAATTAGGAGTCAATCTTTTGGACGTAGAAATTTGGAAGCAAATTTTGGCATTTCGTCCTCTCAAACTTGAAGAGTTATACTGTTTTGTGGCTTGAAGCGCATATCCGGGATGTTGCATAAATTTTCCCCAATGTCAGAGCATCCAAGGGTTCGACCTATTATGCCTGGAGTTAATCTAATCGTGTTCCCATACATGATACACCAGAGCCAGTTATCCTCATTTTCAGTGTTCCATACTGAAGTACTGTCTAAATTCGCGTAGAATAAAAAAATGGCTAATTGGTCTATTTGGACATCATTAGAAGTAAAAGAAATTAGGGTTTCCAACCCGGCATTTTCACAAAGTTCATCCAAATCATACATAGGAAATTTAAGAAGATTGTAGAATGGACCTATGTGGAGTTGTTTCTTTTGGATGTCTTCATACCTTTTGATGGAGTGCAGCGCTCTACTTATCCATCTTTCGATTTGATCATTTGAGAACACCTGAGGATATGAAGATGAGGTAGGTTGGTCTTGTTTTCATTTTGATATTTTTGGATTTTTTGTTCTAGCAGGCATTGTGATTTGATCTTTGCATAAAAAGATGAATTGTTGGAGGAAAAAATCGCCAATGATGAAATCTCAGATGAAAATTTTGAGATGAAAGTGAAAAAATGACGTTATCTAGGTTAATTTTAAATGTCGAATGGGAATCAGACGTCTGGATTGGCAAGAAGACGTCTGGTTTGCCCTAAATTGTGTGCAGCTGATAAAATTACACGTCTGGTTTTTTGATTTAGACATCTGGTTTGATTGAATTTGTAAAATTGGAGAGGCAGAGAGTTTTACCAGACGTCTGGGTATAAAAATCAGATGTCTGATTTGGTTTATTTTTGAAAAATATCGAGGCAGAGAAATAAGGCAGACGTCAGGATCTTATTTCAGACGTCTGGAATGCTCTGATTTTTATTTGGAGACGACAGAGCAAAATTTCAAACGTCTGGGGGGTATATCAGATGTCTGACATATGCGCAGTGCTTAAATTTTATACGTATATCATTGTGCCAGACGTCTAAAGGCCATAGTTAGACGTCTGAAATAAGCAGTATGGCTAAAAATAGCCTAAAATTTGATGGTTTTGCTTATTTCCCGAATTTTTTATAAGAAATTTTTTTATTGTTGTGAAATAAAATAACAAACAAGCATAGATATATACAAATATACATTTATTTAGAAGGTGATGGAGTTTTGCGACCTCCTAACTTGTCATCCGTCCATGGTTTAAGTGGAGACCATATATTTCCACGTTCATGGGTTCTCAGAGAGCTAGAATATCGTCTTGGCGAAGGGTCCGAAGGAGTATGATATGAAGATGAGGGATCCAATGAAATACAAGGTTTTGGTAGCGGTTCATGGATATCTTTAAAAATCATCAACTATGACGAAAACATATTTGTTGTGATTTATAGATCGTATTTGTGTTGGTCCAAATAAATCTAAATGTAATAATTCTAATGGTTGTTTCGTAGAAATATTATTTTTAGATTTAAACGAACTTTTCTTTAATTTTGCAATTTGACAATCGTCACATAAATTTTCTACTTTATAATTTATTTTAAGTAAACCTCTAACTAGTTCATATTTCGCCAATTTATTAATATTCTTAAAAATGATATGACAAAATCGTTTATGCCATAACTATGGATCATCATGTTTGGCGGTTAAACATAAATTTGAATTTTTATTTATATTCATGTTTAATACATAAATATTTTTGTTTCTAAAACCTTCAAAAATAAGTTGTTTGTTATTATCTAAAATATTACATCTATCTTTTTCAAGTTTTATTTGAAACTCTTTATCAAATAATTGACTAATACTTAGTAAGTTGTGTTTTAAATTTTCTACTAATAAAATATTTGTAATAATAGGAGAGTTAGATATACTAGAATTGATGACTTCTCTAATGCCCACGACATATCCTTTTGAATTATCTCCAAAGGTTACTGTTCCATCATCAATGTATGTTATAATTGATAACATTTTTGAATTTTCTGTCATATGCTTGGAGCACCCGCTATCTAGTATCAATTTATCCTTATTTTTTATTTTGGGTGCCTGCAAAATAATAAATGTTTTAATTGGTACCCTTATATTTTGTTTGGGTCCTAATTGTTAGGAGAAGGTAGCCACACCCAAGATGGTTTGGTACCTTTATAAATATAATTTTTATTATAGACTACATTCTCTAAGTGATTATTAATAAACTTTTATCCAATCAAATTATTCTTTGTTTTAGGAATCCAAATATTCATATTTTTGGCATTCAATTTAGACTCAGGTAACCTTTTAGTTTTTATATAACTAATATTTTTAGCATCATTTCCTTTTTGTTTAGAAGAATTTTTAAATCATATTCCATTTCTATTTCTTCATGGTTTTGACGTTTTGATAAGATTTTCCAAATTTTGTTTTTATTTATTAAATTTTGATACATTATTTGTAATTTTATCTAATTTTTCTTTTAATTCTATATTTTCAATTTTCAATAATTCTGAAACGATCCTTACTCGGCCTTCGAAAATCAGCACCGAATTTATCACATATATTCAAATGTCGTAGATTCAAACGTCGAATCTGGTTCGCTAGAGCTTATAACACATTAAGTATAACAACACAGCGGAAGAGAAAGAACAATATAATATACATCTCCAATGATACAATATCCACAATATGATATACAACAATGATATCAATAATGCTCAACAATATCAGAGCGACATATACAATAGTGGAAACAAATAACGCCGGAACAATAACTCCAATAGAGAAAGTAGTCTTCAACAGAGAACTCCAGTATCGGCAATCTCCATCTCCAAGGCACAAATCCAGAAATAGCTCGAACTCCCAATAACAATGCACTAAGCAATCCAGGTCAGTCCGAATCCAAAGACTGAACTAGCTCCAGATAATCTACATCTTAACATTCTTAAGTATTTACTGTAATTTCTTTATCTAGTTAAAACTAACTCCCAATTCTATTCACCAATATTTTCAAAACTAAAATCTTGATTTTCTTAACCATATTTTCCTTAAACATCTTAGATTAAGAGGTCATAGAGGAAGTGATTTTGGGTTTTGCATTTGAGAACAAGAACAGGGGAGGCTTACAGACATATATACACATCACATATGAACTGAAATTCATACAAGCACCTTTACCATTACATATGAACGTGTCTGGCAGATAGAGTTTGATTATTAACTTGCTTCTTGCTGGTTGATTTTGTTGTTTGCCTGATCCCCTTTACATTTGCTTTAGGTTTGAGAGCTTATGAAACTGGAAGTGTTTTGCTTCTAGGTTTGATCTCAAGGCTTGATCTATATGAGTTGAAATCTTGTTTTCATCTGATTTGCTTATTTTTATTTCACTTATTTCTATTTTAATTTCGGTTTCCAGGTTTGAGAAAATGAGAATAAAATCTGGTTTTGTTTCTTCTTACATACATTTTCATATTACTCAAATTTTAAATGTGCCACTTGTAATTGTAAGCCATACAAAGTTCACAAGTGTTAATACATATGGTTACTTATTTTACAAATGTCCATTATTGTTAAAATTGTGTTTAAATCCCTCTTTTGAATAACTTTTCAATTTTTTGTTTTAACCCTTTATGCATATATATTTTCATATCTCATTTTATAACTTTACATATGTTTATGTAATACATTTTCTACTTAGTTTAAATATATACACAACTAAATTCATTTAAAAAAGAAGAGTGTTTTAAACTTTTACTTTATTTAATTATGTAATCTATTTTGTTTCCTTATTTAGTTTTTTCGATATATATACACACACACATTAATTCCAAAATATAACTTTCATATATATCATATATTCAAATAAAATTCAAATTCAAATTATTTTATAAAACACATTTTTTATTGTTTTGGAGAAACTCAAATAAATTTACTAATTCATCTCATAATTTTATTCAAAATTTTATATTAACTACCAAATATTTCAAAATTTAATCCCAAAGATTAAATTAATTATCAAATTATTCTTATCTAAAATCCGGGAATGTTACAAATTCAATACTATTTTTAAAGTCAACATTTTCTTTTAACAAATTATCCTTCGCTATTTTAGTGTTTTCAAAATCAATAGTAATAGCCTTACTTTCTATCAAATTATTTTTGATTTTTTCTTGAGATAATTCAAGTTCTTCTTCTAGAATAATTTTTTCGTCTTTTAACATTCCTACTTCAAGTTCTAATCTATTTATTTTGACTATATATTCTTTGTTCAATTTTTTAATTTGTCTAAATTTATCATCTAATTCCATGCGAAGTTCTAATAGTTCGTCATAGCTAAGTTCAGGACATACCTCTTTGGTTTGTGCCATAAAACACACATTAGCTTGTTCTCCGTCACCATTGCTATCAATTTCAGACGATGATGAGTTCGAGTCATCCCGTGTTACTTTGAAAGCCTTCTTCATTTTGAATTTTTCAAATTTGTTCTTCTTTCTATCATTGTTGAGTTTTGGGGAATCCTTCTTCATATGTCCGTATTGAGCACATTCATAACACTTGATTTGAGATAGGTTTGTTGTGTTGATCTTCCCTTCTTTTTGGAATTTGGTCATCTTTCTAAATTTCTTGAATCTTTTATAATTTTTGGCAATAAAGACTATTTCTTCTTCATCTAAATTAGAGTCATCATTCTTTGTTGCTGGGAATGCTATGTTTTTTTTCTCCGAATTTAGTTCTTTCGTGCCTGCAAATTAGCTTCATAGGACATTAAATTTCCTATCAACTCTTCAAATTTGAGAGTGGAGAGATCATTAGCTTCTTCAATAGATAATACCTTCCTTTCCCAATCTGATGTTAAAGAGTTGAGTATTCGAGAAACTAAGTCAAAATCAGTAAATTTGACTCCTAATGCCATAAGATCATGTTGGATAGTTTGAAATATAGAATACATGTCAACAATAGTTTCATTTTGAATGACCAAAATTGGTTTTGCAAAATTGAAATCTTATTTTGTTTGACCTTTGTTGTACCTTCGTGTGTAATTTGTAAGGTACGCCAAATGTCAAATGCAGTAGTGCATAATATGACACGTGAAAATTCATTTTTTTTCTAGAGAGCAAAATAAAACATTTATAGCTTTAGCATTGTTTGAAGCTAAGGTCTTTTGTGCATCGGTCCATATGTTCATAGCAGTAGTAGGTGCTTCATATTTATCTTAGTGGCTGATGAAATTTCTGGACCATTAGCCTCCATAAAAATTCTCATATGTGTTGACCAATATGCATAGTTAGATCCATAAAAAAGTGGGGGTCGTGCCGTAGATTGTCCTTCTTGAAAAATACTTTCCATATTAAAATGATTCAAAAATGTGTTACTATTTTTTGATCAAAACCTTGCACTGATACCAATTGAAAGTCTATGAGAGTGGATCGTGTAGTGTATAAATATGCAAGCATAAGTGACTAATTATATGACGTAGCGGATTATAACGGATGACGACGAAATGAAGATTTCGCGTCAAACTAACCGAGAAAACGATTAGATGAAACAAGATGAATCGATGGATTAGAAAATACCAAAGTGCCCAAATTCGTTGATCTTCAAAAGATACCGAATTCTAGCTATCTCCAACACGTTGATCGTGCACGATACCGTGTTAAAAGATCTACGATTCTTCGATGTTGATCTCGCGCACGAGATTCCATGAATCGGCTTCAAATCCGTTGATTCGAGCGCACTCGAATAATCGAAAATGGAGAAAGGAGATCATACTCAACTTCCAATTTCAAAGAGGCACAAAGCACTCAAACAAAGTTTATTCAAAAATCAACAACCGTTACAAATGACCCAACATCCCTATTTATAGGGTTACAATTCACACTAACAGTTCTACCGACCTAACATAGGTCATTCACGACCTAACAAACAGAGTACAACACACTTCATATCACAGCCGTCCTAACTCACACGACCTAAGTCATTACAACACGACCTACGACCCAAGACAGATAGAAGTTACAACGACCTAACAATAAACGACTCAACAGAATACATCACGCGACTTAATACAACATCACAACAGAAAAAACACAAGAGTTAACATAAGCAACATAAAAGAAATGACCTAGACCTAACGCTTCAGCGGCACAAAGATATAGCACCTCTTCAAGGACTTGAGCGACCTACAGTTGAGCGACTTAGGAAGGTCGTTCGCGATCTAACGACTTAAGGAGGCTCGCGACCTAAGGTAATGCAGCATGTGTGAATGCGGCCTAGCTCGCTTAGGTCGTGACTCGGCACAGTTAGCTCGTTGCTCCTGCATTCCAAGACTTCACTAGGTCGTTCGTAACTCGGCAAAGTTAGCTCGTTGTTCCTGCATTCCAAAAACTTCACTAGGTCGTTTGAGCGGCCTATCATCCCCTGGTTAGGTCGCTGGTGCGCTAAGAAACACGTAGCTTGCACTGCATCATCCTTCCCTGATTGGAAAGAATTTGACCTCGAATTTGTATCTTCCTCTTCTTTGACAGGCTCATTCCCGTGAAACGGAATCAAGTATTTGACGTTAAAAACATCAGAAGTATGAACATTATCCGTCAATCTCAACTGATATGCATTCTCGTTGATCTTCTTCACGATCTCTAAAGGGCCAATCTTTCTAGCGGCTAACTTGTTATAAGTTCCAACAGGAAATCGATCTTTGGTCAGCACTGCATACACAAAATCTCCTTCCTTGAATTCAACACTTCGTCGTTTAACATCTGCTGATTGCTTATATTTCTCATTTGCCTTAAGCAATCGTTCCTGTACAACTTTGTGACATTCTTGCAATTCATTCGCAAAATCACTGGCTCGTTTAATCACCCCTTTCTGCTGCGGTGTGACAGATAAATCCAATGGTCCCTTCAGAATGGTTGAATAAACAACCTGGAATGGGCTGAAACCCGTGCTACGATTAACTGCATGGTTGTGTGCAAACTCAGCTTGACATAACTTCGAATCCCAACTCTTCAGATTACCATCCACGAGGCATCGCAACAGATTACCTAGGGATCTGTTCACAACTTCAGTCTGTCCATCTGTCTGTGGATGATAAGCATTACTAAATTTCAGCTTTGTCCCGACCATTTTCCATAGACTCATCCAGAAATGACTCAGAAAACGAGTGTCTCTATCTGAAATAATAGATTCAGGCAATCCATGAAGTCGATAGATCTCTCTGAAGTATAACTGAGCGACATTAACGGCGTCTGCAGTTTTCTTACAAGCAATAAAATGCACCATTTTTGAAAACCGGTCAACCACCACATAAATAGAATCATTGCCACGTTGCGTTCTCGGCAATCCCAACACAAAGTCCATGCTAACATCCACCCAAGGTTTAGTAGGTATATGCAACGGCATATATAATCCTGCATTTGTAGCGGTTCCCTTCGCTTGACAGATATGACATCTCTATACAAATCTCTCAACTTCTTTTCTCATTGATGGCCAATAATAAGATTGAGAAATCAACTACAATGTACGATCTCTAACCACATGGCCTTCTTCATGCAATTCTTTCACAACTTCATCCGTAAACTGCAATCTGGTACACACAATCGATTTCCTTTAAATAGAAAACCATCCACCAACACAAACTCATCCGTCTCCCCGTTATTGACTTCATCTACAATCTTCACAAAATAAGGATCTTCAACAAACAATTCTGGCAACACATCAAACCCCGTCACTTCAACCTTCATTGTAGTCAATAAACGATTCCTCATGCTCAATGCATCTGCCACGCGATTCATAATTCCCGACTTATGTTTCACAACAAATGTAAATTGTTGCAAGTATGCAATCCACAATGCATGCCTAGCTGAAATTTTCTCCTGCCCTTGCAGATGTTTCAAAGCTTCATGGTCTGTATACAAAACAAACTCCTTATGAAACAAATAATGTCTCCAGTGTTTCACAGCTTGCACAATAGCATAAAATTCGACATCATAAGTATTATATCTCATTTTGCCCTAGAAAGTTTCTCACTGAAATAAGCAATAGGACGACCCCTCTGACTTAACACCCCTCCAATTCACACCTTACATGCATCAGTGTGTAACTCAAATAACAATTGAAAATCCGGTAAAACTAGAATTGGTGCTGACGTCAAAAGTTCCTTGATCCGCTCAAAAGCAAATCCTGCTTCCTCTGACCATGAAATTTGTTTCCCCTTCATACAATCAGTAACAGGCACCATCACACTACTAAAGTGCGGTATAAATCTTCGATATAATGATGCTAAACCATGAAAACTTCTAACATCGGTTATCGTCCTGGGTTGTGGCCAGTTTCTGATTGCTTCTACCTTACTCTCGTCCACCTGAATTCCTTTTTCAGATACAACATACCCCAGAAATAAAACACTGCGCGTCATAAACACACATTTCCTCGGTGCTACATAAAACTGTTCCTGACGAAGAATATTAACACCTTCCGCAAGTGTTGAACATGCTCTTCAGTGCTCGCACTATAGATCAAGATATCATCAAAATAAACTACAACAAACTTCCCAATGTACGGTCTGAAAATTTGGTTCATCACTCTCATAAATGTACTTGGTGCATTCGGCAGACCAAAAGACATCACCAGCCATTCGTACAATCCTTCCCGAGTTTTGAATGCGGTCTTCCACTCATCACCTGGTCTTATGCGAATTTGATGATAACCACTTTTAAGATCAATCTTCGAAAAGATTACAGACCCACTGATTTAGTCCAACAGATCATCAAGTCTGGGCATAGGAAATCTGTATCTGGCAGTTATCTTGTTCAGTGCCCGACTATCTGTACACATCCTCCAAGTTCCATCCTTCTTCGGTACCAACAATGTTGGTACCGCACAAGGACTTAAACTTTCCTGAACACGCCATTGTTCTAAAACTCCTCCACCTGCCTTCTCAGTTCCTCATGCTCCTTAGGACTCATCCTGTATTGTGGCCTGTGAGGTAATGCTGCCCCTGGCACTAGATCAATCTGATGCTGAATATCTCTCAACGGTGGTAACTCCTTTGGCAACTCTTCAGGAAACACATCTCTGAATTCTTCCAATACCGGCTTTACTCCCTCTGGAACTTCAACAGATTCAGTAGCTTCATGTCCAATCAACAAGAAAACCTCTGGACTCTCCTCTACTTCTCCAACAAACTCCTTCAAAGTCAACAAAGTCTTCAGCTCCTCAATCTCTTCTGACTTGCTCTCTCCTTGCTGTCTCTTATTCGGAACTAAAATGATCTTAGTACCCTCAAACATAAAGTTGTAGCTATTGGTTCGACCATCATGCTGCACTGCTCAGTCATACTTCCATGGTCTTCCCAAAAGCAAGTGACAAACATCCATCTCCACCACATCACACCAGATCTCGTATTTATACTTCTTCCCAATAGAAAATGGAACATGAACTCGCCTGTCCACCTTCACCTCTCCTCCTTTCCTTAACCACGCTAACTTGTAAGGATTTGGATGCTTCTCCGTCTTCAACTTCAACTTTCTCACAGCTTCAGTAGAAATGATATTGTCACAACTTCCTGCGTCAATCACAAATTTACAAACCTTCCCCAGAATAGTGCACGTTGACTGAAAGATATTACTCCTCAACCAACTCGACTCCTCCTCTTGTTTTTGTGTCAAACAAGATCTTCTCATCATTAGATTACACCCTTCGTCTCTCGACAATTCTTCTTCCTCCTAAACTTGTGGTGAATTATAACGTTCTACTTCTGCATCCTCATCCTCAACCTCAGCAACCATCGCTCTCTTCTTCGACTTCGGACATTCATTGCTCTTGTGACCAAACTCTTGACAGTTATAGCACTTGAAATAGTTGTTGACCTTGGTCTTAGAAACTTCATTAACAACCGGTTTATTGACTGCCTTGGAAACATTAGCACTGCTACTAGCACCCTTATTCTGGTTGTTGGAATTCGTAAACACACCACCTCCTCGTCTCCCTTGCTTCTCCCAAGCTAGAGCCTTTTGATGTGCTTAAGCGACAGATCTCAGATCAAACATATTCACCATATCTTGAATCTGCATTCTCAACCCTCCAATAAATCTAGCTGTCAATTGCTCTTCTGTCTCTATGATGTCATTCCTAGCAATCAACTGATAAAATTCATCCGCATAATCATTCACCAACTTCGTTCCCTGTCTCAAGTTCTGCAATCGTTGATACATAAGAGACTGATAATTATACGGTAAGAAAGTGGCTCTCATCAACTTCTTCATCTTCTCCCATGATTCAATCTTTGATTTGTCCATTATCTCCTGTGTAAGTTTAGTTTGCCGCCACCATGCTAAAGCTCTCCCCCTCAACCTTGTAGCAACCAACTTAACTCTTCGATGCTCAGGAACTTCTTTAAAGTCAAAAATTTCTTCAACATTAGATAACCAATCCATAAATTCTTCCGCTACCATTCCACCTTTGAATTCTGGAATTTCAGTCTTCATTCCCGACTCCCATCGACGATCATCTTCTACATCCACATATTGATTCCGCACTTGACCTCGATCTCAATAATGCATACTACCTCTATCACCATCCTCATCAAAATCAAATGTACTTCGATCTCGTCCATCCACATCTCTATGATCATGCATGGTCCTCCTACCCTGTCTTTCCATATCGGGATGTGATTCTTTTGCAAACTCTCGTGGAGTTCTTCTCTCTTTAGTTCTATACTCATGATGTTCTCTTCTCAATGAAACTGAAGATTCCCTTCTATCTCGGTAAGATTACGGCAACACCCTCCTCGCTTCCGTAACCGATGGCGAAACTCTGTTTCCCCCATGGTTCGAGATTGGTGACCTTCTCCTTTGACCTTGATTCATGTCAATCATCAGTTTCTCTAACTTCCCAATTCCTTCATCAAACTTTTCATTGATGTGTTGTTCCATTTGCTCAGCTTCTTCTCTTCTATACAACGCTTCAATATTTTGATGACGATTAGCTCTTCTCGATGGCATGATTATCTTTAACAACAATCTTCAACAACTTTCAATGAGGCAAAATCTACGCACAAACTCGAACAAGCTCGGATCCAACTAACTCATACTCGGCCTTGATCTTCAATTCGTTGATGCACGGCTTCACTAGCTCTTGGATTTAACTTCAACACTTAAGCTCGGCTCGGCCTAAGTTCTGAATAATCTCTGATCTAACTCCAAACTTCACTTGGCTCCCAAGAGGCTCGGCTTAGGTATGATTGGCTAAGTCTAGCTCTGATACCAAAACTGACGCAACGGATTATAACGGATGACGACGAAATGAACATTTCACGTCAAACTAATCAAGAAATTGATTAGATGAAACTAGATGAATCGATGGATTGGAAAATACCGAAGTGCCCAAATTCGTTGATCTCCAAAAGATACCGAATTCTAACTACCTCCAACACGTTGATCGCGCACGATATCGTGTTAAAAGATCTATGATTCTTCGACGTTGATCTCGCGCACGAGATTCCGTGAATCGGCTTCAAATCCGTTGATTCGAGCGCACTCGAATAACCGAAAATGGAGAAAGGTGCTCACACTCAATTTCCAATTTCAAAGAGGCGCAAAGCACTCAAACAAAGTTTATTCAAAAATCAACAACCGTTACAAATGACCCAACATCCCTATTTATAGGGTTACAATTCACACTAACAGTTCTACCGACCTAACATAGGTCGTTCACGGCCTAACATACAGAGTACAACACACTTCATATCACAGCCGTCCTAACTCACACGACCTAAGTCATTACAACACGACCTACGACCCAAGACAGATACAAGTTACAACGACCTAACAATAAACGACTCAACAGAATACATCACGCGACTTAATACAACATCACAACAGAAACAACACACGAGTTAACATAAGCGACATAAAAGAAACGACCTACGACCTAACGCTTCAGCGGCACAAAGATATAACACCTCTTCAAGGACTTGAGCGACCTACAGTTGAGCGACTTAGGAAGGTCGTTCGCGATCTAACGACTTAAGGAGGCTCGCGACCTAAGGTAATGCGGCATGTGTGAATGCGGCCTAGCTCGCTTAGGTCGTGACTTGGCACAGTTAGCTCGTTGCTCCTGCATTCCAAGACTGCACTAGGTCGTTCGTAACTCGACAAAGTTAGCTCGTTGTTCCTGCATTCCAAAAACTTCACTAGGTCGTTTGAGCGACCTATCATCCCCTGGTTAGGTAGCTGGTGAGCTAAGAAACGCGTAGCTTGCGCTGCATCACTATATAATGTATCTAATATAAACTTGATAGATGATAATGTCAAAGTAAATGGAAATAATCACACCAAGATTTTATACTGGTTCGGACCTCCCATCCTACGTCCAGTCTAGAATCTCCTCTTCGGAATTCAACTATCAAACACCCTCATTTCGCCCGGAGAAATAGTCTTGATTACAAAAGCTTTTTCTTGTCAGGTGTGTGTTCTATAACACGAATATTGACTATTGAGTACAAATGCTTCCAATCTATATTTATGGATAATATTGATTGAAGAGTTTTGAGTATATGGAAGACTAAAGTATCGGTATTAGAACGCTAGAAATCAAGTATTAATCAAAGTACAAGAATAAAGAGTATAAGTAAGTAAGATCGACCTTCTCTTGAATTCATGATGTTATTTATAGTGGTAGAGAGATCCTTTGTGTAGTAGCATCTGTTAGTAAGTGATGTAAGATCGCTACACATGGTGATAAAGAGTTGCAGCGAAGAGAAGAGAACGTGTCTTTTCAATTGTGACAGTTGTACTTTGAATTTACACAGCCGAGTCTAAAATCAGATGTCTGAAAAATGTTTCAGACGTTTGGCTTTCATATATTTTTTGTATATGGATGTTTTTCAGACGTCTGAGTAGATTAACTAGACGTCTGATTCTGTCTGATTTACGAACCAGAGGAATCGATCAGACGTCTGGCTAGTGCACTCAGACATCTGGATCTATGCATGTTGCTTTTCCTGTGTATGTGTCATTCTTCTTCCGATTCTATCGACTTGTATGAGTCTTGTTCTTGTCTCTTTGGTGATGTTACTTTATCAATTAGCTGTAGATATAGATATATATATATATATATATATATATATGCATATTCAATTTCCATTGAATATTTGTTATCATCGAAACCATAGAATTGATTTCCTAACATATTTCACTCTCCATCTCCGAAGAGTGCTACCTTAGATATCTATCTATGGACATCCATGTTTGATCCTACCTATCTTTAAGCATTGACCATAGCTATTGACCCTGAGGCGTGGTTTAAACATCTATCTCGGGAGGTTTACATTTAATCTTGCCTAACTTTGGGAATTGATTGTATATGCCCTATTTCCAGGGCTAAATAAGAAAGACGACTGTATTTCGGCATTGCCCATTTACTTTGCCAGTCTCTAGGTAATAGTACGATGCCTTGCCCATCTTCGAGCAAAGGCTTTGGGGTGTATTGTTTCGGTTGACCCTATGTGTTTATACTACAACATCCAAATCATGGGTTGAAGGAGTTAATAGATATCTATCTTTGGATATCTGGAATGGTTATGCTCCTTAATCCAATCATTGATTGCAAAAATTCAGTAGGTGCTTATTTCCATGCACTTGTATACCGGCACTATTTAAATGCATAATATTCAAGTTTATTGTTATTCACAGTGCTAAGTTAGGTTAACGGGAACGCATATCCTTTCATCCCCAAAGCCAATTCATTTTGAATTTATAAGAATGGAAGAATTTGCCTTGTTACATCAAAGACTAGTTAAACATTTACAAATATTATCTAAGCAAAATAGCATCATAGATATTCGCTATTCCGAGCCCTTGGAGTGAAATTTAATTAACGGTCACCAGCTTAAATGTTCCATCTCCAAGCTTTTTCTCAATAGTTACAGAACCTCCCAGCTTGGGACCATATTAATTGGACCAGGGAAGATTTGTTTAAGATTGCTGACCTCGAAGGTATGATTCATGAGCTTTGTATAATAATGTCGAGATACTCGTTTTCGGTGAGCAGCAGCTCTCAAATCAGCTTTATCGTGCTTCTCATCGACCATATCGAAGGACTCTAGAAGGAGTTTCTCGTTTGTTTTGGGAACATAATGGATCTTTCGATAAAAAGGCACTTCCAAATCAATCATTATCATGACCATTGACCCGTACGCCAAAGCAAAAGGAGTTTGAAGAGTTGCGGACTTATGGGTCATTCGGTAAACCCAAAATCCTAAAGGCAATTCATCGACCCACTTGCCATTGGCCTTTATCAATTGTTTCTAAAGGATGGACTTGATTATTTAATTCACTTCCTCTCCCTATCCATTCACTTATGGGCGTGCCACTGCTGCAAATATTTTCTCTATCTGATACTTGTTGTAGAAATTTTTGAATTCAACACTATCAAATTGGGTTCCAATATCAGATAAGATCATTTATGGAATCCTAAATTGATAAATAATATTCCTGACCACGAAATTTATCACCATCTTTATGGTGCTTGTGGCAAGCGGTTTCGCTTTGGCCTATTTCGTGAAATAGTCAACTGCAATAATTGCATATTTTGCTCTACCTTATGACATTCATATCATATCAATAATGTTGATCCCTCATACTGCTAATGGCCAGGGACTGACTATCTGCGTAATTTCCCACAATGCCATTGTATAGAAGCATTTATGTTTTCAACTGGCATTTTATGAATTATATCAGCATTTTAGGAAATATTTCCTATAGTTCTATTGTATAGTAGCATTCATGAATTATAGTAACATTTTTAAGCGAAGTTTCCATGAATTATATAATAGCTCAAAATGCTAGTTTGTAGTAGCATTTTATGAATTCTAGTAGCTTTTATGACTTGTAGTAGCTCTTTATAAGCTATATTAACATTTTATGAATTATAATACCATTTTAAGGCAAAGTTTGTATATCTTAGCTTATAATGCTATTTTTAGTAGCGTTTTACAAACTATAGTAGCAATTTTATATTATATGTGTGTGTGTCTAAGCTTGTAATGCTATTTTTTGGTAGCATTTTTAAATGAAGTATACTTATAATTCTATGTTCTAGAACATTTAATGATTTTTATAAAGGTTATATATAGCATTTTATTTTACCAGAATGCTTTGTAAAAACATTTCATTTTTTAGCATTAGTTAGAACAATATCATTTGAATGAAAAAATTGAACATAATATTTAATGTTACAATGCCATCTTGACGTAACATATTTATTGTGGTTTTTTTAAAAAATTAAGCGCTTTGGAGCTATATAAATCAATTTATGTTATAATGCTATCATGTGGTATCATTTTATTCTTTAATACATAATTATTATTTTCCTAGCGTTAATGTTACACTTTTCCACTATTTAGTATTTTTTTTCTTTTACATGTTTATTACATTGTCTGAAGTTGCAAACTTTTCAAAAATTAAAAACCATTCCTTGTTAAAAAAGAATATATTCTCTAGCTACCGTGTAGTAGTATTCTATACCCATTACTTTTAAAAAAAAAATGAATAATTTTCTTATGATGCTACAATACGGTATCATTTTTGTAGTTGATACCTTTGAGAAAACATATTATTTTACTATATAATATCATTTTTTTACCTACTATGTTTTTCCACTGATAATTGATGAGAAATCATAGCAAGAAAAAAGAAAGAAGAAAATGATGGTGATTAATGTTGGAAAGTTGAAATGGTGTAGTAGTTAGTTAATGAAGGTTGGCGGCTATGCAAAAGGTGAAACCGCAGGGAGTGGTAGTGGTAAAGAAGAGCAGCTATAGGGGTAGCAGTGGAAGAAGGTGCAATGTCAAAGGCGATGATTTAATACATGATTGGAGAGGAAGATACATATTGTTTGTTTCGTTCTTTTGACTATTTTCACATTATAAATAAAAAAGTTCACAAGATTGTTCTTTAAACAAAATATCCAAAAATAGATGCATTGTCTTTTATTTAAATAGAGAGAAAAAAATTATTTAAACATTAAATATTTAGAAAAAAGAGACGAAAATATTCATTTAACTTTAATTAGGTGTTACATATTTTTCTAGGGAAAAGTGATTATGGCAACCATTGGCGATCTCAAAATAAGGGGATGCAATATTTTTTATGTACTCATAGTACCAAATTAAGTCAGTCTGCCATGCTACCTATCCTAAAATGTTGGAGTTCATAGATGATCAAAGAGAACCCAATATAGCTATGCCTTAATCAATACTTGTAAGATGCATCAAATCACTGGTCGAAGCCAAATATCCTAAGAAAATCATGCTCTTCTGGTTCAAGAAGAAAATAACCAAAAGTGTATAAGAGGAAAACATGCATAACAACGTCATTCATCTCCATTGTATCTCTATGTGTGTTATTATGTTGTTGTGGGTATGCAAGCTTGACGGATTCACTATCAATACTGCCTACATCAAAGTCTAGTAAAGTATAAGCGCCTATTGATTCCTACTCGAATGTATCATTGAAAAACACAAGAATTCAGCCCTACCAACATCTCTATGTCAGTCAACATGTAGAAGTCAACCAACGTAAGACTTACCTCAAAATACCGACCTAACTGATAAGAAAAGAGCGAAAGAATTCTACAATAACCTATCGAGTATGGTGTAGAGAAGTGCGTCGTAAGAATGACAAATGCAGTTGATCTAATAGATACCAATGTATTTGACCTATTTGATAAATGTATAGGTGTTATGTTTGACATTTAATTACTATATAGTACCACAACAACAAATTTTAAGTTATTTTATAATTGATCTATTACCCTTGTTTCATTGTTGTTATAACAATTACAACATCATAATATGACAACAATTGTGCGCTTATCAATATGATATAATAACCACATAATATAAAAACATACTAACTAATAATATAAAAAAATATCCATTGGGTCTGTAGAGTAGTGGTACTCCTACGAAAAACTTTTGGCTATAGTTCATGAATAATACAAAGATCATGATGTGTGGTGTCATGTGCTAGTGTAGGATGTATAAATCCGACCTTGACATCCAAATCCTTATTTTATGTAATTTTTTTATTTCATTTTTTCTCAACATATTGAAAATAGTTTGTTGAACAAATACGATTGTAGATAAATATATCTTTTTGTTTTGATCCTTATTTATTTATATGTTTTTCTTTACTTCATTCAAATTATGGGATTGCCAAATTTACTATTTGTTATATATGATACATTTATTAACGAAAATCAATTTTTTTCTATTTTACAAAAAGGAGGGTGGTCTTTTAATATAAATTTGTTATTGACTTTATAGACCCACTTATAGCCAACTCTTTCCCTAGAGGAAGAGTGAGTCAATCCCAAGCAACAAACCATTTTAGTGCTGCAGTATCTTTGGCTCTTTCTGCATAGAGATGCTGGTAGAGGAGGTTGAGGCCATTGAAAAGGTTTCGTGTTAAATAATTTGGATTCAAATGAAAAACAACACTTGTGGGAAGTAGACACAGACTTAGTTTATACAAACTCCTGAATAGGATAACAAGTGTGGCGGATACCTAACCTTTTTTTTCCATAAGAATGGAAGCTAGAGAACCTAAGTCTAAAGAAGAGTCTTGGTTCGAAGTAGAGAGAGGTGTTGTCAATCTTCGGTATATTAATTTCAGTTGGCTCCGCTGTAACGACTCGTAATTTAAATATATTAAATATTGGATATTTAATATATTTCTAAATAATTAATTTATAGCTTTTGTAACTCAAATAAATCTCTTTTAAATAATAATTAATGATGGTGAAGTTGTTTTAAAATTTGATTTACAAAAATAATTAGTTTGGAGAAAAATAAAAAATCTGACCGAAAATCATTTTGCGAATTTTCGACTTTTTATCGTCTAAAAGTTGCCAGGAAAAGTTATGTATACTAAAGTGTAAAGAAACACGCACATATATAAATAACTATGCTTTAGTTAAGAAATGGTTAAAGTTTAATATGGTAAAATAATTAACTTAAAGTAAAAAGGTAAAGTTGACTTTTATTTTCTTTTATATAAAAAAATGAGTAAAAGGTATTATCACATCTCAAAAGTAATGAAGTGATGGAATAAAGGGGGATAGCGATAGCATGCATATAGATTAAGGTAAGGGGTGATGTGGCATGAAGATATATGGAGTACAGGGTTAAAGGCAAATAGGTAATTTACTATATCTCATTTTATATAAATACAACTTCAACCTTTTCATTTCATATTTTAGTTTCATTCTCTCCATATTCAAACTCATTTCTTCCTTTTCTAAGATTCCATTTTGAATTCCATCGTCTCTTAAAATTTAATTTGTTAATCCTTAAAAACTAAGTAAAAATCACCACTTTTCTTCTCTACACTTCCTTTCTTTCAAAAACAAGACCTAACCCCTATTTTCAATCTAGGCCGCGCCCCCTTTAAGCCAAGGCCGAGCCCACTTCACTGTAGGCCAATCCCATCTCACCTCCCAAGGCTTTAAAAAAAAGTTTTTGAGAATATAAACCAAGTTCGTGTGTTGGTGCTAGGTCATAGTAGCTTTGGGTTATTTTCTCGTTAATTTTGGTAAGTAAATCTCACCTTTTAAACTAAAGTTTTAAACTTTATAATTATTTGAAATAATGGTATTTGTTTAGTTGCTTATGATCATAAATGTTTAGATATGATGTTGTTTGGTTTTGTTCCCGCTTAAGGCAGATGATATATGTGGTGATTCATTATTAACCTGAATGTTGTCGATGTATATTAGTAAATATTAGCAAGTAATGACCTTTACTTGTTTGTGGATGTTGTTTACATGTGTATATGTGTGTGCTTATGTATATGATTGGTTGTATGTCAACGAAAAGTTAACACTTTAATTTGTTTATATTCGACATCGAGATCTCATGTGTTTTTAAAACTAGTTTGCTTACTTATTTTATTTCTAAAAAAATTTCGAAACTTTATTTTGGTTTCCAAACCTTTTATATAATTTGTTAAAGTAATTTAAATGATGAAGGAAAGGATTTAAAGGATGTTTTAATATATAAATCAAACTAAAAGGTTATGGTCCATATAGCGATAGTCGTTATGGATGTAGTTCGTAAATCGGTAACTTTTATGTAAACTAAAAGGGTTTCCACTTTTGATACTTTTAAAGAGTCTTTAAAAATATATTATAAGTATTAAAAGGGAATATTAAAATATTTTCAATAATTATGATTTAATTATTAATTATTATTTAAAGGTTTAATTATTAATTAAGTAAAGCTTTAATTATTATTTAAAATAAAGGTTTAAGTTATTATTAATTAATTAAATAAAGATTTTTAATTGTAAATCACTTTATATCCAAAGGTTGGTTTGTTTAAAAGAAACTTTCTTTTATAAAGAATAGTTTTAAATACAAGAGATTTTTTTATCTGTGCCATTAAGTAACCAAACAAATGTGATAAGTTATGCTAAAATGTTGATGATTTTATGAAAAGTAAGTCATTTTATATTTAGCACTAAAAGCCGATGAGTAGACTTTCCTCTATCTTTGTAATCTAGAATCTAATTTTCTAGACAAGGGATAGAGAAGTCAAAATGTCAAAAAGGTGATAAATATAAGAGAGTTAATTTCGACAATGGGTCATGATTAATCAACAATATGGAAGACACTTCATTGTGTACTTAAAACCAAATTTTGATGTTAGGAAACTCATCTCTATCCCAAGAAGTATTAATGTATATCGAGTCAATGATAGTTTCTAACTTGTCCGACTTCATTGTTAATCAAGAGATAGTATTGTTTGAAATCAGAAAGTGGGGATAAATATAGAATGTCTTATTTTTCATTTGCAAATATATACTCACCCCAAATAGTGGATATGTTCACTATTGATAACTTGACCAGTTTTAAAATTACCGAATGTTGGTTCAAAAAGACCGATATCGGATGTGCATGAGCTACCTGAAAAACACTTCAAACCAACATAAGCATTCAAATTGGAAAGCATCTTGGAGATGATGGAATCAAAGATGAAGATCGCTGAAGTGCAAGGGCTACGTGCTGCTAGCCCTGAGGATGATTCCAAAATGGATGTAATAGAAGTAGTGCCTTCGGTTTGTTCATATCTTAAACAACTTGCATGGATAAATGTTGGCATTACATTGTTGCTTGGAGGACAGTGTTAGCATTCCAAGTGGGATTGCTATATAAGAGGTAACATGTAACCTCAGTCTTCACAACCGGTAATGAATAAAGCAAGGACATGCCGCAGGGCCTAGTAGGTCGCTCCCATTAAGGTATGATCATCGTCCGATCTAGATCGGTGTTTACAGATTTATGTATGCTTCGAACTTAGTGTGGTTGATCGCAACCAAGGGGTGATCATATTCGGTACTAAGGGTAGGACGGTCCTGAGTAGTATAGGTGCAATTAAAGTAGCATCGGTACATTTTCTCTAGATGTGTACTGTACGGAAGGTAGACCCTTACCTTTTCATTGTATAAAATCCATTTCCCACTACGTGCTTACAAACTTGGATGTACATCTGGAATGTAATTAATGTGACCATTTTGGTTATAATTCAATATTTACTCTAAACCCTAGACATTATTATAAATCATTGGATTTCATTGGAAATGTCTTGGTTATCTAAGGTAAAACTCATCCGTGTTTATGTGAGGTATGGTTTTACGAGATACCTTTATTTTTAAAACGGTTTTTATAAGTATAATAATTCAATTATTTCGAGTTTACTCACACCAGATCCTTGTCTGACCCGGAGTTTTTTTATTTCTTTCCCTAAAACTCTTGGATACTCAATGAGTAAACAAGTAGTCCAGGTTCTTACAGATGCATTTTGGAGGAGGATGGAGCAGGAGACTTCGTCATATCTAGTTATCTATTTTATTTCCACCGCGTACGTATACTTTGTATCAGCATTGTGGGGGCAGGCAGTTATAAATGTCTCTAGTTGAAGTTAGTACCTATTGTGGCTTTGATGTTTCATTTTGGAAGTGACCATATGTATTATCTTATGTTCTATCATATATGATTCTCTTGCATTGTGAGATTCGATGTTTCTTTCTCCCTGTCGTTTCTTTTCTTTTTATCCCAATGGCTTGTCTTTCGGACGCTAAGATAACCGACGCATGAATACCATGTATTAGGTGTCGTCATTAGGGGTAAGAAAAGCAGATCATTACAAGTGGTATCAGAGCTCCGGTCTTTGCTATTCCAGATGAAAGTGCAGGATGGACTATGTATACAGATGTCTGTGGTGTACGATTGGGTGCAGTTTCGATGCGGCACGGTAGAGTTATTGTTTATGCTAGCAGGCAGCTGAATCCTCATGAGAAGAATTATGCAACACATGATTTGGAGTTATTAGCTGTGGTGTTTGCATTGAAGATGTGCAGGCATTACTGTTGGGTGAAAAGTTTGAGCTCTTCACGGATCATGAGTCTATGAACTATCTCCTCATGCTAAAGGATTTTAATATGAGACTGCAGCGGTGGTTGGAATTTCTGACGACATATGACTTGGATATCCTATATACGTTGGGAAAAGCAAACATGGTAGCAGATGCTCTGAGCCGGAATGCAGATTGTGCTCTTTTGGAAGTTACTTCGACTCTTTTGGAGAGGATTCCAAGCAACCAAAAGGAAGATGGTTGCTTTACGAAGATCATCAAGGATGTGGAGGAAGGTCATTGTTCGAGTTTTGGGATGGACCGTTGAGGTATATTGCGGATGAATAGGAGGATATATGTTCCAAACGTCAATGTACTTAGGCAGGAAGTTCTAACAGAGTGTCATCAATCCGAGTTGAGCATACATCTTGATATTTCGAATATGCATAGGGATATGAAGCGCGTATTCTGGTGGAAAGGGATGAAGAGGGATATCTCAATCTAGGTCAGCCGATGTGTGAACTATCAATAAATCAAAGGCAATCACCAAAGGACTGCTGGGTTACTACAACCACTGGAAATTTCGAATTGGAAATGGGAGCAAAAATCAATGTATTTTACAAATAGATTGCCTCGATCGAGAAAAGGAAATAAAAGTGTTTGGGTCATTGTAACCAAGAGTGCTCATTTTATTCTCGTAAAGCCAAAGAGGACTGCAACAACATTGGTAGAGGTTTATATGAGAGAGATCGTCTGATTGCATGGAGTTTCTATTAGCATTGTAAGTGATCAGGATCCCATCTTTACCAGTCACTTTTGGAAAGCTTTACAAGTAGCTTTGAGAACAAAGCTAAGTTTGGGCACATCCTACCATCCTCAAACGGATGGTTAAATAGAAAGAGTTAACTGAGTCTTAGAAGATCTGTTAAGAGCATGTATCTTGGACTTTAGAGGATCGGGCGAAGATCATCCGCACTTCGTAGAATTCTCTTACGATAACGGTTGTCAAGCAAGCATTGACATGACACCCTATGAAGCTCTTTATAGACGACCATGACCATCGTGTTGGGAGGAGACCGAGGATCGAATAGTGCTTGGACCTAATATGATTTGGGAAGCTATGGAGAAGGTTGTTGTTATTAAGAGGAGGATGAAGGAAGATTAAGATCAATAGAAAAGCTATGATGATCGGAGGTGAAGGGATTTGGAATTTTCAGTTAGAGATTTTATGTTTTGAAAATTTCCCCGATTAAAGGAGTTGTTCAGTTTGGAAGAGCAGGAAGTTAGCGCTAAGGTATGTTTGACCATTTTGAATTATTGAAAGAATTGGGACATTTTCCTATAGAGTAGAGTTGCCAAAGAGGTTGTCAGGGGTTCATAATGTTATCCATATGTCACATTTGAAGAAGTATGTGCATGAACCATCTCTTATGTTGAGCCATCTGTTCAAGAGGATTTGAAGGTGGAACCGAACCTGATCGTGATAAGGCATCCAGTTTACATTATTGATCGAGATGTGAAACAATTGCGTAATGAAGGTGTGAGATTGGTTAAGATTCAGTGGAGTGAAGATTCCCGAGGTCGCACTTGGAAGACGGAAGATGGCATGAGGGAAGCTTATCCTGAGTTGATGATGGGATAATAGTTTGCTTATTGTGTGAATTGTGTACCTACTATTTGTGATGTAGTTGCTTGGTATATATCTTTGAATGTGTTTCTTCATCTATAATAGATGCCCTTATTGAGTTATTTTGTTTATATTTTTGTATGTTAATTTTGGGATGAAATTCTTTTAGGGGGGAGAATGTGACAACCCATAATTTAATCATTTTAAATATTTAATGCATTTATAAATAATTAACTTATGATTTTATAACTCAAATAAACTTATTTTAAATAATAAATAATGATAGTGAATTTATTTTAAAATTTGGTTTACAAATATTATTAGTTCGGAGAAAAATCGAAAATTTGACCGAAAATCGTTTTAAAGATTTTCTACTTTTCATCGCCTAAAAGTTGTCGTAAAATGTTATGTACACTAAAGTATATAGATATACATACAAATATAAAGTACCTATACTTTATTTAAGAAATGGTTAGACATAAGTATGGTAAAATAATTTACTTAAAGTAAAAAGGTAAAGTTGAGTTTACTTTTTTTGTACAAATAAAATGTGCAAAGGTATTATAACATCAAAAAAAAATGATGAAGTGATGAAACGAAGGAGGATAGTGATAGCATGCGTGTAGAGCAAGGGCCGGGGAGGAGGGGTGATGTGTACCATGAAGATATGTGGGGTATAGGGTTAAGGGCAAATACGTAATTTACTATATCTCATTCTGTATATAAACAACTTCTTCATTTTCATTGCATATTTTATTTTCATTCTCTCCAATTTCAAACTCATCTCTTCCTTTTCCAAGCTTCCATTTTCAATTCCATGGTCTCTTAAAATTTTCAAGATTAAAAATCTCTCCTTCTCATTTTTTAATTCTTAAAAACTTAGTTAAAATCACATCCTTTCTTCTCTATACCTCCTCTCTCTTAAAAATAAGACCCAAATCCCATTTTCAATCAAGGTCGCACCTACTCTAAGCCAAGGCCGAGCCCACTTCACCGTAGGCCAAGCCCATCTCACCTTCCAGGGCTTTAAAAAATCAAGTTTTTTAGAAGATAAACCAAGTTCGTGTGTTGGTGCTAGGTCGTAGTAGCTTTGGGTTGTATTCATGTGAATTTTGGTGAGTAAATCTCACCTTTTAAAAAAAAAGTTTTTAACATTATTATTATTTGTAATAATAGTATTTGTTTAGTTGCATGTGGTTATAAATGTTTTGATATGATGTTGTTTGGTCTGGTTCTCGCTTAAAGAGGATGATATATATGGTGATTCATTATTAATTTGAATGTAGTCGATGTATATTAGTAATTATTGGCATGTGATGATCTTACCTTGCTTGTGGATGTTGTTTACATGAATATATATGTGTGTGCTTATATATATGATCGGTTGTATTTCAATGAAAAGTTAACACTTAATTTTTTTATGTTCGACTTCGAGATCCCGTGTGTTTTTAAAACTAGTTTGCTTGCTTAATATATAAAATTTTTGAAAAAAATTTCAAAATTTTATTTTGGTTTCCAAACCTTTTATATAAGTTATTAAAGTAATTTAAATGATCAAGGAAAGGATTTAAAGGGTATTTTGATATATAAATCAGGTTAAAAGGTTATGGTCCATATAGCGATAGTCGTTATGGATGCACTTCGTAAATCGACAACTTTTGCGAAAACTAAAGAGGGTCTTCACTTTAGATATTTTTGAGGTCTCTTTAAAAAATGTATTATAAGTATTAAAAGGGAATATTAAAATATTTTCAATAATTATTATCTAATTATTAGTTAAGCAAAGGTTTAGTTATGAATTAAGTAAAGAATTAATTATTATTTAATAATTAATTAAGTAAACGTTTAATTATTATTTAATAATTATTTAAGTAAAGACTTAATTATTATTTAAAATAAAGGTTTAAATTATTAGTAATTAATTAAATAAATATTTTTAATTATAAATCACTTTCTATCCTAAAATTGGTTCGTTTAAAAGCAACTTTCTTTCACAAAGAATAGTTTTAAATACAAGGGATTTCTTTGTCTATGTCATTAAGTAGCCAAAAAAATATGATAAGCCATGCCAAAACGTTGGCATGTTTTATGAAAAGTAAGTCTTCTTGTATTTAGCACTAAAAGCCCATGAGTAGACTTCCGTCTATTTGTGAGATCCAGAACTTGGTTTTTAAGCGTGGGATAGAGAAGTCGAAATGTCAGAAACTTACTAAATATAAGAGAGTTAATTTCGATAATGAGCCATGATTAATTAAATATATGGAAGATACTTCATTGTATACTTAACACCAAATTCTATGGTATGGAAACTTGTGTCTATCCCAAGAAGTAAGAATGTACGTCGAGTCAATGATAGTTTCTAACTTGTCCGACTTCATTGTTAATCAAGGGATAATACTGTTTGAAATCGAAAAGTAGGGATAAGTATAGGATGTCTTATTTTCATATGCAAAACTATACTCACTCAAGATAGTGGATTGGTCCACTATCGATAACTTGACTAGTTTTAAAATTACCGAATGTTGGTTCGGAGAGACCGGGATCGGATATGCATAAGCTATTCGAAACCACTTTGAACCAACGTATGCGTTCGAATTAGGAAGCATGTTGGAGATGTGGAATCAAATATGAAGATCTTTGAAGTGCAAGGACTACTTGCTGCTAATCCTGAGGTTGATTCCAAAATGGATGTAGTAGAAGTAGTGCCTTCGCCTTGTTCATACCTTGAACAACTTGTATGGATGAATGCTGACAGTACATTATTTCTTGGAGGGCAATGTTAGCATTCCAAGTGGGATTTCTATATAAAAGGTAAAACACGGCCTCAGACCTCACAATCGGTAATGAATAAGGTAGGAACGTGTCGTTGGGCTAAGTGGGTCCCTTCCATTAGGGTATGATCATCGCTGATCCAGATCGTTATTTATAGATTTATGTAGGCTTTGGACCCGATGTGGTCATTGTTCGCAACCAAGTGGTGATCATATTTGATACTATCCCATAAGAGTAAGCCGGTCCAGAGTAGTATATGTCCAATTAAAGCAGCCTTGATACATTTTCTCTAGAGATGTACTGTATGGAAGGTAGGCCTTTACCTTTTCTTTGTATGGAATCCATTTCCCACTACGTGCTTATGAACTTGGATGTATACCTATTATGCTGGAATGTAATTAATGTAACCATTTCGGCTATGATTCAATAATTCCTTTAGACCCTAGACATTATTATAATATCGCTAGATTTCTATGGAAATATTTTGTTTATCGTAAAGTAAAAACCTATCAGTGTTTATGTGCGGCGTAATCATATGAGATACCTTTATTTTTAAAAGGGTTTTTATAAGTATAATAATTCAGTTATTTGGAGTTTACTCACACCAGACTCATGTCCGACACGAAGTTTCTTTTTTTTTCCTAAAACTCTTGGATGCTCAAATTTATATGAGCAACCAAGTAGTTCAGGTTCATACGGATGTATTTTGGAGGAGCATGGAGCAAAAAGCTCCGCCTTCTCTAGTTATCTATTTTATTTCCACTATGCACTTATATTTTGTATCAGCATTGCGGGGGCACCCAGTTATGACTGTCCCTGGCTAACGTTAGTATCTGTTGTGACTCTGATGTTTCATTTTGGAAGTGATCTTTTGTACTATCTTATGTTTTATTATATATGATTTCCTTACATTGTGAGATTTTGTGTTTCATTCTTCTTGTCTTTTCTTTTCTTTTTACACCAGCAGCTTGTCTTTTGGGCACCTAGATGACCGACACATGAATACCATGAATGTATTAAGTGTCGTTTTTAGGAGTAAGAAAGGTGATCGTTACATCCACTCTAAAAATGGATTGACAAGAATATATCTTCATAAAATCTTTGAAACTACCCCTTAAGCTGATAAAGCTACTGATCACTCTGGTCATCCGGATCTTGCTGACTCTATGAAATCGGAGGATTCTGATACTACCTTACAAAAACTCGTGTATAATTCTCGGGAGACATGGTAACACGATGCGACCTGCCATCACATGCAATCTCAATCAAAGCCCCAAGCCCTAAATACCATGGCATAACGCACATGGTTAAAAAAAGTGACATGTTAAGAAAGGTAGAATCATCATGTAGAAGGATCATTAACACTGGTAACCCTTTTTGAGATGAGGTGGTATACTTAAAAAAAAGGTGAGATGTAGGGCTCAGTTTATCTTGTGGAGGAACGGAGCGAATTTAGACAAAGCAGTACATCGAAATGCCAGTATATTAATTGGGGGATTTGAATAGTTTCTTCTTTGTAAGAGTGTGAAACGCTCAAAGATAAAGTATAGAAGAGGTCGCTCACCAAGGTTCATTGCTTCAGCTCAGAATATGATTAATCCAACATGGGCTATATGAGCCCTAAGTAGTTTACCAAACAAATTAATAAGTCTACATTCCCGTCCCACAAACTGAAACCGTTGGTTTCTTGGTCACAACCAGCTAAAGCTAAAGTTCCATTAAAAAGCATTTCCACGGGGTAGAACCTCCTCAGGTAATATAAGGATTTCAAGAGGCTGATTCTGACCCACCATCTAAGCACGAATACCTTCGTTTAGCAAAAATATCTTTTATCCTCTAATAATTTATTTAATAGAACAAAGATAAACATATTGGATAGCAGAAGGGGGAGGAAAAAGATCTGTTGATTAGACTCTATATTTCCGGGGTATATTTTTTTCAAACATGATATATACTCTATTCAGACCATATTGCACTATGTCTAATTTGATAATACAAGAAATACCTACCGATATCACCCTTCAATTTGAATTAGCAAAAGTAATGTCGCTTGGGATAATATAGATTCCAAATATTCATGATCTGTATGTGAAAGAGTCAAATTATTTATCTCTCGGTCTATTAGAGAACTATCTCTTTAGAGATTGTGAAAGATGTTCCACTAGAAATATCCTTGTTACTGCATTGACTCATATTCCCCAAAAAGTAGATTCCATTCAACTAGCTCCCAATAAATTAAATACATACATTATGATACTAAGGCTTCTTATTCAACAACAACGAAATCACTTTTTCATTCTTTCATATACTTGGGTAAAATCACTTGGAGAAGAAAATGTTCTATGCTACTGGATCCGGGTCTTAACCATGGGTTCTAATGCACTAGATCACGCGTTCAATCTCTATTTGAATTACTGAAATAATACAACAAAACAATATGGGAATCAAATTTTGAAATCAAGGAAAGATGTTGGAAAATGGATTTTTCAATATCATATATATAATATGTATCAGAAAAGAATATATTATATGTATTGAAAAAGAATAGCAATTTATTCCTATAGAGTGTCCATTAATAAGAAAATCAAATCATAATTATCGACAAATTCTTCTATTTTGTGATCGCAAATCGCTTTTTGGGAAATTTCTAAATGAACAATTCAACAAAATCTTTTAATTTCTTAATTTACTATGTTCAACTCTATGTATTCATCTATCCGTATAGTACACTGAATGTATAAATATTACTATAACGGAATTTCTATTATTAGTATTTTTATCTATTCTAAAAGGAATGTTTTTAAGTGGTGCTAATAATTTAATAACTATCTTTACAACTCTAGATTGTATCAGATTATGTTTCTACTTACCATCTAGATATACCAAGAGAGATGTACGATCTAATGAGGCTGCTACGAAATATTTACTCATGGGTGGGGCAAACTCTTCTATTCCGGTTCATGGTTTCTCTAGGCTATATGGTTCATCTTGGTGGAGAGGGATCAGGATTTAAGAAATAGTGAATGGTCTTATCAATACACAAATGTATAACTCCCCAGGAACTTCAACTGCACTTATATCCGTCACCGTAGGAATTGGGTTCAATCTTTTCCCAGCCCTTTTTCATCATTGGACTCCTAACATATACGAAGGAGTGTGGTTCGATCAACAAATTCCTGCCTCCATGTCTATATCTGAGGTGTTTAGATTTTTAAAAAATCCGCAGACATGCAAAAGAGAAATGCCATCCTTACTAGACCAAGAGATAACTTTAACCAAAAAATACGATCTTTTTGTTCAAATAACAATTAAAGAAAAGAAGGATCAAAATTAACGAAACTCTTTATGGTAAATATATCCATTTTGCAAGTTCGTTATAGGTAGTTACTACAAAGGATCAAACTAATGATGTATGGTTCTCATCCTTAAGAGCTACGAGTGTAATAAGGCATCCGTTGACAAAAGGATCTTCCTAAGATGATCATCTCATGTCTATTAAGAATTAATCAAATCATATTGTTCTATTTCTCAATCTTTCTGACCTGTGCTCTTACGGAACCAAGATCGAAAGATTGAAAAATTAAGTCATTAACAACCACTGGTAAAGGATTCCTTGAAAACTTAAGGACTGGAAATTCTTTTTAGAAATCAAATGGATTCAGTATTGTACATATGTAGGGAAGGTAATCAAAAAAGAAAGAAGTGAGTTCTTCTTTCTTTTATCACGTAGGAGTCGTGCAAGATGAAAGTCTCATGCACAGTTTTGAATGAGAGAAAGAAGTGAGGTAATTATCCTTCTATTTATAAGAGGTTCTTCTTATTCATTTTACTTCACAAATAAACCCAAAGTGAATTATTCACGGCCTATCTCATTTTCTTTACATACACATAGAAAGTCTTCTATTTTAAAATCGAAAAAATAGGGAATAGCCCAATTCTGTGGATCAAAGGCTTGAAAATCCTTGTGTCACCTGTTCAAATTTAGCTCCTGAATTTTTAAGATAGCTAAATTGGTGGAGCGGTGGACTAAAATCTTCATGTCACCGGTTCGAATCTGGTTCCTGACACATAAGTAATCAATTGAAAAGATATTTATACCTCTTCAAATTAATTGAAGTGGGACAACATACAATACATATCAATAATCTAGAGTGCAATACAAATTTTTTATATAGATGTATAGACCTATCTATGTTTGGAAATGGTAACTAAGAAAAATAAGCTGTCTAAAAAAATTTCAAGTTTATTTTATATGAGACGAAGGATAGAAAAAGTAAGGATATATTTTACACACGGTAAAAAAAATTATTCTTTTTTTATTTCATATTTTCTTTCCTATTTATTTTGTTTCTTCATTCTTGTTTATGCTACTTTCAAGGGTTCGTCTAAGTGACATGCGTGGTACAAAGTTCATAGTGCAAAACTATTTTGATTTATCTATTATATTGTTTCTACTCAAGTGAAATTCATAACATCTTCAAAACTGGGTAATACTAATGAAGTCTTTTATAACTTAGTCTTAATACGAATTAGAATCTAGTTATTTTCGTTTATCTAGAAAAAAATGAAAAATATTCCTTGACTTGAATAAAAATTAATATGAAGCCATGTCGTATGATTGAACGTTCATTTCTTATTATATAATGAGCATCTTATATTTCATAAAAATTGAGAGTAATATAGTCCTTACGTAAGGGCCAACTATTGGTCAAAAAGCATGCTCTATGGCTCGAGTAGTGACTAATTTCCAGGAATGAGGGGCAATGGAATATACTATTGCGGTAGGCGAAACCACGGACTCACCTGCTACATTACAATACCTTGCTCTCTATACATATATGGCTTTAGCTGAATATTTTATGTATCGTGAATGTCATACCTTAATAATTTATGATGATCTCTCCAAACAAGCACAAGCTTATCGTCAAATGTCTCTTCTTTTAAGAAGACCGGCCGGTTGTGAAGCTTATCTAAGAGATATTTTTATTTGCATTCATGCCTTTTGAAAAGAGCTGCTAAATCAAGTTCTAGTTTAGGTGAAGGGAGTATGACTGCTTTACTGATAGTTGAGACTCCAGCTGGAGATGGTTTGGCTTACATCCCTACTATTGTAATTTCCATTACAGATGGACAAATATTATTATCTATTGATTTTTTCAATGCGGGAATCCAACCTGCTATTAATGTAGGAATTCATGTTTCCATAGTGGGATCTACAGCTCAAATCAAAGCTGTGAAACAAGTGGTGGCAAATTAAAATTGGAATTAGCTCAATTTGCATAAGTAGAAGCCTTTGCACAATTTGTTTTTGATCTCCATAAAGCTACTCAGAATCAACTGGCAAGAGTTCAACGATTACATGAGTTGCTTAAACAATTCCAATCAGACCTTCTTATAGTAGAAGAACAAATAGTTATAATTTATATTGGAGCAGATGAATATCTTAATTCGTTATAAATTGGACAGATTTCTCTTTGTTTATATGTTATTGACGTATAAAACATGCGAGTAATATAATTTATATGGTTTTCTGATATATTGACATGGGCCAATAAATCAAAATACTCTTGGAGAAACGAAGGATATATAAAATCCAAATGCATATCGAAGATGATTTGATCAAGTCTTGAACAGACAAAAATTTCCCTTTCCCTCTCTTTTTTAACAGAAGGATCCGATAATTTATGACATACTTGAGTATTAGTAATTGAGAAGTCAGATATATAACTTTCATCGATAGGAAAAGAATAAAAATTAATTTGATATTGATCTTTGCGGAGTGAAGAAGACACTATACTGAATCTGCACGAACTTCCTGTAGCCATAAATGACTTGTTGTTGGTAATAAATGAACGATACTATATGTATATTCAGGTGCATGGTAGACATTAGTAATCCCTCTGATTCAAAATAAATATGTTTTTGGACCTTCTCTTTAAAATGAAAAGTAGACGTTCCAGTACGAATCTCAGCAATAACTTGTTCAAATGCTACATATTGATTGTTTTAAACTAAAATCAAACTTTTAGGAGGAATATTCATATTGTGTAGAATATCCCTACTCCCAATAGTTACATACAAGTCTATAGAACATAGAAAAGCAGGATGTTCGTGATGGATACATGTGGGATGATCCAAATACTCATTGAACTTTATTGTTCCGTTAGAAGGAGCTAGTACATGTTCGGAAGTATCGCTAGTGAATACAACACCTGTATGAAAAGTTCTTAATGTTAGTTGAGTTTCTGGTTCCCCAATTGATTGCTCCGCAATAATACCAACAACTTCCTCCAATTCAATCAGATCACCGTGAGTGGAACTTCTACCATAACATGATTGACAGATCTAAGATGTACTCCTGCAAGTAAAGGGGGTTCAAATATATATTGTTTATGCTTGAAAAGTTATGTATCGATTAGTAACCTAATATCTTGATTTCGAGTGGTGAATCAATCTGATTTATTTCGTATCTCTCGCTCGATGAGAAAAAGGATCAGATTTTACAGGATACCAAACCTTGCGAGACTTGAGGAATGATAAAAGGAAATAAAAAGAAAAGAGTGAAAGAAAATCGAAATAAAATATAGAATAAAAAATAAGTAGAAAATAGAAGAGCCCAAATTACAAACGAACAAAAAAGTGAAAAATAAAAAAATAAAAAAATTGCACGAAATTTATTGATCAAGAAAAGTGAAAACATTTATTATATGTGTTATTTGCACTTATTTGATTTAGAACAAAAATACTCATTTTTTCATATAGAATTTTTTTTCCAAATCAAATTGAACGATAAAATGGAACGATCCATTTTTTCTCTCAAGATTTTCCTATTTAGGAAAGAACATTTTCCTTTGAAAAATAACTATATATAATATAGAAATAAAACGGAAATGTTAAAATCTAGAAAAAATAGTGGTGATTTTTATGCCTTACCTACCGAGAACTTCTATTTTTTATTAGAAGTCCGATCCTTCTTTGCTGGGCTGAATTCATTTAGTCAGGGTCGCGAATTTACAATAAACTTTAGATAAAAATCTTTATTTTATTAATACAAAAAATCTATTCTAATTTTATCCTCAGCCGTGGGTTCAAATCTAAGAGAAATTCTAGATGATGTTTATTACCCTGAAATTTTCTTATCATATCTGATTGATAAGGAGGAAAAAAGAGATTGGATTCAAAGAAAATACCATTTTGGAGTTTTATCAACAATTGGGCACGACAAACCTAAACGATGGAACCGTTTATTGAGATATTTAAAAAATGATAAGTTTGAAAATGCTATATGAAATGAAATGGCATGATATTTTTTTTATATGCCCAAATAGATGGAACCCAGTATGAGACTTCTACACAATAGCAGACTCTAAAAAGATCGATAATATACACAGATTTTTCCTTGCTTTGCAAAGAGGCTGTTTCTGGACTCGAATCTGGACACCCAGATCACCATGCGAGAGACCTAACCATTGCACCAAGGCTCCACATCTTTTTATATGCCCAAATAAAAGAAAAAATATTTTATATATTTATATAAATAAAAAAAGTAATAAACTAAAAACAAAAACGACCCATATTGATCCATACATGTCTTTCACATACAACAATAAATAAGAAGAATCCTTTTTTTTATGGTAGTTCCAAAAAATGTACTTCTATATCGAAAAAAGTATTTATAGAAATATTTGGGAGGAAAACCGAAAGTAAAAGTGTTTTCTATAGCAAAGTGTTATAATATATGTAAATACATAAGTGAATATGCTTTTGTGTTTTTCTATTTAGTCCTACCTCATGCGATATGTCCCATCTCATGCTCCAAAGTCTATATATAAAGGAGTCTATGTAATGTAATTGTATGACTAATCTCTGAATGAATAAAATTGTTCTCTCTCTAATGGCTTCCACTTTCTTCATTTCATAACACGTTATCAGCACGATCTTTTTCTCAAATATATGGGTATTACAATCCAGAAGATTAGATCCGTTTTTTTTCATGTAGGTACATCTCTTTCTCTTATTCAGTTACTGAAATCAGATCTATCTCTTCCTCTTATTCAACCATTGAAATCAGGTTTGAAATTATCTAGATATACTTTTCTAGATTTATTTTGCGATTAATTTAGATCTAGATTTAAGTATTCTTGTTTCACAATTCTATATCTATTTTCTAATTTTTCAGATTTGGATTTAAGTTTTAATATACCTTATCTTTTCAAGATCTTATTTTGTCATAGATCTAATTTATATATCTTATTTCACTGTACATCTATTTTTGTCATTATATTTTAGATCTCATCCTACAATAGATCCGATTTTTTTGTACTTATTTTTTTGATCTCATTATATTGTAGATCTCAAAATCACACCCAAATAATATACCTTTGAGATTTGTACATTGTTTAAAAATAAAATGTTGTGATTTTTTGAATTTGGATTTGAATTGATTTCAAACTTGCTTATTATTGCATGTTTTTTTTTGAGTTCATTATTTTGGAAAGCAATTTTGAATTTGACAATTTCTGTTGTTGATTCAAATAAATTTATTGATCTTGCTTACGTTTTGGTTTGTGATATAGATCTAAGTAATATATACATGTTTTGAAAGTGGTGGTGCAGATCGTGCTATATGGAATTATATTAAACTAGTGCGGAAATAAACAAAGTTACTATAGTAAAGTAAATAAGTAAAATAAAACAAGCACACCAGGAATTTTTATACTGGTTCGAACTTTCCGTTCTACGTTCAGTCCCAGACTCCTTCTGGAATTTCACTAACAACAATCCTCACTTAACCCGGAGGAACAGGTTTACAACAACCCTTGAACAGCCAAACAAGGGACCTGAGCAGCAGAACAGGATTTCGCCTCAATAGCAGAAGAGGACTTCAATTTATACAGAAAGTACATGACACAGTGTGTTCTTAATAACACGAATTTGTCTATTGATAGTACAATCTTTCTATAATCTTCTCCTTTTGATATATATGTGTGTGTATGTGAAGAATATGAAAGTAATTGAATGATTATGTATGAATTTGAATGCTCAAAATGTTAGAATCAAAGAAGTATAGAAATAGAAAGCTTTTTATCAATTCGGTGAGTTAAACAAATGATTCTGATATGTTTATATAGAGTATAAAGAGTTGTAATCATTTGTGAAAAGTTATCATAAAAGGGTATGGATGCATCTCTTAATAAAACGTTGTAACCTTTCATGAAAATGAAATGTCTTTTCAAAAAAAAGCAGTTGAGGAATTTCAGACGTCTGAAAATAAATTTCAGACTTCTGAATTTTAAAACGTGCAAACCAGAAAAGAAATAGGCTATTTTCGCGTAGATTCAGACGTCTGAAATACCCCATTCAGACGTCTGAATATTGTTCAAATTTTAAATTTTATTACAGTTTCAGACGTCTGAATAGGTCATTTCAGACGTCTGAAATTGACCTGAAATTGCATTTTTTAACATTGTTCTAGAGAGATAAAGTAGGTTTATATATATATATATATGTATGTATGTATGTATTCAAAGGAGAGATTTTAACAATATTTTAATTCCAAACAATGATTCAATATATGCAGTATGAAGGTTATATGATTCCAGTCTTGTAGATATCCCTGCAAAAGTATGTTAGTATTGTATATAGTTGTCGTAGTCAATATATATATGAAACATCGTAAACGAGATTTCAACATTCTCCCCCTTTTTGACGATGACAACTATATACTAAAACTCCCCCGTCACAAAGCATCAACTCCTTTTTCTCCCCATTTGTCATTGCAAAAGGCAATTTAATAATGTAGAAGATAAATCAAAGTAGTCATGAATTAAAATAGGGTGCATATGAATAAGATACAAAGTAGTCTTTGACAAATAACACACATCATAATAGTTCAGAAATTAACATGAATAAGCAAAAGAAATCAGAATCTAGGACTAGAGTCACTTCCAGTAGCATCATCATCATCATCATTATCGTCATCATTGTTATTTCCCGAGCTTGATGACCATTGAAATGGAGTGGGATTCGTTCCCATATTTGGTTTAGAAACCCGCGAATGGAATTAAAACATTTTTCGGATTTCTTTTCAAGCTTTACCATACGGTTATGAAGCTTTGCTTGATTTTGGGAAAGAGTAACTAAGGCATTCCTTGAACTTGAGTCGAGAGAAAGAATCATAATATCATCATTGTCTTCTTCTTCCGATGGAGGAATACTTGGTTGAGCGTGAGGAGCTTGATGACGAAGTTGTGCCCGGTTTTGTTCACGATTGGCAACCCATTCTTGAAAAGAAATATATGCCAAATTTCCCGGTTGTTTTGGCAACCCCATAAGACCCAAAGTTTTAGACCCAAGTTCTTTGATTGACGAAAATTTGGACTCGGGAAACGGAATGTTGAAATTTTGAAGAATTTTCATAATGTAAGCACCGTAGTGAAAAGTCTTATATCGTCTCCGACGATTTACATCCATAAATTCTTCCAAAATTATTTGAGCCCAATTTATTGGTTGACCGGAGTATATAGCATATAGGGCTTGGAAATTTCTTTTATTAACAATCTCATAACTTCCCGTCCGTGGAATAACGAATTCAATTAATGCCCTATGTAGAATGCGAGCTTGAGGATGAAGTTGAATGGAAGTGAATCTTGTAATATCATCATTCAAGAATTGATGTGATACTTCATCTCTATCATCCAAGTTTACAGACACATCAATCTCATCTAAATCATTTCCGGTTGATGGACATTGTAGTATGTCACCAAGTCTTGAAATAAGAAGATATATTTTAACTCCACATACTAAAGTCCAAATACAATCATTTCGATTGTGAGGAGTATGATGGTCAAGATTCATATTTGCAAAAAAATAATTTTACTAAAAGATGATTAATCTTGATAATGTTGGCAGCAAAAGAAACTAGAGACTCTAACCCGTTAGCTCTTACAATTTGATGAATACGGTAAGCGCTGAATTCTTAAAATTTGATAAAAGCTCCTGGGAAAAAAATTAGATCTACTCATTTGAGCAAATCTTTGCCTAGCTTGTTCATTCCACAGCCACTGATCTATGTTTGGTGTTGATGAAGAAGATGATGGTCTCGATCTTTTTTCTTTTGATGCCATTTGATTGTAGAAGAAGAAGGATATAAGTTTTAATGGAGGAAGTAAAAACTGAAAAGAGAAGATGAAAAATGGGAATAAATAAAAGGACAGGTTGAATAAAGGGGTAGGTGTATTGAAATTCGTGCAGAAATTCAAAATTTGAAAAGACACCAGATTTCAGACGTCTGAAATAAAGTTTTAGACGTCTGAGTTGAGTAAATTTGAAACAGAAAGAAAATAGTGCAATTTCGAAAACTTTCAGACGTATGTTTCAGACGTCTGAAACTGTAGGAAAATTTATTTTTCTACAATATTCAGACGTCTGAAACAATGAGTTCAGATGTTTGAAAATTGAATTTCAAACATATGCACTAATATTTAAAAGGAGAATGAAAGAAAAACAATATATTATTATTTGAAGGAATTACAAGATATAAATATGATCTTTTTAACACAAAATTAGATACAAGAAATTATTTGTCCGAATCGGTTGGAGTTTCGCACTCTTCCGGTTCGATCTTGGTTATCTCCGTGTATGGTCGTAAAGGAGACCAATATGATCGACGTTCCCAAGAGTTTGGAGAAACCGGAGGACGTTGTGGACTCGGCTCCCATGGATTCCATCCAGATGAAGTTATTTGATGAGATGTTGATGGTTGAACTACATCTTTCTTTGGGGATGTACCACAGAATTTTAATGCTACTTGTTCAATGAAACTAAGTCGTTTAGCATTAACTTTCTGTTCGTAATACATCTCTTGTTGCAAATCCAATTGTTCTCTTTGGTAATGATGAATCTCGGATATTTTTTCTTTGGTTGATGGAGAACCAAAGAAAAGAAATCGTTGGGATTTCTTCTTTTTAGGAGTATAACCGGAACATTCACATGAAGAACGAGGTCTATCCTTTACATGTGGTGTTGGAGTTGCTAAAGTTTCAATAGATGATGTAGAATAGGATGATGGAGAGTTGTCATTGTTGGATGCCATGGAGAGAAGCAAAATTATCAAGTTGAATTCCATTTGAGAACGAATTTCTTTTGGTAAATAAAAATTGAAAAATATTTGAAGAAAGGTTAATAAATTTTGTACGTATTAATAGAGGATTGAAGGCTTAAATATAGAAAAAAAAATTGTTTTGAAAGAATGGCTGAAAGAACACTAGATAATTTTGTCCATTTGTTAAAAGAAAAGAGACTAATGGATAAGAAAAATAGTAAAATAATATTAGGCAAATGAAATTTTCAGCAGAAAATTAATCCTCATATATTGTGAGGAATGCGGGAGTATGGTAGCATTGCAAGGACATGTAGGGATGTGATTTGACATAGTAGTAGATACTATGGTTTGTATGTTGTGGAAGCTGGTTTTAGTTTGGGTATGTGAAGTGTAAAAGCAGTGAAAATATAAGATAGCAGTAGCAAGGATGTGATAAGAAGAATCTATGAAAGATGATTTGTACGAAGTGAAGGGAGTACAAATATGTTAGAAGCATAGTTATAAAAATTAGGAACTAGCATTGTTAGTAAATGTCAAGCTTGTAACAAATTATAAATAGAAGATGATTTCATCCTAAATAGAATGAGCTAAGAAACAAAAATTAATACTAGTTAATTTTAAATGTTTATGTAATAATAGATAATAGTGAATAGTTAGCAAGAGAAAAGTTATAAAACTTAATATCTTAAAAAAAATTATAAACTTTTAAAAGAGATAATACTAAGCTCTCGTCTTAGTTTAATAAAAATATTTTCTAAAAGCGGTTTTGTAAAAATATCAGCCAACTGATTTTTAGAAGAAACAAAATCTAGATTGGTTGTTCCTTTTTCAACATTGTCACGAAGAAAGTGATGACGTATGTCAATATGTTTTGTTCGTGGATGATTAACAGGATTTTTAGACAAATTAATAGCACTTGAGTTGTCATAATATATAGTTGAGTTTGTTAAATTTATATTGAAATATTTAAGTGTTTGTTGCATGTAGATTACTTGAGTACATGCCAAAGCAGCAGAAATGTATTCTGCTTCACATGTAGAAAGAAAAACACAGTTTTGTTTCTCACTAAACCAAGATACTAGTGATTTTCCAATAAAATGGCACGTACCACTTGTACTTTTTCGATCTGTTCGAGAACCACCGAAATCAGCATCACTATATGAAACGAATGGACGTTCTTTAGGATAGAACAGACCAAAATCCTTTGTGTTTGTAAGATAACGTAATATCCGTTTTACTGCTCTTAAATGTGATTCCTTTGGATTGGCTTGGAATCTAGCACACAGACAAACACTCATCATTATGTCAGGACGACTTGCAGTTAAATATAGTAATGATCCAATCATACTTCGGTATAGTTTTTGGTCAACACTTTTGCCATTGTCATCTTTTTCAAGATGTGTTGTTGTATTCATTGGAGTTGGTTTTGCAGAAGTATTTTCCATTCCGAATCGTTTGGTTAAATTATTACAATATTTTTCTTGATTAATGAAAATACCATTTTGATGTTGTTTAATTTGTAAACGAAGAAAATATGTTAGTTCTCCCATATGAGACATTTCAAATTCTTTGGTCATTATTTCAGAGAAGTCCTGACATAATTTGTCATTAGTAGAACCAAAAATGACATCATCAGAATAAATTTGAATTATTAAAATATCCTTTTTCGAATGTTTAATAAAAAGTGTTTGATCAACTTTCCCAATTAGAAATCCCGAAGAAATTAGATAAGTCTTTAATCGATCATACCAAGCACGTGGTGCTTGTTTTAAACCGTAAAGAGCTTTTCTAAGTTTATAAACGTGATTAGGAAATTTCTCATGAATAAATAAAGGAGGTTGTTCAACATATACTTTTTCTTTTATATATCCATTCAAAAAAGCACTTTTAACATCCATTTGATAAAGTTTGAAATTGTGAAAACATGCATACGCCATTAAGATTCGTATTGCTTCTAGTCTTGCAACTGGAGCAAACGTTTCTTCGTAGTCAATTCCTTCCTCTTGATTGTATCCTTGTGCGACTAACCTTGCTTTATTTCTAGTGATATTACCTTGTTCATCTGCTTTATTTTTGTAGACCCATTTCGTTCCAATAACAGTTTGATCACTTGGTCTAGGAACTAATTCCCAAACTTCATTGCGTTCAAACTGGTTTAGCTCTTCTTGCATTGCAATTATCCAGTAATCATCTGTGGAAGCTTCTTTGGGAGTCTTTGGTTCGATATTAGAAAGGAATGCTACATGGCCCATTTGATTTAGTTGACTTCTAGTTCGAACATTGAATTAATTTCTCCAATAATATTCTGAACAGGATGATCCCGTAATATTTTTGGTGAAGATCTTAATTCATTATTATTGTCAACAATGATTTCATCATTTTCGAGATTTATAGTTTCCGTTTTTGTTATGTTATCTGAAAAATCTTCATCATCTTCCATACTTGGTTTTTGTAGAAAATGTTCATCGAAAGATACGTGTAATGTTTCTTCAACAGTATTTGATCTTTTATTAAATACACGATAAGCTTTACTACGATCTGAATATCCTAGAAAGATTCCTTCATCGGATTTTGCATCGAATTTTCCAAGCTGATTTTTTGTATTTAATATAAAACATTTTGAACCAAACACTTTAAAATAAGAAATTTTTGGTTTTCTTCCAGTAAAAAGTTCATAAGAAGTGTTTTTTGTTAGAGGTCGAATAGAAACATGATTCAAAACATAACAAGTAGTTGCAACAGCTTCTGCCCAGAAATGTTTTGGAAGAGTGCTTCCATTTAATAAAGTTCGTGCGCATTCTTGTAGAGTTCTATTTTTACGTCCTACAACTCCATTTTGTTGTGGAGTTCTAGAAAACGAAAAATTATGAAATATTCCTTTCTTTTTACCAAAATGATCAAAAACTTCGTTTTCAAATTCTCCTCCATGGTCACTTCTTATATTTTTTATTTTCAAACCTTTTAAATTCTGAATACGTTTGACAAAAATTTTAAACTGTTCAAATGTGTCACTTTTTTTTCCATAAAAATGGTCTAAGTATATCTAGAAAAATCATTTACTATAACAAACACATATCTATTATGGTTTATGGATTGAACTTGGGTTGGTCCAAAAAGATCCATGTGTAGTAATTCAAGTGGTTGTAAAGTAGAAATAACTTTCTTAGATTTAGAAGATGATTTAGTTAATTTTCCTAATTGACAAGCATCACAAATATGATTGACTTTGAAGTTCATTTTTGGTAATCCTCCGACTAAATCATTTTTAGAAAGTTTGTTTACAGTTTTGAAGTTGATATGACAAAATCTTTTGTGCCATAGCCAAGGATCATTTTCATTAGCTATTAAACACATAGCTGAATTATTATTGATTTTCATATTCAGAACATAGATATTTTTGTCTTTATTTCCTTCAAATATAAGATTTTGATTTTTATCAAAAATGCTACACTTATCTTCAGAAAACGATATTTTGAAACCTTTGTCACATAACTGGCTGATACTTAAAAGATTGTGTTTTAAATTTTTGACTAATAAAACATTAGAAATAAGAGGTAAATCAGATGTACCGACATTGTTGACATTGCCTTTTCCAATGATATATCCTTTGGAATTGTCTCCAAAAGTGACAGAGCCTCTATTTGAGTAAGTAATGTTTGATAGCATATTTTTTTCTCCTGTCATATGTTTTGAGCAACCGCTGTCGAGTATCCATTTTCCTCTCTTTATAAATGGGTCCTGCAAAAAATAATAATAATAACTTTGGTACCCACCTTTTTATAGGGTCCTAAGAGTTAAGTCTTAGGAAACCAAACCCAAGTAGGTTCAGTATCCCCCTTAAAAATATAATTTTGATTTTTATGAACAGTTTCCAAAAAGGTATTTATATATTTATTCCTAATCAAACTATTGTTTGTTTTAGGAACCCATATTTTTATGGTTTTAGAATTTTTTCTTTTTGGACAGGTATAGATATAAGAAATATTTTTCTTAATTTCCTTTTTAGGTAGAGATTTTGTTTTCTTAGTGTATCCAAGTCCCTTCTTATTGAAAATAGATTGGGAATTTTCAATAATATTGGATAGATTTTCTCTACCTTTATTAAAGTTAGAAACATTTTTAGTAATATTATCTAACTTGGTTTTGAGGCAAGTATTATCTAATTCTATCATTTTGATCTTAGTTTTTAGCTCATGATTTTCAGAGACAAGAGAATCATTCTTTTCTTTTTGAGTTTCAATTTCTTGACTCAATAAAGTAAGTTGGGAGTTATCATTAGAGAAGTTATCTTGAAGTTTTCCAAGTTCTTCTTCTAATATTTTCTTTTCATCGTTAAGCATGTCTCTCTCGAATTCTGCTTTTCTCTGATTCTCTAGAGCTTCTTTGTATTTTCTTTTGATGTTTTTTAAATTATCAAGAAGTTCTGAATTAATTTCAATCATATAATCAAAAGTAAGATCATTTACCTCATTTCCTGTAGCCATAAAGCAAACATTCGTTTGTTCTTTCTCACTATCACTGCTGCTTTCTGAAGAAGATGAATCCGAGTCATCCCATGTTACTGAAAATGCTTTTCTTTTAGACTTGTCCTTTTAATTCTTATTGTGATATGTCTTTTTTTATTCTGGACAATCCTTTTGCATGTGTCCTTTCTTGTGACAGTTGAAGCATTCTAGTATAGATGATGATGGTTTATTTGAATTGTTGTTGAAGTTCCTTTTCCCATTATTTTGATTTCCTTTTCTGTACTTCAAGAATTTTTTAAAGTTTTTAGTAATGAATGCTAAGTCTTCTTCATCCGAATCCGATTCTTCTTTTTCAGCATGGAACGCCATATTCTTTTTTATCTTGTGCTTGTACTCTTTTAGCCTGTAAATTCACTTCATAGGACATTAAATTTCCTATCAACTCTTCTGGTTTCATGGTAGAAAGATCATTAGCTTCTTCAAGAGCTAAGACTTTTCTTTCCCATTCATCCGTTAAAGAGTTAAGAATTTTAGAAACAATATCAAAATCAGAATATTTTTCTCCAAGTCCTAATAAAGAGTGATATATATCTTGAAATCTAGAGTACATATCGTTTATGGATTCATCCTGCTTCATTCTAAATTTTTGAAATTGACTTTTGAGCATGGATATTTTTCTTTGTTTAACCTTGTTAGTTCCTTCATGAGTAACTTTAAGTGTTCTCCATATTTCATAAGCAGTTGTACACATGTTAACACGGTTAAACTCATTTCTATCTAAAGCATAAAATAACATATTCATAGCTTTGGCATTAGCAGTAGCATCTAGTTTTTGTGTGTTTGACAATGTAGAATATTCTGTTGTAGGAATGTTATATTCAGTTTGAGTAATATTCCATGAGTCAAAGTCACTTGCTTGCATATAAATACGCATTCGAGTTGCCTAATAATTGTAATTTATACCATTAAATAGCAGAGGTCATGCTGTAGATTGACCTTTAATAAAACTAGTGTTAGTGACAGCGTTAACAGTGCTGGTGTTGTTTTCCATTTTTGCAAAATATCAAATAACTGTGTAACGGTTATTAAATGCCTTGCTCTGATACCAAATGAAAGTGGTGGTGCGGATCGTGCTATATGGAATTATATTAAACTAGTGCGGAAATAAACAAAGTTACTATAGTAAAGTAAATAAGTAAAATAAAACAAGCACACTAGGAATTTTATACTGGTTCGAACTTCCCGTTCTACGTCCAGTCTCAGACTCCTTCTGGAATTTCACTAACAACAATCCTCACTTAAGCCGGAGGAACAGGTTTACAACAACCCTTGAACAGTCGAACAAAGGACCTGAGCAGCAGAACAGGATTTCGCCTCAATAGCAGAAGAGGACTTCAACTTATACATAAAGTATATGACACGGTGTGTTCTTAATAACACGAATTTGTCTATTGATAGTACAATCTTCCTATAATCTTCTCCTTTTGATATATATGTGTGTGTATGTGAAGAATATGAAAGTAATTGAATGATTATGTATGAATTTGAATGCTCAAAATGTTAGACTCAAAGAAGTATAGAAATAGAAAGCTTTTTATCAATTCGGTGAGTTAAACAAATGATTCTAATATGTTTATATATAGTATAAAGAGTTGTAATCATTTGTGAAAAGTTATCATAAAAGGGTATGGATGCATCTCTTAATAAAAAGTTGTAACCTTTCATGAAAATGAAATGTCTTTTCAAAAAAATAGCAGTTGAGGAATTTCAGACTTTTAAATTTTAAAACGTGCAAACCAGAAAAGAAATAGGCTGTTTTTGCCTAGATTCAGACGTCTGAAATACCCCGTTCAGACGTTTGAATATTGTTCAAATTTTAAATTTTATTACAGTTTCAGACGTTTGAATAGGTCATTTCAGACGTCTGGAATTGACCTGAAATTGCATTTTTTAACATTGTACTAGAGAGATAAAGTAGGTGTATATATATATTCAAAGGAGAGATTTTAACAATATTTTAATTCTAAACAATGATTCAATATATGCAGTATGAAGGTTATATGATTCTAGTCTTGTAGATATCCCTGCAAAAGTATGTTAGTATTGTATATAGTTGTCGTAGTCAAAATATATATGAAACATCGTAAACGAAATTTCAACATGTTTGATAAATGAAGTTTTCATTTTGAAAATTCTTTGATTTGGATTTTGATTTTGGAAGTTATTTTGATATATATATATATATATAGTTTATATATCTAGAAGAAATATTTTATTATTTCTTAGAGAAACATATACGGCAAACTTAATTTCTAGCATTTGAAATAAAAGTTGAGAACTTGCAGTTCCTGTAATGCTAAAAGCTTGAGTTTCCATAAATTATTAAGTTTCAAGTTTTCTTATAATAAAGAACCAGAAGTATCAATATAAGAGCAGAAACTTGAATTATAAAAAAAATGAAGTTTACACAAAATTTGAGAACCCGAAGTTCATAACAAATTAATGAACCTGAAGTTTATGAATTAGAAGCCCAAAGCTCTATTAAAATTATGTAAAATGATAAGGTTGTACTTCTTGAAGAAGTTAAAGGAAATTAATAAATTATCATATAAGATAATGATGCTGCATTCAAGAGATTACAAAAATCTCCAAATAAGTTATGCCTTACCTCATATCTTCACATTTACATTATATTAACCAAAATATCCTAATGATATTATGTTATATAATATTTTAAATATCATCCGATGTGTGTGTGCATGCATTAATCTCCTACAGAGATGTTTTAGAGATTTATTTTAAAAAAATTTATTGCAAAATCCAACATCCCAGAAGCGATGTTATAGGAGTTTTATTTTTATTGCATCGCAATTCCTTAAAAGGAAATACTCTATTCCCTGAAGGAATAATGATATAATTTTTTTGATGCAATAACATAATTTATCCAAAAAAATGATATTGTATATTAATGTTACACTCCAGAAGTAGTGGTTTTATCTCTTCGCATTTTACTTTCATTTCGTGCATCTAATTTTGTTACTGTATTTAAAGTTTGATATGTCATTTCAAAGATAGTTACAACAAAAATCTCCACTAGAGATGTTTTATGTTATTGTAAAGGTAGTAATTATGTAATTTCTATAAAAGAAACATTGTACATTGATATGACATTCCAATAGTACACACACACACACACACACACACACACACACATATATATATCTAGAAGAGATAAATTCACTCCAGAAATAGTGATAATAAAATATCCCTAGAAGAGCTAATAAATTAGGAAATGATAACATATCTCTAGAAAAGATTTGCTTATATATTTGGTAATTTTATTAAACCAATTAAATGCATAGAAATTTGATTATAAAGGATCCTAATTTAGTTTAGATTAGATCCTAAAAGTTTGAGAGCTATGCAACATGTATCATATATTTCATTATAATTATATCAAACGTGAGAAATATTACACATATAATCAATTCTTGAAGATATATCTTTAAATATTCTCCTAAAGAGATAGTCTATATTTCATATCATAATATTCATGCAAGCTATACATACGGTCCTTAGGAAATCTGTATCTGTAATATTCCAAGTATCCAGAAGATACTATTATTATTTTTGCTGTAAATTTTTTTACAAAACTCTCAATAGAGATGTGTAGAAATGTCTATATGCAATTAAAAATTATTCCTTGATAAGTAATCATAATTAGTGTTCAAAACTGATATTTGAGATATAATTGAGGAATAAAACTTAACAACTTGAAGTTGTGTGTATATTTTGTTCGAACTAGAAGTTCGATATGGTTTCAAACCAAATGTTTTGAACATTATCATGAGGTTTTGACAGGTTTGCATTGACATTGATTTATAAATAGAAATTAATAGTTTGGATCCTTGTAATGGTTTGTTCTAAAAATCACTAATTCAAATGAGAAAGAATATGAAAATTTTATAATATATATATATATATAATACGTGGACGCACGTATACATTCATATATGTAAATATTTAGCTAACAACATGAAGTTTGTTATAAGCTCATCTTACAGATTATGCATAGATATTATTTAGTGATTTAAAATTCAATCAACATAAATGTTGAATGACCTGAATTCATGTATGTATTCAAATGATCTGTATAATAAGTAAATTCCTCCAGTTCTCTAGATCAATGAATGAGAACAAACTCTAATAAGCAATATCAATTGAATGCATCTTATTAACTAATAAAAGGATCATCCCCCATAACTAATATACATATAATGTATTTGCTAGTAGCAATGTGATAATGGATCAAAATGAGAATCCAAAGAGGATTATAATTTAATGTGACAATTTCATCATTAAGGGGGAGGATAAAGCAATACAATTTCATTTTAATCATCAGTGTTAAATATTTGTTAAAATATACAATGATGCAAAATATTATCAATATTATCCTTAGTAGACTTTCTCCAATATAGATTCAAATTCCTGAAGGATCAAAATTTGCAAACCACATCTGAAATATGGTTCAAAAGTCAGTTTAAAATATTTTTGGAGTAAGTAATAAAGATGCTAAATAAAGGAGGTGAGTGTTCTTGAAGAAACACTTAAGAATGCTCTGAAAGAGATCCATGACATGATTCTCAAATAACCCTAGAAGTGGGTTAGTACGTACAATATGATAATTAAAGAGATCTCAATAAATCATGTCTAGAACTGACAAGAAATAATCATCGATGATAAATTTACAAATAATAAAGCGCTTGTGTTTATAAATGGATTAAAGATCCTGAATTAAGGGAAAACATGACTGACCATCATGAATCCTTTACCAATAGATAAATATGGACATGTAGTCCGCAAAGTAGTGAAAGTACTTGAAATGCTTAATATACCTCGAAGATATAAATACGGTTTAAATCATATTTAATGATGAAAGTATACAAATTCCTGAAAAATATAGATAACTTTGGTGGCTATAAAGAAGGCAAAGAATAAGGAGCATAGATTAGAACCTACTTTTAAGTATTGTTGTAATGAAAGTCTTGATATAATTCATGATGAATAGATTACTTTCTATTTTTAAGTACCGTTGTAATGAAACTCTTAATATCCATTGAAGTGATAGTTACAATATGCAAATACTTATTAATGTTTACAAATTTCTAAAGAATATATGTAACTTTTGTAGTTATAAAGAATGCAAAAGACATGAAGTGTAGATTACAAATTTCTTCTAAGTATAGCTGTAATGAAATTCTTGATGCACTTCAAGATGGGTAGATTACTTCCTGCTTTTAAGTATTGTTGTAATAGAACTTTCAAGATTCATCAAAGATGTAGTTGCAATATGCAAAACTGATTTGAAGCATAAAAATGAAAACACATGATGTGTTTTTCATAAAGGTAGCAAACAAAATGCATAAAATGCAAATCATATTTGGATTGGAAATTTTGATTGTATCAAAGGAAACTATTAATAAATTATATTATTAATGAGATACATATTTATGGATCAAGAAGTATCTATAACCAATTTAAGTTATCGAAAGACGAATACGAATTCAGAGGAAAATTTAAATTAGGGGGAGCATCTATAAGTATTTTATAATGCACTCTTTTTCCTTAACTAAGATTTTTTCCACTGGGCTTTTATTAGTAAGGTTTTAATGAGGCATTATCTTGATCCAGAAGTATCAACTCCCCAGTAACATTTGAAAATAAGTTACAATGTACTATTTTCCCTTATTTAAGATTTTTTCCAATGGGTTTTTCTTACTAAGGTTTTAACGAGGCATTGTCTTGATATAGAAGAATCAAACGTATTTTCAAGAAATAACATCTCAAATATGCTATTTAAGTTAAATTGTATTTTTATCCTTGACTAAAGTTTTTCCCGTCGGGTTTTCCTTTGTAAGGTTTTTAATGAAGTATTGTATTGATCCAGAAGTATCAAACTCTATTTGACTCTGTAAATTATTGAAATATGTAATACTATATTGTACTCTTTTTCCTTCACTAAGATTTTTCCCATTGGGTTTTTCTTAGTAAGGTTTTGATGGGGCATTGTTTAAATCTCCAAGTATCAAACCCTTTAGAAAGAATATCATTTTTAATATGATTTTACAAGCTGCACTCTTTTCCTCGTTCAAGATTTTTCCCACTGGGTTTTCCTAACGGATGTTTTTAATGAGGCAACAGACAATATTTATAACGACTGAATGGATGTATGAAAACAAGATAATAATGAGGGGGAGCAATTGTCATAGACATTTAAAAAAAACAATTTCTAGCAACCATATGAGCATCCAAGATTTCGAAGATGCATATTCAAAGGGGAGTGTTATAATATATGTAAATAGATAAGTGAATATGCTTTTATGTTTTTCTATTTAGTCCCACATCATGAGATATGTCTCATCTAATGCTCCAAGGCCTATATAAAAAGGAGCCTATGTAATGTAATTGTATGACTAATCTCTGAATGTATAAAATTGTTCTCTCTCTAATGACTTCCACCTTCTTCATTTCATAACAAAAAGTCAATTTTTGCAGAAAATTTAAAATGTTTTTTTGTTCGGTAAACAAATAAGAAAATCTTGTCTATGCATGTATAGTATGTTTCCTAATTTTTCGTAATTGTGACGACATTTTGGCTTTTTCTCAAATGAAACAGGAAATTTTGAAAAGGAAAAGCGAAAAAAAATGAAGGAGGAGCAAAGTACATAAACGCCGAACGTCAAACGCCCGTTGAATAACCACCTAAGCCTTGTACGCTTAAGACGATCATCCCAAGTCAGCGCTACTCAAAAGTTGAAATTTCAAGGAGAAGAAACATTCACCCGATTCCTAGGCAAGGCAAAGGCTCTCAACCAGGTTCTTATCTAATATCTAATAGTAGGTTACCTAGGACTAGGGTCCAATGCGGACGGACCAGCCATGGAAAGCACAGTAGCTATAATTATTATAAGAACCCCTGAATTGTTTGGATGATACAGCCTTTTTCAATATTACCGATTGAGACGGTAGAGAATACTAAAGGTTCAACTAGAAGACATATAGACTCAACCGTTGTATATGTAACAAATTTGGATGTTTATTTTGTGGTTTTATGTGGAAAATATGGTGCTATTTAGTTAGAGTTGGGTACGTAATTCAAAATAACCAATCAATCCGAGCTATACCTATGAGAATACGTAGAGTAGACTTTGAGAGCCATTTTCAATCGCAAATTAAAGTCGTGTTTGCTGCATACAATTCTGTAGTAGACAAGATATATAACATCAACCCTTGTCAATTTTGACAATTACTTTCTTCTTTTCTCCAAAGTAATGTGCGTCATTTAGATATCAATCTCAGTCTGGATATTTCATGAAACTGGAATAATAATTTTGATCAATAGCAACGTTTACAAAGGGCAAGAATATCTCGATGGCTGTATTGTTATGCAAAGAATCATCACCCTTTTTAGTCATTTTGTGAACTAAATACTTTCATTACAATGGAACCTTCGAAAACATTAGTTTAGACTTTTAGAGTTTGGCAAGAAAAAACTACTTAAAATGCTAATTAGAGTCCATAGTAATTAACTAAATAATTACATGTTACATAGCATGATTGAAACAATCATACGCAATTGCGTGAAGAGTGTTGACCCGTTTCTTCTGTATTATTTATATCGCTAGGTCTAGGTTCTGGGAGCCTACCATTTCCTTAATACATTCTCCATGACGTTAACAGAAACAATTAATATTTAGTTGTTATAGACATCAAAATTTATCCAGAAAAATAAGTTTATGTTCATTATATGTTATTTATTATTTAATAAGCTGTGATCAATAACTTCATTGGTTTAGCATTAGGGTATAAGTTACAAGTTTCTATTTAAATATTTGTTATTTTTTTCTTCTGCCACGTGAATCGAATATTTTAAATATAAACTCGTGGGCGCAGTTTTCATGAGTGGACCGTTAACCTAACTATAATGACTCAAGGTTTAAAAGTTTTGATGGTTCAGCCGGTTAAACCGTTTCGGAACCATGATTTTTTTATAGAAAAATTATACATAAATAAGCTATACATAAAAATATTGAAATAACAATGTTAGAACACAGCAGGTCTTCAAATTTAGTTTATAAGAAACTTACCCTACTGTAGTGCATAACTACACCAAAATAACAGCAGCTGTGTACACAGTAGCAGTGCACAATAACATGAGTTTAGTAACAGTGAACTTGACGATCTAGCAATGGTTTGACAAAGCATGAAATGGCAAAAAATTAAAATCATACAGCTTTTGTTTAGATTTTGGGGAAATCGTTATTTTTGCAATGTTGATTTATTTCTTTTTTGCCAAACAGTACAAAGGATAAGAATGAGAAAGAATGATATGGTGAGAAATTAAAAAACCGTGGTTCAACCAGATAAAAGGAAAGTTGAATCACTGTTCGAAGGCTCCTGCATGATTGAAATTTTATTGAGTTCTACACCGAAATGATTTATGGCCCGGATTTATTCGAACTTGGACTGCGGTTGGGTCCAGTCGTAAAATCAAATGGTGATAAGTAAATGGGCTATTTACAGTGGGTCTTATTTAATTGCCAAGCACATAACATAATTAGATGAATGAAGAGTGTCTGTATCAATTGTCAATGAACACAGCTTCACATGCATGATACATGGTCCACATTAATCTCAACTGCCATCATCTTCGCGCAGTTGTGCATTATTGATATATCTTTACTGCATTCAGTTCAAACATGACAAATTTCTTTTGAAAAGATGCCGCCTTCATTCCTTTGAAAGGCATGTCAGCATGCTCAATTATCGCTTGAGGACACTGGAGCACTACATCATCTTAACAGCTTTGTATAGTATACTCATACATCAGTAAAATAACAATTGAATTCTACATATATAGGATACATACATATCTATGGAAGAAAAATATATGTGATGCTACTCTTGTAATATCAAACCAAATGTTATGCATATATAACGTCTGTTTTCAATTAATTTTGCAGTTTACATTTTTCACAGGATTTAATGCTAAATGATTGGAAAACTACCATATTATGCTGCAAAATGGAATGCAAACACGATGTTAATACGTACCTGTATATTTTACCAGTTCATCATTAATGCCCTAGTATTTGGTACAAGTATATAAACTCTGGTAATAATCAACACACAAAGACTATACTGTCACATAGTAGAGACAAAAATATATCTTGAGCCAACTGGAATTCCAAATTCATTTTAGCCATGTAACATGCAACACGGACTCATGCATTTATTACTAACTTTTGCTGCGAAGCAGAAAAGGTTAAAAAAAAGAAAACTTGCATTCTCTTCACGGCTCTGCATTCTATAAAAATCTATTCATATTTGTGGTTGTCATTTTGGTTAGTCAAACTTTGTTTATGGGTGGTACTTACGCAGGTAAGAAGCAATATGCAAACAGATGATGCACTATAAATATATAGTGCTATAAACAAATATTATATTGTGGAAGTAGTGTAAAAGAAATTTGAAACAATGGCGTCAAAGCTAGCAAATGAAGAACATAAAAGTGGAATGGAAAAAGAGGAAATTGGTGAAGAACAAAATGTCAAATACATGGGTTGGAAAGCCATGCCATATGTTATAGGTAAATGTTAATGTACATCAAATCTTCATTTTCTTTTGCACAGCATCATTTTTTAGTTATATTCTGTTAAATTTGTTATATATTTTAAACTTATATTCGTAGTTGTCATCATGCAAAAGAGCATTCCAAATTGGTATATTGCATATGACAACACAAACGGTATTGGAAAATTAAATGTTTGATAACGAAGCATTGGTGAAATCTAACCTCAATTACTGCAATAGTAAAGCCATCCCTTCTGCTAGCTGCTTGCTTTCAAAATCTGCAATAGATATTGGAATGATATTAGAAAGTTATATGCGCACACTACTGGAGTTCTTTTAACCGTTCACTTTGTTTGCAATTTGTGTACAATGGATTAAAACATTATCAGCATATAAACGTATTAACAACAAAATATGTTAGTGTATTTAACCAGTATTACTCAAAAGGCCAATACCTGGATAAAAATGTGCAGGGAACGAGACATTTGAAAAGCTGGGGACAATAGGCACTTCAGCAAATATGTTAGTGTATTTAACCAGTATTTTCCACATGAGCAGTGTAAAAGCAACCACTCTTCTCCAAATATTTAGCGGAACTACAAACCTTGCTCCCATTTTTGGAGCTTTTCTGTCCGATACATATTTTGGCAGATACTGGACCCTTGGTTTTGCTTCTCTTTCTTCTCAGATGGTAATTAATCTTTTTTTTTTTCCTCTCACTTTTTCTTACACAAACTCAGAGACCCCGAACATATACAAGGTAACAACTTGAAGTAACTTCTATCAAGTTTGATTTAAACATCATAAATAACAATTTTTTGCTTTTAACTAAATAAGTAGCTAACAAGTCAAGAAATACAGGTTGTTCCTAAATATTTATTCAAGGAAATTGCTTAGATGGTAAAGAAGCTTTAAATAAGTAGTATCCAGATATACTCTTAGCACAAAACTTTAAATTCTTCATATAATACTAAAGAGAAAATAATAATGTAGATCAACATTTCATAGTTTGAACCTAGGATCAGAACAGGCTAGTGCTAATTAGCTGTGACCAAAATCCTTCCTGGCATAAACTAATAAAGCATATACTGTTCTTGTATAAAATTTTCATACTATTATTCCATAAATCACCAGAAAAAATTACAATTATGACCAATTTGGGATTGCATCGACGAACAACATTGATCATTTGTTGGTTACTGACCGGTGTTTCTACTTCTTATCATATTACACCTTTATGCTACATCAAAATCATAAACATAATTTACTAACCAGCGTAATGCATGAACATTAATTTTACAGGGCATGATCATCCTTACGTTGACTGCCGCTATATCAAGTTTTCACCCACCAGAATGCAAGAAAGGTCAGCAGTGTGTAGGGCCCACACAAGGCCAACTTGCTTTTCTATTCACCGCTTTTGCCTTACTCATAATTGGAGCTGGCGGAATCCGCCCGTGCAATCTTGCATTTGGCGCTGATCAGTTTGATCCCAAAACTGAATCAGGCAGAAAAGGAATCGGCAGCTTCTTCAATTGGTATATTATATTATTGAATATGACATGAACAGGGATTTAACAATGTATTAACTGGATGAAGATTTTATCAGGTATTACGTCACCTTATCTTTTGCAATAATGATATCGTCCACTGTAATCATATACATACAAAGCAACGTCAGCTGGGCTCTTGGACTGGGAATCCCAGCTGCACTTATGATCATTTCTTGTGCCTTTTTCTTTCTGGGCACCAAATATTATGTTCGGTTGAAGCCTCAAGGCAGTCCCTTCACAAGCACTGCACAAGTAATCGCTGCAGCATTGAAAAAGAGACACTTAGCTCAACCTGAGGACATCAAAAAATTGTTTAATCCAGCAATGCAAAGAGGTTCAATTAATTCGAAGCTTCCGCACTCTGATCAGTTCAGGTAATTAAAATCAAACACAGAATTTGTGTGTGCATGCATGCATGCCTGTGTGTATTATAAGAAGAACCTTGTATGCATCGCAGGTATTTAGACAAAGCTGCAATAATGACACCAAATGATGAAATCAAAACCAATAAATGGGGACTATGCACTCTCCAGCAAATTGAAGAAGTTAAATGTCTACTGAGGATTATACCAGTATGGTCAGCTGGGATTTTATACGCTGTAGGAGCTGTCCAGTTTGGTTCTTACGTTGTTTTCCAAGCATTGCAATCTGATAGGCGTGTTGGAAAATCTACATTTGAAATTCCAGCCGCCTCATATGGAATATTCACGATGATAGCACTTACGATATGGGTACCAGTTTATGATCGACTAATTGTACCACAAATGCAAAAAATAACGGGAAGAATAGGAGGAATAACTTTGCTACAAAGAATGGGAGTTGGAATGGTTTTATCAATTGTAGCTATGGTAGTAGCAGCAATAGTAGAAGTGAAAAGAAAAAACAGCCCTTTATTTCCAAATAGCACAATCTCAACTATGTCGAGTTTTTGGTTGATTCCTCAGCTCACAATTATTGGACTGTCTGAAGCATTTAATGCGATCGGGCAAATTGAATTTTACTACAAGCAGTTTCCTGAAAATATGAGAAGTGTTGCGGGTTCTGTGTTGTTTTTAAGTGGCGCCATTGCGAATTATGTAAGCAGCTTTATGGTGGCAATTGTTCATGAAACAACTGGAGGAAATGGGAAGAATAACTGGTTAGATGAAAATTTAAACAAGGGAAGGCTGGAGTATTTCTATGTTTTGATTGCTTTTATAGGAGTTTTCAACTTCATGTATTTTCTCCTCTGCGCTAAATGGTATAGATACAAACTTCCAAGCAGTGATTCTGAGGTAGCATTAGAGCAAACGGAATCAACTGGTTCGGTGGTTTGAAACAAATAGCTGCAGAAAACTAAGGTATAAGCTTTAGCATTCACTTCAGTTTATACTAAAAGAGACATGTACATCTATAAAATTCTATATTGGAATTTTAAATCGTTATATTTCATATCTTCAATGCTATTTTAGTACACTGCATGATCCTTACCAAAAGATTCCCAAAAATACGCTGCATTGGAACTTGGAAACGGATTAAAATGAATGCAATGAATGCATGGAAAAGAATCAATTGTCTTGTACCTATTGTTACCAGAGTATTCAATATTCTCTCACTGGCTGTCTGTTGATGAAGCTGTTTTCATAACCATTAAATTTTACAGTAGGCCCGAAGCATCAATCATTTATACCTCATCCACAATGAATATTAAGAATAGTTACAAAAAAATTGAACAGGGAAAAATCTTACAAAAAGTTATGTTGTGAATTGTAATATCGATGTTGCTACTCTCCATTTAATTATTTAACATGGGATATGATTTCAAATCTTGTGGTTATTTTATTTAAACTTCTTTTCTTATTTAAATTAGATATTTTCCACTTTATTATATTCCTTACCTCGATTGCCTTTAGAGACATCCATTTAATTTAATTTTTAGAATCTAACTTTTGTTTAAACAATTGTTTCTCGAAAAGCAATTCTCAGAAACTAGTGATTTGGCATGTGCCATGCACATAAATTAAGCATGAAAAATCTTTATGAATACAAAAACAGTTTTTGAATACACATGCTAAATTTTAGTAAATATATTATCCTATTCACTAAAATTGCTCTACAATATTATTTAACAAAACTATTAGAATATGTAAGTAAACATGATAATATGGATATATGTTTAACCGAATATGAGGGTTTTTTTATTTGAACAATGACTATTATCTTTTATTATTCTTTTTTTTATGCATGTTGCTAATGAAACCTTTTTAAATTTTTATTTAAACAATTGAATTGACTGTTTTCTTAATCCTATGTTATAGGAAGTTTTTTCACTTTCCATTTTAATCTTACTAATAAATTTGTCTTGAATATTTTTATTTTCATTTTTTTCTTCTTATTTTAGTATATTGAACTTATTAGTTTTATTTATTTTTCCTGTTAAGATTATTGAAGAAAACAAAATAAGATAGAAATGAAAAAAAAGGAGAAGAGAAGAAGAAGAAACAAATAGTTATTAAGAACTACATCTTTATTGATAACATGATCAATAATTTAGCAGTATATAACTGATATTTATAGTTATTTTACTTGGAGCCTAAGTAATTATAAAATAAGCAAACAACTGTAATACTGTAAAGCGTTTATATTAAAATATCTATGATTTATTCCTCGACATGTAATAATGATCTCTTAACATTCAGACTTTGAATTAGTGGTATTTTGGAAGTTCAAGTTCACATAAAAAATATGACACTAAAATTATTACAACTATCAGTAAAGATTGCGAAGGTTCTGTAAAATAACAGAAGAAGTCCAACACCGTGGTTCTAGTGGTTTGGCGTTCTTGTTTTGAACTATGCGTTCACAGGTTCGAATCCTTCATAGCACGTGATTTGAACCACTGAATTGAGCCATATTTGACTACCATATAAGTACCCACTTTTTTTAAAAAAACAACATAAGAATATATAGTTTGAAAAATTATAGAAATTATTTAGGTTTCATATTTTGAAACTTTTAGAACCAAAATGTTACCGAATTTCTAAGATTAGGAAAGAGATATAAATACAACTACCTATTTTTAAAATAAAGTGCACAACACAAAAATAGGAACATGGTATGATAGAAACTACTAAGAAAATTTTGACATTTATCGCCGCCAAGTTTCGTTTTTAGGTTGTTGCTCATGTCCGAATTGAGTTTTCTGGATTGAATCGTGGAATATGTCACTCTTTATAAGACGTTCAACGACTTTGTCCGAATTTGTGCACGATAAACGATCAACCGCGTTGTCTTTAGGATAAAAATATCAGATTAACTAACTTGGTTTTTTGTTGCATAGAAGGATGCCTTACGTCTATATACCTTTTAATTTTAGCCTGAAGAACTTTACTATTTTTTAGTAGAAAACGAATTTCGCAGTAGAAAAATCAACTATATTGTTTTGTATTGTGATCCGTTTATATAATGTTTATATAGGTAGAAAATTCACCATGCATAACATTTATTAGTGTGGGGAAATGACAACATGCAAAAAAAAGTAGAAATAATAAAGATGACGGACTCATTCTCTCTCGTTTACTACATACAAAATATATTGGATTCTGAAAATGACATTTAAAAAATCTAGATTTTTTTAAAATATCTTTTGTCCAAAAATAAAGTGTCACGCTATATCACCTAACGCAACCCAACCCAACCCAAACCGGCTCGGTCTGGCTTGGATCAGGTCGATCGATCAAATGGACAGCATGTGGCATGTGTTACCAATCATGACTCCACTTCTCGACATAAGTGAAAACATTAGGTGTTCAAAAGATATGATATGACTCTTGGAAATCATATACTTAAATTTGATTCTTTTATAATATTCCAAAATGCAGGACTTGCCAAAATAAGGTGTCTCTAGGCACTTCTCAATTTTTTAATAATTTAATTAATTTCCAACAATCCCTCATTTGAATTAAAAATATATTTTCTCTAGCAATGTTCGAATATGTATAAGACTGTGCAGATATCTTTTAGTTTAAACATTTGATGATAAGAGAGATTTAGATTATATTAAAGTAACACGTGGCCTTAAACTTTATCTATAACATCAAACCACACACAAATTTTCCAGAATGTAATTAAAATCTTATGCGTTTTTTTCATGCACGTCCATCTCAATACAATGAAAACTCTAGAAATTTTTGTACAAAATTTCATTGGAAACGGCCTCATTTCAACATTCACATAGATGAGTCTATGAAGAGTACTTCTATAGCTAGGTACCCCACTCGAAGTAAAATATAGATATTATTATGTATTTTTATTAAGTCGTCCTTTAATCGCTTCAGAAATTCATATTTTTATTTATTTTAGGAAAATAGCATATGATTCAACACATCACATCACAACTTGTCATTAGCTACTGAACCTAATTCATGAGATCCTTTGTCTTCGGTTGGGTTACCATTACAATCCACTCCAACAAATCATTGCTTTCGAATATTTATTTATTTTAGGACAACAGTCTCGTTGCTTTTGAATTTTTGTGGACTTTCTATGTGGTTAATCCTTTCACTAAAGGATCCACCGAGCTATCATCATTGCATACATGATCCACTCTAACAGCTCCAATAGAAAGAATTTTCCTAATATTATTGTGCTTACAATTATTTGTCGACTTTTATCATTGTAATAACGATTTTTGAGATTTTTCAATAGTAGCAGTACAATCGCAATGGATCAACACTTGCTATCTCCTTTCCGGAGTCTTCCTCCCTTCTCATCCTAGCTTAACTTGCAAAACTATGTTATAGGCTTCAATTTTCCCTAATGAAGCCTAAAGATTTTACTCAAAATTGTATATTAAGAATGAGGAAATAAAATGATATTTACAGTCTCCAAAAGGTTAGAAAATATCTGAAATATTTACAGAATTTTCTCTGTTTTGTCCTTGTAAATTATTTAATAATTATTAATTCAAACCAAACAAAAGTTCTATTTATACCTATTATGGTGGCCCCCTTTTACATCCAATATATACAATTTTGGGCCTAATTAATTGTTTGTATCAAAATTGGACACAGCACTCTTTGGACGTATTTGAAGAGATTAAAATGAAGAATTTAAATGTAAGCAGAGGCTAATCTAACAAACATGTCAAAATCAGCAAACAAAAATGTACAAAGACATAGGCTTGTAATGGTTCGGTGTTGTAGCTTAAGTCAACATTGGAAGATTTGTTGTTTTATTGATGTTTACTAACTGATTACTATAGAGAATCACTCAAACACTCAAGTTACAATGGATCTCCGACAGAGTAACGACGTACTGACATCAAAAGTCTGTTTTTAGTTAGCGTAGAGGTGCTATTTATAGGAGTAGATCTGGAAATATCTACCCCAAAACTTGGAATACCTTTCTCATGCATAGGTGGGCCCACCAGATCGATCTGGGGCTTGAAAGTTACTACGTGATCGTGTAATATGAATAAACTACTTATGCGAAATAAGTAGGTAAATGGTAAAAGCAGTAAAGTAAATGGCACCAGAGATTTCTATACTGCTTCGAACTCCCGTTCTACGTCCAGTCCCAAACTTCTTCTGGAATTCAATTGATACCCTCACTTCACGCAAAGGAACGGGTATTACACCGCCTATACAACCGAACAAGACTTTCCTGCGTAGACAACCGAATAGGACTTCTACTGCCTTAGGATACTACAACAGGACTTCAAATACAAGTGGAAATGTTTTTGGCTGAATATGCTCTGTAATACATTGATAAGTCAATATAAGTACACCCTTCTTATAGTCTTCTCCTTTATGGTATATAGTGTAATTTGTGAAGAAATGAAGTCTAGTTGACCACATAAGAGAGTGCTTGAGTGTTTGGTGATCAAATAGTTTGATTTTGTAAAACTTGGAAGTAAATAGCAAGAATATAGAGTTTAGAAATCAAAATAACAATTGGTTGAAAAAAGTGCTGAAATTTCTTGCTATTTATAGTTGTTAAAGGTCGCAATGATTAGTGAAGAGTTGTCATGAATCAGAATAGAAGCAACTGTTGGAATAAACATTGTTTCTATTTAGCGAAGAGAAGCAACCTTTTAAAAACTAGCCTTATTTTTAAATCAGACTTTTGAACTAAAATCCAGCCTATTGAGTGTAGTGAAATAACAAAGCAGCGCTGAAACAGTGCATTTTCGACCTTATTCAGATGTCTGAATATTGTGTTTAGACGTCTGAATTTTCTATTTAAATTTTTTTTTGCTATAGCAGTCAGACGTCTGAATTTACAATTCGGACGTCTGAATTCATGATTCGGACATCTGAATTCATGATTCAGACATTTGAATTCTACTAATTTAGACATCTTTAGAACTTCTTTTGAAAACAAGACGTGTATTCAATAGCTTGTGCATCTATACCAATTAGGAGAAATTTTAACATATATTACTAAATAGACACATACTCTATAACCTGTAAACGACTACATCCATCAATCTGGAATATGGTCATCAATATTTTCCTATAAAACTTGGTTAGATAACGCATATAATTGTTATTATCAAAATATCAAGAACTGAGGTTCTAACATTCTCTCCATTTTGATAATGACAACTATGAAAATATTGGTTAGTAAATAATAACTTCTCATTAAAACTTGGTTAGTATGAAATATAAATTTTCTCCCCTGAATAAAAGAATTCATTCATCAATACTTTTACCTTTTTCTCCCCCTTTGTCACTACTAAGAGGAATTAATGAATGAAGTAGCAATGAAGTATACAGAATACGATAACATCATGGAGAATGAATGGAGAGAAACAAACAGCTAATTTAAAATAGAACACAATGTTCCAAATGACAACATCACAGAACATAACATAATACTTAAAATTCAAAAACTAGAATTGTAGTAATAAGATAACGTAACATAACAAAAAAATAAATAGAAAATCAACCATACCACTTCAAAATTACCCACTATCCTCAGCTTGTTCATCATCTTCTTCTTCCTCTTCTTGGTCCGAAGACCAAGTAAATGGTGCCGGAGTATGTTGCACGTCGGTAGATGAAGAAGATGCACACGAAAGCTTACCCCAAATTTTGTTTAAGAAACCCTTGATGGAGTTGAATTTCTTGTTCGTATTTCTTTCCAAGCGATCTATTTGTTTTTGAAGCTTCTTTTGGTTTCGAGAGATTATGATAAGAGCTTGCTTTGGAGCGACATCTCCTTGGATCACTTGAGTGTCATCATAGTCTTCTTCTTCTTGCTGTTGATGTGGTTGAGATGAAGATGACGAAGCTACGTTTGGATAAGATGGTTGACGAATACCACAATTTCGGTTTTCAATCCATTGATGAAAGGAAATGATATTATGAGATGGAAGTTGCTTTGTTAATTGCATTAGCCCTAAAGTTTTAGAGCCAAGCACGCTAACAGTCGAACATACCGAATCGGGTATTAGTATGCCACATTGCATTAAAATTCTCATGATATAAGCACCATAGTGTAAAGTCTTGTATTTCCAACGAATTGTTGCACCTTGATATTCATCCAATATAATTTTCCCCCAATTGGCTTGTTGGCTAGAATAAATAGCATAGAGTGCTTGGAAATCCCTTTTGTAAATCTTCTTATAACTAATAGTTCTTGGTTGTAGAGATCGGACGAGTGTTCGGTGGATTATCCTAGCTTGAGGATGCAACTTAGATGATATCAAATTTATCATATCATCGGAAGAAATCTATGAGATACTTCGCCTCATTCATAAATATCCGCAACAATATGGTCAATGACTATTCCTTCGTAAGGACATCATAAAATATAGCCTAATCTTTGTAAAGGGAGAAAGATTTTTACGCCACATACCATTGTCCAAACACAATCTTCTCTATTTTGAGGATTGTGATGATCTAAATTCATATTTGCATAAAATACTTTACAAGTAGATGGTTGATTTTCAAGTTATTGAAATCATACCCAATTAATGAATTGAAATGATTTGCTTCCGCCATTTCTCTAATCCTATAGCCGTTGAATTCCGAAAATTGTATAAAATCTCCTTCAAAGATTTTGGAGTTCTTCATTGCGTTGAATCTTGCAATAGCTGTATCATTATGAAGCCAAGATCTAATTTGTGCTTCGGATGGATCGGTCGTTGATTCTCTTGATCTCTCGGTCTTAGGAGGCATTTTGTTTTGATTTTTTGAAGGAAGATTTTGGAATTTTAAGAGGGTTTTAGGATTTAGAGAATGGGTTGGTGAAGTAAATAATGAAGAGATGCGGTGAAAAAATGAGGAGATAAAAGAGTAAAGTTGAAAAAGTAGATGGGTTAAAAAGGTGTAGGCCCCGTTACAGTTAAATTTTTTTGCCTAGTTTGAAACAGACGTCTGTTTTCAAAACAGATGTCTGTTTTCAAAACAAACGTCTGTTTTAATCAATTTTAACAAGCACCAAGAAAATAGTGTATTTCGGGCATGATTAAGACGTTTGAAATATAAAAACAGGCATCTGAATCTGTGTAGAATTTTTTGCCCAAATTGACAAATCAGATGTCTGATTTGATAATTCAGACGTCTGAATTAGCACAGGATGCTAATATCAGCTCTGTTTTTAAAATAGAAAACTTTATTCAACTTTTTATAAAACATGACCATTAAAATAAACAACAAACAAGATGTTATGTAAAATTCAACATGCAAAATAAGAGAATAAAACGGAAACTAATAGTTGGAAGGAGAGTCATCAAAATTCCTTGGTTCGACCTTGGTGTTTTCTTTGAGTGGTTTGAGAGGAGACCAGTAGTTCTGATGAGCCGGTAATCCAACCGATTATCCATGCTGTGCAGTTAATGCACTCGGTAGATTCAAAGCGATGGAGGTGCAAAAAGTCATAGCCGACATACAGCGAGGATATAGCGGATGACTCTAAAATAGCATATAAAACTCGTACTTAATGTTTTTACACATATATAAATGGTAATTAAATAAAAAATTATCATTCAATTGAATTATAAATAATACATAAATAATTTTAAATAAAAACATGTGCGAATACACTTTAAATAAACGAAAAACTGTTATATAACATAAATGAATTTGGTAGAATATTAGAGTATTTTCATTTCTGAAAATATATTAAAAATTAAATCAAATAAATTAGTTTCATAATTTTATAATGTATAAATGCAATTTTTCAATTCATTTTATTAAAAAAGATATAGCGGGAATAGCGGAATATAGCGGAAATAACAGGATATAGCGGAAATAGTGGGGATTAAAGTGGAAATACTATATTCTGGGGCTATATGGAAAAATCGTAGCGTTACAAATCCACTATGAGATATAGCGGGGTTGTAGCGGGGATGAAGCTACACAGTATCCACGTTGCCATGAGTTTGGTGACACATGAGGACGTTGAGGTGCATGAACGGTTGTTTGATTTTGAACCGAAGTGGAGCCACAGAATTTGATGGCCATTTTCTCCAACCAATTTAGTTTTTGTTCTTGAATTTTTCATTCATAGTAAAGTTCTCTCTGAATATTCAAAGTTTCCTGTTAATAATGATGGATATCATTAATCTTTTCTTTGGTTGATGGAGAACCAAAGTGAAGTTTCCTTGGTCGTTTTGGTTCCAGAGAGTAACCACTATGGTTAATCAGAGCCTTTTCATGACAAGGAGTAGGAGTAGGTAATGACAATGATCTCGAACTAGGAGATTCAAATTTGATTGATGAATAGCCAGAAGAATATTCAAAGTTTTCATGAGAAGACATATTTGAGAATAAAGCAAATTTTGGTTTGAAACTAAGAAGAATTGAATATGAATTTAAATTTTTTAAAGCAAAATATATAGTGAATATATAGCCTAAAATAAAGAGGTGTTTCTGGTAGAAATGATTACAACCAATTAAACTCAAAACCATTGAAATTTCTGGTTGAAAGACAATTTTGTATAACAATAACCTTGCTAGAAATAGATAATAATAAAATCTATAAAAATCAACTGAAGTATAATCTATAAACAAGAGATACGAATAGCAAAATGGTAATTACAAGGAACTTTCAGTCAATAGTGCAGAGATCGAACCCTTGCAGTCTTTTAAAAAAATATAATAATTTTTTTAAAATTACAAATCTTTTTGAGAAATAATACCTAATTCTCTTCTTCATTTTATAAAAATATTTTCATTCAAAGGTTTTGTAAATATATCAGCCAATTGATTTTCAGAGGAAACAAATTCTAATTTTATTAAATCCTTTTCAATATTATCACGAAGAAAATAATGACGAATGTTGATATGTTTTGTTCGTGCATGACTGACTGAATTTTTAGATAAGTTTATAGCACTAGTATTATCACATAAAATAGTAGATTTAAATAAATTTATTCTAAAATCCTGAAGTGTTTGTTGCATGTATATGACTTGATCACATGCTGAAGTAGCAGAAATATATTCTGCTTCACAGGTGGAGAGTGAAACACAGTTTTGTTTTTTTGCCAAACCAAGATACTAAGGAACGTCCAATGAAATGACACATCTCACTCGTACTTTTTCTATCCGTCCGACATCCTCCAAAATCAGCATCACTATATGATACTAATTCGAAAGAACATTCTTTCGGATAAAATAGTTCAAAATCTTTGGTTTTGCTAAGATATCGTAATATACGTTTCACTACTCGCATATGTGATTCCTTAGGATTCGCTTGAAATCGAGGACATAGACAAACACTCATCATTATGTCAGGTCTACTAACAGTGTAATAAAGTAGTGATCCAGTCATACTTCGATATAATTTTTGGTCAACACTTTTTCCATCCTCATCCCGTTCAAGATGTACTGTTGTACTCATTTGAGTTCGTTTGGCCGAAGTATTTTCTGTACCAAAGCGTTTAATTTGATTGCTATAATATTTTCTTGGTTAATAAAAATTCCATTTTCCATTTGTTTAGTCTATAATCCAAGAAAATATGATAATTCTCCTATATGCGACATTTCAAATTCTTTGGTCATTATGTTAGAAAAATCGTGAAATAATTTATTATTAGTAGAACCAAAAATAATATCATCAACATAAATTTGAACAATTAAAATATCATTTTTAGTTTTCTTAATAAAAAGTGTCTGGTCAACTTTTCGTATTTCAAAACCAGAATTTATAAGATTGCTTTTAAGTCGTTCGTATCGAGCATGTGGTGCTTGTTTCAAACCATATAAAGCTTTCTTAAGCTTATAAACATGGTCTGGAAATTTTTCATGTATAAATAGGGGAGGTTGTTCAACAAAAACATTTTCTTTAATATAGCCATTTATAAATGCACTTTTAACATCCATTTGATAAAATTCAAGATTATGAAAACATGCAAAGGCCAGTAAGGTTCGTATTGCTTCTAGTCGGGCGACTGGAGCAAACGTTTCTTCATAGTCAATTCCTTCCTCCTGATTATATCCTGGTGCAACTAATCTAGCTTTATTTCTACTTATATTATCTTGTTCATCGGCTTTATTTTTGAAAACTCATTTCGTACCAATGATAGTTTGATAACTTGGTCTAGGGACTAAATCCCAAACTTCGTTTCGTTCGAATTGGTTTAGCTCTTCTTGCATAGCTATAATCCAATAGTCATCAGTAAAGGCTTCTTTAGCATTTTTAGGTTCGATATTTGAAAGGAATGCTACATGGCCCATTTGATTAAGTTGACTTCTAGTCCTAACATTTGAATTAATTTCTCCAATAACATTTTCTATAGGGTGATCTTTAACTATCTTAGGAGGAGATCTTAATTCATTTTCATGATTAGTAATATTTTCATTTTGAGTAATGGAATCATCAAAAGATTTTTCAGTATTAGTATCTGTGATAGTCTTAGTAATTATCTCATAATCATCAATTTTATTATTAATTTTGAAATTCTCATCGAATGAAACATGAAGTGTTTCTTCGGTTATTTTAGTTCTTTTATTGAAAATTCGATAAGATTTGCTTCATTTCGAATATCTTATGAATATTCCTTCATCGAATTCTGGATCGAATTTACCAAGATGATCATTTGTATTAAGAATAAAACATTTTGAAACAAAAACATTAAAATAAGATATTTTTGGTTTTCTTCTAATAAAAAGTTCTTATGGAGTATGTTTTGTAAGAGGACGAATGGAGACACGATTCAAAACATAACAAGCGATTGCTATGACTTCTGCCCAAAAATGTTTTGGCAAAGTGCTTCCACTTAATAGAGTTCTTTCACATTCTTGTAAAGTTCTATTTTTTCTTTCTACAACCCCATTTTGTTATGGTGTTCTAGGAAAAGAAAATTTATGAGAAATTCCCTTTTTTTACAAAAATTTTCAAAATTTTCATTTTCAAATTCACGTCCATGATCACTTCTAATGTTCTTAATTTTCAAACTTTTGAGATTTTGAATTCTCTTAACAAAAAAATTCAAAATTTCAAAATTTTCAAAAGTATCACTTTTATTTTTCATAAAGACAGTCCAAGTATATCTTGAAAAATCATCTACTATTACAAACACATATTTATTATGATTTATAGACTGAATTTACGTTGGTCCAAAGATGTCCAAATGCAATAGTTCAAGTGGTTGTAATGTAGAAATATTTTTCTTTGATTTAAAAGTAGATTTTGATAATTTTCCTAATAGACAAGAATCACAACTACTTTTTACTTTGAAATTCATTTTAGGTAAACCTTTTACTATATCATTTTGAGAAAGTTTACTGATAGCTTTAAAATTAATGTGACATAATCTTTTGTGCCATAACCAAGGATCATTTTCTTTGGCTATTAAGCACGTATTTGAATCTTGTATGATTTTCATATTTAAAACATGTATATTTTTTTATCTCTATCACCTTCAAAAATAAGATTTTTATTTTTATCAAAAATGCTACACTTATCTTTAGAAAAAGAGATATTAAAATCTTTATCACAAAGTTGGTTGATACTAAGTAAATTATGTTTCAAATTTTTAACTAATAAAACATTTGTAATAAAAGGTAGATTAGATGTACCGTTATTGCTCACATCGCCTTTGCCGATGATGTATCCTTTGGAATTATCTCCAAAGGTGACAGACCCTTCATCTGAGTAGATAATATTAGTCAACATGTCTTTATTTCCTGTCATATGTTTTGAGCAACCACTGTCTAATATCCATTTTCCTCTTTTCTTAAGTGGTACCTGCAAGAAATATGAATGGTACCCACTTTTTGTTAGGGTCCTAAGAGTTAGGTCTTAGAAAACCAAACCCAAGAGGGTTCAGCATTCCTTTTGTAAATAAAATCTTTATTATTGTGAACATTTTCCATAAAAGATTTTATGTACTTATTCCTAATTAAATAATTGTTGGTTTTAGGAACCCAAATTTTAATGCACTAAGAATGTTTTGAAATATTTGGAACATTCTTGATTATAACAGGATTACTTTTCTAAAAATGATTTTCAAGAGAGTTCCTTTTCTTAGGTAGACTATTTGAAATTTTCTTATAGCCTAAACCCTTTTATCTGACACGGTCTAAGAATTTTTCAAAATTTTAGAAAGATTTTCTCTTCCTTTATTAAAATTTGAAACATTCTTGGTAATTCCTTCTAACTGTGTTTTGAGACTAGAGATATCTAATTTTAATATTTTAACATTTGGTTTTAAATGATGATTTTCTACTTGGAGAGAGTCATTCTTTTCTTTTTGAGTTTCGATTTCTTGACTCAGCATAGAAATTTGAGAAGTTGTATTAGAATAAGATTCTTGAGAAGCTTGAAGTTCTTCTTCTAAAATATGGTTTTCATCCCTTAGCATTTCAACTTCAAGTTCGGTTCTGTTTAACTTTTCACTAGCCTCTTTATATTTCCTTTTGATGTTTTTCATTTTATCTAATAAAACTGAATTTATGTCAATTAAATCATCAAAAGTTAAATCACTTACTTCATCATTTGTAGCCATAAAGCAAATATTTGGTTGTTCATTGTGACGACCCGTAATTTTTAACAAATTAAATTGGAATAGTTAATTGATTTTAAAATATTTAAAGGTTAATTTTAACTTGAATTCTGAATATTAATATTTACTTGATAATTAAATCATTGAATTATATAGTTTAAATATTGAATTTAATAATTGAAATTGGGTAAATGGTTGAATTTGAAATTTCTAAGCCTGTTTAAATAATTTGAAGGCTTATAAAATTTAAAATGATGATACTGAAGATAATAGAAGGGATAAAATTTAATTTAAAATCAGTTCCATTGGATCCGTAATAGTTAGTTATTATCGGATTTCAATTTTCATAGAAATCGGAGTTGTCGTTTGACCCTGACAGCTCGAAACGCTTGAAAATTATTTTAATCGATTTAATTGAAATCTGATCGTTTTCTTTTGTAACTCGCACATACAATTAAATTAGCTTCCAAAGCACGTTTCATCGTGTTCAGAATACGAATAAAGCTTTATAATTGCCTCGCGACATTCCTTCAGAGGAGTTCGAAATTCTAAGTAGCAACCGATGAGGCATTTTGGAAGTTTTAAATGAGATAATAGGAATTTAAAGTAAATTGGTCAAAGATATTTTTAACACCAATCGTACTGAAGAAGCCATTTCCCATCTTTATTATTACGTCTTCCATCCCTCATGCTTCCTGATCGAGATCGAACTCATAAAAAAAAAGAGGTCAAACGATTCAGAGAGAAAAAGAAAAGGGGAAGACCCCATTTTTGTTTTCATTTCCCCTTTAATTCCAAATCGTGATTTTCCCTTCCTCCACTGTCCGGTTCGATTGGAAATTGAATTCGTAAAAAAAAAAGAGGTCGCGTTCGAACGCGAGTGCGTTGACAAGGAGGGTCGTGAGCTCGAATTCGAGCTAGGGTTTAGGGTCGCACGATGTAATGGGAAGACGCGAAGCAGGTTTCGAATCGTAGTTGTCGTTGTCGACGAGGCTAAGGTGCAGATGTGGTGATTCGCGAAGCCTTCGATCGATAGCTGGTGAGCGCGCGTGCGTGAATGGCGATCTGGGTGGTTCGTGATCGACATAGGACGCGGCAGAGGGCGGTGGCTAGTGTTCGACATCGTGTGTGGTGGCCGTGCAGAGGGTTTCGAACAAGGGCTTCGGCATCTCGACATTGCCGAAGCAGTGAAGCATGGTTTCGATTTCTGCAGCATTTGTTTAGGTGAGTAATCCTCACACAAATCTATAAAATTTGATGTATTTGCATTGTTAAATTGCAATATGGTTTTGGAAGAATTTTGTGAAGGATGCTGAGATTTAGAATTCGTACTGATTGAAGCCAGAAATGAACCTAAGTTAATTACGAACGTTTTTTCGTAACAGAAACAAATTGATTTTGTAAAACTAAAAATTTAGATATGAACTGTTTAAGTTTTAACATTAGAATTAACCGATTTCACTTTAATAAGGAAAGTGAAGTTTGATTCACTTATCAAGCGAAGCCGTAAATATGATTTTATTGTTTCGTTCGTCTTATTTATTTTTCAATTTGACTTCAGCAAATTTTGAGATTAAAATATTGAAGTTTTAAAAATAATATTATTTTAATGTTTTAAATAGTATTATAACATTTAAATAAGTAAATATTTGAATATCGAGTTAAATATTTGAAAAAAATGGTTTTCAGATATTGTTATATATATATTTTATAAAGATTATAAATTATTTGGTTAATGCAGGTAATAATAATCACCTAATGTTTATACTAGGTCATATATTGTGAAGAAAATAGTCGGGATTGAAGTGGATTTCAACCAAAATAAAGGTGAGTAAATCTCACTCTGTTGGGTTTTTATTTAAATTTAAATGTTTAAATTTACGAATTTGGTTGAATGGTTGAGTTGAACCGATGTGCTATATTATATAGTAACATATAGTATATACAGGAATGTTTGGTATTCTGTGATGAATATTTTTGGTAATTGGAAGATTGAAATGCTGTGGGTTGCTTGGATATTTCGATACCCTGAGTTGTCGAGATATATAAGATTGAAATTTTGAAGGAAATAAAAGGGTGAAAATTTAAAAACGAAATAATTATAGATAAAAATGAATTGGAAGAAATAAAAGTGATAATTCAAGACTGGAGTTAAATTGTAAAGTAGAGATTAAAAAAAAAGTTCTAAATCCAAGATAAATCTAACAAATAAAATTTTAAAATATTAAGTGTTTTAATAACTGGAATGCCAAAGTGCAATTGTAAACCGAATTGAATTAAATATAAAAGAGTAATTAAATCAGATTAGAATAAATTGAAATGTGAATGAGAAATCATTAATTTATATAATTATGATGTAAATAGAGATTGATTAGTTAAGAAAATAAATCAATATAAATGACTTATGAGAAATTAATTGATATAAGTAACCAAGGATTAATGTGATTAATATTATCAATTAATTTATGAAGTAATTGGATTACTTATTGATTGGGATTAAGGATAATTAATAACGTAAAATTAATTAAAGACAATTACTTGAATTTGACCGGAAAATAATTAATCCAGGGTGATTAATTAAGATGAATAGTGATGGGTTGACTAATTAATTGATTTGTAATTAATTAATGTTAAATGAAGGAATCTAAGTGATTGAGGTTCGAAATTTAATTAGAATCAATTGAATTGATTTGTATGTGATTAAGCTTTGCTTATGGATGATTGAATGATATTAGATGCTTTGAATAAATATATTTGATTTGAAATGTTATGTATCCCATTTGGATAACTTGGGTTAGGATGACATGAAACTCGAAGAGACCGGGATCGGGTATTGGGAGATACCCGAAACCACTTCGAATTTCTATAAATTGATTTGTGAAATCAATAGGCTGGAATGAAATAATATAAGTGAATTGAATTATTTTATCTAAGTTTGGTACTTAGAAATTTATATGTGAAATAAGCATTGTCGATAGCAAATTGTGAATTGGTTAAATAGATATAAGTTACCTCGGGTTTATATAAGTTGTTTGCTTTGGTATTCCATGTTAGATGGGTTTACTCACGCTGGTTTCCAGCCTGACCCGGGTGTTACTTTGGTGTAATGTTCGGGTCAGACCGAGTATTACAGATTTTCAGGTAGGTACGTTCTGGAGCTCAGGAGGCGAGCTGGATGGCAAGAGCGTATAAAGTATTTCCGCTGTATAAAATTGATGTGTATCTGTGACATGATAATTGAGTATATTCAATGTCTATACATATGTAACTCTGATGTATAAAATGTAATCGACAGATATAGCATTCTTTTGTAAAATTGATATTATTTATTATTATATTTTATCCGCTGCGAATGTGAGTTGTTGATGTTTCTGTTCTTCTTCTTCCTCTTCTTCTATCTCTTTCTTCTTTTTCATAACTATCTGGAATTTTCGGGTTCGAAAATTCCGGATCGTTACAGTTGGTATCAGAGCTGAAAGGTTAAGCGAGAACCTTGGCTCTGGTGGGAGTTACTCATTAAATAGAGTCCGTAGTACTCTAGAATGGGTTGAGTGTATATATACATGAGAGTGTACTTGTTATTTTCATATATAAAGGTTTTAAATGATTTTATATAAGAATATATTTTGATATATAAAGCAATATTTCATTCTAATAAATATTAAGGCAATTGGTTGTTAAATTATTGCAATTAAAATTTAGAAGTAAGATAATACAACCAAATTGTAGTCTTGAATTGGAACTAAATTAAGTAGAAATAGAAATACAACCAAATTAAAATTTAACTAACTGAAAATGAAACTTTAAATCTGGGCCCAGAATTTGAAAATTTTGTTTCAAAGTAATGAGAAATAATAAAAAAAGTATTATTTGAACAAATGGAACTTGTTGCAAACAATGGGTTGTTTGAAATTTGATTTAAATTTAAAACCAAAGGTGGTTTAAAATTCTAAAACATGGCTGGGAGGGCCAAGAAATAATATGTATATATGTATGGATATACATGATATCAAAGATAATTTGAAATAAACTTTAAATAATAAGTATTGATTTTCCCTGAAGTGTAATGTAAAACCCAAAGTGATATAAGTTTTGAACTTATAAGAGGGAAGGGATTTTGAAATTTGAAGCAGGAATTCAAATTGAGTAAGGTTGATTGGATTAAGTAAATTGAAAATTTAACTTTGGGAAAGTTAAATAAGTGTAGAAAAAGCAAGCTGAACTGGAAATTTCAAGATGAAATTGGAATTTAACTTGGAAAGTTAAATGGTTGATTTGAATTGGGAATTTGTGTGATCTCAAAACGGGTTTAAGATTTAAAATTGGAAATGGATGGAAAGTTTTAAAATAAATTGGATGATATCATTCTATTGTTATTAAAAATCCTTAAATTGCGAATTTGATTTGTTCAAATGAATAAGAAATAAAGCGTGGTAATGTGTCCGTTATTGAGATAAAAGGGAAATCTAACTTTAATTTGAAATTAAGGATATGGAATCACTTTGAGCTGAAAATTTGAATAATTGAATGTGTAAATTAAAATTGTTTAAGAACTGGCTTCAAACTGGAAGATAAAATTTAATAATAAATTAAAATTTTAAAATAAAATTGTATTGAACTCGTGTTTGAACCTTGAAATACATACGTAAAGATAATTTAAATTGGAATTTGAAGAATTGGACTCAGAAATTAAATTGATTAAAAACTTTGAATAAAAGTTAATTTAGTTTAAAAAGTTAAACCAACCTTTGAGAATTTAACTCGAATTTATATAATTCGAGGTAGTTTAAATTCAAGATTGAAGTTGAATTAGTTCAAAACTGAATTTGGTTTGAATTAATTGGATTGGTGATTGAAGATGTTTAAGTTTAAGAATTTAAATAGAAATTGAAGTTATTCAAGTTGGAATTGAGTCGATTTAAATGGAAGTGGAAATTTAAATTGAATTGATCGGAATGGAGATTGAGAATTGAACAGTTTTGACTCTAGACCATTTTCAATATAAATTGTTTTAATATACTTATTTTTCCAAGCTATTAAGTGTATACAACCTTTCTTTATTAAAGCCAAATTATTATATACTTGTCTTACAATTATTTTTGTAGATATTTAACCATTTTTCAACTATGTTACAAATTAATTACTATTTTACAACTATTTTGCAATTATCAAAAATTTCTGAAACTATTTAGCTATTTTTCGAACTATTTTATAATTAGTTAACTATTTTACAGTTATTTTGCAAACTAATAATTATTTTTCAACTACTTATCTATTTTTAACTTTTCAAGCTATTTTCTAAATTTAAACCGGATAAAGTTTAAACTGTTATTAATTAAATACCCAACTGAGATAAGAATTGAAGTGATAATCCAAATGGGGATTAATGTAAATGTGAATAAGTGAATGTGAATGGAAGAGAAATTGATTTGGCTAATAATTAAGGAAGTTAAATACGTAGAATGTACGTGTATTATTCTATTCGCATAGTGATTTGATCCAGATTCGAGCACAGAATTTCGGGATAGTTTATTAATCCGAGTTGGGATTTTTCACTCGATTTTCGATGGCGAACCTGGATATGGATTGTTGATTGGTTCTGGATGTTCTCTATCATAGTTATAGATATGTAAGGAGAATGACAGTTTCTGATCAAGAAACCAGATCTGTGTCCGCACTAGGAAGTCGGGTGGACGATACTGGTTCGGAAGTGAAATTGTGTGATCGAGTGAGCGATCAGATTGATATGAGTACGGATGGTAAGTGTACATCGTACGGATTTGGATGAAATGGGTATTGAAAGAGTAATCAAATTTGAATATTTGAGTTTGAATAAACAAGTCATATATTTTCATTATATAAGATAAATCTCCCCTTGTTAAATTTATTTCTGGAAGAAAAAGGATTTTTGAAAGTGTTTGAAGTATAAAAGGAATTTTATATAAGTTTGAAATGATCCAAAGTTTTAAAAATTATATATATATGAATATATATATATATAGAGGATCTTATGAGGATTTGGAAAAAGGTTTTGCGAACCTTTGGATTTGGAAAGGCTTTTGATTTTAGGGTAAAATCAATATTAAAATTTAGAAAGCCTAGTTTGAGAACTGTCGATTTTGGGATAATCGATTTTGTGTAAAGAAGCTTTGTATGAGATCATACTTGGTGTATGATTTGAAAGATACTATATATGTATAGTATAAAGTGTTTTGGTGATGGCTCTGGGAAAAAAGACGCTCCCTTGAAATGAACTTCTCAGGAGTGCCACCGGGTGGTGCTGCCTTGAGCCCCAAGGGGGGTTCTAAAGTTGATCCTGTGAGGAGTCCGGACAAAACTAGTTCCTGAGGATTATGAGTAGAGTATACCATAACGAAGGTCGTGTGTGCCGCTGAAAGCCAACAGTTACATGGACTTTTGCTGTGACGGCAATGTAACCCAGGATGTAACTGCGACCTATGGTAACATAGTGAAAGTCGTGTGTGCCGCTGAGAGCCAACAGTCTGCGTTTGATTTTATATCGGCAAACTGCGACCTATGTAGGAGTGGAGAGGTTTCATTTAGACAGCGAAAATCAGAGGCCGTTGAGAGCCTGCAGTTAGATGGACTTTTGCTGCGTAGGCAACGTAACCCTGGATGTAACTGTGATCTGTTGTGGGTTCCATGGCGTAATCGAGAGGCCGCGGAGAGCCTTCAGTTACATGGACTTTTGCTGCGACGGCAACGTAACCCTGGAATGTAACTGTGACCATGGATGGGTGTGATGATTTCAAGAGCATTCTCACTAAAGCTATTTTCTCTATTTCAAAACTGTTTTAGTAAAAATTATTTTTCAAGTATTTTCACTGGATGTTGAAAACGGTTTTACCAAGTACTTATAGATTTTCAGTCCTACGCCTGATTAACGTATGACTGAATTTCTGTGAGAACAAGGATGGACTGGTTGAGACATCGAGTTATGAGAAGTATTTTATAAAGAGCTATATTAATAGTATTATGTGAATTTTAAAGCATTTCTAAAATTTTAAAACAAAAGTGATGGAATTTTGGAAATGAAAGAATCCAAAAATAAAATTATAAAATAAAATTTAACTCAGAAAAATTTAATAAAGTGATTTTGTAATAAAATCGAATATTGATTTAAAAATTGGAAGTAAGCTAATTAGCTAAATAATTCTTTGATAGAATATATTAATAAAAGTTAACTCGGGTAAATAAATGGATTGTAAGTTAATAATGGGTTGGGAAAATGAATTCGAATTATAAATAGAATTCGACTTGGATTTGATAACAAATTAAATAAGTGGAGATGTTGTAAAAATAAAATTCAGATGAGTTAATTGAATTCAATAATAATTGGATGAAGTCTGATTGAAAAAAAAACTAAATCAAGTTGTGATTGGAATTGGATTATCAGACTGAACTTAAATTTGGTGGTATATTAATTTGAAGTATGAATGAGTTAAGTATGTGCTTGGATATTATTTTGATAAATTGAGAAGGTGAATAAATTAGAATGAAATGGAGTAGTTACAGAATGAGTTGAAATTAATTTAAAGTAGTTATAAACTAAATAAATACTCTACTAAGCGAATACTGTTGAATTGGTATAGAATGAATCGTCGTTTGACGTAAATAAAAGTAATTAAAATGATATGAGTTAATAGAGATTAAATAAAATTAATTCTGAATCATTTGAAGTGAACATAAGCTTATTTGGATTAAAAATCAACGGAATGTAAGAAATTGAGTTGCAAACCATTGAAATTGAATGAAATGGTTTATAAGTTGGTTGAAAGCAATTGAATTAGGTTTGGAAACATATAAATTGCTCGTAGAAGTTATTTTGAATGCATTTCTTTTAGAATTGAAGTGTTACAGTTGTTTTAGTAAGAGAAATGCTATAAATTTCATATATATAGTGCTCATATGTTTAAATTGAGTAAGTACAGGTACCCGAAGGTCGTTTGGCTGGATTTGGATGCGATATATGCTAAAATAAATAAGCTGCTTGCTTTAAATGCTAAATTAAGGTACGCCTACGCAATAAAAATAGGAAATATGAACTATTTTTGCTTTTTCCGACCGTGTGGGTTGATGTGTATATATTTATATCTCTTGTCAAATTGTAAAAGCTCCTCCGTACAAAGGAGACTCTGCCAAAAATTTTCGAAAATTTTGGGAGTTCGAAAATTTTTGAGAAAATTTTGGTTAACGTCAAAACGATTTCAAATTGGAAATTAAAGTAAATTTGTAGATGAAACTAATATGAATCAGTTATAAATGAAAGATAAAATTCAATATTCAAAATCGAAAATAAATTGAATTTATATGAAAACGGTGAAAACTAATTTGAATCGAAGTGGGTATGAAACTTGTGTGAGGAAATGTATAAAATGCTTTGGAAAGTTATGATTGGATATTATTGCTAAGTGAGATATGCAGGTATTATAGAGGGAAAAGAAAATTGGATTTGATTTCAAAAGATAAATTTGAATTGCCCGACAAAAAGGTATGTATTTAAATTTTTGAATGAAATTGGATTGGGTTTTTGATGTAGCCACTTGGCTTTGTTTTCTTTTTGGAATTTGGGAGCCCGTAGAGGCCTTTTGTAGTTGTACCGAGCTAGCCGCGCAAAGGAGACGCTGGCAAAAAATTTCGGAAATTTAGGGTGTTAGAAATTTTTTGAGGAAGTTGTGATAATTTTAATTTGAATTTTTAATTCGATTTGAATAAATGAAGTAAGTAATGTTGTAGGGAAACTATGGAAGGTTTTGGGAAGTTGGTTAAGGTGATAGTGGGTCCTTAATAAAGGATAGTTGGTAGGATGTTGAATTGTGGGTTTTCGGGAAAAAGTAAACGGGTATCGGACCATTCTTCCTAACTAGTAATTTCGAAAACGAAATTCTTTTAAGGAGGGAGGAATGTGACGACCCGTAATTTTTAACAAATTAAATTGGAATAGTTAATTGATTTTAAAATATTTAAAGGTTAATTTTAACTTGAATTCCGAATATTAATATTTACTTGATAATTAAATCATTGAATTATATAGTTTAAATATTGAATTTAATAATTGAAATTGGGTAAATGGTTGAATTTGAAATTTCTAAGCCTGTTTAAATAATTTAGGCTTATAAAATTTAAAATGATGATACTGAAGATAATAGAAGGGTTAAAATTTAATTTAAAGGCGATATGTTCAATTTTGAAAATTATATCGTTTAAATTGAATTTAAAAATAGTCTTCCGAGACACAGTCTCGGAATTCGACGAAATCAGTTCCATTGTATCTGTTTGCAGTAAAAATGGACAAACACCTCCAAGTCGTAGTATTTAGTTGATTATATGTGATTTTCAATGATTTTGGATGAGTATGTAAATATAAAAGAAGTAGGGGCTGAAATGTAAAAGACACGCGGATTTATAGTGGTTCGGCCAGAATGTGCCTACGTCCACTTTATATGTTATTATCTTCTTTCTTTCAGTTTACAAGTACAATGCTTCGTATATAAGTATATGAAAGTAGTTTGAAAGTTCCTTTCTTGCTTGAGCTCTCAAACTTTTTCTTGCCATTGTTGTACCCCTGCCCCTCTATTTATAGAATGAGGTTGAGGGCAGGGGCCTTGGAAGCATATAGCTGCTGGTGGGCCCGGGCTGAAGCAATCTGGACTGGCAATCTTCTGGTTCGGCAAGGCTTCATTCGGCTATGAGCTTGGACCGGTGGTAGGTGTGCATGTGGACCGGCAGGGGAAAGGAGAGGGTTGGTTCGGTGCTTGCCTGGTCCGGTAGTAGGAGTGTGAGAATGTGGACCGGTAGTCGTTTGGTCCGGTTATGTAGGTGGTTCGGTGGCAAGGTTGGTTCGGCAGGGGAGTCGGAGTGGTGGTATAAAGGAGCCGAGTGAGATGGGGCCGAATGAAGTGGGGGCCGAGTGAAGTGGGGGCCGAGTGTTGTGGAACCGAATGAAGTGGGGGCCGAGTGAGCTTCTTCATGGAGAATATTGGAAGGCCCTCTAGGTTAGTATTGAGCTTCTTGGCTGTTGAACGAAGTAGAGGTTGCTTGCGAGCCCGAGTGAAACTGCGGCTTCTTGGTCTTGAGGTCTTCTGGGTGAAAATTCGCCCAACATTTGCCCCCCAAAGTGGGGCACGTGCTTGCATGTGTCGCGCTTTGTTTTTCTTGTGGCAGGAAGATTGGCTTTGTAACGCCAGCGATTGGACGTTCGTATTCTGTTAATGTCCTGCAAAGGAATTTACAGTTTTAGTGTGATTTCGAATAACGGCCGTTCATGATCGAAATATTCGAGATGAAGTGAACTGTGCCGTTCAGGACGAGAGAGTGAGCCCCGAAGGGGCTCGGCATCGTCGATGCCCGGTTTATGTTTGTGAAGATGGTTTATTGCCAGCTCAGAGCATGCCTAGGGATCGTTCGCAATCCCGTACATGTGTAAGTAGCTTAGCCATTTCATAATTATCAAATATCCATATGACCGATGGGCTTAAAAATGCGTGTCAAAGTGTAAATTCCCACGATGGTAGGGTTAATAACCATTCAGAGCGTGCCTATGGACCATTCGAGGTCGCGTACACGTGTAAACGATTTAATCCACGTCGGTGAGGATTTTATGACTTATTCATCGCTATCATAATCTTATTTTGTTAGTTAGTTCTGGAGTTCGGTACTTATCTGAGGGAGGCGCTTTGCACGCCACTAGTTCCTGGTCTTGGTCTGTAGAGAGAGAGTTTCATTCGGTTCTTGGTTGGTCCGGCTATTCCCATTCGGCTTCTGGTGGTCCGGTATTATTGGTCCGGTTGGGCGAATTGTTTGGTTCGGTGGTTGTGAGTTCGCCTATATATAGAGGCCGTACCCCCCTTGTTTTTCTTTACCGAACGAGTAGAGCCGAGCCATATTGAGCACCGAACCAGTTAAGTGCCGGATCAAACAAATACCGAATCAATCAAGCGCCGGACCAATTTAGTACCGAACCAGGTATGTTCCCTTTTGCCGAATACATACGAAAGTTTTCACTTCACCGAATGGGACTACGGCCTTGGGGCCGAATGAGATGGAAACCGAACGAGATGAAAACCGAATGAGATGGAAACCGAATGAGATGGAAACCGAACGAGATGGAAACCGAATGAGATGAAAACCGAATGAGATGGAAACCGAATGAACTTGTGAACTTGAAAACTTTAGTTTGCGAATGAAATCCCACACTTGCACGCATTTGTTTGTTTACTTTTCTATGTTCCTTGTTCTAATGCCATGCTTTCCTTGTGTTGTAGTTAAATGTCTCGCAAGGTAGAAACTCGATCGGGCAAGAGGAAATCCAGGGATAGTGGAGAAACTTCTGCCGTGCCCCCAGCCCAGCCAGATCCAGCACAGCACGTACCCGCTCCGAGGTCACTAGTCGACGGGTATGGTCCCCAGGAGCTTCTCATCTCCCCCCCTGATTGCTATTCTAGCTCTCTGAAAGAGGAGCAACTCGACGCCATATCCCGTTCCTTTGGGATTGACAGGACGCTTATGCTGCTTCCGGGAGATGGAGTGATGCCATATAATCCTCCCGAGGGCTACTTCGCTTTTAGCAGATACCATTGCATGTGCGGCGCTATCCCCCTATCAACGCTTGGATAGTAAGCTTCACCACATATTTGAAGGTGGCTCCCTTCCAGCTCCAGCCTAACTCATATGCCATCCTGGTAAGCCTCTTTGTTATCTTCCAGAGGAGGTACGGGCGTCCTCCTTCTAACCGGGAAATCCGATACTTGTACAACCTAAGAGGCTATAAGAAGGGGTCTCCGTATATTAGTCTGGAGGCGGCCGTGCCCTTCAAACCAGTTCTGGACTTGTATTCCAAGTTCACCATGTTCAAGAAAGAGTGGTTCTTCGTCAAGGACGATGCTGTTTCTTTCCGCCTTTTCACTTCCGGCTGTAAGATTGATTTCATTTATATTTTTCATGTGTTTTGACGGTAGTGTTTTTTCTGACATGCTTTTATTTCTGGCTAGCGACAGGTGGTGTTGCAGTCGTGGAGGATGATTCCTTAGTGCGAATGGCTGCTGAACTAAAGGCTATTCCGGCACGGGACCGGTCGGCCTCTTTCTTGATCAGGAATGCAACCCTCTTGGAGTATAACTTGATCTTACCGCGCCAGTCCGTAGTTAAGCAAAGGGATACGGCTGAGGAGAGGGCTGCCAAAGCTAAGGAGGGGGCTACAGTAAAGAGCGGTAAGAGGGAGCCTTTCGCAGAGCGTCCCGTGGTCGGGGGGAAGAAACTGAAGAAGTCTGATGGCCCTTCTCCAAGTATTTGCCCGACTGTCCCGGAGGAGGAAGGTGTAGAAGAGGAGGAAGGAGGCGAAGTTGGAGAAGGGTCGGAGGGTGGAGGAGATGGCGATGGTCAAGGTGGTAGTGGGGTTGCTGCTCTAACCCCTGAGCAAGACCTCGAACTGGATGAGGCTCTCCGTCGGGCCTTCAGGGAGTCGGAGGGAGAGTCGGAAACGGAGAAGGAAAAGGAGAAGGAAACGGAGAAGGCAAAGGAAACCGGCAAAGCTGTGGCTTCAGCTAGGGTGACTCCGGCGATGCAAGGTGAACTTTTGTCTTCTGCCGATTCCATTTTCGATAGGGACTTAGAAATTTTTTACGGTTCACTTCCGTCCTGGAATGAGATCCAGGACTTATTGCAATATCCCACTCCTCCGCCGGGTTTGTATAATAGATGTGTCTCCTCACTTTTCTTTCTTTTTAACTTAGCACATTTTTTGAATTGCGGATTATTGTATGTTCGTAACACTTGTTCTTTATTCCAGGGGCAGGCCAGGCGGGTAAAACGTCGGATGTTCGACACCGCCTTGAACAATTTAAGTCGAGGAGAGCTTCCGCGAAACCTTCTACTGATCGCACTGGGGATGTAGTCAGTTACCGCCCTCTTCTTGGGGTCATCGAAGAGGGTATTCAGAAAAGGAAGCGGAGCCGTTCCTTATTTGAGTCTTCTTCTGCTTCGCAGCTTCCTACTCAGCCTCCCCCTACTCAGCCTCCTCGTGATACTACGGAGGAGAGCACGGAGCCCGGCCCCCCTCCTCCTCCTTCCAAGAGTCCTACTGTCATTCATATAAGGCGTCCCGATGTGCCTCGCCCCGTGCCTCGTGACCCTTTTGCTGGTCATCCTGATTTAGACCCAAGCTTTCGGGACATTTCATTCGATGAGACCACGGGCGAGCACCTCCTTCCCCGCAACCCCATGGTAAGGGTGCTGGACGAGGCCAAATCTTTAGATCTTGATTTACTTACTACACGGGTAGTCACCATGGGGGATGAGGCCAAGGCTAATATCGACCGGGTGGCCGCAGAGACCGGGAAGTTAATGGAGCATCATGCTAAGTTGGTCAAGGCCGGGGAAGAGATCGGGAGTGCTAACATTCGGTTGAGGTTAAAGGTTGCCGATCAGGCCAAGCAGCTCGCCGACCAAGCCATCCAGATTTCCCAGCATGAGGAAGCCTCCAAGCGGCTGAAAGACACCATGGAGAAGGCCAGTAGGGCGGAATTACGGAAGATGGAGGTCGCTTGCAGGGAACGGATTAACATAGCTATCGCAACGGTGGATGAGGTTCGAAATGCGGATCTCGAGCGGGTAGAGGAGTTGTCGGGGAGGCTCGAGGCTGCGGAGATGGCTCAGGCCGAGTTAAAGGAGGAGATGGAGGAGATGAGGAGGTCCCTCAGGTTGAAGGAAGAGGAAATGAGGAGGTCACTCCAGGCTGACTGCTTGAAATACCAGTCAGAGAGGGACGTCGCCGTCGCCAAGTTGCAAGCTTCCGAGGCCCGGGTGAGGGAGTTTGAGGAAAACGAGGGGATGATGGATGAGATGCTGCAGGATATGTACTTCCACACTTGGAAGGAGGGCGGCTTGTCTTGGATGGACGATTACCCTCGGGTCATGGCCAAGGTGTATCTCCAGGCTTTAGAGGAGGCCAGGGTGAACGCGGGTAAGGAAGGCGGAGAGGCTTTCAACTTGAATGCGGTTACTGCTCAGTTCTCATATGAGGAGCAAGCGGCGGTGAAAGAGGGGATGCGGCTGCTTGCTGCAGAGGAAGCGGGCGTGCAGTTGGATGATGAGGATCAAGCGGCGGATGCTGGTGAGTTATTCTTCTTCCCTTTCTTTTCTTCCCGTGTTTCCATAACTTGGTTGTTCGTTTAATGAATTCTTCTTCCGAATTGGACAGGCGGGACTTCTGATCCGCATGCTGGGGGCTCTGATCCTGCGGCTAAGTAGACTGGGGAAGTTGGTGATGGAGTGTGGAGGCATCTGCCATCTTTTTGTTTCTTTTTTATCACTGTTTATGTTAGTCTTTGATATGCAACTGTAATAAAATTATTTGCAAAGAATAACTTCGTGTGATCTTATAATATAAGCTGATTCTGTCATGTTTAAATGTTGTTGCTATCTTTATGTGCCGTGTGAGAAGTATAATTATGCATATGCCTGTGATTCTAGTTGTGTTTGATGTTAAGTTTTTGCTTGAAATATAATTTCACGTTTTGCAATGTCAGTGTATGAATAAGCTATAGTTACGCATTTATGTACAAGAGAAGAGAGTACCGCCCTTTATGTTTTATTCGCAGGTGGTAGCTTTGAGTGTCTTGTGTAACCGTTCACGGGTATAGCTGAGCGCCCTGCCACCCAGTACGCAGGCTTAGAGTCTCATGAGTGAATGCTTCCTATTCGGTTTCCTGTACTTTAGAGTTTGTTATACAGGATAGGGGAAAAATATTTAAATGGAATGGAAATATAGTAAAAGTAAAACTTCCAGTCACGGAAGGCCGTCGATGTGCTTAAGTTCGTGGCAAACGGGTTTTGTAGTCACTTTCCCTAGCTGTGGGTCTTGGAGACATTTGTCACCCATCTTACGCCTCTGCGGGGAGTTTTCTTTTTTACCACAGCCGCACTTAAGACACATCGGAGCCGAGATCGCGCACGGTAACTACCCGAACCATTATGGTCCGTAATCGTGGGTATTATTCGATTTACCGTGGCCGGCTAGCGTGGGTGCCGTTGGCCGTGAACTACCCCTGGCTGGCCACACCTTATGTTGGGGCTTAAAGTAGGTTCACAGTTGCCGGCGAGCCGAACGCCGTAATGAGCTGCCATCGGCTATAGTCGGCCTTTATGATGACTTATAATCGGCTCATTACAGTTGGCTTTGAGGGCAGGCGCGCAATGAGTTAACCCGCAGCAGAGGGATGCTGGAGCAAAAGTGTCTCATTGGCGAGTGCATAGAATCGTAGCGTACCTGTTAGGCCTAGTCCAGATGAGGCCGTGGTGCGTCTTGGGTGGAGATGCCATAGGATTTTGTTCAACAGAAAGGGATAAAACTTAACGAGCAGCCAAGACATAAAGGAACAAGTTAAAAAGAGACAAGATTTTTTTAAAGTGGTTCGGCACGGAAATGCCTACGTCCACTGATTCTCTTTGTTAATTCACTTCATATGGGCAGTACAAGTTAAGAAAAGTATCGACGGAGGTGTCGGATGTTCCATGCCCTCTGGAACACCTCTCCGTCCACTGTTGACAAAATGTAAGCTCCGTTGTGGAGATCTTTATGAATTACATATGGTCCGTCCCAGATGGGGTCCAGTGCCCCGGGGCGCGGAAAGATTCGCCTGAGGACAAGATCTCCTTCTTGTAAGCTGCGATGCTTGACTTTGGAATTGTATTGTGCTGCCACTTTCTGTTTGTGAGCTGCTGCTTTGAGTGCTGCATCGTTTCTCCTTTCCTCGATCAGATCCAAAGACATGAGGAGGAGTTCTTCGTTTTCTTCTGGGTTGTAGTGGATCCTACGGTGGGAAGGCACAATAGTCTCAACTGGGAGCATTGCCTCCGATCCATATGCCAAAGAGAAAGGAGTATGTCCCGTTGATGTTCTGAAAGATGTGCGGTATGCCCATAGTGCCGTAGGAAGTTCGTCCACCCAAGCGCCTTTTGACTTTTCAAGTTTCTTCTTGATTAGGGTTTTGAGAATTTTGTTGACAGCTTCAACTTGTCCGTTTGCCTGAGGGTAAGCTACTGATGAGAAGCTTTTATGAATTCCATGTTCTTGGCACCAGTCGGCAAATTCTTCGCTGTCAAACTGGAGTCCGTTGTCGGATACGATCTTGAGTGGGACTCCATACCTGCACAGAATGTTTTTGATCAAGAAGTTGATAACTTTTGCTGAAGATATTTTATTTAAAGGTTCCGCTTCCACCCATTTGGTGAAATAATCGACTGCCACTATAGCATATTTGGCTCCGCCTCGGCCCGTTGGCAGTTCGCCAATTAAGTCAATTCCCCATACAGCAAAGGGCTAAGGGCTAGTCATTTGAGTAATTTCGTTTGTGGGCAGTCGAGGAATCTTGGCGAACTTCTGACATCTGTCGCATTTCTTAACGAAGTCTAGGGCATCTTTGTTTAGTGTGGGCCAGTAATATCCATATCGGAGTATCTTTCTTGCCAAAGTCTGTCCTCCAGTGTGATCTCCGCATCCTCCCTGATGGATGTTTGTTAATATCTCCTTGGCTTCCCTTCCGGCGACGCATCTTAATAAGGGGCTAGAGAAGCCACGCCGGTAGAGGATGCCTTCTTGTATTGTGTAGTGGGGAACTTTCCTCAAGATCTTCTTGGCTTCGTCACGCCTGTCGGGTAGTATGCCATCTTGCAAATATTTCCGGATAGGAGTCATCCAGGTTCCTTCTTCGATTGCAGTTATCAGATTCGCTTGTTCGAAACTCGGGGCTAGCTGCCCTGAGATTGTTAGTGCTCCGGAAATGGTGCTGTTCTTCATACTAGCTTGCTTTGCAAGTTCATCTGCCTCTTGGTTTTCTTCTCGAGGAATGTGTTTGGTTAGATAATGGTCCAATCGATCGAGCAGCAGTCTGGTTTTCTTTAGGTATGCTGTGAGTCGTTCTCCTCGAGTCTGGAATTCTCCTAGTACCTGGTTTACGACAAGCTGAGAATCACTATGAATACACAAAGAATTGATTCCAATTTCTAGGGCCAGTTCCAATCCCGCTATTACTGCTTCATATTCAGCATCGTTGTTAGTGGCCGTGAACTCCAATCTTAATGCATAGTACAACTTTCTTCCCCTGGGGGTGATGATCACAATACCTGCCCCCGAGCCTTGTTCATTTGATGCTCCGTCTACGAAGAGGTTCCACTTGATGTTTTTTGCTACTTCGGATTGTTCCTTGCCTTCGTTGGTAGTGAATTCGGCAATGAAATCAGCCATGGCTTGCCCTTTGATAGCGGTGCGGGGATGGTAGGTGATATCATACTGACTTAGTTCGATGCACCATTTGAGGAGTCGCCCAGAAGTGTCAGGACGATGGAGCACTTGTCTTAGTGGTTGATCGGTTAGAACCCTGATGGAGTGAGACTGGAAGTAGTGTCGCAGTTTTCGTGACGCGATCAATAAACAATATGCTAATTTCTCAAGTTTAGGATATCTGGCTTCTGCCCCTGTAAATCTCTTACTTACAAAGTAAACCGGGCGTTGTGTGCGGTCTTCTTCTCTTACCAAGGCGGCGCTTAGAGCATGAGATGATACAGCGAGGTATAGGTATAACACTTCACCTTCATTTGGAGTTGAGAGTACTGGTGGTCTCTGAAGGTGTTCGATTAGGTTGAGGAAGGCTTTTAAGCATTCGTCGGTCCACTCGAACTTCCCTTTGTCTTTCTTGAGTGCTTCGAAGAAAGGGACACACTTGTCAGTTGCCTTGGAAATGAATCTGCTTAGGGCGGCCACCTTTCCGTTTAGGCTCTGCATTTCTTTTCGAGTGGAAGGTATCCTTATTTCTTTTAAAGCCCGGATTTGTTCAGGGTTTGCTTCGATTCCTCTGGCGTGGACGATGAATCCTAAGAATTTTCCCGATGATACTCCGAAGGAGCACTTTAGAGGATTCAGCTTCATTCCATATCGGCGAAGTACCTGAAACGTATCGTCCAGATGGCTTACATGGTCGTTGGCATTCTTGGACTTTACCAACATGTCATCCACATATACCTCCATAGTTCGTCCTATCAATTCTGCGAACATTTTGTTGACGAGGCGTTGATAGGTAGCTCCAGCATTTTTGAGTCCAAAAGGCATGACTTTGTAACAATATAATCCGCGGTCGGTGATGAAGCTAGTGTGGTCCTGATCGGGAGCGTGCATGGGAATCTGGTTATATCCGGAGTATGCATCCATAAAAGATAGGAGTTCGTGTCCGGCTGTGCTATCCACAAGTTGGTCAATTCGCGGAAGTGGGAAGCAATCTTTTGGGCAAGCATCATTCAGATTGGAGAAGTCAACACATGTTCGCCACATTCCATTGGCCTTTTTTACTAGCACTGGGTTAGCGATCCATTCTGGGTAGATGGCTTCCCGTATGAAGCCATTAGCAAGTAGATTCTTTACTTCCTCATCAAGGGCTGCCGATCGCTCTGCCCCCATGCTCCTCTTTTTCTGCTTTACTGGTACCTTGGTGGGATCGATGTTCAACATGTGGCATGCTATGTCTGGGGAGATTCCTGTCATATCGGCATGGGTCCACGCAAATACATCTAAGTTGTGGCGGAGAAAGTCAATGAGTTGATCCTTCAATTCCGTTTCCAGCTGAGATCCGATTTTTAATAGTCTATTTGAATCATGCTTATCTACCGATACGAATTCCATAGCCTCTGCAGGCTCGGCGGTAGCCTCCTCCTCTTTATCCCTGGGGTCTAGTTCATTGAAGGGATCGCTTGTGTATCGAAGAGGAGGGGCTTTCTTTAGTTGCTATGCCTCCAAGCTTTTCATGCAGAGAGTAGTCTCTACATCTTTTCCTTTATTCTTTCTGCGGTTATTGCGAAGTTCAGTTACATAGCAGTCTCGGGCAGCATCTTGATCTCCTTCTACTTCTCCTACTCCGTTGTCTGTTGGAAATTTCATTTTCAGGCACCAGGGGGCTAATACAATCTGAAAGTCAGACAAGGCTGGTCTTCCCAAGAAAGCGTTGTAAGCCGAGTGGTTTTCTATTAGTACGAACGTTTGTTTTCGCACAACGGAGCGGGGATGACTTCCTATTTCGACGAAGAGGTCAAGTTGCCCGAGGGGCATTTTTGCATCTCCAGTGAAACCGTGCAGTGGTTTGTCACAGGGGGATACATCCTTCATTGATAACTTCATTTTGTCGAAAGCATGTTTGAACAGGATATTTACGGAGCTTCCCGTGTCTATTAGAATCCGAAAAACTTTAGCTGGACCAAACCAGGCAGAGATGACCATGGGATCCATATGTGGGTACTGTCTTCCTTCCAAATCATGCCTACTGAATACAATGTCATTGTTTTCTTTTCGTTTCGGGTGGCGTTCCTCCGTAATGGAGTTAACATATCCTTCGGTATTTCTAAGCGACTTGCCGTACCTTTCCATCTCTGCCCAACTTCTGTCGGCGATGTGTGGTCCTCCTGAGATGGTAAGGACCACTATCTTCTCTTGACTAGAGCCACTAGTGTTGTGATTGTTGCGATTCCCTCCGCCTACTTCTGGGAGGGGTTGCTTTGAGTTCTCATTGGCAGGAGTTGGAGTCCTGTTCTGACCTTTCACATAACGTTCCAGTCTTCTTCTTCTAATGTGTTCTTCGATCAAGTCCCGAAGATGGTGGCATTCATTGGTGTCATGTCCGTGGGATTCGTGGAAGCGACAGAACTTTCCGGACTTGAGTGCGTTATCTGATTCTTTCTTGTGCGGGGGGCGCTTGTATCCGAGTTCGCCCTGAGTGGCTAGGTAGATGTTTTCGATTGTTTCATTCAAAGGAGTGTAGGAGTCAAATCTTGGCCCTGGTCGATATTGGCGCTTCTCAACCTTTCTGCCCCCAGCATTGTCTCTAGATTCATTTCTTCGAGCGTCCTTAGCTGCAGTGGGAACCTTGTCCTGAGATATCTTGCCTTGTTGCTCTGACTGCCTCTCTGTAGCAGCGTCTTCAAGTCTCATATACTTTCCAGCTTCATGGAAGAAATCAGGCAAGGTAGCTGGTTTTTCCTTAGTTAATCTTCTGGCAAACTTGGTGTCTGGATGTACACCACTACAGAGGGCCATTAGAGTGAGTTTTTCATCGGCATCTTGAACTGCTGCCGCTGCGGCGTTGAACCGTGTTAGATATTGTTGCAGCGTCTCTCCGGATTTCTGTTTGACATTGGATAGAGAATAAGCATCCTTGGGTTGTTCCACATGGATGCGGAACTGGCTAATAAACCTTTCTTTTAACATCTCCCATGAGCTGATGGATCCTTGGGGTAGATGGCAGAACCAGGAGGTAGCTAGATCTGATAGGAATAGCGGAAAGCATTTACATAATACTCCTTCTGTTGCTCCACTCATGAGCATATGCTGGGTGTATCTCTGCAGGTGTACGATGGGGTCGGAAGTTCCTTTGTAAGGTTCCATGGTTGGCATTTTCCATTCCCGGGGAGTGATGGCAGTTTCGATATTTCGGGTAAAGGGACTGGTGACCCTAGCGCCTATTCCCCGGTCCCTTTGCTCCCGTTGGACACATTCTCTGAATAATCGTGCCATTCGTTCGTCAGAACTTGGAGCGGACAAAAATGAGCTTGGTTCTTCCCTGCGGGATCTATCTCGTCCAGATGACCTGTAGGGATGGTACAGTCTATCACTTCTAGCATTATCCAGTGGTTGTCTTTGGCTGCTCGGATGCACGCTTGGACCAGCTACAGTTGCCCCCTGCCTTGATCTTCCCCTGTGGGGTTCTGTTTCGAGCACATCCATGGGGTCAACTTCGGGCTGGGTTCTAGCTCGGCTCCGTTCAGCGGGGTTTCTATGATTAGGTGGCATGACTGGCTCAGCTACATCCGACTCTCGCCTGGTGCATCCCCCGCCGGGTTCGGTTCTAAGGGCTTCCTCGAGTCGGAATTCGGGCTGAGTCCGGGCGCGGCCCCTATCATTGTTGTTTTTGTTGATAGCTTCTTCGAAGAGGGAAGACCTTTGTTGCCTCCGAGATCCTCCGGATTGGGACTCACCCCATGATTCAGTGTCGTGGTTGGACTCTTCAGCATCCCTTAAGCGTGACATGAGTTGGTCCACCAAGGCTTCTTGTTGGGATGTGAAGCGGTTAGTTACTTCAGTCACAACCCTGTCCAGATCTGCCCTAGTGATTGGTTGTTCCGTTGCGGGACCAGTTGGATTTTCCTGATTTTCATCTGGTACTGCTGTTGAAATGGGCTGATCTGCGATTGCTGGATCTGGAAGGCTGCTAGTTGCGATGTTCTTTCCTTTGTTAACATCCCTTCTCTGTTTGGAAGGCATGATTTCTAAGCAACGAGCGATGTTGTTAGGAAGAGGGTTGAGTGGGAGAAGATGAAGCCTGAGTTCAATTCTCAGTGAAAGCACCAAAAATGTTTGCACAAAAAATGGACAAACACCTCCAAGTCGTAGTATTTAGTTGATTATATGTGATTTTCAATGATTTTGGATGAGTATGTAAATATAAAAGAAGTAGGGGCTGAAATGTAAAAGACACGCGGATTTATAGTGGTTCGGCCAGAATGTGCCTACGTCCACTTTATATGTTATTATCTTCTTTCTTTCAGTTTACAAGTACAATGCTTCGTATATAAGTATATGAAAGTAGTTTGAAAGTTCCTTTCTTGCTTGAGCTCTCAAACTTTTTCTTGCCATTGTTGTACCCCTGCCCCTCTATTTATAGAATGAGGTTGAGGGCAGGGGCCTTGGAAGCATATAGCTGCTGGTGGGCCCGGGCTGAAGCAATCTGGACTGGCAATCTTCTGGTTCGGCAAGGCTTCATTCGGCTATGAGCTTGGACCGGTGGTAGGTGTGCATGTGGACCGGCAGGGGAAAGGAGAGGGTTGGTTCGGTGCTTGCCTGGTCCGGTAGTAGGAGTGTGAGAATGTGGACCGGTAGTCGTTTGGTACGGTTATGTAGGTGGTTCGGTGGCAAGGTTGGTTCGGCAGGGGAGTCGGAGTGGTGGTATAAAGGAGCCGAGTGAGATGGGGCCGAATGAAGTGGGGGCCGAGTGAAGTGGAGCCGAATGAAGTGGGGGACGAGTGTTGTGGAACCGAATGAAGTGGGGGCCGAGTGAGCTTCTTCATGGAGAATATTGGAAGGCCCTCTAGGTTAGTATTGAGCTTCTTGGCTGTTGAACGAAGTAGAGGTTGCTTGCGAGCCCGAGTGAAACTGCGGCTTCTTGGTCTTGAGGTCTTCTGGGTGAAAATTCGCCCAACAGTATCCGTAATAGTTAGTTATTATCGGATTTCAATTTTCATAGAAATCGGAGTTGTCGTTTGACCCTGACAGCTCGAAACGCTTGAAAATTATTTTAATCGATTTAATTGAAATTTGATCGTTTTCTTTTGTAACTCGCACATACGATTAAATTAGCTTTCGAAGCACGTTTCATCATGTTCGGAATACGGGTAAAGCTTTATAATTGCCTCGCGGCATTCCATAAGAGGAGTTCGAAATTCCAAGTAGCAATCGATGAGGCATTTTGGAAGTTTTAAATGAGATAATAGGAATTTAAAGTAAATTGGTCAAAGAGATTTTTAACACCAATCGTACTGAAGAAGCCATTTCCCATCTTTATTATTACGTCTTCCTTCCCTCATGCTTCCAGATCGAGATCGAACTCATAAAAAAAAAGAGGTCAAACGATTCAGAGAGAAAAAGAAAAGGGGAAGACCCCATTTTTGTTTTCATTTCCCCTTAAATTCCAAATCGTAACTTTCCCTTCCTCCACTGTCCGGTTCGATTGGAAATTGAATTCGTAAAAAAAAAAAAGAGGTCGCGTTCGAACGCGAGTGCGTTGACAAGGAGGGTCGTGAGCTCGAATTCGAGCTAGGGTTTGGGGTCGCACGATGTAATGGGAAGACGCGAAGCAGGTTTCGAATCGTAGTTGTCGTTGTCGACGAGGCTAAAGTGCAGATGTGGTGATTCGCGAAGCCTTCGATCGATAGCTGGTGAGCGCGCGTGCGTGAATGGCGATCTGGGTGGTTCGTGATCGACATAGGACGCGGTAGAGGGCGGTGGGTAGTGTTCGACATCGTGTGTGGTGGCCGCGCAGAGGGTTTCGAACAAGGGCTTCGGCATCTCGACATTGCCGAAGCAGTGGAGCATGGTTTCGATCTCTGCAACATTTGTTTAGGTGAGTAATCCTCACACGAATCTATAAGAATTGATGTATTTGCATTGTTAAATTGCAATATGGTTTTGGAAGAATTTTTTGAAGGATGCTGAGATTTAGAATTCGTACTGATTGAAGCCAGAAATGAACCTAAGTTAATTACGAACGTTTTTTCGTAACAGAAACAAATTGATTTTGTAAAACTAAAAATTTAGATATGAACTTTTTAAGTTTTAAAATTAGAATTAACCGATTTCACTTTAATAAGGAAAGTGAAGTTTGATTCACTTATCAAGCGAAGCCGTAAATATGATTTTATTGTTTCGTTCGTCTTATTTATTTTTCAATTTGACTTCGGCAAATTTTGAGATTAAAATATTGAAGTTTTAAAAATAATATTATTTTAATGTTTTAAATAGTATTATAACATTTAAATAAGTAAATATTTGAATATTGAGTTAAATATTTGAAAAAAATGGTTTTCAGATAATGTTATATATATTTTATAAAGATTATAAATTATTTGATTAATGCAGGTAATAATAATCACCTAATGTTTATACTAGGTCATATATTGTGAAGAAAATAGTCGGGATTGAAGTGGATTTCAACCAAAATAAAGGTGAGTAAATCTCACTCTGTTGGGTTTTTATTTAAATTTAAATGTTTAAATTTACGAATTTGGTTGAATGGTTGAGTTGAACCGATGTGCTATATTATATAGTAACATATAGTATATACAGGAAAGTTTGGTATTCTGTGATGAATATTTTTGGTAATTGGAAGATTGAAATGCTGTGGGTTGCTTGGATATTTCGATACCTTGAGTTATCGAGATATATAAGATTGAAATTTTGAAGGAAATATAAGGGTGAAAATTTGAAAACGAAATAATTATAGATAAAAATGAATTGGAAGAAATAAAAGTGATGATTCAAGACTGGAGTTAAATTGTAAAGTAGAGATTAAAAAAACAAGTTCTAAATCCAAGATAAATCTAACAAATAAAGTTTTAAAATATTAAGTGTTTTAATAACTGGAATGCCAAAGTGCAATTGTAAACCGAATTGAATTAAATATAAAAGAGTAATTAAATCAGATTAGAATAAATTGAAATGTGAATGAGAAATCATTAATTTATATAATTAATGATGTAAATAGAGATTGATTAGTTAAGAAAATAAATCAATATAAATGACTTACGAGAAATTAATTGATATAAGTAACCAAGGATTAATGTGATTAATATTATCAATTAATTTATGAAGTAATTGGATTACTTATTGATTGGGATTAAGGATAATTAATAACGTAAAATTAATTAAAGATAATTACTTGAATTTGACCGGAAAATAATTAATCGAGGGTGATTAATTAAGATGAATAGTGATGGGTTGACTAATTAATTGATTTGGAATTAATTAATGTTAGATGAAGGAATCTAAGTGATTGAGGTTCGAAATTTAATTAGAATCAATTGAATTGATTTGTATGTGATTAAGCTTTGCTTATGGATGCTTGAATGGTATTAGATGCTTTAAATAAATTGATATATTTGATTTGAAATGTTATGTATCCCATTTGGATAACTTGGGTTAGGATGACATGAGACTCGAAGAGACCGGGATCGGGTATTGGGAGATACCCGAAACCACTTCGAATTTCTATAAATTGATTTGTGAAATCAATAGGCTGGAATGAAATAATATAAGTGAATTGAATTATTTTATCTAAGTTTGGTACTTAGAAATTTATATGTGAAATAAGCATTGTCGATAGCAAATTGTGAATTGGTTAAATAGATATAAGTTACCTCGGGTTTATATAAGTTGTTTGCTTTGGTATTCCATGTTAGATGGGTTTACTCACGCTGGTTTCCAGCCTGACCCGGGTGTTACTTTGGTGTAATGTTCGGGTCAGACCGAGTATTACAGATTTTCAGGTAGGTACGTTCTGGATCTCAGGAGGCGAGCTGGATGGCAAGAGCGTATAGAGTATTTTCGCTGTATAAAATTGATGTGTATGTGTGACATGATAATTGAGTATATTCAATGTCTATACATATGTAACTCTGATGTATAAAATGTAATTGACAGATATAGCATTCTTTTGTAAAATTGATATTATTTATTATTATATTTTATCCGCTGCGAATGTGAGTTGTTGATGTTTCTGTTCTTCTTCTTCCTCTTCTTCTATCTCTTTCTTCTTTTTCATAACTATCTGGAATTTTCGGGTTTGAAAATTCCGGGTCGTTACATTCATTGTCACTGTCGCTGTCGCTATTTGATGAGGAAGAGGATTCTGAATCATCCCATGTTACTGAAAATACATGCTTCTTTTTGTATTTTTCTTTTTGTGTTTGAACTTGTCTTTCTTTTGATCAGGACAATCTTTCTGCATGTGACCTTTCTTGTGACATCTATAGCATTGTATAATAGAAGTTGATGGTTTGGTGCTGTTTTTGTTATGTCCAAACCTATTGTTCTTTTTGAACTTCAAAATTTTTTTGAAATTCTTTGCGATAAGAGCCATATCTTCATCATCTGAATCATATTCTTCTTTTTCTGCCTTGAAAACTATTGTCTTTTTATCTTGTGTTTATACTCGCTTAGCCTGGAGATTAATTTCATAAGACATTCGATTTCCTATCAACTCTTCTGGTTTGATGGTTGAAATATCATTATCTTCTTCAATTACTAAGACTTTTCATTTTCATTTATCCGTTAGAGAATTTAGGAATTTTGAGACGATATCAAAATCAATGAATTTTTCTCCCAATGCCAAAGTGAATGATATATGTCTTGAAATCTAGAATACATACAATTATAGATTCATCTTGCTTCATTCTAAAGTTCTGGAACTGATTCTTAAGCATGGAGATCTTGCTTTGTTTAATTTTGTTAGTGCCTTCATGTGTAACTTTCAATGTGTGCCATATTTCATAGGCAGTATTATACATGCTAATTCTATTAAACTCATTTTTATCTAGTGCACAAATTAACATATTCATAGCTTTTACATTTGCAGTAGCATCTAGTTTTTGTGTGTTAGACCATTCTGAATATTCAGTAGTAGGTATGTGATATTCAGTTTGACAGATATTCCATGTGTCATAACCATTAGCTTGCATATAGATTCTCATGCTAGAAGCTCAATAGTTATAGTTCAAACCATTGAAAAGTGGTGGTCGTGCAGTGGATTAACCTTCTGTAAAACTTGTGTTGGTGTTACTTTCCATATTACTAAAATATCAAATAACTGTACAGTTAAGAGATAACAGGCTCTGATACCAAATTAAAGTTATTATGTGATCGTGTAATATAAATAAACTACTTGTGCGGAATAAGTAGGTAAGTAGTAAAAGCGGTAAAGTAAATGAAACCAGATATTTTTATACTGTTTCATACTCCCATTCTGCGTTCATCCCAGACTCCTTTTGGAATTCAATCAATACCCTCGCACCACCTGGAGGAACAGGTATTACACTGCTTGAACAAACGAACAGGACTTTCCTACATAGACAGCTTAATAGGACTTCTACTGCCTGAGGATACTACAACAGAACTTCAAATACAAGTGAAAAAGTTCATGACTGAATATGCTCTGTAATAGCACTGATAAGTCAATATAAGTACATCCTTCCTATAATCTTCTCCTTTATGGTATACAGAGTAATTTATGAAGAAAGGAAGTTTAATTGACCACACAAGAGTATGCTTGAGTGTTTGGTGATCAAATAGTTTAATATGTAAAACTTGAAAGTAAATAGCAAGAATATAGAGTTTAGAAATCAATATAAGAATTGGTTGAAAAACAAGTGTTGAAATTGCTTGTTATTTATAGTTATTAGAGATCGCAATGATTAGTGAAGAGTTGCCATGAATTAGAATAGAAGCAACTGTTGGAATAAACATTGTTTCTGTTCAGGAAAGAGAAGCAACCTTTCAAAAACTAGCTGTTATTTTTAACTCAGAGTTCTGAATTGAAACTCAGCCTTCTGAGTGTAGTGAAATAACAAGGCAGCACTGAAACAGCGTGTTTTCGACCTTATTCGGACGTTTGAATATTGTGTTCAGATGTCTGAATTTGATATTTAAAATTTTCTTTGCTACAGCAGTCAGACATCTGAATTTATGATTCAGACGTTTGAATTTATGATTCAGACGTTTGAATTTATGATTCAGACGTATGAATTTATGATTCAAGCGTCTGAATTTATGATTCGGACGTCTGAATTCTGCTAATTCAGACTCATTAAAACTTATTTTGAAAATAAGGCATGTATTCAATAGATTGTGCATCTATACCAATTAGGAGAGATTTTAACATATATTAATGACTAGACACAGACTCTATAACCTGTAAACGATTACGTCCATCAACCGGGAATCTGGTCATTAATATTTTCCTGTAAAACTTGATTAAGTAAACATATATAATTGTTATTATCAAAATATCAGGAACTGTGGTTCTAACAGGGATTCAGGTTGTCTTCGTATCGATCAAGATTGGCTCCAATCAGTCTGCGATCGATCGTGGAAGTTATTTAGTCGATATCCAAGCTCTTGTGAAAAATTATTGGCATTTGAACTTGTAGTTTGAGAGATATGATCGATCCAAGGCTGAGTTTACTAGTAAGGCTGAAGGCTTCGTATCGATCGACTGCACATCAATCATCTTTGTATCGATACAATTCGTATCAATCATGTCGTCTTGATGATGTAGCGTTGGAGATCCATATTTTGTGCATGGAGACCGTTTCCTTCGAGTTAACATCTTCCTTCGTATCCATCTTATACATTACTTCTCATATTGATGCAATGTCCTTGTTTTCATATCGATCTCGGTCTATGGTTTCGTATCGATTTTTGGCCCCTTTCTTCGTATCGATCGAGTAGCTGATCGATATGAAGTATGTAGCTGTTGAAGGGCGATCGGTCCAAGGAATGCTGAGGGCCATCGATACATGTTCAAACTTGATGGATACGAATGATGGATGCTGAGTGATGGATTTGTGCTCATTTCGTATCGATCTGGATGGATACGAAATGATGGATGTGGGCTGATGGATATGAAATTGATGTATGTCACATGGATCTTGATCGATCCATAGCTTAGGCATACGAACTTCGATAGACCTGAAATTTGGAATGTGGTCTTTCATAGCTTTGCTTATCATACCATGATAATTGTAGCTCGATTCGGACTCAGACCATATTAGCTTGTATCCATCATGGACCTGTAGATAAGTGACCTCCAAGGCGGATTGTCTTCGGTCTCTCATAAAGTCCAAGGTGTCATGGCCTTGCCAAAAGGTGGGATAACATTTGCCCCTCAAAGAACGTCCTATGTGAACATGACGTGCTTTGAAAAGCTGCAATCTTCATTCTAAAAAGGTTCTATACGATTTGCTAAACAGTTGTCGTTCTTTCATCAAGTGATGTGACCTTTGGTAGAATTCCAGTAATATAAATGTTGAGCTGTAGCCTGTCAATGATCATGTAGTTTTTTGTTGTAACTGAAGGTCGAGTGCTAGCAATTTTTTGTTTACTGTTCTGAATGTCACCAGGCAAGCATTCAATTCCTGTTAACTTTGCAAATGTTAGTTTGGCATACATGCACGTATGTTAATATGACTTTCATTCTTGTTTGCACGTTCACGGGTCCTTGTTAAGTTTTTTTTTGTTTGGATCGAGTTCCATATCGACGCTCTCCTGGATCGATGTGAAATCCGAGTCCCAACAACGACCAATGGTTGTTTTGATCCCTTTATTTGTATCGATCGTCCCTTGGATCGATCTAGGATGCATTAAGGTAGACTATGTATCGATGATTATCAATACGAGATAGACTTATATAACGTGAGCTTCGTATCGATGGATATGAAATTTACAGGTGTTAACTCATGGGACAGCTTCGCAGAGGATATGTCATTTCTCATTCCTCTATTCAAGAAGGATTCCTTGTTGCAGATAATTTTTGAAGAAGTCACTCATGACTCCTTTTTTGGTTCCGTCTCTAAGACCTAGTCGATCTTCATCTGTCAATGCTCGAAATAATAAGTATTTGAACTGGGACAAAGTCTGTTTGTCGTGCATCCATAGAACTAGCTAGCTTGGCCAATGACTCGCTTTTTCCTTTTGTTCTTTGAAGATATGTGTAATGGTGTAATACTCGAAGTCGACTAGTAGCTCTTGGACCCAGCTGAGATAAGGAACAAGACGTTGCCCATAGCTAAATAATCTTTCCAGACTTGGCATTCCACTAACCAGAAATCACATAAGATATGTAAAGTTTCCACTCTTAGTTTTCTTGCAAGTTTGAGCGTGGCGACCAAGGCTTCATACTTCGCTTCTTTATTTTTTGCAGGGAAGTTGAGTTTCGGGGCATAGCAGATCGATCATTTCTCAGAAGTCATTAATGCAATTTCAATGCCATAAAATCCATTATTGGAAGTTCCATCTGTGTACATTGTCCGTCGTTGGACGTTTCTCCACTTCTCTTAGGATAGCCGTCTAATGCAGTGAGTTCAGATATGAAGTATGCTAACGTTTGACCATGGATAACTCTACAAGGGAGATAAGTGATATCAAATTGGCTTAGCTCGATATTCCATTTGAGTAACCTTTCGGACATCTATAAGCCGCCATAGGACCTATGGTAACGGCTGGTCGATGCAGACATTAACGAAATGAGCTTGTCAATAGCTAACTTTCATCGTATACTGATCTTTGGATTTGTGTCTCTTCACATAGCATTGCGACGCTTATGGCGTGTGTTGACACGGCCCAATTGATATATAAATCTTCATGATCCAAAGACTTGGGTAAAATGGGAGGTCTCCCTAAGCGACCTATCAAAGCTAGAATTGCATCAACGCATTTGTTAGTCCATTCAGAAGTTCTCTTCCCTCTCTTAGTCAGATTGAAGAAGAGAATACACTTGTAGATGGCTCTAGAGTTGAATCAGCTTAGAATGGTAATCTTTAGACTTAGGCACTGTACCTGCTTGGTTGTCCTTGGAACATGGATGTCTCTAATTGGTGGAATTTTCTTAAAATTAGCATCAATTCCAAGAGAATTGATGACAAACTCAAGAATTTTTCTGATGCAACGCTGAAGCATCTCAAAGGATCGAGTTTCATTCTGCATTTTGTAGAGAGCACTGAATATCTCTATCAAGTCATCGATATTGTCGTTTGATAGTCATGATCTCAGAAGCATATTAACCACATACACTTTCATCAATCGGCTGATCTGATTTTTGAACGATCTGTTAATCGTCCTTTCGTAGGTAGCACCAGTGTTCTTAAGTTTAAATTCGAGGATTGCAACATAGCACTATAGGCCCAGGTCAGTAAAGAAACTGTTGTATTCCTGGTCTGAGACATGCTTCGGTATTTGATTGTATCTAGATTTTGCGTTCGTGGAAGTGATTAATTCATGTCCAATGGTCGAGTCCACCATTTGGTTAATCCTTGGAAGTGAAAAACTATGCTTTGTCATGCCTCGTGCAAATCTAAGGAGTTGACGTACGTCCACCACTCTCTATTCATTTTTCTCATAAGTAAACGATTGGATACTCATTTGGGTTAGAAGGCATCGTGGACAAAATCATTGGTTTTGAGTAGATTTGCCTCCTCTTTAAGTGTAGTAGATCTCTTCGGAACCTCGTCGCATCGTTTTTATTCACCGAGACATGCTTCGGATCGACATCTAATGTAGGGTTCTCAATAGCTGGCGAGAGTCCATATATATATAAGGTTGAGTCCAAGGGAGCACATCAAGATTCACCTGGAGTAAAACAGCTACTTTTGCATCATCGTTGCGCAAAGTTATGATCTAATCTTTAGTACTCGTGATGGGTTGCAGGCACTTCATGTGCTTATTTGCAATGGTTAAAGATCGGTCTTATAGCCATGTTGAATCAAAGGCTTAGTAGAGTTTAGCATTATATCGCATGCAGCTGCATGGCTGGCTCCAACTATGAGTTTGAATCTACTTGTGTTTTTGGGTGATGTGCTTTCCGTTCAATGTACTCACGATCCATTTCTCATTGCAAGGGTCGGAATGACGATCAATTGCCCATAAGTATGGACGTCGATCCGATGATTCTATCTGTAGGCATTCTTTCGGCCATAACCTTGAGTTGTTATAAGTATCAAGCAAGGGGTCATAGGATCGAGTCGTCATAGTCAAGTCTTGGATAATCACTCTTATGCCCCCAGTCTCAGGTTGGTGGATGCATTACATGGACGGTCGAGTCTCGTCCCAACCGTATTTATACTACAGCCCAAGCTGTAAGAGCCAGAGTTGTTTGATGAACAATCAAATTACATTTTATCTTATTTCTCACGAGTGCCCCCAGGTCTAGGGAATATCTTGATAAGTGACAAGGTAGACAATGTCCACTTCAATTTCATATTCTACCCCGTTGAACCATGGGATCGAGTTAACCGATGAAAAGATAAATTGCGCCCGTCCTGCATTATATTCTAGTTCTTTCCTTTAGGAGGAATACTTCGTTGCTTCGTCGACATTCAAACATGAGCTAAGTTCTGGACGATCAATGACATTCACTTTGCTGCTTATGTTGTCATACTCTAGGCAGAAACTGAAGAGTGAACCGTCCATTCAAATTCATTGCAAGATTGATGCTTCCCCTTGTCAAATCCAGGGCAAGAGTCGGTTTGCAGACATTTAGGTTCCACTTGTTTTGAATTGCTTTTTTAGTTAGATCATGGTAAGAGTCAAAGAATGAATGGTCGCATTGCATTCTTTAGAGTTGGACAATCAACCACGTCCATTTTGACTTACGCTCTCCCGTCAGATTTAGGGATAAAGTCAGCTCAAATGCAGTCAAGTCATGCTCATCTGGTCTCATGCTCTTCCTAACGGGTCGAAGGAAGGAGACGGAGGACGAATAGTCAAGTCACACTCATTCGCAGTTTATTCTTCTATCCATGCTCCGGTGGTCAAAGGTATTTGATGGACGTTCGGGTCACATCGATTTGTAGTCGATGAGGATCGATATTGACCATAATGATTCAGCAGCACAATATAATAAGCTCGGATCACATTGCTTGTCGATTGAAGGTATGGTATGAAAGGTCCAGATCGATATTGCTCGTCGATCCTGTGGTACGATATAATTGGTCGTCCGTAACTTCGAACATCATTCTTATTGGTTGGCATTAAGGCCTCCTTGTAGTCATTGCCTTAAGTTGTAAAGGACGCTAAGCTGGAGAAGTAGCTAGTCACCTTTCTCTTCTTTCGGTGATTTATACTTCTACCACTAGGCTTGGGTTAGCAGAATTAGTTTGTGGACGATATAATTGCATCAGTAGTGAGTTTATACTCCTCCTATCGAGTTTAGGTCAGAGTTGGTGAATGATTGGTTGAATCACATTTATTCGCTTGTCTATGATCGCAGCCGCACAGTGGGGATCAGAGTTAGTTGATGGGTCGTAAATCACACATATTTGATATTTATACCCCTGTCCACACTCCGGGGACTAAGAGTTTTTGTAGAAGATTGTCGGACTGCATTTTCTTCGGTTAATTCCTCTGCTGCCCCAAGTCAAGGACAAAACTCGAAGTGTGGTTGGTCACATTACAATAACTTTAGTTTGATGTTTCTCCTACTGATTTGTAGGAAGGAATTGATTGGAGGGTGGTTGGGTCGCATCCTTCCATGTTGCACGCACAACCCATCGGATCATAGGTAAGAGTTAGCGGATGAACTGTCATGTCACGTTCATTTGCAGTTGGATGGTAGTCATATCCATTCAAAATAGGACATCTAATTAGGTCAATTTTGTGAATCTGCGTCTCCCTATCGAATCAAGGAAGAAATTTTATCTTATAGGGTTGGATTGCATCCCTATAAATTTATGTTATGGGTCCAGTAGATTTGATGCATGGACGATCGTATCGCTTCCATTTAGTGCTAGATGGTCAGATCGCATCCAATTTTGTAAGACAAGTGTGCCCCTAAGTCAGGGGAAGAGTTGGAAAGCGGATGGTCAAACCACGTCCACTTTTTATACTACAGAACTTGCTGATGAATTAGAGTTGACAGATGGGCAGTCGAATCGGATCCCTCCTCGTATTTATTTATATTCCAATCCTTGCTTTGAGGACTGGAGTTGGTTGATAGGTGGTCAGTCACACCCATTTGGTATTTATACTCCAGTCCGCGCTCTCGGAACCAGAGTTAGTTGATGGCTGGTCGGTCACATCCATTTGATGTTTATACTCCAGCCCGCGCTCTCAGGACCAGAGTTAGTTGATGGGTGGTCAATAACACCCAATTGGTGTTTATACTCCAACCCACGCTCTTAGGATCAGAGTTAGTTGATGGGTGGTCAGTCACACCTATTTGGTGTTTATATTCCAATTCGCACTTACGGGACCAGAGTTAGTTGACGGATGGTCATCCACACCCACTTGGTATTTATACTCCAGTCCGCGCTTTCTGGACCAGAGTTGTTTAACAGACGGTCGATCACATCTGTTTAAGGATTAGGATCTTATTCACGCTCTGGGAATAAGGAGTTGGTCAAGGTCGTGGATGGTCGGATCACATCCTTCTCAATCTAGTAAGTGAAGTCGTGGATGGACGGATCTATCTTCTTTGAGCTTGAAAAGAGAAGACGAGGTCGTGGGTGGACCGTAGGATCGATTTCACCCTAGAGGGGGGGGGTGAATAGGGTGATTCTATTAATTATAAAAATTATTGCGGAGGTTCATAAAATATTTTCAACACAGATATATCAGAATAGAAGCACAGATAATAGAAGAATAATAAATGTAGAAATAGAACAATACAGAATTTACCCAGCTTCGGCAAAACTCTGCCTACGTGCTGCCCCCAAGGTTTCTACTAGAAATTAAGCAGTCAGACGCTTACACACGTAAACTCGCAACACCCGCTATCGACTAGCCTTAACTTTACGTTCAAAACCCTTCTATAACTCGGCCACTGAGTTGCGAATTCTCGAACTACACCATCGTAGTTCGTGCCCTAGTTACACGACTAGAAATTACAATTTTAAAAGAGAAATTAAAAACACTTTTAAACAATGAAATAAATAAACCCTAATTTTAAATATAACAGCCCAAATAAATTATAGAAGCTGGCCCATAAATGTGAATTCCCTTTATACTATCACGTTTATTTCTTCGGCCCGTCCTTCTTCCTTGTGAAAAATATTAGCTTCTTCGTTGCTCGTTCGTTTCTAAAAAAATAGGGCTTTTTGAAGCGCTGCTTCAATTTATCATTCGATTATATACTCTTGCGTGCTTGCTCTATCGAATGACCGTCTCTTCGATTTTGCACTCGGTTGCTCCGATTTTATCGAGTTCGATTTTTGCTTCGGTATGTAATTTATGCTTTTGTGCTTTAATGTTTTTCGTATTTGAACTCGATGGATTTGAAAGCAGATGATGAATGGGTTTATATAGGATTCGAATTCCTATTTTATCGTTCATTTGAATTTGTCATTTAATTTATCTCGGCAATTAATTTTCGTATGGATGCTAGTGATGATTTCTGACTTGTTCCAATCTGTGCAGTTAATGCGCTCGGTATATTCAAAGCGGTGGAGGTGCAAAAAGTCATAGTGGGGATACAGCGAGAATATAGCGAGATATAGCGGATGGCTCTAAAATAGCATATAAAACTCGTACTTAATATTTTTACAAATATATAAATGGTAATTAAATGAAAAATTATCATTCAATTGAATTATAAATTATACATAAATAATTTTAAATAAAAACATGTGTGAGTATACTTTAAATAAATGAAAAACTGTTATATAACAAAATTGAATTTGGTAGAATATTAGAGTATTTTCATTTCTGTAAATATATTAAAAATTAAATCAAATAAATTAGTTTCATAATTTTGTAATGTATAAATGCAATTTTTCAATTCATTTTATTAAAAAAGATATAGCGGGAATAGCGGAATATAGTGGAAATAACGGGATATAGCAGAAATAGCGGGGATTAAAGGGGAAAGGCTATATTCTGGGGCTATATGGAAAAATCGTAGCGGTAGAAATCTGATATGAGATAGAGCGGGGTTGTAGCGGGGTAATAGCGAGGCATTAGCTACACATGTTCCAATTCGTATATTTATTACTTGATTCCCACGGTGTTGATTTCTGACTTGGTTCGATTTTTGGCCACCATGATTTGCTGGCCTTTGAGTCAATTGCTCATGGCTTCGACTTGAATTTTCATTTACCTGTACACTTGTTGTTGCTTGATATTGTGCTGTTAAGCTTTGTTTGAACTTGTACCCTGGTTATTTTGATTCTTTGACATTCTGAATTTGATTCTGTTATGAAATCACCTATGGCCTTATTTTTGGTTCGAAACTTCGGCTTCTCTGTTTACTGCCTCTGGTCTTTGCATATGGCTTTGAGTTGACTTTGCATTTTCTTTGTGTACTTACTTCGGCCGTTATGTCTCTGGCCTGTTCATTGTCACCGACTTTGGTAAAAACTTTTAATTTCTCTATTGTATTATTAACCTGATGCTTGAATGCAGTTTATCACCATGTTGTCTCCATGCCTTCACATTTAACTTACTGATGTAGTACCATGATTTCGGCATTGTTTGAGTTCATCATTGTTTGCACATTTTATATTTTTTGGATCTACTTGATCACAGTCACTTGTTTACTTTGTTGTATTTCTTATTTCCTTGATTTCGCACTGTATGTTTTAGTAGCTAAAATTTCATTCATCATATATGTACATACAGGGTTTGTCATTTGATGTAGAGGCCAGTTGCAGTTTAATATTGGTCTTGCAGCTTTGTTCATCATGTATTCAAGTGTGTTTGCATCTTGTTTACATATAAGTTCATATTGTATTGGTGTCTTCTTGAAGTCGCCTCTGATATCGTGGCATTCATACTGTCATGTAAACTTGTTGTCTTCACTTGTTCCACATTAGTCTGTTTGCATTGCACTGTCACATGATTACTGAACTAGTTCTGGGTTGATCTGGTTCATTTGTTGGGTCATCATTTTTGGCAGTTCTTGTTTCATTTCATTTTTAATTTGCACCTGTCTTGAATTGAACATGGCCATTGCATTGTTGAGACTGGGTTGTACTGTCCACTTCATTTCACTGTTGCTTGAGACTGGGTTGTACTGTCCACTTTATTTCACTGTTGCATACATGTTGACTTCGTATATTTGTCACTCCAAGTCTGAGTGTTATTCATGCATCCAGTTGTGCATTCGTATTGAAGTACTTGTCGACTTTGCTCGCTGCCTGGTTGACATGTATGTATGCATGGACTGTCTAGTCTTCGTTGATCTGAGTTTCACTGTATGGTTGTGTTCATTAGCTTGGTAGCAATCCTCATAGTATTTGTGAAATGCCATGACTGTTCTTTGTTTCACTGTGCACGGCTGTACCTATTGCTTTTGTTGTTCCTTCTATTCTTTGATCTCAATATTCATGTATACCGATGTTGAGGCGGTGCACACGTGTACTTGTACATTTTTTATTTTGAATTGCACCTATGTTGAATCTGGCATTTTTAGTTTGACCTGTGCTCACCTGTCCCTGTAATTTTATCAAGTGTATATATCGGTGTGCATGGCCTTGTGGCATGTACAGTGATACACTGTGCATGTCACTAGCTGTTCGGGTATGATGAATTCGAATTAAATGATGACGAACAACCCAAATAACCGAGGCAAATATTATTTTCAAGATCCACATTTTATTTTTTTATTGTAAAAATTTTTGCTTTTCAATTTTACTGCGTCAGTATTTATTTTTGCAGATTGCTCAGATGCTGGATTCAAATTGAAGATAAAATACGAGTAAATGAGCGATATGTAGTGAGGACAATTATGTAAATTGAAATGTGATGTGATTGAAATTGTAATGTTATTGAAATATATATACATATATAGTGAGAGCTTGAATTTGTAATATTCAAAAATTGTAATAAATATTTGTTTGAATAAAATGTTCATTTGAATTTATATTTTGTGTTATTTATTTTATTCAGCAAATATTTATTTAATTATGTGAAAAATAAAATAGTACATTAACAAATATATTTAAAAGAATATATATATATATATATATATATATATATATATATATATGTTTATTATCATCAAACAAAAATCATATACTCGCATATTCAACAATCTCCCACTTTTGATGATAATAACCATATATTTAAGATTTTGAATATGTTAAATGTATTTGATCAATCAATTTACTCCCCCTATTTGAATGCTTCCTCTCTACACAAAGCTCCCCCTTCATATATGCGTACAATTAAAAATATGCAAATGAGCCTAGATGCAAATAGAAAATATTTGACCAATACTTGATTTTATTTGACAAAATCTTAACTTTTCTCTTCCCCTTTTGTTATCAGCAAAAGAGTAATAGTGTTAGAAAATAGAGATAAAGTGATCGATATTAATACAACATTAAAACTCAATCGAATATAAATATTAAATTTCAATAAAAAATCAAACAAAAATCATAAATACTCTGTTAGGCTAATATTCCACTTTTAGAATGGTGTGAATGATGTCATCATATAAAACCATATAGTTTTGTCTGTTAGTGGTATATTTATATCAGGAATTTGAATATCTACCAACCATGCATAACCGTTAGGACTTTTAAATGTGATTAATAATATTCCAATTTTATTTAAAAAAAGTGAATTCAAGTATCTTCTAACCACGCATAACCGTGAGGACTTTTAAATAGGATTAGAATTAACTTGTTTATTTAAAAAATCAATTTTGATATGCGTTTCATACATGCATAACCGTAAGGACTATTAAATGAGCATGGAAGCACATAACAAATTCCAAGTAATTCACCTATGCATAACCGTGAGGACTTTTAAATGAGAGTGAATACTTTGGATTTTATTTTATTATTATTATTTTTATTATTAAAAAAATATAAAATGAAAAACGAACGATTCCTATTTAAAGTACCACATATCGACAAACTATATTGAATTTTGATGAGTGATGGTCGTTAGAAATATGATAGAAATAGAGATGGTCGTGTAATTTTTACCAACAAATTTTTTTATCTCTCGTTTAAATTTCTAAAGAAATTTACTAATTATACCGTCTCGAGTCATAATATATGATAAATATCAACACTCATCACTTTTTCGATCACTATTTATCTTTTTGATAATTAGTAGGGAGTCAAATTAGTCAATTTTATAATTTAAGAATTAAATTCAAAAATAATTATAACATCAATTTTTCTAAAAATGACCAATCTAAAAACAAGGTCAAAAATGATTTTCTAGAAGGAGTTTTATGAGAAAAATTCTACTATTTGAAAATTATTTGAAATGAAAAATATGTAGGTATTTTCTTTGAAAAACGATGCAGTTACTAAATGTCTCAACATAAATCACGTTCCACTAGTAATTTTTCTATCAACTAGATTACCAGTGTAATCTGTATCTGAATTTTTCTTTCACTCAAAATTATCATTAATTGAATGTGATTGACCAGACCATGAAGCGCGCATCAAAATATCTTTAAATTAATTTTAATAGCTTTTTAAATGACATTCTCTTGAATTTGAATTGAAACCGTGTAAATAATCAAAAATCGTGAATATAGAGTCAACCGTAAAATAACCAAATGTATTATCATTTATCAATAAAACACTATCATTAATCCAAACTATTACATATGAAAAGATTCTAGAGATTTTTATAGTGTTCTTGGCATAAGAATATAATTGGCCAACAATTTTGAATAAGTCAGAATCAAAATCATCATTTATTTCATCATTGCACTATTGGCTGATTTAATTCTGATTACGGTGCACATTATCACGTTTAATATATCGTTCAAAATAAATATACCATTACATGTTTTACCTTTACGTATTTTCCATTGTTGTCCATTGTGATTCTGTCATCTTTGTACTTGGCTAAGGAACTTTGCTTTGTTGCCCGTTGTGTTTCTGGAACAGCCAGAATCCAGATAACACTGTTGTTGTTACTTAGCCTGCTACCACTCCTACACGATAAAAGATTTTTGTGACCTATTTTTTTATAGGTACATTGTTGTTAGTGGCAGAATATTTTGAAAAATAATTTCGTGGACACCCATAGGCAGAATATTTTGAAAAATAATTTCGTGGAGACCCATAACTATTTATATATGTTCCGTTTGGCACCCAGATTTGTTTAACTGTGAGAGATTTTATATTTGTGCCTTTTGGAACCCAAATTGGAATGGTTTTTACGTGTTTTGGTCTATACTAACGATTATTTTGATTGTGTCCAAATTTTCTACAAATTGTGCACATTGAATTGACTTGATTAAATTCACTCCTAACATTTTCAGATTGATTATATCCAAGTCCTTGTCTAACTGTATTTACAGTTTGTTTCCCTAAGAGCATATTCAACGATTTTTCACTTTTGGAAAATTTATCTAAAGTTGTTAACAGTTGTTGGACTTATGTTTTGAGAGATTCATTTTCGTTTAATATTTGTGTGCACTTTTTAATTGAATTTTATCTCCTAATATTTTCACTCTCTTTCAAAATCAGAATTTCATTTTCAAGCGATTTAATTTTGATTACTAATTTTTTAATCTCTTCTTCGAATGTTGGACACTTATCACACTTAGGGATCCTACTTTGATAGGTTTTAACTAATTTTTCAAGCTGTTCATTTACTTCAATGAAACTATCTCTTTGTGATTCAATTTTAGCATATTTCTCCCTAAGTCGTTCAAAACAGCCATTTACTTCATGAAAATACATAAGTAGTTGTGAGTGAGTGAGTTTTGATACCTCGCTTGGCTTGTCATCGTCGCTATTAGTTATATTACCTTGAAGGCACATATCTGCTTTCTCACTCTCACTGCCGGTACTTTTATTATCTTCATCACTTGTATTCCACATGCCTGCGAAATTTCTCCTTTTTTATTTCTTTTCAAAGTCATGTCGGTTTTGAGGACAAGTGGGCTTGATGTGTCCGGGTTGGTTGCACTTATGACAGATGGTTGTTCGCTGTTCCGTGTTATCTAAAACTTTCATTGTTCTTCATTTTAATTTTTGATTTAGAGCTGGATTTCTGTGTTTGCGATTCCACTTTTTTAATCTCTTTATTACCATTTCCAACTCTGTTGCTCCATCATCATCGTCACCATCATCACTTTCAGTTGTTCCTTTGAGAGCTATTGATTTCTTTCGAGTATGTCCTCCTTCACACTCTTCCTTGAATTTCATTTCTAGCTCATAAGTGGTGAGATTTACGATGAGTTCTTCAACTTTGATCTGTTTTAAATCTTTCTATTCTTGAATGGCAGTCACTTTTGCTTCAAATCTTCATGAAAGGACTCTGAGGATTTTTCGGACTATTTCCAATTCCGTGTATGATTTTTCGAGAGCTTTTGGTTTGTATACGATATTGGAAAGCTGTCCGTACATCTATTTAACATTTTCTTCCTTGGCCATTGTAAAATTCTCGTATTCGCTACTCAGCATGGCAAGGCGAGATTCATTGACTTGAGATGTTCCTTCGTGAGTCACTTCTAGTGTGTGCCAAATTTCCTGCGCAGTTAGACAATGTGTGACACGATTAAATTCAAACTAATCTAATGAACAAATAATCGAATTTATAGCTTTGACATTAGTATTCTGCAACTTATTTTCTAGGTCTGTCCATTGATACTTCGGTTTATTGATTTTCTGATTATTTACAATTATAGTTGGTGCTCTATACCCTGTCTCAACAATATCCCAAGCGTCAATGGTTTCCAGAAAAATTTCCATCCTATTTTTCCAGTAAGCATATACACCATTGAACATTGGTGGTTTAACTATGGACTGACCCTCCGCAAAAGCATTATTAAAAGAAGCCATTTTAATAATTCAAATTTTTAAAACAAAAATTGGTTTTTGAAAAAAAAATCGAATTTTTAAAAACAAAAGTTGACTTCTATTCCTAGCTCTGGTACCACTTGTAGGATCGTTTTCACCCTAGAGGGGGGTGAATAGGGTGATGTTATTAATTATAAAAATTATTGCGGAAGTTTATAAAATATTTTAAACATAGATATATCAGAATAGCAGCACAAATAATAGCAGAATAATAAATGCAGAAATAGAACAACACAGAATTCACCCAGCTTCGGCAAAACCCTGCCTACGCGCTGCCTCCAAGGTTTCTACTAGAAATTAAGAAGTCGGACGCTTACACACGTAAACTCGCGACACCCGCTATCGACTAGCCTTAACTCTATGCTCAAAACCCTGCCACAGTCACACGACTAGAAATTACAATTTTAAAAGAGAAAATTAAAAAAATATTAAACAATGAAATAAATAAACCCTAATTTTAAATATAACAGCCCAAATAAATTATAGAAGCCGGCCCATAAATGTGAATGCCCTTTATACTATCTCGTTTATTTCTTCTGCCCGTCCTTCTTCCTTGTGAAAAATATTAGCTTCTTCGTTGCTCGTTCGTTTCTTAAAAAAATAGGGTTTTTGAAGCGCCGCTTCAATTTATCATTCGATTATATGCTCTTGCGTGCTTGCTCTATCGAGTGACCGTCTCTTCAATTTTGCACTCGGCTTCTCCAATTTGATCGAGTTCGATTTTTGCATCGGTATGTAATTTATGCTTTTGTGCTTTAATATTTTTCGTACTTAAACTCGATGGATTTGAAAGCCGATGATGAATGGGTTTATATAGGATTCGAATTCCTATTTTCTCGTTCATTTGAATTTGTCATTTAATTTATCTCGGCCATTGATTTTCGTATAGATGCTAGCGATGATTTCTGACTTGTTCCAATTTGTATATTTGTTACTTGATTCCCACGGTGTTGATTTCTGACTTGGTTCGCTTCTTGGCCACCACGATTTGCTGGCCTTTGAGTCAATTGCTCACGGCTTCGACTTGAGTTTTCATTTACCTGTACACTTGTTGTTGCTTGATATTATGCTGTTGAGCTTTGTTTGAACTTGTACCCTTGTTATTTTGATTCTCTGACATTTTGAATTTGATTCTATTTTGAAATCACCAGCGGCCTTATTTTTGGTTCGAAACTTCGGCTTCTCTGTTTACTGCCTCTGGTCATTGCATATGGCTTTGAGTTGACTTTGCATTTTCTTTGTGTACTTACTTCGGCCATTATGACTCTGACCGGTTCATTGTCACCTGACTTCGACTTTGGTAAAAACTGTTAATTTCTCTGTTGTATTTTTAACCTGATGCTTGAATGCAGTTTATCACCATGTTGTCTCCATGCCTTCACATTTAACTTACTGATGTACCATGATTTCGGCATTGATTGAGTTCATCATGGTTAGCACTTTTTATATATTTTGGCATAGCTTCGGGTTGCTCTGCTTGATCACAGTCACTTGTTTACTTTGTTGTATTTCTTATTTCCTTGAGTTCACACTGTATGTTTTTGTAGCTGAAATTTCATTCATCATATATGTACATACAGGGTTTTTCATTTGATGTAGAGGCTAGATGCAGTTTAATATTGGTCTTGCAGATTTGTTCATCATGTAGTCAATTGTGTACGTATCTTGTTTACATGTAAGTTCATATTGTATTTGTGTCTTCTTGAAGTCGCCTCTGATGTCGTGGCATTCATACTGTCATGTAAACTTGTTGTCTTCACTTGTTCCACATGAGTCTGTTTGGACTGCACTGACACATGATCACTGAACTAGTTCTGGGTTGATCTGGTTCATTTGTTGGGTCATCATTTTTGGCAGTTCTTGTTTCATTTCATTTTTAATTTGCACCCGTGCTGAATTGAACATGACCATTGCATTGTTGAGGCTGGTTGTACCGTCCACTTCATTTCACTATAGCTTAAGACTGGGTTGTACTGTCCACTTCATTTCACTGTTGCATACATGTTGACTTCGTATATTTGTCACTCCAAGTCTGAGTGTTATTCATGCATCCAGTTGTGCAAACGTACTTGAAGTACTTGTCGACTTTGCTCGCTGCCTGGTTGGCATGTATGTATGCATGGACCGTCTAGTCATTGTTGATCTAACTTTCACTGTATGGTTGTGTTCATTAGCTTGGTAGCAATCCTCATAGTATTTGTAAAATGCCGTGACTGTTCTTCGTTTCACTGTGCACTGCTGTACCTATTGCTTTTGATGTTCCTTCTATTCTTTGATCTCAATATCCATGTGTACTGATGTTGAGGCAGTGCATACGTGTACTTGTACATTTTTGATTTTGAATTGCACCTGAGTTGAATCCAGCGTTTTGGGTTTGACCTGTCCTCACCTGTCCCTGTAATTTTATCAAGTGTATATATCGGTGTGCATGGCCTTATGGCATGTACATCGATATACTGTGCATGTCACAAGCTGTTCGTGTATGATGAATTCGAACTAAATGATGACGAACAACCCAAATAACTGAGGCAAATATTATTTTCAAAATCCACATTTTATTTTTTACTGCAAAAATATTTCCTTTTCAATTTTACTGCGTCAGTATTTATTTTTGCAGATTGCTCAGATGATGGATTCAAATTGAAGATAAAATACGAGTGAATGAGCGATATGTAGTGAGGACAATTATGTAAATTTAAATGTGATGTGATTGAAATTGTAATGTTATTGAAATATATATATATATATATATATATATATATATATATAGTGAGAGCTTGAATTTGTACTATTCAAAAATTACAATAAATATTTGTTTGAATAAAATGTTCATTTGAATTTATATTCTGTGTTATTTATTTTATTCAGCAAATATTTATTTAATATGTGAAAAATAAAATAATACATTAACAAATACATTTAAATGAATATATATATATATATATGTTTATTATCATCAAACAAAAATCATATACTTGCATATTCAACATGGACGGGTCCACCCTCCTCGAGCTGGATGGTCGGATCACGTCCAATTTAAGCTTGAGCTGTTAAACTTCCCATTGCATCCGGGATAGGAGCCGACATGTGGATGGTCGTGATGCATCGTCTTTGATTTAGATTCTACTTCTGCTAAGCTTAAGGAGTAAGAGTAATTCTCTAGAGACCTTTGAGTTTTGGCGAAAGAGTAGATGGTCGAACCATATCCACTTAGAGTCATGTCTTTGCCCTAGTGTTAGGGAAAAGAATTGGAGAATGGATAGTCCAGTTGCGTCCACTTGAGACTTTGCGCTCTTCTTGTTAGGTCAGGGAAGAGAGTTGAAATGATAGCTCCTAATGATTAGCGAGCTGGGAGTCAGTGCATGATTGAATTGGGGCTCCGGCCTTGACGAAGTCGATTTAAGGCATGATTGTCTTGTCGAATCACGGACGCGACCTGGAGAGTGAATGGTCAAATCATATCCAATTTAGACTTGTGTTATCGAACAATCCTAAGTGTCTATTGTAGGATTTGATGAATGGACGGTCAAGTCACGTTCACCCCTAGTGCGGTTCCAATCTTACTGGGCATCAGAAGAAGCATAAGTATTTTGGCGAGCTTCAAGTATGAGATGGGGAGTGCATTGCTGGGACATATCACTTCAAGTCTTTCTTAGATCTCCAATTAAATTGTGTAGGTAGATGAGTGGATAGTCGGTAGCATCCGCTTTGTACTAGAGTCCTGACCTTGTCGGTCTCTTTCGTTTTGATGCCTTATTCCCCAGTCAGGGGCATATAGTACTTGATGAGTGGTTGAATCACGCTCATCATGATGATACCTCAATGACCTAATCATAGTCCGTGGAGGTTGTTTGGCACCCAACCTTGAGTACATAGTTTCCTGCACCATTTGCAAATAGTTTAATCCAAGTTGGCCATATTTCGAAACATAAATGAAATTGAAATAGAAATAATTCAAAAGGATCGAATTAAATCCTATTGATAAGTGAAGCAGTGTCGTATGCTCACTATTGCACTTCAGTCTAGCCCTTCTCAATTGGAAGTCTAATGCAGGTGGTTCGATTTAAAGTTTTAGATTGGTAGGTGTCGGGCGTTCCCTGCCCGTCGTTTTATGAGGCTTGCACATATTGTCGAAGCTTTCTTTTCCAGAGTAGCCTTATGGCGCTGGCGTCTACGGTAGCCATCTAAAGAAGATGAGTTTTCCGATTTAGAGTATGGAGTAGGTTCCCTCCTTGTCTCACTGCACTGATCTTTCATCTGGTTCATCAACTCAATATTGGCCTGGATATGTTGGTATAGTTGTCGGCGGCTATCCACCAATTCTCTTATCCAAGTTTGGAAATAAGCTCTTGTGGTGAATTCATTTATGAGTATTGGCAGCAACAGGCTGTGGATTTTATTAATTCGTTAGCTGCCAATTCTTTATTCCCTTCAGCAATATGAGAAGTAGAACTAGTATATCTAATCACGGTTGACAGTCTTGTTTGAGCAATGGGGAAAGAAAACTGCATTTGATGGCATTCATCACTCTTGGTGGAATCCATGCGCCATTCTCACTTCATGAGGTAGTGTCGGGGGTTGTATTTCAATAGTACACCGATATTGTCAGCATGTTGAATTTTCCTGGAAATTTTGCATGTAGAATAGTTTCAGTGAATAGGTCTTGACTGGGAAAGATACTCCAATTGTCATTATCAGATGGTTGGTAACACCGATTGGATGGTGAGTTGGTTAAGATGAGCTCATAGATTTATGATTGTCCAAACTCTCATCCAGGCAGGATACCCATATACGGTAGTGAAGAAGTCCTCTCGAGGTTGTATGTCATGTTTCTAGCCATATGGAGTTGGCATGATCAAGATGCGGGAATTTGAAGATGTATCAGTGGTGATTAGCTATGCTTTGAGTTGGCAGAGTAAACAGTGTAGGGCAGTTGTCACATTAGCCATCGTACTATAGTTGTCAATTCAAGCATTTGAAAGCTGGTCAATTGGGGGAAGTTGCAATCCACCTTGGAAGCATGATATAGTAACCAACTCTAGTTCTTGGCGTATTAGCTTGATTCTCTAGCCTCTGGGAGCACCATTTAAGTAGTAGTTCTTTGCCCATTCGTTGGTTGCAATTCAGAGTTTGCCGTTTTAATCCCCTATGTCCCGTTCAATCATGGAACGATCGAGAGAGTGGATGGAATGTTTCTTCATTAAGTTGAGTTTTGAATTCACTATCAGGTTGCACTGCGCTGAGGCTAGGGTTCGGGTGGGTTTCCACCCGATTTTTTTAAGCCCTTTTTTTTAAAATTTGGATCGTATCCGATTTTTTTTTAAATTTCATATCGCTCTCTGTAATTTTATTTTGTTTTGATTATCCGTTCAACGGAACTACCCAAAAGCAAAAAAAAATACAAGTTTATGTTTTATTTTTAAGTACGTTGAAGATTTCAGACATAAAATGTGAAATATTTTTTCATTCCATTAAATCGAAAAACCAACCAAAGTGAATTTGATCGGTACGGTTTGACTTTATGTTCTTTTGATTTTAATTTGCTTTAACATTTTGTACCATCATACAAACTGAACCACCCAAATGCTCATCCCAATTTATAGGGTAGGATTGGCGGGTTGACAAGTTGTAAATCTCCAATCTTAACTCATTTGAAAGCGAGTTGATTATCACAGATTTTTCCATACAACATTTTTTTAGAAGAAAGATTGAAGTAGAAGAAAGATTGAAGTAGAAGAGAAAATTCATAATTTTGGTTCATGCATAATCAAGAAATCATGTGCTTGAAAACTTAAATTGGAAATTTCAAAACCTAAAATGTGGTGAATAATCTAATTTATGTTTAGTTTAACTAATCAACACTCGTAAACGAGAAAATTACCGTATTCAAAACTATTATTGTGATATAGTAAAATATGCTTTGTATGGAAGACTGAAAGGATGGAAATAAAAATATTGGTCAAACAAAATATAATGGCAGATTTTATTTAAACATACAAGGAGTTGAGCCCGGTTAGCCCTTTATTCACAACACCAAACTGACCTCAACTCTGGCTTGATTCACTTACATTAAGAGCCAAAATATGTTTGGACATCATAGGGTTTGCAGGTTTGATTGCATTTGCTAGCCCTAGACCAATTATCTAACAAAAACACCTTGTTTGCATACGAGTATGTTCAGGGGGGTTTCTATGCAGTGAAGTAAGTGTCATATTTCCTATGTGGTTTTCCAAGCTCTTCAATCTGACAGCCATATTGGAAAATATACATTCCAAATCCCAGCAAACTACATTTTATAATAAGTAAGTAGTGCATTTATAGTTTATATATATTACTAATTTAATATTATAAATATATTTAATATCATCATTTCCATCCACAAAAGTAGTTTATTTGAATCTAATGTACATCATCAATCAAAACAAACCTGACAACAAAACCAATCATAACTTTGATTATCATTACCATTAAATTGCAAATATGGTGCCTCACCTCCACCCAGTCATATCAATTTTAACTCTTATATACTCGTCTTTATATTGCCAATTTAATATTGTCAATTCCAAGGATACAACACTGTAAAACTTCATCGTATATTTTAGATTCATGGTTTGGCCTAAAAATAATTCTAACAAATTTAACTGAGTCATTTGACCCACATGAAATATGTATTGCTAGTTAATTTTTGTTGCTTCTGTTATGATAAACACATGTATTTTCCAATGTAAATATTGATTCCTTTATTTGCTACACTTGGGGTTAAGTTTTCACAAACACTCTACTAATTAGTGCATGTTTCTAACTGAGGGTTGAACGTGCTCTAACTAGTTAAAAATAGAGGACTAGTGAAAAAATATCCTCAAAACTACCATTAATATAAAAAACCATTAGTTACCCAGAGGAATACAATAATAAAAATAGTTATAAGGTATGTTTCTAATATTAATATATTAATATATCTATGTATTACAACAGGAACAAAAAAAAAGCACGATACATCCGAAAGAACAATATAGGACAAATTGCTAGGCTAATTTTACTAAACGCTTTTCAGCACAAAGACCATGAATCTTAAATGTACGATAGAGTTTTAGTATTGCGTTCTTTCAATTGAAAATTTGAAATCAACCGTGTAATATAGAGTTTGTAATAGTTAAAATTGCCATGACCAGATGAAGCTGAAGGCGTCATATTTGCGAATTGCATGGTTAAAACAATCAAAACTGGTATTTTTTTTTGTATCATATTTGTTCTAAAAGATGACATATATTGTAATAGATTCAAAGATACTCACAATATAGGTAGCGATTTTTAATAGAATATAATCGTATCAAATACGCAAAAAAATAACAAGACTTTTTTTTGTGTGTGGTTGGAGGGGGGTGTTTGCATGGCTATGCTATAAAGTATTGAAATCGGACTAATATTATCAATAGTCCATGATGGTAGTAGAGTTAGCGGAAGTATGAAAAAAAATTGTATAATACGAAGATTCAAAGAAAGGACATGAAGATTCGTGAGTAAAAAGACTAAGATATGAAAATCTCAAGACTATAGTATAGTATATAGAGTTGTATGTTAAATTTTGACGACACTACATGGGGATCTATAGAGGTTGGAAGTAGCTTCGTAACGGAGAAAACAATTCGCAAATCGAAGTTCGAAAGCGGAAGTTATAAGGGAAATGGTGAAGTGCGTAGGATTGACAGAGGTCAGACGTCTGAGTCTGTGCAAAATTGCATTCAGAGACTTTAGTCGAATGTCTGACCAAATGGTCAGACGTCTGAGCTGAAAGTAAACTTTTTCAAAGACTAAAGTCAGACGTCTGACCGTTTTGGTCAGACGTCTAAGACGACTTCTGCTTTTTTTTCATGTGTGGACTTGGCGTGGAGATTTGTGATATCTGCAGGGGCAATTTCGGAACATTGCCTAGGATTTCTATTCTTCTATATAAGATAGCTTCAGGTTCCAGATCTACATGCGTGCAAGCAACTGCAAGAGATTAGCCTCCACCAATTATTGTTTATCAGAACTTAATATTCTTCAATTCCCTTCTCCATAAATCATTTTCTAATTAGGATTTTGATCATTGTATTCAATCTCTTGTACTCTTCTCATCAATATTAATAAAAGCTCTCCCTTAAAGTGAATGTACACTAACACAACGTTACTGGAACCACTACAAACCGCTGTGATTTATTTTTCATTATTGCTTTGATTTCTGAATTCCTAGTGTGGGATTGTGATTGCTTTTGAATTGGTTGAGATTGGAATTGAGTTATTGATTGGTTATTTTTACACTTCTTACCACGATCCCTTCTTCCGCTGTGCTTAAGGGGTTTCGATTTGAGTAGTCCCCAGTTGGAATCACGCCCCAACATTTGGTATCGAAGCTTTGGTGTTGGTAGGTGGTTGTAGAAATGCCCGAATCAAGTAGTAACTCAAGTAGTTCCTCAACGGGTAATCCAAGTGGTATAGCTCCTTATGTACGTGGCTCGTACGCAACTTCAGGATCACAATTGTTAATAGAAAAGTGGAATGGCAATAATGATTTTGAAAAATGGCAATGGAAGATGAAAGCGGTTCTAAGGAGGAATCGGGTGCATCAGGTAGTGTTTGATACACACTTATTGCCAATGAACATCTCGGATGTTGAGAGAGAGATGGAAGAGTGGGCATTCGCTATACTTCAGCTTGTTGTAGGAGAGAATGTTATTTCTAAAATTAGTGATAAGACACCCACTAAAAGTATTTGGGACAAGTTAGAGGAGTTGTATATGAAGAAGTCATTGACAGATTGTTTGGTCTTATTGCAAACATTCTTCACCTATAAGATGAAGGAAGGTACTTTACTAAAGGTGCACTTGAACATTTTTGATGATTTGCTAATGAAGATGAAGGCGGTAGATTTGAAGTTTGGGGAAGAGCAAAAGGCGATGATATTGTTGTGTTCGTTGCCAGATCGCTATACAGGTTTCTCAAATAGTTTGATCTATAGCCGGGATACATTGACTCTTGATGATATCAATAGCGAAAAGTTACGGGATCAAATGAAGGAGTTAGGTGATGGAAGTAGTGGTGCTAGTGATGGTCATGGTTTGTTTGTGTAAAAGGAGAGGTATATGAAGAAGGAGAACCGGGGGGCGTTCTAAATCAAGGAACCTCGGTTGGAGAGAAAAGTTGAAGGAAAGAAAAGGCAAGTGCTATATTTGTAGGAAGCCCGGTCATTGGAAGAATGAGTGTACGGAGAAGGAGAAGGCAAAGAAGGAAGTAGCATCTTCATCAGTAGTGATGGAGAGTGGAGTTGATGAGAGAGATGTAGATGTTTTATCGATGGTAGCATCAGATGTTTCAGGTAGCAATTAGATGCTCGATTTGGGGGCGTCTTATCATATGACTTCAAATAGGATTTGGTTTCCTTCTTACATCGACAAAGAAGGAAATTCGATTGTTATGAGAAATGTTGCTATTTGTAAGTCGAAAGGCATTGGTTCCGTGCAAATTCAGATATTTGATGGAGTGGTTCAAACTCTCACTAATGTGCGCTATGTTTCAGGACTTAGGAAGTCTCTTATCTCTTTGGGGCCGCTGGATTCTTTAGGTTGTAAGATCACTATTGAGAGTGATAGCTTGCGGGTTTCGAAGGAGCGCTTATGGTGATGAAAGGTGCAAGGACTCATGGTATTTATTTGCTTCAAGGAGTGACTGTAGAAGGTGAAACTTGTATAGGAGTTGATAGTTCTCTTGGCTTGGATGCAACTAGATTTTGGCATTTGAGGTTGGGTCATGTCTCGAAGAGGAGTTTAGATGTTCTTCAGAAGAGGCAGATGATCGATGGAGAAAGTTTCAACAAGTTAAAGTTTTGCGAAGAATGCGTCATGGGGAAGCAAACTAAAGTTTCATTCAGTGAGGGAAAGCATGATTCGAGAAGGGTTCTTGAGTATGTTCACACGGATGTTTGGGGACCGACACCGGTAGCTTCTTTGGGTGGAGCTCGCTATTATATTTCTTCATAGATGATTTTTCTCGGAAAGTTTGGGTGTATGTAATGAAGACCAAGTCAGAGGCATTTGCAAAGTCCAAAGCATGGAAGGCTCTTGTTGAGAATGAGAGTGGCAATTCTTTGAAGGTTCTAAGATCTGACAATGGCGTAGTATATGTTTCCGGAGAATTTTTGGAGTTTTGCAAGCATCATGGTATTCAGAGGCATTTTACTACATCTGAAGATCCGTAGTCGAATGGTGTTGCGGAGAGAACGAATCGTACTCTACTTGAGAAAGCTCGATGCTTGAGATTGACATCGGGTTTGGCGAAGGGATTTTGGGCTGAAGCTTTGTCAATCGCAATGCATATTATTAATCGAATTCTATGCTCAGCTATTGGTAACAAAATTTCTTAGGAAGTGTGGAAGGGAAATCGCATTGACTTGAGTTATCTTCATGTGCTTGGTAGTAATGTTTATGTGCATGATCCGAGAAATGATAAGCTTGAACCTAGAGCTTTCAAGGGGATTTTGCTTGGCTATACGGACGGGAAAAAGGCTATCGGATTTGAAATCCAAAAACGAAGAAGGTAATGAATTCTCGTCATGTTACTATCAAGAGTCGACGATGTTCAAGGAGAATGTGAGCGCATCGGATGTTCTAGATTTGGTTCATGGTGAATAAAAGGAGAAGGAACTTATTTCCACATTTTGTCCAAGGAGTAGAGAGAGTAGAGTGGTTGGAGATGCTTGTGATGAAGTAGCGGTTGATATTACATCACATAGTCTACAGGGTGCCTCTAGTAGTGTTGGTGATGTACGTAATTCTAGAGAAGATTCGGTTCAAGCTGGAGCCGAAGGGAGTTTGGGTGATTGTATTGCTACTCAGGTTGGTCGTCTTACTATAAGACCACCCGAAAGATATGGTGATTGGAACTATCTTAGCTTTTGTGATAATTTGGACTATGCTCTTTATATAGTCCAAGATGAGCCAATGGACCTGATGATGTCATGAAGTCGAGTGATAGCTCGAAATGGATTTGTGCCATGGAGGAAGAGATGCAACCATTATTGAAGAATCAAACTCGGGATTTGGTTCAACTTCCTAAAGAAAACCGTGCTATTGGGTGCAAATGGATATACATGGTGAAGGAAGATGGAAGATACAAATCTAGACTAGTGGCTAAGGGGTTTGCACAAAGGAAGGGAGAGGAGTATGATGAGATATTCGCACCGGTTGTGCGTCATACTTCTATCCGTATATTACTTGCTATAGTTGCTATTCTGGACTTAGAGTTGGAGCAACTTGATGTGAAAACCGCCTTCTTGTATGGTGACTTGAATGAAGACATCTACATGGAGCAACCGGAAGGTTTTGTTATAAATGAAAAGTCGAATTTGGTTTGCATGTTGAAGAAATCACTATATGGTTTAAAGCAATCACCTAGACATGGTATAAGAGGTTTGATCATTTTATGCTTGAAAATGGTTTTGAGAGAAGCATCAAAGATGCTTGCATTTTTTCAAGAAGTTGAAAAATGATTGTTGGGTGTATGTACTCTTGTATGTGGACGACATGCTCATTGCTTTAAGGATAATAATGAAATAAAAAAAAATCTAAAACTGAGTTTGAAATCGGAGTTCTAAATGAAGGATCTTGGAGAAGCAAGAAGGATATTGGGCATGGAAATTGTAAGGGATCGAAAGCATTTTGAGTAGAAACTAACTCAAAAGGAGTATATTGAGAAAGTGCTTTGTCGGTTTAGCATGGAGAATGCAAATGCATCAAATACACCCTTACCTTTGCACTGAAGCTTTCGAGTAAAGGATCACATATCTTAAAGGAAGACAAGACTTATATGGCAAAGGTGCTATATGCTAGTGCGGTTGGAATTCTAATGTATGTTATGGTGTGTACAAGGCCCGATATTGCAAATGTCGTCGGGATGATTAGTCGATATATGGCTAATCCGGAAAAATCGTACTGGGAAGCTATGAAGCTTGTATTGAGATATCTTAGAGGCACATCTCTCATGGCCTTGTTTTTGGTGGTAGTAAGGCAATGGATTGCAAGTTGGTTGGTTATTGTGATTCGGATTATGCCGGCGATAGGGATCGATGAAAATAAACTTTCGGATATATCTTCACACTTAGGGTACAACCATATGTTGGAGATCTAGATTGCAGACCATAGTTGCTTTACCACTACGGAAGCGGAGTTAATAACCGCGGTGGAGGCAGCAAAGGAGGAACTCTATTTGAAGGGATTGTTGTGTGACTTGGGATTCGAGCATGATAGTATTGATGTTCGATGTGATAGCTAGAGTGCTATTCATTTAGCAGAGAATTTGGCATTTAGCTCACGGACTAAGCATATTGAGGTGAGAGAGTCATTTCTGCTAGCCGTGGATGAAGATAAGCAATTATATCTTCGGAAAGTGCACACAAAGGATAACGCGACGGACATGTTCACTAAGGCATTGCCGGTTGGGAAGTTCGAGCATTGCTCGGACTTGATTCGCTTGAAAAAGTGCTATGTGCCACGGGGTGGCACGGTTAAGGGAGGAGCTTGGTAGTTGATGAGGAAGAGTATCAGTGAGATATTGAGGTTCTATCTTCTTGGTAAGTGCTAGTCTTTAGTGAAATAGCTTAGGATTTGGATGTTTTCAACATTTCATTAGCAGATGGGGCTTTGCCTGAGCTCGTTGGTGAAGTGCAATGGGCGGTGGCTTTGCTGGAGCTCATTGGAAAAGCATTCATGTTTGGTTGAAGGTAGAAGAAGTGATAGTTGGTGTTATCGGTTGTCGTTGATGGTATGGTACCATTGGAGTCAGAGATGGATATAGTGTCGAGGTGGAGTGTTAAATTTTGGCGATATGGGGATCTGTAGAGGTCGGAAGTAGCTTCGTAACAGAGAAACTGGTTTGCAAATCGGATTTCGGAGGTGGAAGTTATAAGGGAAATGGTGAAGTGCGTAGAATTGACAGAGGTCAGACGTCCGGCCAAAAGGGTCAGACATCTGAGTCTATGCAAAATTGCATCCAGAGACTTTAGTCAAATGTCTGACCAAATGGTCAGACATCTAAGCTGAAAGTAAACTTTTTCCAGAAACTAAAGTCAGACGTCTGAGGCGACTTTTGCCTGTTTTTCACGTGTGGACTTGGCATGAAGATTTGTGATATCTACAGGGGAAATTTCGGAACATTGCTTAGGGTTACTATTCTCCTATATAAGCTAGCTTCAAGTTCCAGATCTACATGCGTGCAAGCAACTGCAAGAGATTAGCCTCATCAGTTAGGGTTTATCAAAACCTAATATTCTTCAATTCTCTTCTTCACAAATCAATTTCTAATTAGAATTTTGATCATTGTATTCAATCTCTTGTACTCTTCTCATCAATATTAATACAAGCTCTCTCTTAAAGTGGATGTACACTAACACAACGTTAGTGGAACCACTATAAATCGCTGTGTAATTTATTTTTCATTATTGCTTTGATTTCTAAATTGCTTGTTTGGGATTGTGATTGCTTTTGCATTAGTTGAGATTGAAATTGAGTTATTGATTGGTTGTTTCTACACTTCTTACCACGATCCCGTATTTCGTTGTGCTTGTGGGGTTTCGATTTGAGTGGTCTCCAGTTGTAATCCCGCCGCAACATTAGGTATCGGAGCATTGCCCAAGTCACATTGGAGTTATACCGAGTCCTCTTTGCAGTGGAGTTAAGCTGTTGTTCCGAGTTCTCATAAGCAAAGGGAGCAGCTACTTAACCATATCTCTACCTTGACGAGCATCCCATGCTCAAGCCCCCTAGAAGCTATGCTTCGATCACGCTGCATCATACCGGTCCCATCGAACCATGTAGCTCTGTTACCATGTTGAGATTCGACATTCCTGCGTATCGTACGCATTCGCTTCACCATATCTAGCCGGAGTCAACGGTCGAGGTCTCCCATGCCAGCGTCCCGATTGAACATCCCTACATCTCCTCCATCGAGCATATAATCTTGTCTTAGCAATACATTGTAACAAAAGGAATCCCTAATGTTACGCGCCACCAATCCCATATATATACCATAATTATTTCAGATATCCTACAATGTGGGACTTCTAACCTTGTTCAATTCATGCACCCACTCCATTTACAATGCGAGCCACACCTAACATTGTATAATATTGTTAAAATCTCTGATAACAATCTTTGATCTGTATTTCCCATTTTCTTATCCTTTTTTTAAAAACAAAATATATTTTGAAAATATTTTTAAAAATACTTTACAGAAGTTTTTCGAAGTTTAAAATGTTTATAAGCTATGATTAAATTATTTTACAAAGTATCAAAATATTTCACAAAGAATAAGATTTACAAAAAAAATTAAAAACAAATGAATTTTCAAAGGGATATGTCGACATATACCCGAAGAGCATGTCGACATACATACCGTAAATTTGAAATTCAAACTCTTCATGAATGAACATGTCTGTTTATTCTCAATAAATAGGGGGTTTCAAAAGAATTTTTCATTAACTACTTTCTTATTATTTTCTCTCCACTCACATTCTCAAAAGATTTCTTGAAAATTACCCAAAACTATACAGAATCAATGCAAACTTCTTTAATGGTTACAATTTATTATCAGTTTTCAATTTATCTCTCTCTCAATCAAAGATCAAAGTCTTATCCAAAAGGTTATATAATCTATTGTATCCAAAGTTTAAGAAGTTCTCTTTGGAAAAATTATCAAACTCTAGTTGTATTTACTAGGATGCGATTTCAGCCAATTTAAATCAATTGAGTGTGCTTGGTAACCCGAAAATCCGAATGAGTGTGCTTGTAGCCCGTCCAAATCAAGTGAGTGTACCCTGAACCCGAAAAATCAAGAGTGTATGTATCGTAGCCTCGGAATCGAGATTGTAACTAGATTTTCCTTCTGTCCGTTTAAAGATTGGCATTTGAAAAGAAATTTTTACAAGCTAATTGTACGGAACTGGATATAGAAGAAACCCGAAGCAGCACAAAATCTTAGTGTCATCTCTCTAACAATCTACTTTACTGCTTTTATCTGTGTTTGCATTTGTGATTAATTATTGATACAATTTTGTGTTGAAATCTATTATTTAATATTAAACTTGAAAGAAAACTAAAAATATTTACAAAAGTTAGAAAACACTATTCACTCCCTCCCTTTAGTGTTTATTTAGTCTTAAAATCCATAATCGCGCATCCTACATTAACAATGGTGGGCCATAAAGAATTTTACTATAAGCAGTTCCCTAGAAACATATGAGAAGCGTTGCAGTTCTTTATCATTTTTAAGAAATGTGTTAACACGTTACGTGGGTTTGCATAGCTATGCTACAAAGTATTGACATCAGACTGATTCAATCAGTAGTCCATGAAGGCAGCCATGTTAGCAGTGTTGAGTTTCGGCATTCCCGCGTACCGTACGCGCTCGCTTCACCATGTTTAGCCGAAGTCAACGGTTGAAGTCTCCCATGCTGGCATCCCGATTGAAAATCCCTCCATAGTCTCCATCGAGCATATAATCTGGTCTTGACAACACATTGTAACAAAAAGTATTCTTAATGTTACGTGCTGCCAGTCCCATATATATACCATGATTATTCTGAATATTCTGCGATATGAGATTTTAACCATCAATCCACGCACCCACTCCATTTACAACGCGAGTCACACCTAACAGGCAAAAGTACGGAAAAAAACAAGTCTACTTCACTATTTCAACTCTATCAGGTTTTTGGTATGTCCATCAACTTGCAATTATAGGAATCTCCAAAGCTTTTACAGTGGTTGGCCAAAAAGAATTTTACCATAACCAGTTTCCTTAAAAAATGAAAAGCATTGCAGTTCTTTATCATACTTAGGCAATGTATTAGCACGGTACATGGGTTTGCATAGTTGTGCTACAAAGTATTGAAATCAGACTAATTCTATCGATAGTTCCACACTGGCAGCAGAGTTGGTGGAAGTACGAAAAGAAACAAGTCTACTTCACAATTTCAACGCTATCAGGTGTTTGGTATGTCCAACTCGCAGTTATAGGAATCTCCAAAGCGTTTACAGCAGTTGGTCAAAAAGAATTTTACTATAAGCAGTTTCCTAAAAAATAGGAGAAGCATTGCATTTCATTCTTTATCGTTTTTAAGCAATGTGTTAGCACGGTGCATGGGTGGTTTTATACTGACAATCATTCGCCAACAACTGAAGGAAATAGGAAAAGTAATTTGGTCAGATGGAACATATATTATTTTTTTACAAAATAGGAAGGGCAATGTTATTGACACTCCAAAAATTGTTAAAGGGGGGTCATTTTTATTTTAACTCCACTTTAAATCAAATTGCTAAGGGTAGTACAGTTATACCGTAAAATAAGATATAAATTGCCAATTCTAACATTTTAACCCTATTCATTATTTACCGTTCCTTATCCTTTCTTACTTTTTACTCTTCGCCATTTCTCTCTACTCCTTCTCAAATGAATTTCGATTAAATGGTTCGCACCAAAAACTGTGCGTGGTCACGAAATCCAGACCCAAAATTGGTGGAGAAGGTCATGGCAAGGTGAGTTTGGTTATTTGTAGTTGATTGCGATTTAGGGATTTGGTATGGAAGATGGAGATTAAAAACGCTAGGGTTTAGGCAGTTGTATAATTCGGCATCTAGAAATCGAAAAATTTATTTAACTACGGATCTGTAGCATCGTTTTGATATAGATCGTTTATAGCTGATTGAATTTCATAATTTATTATGGTAATGGAGTGTCGAATTACAGGGTAATTGCTATGGTGCAAAGTTTAGTAATAGATTTTCGTAAATAATATTTTGTGTCGGTGCTATGGCCTCGAACTAAATATTTTATATCGTTCAGCCCTTGTTGAATTAGATACTCATGTATAGCTCATTTTTTTCTAGGTGCAGTGTTGTCGAGTTCTGTATATTGGTTGATGAAGGCAGTACATTTTTGTAAAATATAGTGAAATCCCGTTAATTACATTCAGTTATGAAATTTTAGTTGAAATTTTAGTGAAACCATAACGTCGAATTGCAATGAAATTGAATTGGTACGAAGTTCGATAACAGTTTGTCGTAAATAACATTTTATTTCGGTGCTATTGTGTCGAAGTAAATATTTTATGTCGTTAAGCCCTTGCCGAATTTAATACTCCTGTATAACTCCATTTTTCCTCGGTGCTATGTTGTCAAACTCTGTGTTTTGTTTAATGAAGGCAATACATTTTCTAATTGGAAACATATGCTTTGCATGCAGTGCCTTAACATATAACTTCACACCTAAATATACACTTGTATCATTTACTCAAATTTCATTAACTTATCATAACTTGCTTAAGTCTCTATATTTATCACTGTATAGTTAACTTATTTCTGTTTCATTTTTGTTATATGTTTTCAACTTCTCAAAATAATTTACCATTTTCATATCAAAATTCAACTATTCACATTCAAAAAATTACACAACTTATTATTTAACTCATTTTAAACATTTATTTGTCGCAAGTTTTGTTCGCGATCTAAATGAAATAAAAGTTAATCATTCAATCTGTGTATTGTCTGATCAAATTTTTTTTATGACAGCCAAAAATCTTCTACCTCGTCTATGACCACTCGCAATCCGCAAACTGCTTCAAATCGCGGGAGATTAGAGCTGGAGCGAATGAAATTTTTTATAGACGAGGCTGTTGCAAGCGATGAAAGAACTGGTGAGGAAGATGAAAGTTCGAGCAAGGAGGAAGGTAGTGAAGACGAATAGAATGTTGAGGAAACGCGGGGGGTCAGGATCAAGTAGAAGAGGTTTCGAAGGAGGTTGATCCATCTTCGGACACCGAAGTGGAGACTGAAACAGAGATACAACCATTGGAAAGAAAAAGAAAGGAAAAGAGTTAATGGAACAACCAAGTGAATCGACAGAAAATGAAGCACAATCAACATTATTGTTTGCGTTCGAAGATCATATTGCTTCTTCCCTATGGAACTCTATGGTATGTCTATGTATATCATATAATTTTGGATAATCTAACTATATGTATATCTATGTATATGTTTTGTTTATTGTTATGGTAATGTAGACCCCAAGGGAAGAAGCATGAATTGTTAAGCTTCATAGTCATGTAGGAACTCATAGACGATGGGATTTAAACAACGAGTGTGCTTTTGTTAAGGATGTAGTAGTCGAATCAGGATTTTTAGATATAATAAAACACGCACATGACAAAGTTGACAAGGCACTGATCGATGCTTTTATTGAGCGATTCTATCTAGAAACCAACACTTTTCATTTTCCGTTTGGGGAGATAACAATCAGTATCGATGAAGCGTTTCACATCAGTGGTCTTCCTGTCGAAGGTAAAGCGGTTACGGGGCCACTTGGAGGATCAAGAGGAAAAACTGACAATGATGTGTATGAGTTGTTAGATAAGCGTTGTAATGACCCGGAATTTTGGGCAATATCAATTTAATAATTTGTATTAATAATTAAATTGATTTGATAATTTTTCTTTATAATTTTAATTTAATTTGGTAAATTTATTCTTTTTAAGGTAAATGAATTTTTAATCTGGCAATATTGATAAGATTTGTTTGTCAAAGCTAATAAAATTTTAATCTTTTTATAATATATATTTGATATATATTGTGAATAGAAGATCTTTTGTTTCAAATAAAAGATGAATTTTCAAATTGTAATATATATGTAAGTATATGTTATAATTCGATATTGTTTGGAATTTAATTTAATCTATTGATAATTTGTAATTTAAAGCTTTGTTTTAATTAATATTTTTCAAAAATTAATTTAAGTTTAATTCAATTGTTTTCAAAGTATAAGATTTGTTATTTATTTTAAATATGATAGTTTAAAAAGATTTAAATATTTTGTTTTGCTTTCTTTTTAAAATGCTTAAATTTAAAATGGTTATAAATGTATATGTAAATGTTTTAGATTTTTAAATCTATGTATAAGAAATTATTTATATTTTAATTAGTTTTAGAACATTTTCTTTTAAAGATAAATTTATATTTACATATACAAGTATTTATTTATAAAGTAAATTTAACATGTGAGTTTATATTTACATTTAAACTATGTAAAATTAATTAAAAAGACTTAAAGACATGTGTAAACATTATAAACACCCTTAATAACACTTGTTAAACTATTAAGCATAATAAATGACATTTGTAAGTTTTTGAACAAGTGTCTTTATTTTAATCTTATACTTTCTTTAATCTTAATAAACATAACTCTTTTTCCTTTATCTTCTTTTCTAAAGATTCAAAACCAGAAATTAATTCAAAAACCTGAAATTGAAATCAAATCTGTAGCAAAAGATTAAGTCTGTAATTTTCAAATCTGAAAATTACAGTTCTTCTCAACCTGCATGAAGTACAACTGCAACTTCAACATACAAAAGGAAATCTGAATTTAATCAAACCTGCAATATCAACTTCACTCTGCAAATTAAAGTTCTATTTCAAACCTGCAAATTTTCAACCTGCATTTCTAAGAAGTATTCATCAGCATGCAAAGGGAAGATCAATAGCAGTTCAATCTTTTAGTCATCAAATAGAAGACATGCAATAAGATTTTCAACACCAAGCTTTTCCAGATCTCAGAGCCTGGAAAATTCGAGAATATAAAAGAAAACTGCTCTGCAAAATTCAATAAAGTGAGTAATCATTTTAAAAACAGATTTGGTTTAATTTTTGGTTAAATAACAATGCATGCAAATGAATTCTTGCTTTGATAATGAATATTTGATTATGTGAATGCATGATTATTATAAGAACTTAGTGCCTGTAAATTTGAATTTAAACTCTGTTGTTCAAGCAGGATTTGATTTTCATCTTTAAATCCAAAATCCTTCAAAACTATAACTTGTTTGAACTTGTTATATAAATGAAAAGTGTATGTTACAGTTTGATAATAATTTTAAAATTAGTCTCATATTTTTTTTAAAACTATAGGTATGTAAATATAGGAAATTTACAGTAAAACCAAATTTTAGTTAAAAATCAACCATCCTAATTTTGGTTTGGAAGGGTATGATTGTGTTTGTTGTATAAAATCATGAATTTTGATATGTAATTTGCAATTTTTAATTGTGTACTTAGTGTAGATTTTGGGTTTGAATGTTTTGGGGATTTTTATGAATTGCAGATGATATACTTAATAATTTGAGTTGATACTTGGATTGAAGCTTGCATGTATGTTATAGATTAAGGGAAAAATACTTTTGAATTTTTCCAATGAGTAATTTGATCGTAATTGATCAAACTAGGGTTTTAAGGGGTTGTGTTTTCGGCATGGCTATAGAAGTTTTTGCAACGTGTATAGAGGACCGGATTGTGTCGCGAGGGGTGAGAATGGTTCGACGAAGCATGGCGAATCGATGGTGAGAACGGCAAAGGTTGTACGGCGTCGTGGCGATGGCTGTGGAGGGGTTTTGGGACGAGTTGGTGTTGCAGTTTTTGGGCTTGGGGGTCATATTTCGATTCGATGAATAATCTCAAATCTGCGTTTGGTTTGAGGTTTGGAAGCATTAGTGTGATCGACGTCGTCGATCGCGACGCTCAACGGCGGCCGGAAGCTCGTGGGTAGGTGCACCGTGCACATTCTTGTGCATTGGGTTTTTCGAGTTGGGGAAGAAGGGTTATGACCCGAAGAAATTATCGCATTATGCTCGTGTGCGACTCGAAGAGGGGAGGTGCTGGTTTGTCTCGGGTAGTTTGCGTGATACTGCTGTGTTTACCTCGGGTTTTTAGTTGCTGATTTTAGTAGTTATGTATAATATTAAGTTGCAAATTCTAACTTGCAAAATGTTTTGTACTGAATAACAATAAGGTGCAAATAATTTGTAATTGAAGTAAATGCAAGTAGACTCGAGATTTAGGAATGAGGTAAGCATTGTATTATAAACAAGTTATAAAAGAAACCAAAATACAATGTTAAACTTGTTGTTTTAAAATATAATGTAATCCAAAACTTTTAAAAGTGAATGTTAATTAAACTTTAAAAGTATAAATTGAATTTATTTTAAAATTTAAATTTATTTAAAATGAAATCTTTTTGAAGTAATTTAATTTAATTACATTTTGGATTTTAAATTTAAAGAAGTATGTTTGAATTTAAATATTAATCGAAGTTTTCAAGTAAATGTTAGGTAATGTTTAATATCTAAGTTTCCATATTTATTTTGAAAATAAATAAGTTTAAATTGGATGTTTAAAATGTTTTAAAAAAAATTCAAATTCATTTCCAAATGTTTTATTTCCAAAATAAGGTTATTGTTAAATTTTGAAATTCAAATATTCTGTTTGAAGTTATCAAAATTGAATAATTTCAAATAACTTATTTAAGAAGATAAATAAGGTTAAATTATTATGGATATGAACTTAAGGATATTAAATAAATATGTTTTATTAATAAGTAAAGCTTCATTAAGAATAATGCTTTTCTTAATTAATTAAGGATTTTAAAAAAAATAAGAAGTTAGTTAATTAATTATTTAATTTATTTAAAATAATTAGTTAATTGTTTATTTAATTTTTAATAATCACTTAATTATGGATTAATTAAGTGTGATTACTTAATGAAGTAATCAATGGTTAATTATTAATGTAATTAAGGAAAGAAGTAATTATTAATGGAAGTAATTAGTGGTGAATTACTCATGGGGGTAATTTAATGGAAGTGATTAATGGATGATCACTTAATGTTATCAATTAAAGAATTGATTAATATAATTGTTGAAGCTAATTAATTATGAGTAATTAATTAATTAAAGTATTAAGGATTATTTAACGATGGAGTTAATTATTTGTTAAGTGATTAATTAAGAAAGTAATTAAGATTTATTAATGGTAGTAATTAGAGATAATTACTTGTGTAAGTAATTAAGGGTTAATTACTTAATTAGTTAGTTAATTAATGTGATTAATTAATGAATGAATGAGATTAATTTAAGATTAATCACCAAGTGTAATTAATTAAAATGAAATTGATTAATAAAGTAATTAATTAAGGATTATTATTTAATATAATTGAATAAATAATTACTTAATGAAGTAATTAAAGATTAATTAATTAAAGTAATTAATCAAAGGTAAATATAATTAATTAAGAAGTTAATTAATTAAGATAAGTAATTACAAATTGTTAATTACTGTTTATGATTAATTACAAGTTATTTATTTAATTAATTAAAAGATTAATTAATTAATAAGGATCATTAATTAATTAATGTAATTAATGATATTAATCAAGGTTGATTAATAAAGGTAGTAATTAAAGTGTGGTTAATTAATTGTAATTAATTAAGGTTTAATATAATTAATTATAAGTAATTAATTATTGGAAGCAAGTGAAGGATCATTAATTATTGTAATTAATGATAGTAATTAAAGGTTAATTACTGAATATGGTTAAGGATAATTACTTGAATGTAATTAAAGTATAATTAATCAAGGAAGATTAATTAAGGAAGATCATTAAGAGATGATTAATTTATTTATTTGAAATAAATAAATGAAAAAAGATTTAGGTAATCCAATTGATTTAGAGTTATTCAATTTTGCTTTGGATGATTGGTTGATATTGGATAATTGATATTGGGTGATTGATTGATACCGGATGATTTGGATATCTCTGATATATGTTATGCTATTGTGTGAGATGAATGTTGTTATGAATTATCTATAGTGATAATGTGATTCATCCATCTATTTATATATCATCCTGAATATAAGTTTAATTGTTTGAAACCCTTAAAACAACTTGGACATTGAAATGGCGTTTGGTTTCGATGAGACCGGGATCGGGTTTCCATATTTGGATATCCGAAAACCACATCGATTCCAATTATAGGTCGTGAATCCAAGTGGAGCAAGTGAAGACTCGAGGTGTAAGAACTATACGTTAGTATAACTCTGTGGGTGATTCCGTAATGAGTTTGACGGAATATTACTTATAGGTTCGAGATGGTGATTTAGAGTGCAAGGGCTATGGTCGTTGACTCTGAGGGTGATTCTAAAATGAGTGCAACGAGATAGTGCCTTCGGTTTCGTTCGAACCCGAATCGAACTTGTATGGATTGAATGCTTTTAGCACATCGTCAGGCGGGCGATGAGCATTCTAAGTGATGTGTCCTACAAAGGTAATCGCAGCCTCAAGCCTCATCAATCGGGAATGGCTAAAACAGGGGAGGTGCAGCAAGGCTTCGTGGGTAGCCTCCACTGGAGAGTGAGATTTACCCCTGTCTGGAGGTCCCTTTCTATTTCGACTTAGTGTGTGGTTGGTCGCGCCAACTACGGGGTGGTCTTGTTCGGGACTGTCCAGTGAGGGATGGATCCGACCTTGTTTTGCAGGAGAGTTAGGGTGGCTCCTCGGTACGTTGATCTAGGCCACGTACTGTGACGGGCGGTACCCCAGTAGCCCTGCCATGGATGGAAACCCATTTTCCCTACGAGACCCTACGGTTTTGATTTGTATTACCCACTTTTGTGGCTAATAGCTGGAATTTAATAATGTAACAATTTCGGCTATTTCTTATTTACTTGAAAACCCTAGACACTATTATAATATCACTGGATTTCCTATCAAATGTTTTGGTTAGCGTAAGGTAAAAACTTTTTCATGTTTATGTGTGGGAAGTCTTACGTGATACCTTTTCTTTTCAAAGGTTTTTCTAAAGTTAAGCAATTTTAAACCGTTTACTCACACCAAACCCTTGTCTGACCTGAGTGTTTATTTTCTGTTTTATTAAACTCTTGGGTACTCATATTATGTATGAGTAGTCAAGTGATTCAGGTTTGATTGCCGAATTCTAGAGGGGATATGGAGCAGGAGCTTCCACGTGTAGAGATATTATGGTTCCGCTGTGTTTGTTCGGTATCTGTATCTTGTTTATCTTGAGTTGTATAGTTAGACAGATGTTATAACTGTCTAATATGTGTTGTATAAGTTGTGTACTCTGATGTATATGATACTATGTAATATTTTCTGTGATATATTATATTTCAATCGTTCCACTGTGAGTTCTCTATTGTTGTTGTGTTTCTTCTTTTCTTTTTCTTTTCTTCTTCTATCCCTTTCTTTCTTCATTGGCGACGTATCTTCCTGGTAGATGGGAGATGGGTCGTCACAAGTGTCTTGGCATAAAAGAAAAAGAGGCCGACGAGTTGTTGGGAGGTGAGAAAAAAGTACGTTTGGAATGGTTGAGAACAACATTTTCTGGTTATCAAGATTCCGATACTAGGGAACGTAAACGACAATGCGCAATTGCATATTTGCAATATACTATTGGTGTGCTAGTTTGTGGGGTAAATCTGGAAATAAGGTCTCGATGCATTTTTTGCAATGTCTACGGGTGTTACGGCCAGTGAACACGTATTCTTGGGGCACAACATGTTTGAGTTGGCTGTTTTATAATTTGGCTCAAGGTACAAGAAAAGGTGTACGTCAAATTGCAGGTTGCATGACTTTGCTGCAAGTATGAATCAAAATTTAAAAATAAATTTACTTGCAATGTTTGTGTTTATGATTGATATTTCTTGTATAGGTTTGGATATTTGAACACTTCCCAGTTTTAAGACGACGCAATCGTAATCCACGTGCACAGGTTGGAGATCCTAGGCAAGCTTTTTACTTTGCGATGGAAACTAATACCAACTTGTGTTATGATTTGGTGACTCTTAGGGATAAATTAGACGACCTTCAAGCGAGAGATGTTGTTTGGGACTGTTTGAATGGTATGAGAGATCTGTACCCGTTCCAACCGTGTGCGTTATACAATAGACCAATAGTGTGTTTTGAAGTAATTAGGTTGTATCTTCCGTAAAGAATCCTTCGTCAGTTTGGCTATGTTCAACTAGTAGCTGTAACCACTTTTGCTTTGGAGAAGAAGAAAATGAAGTCGTCGCAAAAATCTTACAAGGCAGCATATTGTAATGTAGGAGATTTCAGTTGGAACAAGTGGCGAAACCATCTTCTAAATCAAATTCTAACCTCGACCCGTGTCACAAAGCCTTGGGATTGCGATCCAATGTACATGCAGTAGTACGTATCTGTGTCACATCCTGTTGTTGCCAATCCAAAGTCACTATTTACGGAGCCAATGCAAGTTAGCGAAAATAATCCACTAGCTGTTCGCATTATAAGTCCATGCTTTCATTCAACTTATTATTTTCGTAAAGTATATTCGATCATACCGTTAAAGTTTTAAATTTATAGAAATTGAGACTGAAAAACATTGCGGACTTCATTAAAGCTTGTGCTCCTACTGAGTCTATGGCATAAGTTCTGAAAAAGATAGAACGCATTGAAAAAGATGAGCCACTTGATATATTTGGTGAACAAGTGCGTAGACAAGAAGAAGCCGCTGAACCAATTGAAGGATCAAAAGCAAAAAAGAGCAAGAACAGAAAAGAGGGTGAAGGTGGAAGACATAATATGAAAATGGTTGTGAGCAAGAAAAAAGTTGAAGTTGGTGTTTTTTTTTTAGTCTGAACTCACGTAGGTTCATACTATGTTTTGTTACGTAGTTTCATCCTTATTAGCATACGGTGAAATGTGGTGCAAGCAACAAAAAACTTGATGTTTGTTTGAACTCCTGTATTGTGCGTTTTAGTTGAATGACTATGGTATTGTTGTTTTGTGGTATTTATTTGTTGTCTTATCGATTTTTGATGCTGCTTTTGTCTGATGATGAATTTATTTGTGATATGGAATATGATAGTGATGAATGCTTGTGTGAAGCACTGTAATAATGCATGTGTGAATGTGTGAAATTTTTTTAAGGTTAAATTAGCAAGCACAACACCTTTAAATCAAGAAAAAAGCAAAAAAGGATACACCCATGTCGATAATACCCTATACTCTCAGGAACGACACGTCTTGGTCGAACCAATGGTTAACATACGTTGGGGAGAAATCGAACTAACCACGCAATTTGTGTGAAGCAGTAGTAACGGCAGCAATATTTCAAACTTAATGATTTACTTCGTTACTATGGTATCGAATAAGGTAAACACCAAGCCATCAAAGTTCCCGTACCAATATCAGGCACGGCGCTTTTATATCGAAGTAATAAAATAAAAACAAAACAACCTTGTCGAAAACACCCTAAACTCTCGGGAACGACGAGTCTTTGTCGAACCAATGGTCAACAGACATGGGGAAGAAATCGAACTAACCATGCAATTTGTGTGAAGCAGCAGTAACGGCAGCAACTTTTCGAACTTAATGATTTACTTCGTTGCTATAGTATCGAATAAGGTAAACACCAAGCCATCAAAGTGCCCATACCAATATCAGGCATGACATTTTCATATTGAAGTAATAAAATAAAAACGATACAACCTTGTAGAAAATACTCTAAACTCTCAGGAATGGCACGTCTTTGTTGAACCAATGTTCAACAGACGTTGGGGATAAATCGAATTAACCATGCAATTTGTGTGAACCAGCAGTAACAGCAACTGCTTTTTGAACTTAAGTATTTACTTCGGTACTGTCATACCGAATAAGGTAAACGCCAAGTCCCTAACATGCACATACCAATATTTGCTACGACAACTTTATATCGAAATAATAAATTAAAAGCGGTATACCCGGGTCAAAAATACCCTAAAGTCTCGGGAACGACATGTCTTTGTCGAACCAATGATCAACAGACGTTGGGGAGACACCGAACTTACAATGCTTTAAACTAAGTCATCAAAGCGTAAAGAGTAGTAGCAGGAACGACAAGGTTAGGTCGAGGTTTATTATATAAGTCGATGTATATTCATCGATAGTGGACAGAATTCTCGGGATCGACAAGCTTTGGTCGAAAATATAAATAATAGACGTTGGGTGCAGATCGAACAGACGTTGGTTACTCATTGTCATCATAACACAATCAACAGGTGGCCAAAAAAGGAAATCCAAAACAATCAACAACCAGAACTAAAATTAAACAATGAAAAACAGTTTATGTTTCATATACTCATTCACTTGCACTATGAACAGGAACATAAAATGATCAAGACCATAGAGTAATTGTCATCACAGCACCATGAACATATACTCATTGACAATGATTCCTAGTACAAATTCAGATGAACACTAGGAACATGAACAGAAGCAAAAACATGAAAGCCAATATATATGTTTTTCAATTCATTTATATGTCTCGAATCCATTACAACCCATCAAGCGCATATCCCAAATTCAGTACATATGTCAAATTTCATACATGTCTCAAAGTAACGACATTTCATTCCTCTTCACGAGTAAGTACGTTAAGTGCGTTGCCTTCATCTTCGTCGTCATCTGTATAAGCTAAGTACTTGTTCACTCTTTCCTAATATGGTCTGATCCAATCTTCCGCGTTAATATTATAGAACTGTCGAAAATAAGTAAATTGAGGTGTAGGTGGAAAAGGAGAGTCGGAACTGAGTTTGATACCCACATAATGTGAGTTGTTTACATGGCCCATAACTATCATCCTATCATGGTTTAACATGGTCGGATGTACTGTTGTAGGAACAAATGTACAACTCATATGTTTGCTTAACAAGACAACCACAATGCCAAACGTTTCAGCTATTATAAATCCTGATTCTGACATCTGCATCCACTCACTAAATCCAATTGCATTTGGACATTGTATCATTTTCTTCATTTCTTCAAAACCACATTCATCCCACAATCTTTTGTACATTTCCGACCGTAGCAGTAAATTGTCAACGATAGACTCACGAACAAACTAACACGAATTTTCCGGTCTTCGATTATGGAGATTCAATTGATTAACCACAACCCAATAACCGCAATTACCATCACTAGGCATATCTTTTATGCCAATTATGTAGGGACTCATACGTTTGGGCATTTGCAACAAATATTCATCATCGACTTGACTTTTTGCACATGCTTTAGTTTTGATGCCAAGCTTCTTTAAGTAACGACCAACCGGAGTAAGATTTGATCCATATGGCAATGACGCTTCTACATGTTCAAAGTAAGAATGATCTCGTTTAGTTTATTTATCTTTTTTCGAAGGTCTAACTTTTCTAATAGTTGACGCCGAGTGTTCTAAAATAGTGGTAGTTTGAGGGAATGCTGGCACTTCCAAATCTTGTTGCATAACAAGTCTCACATTATCAGGCGATTCGTCATACTTACTTTTCAAAGCTATGATTTCCGACAAGTCAAAAAAAATCTGGAGTTGAGCGATGCAACTTAGGTGGAGTGCAAGATAATTGCTTCCAATAAGAGTATAATGGTTAGAGGTATGAAACCTTCAGAATGCCTAATATCTGCAAGCATATGTGCACATGGTAGCCCATTTACTTTCCATAAAACACAACCACAATTGTCAATAGTCAAACCGACATTTGAAATGTTACACAATTCGTTTAATAGTAAATCAAGTGCTTTATGAGATACAAATCCCAAAATTTCTTTAAACATTAGCTCACTTCGAAATCTATGCATTGTTCTAGATGTACTTGTTTCGAACGGATGTTCGATTGCAACTAATTCATTCTCACAACAAAGACGTGCACTAGTCTAACATTGCACGAAGCTACCAGCAGTTGAATCGAAGTACAATTTCGAACGATGGTGTGCACTTTTGACTATGCTTGTTGATACATTATCATGGTGTTTTATTTTGTTGGTCCAAACCAAAACAAACATCTCCTCATATTAATTAAGCCAATTTTTCATTACATACTTCATAGATTTTTTTGTTTGTCAATCCATTTGTCACGAAATAATTTTAAGTTTCTATAGTACCCTTCCTCGGACAATGAGTTAATTACATTTATCCAACCATCCCAAAAAAGTTCATACTCCTTTTTTCCTTCCTCATCCTCCAATAGTACCTCTTTATCCCCAATCAATACTCGTTTCCTTTTTATAAAATTGAGTTTACAATTCGTTTGAACATTCTTCGAAATATGCCATGTGCACAAAATATGACGTGCTGCTGGGAAGACAGTATTTACTGCATTTGTAAGAGAAATTTCGGCATCTGTGATGATAACACCTTGGATTTCTTTATGACTATAACACTTTCGAACACATTCAAGAGCCTTTATTTATGATTCCATAGTCTCGCGACTAATAAAAGCAAGTGCAACGGTAAAGGATGCTACGGTTGATGTTTGCGACAACATATGGAAATATGGTAACTTGTATTGATTCGTCTTGAACGTGCAATCTAAGAACAAAATTTGATGAAAACACCGTGCAAGAGCAACACATCTAGGATGACTAAAGAATAAGTTGGAAATTTCATTGGTTGTACCATAAACTCTATGGTGCACGGAATAATGATGACTTGTTGCCAATTTCATAAATTGCTGCATAATTGACCTACCTTCTGTATAACATAGTTTCAGCTTCACTTTCGCATTGTAAACATTTCTTATGGTTGACTGGTTGTTCGGATTGTCAATTTTAATAGCAGTTAGAATATTTCGAGGCCTAACACCACTCTTTTCATTGTTTCAATAGTCTTAATTTCGTGATCTTTAAGCCTCGCCACATACGGAAGCCCGGTTAATACATTAGCAAGATTGTGATTGTGTCTTCCGTTCTTCACATTCAACATCCATCTTCCATCGTTAATACAATGTGCACTCAACTCGAATGGACATTCACATTTTTCTACTTCCCAACATTCTCTGTTTTTGTTGGATTTTCGAAACATGACTTTTAGTTTATGGTCAATATACTCTCCACTTCGTTCACATACTAGAACCATCCAAGACTATTTTCCATTGCGTAGCAAATTTCTCATTCTTGTTCTTTTCGTCACAACAACACAGTTGACACTAATCTCACAATCCCTACACCAATCCCATACGCTTTCCTTTGTCTCGAACAACTACATCATAACTACGTAACATAAATCAAAACAAAAAAAATCATTCATACATACATACATATACATATTACTTTATCGTACCACATCAGTAGTGAAATGAGAGGTCAAATCGGGGTAATCAGAAGACGACATGGTGACTTCCTCTTCATGATTGTTATTGGCATCATCATTCCCAAATTCTTTGCAATTGTCCACGTCGTTTGATCCATTGCAATCTTTGTTTTTATTGTTTTCAAATTCTTTGAACTCGTCCACTTCAGCTGATTCAATCATCAAATCATTCTCCGGTACCTAGCGAAAAGATAGAAGTCAATCTCAAAATTTTAAAAATGATTCAAAAAAATGATTTCAAAATCGGCATGGAAGAGCCATGATTTGCATTTACAAATAAACTTCAACAACCGAATATAATCATATATCTCGGCATGAAGACGCCGAAATGTTGAACTCAGTTATCATAGGAAAAATACGAAAACTCTTTTTTGAGATTATACAAAAATTTCGATGTCAAGGCTCTGAAATATTGTATAAGCTTCAGTGATCGTATTCTCGGCATGTTACTCTTGAATTTGTGTAGTAATCTCGGCACGTGCTCTCCGAATTAGTATTTTTGCAAAAATGCTAATTCGTTCGTGAAACCCTATGTAAACCAGTAAAAAAAACTTACTTCTTCCTTGTTTGTTTCGACGAATTCAACAAAGCGTTCACTTTCTTGAGTTAGAATCATATCGTTCTCTTTCTCCGATGAATAAATTTCATTAACAGTAGATTTCTTCATGATTACAGACTAATGATTTTGATTAAGGAGGAAAAAATTGACAACCGCGGTAACAATTTAACAAAATAGGAAAAAAGATGATAACAGAGGGTAATTTGGTAAGACTATAGTTTTATGTTAAGGAGGGACTAATTTTTTTTGTACCCCCTTAGTAAATTTTATTTTTAAAAACACCCCATAACAATTTTTGGAGTGTCAATAACAATGCCCAATAGGAAATAGGAGTTATAAGCTTCCTGGACCCTTTGTGCTTACTTGGTACAGATATGTACTTTCTTAGGTTGTGTGAAGCAAATCATCAAAGAAAATCAAGAATTAAATTGTTATCCGTTCCAATATATATTGAGAGTTAGATGCAAAATTGTATCCTTGGAATTAAATGAAAAGATTGAACCGTATCATTAGCATTCATTATCTTTTAGCCTCAAGGTAATGATATATTAGTTAATAATCAACAAGCTGGTGTTCAACACACAAAATAAAATCGGGAAAGTTCAGCTCTTTAAATGTCTAAGCAATTCTGCCAGTGAGTTTTGGAAAGAAAGAAAAAATCTTCGAGAAATTGCAAACTGAAATAATTTAAAGCAAGAGAAAGGGTCTCTACATTAAACATGCACTTAAAACATATCATACGTACCAACTTTTGTCTTGTGGATTACTCTACAAATTTCCTACCCCCAAGCAAGTGAATGGATCATTTGCAACCAGGTACGGCTGGGTTCAGGGGTAACTGATATGTCCAGGAAAGATTTTTTAAGTTGACAACCGCTGCATTAGCTGTAAATATCCAAAAGAGGTGTGAAAACAAGTGTCACTGTGAAACTATAGTACTTACATTGAACTGAAGTTCCAAATTTCAATGTCGTGTACTGAAAGCATAGGAAAATTGACCTTCCTTGTGTAATGCTGTATTTTCCCTTATCAAGGCAAACATTTGACGTTCAATGCAATCACTTTATTTGCCAAATACGCAGCAGCTAAAATTTATCACACTGATACATGTATCCCATTTCCTATACAGACAATGACCACATGCGGCACTGTTCTTGTTACAATATTAATATAGTAGTTTTGACGGAACGGTCAGATCATCCGCATGGTGATATGAGCATCCAAGTTCAAGTTCGAAAGCAGGCTTTTCGCAATGCGAGAAAAATGCTACGAACGTTATCGACCTTCTCAGAGTCTGCTATTGCGTAAGACGCTCATGCACCAGGTACCACCTTTTAGTAGTAACTCAATACTATTACAGGGTTAATATATATTATGCTAGGCAGTAAAAACCATGGTATGGGGTATCGTTCGAAACAGCGAAATCTCGACTATCTCGTATCGTTTTCGGCAAACGGCAAACCGAAATTAAACCCTAATTTCGGTTTCGGCCGTCGCCTGTTCAAAAAAACCTCGCAAACCGAAATTAAAGCAAGCACGGGATTGAAAAACAAAAGCAAAATCAAAAGCAAGCACGAAACTGAAAAACAAAAACAAAAGCAAGCACGTTCGAACAACAACAGAAATAACGCGATTACACAGTGAAAATTCGATTTTGCGTGTATAAATTAAGTCGAAACCGTGTAAGAATAATTAAAACATTACCTTGTTTGAAACCTTTTTCTAATTCTCTTCATTGTCGATTGTCGAAGACGGCGAAGGCGAAGTCGAGGAGAAGGCGGAGTCGAGAGAAGGCGGAGGCAATTCGAGAAGAAGGAGAAGGCGAAGTCGAGGAGAGTCGAAGTCGAGGAGCGGACGAAGTCGAGGAGCAGTAAGTTTTTTTAATTTCATTCTACGTTCGGTTTTTTCTGTTGCTGAATTAATGATGCAGTGAATAAAAAATATGAGAGTCTTTTGGACTGTAATTTGTCAACATATTTAGTTAACTAAGATGGCGTGAATTAAAGATGCCGTGATTACTCTGCAATTTTTTTTTTCCAACTTGACTTATGAAAATTGATTTGGCTATTGCAATTTTGATAGCCAAGGATGCACGACGTAAAACAATACTTATGTAACTTCAAGAAATAATTTTTGGACATAATAATGCTGTATGTATAATTATTATTTTGTTGTATACTATTTTTTTATATGAATTTTTATCGTTTATAGTTACTTTTCTATTACTAATGCAAATGTTCGATATTAGGACCGAAACCGAAATAAAAATCGAAGTAAGTGAAATTTTCGAAACCGACCGAAAGCAGCAAAATTTAAAAAAACCGAAACCAAGACGAAATCCGAGATGTCGAACCTTGTTAAAAAGCTTCATAAGTTTTCACACGATTTCAGTTCCTGCGTTCACTACTTTGGATTTGGATACTTGGCATGAATGTTCATCCAATGTCATTGACAATCTGCAAAATTTACATTATTAGACATTTACACAGTATCATTGACAATCTGATTAGTACAATATGTGGCTTATCTGCCATCAAAACAACATGCTGCTAAACTATTGCAAAATAATATGCTGCTAGTTCAAAACCTGACAGCCCCACGTTGCGTCAGACCTAGTACTGATATGTTTTTATTTATTTATACAGCATCTTGGAGATGGCATCTTCAGGACTTAAAATATTTAATTTCTGTACTTAAATACAAGTTTTTGTTTCCATTGTTTTGTCTTTTTATTACATGGGATCTTAATCTGAATCAAATTTTCATAATTATATAAAGCACTAAATGGTGACATAAGCTTAGAATGATATGGTTTTATATTAAATGCTAAAGTAAAATATTCAAACAAACAGCAAGTATGCCACTTCTGAAATAATAACTCAATTTCAGCACTTCTTTCTGAATGTCCTGTAAGAAAACCACTTACAACTCGCAAAATCTTCCAATGCATCTATATAACATGTATTCGAATGAAAATATTGGAATGTATGGAAACTTGATGCTATTGCAAGTGAGAGCTCGTCAAATTAAGGCTGTCATCGAAGAGATTTGGAGCATTATATGCATTCTGTGACTTCTATCTCCGATGACTATTAATTCCTCTACAAACATTAGCATAAGAAGCCTTACGCAATGTTTCATAGTATCAATGTGTTTGTATAGCGTAAATAAATTTTCTTTAAGAAGGTAGAAACATGATGAAAATGACTCTCGTCAATGTGAGACAATGTAGTTGACATTTACTTTGGGAAAAAAATACCAGATTACACACTCATATACTTGTTAAGAATTTTCCAGGATCACTACACAATTAGATTCAGAAGAGAAAATAATGAATAAAGCAAACAAAATTAATTCCCTCAAAAACAAAATACTTTTATTGATTCAATCAAGAAAATACAAAAGAGACTTAAAATTGAGAAGAAATCTCAATCCCAAACATCCTACAAAATACTTTTCTAACATACCTAATTAATGGACCATATGCATATCCTTTTATAATAGTTTTGATTAAATGCATTATTTAATCAACCATTTTTATTTCCATCTTTCAAAAGAAATTCTTCCCACGTAGATAATTCTTTTTCTTTTTTAGTGCAATAAAAAAACAATTAATTATTTTTAAAATCTGCACAATCCGTAAAAGTGGCAACGTATTTTAGCCACAAATCCACCTCCATCAAAATATCCCCAAAATCTATTTTGATTTGGAAACATTGTATTACAAAATCCAACAATCTCCACCTTGATACTATATTTCAAAAAACGTCTTTGAAAACTCCTAACAATATATCCAAGAAAACCAATGTCTCCACCTCAATGCTAAACCTTCCTCCAAACTATGCATGCCCGCCAATCGAACATGCACATAATCAACATATCAGAATTGCTTGTAATACCACAAAGACCTCCAAGTAGGCTTTGTGGTTTTCCATTGTTGGCTCCACCTTAATTCAGACAGATTTGTCTCTCCAACTTCACTTGTATAAGAATTTGCAATCTTTAAGGTTTTTCCAAGCAATAAATAAATATTATTGTTATTCCTCTTCGCGCGCAGCAACTCCTTGTTACCCTTCCAAACTCTAGTTACTCCACCTCGAGTTGAGAAGTTACAACCTTTCCCTTCCAGCTGTCCAACAGAGACAAAATTCCTTTTAATTTTCGAGATATACCTAACCCCTATAAGCGTCACCAACCTTCCAGTATCAATCTTCAATATGACAGAACCTATGCCTTGGACTTGTAGATCTCCACCATTAGCAGACTCTACTTTGCATGCTTCCTCCTTATAATCAATGAATGCTTCCCTTTGATTGCAAATGTGGAAACATGCACCAGAATCTAGCACCCACTCTCCTTCCATACTCATATCAACACAAAGAACATCATTCTAATGCCAAAGTTTACCTCCTCATCACGGTCTACCTCCAGCTTATTTTTGCTTCCTTCTTGAGTTTTCATCCTCTCTTTATCCTCTCTTAATTTATTGCAAAATTTCAGCTGATGGTCAGGTTTTTCACAGTAATAGCAAATGAAATCTCGATCCGTATTTGGTTTGAATGAGCGTCTTTCTCTCTTTGCAAAGTGGACCTCTGTCAATGGATTTGTAGTTTCCTTTTCTTCAGTAGTCTTTCCTTCCGATATATTTATCCTCCGCATCTCCTCATTCAGAAGCTGCTAACCATAGTTTCCATGGAAATAACACCACTAGAATTTGAATTGTTCAATGCGACTACTAGAGTTTTCCAACTTTCAGGCAATGAGCTCATTAATATTAAAGCTTGAGTTTCGTCATCAACTTTGAAGCTTATCTCCGCCAATTGATTCACAATTGCTTGAAAGCTGTTGAGATGTTCACTAATCGATTCGCCTTCCTTTAGTTTTAGATTTACCAACTTTCTCATCAGGAATGCCTTATTTGTCGTAGAATTTTTTGCATAAATTCCTTCCAATTTCTTCCATATACCAAAAGCAGAAGTTTCACAAGCAACCATATGAAACACAGAATTCTCCATAAAACACCGAATTGCTGCAGCTGCCTTCCTATCCAAAATTTCCCACTTTACCTCAGTTATTCCATTTGGTTTTTCCCCTTTGTTTTCAAAGGGTTGGTGAAGATCATTAAGATAGATATAATCTTCCATTTTCGCCTTCCATAACCCCCAGTTTCTTCCATTAAGCTTTTCAATACTTATCTTCTTCATAGCCAAAGACTCTTTCAAAAATTTGTGTAGTTGGCTCTGATACCAAACATTAAGAATTTTCCAGAATCACTACACAATTAGATTCAGAAGAGAAAGTGGTGAAGAAAGCAAACAAAATTAATTCCCCAAAAACAAAATACTTTTATTGATTCAACCAAGAAAATACAAAAGAGACTTAAAATTGAGAAGAAATCGCAATCCCAAACATCCTACAAAATACTTTTCTAACACACCTAATTAATGGACCATATGCATATCCTTTTAGAATAGTTTTGATTAAATGCATTCTTTAATCAACCATTTTTATTTCCATCTTCCAAAAGAAATTCTTCCCACGTAGATAATTCTTTTTCTTTTTTAGTGCAATAAAAAAGACAATTAATTATCTTTAAAATCTGCACAATCCGTAAAAGTGGCAATGTATTTTAGCCACAAATCCACCTCCATCAAAATATCCCTAAAATCTATTTTGATTTGAAAATACTGTATTACAAAATCCAACAATACTTACATATTGTGGTAGTAATTTTACTTCACAAGACATCAAAATGACAATACCGTTGAAAATCACCAACTAATTTGTATATTATATTGGACGTAATGGTTATATTATAAAATGTATAGCGATACATCTAAAAAATGTACTATAGACATCTGAGACGACTTTGGCTTATAAAAGAAAAATAAGATAAAAAGCTGCAGAAAATGATTTAAAGTTAGACAAATCAAGACACGTCACAAATAGTTGATTCACCTCTAAAGTAAACATACTGACTATATCAAGTGATTCAATGAATTTATCACCTAAATCTTGGTATAAAGACATCATTAAACTACAAATGGAACCATTTTCCATGACAACTCTTCAGTAAGTTTCTAAAATGTGCCCACACCTATCATCCATGACTAGAAGATTCCCTTTAGAAGAATATAAAATTGTCTGTCTTTGCTGCTTCAAATTTCAGAATATTAAAGAAGGCGTCAACAGACCTTCACATATAAACATATCCAATATACATAAACATTAATTATTTGATTTGTCGTTTTACTTCTATGGCATCTACATAAGAATCAAAGTTTTGGGTATATAAATGTAACATGCAGAACTAAGGTGATATTAACCAAATACAAAGAAGAAGAAAAATGCAACCTCTGTTTCAAGGAGACATGATATACTGGGGCTTGTTTGTTGTTGCCTTGCCACTTCTGTTTAAAGCATTTTGGTGTTTTAACGATGTATATTATGAAATTTCCAGTAAGAAATTTGGTGGTGAACTGAAGCTTCCGCCAGGGCATATGGGGCTACCTCTCATAGGAGAGGCTTTTTTCTTGTGGCATTTTAAATTTCAGGGACGACCTGATGATTTCATAAGATCAAAAAATGAAAAGTATGTTAGATTAAGCACTAATCATTAACTTAACTAATCAAGTTATTTGAAATTAATGTAATCATCAATTATGCTTGCATATACAGTTTCTCTTAACTTGGACCATTTTAAAATTTTCAATTTCCCACAGATATGGAGAAGGGCTTGGAATCTATAAAAGCCACATCTTTGGTCATCCGACAATAATCACATGCTCTCCTTCAAGTAACAATTTTGTTTCCGATCAGCTGACTTCCATGGGCGATGGCCATCACTCGAGCTTATATATGGGCACCAATACTATTGTAAGCGTAGAAGGAAAACAACATGAAGTTTTAAGAGATTTCATAGTGAAAGCAATTAATCTTCCCAATGCATTATGTAAAATTTCTCAATTGGTGCAACCACGCATAATTTCGACCCTAGAATCTTGGGCCCAGAAAGGAACTATCAATGGAATTGTTGAAACCAAAAAGGTGAAAATCGCAAACATGTTGCATGGTTAATCCTAACTTAAAACAACCTATCGACCTTGCTATCCACCAAACCAGATAATACCTAACGTATTGTATTGTGTATATATACATAGGTTGTTTTTCACAACATATGTCAACTATTTGTTAGCATGGATCCTGGACCATTACTCGATGAAATGGAGATATGCTTCACAGGTTTGCTTGCTGGGATGAGAGCTTATCCTCTAAGATTTCCAGGAAGTGCATTTCACAATGCTCTCATGGTCAGTTGGCATTTTGTAGTTCAAATAAATACTATTTTCTACTCCATTATTATAGTTACAAACTCATTCAAAATGCGGTGTCGCAAGCGATTAGTTGAAATATTCAGGCATGAACTTGAAAAAAGAAAGAAAACAATTGATGAAACAGATGAAGGGACCGATATAATGGAAGGATTAATGAGACTGAAAGATAAAAATGGAAGAAAATTGTCTGATGACGAAGTAATTGATAATACATTAAATTTTGTAGTTGCTGGATATGAATCAACATCTCTTGCTTCAATGTGGGCTCTTTACCATCTAGCTAAATCACCAGATGCTCTTCAACGGCTTTGGGTCAAGTTTCCCATTAGTATTTAGTTTAAATTTGAAATAGCTTTAACAGTATGATAAATAATAATTAATATATCTCTTCAAACAGGAAGAAAATGAAAATATGTGCAACGATAAGAGTGGCAAATTTATAAGCATGGACAATATTTCAAAACTTAAGTACACTTCAAAGGTGATAACATCAAATTATCTGCATTCCTTACAGGCATCTAATAAAAGAAAATAACAGTCAGCAAGTTAGTAGCTTATATTATTTTTCACGTTGTGGAAGAAACTATTAGAATGGCAAATATTGCATCCACAACATTTCGTGTCGCCGCTAGAGATACTGAATATAAAGGTAATGATATTGAAATATAGGAAGACATTTTAATAACCAATTCATGAATCATCAATTAGCTGTAGACAAATGTTGGGTAGGATATATAATACCAAAAGGGTGGCAAGTTGTAGTTTGGCTTCGATCTCTACATACAGATCCAAAGAACTTTGAGGATCCATCATGCTTCAAACCTGAAAGATGGGAGGTTAGTATTTTGCATCAACAGCGACAAACACTTATTTTGATTCCTTTAATGTAACTAAAAGGAAAATGTTTCAGAATGTAAAACCTGGAAGTTTCCAGCCATTTGGCGGGGGTCCTCGAATTTGTGCTGGTAACATGCTTGTTCGTGTACAGCTTACAATTTTGCTTCATCATCTAGCTTTGAATTATAGGTATTAACTCATATATTTCTTTCAAAGTCAATTATTAAGTTGCTGATGCTATGTTACATGTCATATGTTGAAGGTGGGAGTTGATCAACCCTGATGCTAAAATTAAATATCTCCCACGTCCGAAACCAGAGGATGGAGCTATCATGTCATTCACAAAGCTCTAACAAAGAATGCGCGCAACAACATTATGTTGTTGATGAATTAGTATTTTTAAGCTCAGAATTATCTAAATTAACGTATGATACAAAATTATTTGTATTGTTTTGACTTGCTACTTGCTTTGTGCTAAAAATATATGGTTTCAACTGATTTTCTTCTACAAATATCTTTGCATGTCAAGAAAGAAAAATAAAAGAACCGTCTTAGAAAAACAATAGGACAGTGAAACAAATGCGTCAAGTGATGCTAAAAACATGTTATTATATTCCATTAATATTAAAACAACAACACAGAACTTTTTCACAGACCACAACAATAATTTTTATAATATACGGTACAAAGTTGGCCCGCGTCTTAAAAAACTAATTATTCTATCATGTATCAGCTTCACATTATTCTTGTGCTGTCATCAAAGCCCTCCTGTCAATAATTCTATCTGCAGTATAACTAATGTCAGATAAAAATTCATACTATTGTTGGGTTTGCTTCAATAAATATGCACTCTAAAATGCTAAACTAATTTTACCACTAAAATGAATCCACTGCCACAAAAAATTCCACACTGAGCAGCATTTATATGAACATTATATGGAATTTTCACTTCAGTTGGAGAAGTTAAATAGTTGGTGTCTCGGTGTCCAAGTAGTCCATGTTCCCCCCATCCCCATGTCATTATTTTACCATTTTCTGAAACCAAAAATTAAACGAAGATTAAATTTGAAGGCAAAAGGTAAAGACTACAAAGAAAGCAACTAATAATCAAAATCAAATTGTCACAAGTTTTACATACCCATCCCTAAGTTAGTGAATATATAATCCTAACATTTTGAAATATATAATCTAAAAGACCACAAAAACTGCTTGCATGACTAGAACAGTATGTGTCAACAAAAAAATATAATCTAAAAAACCACAAAAACAAATGGGGTACCTGTTAGTATAGCAAAATGCTCCACGCCAGCTGCTACACACATTAGTTTTTCTCCCTTTTTTGAGTGTACCCTTGCTATAGGTGGTACAGTTGGAGATGCTGACAGATATCATGAGGCAATATGGTCAACCGATACTTATAATAGTTAAAGCTGTGTTATATAGTTGCAGGTATGAATATGACAAAATGGTTTATCTTTAGCAGCATGTGTATCCAATAACTCTATGAATGTTCTACTAGCATATATGTGTAGGTCCCCTCTTATTTATCCCCCTAAATCCCTCTTTCGTCTTTTTGTGTAAACAAATTCGGATTGAAGTGATTTTTTGTGGATATGTTATGTTCATGAGCAAGATCATCTATGCAACATTTGAATTCATTTCCAAAATTTTAACTTCTTCAACTTGCAAGTCATTGTAGACCATAGAAAATATTTATATTAACCCTTGATTTGAAATTTATTTTGAAAGAGGTGGAAGTCTCGAAATGATTTCAAATTTTGCATAGATGACCTTGCTAGTGAACATAACATATCTAACAAAATTAAACTCGATCCATAAAATTTTTACATAAAAAGACAAAAGGGAGATTTTGGGGCAATAAATTAGAGGGATATACATCTATGGAGAGATTGGCTACACCTCTTATGGTACACCTCATACGCTACACCTGAATGATTTCTTGAATTGGACAATTCGAAATGCATCCAAAATTTGGGGATATGTTGTTATATAGTTGAAGATCGTCTTGACATAAACTTGAATTGTTTGGATGATTTATATTAAAAAAAATTATATTCAAAACCGAAAGGTAAATGCAACGACTAATATTTAACCTAACATTTTGAACATGTTAGAGATCTCGAAATGATATCAAAATTTCTATAGATGATGTTTGCAATGTAGATTAAGCATCCCTAAATTTCGGATTCATTTCAAATTGTGAAACTAAAAAAAAACATTGAGGTGTAACGTAAGAGGTGTAGCGTATATAGACACACACAAATACACATGTATATGTATATGAAAGGACATATATATATATATACATGTGTACATACACAAACATTATATGTACATATGCATATAACGAGAGGGAGAGGGAGAGGGGGAGAGAGAGAGCAAACTATACCATCTGCGGTGTGCTGAACAGAGGAAATAGATACTTTCTGTGCCTTTTTTATATTTTGAGAAACATTAAGCAGACCACGGTGCTTTCCGCCAAGCATATAAACATCCCCATCTGTTAAATAAATTACAATGTTACTAGTATGAATGAAAATTAGTTTATAAGTTATTAGAATGACCACATGTACCTGATGATAATAATAAAGCATGGTCCCAACCCAGGGTAATTTGTGAGAATTTTAAGGTTGAGGGGAAAATACATGGAGAATAATAGCTTAAGCTCCCGCTGAAACCCATGCCCCATGTACACAATTGTTGATTATCTGATTACAAGAAATTTGTATTAATTGATTAGTTGCTCTTCGCTTATCGTAGAAAAAGGAACGTTTCAAATGAAAATTTCAAGGAAGACAATCTACCATTTAAAGCAGCACTCTAATCTCCGTTAGTATATACATTAATAATTTTATGGTTTCCAAATCCATGAATCTTGTTTGGATTATAATTGCACGGTCTCAATCTTTGAGTTCCAGTTTCAGACACCCCAATTTGGCCATGTCTAGCTGAACCAAATCCATATATTGTATTTTTATCGAGTCCTGAATCATGACGTAACTTAGGAGATATGATGCAATGCATCGTAAAAGTGAAAATGATGGAATCCTTTTCCTAAAAGAAATTAAGGTCAACTTTTACTTCACCCGACAAATGGTGAAATTTGGATTCTATTTCATAGTGTAATTTCTCGTACACACAATATACTAACAGTTGCTCAATATTTGAGGTTATGCAAAAGTAAACATAATTGCAACATTTTTTTAAAAACAATAAATTAAAAGGTATCATTACACGATTAAACCAACTACTGAAACTTGCAGTATTATTACGCAAGTTAATATCTCCAACACACCATATGTGTACTTACAGTTAACCGATATTTGATCAGTGTAGGTTCTTTTACATGAGCCACCACATAAATATATGAATTGATGATCTTTACCTTGATGAAATTGTTGATATGAGATAATGGATGAAGAAATTGCACATTTGACACAATATAACTTTTTACTTGTCAAAATACTCAAAATAATATAGAGATGATGATTATGTTGGGATGTCTCGCATTGTGTGCGTGGGTAATGGACGCACATTGGAATGAAGAATAATCCACATCATGAAAAATAATGGAAGTGGAGTGGTATATATATGAGTTTGGTCGCATGTAACAATAAATGATTCCTTTTATTAAAATGTGTTGACCAACCTCATATGTTACCTCACGTAGAGATGTGCAGACCGGATTTCAACATATTATACCAATAAAATATGTGTGGCTAACTTTACCGGCTAAAATGTACAATAATTCCTTCAGTTCAAAATAGATGGTAATGCCTTGTGAAACATTTATGTGCATGTAGATGCCTCAAAGTTTACATGATCAGTATCAACTAGTGTGTGGCCCGTGTTTATGGTAACATTGTAAAAATACAATGTTTATACTTATATATATATATATATATATATATATTGAAATATTGCAATGCGATGCATTGTGACTTATTGAGATAAATGAATTGTAAATTAAATGCATCATTTAACTTTAAGTACGCAATTTCTTTCATGTGATCTATGTATTTTTATAATTGAATGATTTTTTATATTGTTAATACGGATGTGTTAAGTGTGTGTGTGTGTAAACTTGACATTGTTTTAAGACTAAATATTTGTTAGGCAAACTAATGAATTTTAGTTCATTGAATTTATTTAATTAATTGAAGATTTTGTAATTATTTTGTTTTCATTGGTTTTACCGATTCCTATAATGACACAATATCGATTCCTATAATGACCGATTGAATTTTAGTTGATTGAATTTATTTAATTAATTGAAGATTTTATTTTATTTAGATGTCTTCGTTGTTATCATTATTTCGACTTGAATATAAATGGTTACCTTGTGGAGAGAACTTCGGAAAATATTTTTATTTTTTAGATCTTAATATAATTATGAAAGGAAGACAAAATTTGTTACGTTCAACAGTTAATGAAAAATGCTTACCAACCCTGGGAGTGTAATGGGCAAAGGCGACTAGTTAGCTTTCAAAATTGATAATAGTGCGTTTGTAAGGACTTGGATTTTCAGGAATATGTCTTCCTTTACAACTACAAGTTTTTTCCTTAGTTCATAAACAGCAGACGGGATATGTGCCTGGAATGACTACAAATGGAATAACCGTACAAATTATGGAAAAAATGTATATGAAGGGAATGATTGATTTTTCATTAAAAATTATGAAATCAACCAAGCGTTTGTATGTGGGATATGATGAATGGCACGTAAAGCATGGATATAAAACTAAGGAATACGGGGACTAGGAGTGAACTTGAAAATAAATTTTATGACCACTTTAGCTCTTTTGACATGCAAGTCAAGTCAACTACAATTCCCAAATATCAATCTATTGGGCCATGTTACCAATGCAAACACGGTGTAAGATAACAGAAAGGAGAATCAACTGACTAGTATTAAAGAAATAACAATAATTCCAAACATAGATGGGATTTATGATTTGTAGCAGTGAAATATGAGTACTTGCAACAAATCCAGAGTGATTCCATCCAGCAGAAACATTGGATACGGTCAAATTCTCCAGTGATTTAACCCACGTTGGTCTTAGACAGTTAAATGGCTCTTCATGACCAACTTTTGTTCTTCCTCCCCATGTGAAAACTCGACCATCACCTACATAAAATAAGATCAAAATCTAGTATGTATGCTTAAGCTTTGAAGTGGTAAAAATACCATACACTGATAAAAGCAAAATTACACATGCGCGCGTGTTGTGTGTATAAGCTGAGTGAAATTCAAAGAACATCATAGTAAATAGATATTTGTTCACTTGTAATTAATATGCGTGAATTGACTAAACTTCTCGAAATCATCATCCAAACAATTTGAAAAAAGCACCATTACCTAAATAGTGAAATTGCCTTGCAATTTGTCAAATGCCTCAATGCCTAGCCCAACAAGGTGGGTATCTATGCCACGATCATGGTGGGGGCACAAACTTTTAGTTTTATATAGCGATTTGGATGAACCTCATAAAGTAACATATGCCTATTATCCAAATACAAAATTTTGCAGAATATAAGAAGCCTATTCAGCACACTATAAAATCAGCATCTTCAAGCAAAATTGCAGAAATCGGTTACTCTGCTGGAATATCTTTCATTGCAAAGATGCTTACATTACTAAATACTGTTGCACTATCCTGCATATATAATATGCTAATTATTTGTTGTTTTCCATACATGATAAAAGGTTGAAAAGAGTTCAAATTGGTCAAAGAGATTAGAAGCGAACAGTTGACAATGATTTTTATAATTAATTCTCGGACACGTCAACAATTGAAATTAAGGGGTTTAGGTTAATAATAACTAAATGTTGTGCATATATGTATAACATACCCAAAATTCAATTAAAGACCATACAAATAACCCCAATGGCACGAGCGCTCATGAGAAATTTTAGCTTTAGATATTTAGATAATTTTCCATGTACATATCTCATAGTCAAAAATTTCAATATCACTTTTCAAAGGTATGCTAATTTTAATATTGCAGCAAACTTCATAAAAGATTTGCAAGGATGATGAATATTCATGGCAGTAAAACTTTATAAAACTATGAATTATTTTTAGGAGAAAACTGACTGGAAGCGTTGAAAGGACTGCGATCTCGGAGGCTAACGGTGACGAGTAGCGATGAACAGTGGCGAACAATGGTGAACAACGGACAGCGAAGGAGAACAATGATGTATAGTAACAAACAACAGAAAACGATGGAGAGCAGCGGAGTGGCGAGCGATGAAGAAAGATGGAGTGACAAGTGGTGGAGAAGAACAACTAATTTAGAACGTGGGTGGACAAAGTAAAAGAGTAAGAGAGGATTTATTTATAGATGAGATTTCGTAGGATATTTAAAGGGTCTATGGCAATCTACGACGTCTTGATTCACACCTAAAAGTGGAACTGGCACTGCGTATGCCATTGATGGAGGATCATTTTGAGCTAATATAAAACAGATCACGAAGCTATTCACAAAACCTACATTTTCTAAAACTCACAGCATAAGGAATGAATATAATAACGAAAAATACCATAATCCCAGATAAATAAAACAAACTATAACTGACAGTCTTTATTTTGCAAAATATCTTTAAATACTAAAAAATAAATAATCTGAATGTCTGGAAAAATATCAAATATATAGTAGGTGGCTAATAAATAAGTGTAGGCCTCCGTACCACCATGTCGTCGAAATTACCACAAATCATCTCTATCTACTTATCAGAGTAAAACAAAAGAAGAAAAGAATAGAGGGGTTAAACATACGTCTGGTGAATGAAACGTATCTGTATAATACTAAGGATAGAGAAGTTGATCAAAGATGAAAAAATCTAGTACGGAAATGAATATGGGGTGTACATGTACTAATGCGATCTGAATAGTTCCAGTCAAGATTCGAGAACTCGGTTTCGGTCTCGATTTTGGTCATCTGAAATTTTCTTAGTTTCGATCAATTTCGGAAGTTTCGGTTTTTGTTTCGGTTTCGTCACGATATCGGGTCTCTGTAATTTTTACGAATAAGTGATATTAATCATTGCAAATAAATACAAAATATAGTGTGCGCAGAAATAAACCTAAACCATTAACATTCAGCCCATTATAACAACTATTTTAATTAACATAACTAGTCATATATCTTATTTCAGCCCAACCTATTAATCTTCAGCCCACCCATATCCTTATTCCTAAAACCCTAATTTCTAAACGCATCAGCTAATGCGAAAAAACAAACGGAAAAAAACTGCACATGTTCGACAACGGAGAAGAAGGACGAGATCGACGATGCGACTTATCAAATTTTCCGCTCTTATGCTCCTAATGCTTGATTTCCTCTGCTCGAATTATGCTCCTAATGCTCGAATTCCTCTGGTAATTTATGATTTCAATTTGATGATTTTATCAACAATTTTGATTCGATTTTACCTTTCTTTCCCCCTCACCACAGCATATCTTTTTTTTTTGATTTTTTTTTGCTGTCAGAACCGGGATGTGATTTTGACCTAATCCCGTCCCGCCTTCGGCCGGAACCGAACCGAGATGGCCGAGATCTCGGAGTTTCGGCCGAAACCTTATACCGTGGTTCCAGTATGTATACTATAGAATACTTAACATTTGTATTCATAATTGTAGGGTGATTTTACATATTCTACCGTACGAATAACGTTAATTTTAACATATAAACTTATATAGAGGGCGTTTTGAGAACTTCGCCGTCGTACCAAAAACTTGTGTTTCTATTCCAACCATTAATAAAGGTAAGTATGTGTGCGCGCGCGCACACACACATATATATAAGGAAAATTTATTGGAACACAAAATGGTAACACAATGAATCTCAATCATTGAATTGCTCTCTGATTTCAACCTCATGTGTGAAAAATAATAAGATCCAACGGTCCACATCCATTGTGTTAACAATTATGTTTAATTTTATGTCTAAATAGCTCACCCTGAATATGCATGCATACATACATATACATATATGAATGCAATTTGTATAGTTCCAGTCTAGTATACTGTAGAATATTCAACATCTGTATTCATAATTGTATGGTGATTTTACCTATTCTACGGTATGAATAACAAAAATTGTAACATAAACTTATAAATAGAGGGCATTTTGAAATTTTCACGATCGAACGACAGAGTTGTCTTTCTATTCCAACTATTAATAAAGATAAAGATGTGCTGATACAAATTTTGATCCAGTATTCCATTAAAATAATCCAAAAATTGAAGAAATAAACAAAAAAAAGTAGTATATGTGAAGATACTCATAGTTTACCATATTACCACATTTTTTGATAGCTTAATTTCAATATTTATTTTTGAAGATTTGTTTACCCGAGTCTAATTTAGCTTAATCACCTTATTAATGAAAAATTCGAAATACAATGCATTATGAATTATCAATGATGCTGGATCTCCTTTATGAAGAAAATTCTGAAAGTTGGAATACTTGATTTCTCTAGTTGATGGAAATTATGACAAGGTTGAAGACGGAGAAGGTGGTTATTATGATCATGTCGCATACATAATTGAAACTAAAAGATTGGGTTATTAATAGTAGAGATAAAGATGTATTTTGTACTAACAAAGATTGTAAAAAGGTTTTAGCATTTAATCCAAAAGTATGATGGCAATCAAAACAAATGTAGAAGGGTGTGTTTGGTGAAAACAAAAGCAAAACCGAGGAGTGGAGATGCAAAAGGAAGTGATAGGGGTGAAATATTGTAAGGGTTGAATCTATATTAAGCTCACAGAAAGCAGGTGATTCCCCTAAAGCATTAATTTACTAATAGTATTTTGTATCTTCTTAATGAAATTATGCTTAGTTAAGCAAGTTTTATTTGTATTAAACACAACATTTTGCACCCTCTCAAATCTTGATCCCCCTTAAATGGATGGCCAGATTCGCTCCTAAATATTGTGTTCTTGACCATTTGGAGTCGAAGTAGAGGATGCAAAAGAAGTGCAATATGTTATTTTAATGAGAAATAAATTAGTCACTGCTGTTATTTTCTCAAGACCCAAAAAACAAAGTCGACATTCGTAAACTTTAAGGATGTATGCATCGAATCCACAATACATAACATCTTACTAATTGGATTATCCTATGGGTTTAAATGTAATATATACAAAATTACAAATTTAATAATTGAAAAGCATTTAAAATCATTAAATCCTGTGAATTTGTGTAGCAAGGATCTTTGATATCTTTGGGGTACTAAAGGCGTATATGAATATTGTCAAGTTGCAATTGTTCATTGAAATAATGCATGCATCATAGCAGTAGCGGCCCTACCTTAGACCAGCAAAGTCTGTCGTCCCCATTGATTTTTTTACTTATTATATGCATATTATATCATTGTCGATTCTGTTTTGCCTTTTCCATGCTTTAAACTCTTCAATTAAGTATGCTATGTGTGATTACTAAAAAGGCCATTTCTTTTTCATCTTTCTCTTACAAAAACTTGAGTTAGTTTTAGGATAAATTTTTAGTTTAGGCCTCCATAAAAAATTCTTATTTCAAGTTTAGGCCCCATACGAAACGTATAATGAAAATAAACATGTTTTTTCGTATTTAGTATTTTATACTTGCAAACCCAAAATTTTACTTTGTACTTGCGCAAATTCATAGTGCGCTGGTATATTTTTCTTAAAAAAAGAAAGAAATTGTATAAGCGCATTTTCAAAATGCACATGTACAAAAAAACTGTATTATGAAAAAAAAAAAAATTCATACTAAGTTTCGAACAAGGCGTAAACTTGAAATAAGTTTTTTCGGATACCTAAAATGAAAATTTGTCCTTACTTTTATATTGGATTGAGCTGTTTAAAAATTGGATCTTTAAAAGGAAGAAAATGACTTTCTTCAAACATTTTATTTTGTTTTATTTCAAAATGTGGTATTTAATTTTTTGATATTGTTAACCACAAAAGGACACCAATTGAAATTGCAGGATAATTGATAATCGATAGTAGAGCAAAGATGAAACACTGAGGGACAAGTTTGTTTAGATTTCTAAACTATTAGCACCGATTGTAAGGAAATTTGACCGTTTTGTAAGAAAATTAATACGAAAACATTAATGGATTTTCCTTCCTTATTTCGTAAGGAAATTTGACCGTTTCCTTCCTCAAACGTTTCCTTCCTCATTTTGTGGTCAGTAGAATCTAAAGGGTTTTCCTATTAATATGCTAATCAATAAAACGGTTATAATCTAGAGCGTTAATTTCTCTCATCTTGATGGACGATCAAGACTAAGTCTACAAATCTGGAAATTTGATCCTCTCTCTACCTATAAATATTAACATTTGCCCTTCACAAAGTGTATAGAAAAACACATAAAGAAAGATATAGGAAAAGAGAGAGAAATCATTTCCTTCCTCCATTGAAACAGCTTTCGACAACAACCATTGCTGATTCATATACAAGATGTCTAGAAGTATGTTTTATTGATTCATTACATATGTGATAATCATGTAATTCTAGATCTTAGGGTTTATGTTATTCGCAAGATATAGATCACATGTGGTATCGGAGCATGGTTTTAGAATTCATGATTATCCATCAATATATAAAACGAAACTAGCATAGATCTATGATATGATGTTTGTAATTTTACTATGATGATGATAATATTTATTAGTGTTAATATGATTCAAGTTTAATATTCGTATTATTTAAGTTGCTATAGTAATCATTGTTGAATATGCGCTTTGCGCTATATGATTTTTGTTTGATGATAATAAACATATATACATTCATATAAATGTATTTGGTAATGTACTCTTTTTGTTTTTCATAGTTTAAATAAATATTTGTTGAATAAAATTAAATTACACAGAATTTGAATTTGAATTCAAACAGAACAAGTTAAACAGATTTTGAATTCAAACAGAAATTTTATTCAAACAAATATTTTGAATAGTATGTATTTGGTTAGATGAATATCTGTTGAATAAAATTAAATTACACAGAATTCGAATTTGAATTCAAACAGAACAAGTTAAACAGATTTTGAATTCAAACAGAAATTTTTATTCAAACAAATATTTATTACAATTTTAAATAGTACAATTTCATGCTCTCACTATACATATACATTTTTGATTACAATTCACATTTCACATTTACAATTCACCTCACTACATATCACTCACACTCATATTTATCTTCAACTTCATTCCAGTTTGAATCCAGCATCTGAGAAATCTGCAAAAATATTCACTAACGCAGTAAAATTGAAAAAGAAATATTTTTGCAATATAAAATGAAATACGATTTTTGAAAATATCGTTTGCCTCAGTTATTTGGGTTGTTCGTCATCTTTCACACTTGAATTCATCACAAAGTCGTGCACATAGATATTACAGGGACAGGTAATCATAAGTGGCTGCAATACACACGTGTACATTCATACACGTGTGCATTGCCTCGCCAAATCGTGTGCACAGCTCCAACCAGAAATTCAAGGCAACAGAGACCAAGCAATGAACAACTCAAAGCAACAGTCAACTGGCCAAGACTACAAGTACAAGCAGCAGTGTGCAACTCGAAAATGTACACAAGTGAAACCAGGAAAATCATGACAACAAGTATGGTGAAGCACTGACTCAAATAAACAACTACACTGACCAGAATACAATGCAACAACACAGTCAACAAGGCAACAATGCAAATGAACATCACAATGAACCAACAGGTCAGAGGTGAAACTCAAGCATGTATGCAGCATCAAGTCAGAACACAGTGAAAAACTCGAGTCACAGTACAGGCCAAGACCAACACTGCAACATGGAATACTAAAACAATGAAACTGTCTCAAAGCACAAAAGTGCACAGCAACCAAAGGCATCAGAACTTCAACCAGCACACAAGAAATAATGGCCATACATGCAAACTGCCTCAAAAATGAATCAGAAGCAATCAAGTGCATCACAACAAAACAAGATCAAATGGCACAGTGCACCACTGATTTGAAGAACATATGAATAAAGAACACAAGTACAAGCAATGTGCAACTGCAGTGATACATAGGCAACATGAAGCAATGCACAGGTCAGGGCAGTGGACAGTACAAGCCAGCAAATGCAACAAACTCAAATGTCCAGTTATAACCACAAAACCATCAACACTGCAACTCAAATGTACAGGCCAGTGAACATAGAAGAGAATGACTCGAAGCAGTTGTGAACAAATGTGCAAATGCTCAAGACCATCAGTACACAGTGTAGTTGCAGACTCCAAGAATATATACATGAACAAGTGTAGCATCTGTTACAGTGAAAAGCCTAAGTCAAGATGGAGTTACAACAATGCATCAGTGAGGAACACAACAACAATGAATACTGCAACATGACAAAATGTCAAAACTGCATCAATTACAAATGCAATGCAAAATGGAGTGAATGCAACATGGTGAACAACTAAAGTGCAACAAGTATTGCAGTAATGAATGCATCACATATACAACATCAAAGTGCAACAGAATGGATGCAGCAGTACCAAGTGATAGTGAAGATGGCCAGAGATGAAGACAGGGGCAAACACAAGATGGGCCGAAGCAGTGAAATGCAGTGGTATGCAGCAGAGAAAAATTTAAAAGCAATGGTGATGATCGAAGCTAATACAGAGTAGTGAATTCACATACCCAAAATAAACAGTCGAAAATATACGAAATTGACAAAGTCAAATATCTCAAATCATGAAATCAATTCAAAGCCGTGTGAATCAAGTTACTAGAAATACGAAATTGACAAAGTCAGATTAATCCTCAGCATCAAAGCGTAATCGAACGGCAAAACAAGAATTTTTGCAGCAATCAGTCGAACGCAAAAATAGGAAATCAAATCCTATTAAAACCCTAATCATCATCGGCATTTATCTTGATCGAGTTCAAGTATCAATTTAGAAAAGCAAAAGGAGACAGTACATACCGAATTCACAAGCATCGAACTCGATCGAGCAACTGCTAAACATCCAATAGTCAACCATCAGAGAAGCAGCGAGCTAGGGCAACGTATAACAGATTAATTGAAGAATTCGAAGCCCTAATTGGAACAAAGAGCCGAAGCCCTAACTGGAACAAAAGGGAACGAAGCCCTAATTAGAACCAAGCCGCCATTATTCTCACGAACGAAACAAAAGGGTATCGGGCTGGAGATAACAAAGAAAGGAAAGGGTTTAAGTGGGCCGGTCTTAAAAATCAAAAGGGGGTTTTGTTTAACAATAGGCTTTTATTAATATTGTTAATTAGTTTAGGGTTATTTTCTATTGTTTGTTAATTATTGTTTTTATTTTACGAATCAAAGAATTTAGGTAAATCACCACCTAGATTTAGGTAGTGTCAGATTGTCTATTTTGAATTAGTTCAGTGAGCAGGGTGTGCGAGTTTGCAAAGCTCTATAGGCGGGAGCGGTGTTTGCGAGTGAGCGAAACTCTATAGGCGGGAGCAAGGTGTGCGAGTCTAGTAGAGTGTTTGTGAGCGGGAGCAAAAGGGTCTGCGAGTCTAGTAGAGTTGTTGTAAGCGTGATACTGTTTAATTCTAATAGAAATCTGTGAATGCAGCAGTAGGCAGGGGTTGCCGAAGCTGGGTAAATTTTGTGTGTGATTTACTTTTCAGCATATTTATTTCTGCTATCATATTTCTGTGTTTAATTCGAGAAAATTTGCTATAACCCTATTCACCCCCCCTCTAGGGTTAATCTAGATCCTACAAGTGGTATCAGAGCGAGGTTTATTTATTTAACTCTAGAGTCATGAGTCTACAAAATAATGCTTTTTCTGAGGGGCAATCTATTGCTAGGCCACCTATGTTTAACGGGAACGATTATGCTTATTGGAAAGTTAGGATGAGTATTTATCTTAGTTCCGTTGATTATGATGTTTGGGATATTATTGAAACTGGTTATAAACCTCCCACTATAATCGTTGGTGGTACTGAGATTCCTAAATCTAAGGATAGGTGGGATGCTAACGATAAGAAATTGAAAACGACAAATGCTAAAGCCATGAATGCTTTGATATGTGCTCTTGATAAAAATGAATTTAATAGAATTTCTCATTGTACAACAGCACAGGAAATATGGCATACTTTGGAGGTGACACACGAAGGAACTTCTCAAGTCAAGGAGTCTCGGCTAGCCCTATTCAGCAATGAATACGAAAACTTTGTGATGGACAAAGGCGAGAGCATAAAAGACATGTTTGGACGCTTTTCAACCTTGGTATACAATGCTAGAGCGCTTGGGAAGGTATTCACTGAGGTAGAGCTTGTGAGGAAGATACTACGAGTTTTACCAATGAACTTTGAGGCAAAAGTCACGGCAATCCAAGAATCAAAAGATCTGAGTAAGCTAAGCATGGAGGAGTTGATTGGAAACTTGATGACATATGAGCTTGAGCTAAAAGCAAAGGAAGAACGCAACAACTCCGAACCAAAGAAAAAGACGATTGCCTTAAAGAGCAAAGAAGAAAGCGATGAAGAAGATCCAATTGAAGAGCTTGCAATGGCTGTCAATAATCTTAGAAGATGGTCTAGATTCAAGCCACGCAAGAAGAAAACAAAGGGCAATAGGTCAAAAGATTCTGAAAATTCCGATAATGAACTGACATGTTATAACTGCAACAAGCCTGGCCACATCAAACCAAAATGCCCACTTCTCAAAAACAACAAAGAAAAGAAAAAGGCGAAGAAGGTATTTGCAGCGACTTGGGATGATGAAGAAGGAGAGGAAGCTTCGGATAGCAGCCCAGAGGAGGCTAACTTGTGTTGCATGGCAAAATCAGAATCAGAAGCAACCTCCGACGAATCTAGTGAGGCAGGTGAGTTTTCTTATAAAGAACTTGTTTTTATGTGTTCTGATCTTACTAAGGTAGTGGATAATCTTGAATCTAAAATTGAAAAACTGAAATCTGATAGGAGAGAATTTGCTCGTGAAAATTTTAGGTTAAAAACTGAACTTGAAAATATTCAAAACCTAGAATGTAAAAAATGTAAGATTTTAGATTCAGAATTATCAAAACTGAGGAATAACTTTGAAAGTCTTGAAAATGAAAACTTGAATCTTAAGGAAATCATCGACACTAGGAGAAAGGATTTTATTAATCGATGCACCTCACTTGTTACTGAAAATTCAACATTAAAAACCAAAGTCCAAAATCTTGAGAAATCTTTGAATAACTTTTCAAGAGGCGAAAAATCTTTCAAAATGTTATTTGGAAATCAAATTTTTGCTAACAATAGAAAAGGACTAGGTTATGGAAAATCACAAAATAATGATAATGCAAAAAGTAAAAGTGTTTTTGCTCGATCTGAAATAATTGGAAATCATGTTGAAAATCATAGTCATAGGAACACAAAATTTAATCAAGCCAATTTAATGTGCTCGATTTGCAGAAAATTTGGACATAATCAAAATAATTGTTGGTATAGACCCAAATATGTAAAAACTATACCAATTTGGGTTCCAAAAGGCACAAATATAAAATCTTTGAAAGTCAAACAAATTTGGGTGCCAAAAGGAACATATATAAATAGTTTTGGGTCTCCAAAAACATATTTTTCATATTCTACCACTAACAACAATGGACCTATAAAAACAAATAGGTCACATAAATCTTTTATCGTGTAGGTGTGGTGGCAGGCTAAGGAACAACAACAGTGTTCTCTGGATTTCGGCTGTTCCAGAAACACAACGGGCGACAAAGCAAAGTTCCTTAGCCTAGTATAAAGGTGACAGAATCACAATGGGCAATCACGAAAAATTATCGTAAAGGTAAAACAGGTAAATTTATTTTTGAACGATATATCAAATGTGATAATCTGCACCATATTCTGAATTAAAATCAGCCAATTTTGAGATGAACAAAAGATGATGATTTTGATGCTATGATTTTTAAAAAAATATATTGACTAATCATCTTTAAATAGAATTACTTGGAGTAATTATGATGTTTGACTGATTCGGATTTAACTAATATGATTTTTAGACTTGTTCTTATTTATGACATTGATTTGTGCTTAATCGATGACCAATCAGATTTTCAACTAATCCATATAAATTTGTTCGGTCAAATGATGGTATTTGAGTACTCATGCTGCATGTAGATATATTTTGAACACTGCTTGTAAATTTGCACGATTTCAAATTCATGTGAAAAAGGATTTTAAAAATTGTTGAAACCTTAAGAAATTGTTTTTGAAATAATTATGATGTTGATTGACTGTTGATTACTCATGAACTTGTTTATCCTATGGTTTCTGAAATTAACATCATGATATTTGTTTGAGTGTTAACACAGCTTAAATTCAAATTCAAAAGAATGATGTTTTGAAATTTTTGGTGCACATCTCATGGTTTGATTCAACAAATGAATATTGAGTGAAATTTAAATTCAGATGCGGATTACACTGGTAATATAGTTGATAGAAAAATTATTAGTGTAACGTGATTAATTTTTGAAACATTCATTTGCTGCATCGTTTTTTTTCAAAGAAAATGTCTGCATATTTTTCACTTGAAATAATTTTCAAATAGCAGAAAATTTTCTTATAAAACTCCCCTCAAGAAAATCATGTTTGACCATATTTACAGCTTAATTATTTTTGAAAAATTGATTTTATAATTTTTAATTTGATTTTAAATGACAAATTTGACTAATCTGACTCCCTTTGATTATCGAAAAGATAAATAGTGATTGAAAAAGAGATGAGTGTTGATATTTATCATATATTATAACTCGAGAAAGTATAATTAGAAAATTTCTTTAGAATTTCATAACAAGAGTTATAAAAACTTTTTGTTGGGTAATAATTCCATGACCATTTCTATTTCTATCATCTTTCTATCGAACATCACTCATCAAGATCATATTTAATATGTAAATTTGTGGTAGTTTACAAAGTAAATCATTTGTTCTTCAATATCTTTAAATCGGTGAAGGAAATTATTTGTGCTTCAATTTATTATATTCAGCAATTAAAAATAAATATCCAAAGTATTCACTCTCATTTAAAAGTCCTCACGGTTATGCATGGGTGAATTACTTGGATTTTTGATTATGTGCTTCCATGCTCATTTAAAAGTCCTCACGGTTATGCATGTATGGAACGCATATTAAAAATAATTGATTTAATAGACAAGTTGATTCTAATCCCATTTAAAAGTCCTCACGGTCATGCGTGGTTAGAAGATACTTGATTTTATTTTTTAAATTAAATTGGAATACTACTAATCTCATTTAAAAGTCCTAACGGTTATGCATGGTTAGTAGATATTCAAATTTCCAGAAATAAATATATCACAAATAGACATATCTATATGAATTTTTTGATGATTCTATCTCCATCACTTCTGAAAGTGGAATATGCGCTTAACAAGGGTAATTATGATTTTTGTTTGAGTTTTATTGAGATTTGATATTTATATTTGATTGAGTTAAATGTTTGATTCATGTCTATCACTTCATCCCTATTTTATAACACTATTATTCTTTTGCTGATAACAAAAGGGGGAGAGAAAAGTTAAGATTTTGTCAAATAGAATCAAGCAAAGGTCAAATAACTTTCAATTTGCATATAGGCTCATTTACATATTTTTATTTGTATGCATATATGTAGGGGGAGTATCACATAAAAAGGAAGCATTCAAATAGGGGGAGCAAATGAAATTATCAAATACATTTAATATATTCAAAATCTTAAATATATGTTTGTTATCATCAAAAGGGGGAGATTGTTGAATATGCGCTTTGCGCTATATGATTTTTGTTTGATGATAATAAACATATATACATTCATATAAATGTATTTGGTAATGTACTATTTTTGTTTTTCATAGTTTAAATAAATATTTGTTGAATAAAATTAAATTACACAGAATTTGAATTTGAATTCAAACAGAACAAGTTAAACAGATTTTGAATTCAAACAGAAATTTTATTCAAACAAATATTTTGAATAGTATGTATTTGGTTAGATGAATATCTGTTGAATAAAATTAAATTACACAGAATTCGAATTTGAATTCAAACAGAACAAGTTAAACAGATTTTGAATTCAAACAGAAATTTTTATTCAAACAAATATTTATTACAATTTTAAATAGTACAATTTCATGCTCTCACTATACATATACATTTTTGATTACAATTCACATTTCACATTTACAATTCACCTCACTACATATCACTCACACTCATATTTATCTTCAACTTCATTCCAGTTTGAATCCAGCATCTGAGAAATCTGCAAAAATATTCACTAACGCAGTAAAATTGAAAAAGAAATATTTTTGCAATATAAAATGAAATACGATTTTTGAAAATATCGTTTGCCTCAGTTATTTGGGTTGTTCGTCATCTTTCACACTTGAATTCATCACAAAGTCGTGCACATAGATATTACAGGGACAGGTAATCATAAGTGGCTGCAATACACACGTGTACATTCATACACGTGTGCATTGCCTCGCCAACTCGTGTGCACAGCTCCAACCAGAAATTCAAGGCAACAGAGACCAAGCAATGAACAACTCAAAGCAACAGTCAACTGGCCAAGACTACAAGTACAAGCAGCAGTGTGCAACTCGAAAATGTACACAAGTGAAACCAGGAAAATCATGACAACAAGTATGGTGAAGCACTGACTCAAATAAACAACTACACTGACCAGAATACAATGCAACAACACAGTCAACAAGGCAACAATGCAAATGAACATCACAATGAACCAACAGGTCAGAGGTGAAACTCAAGCATGTATGCAGCATCAAGTCAGAACACAGTGAAAAACTCGAGTCACAGTACAGGCCAAGACCAACACTGCAACATGGAATACTAAAACAATGAAACCGTCTCAAAGCACAAAAGTGCACAGCAACCAAAGGCATCAGAACTTCAACCAGCACACAAGAAATAATGGCCATACATGCAAACTGCCTCAAAAATGAATCAGAAGCAATCAAGTGCATCACAACAAAACAAGATCAAATGGCACAGTGCACCACTGATTTGAAGAACATATGAATAAAGAACACAAGTACAAGCAATGTGCAACTGCAGTGATACATAGGCAACATGAAGCAATGCACAGGTCAGGGCAGTGGACAGTACAAGCCAGCAAATGCAACAAACTCAAATGTCCAGTTATAACCACAAAACCATCAACACTGCAACTCAAATGTACAGGCCAGTGAACATAGAAGAGAATGACTCGAAGCAGTTGTGAACAAATGTGCAAATGCTCAAGACCATCAGTACACAGTGTAGTTGCAGACTCCAAGAATATATACATGAACAAGTGTAGCATCTGTTACAGTGAAAAGCCTAAGTCAAGATGGAGTTACAACAATGCATCAGTGAGGAACACAACAACAATGAATACTGCAACATGACAAAATGTCAAAACTGCATCAATTACAAATGCAATGCAAAATGGAGTGAATGCAACATGGTGAACAACTAAAGTGCAACAAGTATTGCAGTAATGAATGCATCACATATACAACATCAAAGTGCAACAGAATGGATGCAGCAGTACCAAGTGATAGTGAAGATGGCCAGAGATGAAGACAGGGGCAAACACAAGATGGGCCGAAGCAGTGAAATGCAGTGGTATGCAGCAGAGAAAAATTTAAAAGCAATGGTGATGATCGAAGCTAATACAGAGTAGTGAATTCACATACCCAAAATAAACAGTCGAAAATATACGAAATTGACAAAGTCAAATATCTCAAATCATGAAATCAATTCAAAGCCGTGTGAATCAAGTTACTAGAAATACGAAATTGACAAAGTCAGATTAATCCTCAGCATCAAAGCGTAATCGAACGGCAAAACAAGAATTTTTGCAGCAATCAGTCGAACGCAAAAATAGGAAATCAAATCCTATTAAAACCCTAATCATCATCGGCATTTATCTTGATCGAGTTCAAGTATCAATTTAGAAAAGCAAAAGGAGACAGTACATACCGAATTCACAAGCATCGAACTCGATCGAGCAACTGCTAAACATCCAATAGTCAACCATCAGAGAAGCAGCGAGCTAGGGCAACGTATAACAGATTAATTGAAGAATTCGAAGCCCTAATTGGAACAAAGAGCCGAAGCCCTAACTGGAACAAAAGGGAACGAAGCCCTAATTAGAACCAAGCCGCCATTATTCTCACGAACGAAACAAAAGGGTATCGGGCTGGAGATAACAAAGAAAGGAAAGGGTTTAAGTGGGCCGGTCTTAAAAATCAAAAGGGGGTTTTGTTTAACAATAGGCTTTTATTAATATTGTTAATTAGTTTAGGGTTATTTTCTATTGTTTGTTAATTATTGTTTTTATTTTACGAATCAAAGAATTTAGGTAAATCACCACCTAGATTTAGGTAGTGTCAGATTGTCTATTTTGAATTAGTTCAGTGAGCAGGGTGTGCGAGTTTGCAAAGCTCTATAGGCGGGAGCGGTGTTTGCGAGTGAGCGAAACTCTATAGGCGGGAGCAGGGTGTGCGAGTCTAGTAGAGTGTTTGTGAGCGGGAGCAAAAGGGTCTGCGAGTCTAGTAGAGTTGTTGTAAGCGTGATACTGTTTAATTCTAATAGAAATCTGTGAATGCAGCAGTAGGCAGGGGTTGCCGAAGCTGGGTAAATTTTGTGTGTGATTTACTTTTCAGCATATTTATTTCTGCTATCATATTTCTGTGTTTAATTCGAGAAAATTTGCTATAACCCTATTCACCCCCCCTCTAGGGTTAATCTAGATCCTACAAGTGGTATCAGAGCGAGGTTTATTTATTTAACTCTAGAGTCATGAGTCTACAAAATAATGCTTTTTCTGAGGGGCAATCTATTGCTAGGCCACCTATGTTTAACGGGAACGATTATGCTTATTGGAAAGTTAGGATGAGTATTTATCTTAGTTCCGTTGATTATGATGTTTGGGATATTATTGAAACTGGTTATAAACCTCCCACTATAATCGTTGGTGGTACTGAGATTCCTAAATCTAAGGATAGGTGGGATGCTAACGATAAGAAATTGAAAACGACAAATGCTAAAGCCATGAATGCTTTGATATGTGCTCTTGATAAAAATGAATTTAATAGAATTTCTCATTGTACAACAGCACAGGAAATATGGCATACTTTGGAGGTGACACACGAAGGAACTTCTCAAGTCAAGGAGTCTCGGCTAGCCCTATTCAGCAATGAATACGAAAACTTTGTGATGGACAAAGGCGAGAGCATAAAAGACATGTTTGGACGCTTTTCAACCTTGGTATACAATGCTAGAGCGCTTGGGAAGGTATTCACTGAGGTAGAGCTTGTGAGGAAGATACTACGAGTTTTACCAATGAACTTTGAGGCAAAAGTCACGGCAATCCAAGAATCAAAAGATCTGAGTAAGCTAAGCATGGAGGAGTTGATTGGAAACTTGATGACATATGAGCTTGAGCTAAAAGCAAAGGAAGAACGCAACAACTCCGAACCAAAGAAAAAGACGATTGCCTTAAAGAGCAAAGAAGAAAGCGATGAAGAAGATCCAATTGAAGAGCTTGCAATGGCTGTCAATAATCTTAGAAGATGGTCTAGATTCAAGCCACGCAAGAAGAAAACAAAGGGCAATAGGTCAAAAGATTCTGAAAATTCCGATAATGAACTGACATGTTATAACTGCAACAAGCCTGGCCACATCAAACCAAAATGCCCACTTCTCAAAAACAACAAAGAAAAGAAAAAGGCGAAGAAGGTATTTGCAGCGACTTGGGATGATGAAGAAGGAGAGGAAGCTTCGGATAGCAGCCCAGAGGAGGCTAACTTGTGTTGCATGGCAAAATCAGAATCAGAAGCAACCTCCGACGAATCTAGTGAGGCAGGTGAGTTTTCTTATAAAGAACTTGTTTTTATGTGTTCTGATCTTACTAAGGTAGTGGATAATCTTGAATCTAAAATTGAAAAACTGAAATCTGATAGGAGAGAATTTGCTCGTGAAAATTTTAGGTTAAAAACTGAACTTGAAAATATTCAAAACCTAGAATGTAAAAAATGTAAGATTTTAGATTCAGAATTATCAAAACTGAGGAATAACTTTGAAAGTCTTGAAAATGAAAACTTGAATCTTAAGGAAATCATCGACACTAGGAGAAAGGATTTTATTAATCGATGCACCTCACTTGTTACTGAAAATTCAACATTAAAAACCAAAGTCCAAAATCTTGAGAAATCTTTGAATAACTTTTCAAGAGGCGAAAAATCTTTCAAAATGTTATTTGGAAATCAAATTTTTGCTAACAATAGAAAAGGACTAGGTTATGGAAAATCACAAAATAATGATAATGCAAAAAGTAAAAGTGTTTTTGCTCGATCTGAAATAATTGGAAATCATGTTGAAAATCATAGTCATAGGAACACAAAATTTAATCAAGCCAATTTAATGTGCTCGATTTGCAGAAAATTTGGACATAATCAAAATAATTGTTGGTATAGACCCAAATATGTAAAAACTATACCAATTTGGGTTCCAAAAGGCACAAATATAAAATCTTTGAAAGTCAAACAAATTTGGGTGCCAAAAGGAACATATATAAATAGTTTTGGGTCTCCAAAAACATATTTTTCATATTCTACCACTAACAACAATGGACCTATAAAAACAAATAGGTCACATAAATCTTTTATCGTGTAGGTGTGGTGGCAGGCTAAGGAACAACAACAGTGTTCTCTGGATTTCGGCTGTTCCAGAAACACAACGGGCGACAAAGCAAAGTTCCTTAGCCTAGTATAAAGGTGACAGAATCACAATGGGCAATCACGAAAAATTATCGTAAAGGTAAAACAGGTAAATTTATTTTTGAACGATATATCAAATGTGATAATCTGCACCATATTCTGAATTAAAATCAGCCAATTTTGAGATGAACAAAAGATGATGATTTTGATGCTATGATTTTTAAAAAAATATATTGACTAATCATCTTTAAATAGAATTACTTGGAGTAATTATGATGTTTGACTGATTCGGATTTAACTAATATGATTTTTAGACTTGTTCTTATTTATGACATTGATTTGTGCTTAATCGATGACCAATCAGATTTTCAACTAATCCATATAAATTTGTTCGGTCAAATGATGGTATTTGAGTACTCATGCTGCATGTAGATATATTTTGAACACTGCTTGTAAATTTGCACGATTTCAAATTCATGTGAAAAAGGATTTTAAAAATTGTTGAAACCTTAAGAAATTGTTTTTGAAATAATTATGATGTTGATTGACTGTTGATTACTCATGAACTTGTTTATCCTATGGTTTCTGAAATTAACATCATGATATTTGTTTGAGTGTTAACACAGCTTAAATTCAAATTCAAAAGAATGATGTTTTGAAATTTTTGGTGCACATCTCATGGTTTGATTCAACAAATGAATATTGAGTGAAATTTAAATTCAGATGCGGATTACACTGGTAATATAGTTGATAGAAAAATTATTAGTGTAACGTGATTAATTTTTGAAACATTCATTTGCTGCATCGTTTTTTTTCAAAGAAAATGTCTGCATATTTTTCACTTGAAATAATTTTCAAATAGCAGAAAATTTTCTTATAAAACTCCCCTCAAGAAAATCATGTTTGACCATATTTACAGCTTAATTATTTTTGAAAAATTGATTTTATAATTTTTAATTTGATTTTAAATGACAAATTTGACTAATCTGACTCCCTTTGATTATCAAAAAGATAAATAGTGATTGAAAAAGAGATGAGTGTTGATATTTATCATATATTATAACTCGAGAAAGTATAATTAGAAAATTTCTTTAGAATTTCATAACAAGAGTTATAAAAACTTTTTGTTGGGTAATAATTCCATGACCATTTCTATTTCTATCATCTTTCTATCGAACATCACTCATCAAGATCATATTTAATATGTAAATTTGTGGTAGTTTACAAAGTAAATCATTTGTTCTTCAATATCTTTAAATCGGTGAAGGAAATTATTTGTGCTTCAATTTATTATATTCAGCAATTAAAAATAAATATCCAAAGTATTCACTCTCATTTAAAAGTCCTCACGGTTATGCATGGGTGAATTACTTGGATTTTTGATTATGTGCTTCCATGCTCATTTAAAAGTCCTCACGGTTATGCATGTATGGAACGCATATTAAAAATAATTGATTTAATAGACAAGTTGATTCTAATCCCATTTAAAAGTCCTCACGGTCATGCGTGGTTAGAAGATACTTGATTTTATTTTTTAAATTAAATTGGAATACTACTAATCTCATTTAAAAGTCCTAACGGTTATGCATGGTTAGTAGATATTCAAATTTCCAGAAATAAATATATCACAAATAGACATATCTATATGAATTTTTTGATGATTCTATCTCCATCACTTCTGAAAGTGGAATATGCGCTTAACAAGGGTAATTATGATTTTTGTTTGAGTTTTATTGAGATTTGATATTTATATTTGATTGAGTTAAATGTTTGATTCATGTCTATCACTTCATCCCTATTTTATAACACTATTATTCTTTTGCTGATAACAAAAGGGGGAGAGAAAAGTTAAGATTTTGTCAAATAGAATCAAGCAAAGGTCAAATAACTTTCAATTTGCATATAGGCTCATTTACATATTTTTATTTGTATGCATATATGTAGGGGGAGTATCACATAAAAAGGAAGCATTCAAATAGGGGGAGCAAATGAAATTATCAAATACATTTAATATATTCAAAATCTTAAATATATGTTTGTTATCATCAAAAGGGGGAGATTGTTGAATATGCGCTTTGCGCTATATGATTTTTGTTTGATGATAATAAACATATATACATTCATATAAATGTATTTGGTAATGTACTATTTTTGTTTTTCATAGTTTAAATAAATATTTGTTGAATAAAATTAAATTACACAGAATTTGAATTTGAATTCAAACAGAACAAGTTAAACAGATTTTGAATTCAAACAGAAATTTTATTCAAACAAATATTTTGAATAGTATGTATTTGGTTAGATGAATATCTGTTGAATAAAATTAAATTACACAGAATTCGAATTTGAATTCAAACAGAACAAGTTAAACAGATTTTGAATTCAAACAGAAATTTTTATTCAAACAAATATTTATTACAATTTTAAATAGTACAATTTCATGCTCTCACTATACATATACATTTTTGATTACAATTCACATTTCACATTTACAATTCACCTCACTACATATCACTCACACTCATATTTATCTTCAACTTCATTCCAGTTTGAATCCAGCATCTGAGAAATCTGCAAAAATATTCACTAACGCAGTAAAATTGAAAAAGAAATATTTTTGCAATATAAAATGAAATACGATTTTTGAAAATATCGTTTGCCTCAGTTATTTGGGTTGTTCGTCATCTTTCACACTTGAATTCATCACAAAGTCGTGCACATAGATATTACAGGGACAGGTAATCATAAGTGGCTGCAATACACACGTGTACATTCATACACGTGTGCATTGCCTCGCCAAATCGTGTGCACAGCTCCAACCAGAAATTCAAGGCAACAGAGACCAAGCAATGAACAACTCAAAGCAACAGTCAACTGGCCAAGACTACAAGTACAAGCAGCAGTGTGCAACTCGAAAATGTACACAAGTGAAACCAGGAAAATCATGACAACAAGTATGGTGAAGCACTGACTCAAATAAACAACTACACTGACCAGAATACAATGCAACAACACAGTCAACAAGGCAACAATGCAAATGAACATCACAATGAACCAACAGGTCAGAGGTGAAACTCAAGCATGTATGCAGCATCAAGTCAGAACACAGTGAAAAACTCGAGTCACAGTACAGGCCAAGACCAACACTGCAACATGGAATACTAAAACAATGAAACTGTCTCAAAGCACAAAAGTGCACAGCAACCAAAGGCATCAGAACTTCAACCAGCACACAAGAAATAATGGCCATACATGCAAACTGCCTCAAAAATGAATCAGAAGCAATCAAGTGCATCACAACAAAACAAGATCAAATGGCACAGTGCACCACTGATTTGAAGAACATATGAATAAAGAACACAAGTACAAGCAATGTGCAACTGCAGTGATACATAGGCAACATGAAGCAATGCACAGGTCAGGGCAGTGGACAGTACAAGCCAGCAAATGCAACAAACTCAAATGTCCAGTTATAACCACAAAACCATCAACACTGCAACTCAAATGTACAGGCCAGTGAACATAGAAGAGAATGACTCGAAGCAGTTGTGAACAAATGTGCAAATGCTCAAGACCATCAGTACACAGTGTAGTTGCAGACTCCAAGAATATATACATGAACAAGTGTAGCATCTGTTACAGTGAAAAGCCTAAGTCAAGATGGAGTTACAACAATGCATCAGTGAGGAACACAACAACAATGAATACTGCAACATGACAAAATGTCAAAACTGCATCAATTACAAATGCAATGCAAAATGGAGTGAATGCAACATGGTGAACAACTAAAGTGCAACAAGTATTGCAGTAATGAATGCATCACATATACAACATCAAAGTGCAACAGAATGGATGCAGCAGTACCAAGTGATAGTGAAGATGGCCAGAGATGAAGACAGGGGCAAACACAAGATGGGCCGAAGCAGTGAAATGCAGTGGTATGCAGCAGAGAAAAATTTAAAAGCAATGGTGATGATCGAAGCTAATACAGAGTAGTGAATTCACATACCCAAAATAAACAGTCGAAAATATACGAAATTGACAAAGTCAAATATCTCAAATCATGAAATCAATTCAAAGCCGTGTGAATCAAGTTACTAGAAATACGAAATTGACAAAGTCAGATTAATCCTCAGCATCAAAGCGTAATCGAACGGCAAAACAAGAATTTTTGCAGCAATCAGTCGAACGCAAAAATAGGAAATCAAATCCTATTAAAACCCTAATCATCATCGGCATTTATCTTGATCGAGTTCAAGTATCAATTTAGAAAAGCAAAAGGAGACAGTACATACCGAATTCACAAGCATCGAACTCGATCGAGCAACTGCTAAACATCCAATAGTCAACCATCAGAGAAGCAGCGAGCTAGGGCAACGTATAACAGATTAATTGAAGAATTCGAAGCCCTAATTGGAACAAAGAGCCGAAGCCCTAACTGGAACAAAAGGGAACGAAGCCCTAATTAGAACCAAGCCGCCATTATTCTCACGAACGAAACAAAAGGGTATCGGGCTGGAGATAACAAAGAAAGGAAAGGGTTTAAGTGGGCCGGTCTTAAAAATCAAAAGGGGGTTTTGTTTAACAATAGGCTTTTATTAATATTGTTAATTAGTTTAGGGTTATTTTCTATTGTTTGTTAATTATTGTTTTTATTTTACGAATCAAAGAATTTAGGTAAATCACCACCTAGATTTAGGTAGTTTCAGATTGTTTATTTTGAATTAGTTCAGTGAGCAGGGTGTGCGAGTTTGCAAAGCTCTATATGCGGGAGCAGTGTTTGCGAGTGAGCGAAACTCTATAGGCGGGAGCAGGGTGTGCGAGTCTAGTAGAGTGTTTGTGAGCGGAAGCAAAAGGGTCTGCGAGTCTAGTAGAGTTGTTGTAAGCGTGATACTGTTTAATTCTAATAGAAATCTGTGAATGCAGCAGTAGGCAGGGGTTGCCGAAGCTGGGTAAATTTTGTGTGTGATTTACTTTTCAGCATATTTATTTCTGCTATCATATTTCTGTGTTTAATTCGAGAAAATTTGCTATAACCCTATTCACCCCCCCTCTAGGGTTAATCTAGATCCTACAATCATGATTATCAGTATTGTTCTATTTACTGTATGCTTAGATCTGGATCTGGAAAGTTTATATTTCCGCAAAAGTTAATTTTTTCTACTTTAATATTTGACATACTGTATAATATGGAACAACTTATTGTATGCGAATACTTTTCAGAAAGTTACATATTGAAAACAATTGTTTTCTAGTTTGACAATAAATTCATGATCTCGAACTTGCAAAATAATTGTTTATATATGATTTGCAAAATAATTGTTTATATGTTAAATTCATGTATGGAATTTACTTGGAGTTATTAGACATTTATTATCCTTGCTATGAATTACTTGAAAGAATGACAAATGTTTATGCCAAACAAAAACAAAGGAGATGACCACCTGGTTTGATCCGGTTTCCCTCTTTTCTCTCTTGTTTTAGTTTTCGCTTCCGCGCTTAATTTTCTTGTTTCCTCTGGTCTGATGCATGCAGTCCCGTCCACAGGTGGCTGCTGCTTGCACAATAACGCATGAAACATTAATGTTTATCATTCTTCCATGAGTATGGTTCTACTGCCTACCCACATGAGGCACTAAACATAACCTCTTATTATGACATGTGTTTTATTCTAATAAAGAAGCCTACATTTCTTTTATATCTGCAGTTGCAATGCCCTCAAACCTACACTACGTCTATCGTCAGACTCAATGGAACCAACTACTCAGAATGGAAAGAGCAAGTTGAGTTTTCTTTAGGCGTACTTGAACTGGACATGACTCTCCTTAAGGAAAGTACGCCTGAGGAAAACAAACTTCATGATGATTGTGAACGATCTAATAGGCTCAGCATGATGTTTATGCGAATGGTGATTGATACCAACATCAAAACCTCCCTATCCAAAACTAAAAGCGCAAAAGAATATTTGCAATCCATTGAAAATCGGTTCAAGACTGCAGACAAATCCCTTGCTGGGAAACTTATGGCAGACCTTATAACCATGAAGTTTGATGGTTCTCGCTCAATGAGCGCTCATGTCATTGAAATGATTAACGTTACTGCCAAACTTAAGAACTTGGGATTGGTTATAGGCGATACTTTTCTCGTCCAATTCATTCTCACTAGCTTAGCTACTCAGTATGAACCATTCAAAATTCATTACAACACTATTACGGAAAAGTGGAGTCTAAATGAATTGACTAACAAACTGGTTCAAGAGGAGTCTAGACAAGGCTCGCAAGGCATTAAAGTTGCTTATTTCACTCAATGGGTTGGAAAACAAGCTGGCAAAAAGAACAACTCACAGCATAAAAGAGTACCACCCAAATCTGATGACGTCACTCAACCATCCAAGAAGAAAAAGAAGGATGATGTCTGCAAATTCTGCAAGAAACCTGGACACTTCCAGGCTGATTGCATTAAGCGCAAAGCATGGTTCGAAAAGAAAGGTAACCCAATGGGTTTCGTAAGTCATTTCAAATCAAATCTTACTAATGTACCTTCTTCTACTTGGTGGATTGATACTGCTGCTAACGTTCATGTTTCGAATTCTATGCAGGGATTCATTACAATCCAAACCACAAACCCAAGTGAGAATTTCATTTTCATGAGAAATAAGATAAAGCTCCAGTTGAAGCTATTGGAACTTTTCGTCTTATTTTAGATAGCGGTTAACAGTTAGATTTATGTCAAACTCTTTATGTTCCATTTATTTTCCCTAATTTGATTTCTGTAAGTGTACTTGATAAATTTGGATGCTCTTTTGAAGTTGGAAATGGAAATTTTAGTTTATTTAAAAATTCTAGTCTTATTGGTTCTGAAATATTAATTGATGGACTTTATAAACTTCATCTTAAACAAAATGCTGAAATCCAACTCACCCTGTATGGAAAAGAAACTAAATGAAAGTCATCCAAGAATGATTCTTACTTCTTGTGGCATAAAAAACTGGGTCATATATCCAGTGAAAGAATCAAGAGGTTAGTGAAAGATGGTGTCCTACCGGACCTAGACTTCGCTAACATCACAGCATGTGTTGATTGTATTAAAAGAAAAACAACAAAAAACACAAAGAAATGAGCCACAAGAAGTACACAATTTCTTGAAATAATACATACATATATTTATGGACCTTTTGATGTTCCAACTTTTGGAGGAGAGAAATATTTCATCACTTTTATCGATGATTTTTCACGTTATTGCTATCTTTATCTGTTGCATGAAAAATCTCAGTCAATGGATGTTGTACAAGTGTTCATTACTGAAATTGAAAGACAATTAGAAAGAAAAGTGAAAATCATTAGGTTAGATAGGGGTGGTGAATTCTATGAAAGGTATGATGAAACGGGACAACATCCTGTACCTTTTGCTAGACTTCTACAAAAACTTGGAATTGTTGCACAATACACAACGCCTGGATCTTCATGGCAGAATGGTGTAGCTGAAAGGCGAAATCGTACATACATGGAAATGGTTAGATCCATGATGAGTCATGTAAATTTACCTATATCATTATGGATGGATGCATTACGAACAGCTGTCTATATCTTAAATAGAGTTCCAAGTAAGGCCGTTTCAAAGACTTCTTTTGAACTTTGGAAAGGATGGAAACCTAGTTTAAGACATCTTCAAATTTGGGGTTGCCCAGCTGATGTACAATCCAAATGAAAAGAAATTGAATTTTAAGACAGTCAGTGGTTACTTTATAGGTTACCCAGAAAAATCTAAAGGATATACATTTTATTGTCCTAACCATAGTACAAGAATTGTTGAAACCGGCAATGCCAATATCTATGAGAATGGTGAAATCAGTGGGAGTACAAAACAACAAGAAGTGGTCATTCATGAAATAAGGGTACCCATTATCTTACCCTCTATTTCGAAAGATATTGGGAATCATCCCATTGTTGAACTTGTTCACAATGAGGAAAACCCAATAAATGATCAACAACTCCATAATGAAATTATCACCAATCATAATGTTGATGAAGTAACATAGGAACTAGCATTAAGAAGATCTCAAAGACAAAGAAGATTAGCTATTCCCGATGATTACATGCTTTATCTAATAGAATATGAAGGAACTACGGACCCAATTTCTCATTCACAAGCCATTAAGGATGTTAATTCTATTAAATGGATTAATGCCATGAAAGATGAACTGAAATCTATGGATAATAATCAAGTTTGGAAAATCGTTCAATTGCCGCAAGGACATAAAGCAGTCGGTTGTAAGTGGGTCTTCAAGACCAAACGTGACTGCAATGGTAAAATTGAACGATATAAAGCCAGACTTGTTTTCAAAGGTTTTAATTAGAAAGAAGGCATTGACTATAATGAAACTTTTGCTCCTGTTTCCAGGAAAGATTCTCTTAGAATTATCATGGCATTTGCAACTCATTATGATCTCGAGTTACATCAAATGGATGTGAAAACAGCCTTTCTAAATGGAGACTTGAAAGTAGAAGTCTACATGCGTCAACCTGAAGGCTTCGTAATTGAAGGACGGGAAGACATGGTCTGCAAACTTAAGAAATCAATATATGGACTGAAACAAGCTTCTAGACAATGGTATCTAAAGTTTCATGGAATCATTACCGCTTTCGATTTCACGGAAAACATAATTGACCCTTGTATATACCTCAAGTTCAGTGGGAGCAAGTTCATATTTTTGATTCTGTATGTTGATGACATATTATTAGCTAGCAGCGACCTTGGTTTATTACGTGAAACTAAGGATTATTTCTCAACGAACTTTGAAATGAAAGATATGGGTGAGGCTTCCTATGTGATAGAAATAGAAATATTCCGTGATAGATCACAGGGAATTCTAGAATTGTCTCAAAAAGCATATATTGACAAAATTCTTGAGAGATTTGGCATGACGAATTGTCCCTCTAGTCCTGTCCCACTGCAGAAAGGAGACAAACTTGTTCTTGAGCAGTGCCCAAAGACTCCTATGGAACGAGAAGAAATGACCAAATATCCTTATGCATCTCTTGTAGGGAGTTTGATGTATTCACAGGTATGTACAAGACCTGATATCAATCATGCGGTTGGTATGCTGGGTAGATTTCAAAGTAACTCAGGAATCGCTCATTGGAAAGTTGCAAAGAAGGTACTGAGATACCTAAAAGGAACAAGGAATTACATGCTCACCTATAGAAAATTAAGTTACCTACAGGTAACTGGTTATTTTGATTCAGACCTTGCTGGATGTCCTGACACTAGGATCTGCACTCTTGGCTATGTGTACCTTTTATGTGGAGGTGCAATATCATGGAGAAGCCAGAAATCTGAGATGCTTTTCGGATCCACCATGATGGCTGAATACGTAGCATGTTATGAGGCTTCAATTCAGGGAACATGGCTGCGTAATTTTGTCTCACAATTTGGCACTTTAAGTTTTATCTCTAAGCCACTAACTGTCTACTGCGACAATGAAGCTGCAACCTTTTTCTCCAAGCATGATAGGATAACCAAAGGTTCCAAACACATGGACCTGAATACCTACTACTGAAGCAAGATGTTAAACTAAAGAAAATTGTTGTTGAATCGATAAGTACAGACTTTCAAGTGGCAGACATATTCATGAAAGGACTACCTCCAAAGACCTTTCAGACACATACTGATAGCATAGGTCTTGCAGATAGTTCCTAATTACCTTCTTATTATGCCATTTATTTTGTAGTTAGCTAGACATAACAATTATTGAGCTCTTACTAATTTGGACATCTTTTATTTCTGTTTTATAATGTGTACACATTTATATTTAGATAAATGATAACAGAAACAGTCTTTTGCTTCAAGACATTATGTGACCATTAAGTTATGCTCATCTACGATCTAGTTATGAAAGTTGTCAATGTCATAGTACATGGAAGTAAGCATGTTGCAAAATAACATGTACACGTCATGACTTTCGTTGACCACTAGATTAGCCAAGACACTTATGATAACTGACTAAAGAAAAGTTTAGCATGTCATGCGCGCCTTATGACCTTAATATGAAAACATTAATGGATTTTACTATTGACCAAGTGGGAGACTGTAAGAAAATTTGACCGTTTTGTAAGGAAATTAATACGAAAACATTAATGGATTTTCCTTCCTTATTTTGTAAGGAAATTTGACCGTTTCCTTCCTCAAACGTTTCCTTCCTCATTTTGTGGTCAATAAAATCTAAAGGGTTTTCCTATTAATATGCTAATCAATAAAACGGTTATAATCTAGAGCGTTAATTTCTCTCATCTTGATCTTGATGGACGATCAAGACTAAGTCTACAAATCTGGAAATTTGGTCATCTCTCTACCTATAAATATTAATCTTTGCCCATCACAAAGTATATAGAAAAACACATAAAGAAAGATATAGGAAAAAAAAGAGAAACCATTTCCCTTTTCCATTGAAACAGCTTTCGACAACAACCATTGCTGATTCCTATACAAGATGTCTGGAGGTATGTTTTATTGATTCATTACATATGTGATAATCATGTAATTCTAGACCTTAGGGTTTATGTTATTCGCAAGATATAGATCACACTGATGTCGCCGTAAAATTTGCTCGAATAGCTAAGGGAAAAAACAAAGAGGAACTCTTATTTCGTTTGATGGTATATTGATTGACGCCTACTATACCAAGTCCAGTATATCAATTCACGAGGAGCGCTAGTCATAGGGTTGGGTTGTGTACTTTTTTCCATCGTTTCTACATGACATAACTGAATATTAGTGTTCAATTTTTGAAATTAACAAAGTATGGGAAAAAATATGTAAAACTTGCTACGGAATCTTGCAATTTTTCACTCCAAATGATTGATACTTCTGCGTACATCACTGCATCATAGTAACGTTTTAATTGGAGCTTGTGGACACTTTATAATATGTAGAAACTAGGGACATCCATCTTTTTAAAACTTGTTTGTTTTACATCCCTCCTTTTGGAAACTATTTTACACTTTTTTTACAATTCTTTCTTTTTTACATCTCTCGTTTTCAAATTTAAGAGCGGTTGTCAAGATGTGTATTGAATGCAGTTATGAAGTATGAAAATTGATAACATGGGCACATGTTAAGGTTAGTAAAATTATCCAAATACTCCCTTGAATTATATCTATTTTTCTGAAAATAGGAATGTATTTTATAAAAGAAAATTGAGATGACCTAAAACTTAGTTTTTATAATTATAAGGATGTATGCCAAAATTTCCCTTATAATATTTTCAAATTTCTACAAAAATAAAATAAAAAATAGTTACCATATTTCGTTGATGAAACTCTAATGCTAATTCTTTTTCCAAAAATAAGAAAAAACTTACAACAGCCACTCTACCATTCCTCACAGTTAAATATAGTTCCTATTTCATTATCCATATCTCATTTCATTAATTCTCCGCAAATGCAATCATTTTTGTGCCAAACTTGTTTATCATCAATGGAAAGTACACGTAACTTTTATTATTAAGTTTGTGGATTTTTTTTGCATAACTCGTAATGCCGTAAGCTTTTCGGTCCAAAAAAATTGAACTTTTAACTGAGTTGGAGGTGATATGATGGCATTTTTAAGTAAGTGTAGAAAATTATTCAAATTAGGAAAAAATAGTATTTTTTTTCATATGAATTAAGACGAAGAAGACAATGGATATAGAGAAAACTGAAGAAGAAATATGAAACATGAATAATGGCCACTATAACTAATACTAGCATCCAAAGGAGTTCGTGGCGACGAACGCAATGTTAGGAAAAGTTACTCTCTCTAGAGCGTGGCTTTTCTTGGTTGCAACATCAGATATCAAGGAAGCATCAAACGCCAAAGCGGCGGTAGATGCTAGGGACACATTTGTGGCATCCATTCTTGGACGACACTTCGACAAGATCACAAAGAACGAAAACATAGGTTTTTTTCGTCCTTTCTGTAGGTAGACCCATAAAGGATTTTGATTAGAGGCTAAAATAGCTTGGGATGATGCTAAATGCACGTGCAACTAGAGTGGAAGTAACACTTATATTTTCCCAAAGTGTGGCACCAATATATTAACGGAGCGTTCTCGCATGAAAAGAGCAGGAAAAAAGAGGGAGAAAACATGGGTGCTTTCGACACGTCCAACGCCGAACGCGAAAGAATCTATCCAGATCATTTCTTCAAACTGGTCGGTCAAGAACAAGGTTTTAAATATCGAATTTCGGTCACGTTTCGTCTCAGAATTTTTACACAAGTTATCTCGTATAGGGGAAGATCTCAGACGAGATGAGTGCGTATCGGGTGTACATCTCGGATTGACATTTTGGGTCTTATAATGCATCTCTGCTATATCTCGGATGTACTTATATGTCTAAAATTGATGTGTCAAAATTTATTTAACGGTTATAACTTTCTTAGTGAAAATAAAAATGGTAACATACTTGATTTACATGGAAAAAAGAATATTTTTAGAAGAGTAGTAGCTTGGTTAGCTTAATTGATTTGGTAATGGTTGAATAATATCCTTTTGTTTGAACATAATAAAGAAGTGAAATCTTTCGCTATGATTCATTAAGATAAAAAGTAAAGAATATGTTCAAGAAGTTGGTAAATTATAATTGGATTGAGTAGTTTCTTTTGAAACGATATGAAAATAAAAAATATTATGCAAAATAACAAAAATGTAGAATGTCGGGTGAGATCTCGGATTGAAATTGTGATCCATATTTCGGGTGAGATTTGAATATCTCGGATGAGATGAGTGTCGAGGGAGATATGGAGGAGATTTGTTGTTTCGTCTCGTTTAAGTGTGAAAAGGAGATCTCGGACGATATACAGGAGATTTAAAACCATGGTCAAGAGTAACTCGAATTGATCAGTTGGACTTTGTGAACTGCACCTAAGCAGGCCCGGCCCTAGGGTAAGGCTGGCAAGCCCGCCGCCTAGGACAACGGGGTATGGGGGGCAATAAATTATTAGTTTAGAGCTTGTTAAAAGTTCCACTGGACATATTAACTAAAGGATAATGTGCCCCAGTGTAATTGATTTAAACCTTGAGTTAGAGGTCTGCTGTTCGATTCTTGCTTTTGCTTTGTTTACAATACATTTTATTTTTATTTGTGCTCAAAATTTTTGTTTGGGCTGGGGCAACCAGGTTAATCGGGCCGGGCCTGCACCTAAGAGTTCTAAATGTTCTCATTTGGTTTGAAGTAACACTTATATTTTCCCAAAGTGTGGCACCAATATATTAACGGAGCGTTCTCGCATGAAAAGAGCAGGAAAAAAGAGGGAGAAAACATGGGTGCTTTCGACACGTCCAACGCCGAACGCGAAAGAACCTCTCCAGATCATTTCTTCAAACTGGTTGGTCAAGAGTAACTGGAATTGACCAGTTGGACTTTGTGAACTGCACCTAAGAGTTCTAAATGTTCTCATTTGGTTTGAAATCATTCTTCACAACCTCTGTCATTTAGTAATTTTGAAATAACCATCATCTTAATAAGTGGCGTTATTAATGTACATAAGAAATTATGATTAAATTCTCAGATTACATGAAAAAGCTGTAAAGGTCCAATCTACTGCACGGTAGCTCGTGTAGTTTCAAGTGCGCCAAAAGCCAAATTTGTAATTATGGAAGAGAAACGCATACTCATAGCATATCATAACTATATATACTGCAACATATCCTTTGGGAACGAACATTGCAAGTGAAAAAATTGAAGAAATGAACAATATACCACTTAAAGCAACAGAATGAGCGCCGCCACAAGAAATTTGAGGAATTGAAGTTTGAGTTAAATTTGAGATAAACAGGCTGTGGAAAAAGTTCGTCCTGAAAGGATCCAGTCCCAAGTTGACCGTCTGTTCCTGCTTCCCAACTCCATATTCTTGCTACTACTTCTTTTTCTTCTTTCGATTTACAGGTTTCTCTTTCCATATATTTCTGTGAAAGAGAAAAAATTACTTTAGTTTTTTGAAATTCGGAGATGGATTTTCCTAGAAAGTGTACTTTGAAGTTGAACCACGTTACATAAGAGGGATTTATTTAGCAGAAATGACGAAGTCGGCTCTCTGCTGGCCTGGCCAGTAGATTCAATGTGTTGGTTAGTAAGAACACCGATTTGCCACAAATATTACAAGGCTTCAATCTATATATCTATCTATTACATAATAATTAAAGCAAAGAATTTCTATTTCTCCAATTAATTCTAAGAGTTTTCTGTCTTATTCTTGGTTCTCTCTATTATGTTTTACTTTTCGATCTTCGAATTTATCAATTTAAACTTATTTTACATTTCGATACATATATCTAAACATTTATAAATAATTCAATTATCTCTTAAAATTTTATATTCAAGTTCATATATTTAAGTTAATTATATAATCGGAAGTTTAAACTATTTAAATCATTTCAATTAACTATATTTATTTATATTTCTAATAAATACTAAATAATAACAATTTCAATATGTATATCATTATTGCATCAATCAAAATGGTGAAACAAATTTTTTACTCGATTACCATATATAAGTCACATAAAACAATGATACAAATTTAATTTATAATTCGTTTTTCTCAATAAGATTATCATATATATTGCATTGTAAAATTCTACTTTTAACTCCAAATACTTACATTTATTACTTGGACTTGAATAAAGCATGCCTGAAGGATAGCTTTCCGTTACCCAGAATCGACCAGTTGGTAGACAAAATCGTCGGACACGGGTTACTCTCTTTCATGAATGTTTACTCCGGCTATAATCAGATACCGATGCATGTTCTGTATCAGGAGCGCACAAGTTTCATAACGGATTTAAGATTGTACTGCTACTGAGTAAGGTCGTTTAATTTGAAAAACGCTGGAGCTACTTACGAAAGATTGATAAATTCAATGTTCAGGAATGAGATCGAACAGACGGTAAAAGTGTGTGTGGATGATATGCTCGTGAAGTCACGACTATCGAGTAACCACATGGATAACCTTGATAGAGTTAGGGGTATGTCCTATGAGCAATTATGTATTTTGTTACATATATCTAACTCGATAACCAATCTTGTTCGAAATAAAAAAAAAATTCTTTCTATTATGTATTTGATATCACGTGTCATATGTTAATTTAATAAAAATTATATTTAATAAAAATCCATAAATGATATGTTTTGTGATAATACTTATAAATAAGTCTGTCAATGGGCGGGTTTCGGTCCGGGTATCTTAAAACCCGGACCCAAGCACGGTTACAATAATCAAAACCCGAGCCCGACCTGAACCCGTTGGGTAGTTCAAACCAATACCTAAGCCCGACCCATCATACTTTTCAAGCCCGTCGAGTAATACCCATATACCTAACCCAAAATATTTATGTTAAAATCATAACCTAAAATTCCAATTTTATAAAAATTATAGACAAATAATTGTTATCATACAAATTAGATGGTGACGTAGTCAAGCTCACAATAGTAGTATGCAAAAACATCTACATGCAATCAAACAAAATGGTAAAAAAAACATATATACTCTTGTTTAGAAATTACGAAAAACTAATAATCGGGTCGGGCCCAAACCGGGCCAGGTTTTGCCTAAACCATAGCCAATCCTAATAGAAACCGGGTCAGAACTGGGTCGGGCCTAGGTATTTGGAGTCAAAACTCATACTCGCATTTATAGGGCGGATTCAGATCGGGTTCGGGTCAAAACCCGTATCATTGACATGCCTAATTACAAAGTGTTATAACCGTGACTAATCACTACAAGAAAAATCTGCTTTTAGTTGCATTAATTGGTAGCGTTTATAACCATATGCAACCGTTGGAACTTTTTTAGTATGAAAATAAACAATAAACGCGGCTAATGGGTTCCCGCCAACAATTCATGAAAATTTAGCTAAATTTTTCCATGACCGCTCATAGCTTATTTTAACAATTAACATTTTCCCGTCCTCCTTCCAAAAAGTACGAAGGAAAAAAAATCTCAAATTCTCATTTTCATATTCTTATTCCTGAATTCTCGTTCGAAAAGAAAAGAAACAAATAAAATCGACTGTTTCCAAATCAAGTTCCACAATACCAAATTCTCGATCAAAATCAAATAAAATCAGACGTTCGATTCTGGGATTCTTGCGGAGGTAGTGGTTCGATTTCATGATCTGCGATTTGGGGACTTTGTCAATTGGGCCCAAACACAAAATTTTTTGTTTTTTTCTGATACAGGAAATCGATCCTCTTCAAATTATATTTCCAGTTCAATCGCTCAAACTAATTTCCCAAAACCACGATTGATTTCCAAAATTTCCAAACCAAAATCACTTTCCCAAAATAAAAATTCCAAATTAAATTCCTAAAGTGTTATTTGTTGAGTTCAGTTATGGGATGATTTGGCGATGAGGTGCTTCGGGGTTGGGGTGATTGAAGTCGCGGTGACTGGAGGTGGTGATGGATGGATTTGGGAGTCGCGTTGCAGTGAAGTGGGTTGCTTTGGGTTAGTGGAAGTCGCGATTGGGTTTAGCTTGTTAGAGGAATCGCAGAAGTGGTTTTGTGGCAGGGGTGGTGTGTATGCAGTTAGTGGTACTTGCGGGTTTTATACTGGTGGTACGATATTGATGAATGGTGATTTTGATGTGGTTCAGTGTTGTGGGAGATGGCACTGTGTGATTGTGGTGGCAAGATGTAATGGTTGATGTGTGGTTTATGTTGTGGCTGGTTGGCAGTTGGGGTAGTAAGCAGTTGAATTGTAGGAAGGAAGGATGAAGTGGCAAAGGAGGTTCTGGCACTGTGATGACATGAAGTGTTGAAGTAATGACAAGAAATGGCACTGTGATGTTTTGGTTGAAGAAGTGGCACTGTGCAGATGTGCATGGTGAAGATAGATGGTTTGAGAAGTTAATTTAGCAAAGTATTGAAGGAGGTAGCTGTTGGACAGAGAAGTGGTCAGGCAGTGAGTTATTGAAGTGGGTGTGATATGGCAGCAAGGTAATGCAAAGGGGAAGATGGTCAGTAACATATGTGCAAGTGAGTGGATGTGCAGGATGAACACAGTGATGTTCTTAGTGGTGGAGGAAGTAAGATATGTACAGAGATAGAGGAAGTAAGAGCAGTTGTTTGGTCTTGGTGATAATGTGCACTGTCATGTAGGCAGTTGAATGCTTTATGCGGTTGTGATTGATCATGGAGATTGTCGCACTACATTGAATTTGTGCTTTGTTGCTTGAGGTTATGTTGAACCGTTTAAATGTGTGTGCGGTGAGGTTTCTGTGTATTTGTATTATCATTTATTTATTTGATAAGCAATAAAACTTAGAAGTTTATTGTTGCAGGGGATTCTCTTCCGCTTGTATTATGGAGTAATGGACTATTTCCTGGTGACTGCAAACATGAAAAGGCATTAAATGAAATAAACAAAGCAAGAAGAGGGAGAAATTGGGTATTTGTTCATGTATATCCTGAAGCAAATAAGATGGCTGAAGAGACGACGGTTAGAGGAGCACAACCGTGTCAAACATGTCACATATGGGATCATCAAGGTAACTTAATTTTAGTAAAAATTTAACTGTCTGATGTATGTGCCTGGATGGAATTAAAAAGATTTTGTTGTATATATTGAAAATCTATTTGTGCGCATACATAGGCTAAATCTGTTAGAATTAATGCATCTTAGTTAATCTGAAATTATGAAAAACTTGTTTAAATGGTCTGAGTGCTGTTTCATCTATAGAAGGTTAGGCTGAGAAGACATTCAGTTTTTTCACCGTAAACAACTGAAGATTTTTCTTTTGCTATTCTTTCTGGTTTCTTCTTTGCTTTATTTTCTTTGGGTAAAGCGATTTGTTCTTTCGGTTATGAGACTTTACTATTTACCAGAATATAGCTGAGATTTTGCAAGTATAATTAATGAATGAAAATAAATTAGCGCTTGCACCTCAAGATTTTGTTGCTTTGTCCATCTATATACTGTTACAAGTCCATCACTCTCAGTTTTGCCTAGATGTACACCATTAGTTATGATGTATATTAGATGAAATATAGTAAAACTTCTAACATAATTTTCTATGTTTTTTGTCTTCAGCTCAAGGATTTTCAATTTTATTTTGATTTATATATATAGGCATGTATTATACATTATTACATGTAGTGAATATTGATTTCATTTAATTATAAATATTCTTATCATTGTGTATAATAATAGTTGTGTGTGTTTATTTATTTTTATTGTTTGGTTACCTATCCATCACATCCTGTTTTGGTCAGTTTTAGTTGGTTCTTCTGCATAAAACTCAAATAATATCATTTCCTCAAAGTTAAAACTCTTCTGTATATCTCAGGCTTCGAACATTGCAGTGTAGTGAAGCAAACTATCTGAAATTGTCTTGCAGTTTCAGATCTGGAACAAACAATCTTTATGATGGTCTGTAAAGGGGATTCATGATTTTCGACAGCACATGGGTAACGAGAAGTTATGGATGAGAATAGACATGGCTTGCTTTGGACTATTGTAACAGATAAGTGAAGAAACATTAATTGTATCGGTATTAGCTATTAATTTATCGAATTTTATTCAGTTGAAACCATTTGCGTCTAGGCTTTTTGAAGAAAATGATTAAGAAGCGGATTGTTTGAGCCAACTTGTGACGGTAACTTCGTGAGGTTGGTTATTTGGCTTATTGAAATAAGTACGGATTTGTAGAATAACACCTGTTTTGCAGAAGCTGAAAGTTTTAGCTTTTGTGATGACAATGCTGCCTGAAAGGTTTGCTACATTGAAACTTATTTCTTTAGGACTTAACAATAGTTTTTTAACTGATGAAATCCATTATGTATACAGAACATGGGCATTTAAACCTGATTTATCTTTACCATGTTTTAACACTATTTTATTTGTTTTACAGAATTAGTTGCAAAATCAGTTGCCATTACCAGAAGGTTTATCTTACCATGTTTTAACACTATTTTCTTTATTTTGCAGGACCAGTTACCATGTTTTACAATAAGCGCTTGGTACAGTAAAGGAACTGGGCTTGCATCTGAAATTATAGACACTTTTGTGTTGGTAATGGTATACACTGTGTTTGCTGCTACCGACCCTAAACGTGGTGCTAGAGATACTCATGTGCCGGTATGATACTCTTCTTTTATATTTCAAAGAATAGAACCTGTTTTATATTTGTAAACTGTGATAAATTATGCGTCATACTATAAAATTTCTTATGTTCTGTAATTATTTAGTTTTAAACTAGAATTATAAGTAATAAATGGGTTGTAGGTACTAGCTCCACTTCTAATTGGGTTTGCGGTGTTCATGGTTCATCTGGAGACCATTCCAATTGCTGGTACTGGGATTAACACTGTTAGAAGTTTTGGAGCTGCTGTTATTTACAACAAGGATGAAGCTTGGGATGATCAGGTTAGCTTGCTTTTACATATTATTCAAACTCATATTTCATATTAATAATACGATTACAAGTACCTGATAAGTTACTCTATGTTGTATGAACAACGAATATTCTGGGTTGGTCCATTCATTGGTGCAGTCATTTCAGCAACTTTAGTTTCATTAAGTTTCGTTAAATTCAGTTTATAAATAATGTATGGTTTCATTATATAACTTCAGTTTCATTCATTAAGTTAACACGTAAGTGTTTGCAAGTCGCTATTGAGAGAAGAGCAATAGTGGTCAGTTTCGTATGTTATAAATGCATAGGATGTATGGTTTTGTGTGTAGGTAGATGGTTAATTGAAACTGCAGTTTTTGGTTTTGAAGTGGATGGGCAGTTTTTGGTTTTGAAGTGGATGGGCAGAGGCATATTTGTTTGAAGTATTATAGTCTAAGGACTTCTATATTTGTCCATTTTTGATCTTTGATACCTTCACCTCACAAATATTTAGTAACATGATTATTATTGTTTACAGGTAGATAAACGTTTGTGAAGAATTCAAGCAGCAGCACTGGTTTTTGGTATGGTACCAGCACATGTATGTAGTTAGGTTGATTAAAATTGTTATGAAACTATTATGAAACTAGTATGGTAGTTTTTCCTTCGTTGTGTATGTGTACGGGTAGCTTTTTGTCGACACCTATGTATGTGGATGTATGAATGTCTATGTATCTTGTGGATCTTCAACGCGTATACGTATTTTGTAGTTGTTTAATATATTGTGTTCAAAAGTGTATGTGCTTGCGTATTCTGTTATTATATAATTGGATGCTAGATCAGGGGTAAATTTGGAGTAGCAGGTGGAGGGAAACAAACGCTACTGTATATTATTTATTTTGGTAGCGTTAAAATATCGCTACAAAAGAGTGATTAAAAACTCAAGTACACTTTTCGGTGGCGGTAAATAGGCGCTACAAAAAAGTATCATGGAGGAGAAAACCTTTTCGGTGCCGGTAAATAGGCGCTACAAAAAAGGAATTCTATGGCGTTATAAAAACGCTATCAAAAAAACAAATTTGGTGGCGTTTAAAAAAGTGCAACTAATACTCAAGGATTTTTAGTGGCATGTTTTTTCGTAACGATTATCGGAACGCCACTAAAAATACGTAGTGGCGTTTTTTGGGCGCTACAAAAAATCAGTTTTCTTGTAGTGAATTTATCATGATGAAAATAAATATGAACATTTTAAATATTCCTAATCTAGATTGGATATCGATATACCAATTGAGACTAGAGTATGTGTGACGCCCCACCTCTATACCCACGCTAGTCAAGAACATTACGGTGTAATGCTGTCGGCTAGCACGGAGAATAAGGCTGTAGAGGAGCGACCATCCATGTAACTTCTTTGTGCGAGCACCGATATGTCAGATAGTATAGCATGCATCTCATTTGAAGGAGGAAGTCTGACATACCGATACAAACTCAAAGCTATCACACAGTGGCTGTATATAATCTTCGGAAACAAACATAGAAATAAACATAACACAAATCAGTCACAGACATCCGTATCACAAAGGTGGAAAAAGATATGAATATATAACACATGAAAGTGTACATCAGAGTGGTGGTCTGAAAGATCCACAATAACACAAAAGAATAGCAACATGTGCTATACAAAAGAATACATCTATGAGTCGATATCTCAAATGTATACAACAAAAACTATTAATCTAAGTAGTTAGCCAAAAGCCAGAGTAGTAAATCCCAGGAGAGAAGTCAAGCAGAAGCACCTGTAACATCTCGGTCTGACCCGAGTATTATTTCATAAGAAAATAATAAACGGATCTGTCTAGCTATAAATATCAGATAACATGATATAGAATAAGAGATATGGCATAAACATATAATATCCATAATGGCATACTACTACAAGTATGTAAATGATAATCAACAAAAGATTAATCAATATCACAAGAATCTTCTCAAAGATCCAAAACGGGTATCATACCCAAAACTTGTATTCACAACAAGTCAATGACACACGAATTCACCAATGCACAAAAATTGATAAAACTTATCAATAGAAATCACGAAAATTGGTGAAGCATAAATTCCAGAAATCAACACACGAAATCCTGAAATCATAAAAAAAAGGGAGGCCTATCACATGAACGGGAGCATGAAAACTCACCAACATATGTATCACACGAACGAGAAGCTATCTCATGGTAGCTAGCCATTAATTTTTGACACACGAACGGCCCGAAGACCATGGGGTGCTACCCCACATGTGTGAGTCGAAATCACACTGAAACGGGGTCTAGTCTCCCTCGCAGACAAAGAGACATCGCACAATTGCTAGTCTAAATCACAAAAATGATCATCAAGAAGTGTCAATTACACTAAGCTAGTAAATACATGAGTTTAGCTTCATGTCCCATAACCACTAGCTTAACTTAAATATTTACGAACAAACTGTAGATCTTCACTAGAAAATTGTCACAAGAGGTTCAATCGAACAAGTCCAAGAATTAACCGACGAAGCAAACGCAAGCGTTTCATACCACTTGTTTTACTAAGTCGTTTAATTAGATTTCTCATCCGAGTGAGGTAAAGGTTTGTATATACTAATAGATTGGAAAACGGTTTTATAAACGAGTTTGGTATTGAAAATAGAGTTGAAATCATTTTGATGAAAGAGTTTTGATATTTACTACTAGTATTGAAACCTTTATATTTTAAAGTGACAAATCACAGAAATTGATTGTAGGATCAATAAGTCACAAAAATTCACATTCGAAGATGTGAAGAAAATCCAAAGAAGTCAATTCCAAAGCCATCAAAGTATGAATACTCCTGCGACCTAACAAGGCCGAAATAAGGTGCAAACGACCCAATGTAATACAGGACGAACGATCTATAATGGCACGCGACCTAGTGGTTGCGACCTAAGGTAAAAACATGGCCGAGCGAGTTAACGTGCTACGACCCAACGACCTAGGCCAAGCGACCTAAGGGACTTTGCGACCCAAGTGGCACTACGACCTAAATGTTGCACGACCGAGTGGTCTTGTGACCTAATGGAAATCATGGCCGTGCGACCTAATGTGTGAACGGGCTGAGCGACTTAGGGGTCAAGCGACCTACCGGTATAAAGGTCACGCGACCTAAAGTGGTTGAGGTCATGCGACCTAAAGTACCACGCGACCTAAAGTGCCACGCGACCTAAAAGGGGAACGGCCCAACGAGATAAAGGCCGAACGAGTTAACAAAGGGAGCGACCTAGCAAGTCTCGCGACCTAAAAAGGACAAGGCCGAGCGAGTTAAGGTAAACAAGGGTCGAGCGACCTAATGGGAGCAGTGGCATGCGACCTAACGGGTTAACGGTCATGCGACCTAACGAGATAGAGGCCATGCAACCTAACGACTCAAGCGACTCAATGTGGCCGAGCGAACTAGGCGAAGAGCGACCAAAAGCACGCGACCTAACACCGAAGGGATGTTTTCAACAGAGGGCGCGACCTAACGACCTAAGGCCTAACGACCCACGACCTAGCGACCTAACTCCGAAGTGGCATTTCGTGGCAGTGCGACCTATGTGCAGGAAATCTCCAAAAACACTAAAAATTGGAGTTTTTCACCAATCCAATCCAAACCAAATGCAAATGTACATGCTAAAGTGATGGGAATTCATTCCCAACCATCCAAGATGGTTATAGACAAGAATGTGAGATAAAAATCTCACCTTTTCACCAAAAATCAAGGAAAATGAAACTTGAAGCTAGCAAGAATCAATCCCTCTTCAATCTCAACACAAGAAGCTTGGATCCAATGTCTTCTTCTTGAATTTGGGGTTGAATGATGGATTTGCAAGAGAACTTGAGCTTGGAATTTTAATTTCCCATTCCCTCCTCCATTTTCGATAAAGCTTGGATGTTTAGGAAATAAGATGAAGTTATGAAGAGAAGAGGTTGGAACTTGGGTTTAATAGGCTAAGTCCAAACCAAAGTCTCAAGTGAAAAAGGTAGTGAAATTCCACTAACTCCAAACATATCAATGTTTATACTTAAAAAGTTGTAAACGGCGTTCTGAACTCAATGGAAGGGGTCTCGAGTCCTAATTTGACCGTTTGCAAAAGGTAGCTTTTCGGATCAAAATCCGATTAACGATAAAATATTTAAATATAAAATCGATAAATATGCGGGTTGTTACAGTATGTAACTCTCTCCAAATGTTGAACAATGTATTACTCATGGCTATTGGGGACACCAAGGGGTTATGTACTGGTAGTTATTAGATAATTATGGAATGACTCACTCGGTAGTTTTTTGTTGGTTAATATAACTAAGATCAAATAGAAAATATCGATGTAACTGATCTACACTATTCTTCAGACTTGAGAACTATGTTGTTAAGGGTACCGTTGGGACGTCGTTGAGCGCCATATAGGCGCTATTTGGCTATTCTAGCGCTCTGTTTTTTTCTTTGGCGCTTTATTCTACCTCTTATTTGAAGCGTCGTTTGAGCGCTAAGTTTTTCTTGAGACGCTAAAAAAAGCGTTTTTATTATAGCTTTTTTCATCTTTGACTAAATTATATCACCAAAAGACTCAATTATTTTGTTTATTTATTGAAATTCTTCATCTTCAAATATAATTTTAAAATTTATTTACACTTTATATATTTCATATCAAAATATATAGAAAATTATCGATAAATATACCTTTTGTAGTTCAAAATAAATATGCAATTTTAGTGTTTTCCAAAACTTGCTTAACTATTTTCTAGCTCAAAAAAAATAAATATATATAATAATAATTACTCATTAACTTTTCACTTCTTCAAAATATGATTTTAATATTTATTACCTTCACTTTCTTAATCGACTTAATTTTAAATTCCATTTTAAATATTTGGAATATAAACCAAAGTATTCTACTACAATTTTAATTTTTTAATTATTCACAATTATTATGTTTTTTTTAAAGTCATGATTATTAAGCACATAGATATTTAGTTAACTTTATGGCATAAATTTCATTATGTATAACCTTTACTATGTAGAAGTTTTATTACTATTGTAAATTATAACATGGTATTATTATTATTTCAATTTATTGACGATAAAATTTAATTGTGTCTATATATATCATCCATATTACAATAATAAATAGTGGTGATCTAATCATCACTAATCTTGTTTCTCGTTATATGTAGTTACTATTTTTATTGTTACTCAATAAAATATTAACCAGTATCAAATTATGTAGCAATTGCTTATTTTTATCCAGCCTCCGCCTGGACCTCGCTTAGACTCTAAAGACATACTCGGCGATTGATGCTCCACTCCGCCTCGAACAACATAGCCTGAGAATGCTGTTGATCTTCAATATGGAAGCTCCTCTTTGATTAAAGTTAAATCGTGGCATAGCGTCCATCGAACAACTATAGTTGGGTCGAGTGGAAGCATTAGAAGTGAAATACTATTCAAGAGAGGATTCGCCACCTCGGTTATATGAGGTTAGTATCGTGGTCAAATGAAGTCAACTCAAAGTTAATGTCTCTAGCTAGAGCATTTTAGTTAGTAATAATTATTAGTATTGAACCAAGGACTATGTGTTTAGACTATAAAGTTAAATATGGACGATATTGGAATTTTGTCCATTATCAAATTTCATAAGTTCAAAGTAATATAATTTTGATGAAGAGAATTAATGTAAATAATTGTCAGTAAAATGTACCGCTTAAGTGTTTGTGAAATTTGATTTTACCGAAAAGACCTATAAGCGATTAATTTAGCCAAACTGTCACATCATCACTAGCTAAGTTAACGTGCAAACATTGATATTTGAATTGTTCAATATTAACCATCGACTGAATTCACATCTCTAAGTTGCACAGCCGCATTTGTGATTTCTCTGAAAACCACACGATTTAATTAATTTGTAAAATATTGTAAATTAATTAAATTAATTAGTATTTATGAAATACTAATTATTATTAATTTATTCGATGTTTTGAATGTTGTCGGTAATTATTGAAATGCATATATAAAAGTTATATTTGCATATATCGATATACGATACCGGTATAATTTTGAACAAGGTTTGAATAATAAAATATTTACATAAAAAAATTCTTCTATTTGAAAATTTTGCACATTAAGAATTTACTTGGACCGGCCATATAATGGTGAAAGGAGGAAATCAATTAATTGAATTGACTGGAATTTAAAAGGGAATTAAAGAAGGAAGTTTTGATAAAGAATGGGAAAGGTTCCTTTGATTCTATTAAAAGAAAAATCTTCTTATTGTGATTTCTTTAACAGAATGTAATGTTTTCTTCCTCTTCTTTACCATTCATTCATGGTTGAAACTTCTTCCAAAAAAATCTAATCAACATCAAAATAAATTAAAGAAAGGTGGTTCATCCTTCTCTCGTAGGATGGGATGCCGATTTATTTGAAATCTAAGGAGAAGCCATAAATCAAGGTGTAATGAAGGGCAAGGTTTACCGGGTAAGTTTATAATTTATTCAAGATGTTTAATTTTTTTTCTTCATATATGTAAATTGTAGCCACTTATTAAAATCAATTTTAAATTATTCTATGTATTGTGATTGACTATGAATTCTATTTGTGCATGGTTTTGAATGTTGATGATTTAATTAGATTTGAAATAATTAATTGTTTTGGAATTGATTTGTTAAATCGTTTTATAATTGCTTAATAATTTATCTAACCAAATAATTTGTCATATTTCATTTGAGATCTGAAGCAAATCCTCTTTTTGTTATCCTATTGTATGTTGTTATATATCTTCTTTGTTTTAATATATTACTCTTGTTATCACATTCGTTCCTTTATAATCATTGGTCAAATTTTAATAGACTAAATTATAAAATTATGTGTATGTGTATCACATGTGTGTATGTGTAAATTGATCAAGTCTTCTTCATACTTTGAAATTGTAAGCCTATATTAAATGAAATTTTAATTGATTGATTTATTTCCAATTAATTCAGTTTCATGTTCCAAAATTAAATATTAGTTCATTACATATATGTTTATACCTAAATATAAACTTATATTTCAGATCCAATTATACTATTAAGGTCAATAAATTAATTAGGTTTGAAATCTCATGTAGTATTAAATTAACTGTTTAATTAGTGATTGAAGAAGGATAAAGTAGAATTACACTTGATTTTTTCCTTTTTTTTACTTAGATTTGATTAGATTTAATTTGAAACATAAATTACTTTTCCATTTTCACTATTCTAATTTACTTTTACATTAATTGTCTCCTTACGTGAATTGTTTTCATACATTTTTTTTATGTTAATGTAAAATATAACTGGCAACAAAGATTACATATATGTATATATATGTCTAAACTATATATATGTAACGACCCGCTATTTTGGACCATTCAAATCGACAATAAAGCCATACATGTCCGACTTGAATAATTCAAAATACCGAATTATTAATTTAAAATTTGGCAAAACGTAACATATACAATAAATAAATTAATCACAGATCACAGACACAGAGTAATATAATGCAGCGGAATAGAAAAATAGTAGTTCATGAAGCTACTATACATCAGAGTTTAAAATAAAATACATCAGAATCTCTTGAATACAGAAAAGTCTTCAGTACGAGCCGATGACTTCTCTGAACCAGTCGACTAGAAAACTGAAAGCTGAATAGATAGTTGGATCTCCAAATGAAGCTCAAATCTCCAAGGTGAGTCTCTAATGCTGTATTACTCAGTCTGACCCGAGCGTAAAGCAAAACACAAAACACTCGAGTCAGGATTAACATTCTTATATCAATAAATTCAACTCAGATGAAATATCAACTGAAATACAATATGACTTAAAGGATGTTTGGGATGTCCATCCTCTAAGGGTCCATAGAACTATCTACATGGTAGAAATATACACTATTACACCGTAGTCATTCACTTAATTTATACTTCAAACCCAATGTCAATTTCACTTCAAAATCATATTTCCCAAACTAGTATCAATATATTAAGTAATGTATACAGTAAGGTATATTCAATTTCCTTAACTTAACAAATCGTTCACATCAACCTGACCTTCCCATTTAAATTAAATTCAATCTCAATTTATCAATTTAGATTTCCTAAAATAACCACCTCAATTATAAATCTCAAATCTGGATTTGATATCCCAATTACCCCTTTTTTTCAATAAGTTTCCATCCTTTAAGTATTTAATATTTCAACTACACTTTCCCAATCTAGTTTTCTAAATACGAATTTCCAAATTTGGCACAACTAAATTTTTACTTAATTCAATTAGTTATCTACACAACAAATTCAACTATCTTGGTTCCAAATTCATATCCAAATCTCTAAACCATTAAATTCCAATATAGTTCATAGCTTAATTATAGCAATTTAAATTCAACAGTTTCATATAGATTCTCGATTTTTACATCACTATTATTTTAGTCTTGAACCCTCCCTTATTTGATTCAATATCATTTTAGTGACCTTAAACTTTATTTTACTCTATATCTCTTAAATTTTATTAAGCGTAAAATATCCATTCGATATATTTCAAATCGATTGGAATAAATAAATCTTTATCTAAACCCATTTTAAAATAACCCAGATTTTATCTCCCAGTCTTAATTGTTCAATGTTATTGCAAAACTATTCGGGATAAGATTTACATAGATATTTATCAAAATTTATGTATTTAATCAAATCTTGATTTAACTAGATGTAATTAACTTTATATTTATCATTACCCTTTATATAGATATATATTTAAGAATTTTACATTTAATAAGACCATATTTTCTTATCATATGGTCAAGTGTTACGGATATTATCATTTAAATCCGTACACTAAAGGTATACGGGTGGATAGCATTTCAACCCGTAATCCCAAATTTTAATTAAATGAAACCGCTTGGGTCTATCATTTCAACCCATTTCAATTCAAAACAAACATAACAAAAGGAACCTGCAGTGTGATGACAGGGATGGTGTCAAAGTAAATAAACAAGCAATAGCAACAATCAATAACAATTCAAATAAAAAAATCAAATAACCCCAAAATGATCGTATTAATTCGCATTGTTATTCGTATAATTATTTCTAGAATCTACACTATCATTTCATGTAGATTAAAGATTTTCACATTACAGTTTTTCACTTGTCGTTCCATTCAAATTTCAGTTTAATACTACAATCATTAACCCAAACTACGTTCAAAGGTTTAAAGTATAATTTATCAATTTCTACGACAGTTAATGGGTCAAATTTTACTAATCAAATTTTCATATGGCGGGGTCAGGTTTTAATAAATCAAGGTCCGTCATATATAATCCGTTTTTAATTTATAACAATACTACCCCAATTTTAACTAGCAACTGGTTATCACTTAACAATAGAAATTAACATCCAAACGACAATCAATCCATCAATCAATTATCAACCAATCTGCATTATTATCACATAAATAATTAACCGATAATGGTGTCATAGGTGAACAGATACAGGTAATAACAGTCATAACAGTAAAGCAACTAACAGCAGCATATTTCAATTGTCGTTTCAATTGAAATCAAATTTAATAAATAAAAGAACGTTAATCGTGAGTGATTACTCACCTTTTGAGGCTAGAGGGATTTCAGAAGGGGACATGGACACGCCCACTGATACAGATACTGAAATTAAATTTCGAATCCAAGTAAAGCAAAAGCGGCACGAATTCAACGATCAAAAGCTGATAAATCGAAATAGACGAAATCAAATCAGGATGGATTTGACGAAGATAATTGATATAGGTAAACTTGTAAATATAGATAACTATATTTATAAAACCATGTCCTAAATTTAAATGTATTTTATATTAAAACATACATCACAGTAATCTTTATATCTAACATATATGCTTTAATAACCCCCTTTTTTTTTCTTTTTTCTTTTTTTAACTAACATGCACAATAACAACAAATGCCACTTTCAACTCACATTTATTACAACACATACCCAACCTTATATACATTAACCTATAGTAAATAAATATCTACCTAACACACTCACATGCAGACCGAAAAGTCATGGCACAAGAAATATGAATACACTCATATACTATATGCGTACAAAACAAATTAATACAAAATGCAGATCCATGTACAAACTTACGGTAATATACATACACTATCTAATACATATTACATAACCAATGCAGTAAACTTTATACAAAATACACGTGGACCCATATATAGATGTTATTATACGTACTAGTGTGACTTATGTGTACAAATACTTAATATATAAAAACACTCAGCTAATATTTCATTCAACAGGCTATATATATAAATTATTATACTAAGTATACATATAGCTTATAAATCAGTATACGTAAATATACATATTTGTACATATTAAAGCCGATTTTAAAATTTATGTATATGTACACTGCTGAAATACTTGTATAACTCATATTTACTAAAGACAGGCTATATGTTTATATATACTGAAATATGCTAACTATTGTAAACTTGTATAAAAAGGAAAACTGTAACTTATACATGGCTTATATATTAAAAAAAAATCTGTTTAATGCAAACAGGTTATAATTTACAACTAAATATTATAACTTGCCCATACCAAATAAATAATAGAACAAAACATAGCTTAGTATAGAATATGTGTACATGTCGAATCACATACTGTCAAATTTTATATACAGAGCATATAGGCTTATTTTACACTCAAATCAGATTCACCCATAAGTTCATACATAACAACAGGTATGTTAATATGTAAACATAGCACATATAAAACATACCCTGAATTATGCAAGCTCGGTCCACTTGGGTTCAAGCAAGGCAAAAGATGGTGATGGAGTCTCGGCCTTGGTGGAAAAAAGTGAAGCTCGGCTAGGCTGGAGATGGGTTTGCGGTGTGGGTTCATCGGCAGGGATGGTGGCCGAGGAGAACGGTGAAGGTTGGCAACAGGAGGAGGCGGCCAGGGTGGTTCCGGAGGGTGGAGGAGGGACGTGAGCGGAGGATGGTGATGGGTTTCACTGCTCAGGGAGGAGGCGGCTGTTGTCGTGGTGCGAGTCAGTGCTGACGCGGCATAGGGGATGGTTGCGGCTTTGGATTAAGGAGGAGCTCATGTCTTGGTCGAGCAGAGGCTAGAGCCGGTGGCGGTCAGAGGAGTCTCGGAGGCGGAGGTTGGCAGAGAGAGGCGAAGGAGGTCGGGATGCAGTCATGGCTCGGCTACAGGTTGTATATATGTAAATTTTTGGCAGACGAAAATTTGAGAGAGGAAAGAAACAGTGGAAGAGAAGTAATTTGAGAGGAAGCAGAACGATAAGTCAAGGCAACGAAAAGTTGCAAGCCAATTTATAATAGGGAAAAGTGGACAGCCTTGAAAGATGAAACGTACATGAATAACGTAATAGTGAATTTAATTGGGACCGCCCTTTGATTTAGCTGAATCAATAAATTATCACTCGTTTTGAAGTGCCCAGAGAAAGGACCGTGGTTGCAGAGAACACTCAAGATATACATGTTTATAATAAAATTTCAACAGTGTCAATAGAGAAGAGAACCGGACCAGAGAAAAATAAATTGAATTTATGGAGATGTAACAGCTGACTATTTAATATTTACGTTTTGGTGGACAGTTTCTTTCTTTTACAAAGCCAGAGAGAGAAAGAATAGAGAATGGCAACAGGTAAATCAATGAAAGTAATATAATGGCAGTAATGGTCACCCATTTATTAAGTTGACTAATATTAAAGCAATTTGATTTATACGAATTTAAATTTGAAACGCAAAGGAAAAGATAAGTCACGGTTTTTGGGTACCGTTACAACGAACAATTTATTTCCTCCGTTGTACACCGGATCCCGAAATACAGGAATAAATATATCGTTGAGATCAGCACGACGAGACGATTAAAACAGTATACAGATATCGGTGGTACGCTCATCCGATCAAAAGTCGATTATCGTCACCAAAAGTGCTGTAAATTTGTCAGAAATAAGGTAAACGGAGCAGTAAACGTCCGAATTTGAAAAAACGAAGGATGACGTCTTACTCAGAATAGGATTTAGAAATTTTCCATAGAAAAATATTCAGGCCCGGAAATAAATTTATTACCAGCAATTGTTGGCTAGCTTGAAATTAAACAGAATTTCATAATAAAAATTTTCATAAAATATATTGAAATTTTAAAATCTGCTATGTTTAAATCGGACGTAATCCAAATGTTAACTTTTTATTTGTAAATAAATTTATTTAAACAAAAATCCAATTAAATACGTAAATGAAACAATAAAATTTATTAAAATCTTACGGGTCGTTACATTCTCCCCCACTCAAAACTTTTCGTCCCCGAAAAGGAAGGAGGTAGGAGAATAGAACAACCAGGGATAAAGTGAATTGAAAGTGTAGATAACTTATTTAAAACTATATAAATTTTCCTCGAAATATTCATTTGCACTTCATTTGCAATTTTAATTTTATTTTAATATGTAATACTTTTCAAACTTCTTTCGAAACAATTATTTACATTACTATTTATATTTACAAAGGCCATTTGGAACATTTAATCCTTAATTCATAAATTTATCTCAAAATACTATTCAACATTGTTAATAAATCAATAATCATTTACTTTAAATATGTTTTTATTAAATTAATACTTCTAAAATATTTATAACACTTATATTTTCTATTAAACCATGTATTATGTAAATAAACAATATTTAAAGATAAATCCAACAAGGAAGGAAGGTAGATTTTGAAAACAGAATCAAGGTGAATAAATAAGCTGACCAGATAAGGTAGATTCAAAAGAAAGAATCGGGCACGAATTGTTAATATAGAACCATAAGGATTTAAGTTTCAAATATTAATTCAAAATTCTTTGTTGGGAAAAATACTTTTATAATAAAATATCTTTATAATAATCTTTTACAATAAGATACTATTATATCGAAATAATCTTCCTTTCGAAAATACTTTCATAACTCGATGTTTCGACAAGTTTATCATCGTTCTTGCAGACTCTGGCCATGCGTTGATCAGGCGCAAAGCTAGAATTCTTCAAGTACTAAGTAGACTTGTTTCAACACCCAGTGAAAATACTTGAAAAACCTTTTAAAACAGATATGGAAAGTACGATCCAATCAAATCAACCAAAACAAAACCTTTGTCCGATCATGGTTCGCAGATACACAATGGTTACGCCTGGTTCCCCCAGGAAACAATCCATATCCGTAAGCTTTCACAGCCCTGCGAGTTACGCCATGATGACTAGTAGGGTGCAGGATACACAATGGTTACGCCTGGTTCCCCCAGGAAACAATCCGTACCCCCAGGCAAGACTCAGCCAGGCACTTGCGCTACTATTCGCGACCTACACAGATTGCAGGATACACAATGGTTACGCCTGGTTCCCCCAGAAAACAATCCGTACCCCTAGGCAAGACTCAGCCAGGCAATTTCGCTGTGCATTCACGAGAGAAAAAGAAACCGCGGGTTACGCCACGGTGGGAACACTCGAGTATTACATCCGGAAAACCAAAAATCAGAGAGAATAATATCGATAGAATAAATCCACGATGTGGCCACAAAGCGGATATCAAGCAGAAGGCACTTTCCATATCTTTACTTGGAAAATATATATCATATAGTACCTTTTCAAATACTTTCAAATATCGTACTTATATAAAGTCCATAATATATAGGATTCCTTTCTAAAACGAATACTTTCCAAATCAACAGTATATCAAATCATACTTATATAGACTTTGATTATATACAATTCTCTTTCCAAATTGAGTACCTTTCAAATCAATAGATTTCAAATCACTTCCATACTTATACAAATCCATTTTATATAAGTCCGACCACTTCCCAAATCAAGTGCTTAATTATACAAGGTTCTCAATTTCAAATTATTCAATATCAAATTTTGTTCCAAAGTCATATATGAATTCACCAAATTTCTTCCAACTTAGATATCCTAACTTCAAAGTTCCCCAAAATAGTAGGTTTAGAAAATTATCCCAGTTTCCAGATTAAAATAATTCAAGTCAAACAAATTCATTTCCAAAATCATCATATAAGTACTGGTTTTAATTTTCAATTAAATTTCAAAACCCAATATTTTCTCACAATCCATTATCCTCAAAATGGTTTCCAACTTTATACTTATCCCTTCTAAACCTTTAAACTATCCATTTCTATGTGAAATATCCAATTTACCTTTTTGAAAACCATTATTCAACTATTTTTCCAAAACATTTCAAAACTAAATTTATATTCTTAATTAGACATTTTATACTCTTCGAAATTTCTTAGTTTTAAAAATTTAATCTCGATTTGGAAGTGTTCGAACATTTAAAATAGTTAGGGAAATCAAATTTTCAATTCAAGAGTTGAAAATCAACAATAAATCAATTATTAAATCTGGAACTCGAGGACCGAACACCAGTCTCATTTTATATTGTTTCACATATATACTTATATCTTTCTAAAATATCAAATTATATTTCGGAATTTGAAATCAAAAACCGCTTTACAAATCACTCGCATAGCGAAGCTATTAAAGTGGCCTCTCTCCCACTCTGAAACTCGAAAATCAATGTCGATGATGCGTGCACTCATCACCGAAATTATTCTCCAGCGACATAAGTGAGTTCTGGACTTCTATTTTTCTTGAAAACTTCTTTGAAATTTCTTCAAATTATTGGAATTCATTTGAACTCATTTGAAACATTTCTTATTTGGAAAAATACTTTTAAATCGTATTATTTATATATATTTTCCAAAATCTTAAAACCAATTCCAAAACACCGGAATTCAATCCTCGAATTTCAAAAATACAAACATACCCGATTTTCCCAAGGGTGATTTACGAATGGATTTCAAAACAAAGATAGAGATTCAAATTAGAGGAACTCTAATCAAATAAAATTCTGATTCGAAGATAGGCTCCATAAAGTTGAGAAATCAAATTACAAAATAGAAGATGGATATACTTCTATAAATCTCGGGCGACCTTAACCGGGTCAACCGTGACTTCAGGGATATAATTGATGCGGAATTTTAAAGCAAATCGACATCCGATCGCCCGATACAGAATTCGGCATAACTAGATATAGTAGCATCATAAACCGAGGATTCAGAATCTCCGGTGAATCAATGCCGATTGTAAAGGAGTTCTCACCCCCTTTACAAAACATTCAGTGGAGTTATGGGATACTCCAGAATCAAACGAATATAAATAGGGAGAGACAGAATATATTTTGGAACCAAGGGACATTCCAAAATTCAAAGGAAATCGAGTCAAAAAGAAGAGATTCAACTCGAGCGAAAGTGATTCTGTAAATAAATTTACCATATATGTTAAGTTTTGCCTAGAGCCAAAGCTCTGATACCAGCTGTAACGACCCGCTATTTTGGACCATTCAAATCGACAATAAAGCCATACATGTCCGACTTGAATAATTCAAAATACCGAATTATTAATTTAAAATTTGGCAAAACGTAACATATACAATAAATAAATTAATCACAGATCACAGACACAGAGTAATATAATGCAGCGGAATAGAAAAATAGTAGTTCATGAAGCTACTATACATCAGAGTTTAAAATAAAATACATCAGAATCTCTTGAATACAGAAAAGTCTTCAGTACGAGCCGATGACTTCTCTGAACCAGTCGACTAGAAAACTGAAAGCTGAATAGATAGTTGGATCTCCAAATGAAGCTCAAATCTCCAAGGTGAGTCTCTAATGCTGTATTACTCAGTCTGACCCGAGCGTAAAGCAAAACACAAAACACTCGAGTCAGGATTAACATTCTTATATCAATAAATTCAACTCAGATGAAATATCAACTGAAATACAATATGACTTAAAGGATGTTTGGGATGTCCATCCTCTAAGGGTCCATAGAACTATCTACATGGTAGAAATATACACTATTACACCGTAGTCATTCACTTAATTTATACTTCAAACCCAATGTCAATTTCACTTCAAAATCATATTTCCCAAACTAGTATCAATATATTAAGTAATGTATACAGTAAGGTATATTCAATTTCCTTAACTTAACAAATCGTTCACATCAACCTGACCTTCCCATTTAAATTAAATTCAATCTCAATTTATCAATTTAGATTTCCTAAAATAACCACCTCAATTATAAATCTCAAATCTGGATTTGATATCCCAATTACCCCTTTTTTTCAATAAGTTTCCATCCTTTAAGTATTTAATATTTCAACTACACTTTCCCAATCTAGTTTTCTAAATACGAATTTCCAAATTTGGCACAACTAAATTTTTACTTAATTCAATTAGTTATCTACACAACAAATTCAACTATCTTGGTTCCAAATTCATATCCAAATCTCTAAACCATTAAATTCCAATATAGTTCATAGCTTAATTATAGCAATTTAAATTCAACAGTTTCATATAGATTCTCGATTTTTACATCACTATTATTTTAGTCTTGAACCCTCCCTTATTTGATTCAATATCATTTTAGTGACCTTAAACTTTATTTTACTCTATATCTCTTAAATTTTATTAAGCGTAAAATATCCATTCGATATATTTCAAATCGATTGGAATAAATAAATCTTTATCTAAACCCATTTTAAAATAACCCAGATTTTATCTCCCAGTCTTAATTGTTCAATGTTATTGCAAAACTATTCGGGATAAGATTTACATAGATATTTATCAAAATTTATGTATTTAATCAAATCTTGATTTAACTAGATGTAATTAACTTTATATTTATCATTACCCTTTATATAGATATATATTTAAGAATTTTACATTTAATAAGACCATATTTTCTTATCATATGGTCAAGTGTTACGGATATTATCATTTAAATCCGTACACTAAAGGTATACGGGTGGATAGCATTTCAACCCGTAATCCCAAATTTTAATTAAATGAAACCGCTTGGGTCTATCATTTCAACCCATTTCAATTCAAAACAAACATAACAAAAGGAACCTGCAGTGTGATGACAGGGATGGTGTCAAAGTAAATAAACAAGCAATAGCAACAATCAATAACAATTCAAATAAAAAAATCAAATAACCCCAAAATGATCGTATTAATTCGCATTGTTATTCGTATAATTATTTCTAGAATCTACACTATCATTTCATGTAGATTAAAGATTTTCACATTACAGTTTTTCACTTGTCGTTCCATTCAAATTTCAGTTTAATACTACAATCATTAACCCAAACTACGTTCAAAGGTTTAAAGTATAATTTATCAATTTCTACGACAGTTAATGGGTCAAATTTTACTAATCAAATTTTCATATGGCGGGGTCAGGTTTTAATAAATCAAGGTCCGTCATATATAATCCGTTTTTAATTTATAACAATACTACCCCAATTTTAACTAGCAACTGGTTATCACTTAACAATAGAAATTAACATCCAAACGACAATCAATCCATCAATCAATTATCAACCAATCTGCATTATTATCACATAAATAATTAACCGATAATGGTGTCATAGGTGAACAGATACAGGTAATAACAGTCATAACAGTAAAGCAACTAACAGCAGCATATTTCAATTGTCGTTTCAATTGAAATCAAATTTAATAAATAAAAGAACGTTAATCGTGAGTGATTACTCACCTTTTGAGGCTAGAGGGATTTCAGAAGGGGACATGGACACGCCCACTGATACAGATACTGAAATTAAATTTCGAATCCAAGTAAAGCAAAAGCGGCACGAATTCAACGATCAAAAGCTGATAAATCGAAATAGACGAAATCAAATCAGGATGGATTTGACGAAGATAATTGATATAGGTAAACTTGTAAATATAGATAACTATATTTATAAAACCATGTCCTAAATTTAAATGTATTTTATATTAAAACATACATCACAGTAATCTTTATATCTAACATATATGCTTTAATAACCCCCTTTTTTTTTCTTTTTTCTTTTTTTAACTAACATGCACAATAACAACAAATGCCACTTTCAACTCACATTTATTACAACACATACCCAACCTTATATACATTAACCTATAGTAAATAAATATCTACCTAACACACTCACATGCAGACCGAAAAGTCATGGCACAAGAAATATGAATACACTCATATACTATATGCGTACAAAACAAATTAATACAAAATGCAGATCCATGTACAAACTTACGGTAATATACATACACTATCTAATACATATTACATAACCAATGCAGTAAACTTTATACAAAATACACGTGGACCCATATATAGATGTTATTATACGTACTAGTGTGACTTATGTGTACAAATACTTAATATATAAAAACACTCAGCTAATATTTCATTCAACAGGCTATATATATAAATTATTATACTAAGTATACATATAGCTTATAAATCAGTATACGTAAATATACATATTTGTACATATTAAAGCCGATTTTAAAATTTATGTATATGTACACTGCTGAAATACTTGTATAACTCATATTTACTAAAGACAGGCTATATGTTTATATATACTGAAATATGCTAACTATTGTAAACTTGTATAAAAAGGAAAACTGTAACTTATACATGGCTTATATATTAAAAAAAAATCTGTTTAATGCAAACAGGTTATAATTTACAACTAAATATTATAACTTGCCCATACCAAATAAATAATAGAACAAAACATAGCTTAGTATAGAATATGTGTACATGTCGAATCACATACTGTCAAATTTTATATACAGAGCATATAGGCTTATTTTACACTCAAATCAGATTCACCCATAAGTTCATACATAACAACAGGTATGTTAATATGTAAACATAGCACATATAAAACATACCCTGAATTATGCAAGCTCGGTCCACTTGGGTTCAAGCAAGGCAAAAGATGGTGATGGAGTCTCGGCCTTGGTGGAAAAAAGTGAAGCTCGGCTAGGCTGGAGATGGGTTTGCGGTGTGGGTTCATCGGCAGGGATGGTGGCCGAGGAGAACGGTGAAGGTTGGCAACAGGAGGAGGCGGCCAGGGTGGTTCCGGAGGGTGGAGGAGGGACGTGAGCGGAGGATGGTGATGGGTTTCACTGCTCAGGGAGGAGGCGGCTGTTGTCGTGGTGCGAGTCAGTGCTGACGCGGCATAGGGGATGGTTGCGGCTTTGGATTAAGGAGGAGCTCATGTCTTGGTCGAGCAGAGGCTAGAGCCGGTGGCGGTCAGAGGAGTCTCGGAGGCGGAGGTTGGCAGAGAGAGGCGAAGGAGGTCGGGATGCAGTCATGGCTCGGCTACAGGTTGTATATATGTAAATTTTTGGCAGACGAAAATTTGAGAGAGGAAAGAAACAGTGGAAGAGAAGTAATTTGAGAGGAAGCAGAACGATAAGTCAAGGCAACGAAAAGTTGCAAGCCAATTTATAATAGGGAAAAGTGGACAGCCTTGAAAGATGAAACGTACATGAATAACGTAATAGTGAATTTAATTGGGACCGCCCTTTGATTTAGCTGAATCAATAGATTATCACTCGTTTTGAAGTGCCCAGAGAAAGGACCGTGGTTGCAGAGAACACTCAAGATATACATGTTTATAATAAAATTTCAACAGTGTCAATAGAGAAGAGAACCGGACCAGAGAAAAATAAATTGAATTTATGGAGATGTAACAGCTGACTATTTAATATTTACGTTTTGGTGGACAGTTTCTTTCTTTTACAAAGCCAGAGAGAGAAAGAATAGAGAATGGCAACAGGTAAATCAATGAAAGTAATATAATGGCAGTAATGGTCACCCATTTATTAAGTTGACTAATATTAAAGCAATTTGATTTATACGAATTTAAATTTGAAACGCAAAGGAAAAGATAAGTCACGGTTTTTGGGTACCGTTACAACGAACAATTTATTTCCTCCGTTGTACACCGGATCCCGAAATACAGGAATAAATATATCGTTGAGATCAGCACGACGAGACGATTAAAACAGTATACAGATATCGGTGGTACGCTCATCCGATCAAAAGTCGATTATCGTCACCAAAAGTGCTGTAAATTTGTCAGAAATAAGGTAAACGGAGCAGTAAACGTCCGAATTTGAAAAAAACGAAGGATGACGTCTTACTCAGAATAGGATTTAGAAATTTTCCATAGAAAAATATTCAGGCCCGGAAATAAATTTATTACCAGCAATTGTTGGCTAGCTTGAAATTAAACAGAATTTCATAATAAAAATTTTCATAAAATATATTGAAATTTTAAAATCTGCTATGTTTAAATCGGACGTAATCCAAATGTTAACTTTTTATTTGTAAATAAATTTATTTAAACAAAAATCCAATTAAATACGTAAATGAAACAATAAAATTTATTAAAATCTTACGGGTCGTTACAATATATGTGGTACTGTCAATACGTGTATACAAACTATATACATATATTGTAGTATACTCAAACATATTGTAACGACCTCCCTTTTCGAACCCCAGAAGTCGACACTAATACATACACGGTATTCACGTGCCGAACAACCAAATGCCAAAAAGACAGATTGTTAGAGGAAAGAAGAAGATTGAATAAAGAAGAAACCAAACATTCATAGAACCTCACAACGCAATAGAATAACATATATTAATCAACATAATTATTTACAAATTCATTTTCAAAATGATACATCAGAGTTATACTAATACAATTCTACTCTAGGACAGTTATAATAGCCTATCCCTACCTAACTGATACAATATACATATAGTATAGCAGAACAAAATAGTAACTAGCTATCGATGAAGCCTCCTGCTCCATGCTCTTCCAAAATGCTTCCGTGGAAATCTAAACTACTTGGTTGTCTATACAAATTTGAGCACTCAAGAGGTTTAGGGAAAGAAAATAAAACTCCGGACCAGACATCGGTCTGATGTGAGTAAACTCAAAGCAACTATATTATTACTTTTAAAACTCTTTTGAAATCAAGGGTATCTCTTAAGACCATGCTTCATATAAACACAGACGGCTTTTTACTTTACGATAACCAAAACGTTTTCTATAGAAAATCCAGTGATATTATAATATGTCTAGGGTTAAAATAAATATTGAATCATAGCCAAAATTATTAAATTAATTAAATTCCGGCGTAATTGACATACAATCAAGTCCGAAAGCTCATATTGGAAAATGGATTCCAGCTATGGCTAGGTAAGGGATCCCCTTCCGATGGTACACCTCTAGAAAATGTACCTAAGAGCTACAAATGCATCTGCCCATATGCTATACAGAGTTGGCTGCCCCTTTAACATGACAGGCCGGATTACCTCATCCCTTGACATCGGGGCTGCAAACATTGCCTCTCGATGCCTGGCGTAAAACAACTCTAAGGGGATAATCTAGAATGGGATGATGGCTCCTAATGGTAGCTAACCACATAACTCTGCCGCATATCGTGTTTTAGCCATTTTTCTGGGTTTTGAGGCTTGTGAGGTCGTGTCTTTACCTTTTTAATAGCAATCGCCCTTGGAATGCTAACAGTTCCCTTCATGCATCAATGCAATGCTAGCATTTATTCATACAAGTTCGTTTTAGGACTGAATGAAACCGAAGGTACTACTTCTATTACGTCCATTATTGGGAATCCCTTCCAAGGGTAATAGAAAATAGCCTTGCACTTTAAAACTCCATCTTCGATTCCATATTCTTCAAGATGACTTCAGTTCGAAACGCTTGAGTTGGATCGAAGTAGTTTTCAGATAACGTATGTCACGACCCATTTTTTCGTAACCTTTGAATCGATAATAAACCACACATGTCCAACTCAAATTGCACGAAAAGATGGAACATGAAGGGTAGAAAGAATAAATAGATAGAAAAAAATCGTACATGAATGGAATAACATATAATATTGAAGAAATATTTTTACAGCGGAAAACTTTTAAAATACATATATCAGAGTCTAACCTAAATTCAGCCTGGATAGTTATAAACATTTGTTCTTACAATTGCTGACAAACATCAAACTAAAACAAATAAGTATAGTGGATAATAGAATACGTCCATACGTAGATGAATATCTCCAACTCTCCTCTAGAAACTTTAACGGTCTTCGACAACCTGAAACTACTCGGATCTGACCCGATTATTGAAAATACCCGGATCAGGCTTGATAAGCCAGCCTGAGAAAAACTCAATAATAAATGACAGTATCATATATCAGCCTTTGGATAAAATCCTTTGAAAAGAAAGAGTATCTCATAAGACCACGTCCATACATAAACACGGACAGTTTTTTACCTTATGATAACTAAAATACTTTTATATCAAAACCTTTGATATTATTTCTAATGACATCTCTTTGATAACATTTGCAAATAAACTTATTAATCTTAGCTGAAATTATTACCGTTATTAAATTCCAGCATATTAGGCTCTACAAACAAAACCGTAGGTTCTTATTGGAGAATGGATTTCCATACAAATGACCAGGTGAAGGATCTTCCTTTCGAAATAGGTACACCTCTAGATGGATACCCCGAGGAACAGCACAAAGGAACCTCTACAACACAAGACCAGCCTACCTGTATAACTATAGTACCGAATATGTCATCCCTCGGTCGTTACCGACCTTTATCCGAGCGCTCGATTTCCATACACCACATTAATTTACATTCCGAACGTCATAGCGGGAAGAAATATATATAGAAGGGGATGACCATACCATACTTGGGAATGACCCACTTAGCCTTGTCGCATTTAATCCTGTTTCGGTCATTTCCGTTTTGATGAGGCTTAAGGCAATGATTACCTTCTCACATAGCACATATCACATCTTAGAATACCACATTGCCATATCCGTTAACTACTAATTGCCTTCCACAAAAATACAATCCTTAAGCTCATATGTCTCAAGGAGGGTATTAAGCTAAGAGAAGTTGCCTTCTCCACCACCACTAATGTATGTTTGTATAAACCAATGTATGTAATCTTTATAAATGCAATGTTAGACAAACGTCCATACAAATTGTCCACGAACAGGAAAAACCAAAGGCACTCTCCTACTACCACTAGTAGCAAGTAGTCCTTTCAATTCGAAAAATCTCCACAACGAGGAGACCACTGCTATATATAACTCTATAATGGGTGCGACCCCGAGCAAATCAACAAGCAGTCCTCACGCTATGAAGATCCATGGTTTTCAATAATCACCATCTTCAACATATCTTCACGTTCGAACGTATACATTAGTTCGAAGTGGTTTTCGAATAGGAATTACCTAAATACGACCCCGGTTCCTTCGAAGTCCAATTATCGATAAAAAGTGAATATGATTATACAGGATTTGTTAAGTCTCTTTTCACTTTAATTCTTTTCGGATGATTTCAAAATCTCTTTATTTTGACTTATAATAATTCCAAGTAATTTTTTCTTTTGTTTTGGAAAATATCTCAAATTTCCCCACTTAACTCCCGATCCAAATTTCTTAACTTTTAGGCGGGTCAAAAACAATATTATTTCAGACATCGTTTGCAATAAACTCTAAAATCAACCTTTGCAAACATTTTTCCTTTTGTGTAAATAAGATCATAGAAATCATTCATTTTGGAGATTTCTTAAATTTTAGATAATACCAATCTTCTTTTATTTTGAAAACTCAATACGATCTTTTTTATTTAAGAGCATCCGGGCTTTCCTTTCGATCTGTTCCACCCCTCGCCTAAGAAAAAAAACATAGGCCAGGTAAGTTCAGGGCACTGGTTGCTCCATCTCTAACCTTAGTTAAACACATTGTTTTATCTTCTTAGATCTCACAGACGGGACAAATGTAATAGTCGTTTCCACATACTCAGTTTGTTATTACATTCAATATTCTTCAATTATTGTTTAAGTGTTATAAACAATTCATCTTAACCCTTTATTCAAAATTCTTATTAAAACTTCAAATTCATCTTTAAACGACTTAACATTCCTTTTAAAAACATTCACAATTGGTTCCAGGAGAAACCCTTACGTTTAAACTCTTATTCAAAAAGTTATACAATTCGTAGCATAAAAGTTTTGCGGAAAATGCTGTAAAAGATTAATTGATTAAATCAATTTATAAACATTCGATAATTCATATTTTCCAATCCAAATCTCTTTTAAACTATTTAGATAGATTTATCAAATTTATTTCATATTTTTCCAAAATTAAAAACATTCATTTAAACAAATATCCTATTATGGTCACTTAACTGCACTAGAGCGATTTTTCTAGAAAATTGAATTGGATTTATTTCAAAATCTACTCAATGAAATTTTGATCTTCTTTCTTCGTTAGAAGATATAATAGTCCGGAATTTTCCTATCTCGAAGAATTCCGAGTTATATTCCACTTTACACATTCATTTGAACTTTTCAGCGCGAAATCACGAACTACCGTTGCGCGACGCGTCTAGTTTTAACTTATTTTTCAATACTTGAAATAATTTATTCAAATTGAATTCTATTACTTATAAAATCATTTTAAATCAATATTTCCACTTTTTAAAGTGTTAAAAATGTATTTTCACTATTACAATGTTATAATATTATTTTATTCCCATTATTTTAATATTAAATTTTAAATTCCAATTTCAATTTATTTCATTTCTAACTTCAAATTAAACATATATAAAACTTAGATTTCAAATCTGATTTCAGTTTAAACTTCAATTCAATTTCAAACTAAACGTCAATTTTCAAAATCGATATCGATTTCATTTTCAATTTCACTATTCATCTCAATTTCAATTTCAAATTAACTATCCTCTTCAAATCCGTTTCACTTCAAATTTCAAATTCTCTTTTATTTTAACTTTAATTTCACTTCTAAATGAAAAGAGACTTATTTTTTCGAAATATCTCATATCACTAAAATATGGTCTTATTAACAAAGTGATTATTTAAATCAAAATGAACATATCCAATATTCATATTTATCACTAACATAACATCCATTCAACCAATCACATGCATACGATTTCAAATCCAACATTCACTATAAATATCATAACGGGACAGATTATCACAATTCAATTAATTAACTAACTATCAAACCATCCATATTAACAATGAACATAAACATTCATATGTCATAAGTGTGTAAATGTGATTGTTTTAATATAACTAAAATATCAATTCAAAAGCGATGAGAATTTCTCACCTTCATATCCACTCCGTCAAAAAATTTCGTAGGTTACGTGCTTTTCGAACAAACATGCTTTTTCTGAACGTCTTGAATTCTCGCCTTAACTTATTTTCTTTTCGAACCACTTTTGTTTTCCTTTCTTTTTTCCTTTTCTTTTTCTTTTTTTTATTTGGAGCCGTGTGAGCTTTGGAGGAGAAGTGGTGTATGGCCTTGAGTGTGGAGGAGGGTACGACCTTGGTAGTGGGGTGTAAGGGCTCGGGTAGGTGGTATGGCCATGGGTAGGTGGTCTAGGGGCTCGGGTTTGTGGTGTAGGAGGGTGGGTGCATGAGTATTGGGCTCGGCCTGGCTTGAGGGACGAGGTACGACCTTGTTTTGGCTTGGGTTTGTGTGTAGCCGAGGGTAGGTGGGTGTAGGAGGTGGGTAGGTTGAAGGTAAGCTCGGTTTTGGTGGTGTAAGGTGGTGGTGCGGTGATGTGGAGGTGGTAGCTTGAAGGTAGAAGAGAAATGGAGGAAGTACAGAAGAATTTTGGAAATTTTATGAAATGAAAGTGAAGTGGAAATGAAGAGGTTTGTGGTTGTATTCATAAGTGATATTTTGGTGGTAAATAACATTAATAACCTTGTTTACTTTTGTATTTGATTAGCCTTTGATTTGAGTTGCATTTAATGTATAGAATGATGGTTATGGAAGAGTGTGTTAAGAGGTAAAGAGCTGTCACTTTCTTATGGTTTGTAGTTGTTAAACATATATTTTTGTTCCTTTTCTACACATAAGTATAATATCTCATTAATGAGATAAGAAGTAAGGTAATGATGCTGTTTTATAGAAGCTTTAATTAATTTTAAATTTGTCAAATCATACTTTTACATCTTTTTATATTTATGTGAATATTTTTAAAATAAAATCTTTTTGTATTTAGTGCTAAACGTAGAATGTTTAAATAGTTTGTAAACTTGTATTTATATGTTAGAAAATGTATCAAGTTGCAAAAACTTGTCGACAACTTGTTTTGGTTGTAAACGGTGTTTTTGTCAACAAATTTTACAGTCAAAATTTGACGTTTTTGTTAAGCTATATATTGAGGTAAACAAAACTTTAAAATGAACTTTTTACTTCTTTAAATAAATTAAAACATGTCTCTTTATATTTTAAAATTATCTTAATTAATATCAAAATCTGTAATTTTACAGTGTATGTAAAACTGACAAAATGCGACAAATTTTGATTATTTTTGTAAAAAGATTATTAACATACTTTTAAATCTTTTAATATACTTTTATTATCTTTATTATATGTTTTAAACAAGATTTACCTTTTAAATAAATATTTAAACTTATTTATTTAAGCCTTTATTTATTATTAACAAAACTTAACTTTTGTCGATTTGTTCTAAAATCCAAATTTATACTTTTTAATTTATTAACTATAAGAATACATAATTTATTTATTATATATAACATATTTATTTAAGATTTAAATTCCTTTTAAATTTAAAAATAAACAAAATCTCTCATTTTCGAAGTAGCGAAATTACGGGTCGTTACAACATATCTGATCCTGGTCTCTTCGAAACAACTATCGATAATTTCCCGTAAACTTAATCCCGGTTCTTTAAGAAATAAGCAAACAAAAGATAAGAGCGGAGTTCACCTCCTAACCATTGAATGAATGGATTTCCTTATCATTTTTCCTAGAAGAAAGAAACGAGATTCATACGCACAGTACAACATCATTAGGGATGGCTGTGCCATATAACTTGCGTGTTTCTCTTAGATATTTTCAAAGTTACGTCTTGGTCTAGATTTGATAGTCGGTGATTTAACTATCAAATAAAAAATCATTCAAACATTGATTAAATTTCATATATGATCCACTAAGCCTTCATTAATTAATCTTTGATTAATTAAAATCAGTTTATAAAACTCGATCAAAAGATCTTCTCAAAAACACTATTCCCAAACCCTTCATATCCCTTTATACTTGAAAAACATTTATACTTATCTCAACGGTATAAGTATTTACCAAAAACACTTTGGAAAACTTCCTCTTCTCATATTCCATATTAAATAGCCAAATAATTTCCCTTTCAAAACGTTACTTCCTATAAAATCAATCCACTTATCCTCTATAAAAAGTTTCCTTTTTAAAAACCCACTTCATATTTCAAATAACTTATAAATTTCCAAAATAAACTGATAATTTCTTTCATAAATCTCCAAAATCAATTTATAAAACATTTTCCCATTTTTAAAACTCTTTTTTAGACCTTCTTAAATGAAATTCGTTACAAAAGATCATTTGCAAAACATCCCTTTAAAAATCACTTTAAATAAACCTTTTTATTTTGGTAAACCTCTTTTATAAACAATTTATTATCTTTAAATACCTTTAAAATAATTATATAACTTGAAAAATCATTTATAACCTTTTAACCCCAAATTGATTAAAGAATTGAAGTTAATTCAAAAGTATACTTTATAAATTCAAAAGAAGGCCTAGCAATCCCAATGGTAATAATTAAAGTTACCATTTAATTCCAATTTGAATTCCAAGTCACTTCACAATTATTTACATAGGTCAATGTGTATGTAAATTCAATTCATATCCAATCAAGGAATAACATATTAATTACAACTCAACTGGCATATACCAATACATAGTAACATGATGGTGATTTTTCCTGCTAATAAATGTCCAAACAATTCACTCAGTTATAGCAGAACGGGAATTTATTTCTACCAATAAATGTCCAAACAAAACAAACAATCAATTTATAGCAGATTGAGGATTTAATATGCTATTAGGGGTCCAAACAATCAACAATTAATTTATTACAAAATAAGGATTTGTTTTGTTAATGAATGTCCACGCAATCAAACAGTTTATAATTTAGCAGAATGGTGTTTTACTCTGCTAAATGGATGTCCACACAATTCAATTCAACTAAGTATAACTAATTCACATTCGTTTGGTTCTAAATGTCATGGACAAGAGATACTTTGATTTAAAATCAATTCACTTATAAAAGAAAACCAACTTAAAACATAACTAATAAAGTTTAAACTAACTTTTAATAATTAAGTCTTAATTTAAATTATAAACTAAAGATTAATTATAAATTAAAGCTTGATTAAATCTTAATAAATCAAAATTAAATCATAATTAAACCTTAATTAATCTTAGTTAAGCCCTAATTAATTAATGATTATACCCTAATTAACTAATAATTAATTAAATAATTAATCTCCAATTAAATAATAATTAATTAAATAATTAACCTCTAATTAAATAATAATTAATTAAAATAATTAAACTTGATTAATATAAAAAATTATACTTAACTATCTCTTAATTTAATTAACCATTAATTAAAACTTCCTTAATTAATTAATAATAAATTACTTAAAATAATACTAATTAATTACTAATTACTTAAATTAATTACTAATTAATTAATAAATAAATATTCTTAATTAATAAATTAATCAATTATCAAAACATACTTAATTAAGTAATAATTAACCTATATGCTTACTAATTTAGTTTGAAAATGGTTTTTCAAAAACATTTAAAAGAAACACTTTTACAACTTGAAAATCGTTAAATTTCCCAAACTGCATCCATAGCGACTATCACTATGGATGTAATAACTTAGAATTACTTTTCTTAGTTACTATCCAAAACTTTAACTTTTCACTTTTGCTTACTTATAAAACATAATTTAAAAGAGTTTTAAAAACTTTAACTAAAGTTAGAAACTATAAAATAAAATAAAACATTTGCTAAATCAAAACTAGTAAACGGTTTGATTTCCAAAATGGATCTCAAGTTCTTTTCAACATCTCAAGTTCTAACTTCCAAACCGTTTAATCACATATTCAAAATTATGAATACTAAATCATATCATCACTATGCATCACAAAGATCATAATTTTAATCCAAACACGTCACTTTAATCCATTGATTCAAGTAAAATGCTAAAACACAAGCTACCACATACATATACATCTAAACCATATCATAATCCAAACATTAACATCATATATATGTAAAACAAATAACCATCATATATGCAAAGGCAACATCTTTTCAAAAGTTAGAAGTTTACTCACCGAAAATTTGCAAAACCCTTTAATAACTTTAGAACTATGCAAAACTTGATCTTTGAACTTAAAACTTATAAATAGGCTCGGCTATGGTAGAGTATGGCTCGGAAATTGCATGTATAGGTGAGGTGAGGACTTGTTTCGGAGAGGTGGAGGGACTTCGGATAATATTGAATTCACAAAACTGGACTCAAAATTTAGCCATCTTCTCTTGGACTTTTAGCTATGTTACTCTCAGAATTTGGAGAAGTTGTCAAAGAGAAAGTTCTTGTAAATTCTCTTCTTTATCATTTAAAAAAAGAATTGCTCAACTTGGGTTGGTTTTGAAGGAGATATGGACAAAAGAAGAAGAAGTATTTCCGATTTTGAAAATATGGGTCCGAAAGACTCTTCAAGGAAATGATATTTTGGCATGGGCAAGATCAAAATTTGAAGAAGTGTTACAAACGAAAGTTGTAGCAACAATAATTTTCTTCGGTTTCAAAAAAATAATTTTTCCATTAGGATAAGAGATGCAGAAGATATGATAAAATAAAGAGGAGGAAAATTTTGAAGAAATGAATGGCTATTTATAAGCAAGAGAAAAAGTAAATTATCTAAATTCCCTTGTCCTTTACCCACCACTACTCTCTTTCCACCTCACCTAGCCTCCTCCACCTCATGTGCTCATGCCCACAACCTTGTTCCCTCTTCTCATTTCCACGCAAACATGTTTACATACTCTTTGTACTTAATGTTTCTAGTGATGTGACATTTATATTTTTATTTTAAACTTTATATACTTAGGTATGAATACATATATACATACGCTAATAAAACATATATACATATACTTACTTATTTACAAATGTGTATACTTATGCTAAAAAGTTCACAACATTTCTAATAACTTTTAGCAGAAGAAAAGTCTAAAATTCGAAAAACGAATTCCGGTCACATTTTCTATATTTCTTCGAACTATATATTTTTGTAAAAAAATTTGGAAAACTATTTCACCATTATTATACATTTATTTAAAAGAGCTTTATTTTCATTATAAAATCAATTATTTGAATATTTAAAATTAATTAAATATTCGTAAATCGAAGCAGTGAAATTCCGGGTCGTTACACATATGTATATACTTAGGTATTTATATTCCCGATATGCATGCAAGAATGTAACATTTATATGTAAGTACATATACATACACACATAGTAAATATAAATCCCAATATATAGATGTACACACACACACACACATGTTTATATTAGTTCATTTATGTTGTCATATATTTAAATGTATGTTGATGTATGCCTAAAACATTTAATTAAAATGTGACATGTTTATTTAACAAATCATCAATCTAATCAGAGAGAGAGAGAGAGAAATGAAAGGTTTCATTTCTCTCCAATTAATGCTGTTTATTCCCTTAATTAATTGCACAAGTATTAGAAAATGAAACAAAAGGTTTCCTTCTTAAATTTAATTTCAATAAGCAACTACTACATAAATGGGTGTATTTAATACACTCATTCATTTAATTTTATATCCAATTCAAACTAATCAAATGAAATAAAGGATTTTATTTATAAACTCCTTTTAGATTTGATCTAGAATCTCTTTAGACTTCATAGTCCGAATAAGAATCCAAAAGATTTTTTTTGAATTACCCATTTCTTCCACTGCGGGCTGGCTCAGTTCCAACAATGGTATCAGATCCCAATAGCATATGCGGTCTAAATTAGTCACATTAGGTCTAACTAATTAAGCTTGCCCTTGAGTACGGTGTCTAAAAATGAAGTGAACCCAAAGGTTGCCTCTAATAGAAAATGCCCAATTGGAATTAGATAATCAAGTACCTTGTCCTACCAGCTTACCGACCTGGGCTGAAAAGTGAAGTGAACCCAAAGGTTGCCTCTAATAGAAAATGCCCAATTTGAATTGGGTCTTGGGCTAATTTTCAAAATAGTTTCAAAAATTAAGACAAAATTTCAAATTTAAAATAAAAACATGTTTATTATAAAAGGTTATAATATAATATAAATTTTCAAAATGTTTGAAAAGGTAATGAAATTTTCAAAATGTTTGAAAATATTTAAACATTAATTTCAAATTTTAAAATTTATTAATAAGATTAATAAATTAAATTAATTAAATAAGTTAATTAATTAATACTTATACATGTATTATATATTGATATACGTTATGTTATTTAAAGTGTTTAAGATTAAGTATACATGTATATAAGACAAATTTTCAAAATTAATATAATTTAATTAAAATTGTTTAATTGTATAAATTAATTAAATAAAAATACACACATATAAGATATATGTGTTATACTATGAAGGTTATAGAATGTATGTGTGATATATAGGTATTATTGTTTGAACCAAAAATGGCACAAATATCCAGAAGATTAAGTAGAGAATAAAAAGTGAAGAAATTTAAATGAAAAACAAGTAGAAAAGAACACACAGCGATTTATAGTGATTTTGCAAATCTTGGCATATGTCCACTTAGTGATTTTATTGATTAGATCACTGGATTACATGCACTTGTACTTACAGATCGGTATAAATCCGACAGTGATTGCAAGAAATTAGAATAAGGGAAGCAAGAGCAAAAAGATCCTTAGAAATGAGTCATACCCCTCTATTTATAGACATACAAAGCCTAAAATCTCGCCTCCATGATCTCACCTCATTTTCTACACCAAGACCAAGTCCCTTAGAGAAAATGGTAGCCACCTCAGCAAAATACGTAGATCGGTACCGATCCATGGGCTTGGATCAGTACCAAAACATTAGAAGGTCAAAATTGTCATCTTAAACCTTTTGTGTTGACTCAATTTGTGATTAGCTTCATGATTCCAAACTTGTTTGCACCATTATTAACTTGTTTCTAAGTCCAAATGATGGATCGATGGACAAGCAGAGTTGCTGATTCAAGAGCTCGTGGAGATCGACAGAGAACGCATAGGGAAGTAGGCTTACAGCATTGAGTAGAGTAAGTAAGCAGATGATGGGCACCATAGGTTTAATAAATAAGGATCGATACCGATCCAGGAGGTTGGATCGGTACCAATCCACCACCTAGGTGGATCATGATCCTTTCTCTTGTGGTTGGTTTCTATTTGCCCCGTGACTCTGTTTATGCATGTTTTTTGGACTTTTGGGCTGTCTTAAAGGCTTCCTGCCTTGATTTTTTCCAAATTCGTTTCGTCCAATATATCTAAATGTTACCTGATCAAAAGACTGGGTAACAGTTGCCCTTCAAAGTACATCCTATTTCAAATGTGATGTGCTTTGAATCGAGACAAGTCGAAATTGATGTGAAGGACTCCACTTTGTACTCCGAACGGTCGTTATTGTCCCTACGGATCAATTCTGTGAAAAGTTACATCTATAGCCATTCGTCGTTATGCTTTTCCAGCATCTAGCATTATAAATAAGGAACGTACTTCTCATGATTTTCCATTTCGAGCTCGATATTTTTGCACTGGTTCCTTTCATGGAGTTTTCAAGTTTGAATTTGATTTCTTTGACTCTAGTTGTCGGTTATTGGATATGTACACGTACATGTATACATTGCATGTTCTCGAACAACTTCGGGCATGCACATTCATGTTCATACATGGGGTATAATCATCACACACGTATACGTATATTTACACAGACACACATATATGTGTGTGTGTGTATTTAAAATAACCGTGGATCGATACCGATCGAGGACTTAAAGAGTCCTGCTCTGGCGCCGGGAGAATTGGGTCTTGGGTTTATAAAACCCACCTCCTTCCATATTCTTTCTCACTTGTTTACGCATCGAACCAAAAGCTTTAGGCCACCATTGACGTTTTCCAAACTGCAAGGCTACCGCCCCTTGCTTTTAATCACCAGCGACCATCATCCTCGACCTTCACTACTCCAGTGCCGCCACCCAAGCCTCGTCTGACCCATCGCCTTGCCTTGATTGGAAGTTACTAATCCAAGACCTAGGTCCTTGAGTCAAGTTTTCCCTTTCACCATCCCTAGGTAGGTGGCCAACTTGAGCGTGGACGTGGGTGAAGTTGCCGTTGATGGCCGTGGTTTGGAAATAGAGAAGAAGGAAGAGGAAGAGGACAAAATCTCACTTATTAGTTGGATCGACATAAATTCAACATTTAGTGAATTTTGTGAAATCCAAGTTCTCAAGTGGACTTTGCCTTGTGGATGTGTGTTGAATTCCTTTCTTGTCTCAGAGCATTTCAAAAGCATGGCCGACAACGCAAAACTCATCGGGACGATAAACAATGACGGTCACTTCGTCAAAATTTAAAATCTTAAAATAAATAGTTAAATAATGTTGGAAATATGAACTGCACAACGCTGCATGACACTACACTAGGTATCACTTTAGCACAGAGGGTACAACTTAAAATTAATCTAACGTTAATTGTCTGTCAAGCTTTTATAGAAATGGAGCACAGACGTTCCAAACGTCTTGCCGCTCAACTGATGGTCCATCTTCTTTCAAATACTTTAAATCTGATGCTGAGTCAAGTTCAACTATGACTCCTGCGCAAGATGAACCGGTAAAGCCAGCATATCAATAAGAAAATCCACAAGTTGAAAAACAAGTTCCTTAAAATTCAATTGAACCCACGGAAGGGCCAGAGGTGGAACCTGCTTCTGATACTCTCGAAGATACTATTCTTTTAGATGATCCCATCAATTCTGTTGCTTCAAAGATTGATGAGGATCACTTCATAGAATTTGTGACAAGCACATAATTCCATTCGATGACGTACCGATCCCTTCTCGTCATCAGAGAGCTCATAATCCCCTAAAAGGCTACACTACTTGCAAGAGATATATATATGCTTGGCAGGATGTGTTCCATCGTTCAATCCATTCATTCATCAAGTTCTAAACTTCATGAGATTAGCTCTGATGCAGTTACACCCAAATAGCTATGCCTTCCTTCTTGGTACGTACATTATCTTCATTCAACATTTGCACCGAGTACCCAATGATGAGGAGATCAGGTACATATACAGTTTTAAGAGCCAAAAGGGAAGCCCTTTTTTGACTTACTTAGAGCCAGCAAAGAATTTCAAAGTTGTCACTGGCGCATGAAACGAGTTGAGCTATTTCAAAAGCGAATGGTTTTACATACGTTATCCACCTGGGTTTGCACGAAGATGGATATGTGGACCTAAGTTATACCTCATTTGTTTGCTACGAGTTAGCCTTGTTAATTATCAAGCTTAACTCATATTCTTTCTATCGTTCAGATATTTCGGTGAGACTCAGCGGTGCAGATGCCGTCAAAGTACTCAAGGCACTTTCAAAGGGGGATAGAGACATTGAAGTTCTTCTCTCTGATGAGAATTTCCTAGCCCATAATTTGCTAGAAGAGGACTACAATACTAGTCTAGTCCAAGTGGTCACTTGTGTTAATGATAATGACGATGACAATAACTCGCCCGAAGGAGGCAAGGCGAATCCGGATGTTCCCCTAGTCTTGAGTCCAAGGGCAGAAGTTGAAGAAAATGTTGAAGAAAGGGAAGAACATGCCGAGGAAGGCAAAATTGTAGGTGGCAACGATAAGACTGGCCATGATGGCATTGATGTTGGCCACGAGTCCTTGGTTGAACAACCCATAGATGACCAACACTCTGCTCCGAAGAAGAGATTAGTTCTGAAAATTTCAAAGGAGCGGACTCCTACATAGCCTCCACCCATTACGACTGCGGAGAAAACTCCTCTTCCTTCCACATATACATTCTCTAAGTTAGGGCCAATTCCTACCGAGTTCGACTCCTTTGGCATCGGTGATATGAGCCTCAAGGGTCTTGACTCTCCTATCCGATTTAATGATGACATTCCTCCCATCATCATGGGGAGATCACTCCTATGAGCAAAGCTTCAAAATATGGTCCATCAGGGGGATATAAGGACATTCACGCACATGTGCACCTTATGGCACTACGATGCGTTTGACTCGCATCCTTTCTAGTCAAAGCTAATTCATTCTTGTTTCATTTGCAGGATCCATGGAGAGGAATAAGTATATATATCAAACCTTAGAAGAAAACGTATCTTGACTACATGGGCATTGTCCAAGCATATACTATCAAGGCAATAATCAAGATTCAGAGTCTAGTTAACTATGTAGCCGAGATAGAGGCAGTTGCAATGGTGGATGTTATGACAGAGATTATATGTCGCATGAATCTGCTTCCAAACGTCGTTCCAGAAGCAGGTCACCTTCGTCGAGAGGCATAGATAGGCATTCTGATCGCCGTGATGACTTGCCACCGACGATGTTTCTTGTGCACCCCCTCTAGCTTCCATTACCGTTCATCATTTGGCACCCTCTCACTCCAGTTGATCCTCCGACCATGAGCACTATAAAAGTAGGTTTGAGACTTCCTATTATAGAACCAGTAAACACTTGATTGAATCTCCATTCGTCACTACGCAGCAACAACTTTCGTTAATGCTCGAGGATGGCCGAACTGAGAGAAAATTTTCGTACGTTTGCTTTGATGGACTCATGTTCATGCCTGACATGAAGAGAATTCCACCTAAGATCAAAGATATAGCCGTTGCTTATGTAAATGATGCTTATAATCAATATAGTGAATGGAGATAGGACGCTGAGAGAATATCCATGATCTCGAAAGAAAGGCAACTCGAGATTGATAATCTGAATCTCTTGGCAGTGTAGGACAAAAGAATCACCTTCCATCTCGTTGTTGAGGTTAAAAACTTAAGGAAATCATAAGCCGAAGTTGAGAGAAAGCTAAGGACGCCATCAAGGTGCTTGAAGATGAGAGAAACAAGCATCATGATGAGATTGAGACCGCGCATCATCGGAATCGAGCTTTAGTGCTGGAAAGAGATGCTCCAAACAAGAAGGTGATTGAGTTGTCAGCCAAACTCGAGAGCGAAACAAAAGAAAAGAACAACTCCCTTCAACAAGCTTAGGAATACTATGACGAGATGCTCACTACTCCAGATGAAAGAGACAAGGTGGTCGAACATGCTAGGGATGTGGACGCGCTTGTCAGGAAGGAAGTTGAAGCCGCAGAAAAGCAGATGATGGAGAAGTTCGAACCAGTGCTCAACAAGTACAACGCCAACGTACTCAAATTTCATAATTTTGAGTGGTTCAACCGCGATTACCCCAGAGTTCTTGTCCATGCTTGGGAACAAGTCATCGAGGAAGAAAAAGAATTCCTAAAAGGTGGTGAGGTGTATCTGGGCCAGCTCGAGAAAGAGGTTTTAATAGGAAATGAGCCCAGGGTTCTAAAAGAGGGTCAGCTTATTCTCTATTCGGAGCTAGCTGATACAATGCAGTGGGACTTAGGCGAAGCCTCCGGATCATCGCCCTAAGATGCCACTATTGGAGACACCTCCAAACCGAAAATTGCTTAAGCTCCGTCTTCGGTCCCGGGTACAATCTAGATCAATCCCAAATGTTAAAGTCCACCATCCTCTCCCCTATCTTGGAAGGAAATTCAAGCGGCTCTCCAGCCTACACTAAATCCTAAGCTGAAGAAGGTATCGAGTTGAGCTTACCTGTATTTTAGAGAGTCCATATGTTATCGATTGACATCGCTAATCTCTCTTTTTATATCTCTCAAGTTTTAGGTCAACCCTAGGTTAGTCCGCTTTCTGACAAAGATCTCCAGTCGAGGCAACAAGCCTCTACAACAGAATCGGTGACTGTGACCACTTCAATGGCGGTACCAAATATCCCGATTAGTCAGACAGCTAGGCCTGGTAAGCGAATGATTGATGCTCTATAGGACAAAGGGACTAGTAAGCTTCAAGGGGCCCAAACTAATGATGATGTTGTTATTACTGGGTCCTCTTAGCCTCATAGGGTCCCACCATGAGTATACTTGAGCAGGAGCTTGTCTCAGCTAAAGATATCAAGTTGGAGAAGATAGAGACCTTTCCTCCTCCTCTATCCATAGCTCTACCTCATCAAACTATCTTTATCCCTATCACTCTTCCTTCGCCCGGGAGCACCCAGAGCGTGCCTGCCGGATCATCGCGAAGTACTCCGTCTAGGGATTCAAGAAGAGGTAGGAGGAAGCCTAATCAAGTTACACCTCCTTCGGGAGGAGAAGAAAATCCCAAGAAACAGAAGCATAGAAAGCGATCTTCATTTTGTTTTGCTTTGGTCATATAAATAGACACTTTTGAGTTTCTTCTTTTGTTGTTTCGGCTGGTGTTGTGCGAATTCGGCCTTCGCTTTTAATTTCCAGCTTACACATAAATAAAACTTGTACATTTTCTTCCAAGTTTTATTTTGACTGTGAATAACAAGACTTTTGTTTTACCAAATCTTTATATATATATGTGTCCAAGTACTTATGGAATGCACTTTCCATTATATGTACTATCGATCCATCTCTTTTCAGGTCATTATCGAACTAAGTCATTAGTATGTTCCATGATTTGTCAGCCTTTTATCATTCTATTGACCACAAGGTAATCATTGAAGTGCCAAGCTGTGGGCATCGATTGGGGTAAGCCATTCAATATAATGGTTTAGGAATCCTTTTCTAGGATAATAACATCCAATCTTGCTAAGCTATGGGGGCTGGCTTGAGCTAACCACTTAAAATCATAGTTTGCACATCCTCATCCAGGACGTTTATTTTCAATCATGCCTAACTAGCATAGATCAAAGTTTATAGAAAATATCTCACCTTATATCGGGCATGGATCTTTCGTCTTGCCTACTCGGGGCAAAGTATTAGTGATTGGATGGACATATTACATCCATTTTGAATTATATTCCTTCCCTAACGTCAAGGGCAAGAGTTAGCTGATGAACGGTCAAATCACGTCGTTTCTGGGTTTATAATCATTCTCCTATTGTAAAAGCAAGAGTTAGCGGATGACCAGTCAAATCACGTCCACTTAGGTTTATACTCCTGTCCTCAATCCAAGGACGAGAGTTGAGTGACGAATGGTCGAATCACATCATTTCGTAGGTTTATACTTCTGCCCACGATCCTAGGACAAGAGTTAATGGACGAACGGTCATATTACGTTCCTTTCAATTTATACTCCTACCCCCATATCAAGGGCAAGCGTTAGCATACCGACGGTCATATCACATCCATTTCGAGTTTATACTCCTGCCCCCATATCAGGGGCAAGAGCTAATTGGCGTCCATCTCCGAGAGCCAAGAATTGTTGAACTCCAAGGGTCCGATCATGGACCGTGGAAATTTGGTTGGCACCTAACAGCGGGTACCTGGATACTGCATTATACACATGTGGATTCATCCGAGTTAGTCATATTTCACGACTCTTAAGTTATGTAAAGACAGAGAAACAAATCCAGAAAGCCATTTCAGTTATTGAAGATGAGAAATGATAGGTTTGGTCTTATTACTTGGCTTTATAAATTTATTTCTAAGTGAAATAGCATAAGTGCTCGCTATTCCACGCCCTCGGGAGTGAGATACCGTCAACCATTGCTAGAATGAAAATGTTATCTTCGAGCTTTTTCTCTATTGCAAATGTTCCTGGTCCAGGACGTGCATTGGAATTTGGTTGTATCTAGTGTATGCATCCATGAATGAAAGTAATTCATGTTCGACTGTTGAGTCCACCAACCGGTCAGTCCTCAGAAGCGAGAACCTGTCCTTCGAGCATGCCTTAATCAAGTCAGAATAATCGGTGCACGTCCAACATTTTTCGTTAGCCTTCTTCACCAAGACTGGATTGGATACCCATTCCAGGTATAAGGCATCGTGGATAAAGCCATTATCCTTCGGGTTCTCCACTTTAAGTGCAGTGGATCTCTTCGGACATAGGCCGTGGCACATTTGTTTCACAGGAACACATTTGGGATTTATGTTCAATGCATGGCTCGCTATTTTCGACGAGATTCCATACATACCAGAGTGTATCCAGGCGAATACATCCAGGTTCACCTAGTGAAAACCAACCAACTCCTTCATCATTCTTACACCGAGCTATGAACCGACCTTTAGGACCCATGTCAAATCATCTTGGCTGACTGAAACAGTGATCGTTAACTCGATGGGAGTTGCTTTTCCATCTAGTGGCTCTTTTCACGAATCCATATCCTTATGGAACCGACTGTGCTACCCAAGCCTAAGCTCAGGCATTGGTTGTTATGTTTCCAAATCCTTGATGCAGAGAGTCCCATCTACATCTTTTCTTTTCTCCCTTCGCCTTGCCTCACTTAACTTGGTGACATAACATCATGGCCAAGCCCTTGATCTTCGTACACAACTCTCACACCATTCTTCGTAGGAAATTTAAGCATCGAACACCAGGGAGCTATAGTCACTCTGAACTCGGCCAAGGACGATCGACCCAAAAATGCATTATAAGCCAAATAGATATCTAACACCACAAAAGGCAGGACTCACACTCGCCTATGGTCGCCCTCTCCAAGCACCACCAGTAATTCCACATATCCGACTGGCTCCGTAGCTTCCCCGTTAAATCCTTGGATCGGATAATTGCATGGTTTTGAGTCCTTCCCCTCCAGAAGCATATAGTTGTAGGCTTTTTTGAATAGAATGTTGACCAAACTCCCACAGTCAACCAACACCTTTTGTACAATATCAGGGCCAATCATAGCCGTTATAACCAATTGGTAAATCGTCAAGGCTTCCACCCCATCAGCCTCTCTGTTTCGGAAAACAATGTCATCTGTCTTGGTTCTGGACTATTTTTTCGAAGCTCCATCCTCAACTGCCAAACAGCTCCTATTCTCGGTATGCTTTAAAGCACTAGCATACATGTCTGTCTATTCAAACTCTTTTCGGATGGATGGGTTCCATCGATAATTGTCTTAATTACCAAATGTTTTTCAAGCCACCTAGGCTCCTCACCCCCAGGTGTTGACTTGCCTCCGTTGGTATGTCGACCTGTGGGGGTTGAAATTTCCATGCCTGCCTCCTACAGGGCTTTCACAAATCATTGCAATTTTTTCTTTCGAATCAGCTCCTTAATCATATCATGCAAGTGCTTGCATTCATTGGTATACTGACCGTGCATCCCATGAAAACTGCAAAACTTACTTGATCCCTTCTCCTTCTTGGTCGACTCTCTCAGAGCCGTCTTTTTGTACTGATCAATGCCTTGGATTGCCTAATAGAAGCTTTTGATTGGGTTTTTCAGTTCAGTATAATTATCGTATCTAGGAGTCCTAGGACAATTCCTATTATATGGATTTCATTTCTTGGCCCCATTATCGCTCTTTTTCTGACTATCATTCTTGTTGCCAATATTCACATCCACGTTTCTAGAACTTCCTCTAGGTTGCTTTACAGTAATGTTGCTTTGTATCACTTCATCTGAATTTATAACACCGTTCCTTCAGGGACAATTGCACACTTCTTCCAAGCGTAAGTAAATATTATCTTTTCTATAGAAAGCATCCATCCTCGGTGGGAGTTTCCTCTCCAACCATTCCCCAAAATCTGTCTTAGGATGAATCCCTCTAATCAGTGCCATCAATACTATATTATCGCCAGGATTTGTTATTTTCGTCACAGCTGTATGGAACTAGTTCAAGATATTCTTTAATGACTCTCCCACCCCTCGGAAGAGGTTTGATAATGACATCACATCTTTCGAACGTGCAATGTGTAAACGAAACCGCTCTAGAAACTTTCGCGATAACTCAATGAAAGACGATATGGATCTCGGTAGGAGCCGAGTGAACCACATCATCGCTACTCTTTCCAGGAAAATTGGAAAACAACGACATCTCATGGCATCAGACGCTCTAGCATAGTCCATATACCATTCGTACATCATCATGTGCTACCTCGGATCTGTCTTTCCATCATACAGTGGCATTATTGGCATTGCAAACCTCCATGGTACTTCACGTGCAAAATGTCCTCAGTAAGTGGATTCCGGTTAGGAGAAGCACCCTGTAACAACCCCGGTCGAGATTACCTAGGATCTAAATTTAAAATATGATTTAATAAATTAATTGAATGAATTTTGGGAATTTATAAATTATTTTATTTCCAAATTTAAAATGGATTTGGAATTTAATAAATTAGGAATTTAATGAATTTTCTTTTTTTTTGCTATTTAACTTTTATATTTAATTATATAAGAATAATCATGGAGAAAAATTAGAATTTAATAAATTATATCGAAAATAATTTTATTATTAAGATAAGAATAGAGATATTACGTTCACTTATTTATTTGAATAGAAATTGGTGATGAATATTTTTCGTTTTGTAATTATTTTAAAAAAAGGTGGTATATTCAATAAAAATGTTAATATTGATTTTATTGTTATAAAGGAGATTTTTGGCAATGAATACTTTATTTTATCTAAATAATAATAATAAATTTTATTTGCAAAAGTTTTTTTTGGCTATTTTTCAGTACATTCCAATATTGATAAAATAGTGACTTTTGTTATATTAGCATTTGTCAAAATATTATGAAATCATAACATGTTAAATGAAATTGATTGAAATGTAAAATAATGGTTTATAAATAAGGTATTTCAATGTTAGTAAGAGTGAGAATTTTTATGTGTTAATTATTATGGGAATTTTTTTGATAAAACAATGTTTGAAAATAATAATAATAGTAATAATAATAAAATAAAAACATTGCTTAGTACAATTAGTATTTTTATAGTGATGGAACAAGTATATTAGTAACACTTTTCTCATAGAAAAGAATTAGCAACACTTTGCTTATTGGGTTCAATACAAAATTTTCTTGGCCTAAGTACAGTAGATAAAGATGAGAAATAAAGTACGTACATTCTCATTCTCCTTTTCATCTTGCAAACTAAAATATGAACGCTGCTACAAACCTAAACCTAACTCTAATAATTCCCAAATTCAAGTAGAAATCAAAGGGATTTTGATCAATACTTGTTTAAATTGAATTCAGGTAATCTTCTCCATCTTTTGAATGTCTAATTCAATTGTTAATTTCAGTTTTGATTTGGGTTGTCTTTTTCTTCAATCTTTGAAATATGCCCTAAGTTGTAGCAAAAAGTATTCAACTAGGAGAATTAGGTCTATTTCCATCCATTCAAGCTTGTATTGGTTAGTTAATCTCACACTTCTAAACTATGAATGGATGTTTGTTGCTGTTTGATGTTTTGAATGAATTTGGTGTGAATTTGATCTCAAAACCCTTATGTTGTTCATAACTTTTGCTATTCAAATCCATGGTTACGGAAACCACTTCATATGATCTTGATTCACATCCAAATATAGACGTTTTTATGCTTGCATGATGTCTATTTCAATATAGTTTTAGTATAGGATCAAATGGGCGAAGAAAACACAATAAACGGGCAACCAAAGCACCGCCGGCGTCGCCGTGGACTCAGCCTAGGCATGCCAATCAGTGCACCAATCATCACGACCGGTGGACCGGTCATGACCTGGGCTGAGTACCAGGTCATGCCACTTTGGGCTCCATTTGCACTCGTTTGCTCCTCTGTTCGATCGCTTGAACCTATTTGCTTGATTTTGGTGTTGTTTTTTATGACGAGTTCAATGCTATTTCCGGATTTTAATTTATGAATTTGTGAATTCATCTTAGAGTTTATTATAGCATAGAATATCTCTATAGGTCCATGCTGTAACACACAACTTTCGTCCCACGTTTTCAACTAGAGTTTTCAAAAGAATGATTTTCAATCCGAACTGTTTTCACAAATCATTTTTAAGTATGAATATATATTTTCTATAAAAGATATTTGTAATATTTATATATATAATTTATTTATTTATAATAATAATGGCTTTAAAGTTGATTTGGAACAATGGTTTAAAATTGTACTTATATATATATATATTAGCAAGGGCTATCCAACATATACATACACACATATATATTCTTGTTTATAAAACAATACATCGGAGAGGGATTTCAAAGTAAATTATTTTATAAAATCACACGACGTCGATCGAATGAGAAATCCATTTAAACATATTAATAAAACAAGCAGTATGAAATGCTCACGTTTGTTTTTCCAATTAATTCCCAGACTTGTTCGATTGAGCCATCTATACACACGAGTGGAGTTTACTAACTTATAGTAAATGTTAAAATAAACCCATTTGGTATGGGACACACGGTTGCTATTTATTCGGTTACTATTCAGAGGTATATAACACTTATCGACGAGTCTCATCGACGAGTTTATGACTCGCCTTCGGAGTTTATAGGACTTGATCCTATCTTGGAGTTTACAGGTCTCGTATCTATCTTGATGTTTTAGGACATGTTCATATCTTGATGTTTATAGAACTTATTCCTATCTTGATTTTTATAGGTCTCGTGCCTATCTTGATGTTTATAGACTTATACGTCTATCTTGGAGTTACACGCATGTAGGTGAACTTATTCACCAATCTAGGAGTTTTGGCGCCTTTCCCCATTTATGTGATTTTCTGGATTTCTGTTATGATTTCTAGATTTGATGCTATTTGTGTTATCACCGAATGATTTTGGGGATTTTGCTTTTAGAAGCTATTTTGGGTTTTGATATTTGGTGATTAGACACTTGGAGTTTATTGAAGCATTCTTGTTGTTAGCCAATTCCTGGCTTTGTGTTCATATTTGAGATTTATATCATTACATCCATTATTTATCTTTCTTAACCCATTTATTATAGTCTAGACTGACCCGTTTGTTATCTTATAATACTTGGTTCAGACCGAGGTATTTTATATGCTCTAGTTTGATAGTCCTAGAGAGGATTTCACTATAGTTGTCTAGTTATCATTCGTTTTATCTTCATCCCTTATGTGTGTAATATTCATATAATATTGTATCTATTATTGAGCCTATATTCTTTTGTGTACATACTTGTTTAAAGAAATGTAGTACAGATGTATTATATGGATTGTTTTAACCAAAGTCTTATGTTTGATAGTATGCATTTATTCGATTTGATCAACTTGTATCTATTTGTATTCTGCTATGTATATTCTATAACCTACGACTCTATGATTTGTATTTATTATATATTGTTTTGAATTATTATTTTAGCCATTGTAGTTTTGTTTTAAGCCTAGATTGCATATGTCGATTCCGCTTGTGATGAAAAAATATAGCATATTACTCGACGTATCGATGCTCGCTTGAAATAAAATTCAGGATGGTCGCGCTTAACCAACGTTATTCTCTATGCTAGCAGATTATGTTACTTGGTAATATCCTTTGTTAGTGTGGGTCTCGGGGTGGGGGCGTCACATACCTCATTCAACATTGCATCTAAATCAATTTTCACTTGCAAGTCTCTTGACTATGTCTTCCGAGTACTCCGGGTTTACAGGTCTGGGTGGACGACGGTGATCGAGATCTGTTCCAAGTGTTTGACCTGGCAAATGCTTTTGGGCATACTCTCGGTACTTGGGTTTTTCTAACTTTGGAAGATCCGTTCATCTAGCAGTCCTCCTTGTTTCATTTCCATGCGTTGTATCGGTAGTTGCAGCTCAATATTCAGCATTCCAATCTTCCACAGCATGGTCAGAAGTCAGATCCATGCCACCATCCTGAGTGCGAGCTATGGGCCCACCATCATTTGCATTGGTATCGATCCATCCATTTGGATCATTACAGATCCACAAATCCGAGCCATAGGTTTGTCTTCTTCCTTGATATGATGCCCCGTAGTGTTTTTGAGTCCTTTTATGCTTTATATTCCTGTGACTCTGGTCGGATGATGAGGAACTTTCAAATTCTAAACTTGAATCCCTCATGCTCCTTCTTCGGCCGTTCTACGTTAGTTCATTTAACAGCCTCAAGCTCTGCTGCATCTGTTGATTCATCTGGTTATGACTCTCCTGGAGTTTGTCCTCCATCGGTTTCATCATATGATCCATTTCTACTCTGGTCACAACGTCAACTGGATTTTGGATCTTCGATTATTCTATTTAGGTAGCTCCATCCACATGGTGAATGTCTTAGTTCTCAGCATCATCAGTACCTCAGGAAGTTGTAGCACGTTCTCTGCTTGATGGGGCCATGGTGAATAACTTCTCTTTGATTATTACAAATCTGAATAATAGAACTGTAAGGTTGGAAAAGTGGATCTACCTTTTGGATATATGAAATTCAGTAGTAGATCATGGATCCAAGTAGTTTGAGAATAGGAGTTTCTCACTGAAAGTACCAAAATGTTCAAACTAAAAATGCCACAAACACCTAGAAGATTAAGTGAAGAATAAAAAGTGAAGAAATTTAAATGAAAACAAGTAGAAAATAACACATGGCAATTTATAGCGGTTCAGGTAATCTTGGCCTACGTCCACTTAATGATTATACTGATCAGATCACTAGAGTACAGGCAGTTGTTCTTACGGATCGAAATAAATCCGACATCAATTACAAGAAAATAGAGTAAGGGAAAGCAAGAGCTAAAAGATCCTTATAAATGAGCCATGTCTTTTTATTTATAGACGTAAGAAGCCTAAAGTCTCACCTCCACGATCTCACCTCGTTTTCCATGCCAAGACCAAGTTCCCTGGAGAAAATGGTGGCTACCTAAGCAAAAAAATGGATCGGCACTGATCCATGGGCTTGGATCGGTACCGATCCATAAGATGGCCAAAATGGTTGTCTTGAACTCTTTGTTTTAGCTCGATTTGTGATTAGCTTCGTGATTCCAAACTTGTTTGCACCATTATTAACTTGTTTCTAAGTCCAAATGATGGATCGGTGGAGAAGCAGAGTTGTTGATTCAAGAGCTCGTGGAGATTGATAGAGAATCACATGGGATCAACAGAATAACACTTGAATTAGGCTTCTAGCGTTGGGTAGAGTAGGTAGGCAGAAGATGGGCACCATAAGTTGAAAAAATACAGATCGATACCGATCAAGGAGGTTTGATCAGTACCGATCCACCACTTAGGTGGATTATGATTCTTTTCCTATTGTTGTTGGTTTCTATTTGCCCTATGAATTTATTTGTGTTTGTTTTCTGAACTTTTGGGCTATCTCACTAGGCTTCCTACCTTAATAGTTTCCAAATTCGTTTAGTCCAATCTATCTGAATGTTGTATGGTCAAAAGTCTAGGTAACAATTACTATAAAGGTTATAATAGACATGTCTAATTTAGGTGCTTCTACCTATCTCGTGTACTTTTCTTTTCTTAGCTGTTATGGCATTTGTGTCGAACACCTGTTCTTAAAGATTATTAATAAAAGTGAACGACCCACTATAAAATCGGTTAGCCTTGCTAAAAAATAGACATGTCCAATGTAAAAGTTATATTAAAATACTAATTAAAAATTAAATAAAAAGTTAATTAATTAAAATAAATTAAAAAGTTAATTAATTAAAATTAATTAAACTAGGTTTAACTAATATAATATTATAAATAAGATTATTATGTAAGTAATATGAAATATAAAAGTTATATAATAATAAAACTTATATGATATGAATGTATAAACTAAAGGTCGAACGTTAAAGAAACCCAATCAGACTTAAGGGGTAAATACACATGTAAATGTACATATACCATGATTTCTGATGTGTCCGACACTTGAACCACCAGGGTATTTCATAAGAATACATTATTCCATAAGTCGATATCACTCAATGTAATATATTGAAGATTTTGAATCTTCAATATGTTGTTGTCCTCTACCATATATATATATATATATATATATATATATATATATATTAATAAATTACTCGCATACTCCTTAGTTATTGAGCAAACTCAAGCTAGGGATGTTATGCGTAGTATTATTAATATATTGAACAGACAAAGTAAGATAACTATATGTATTTGTTGAGAAAACTCAAGGTACATATACTATACTTAGGCCGTCGTGATATGTTAGGTATAAGTGAATAATCTCTTTCGATTTGTTGAGAAAATTCAAGGTCAAAATGAGATTAAGACAAGGAACCATGAGTTAGGAGTTGTATGTGATATAACCAATAAGGTGTTATCCATCGTTTGTGCGGTTATGATTTGTTGAACAAACTCAACGTCAAAATCCTAATAAAAACAAGTCCTAACGCCTATTAGTGAAGTCGAAAGACTTCTATGTTTCATCTTAGGGTTTGGAGAAACATAAAATACTAGTAGGAGTCATATTAGAAAAATGAAATGATAACATTTAACTTTTCTAATATTGCAAGAATACATGCTAAATAATGTTATAATAATCTACATTAATAAACTTTTGCATTTAATATGATTGATAAATCGTTTATGAATTAAAATATATGAATTGAAATGAATTAAAGATTGACGGATAGAAATATAATATATATATATATATATATATATATATACTTACTATAAAATAATTCTTGCGTGTTAACGTTTTCTACACCCATGAAAGTGCCTAATTTTACAATTACTTAATACGCTCGTAATTTGGTTACTCATGTGTTTATGTAGACAAGACCATGTATTTGCATTCTACGAGTTTCAAACTCAAAAGCAATAAAAGACTATGGATATTTGATTTATACACTATCATATATAACTGTTATATGGTGAATGGTCACAGTTCGTAATGTACGATGATTTATATGAGATTGAGTATTCCATTTAATTGATTACAATACAAATAATATTTTTTTTAAATGTAATACTAGACCAAAACTACAAGATAGATCTAAAAACTTGATAGCTGAAATGTCAGTTTGATCAGTTTACGCAGAGTGCAACGCATTTGATATCCTTAAATGTTAAGGATGATCGAGTGCGCTTTTGTAAAGAGTTCATTATGATGTTGTAGTAAGGGTATTCTTTTGAATGGTTCAACCATTTAGAAAGAAAAACGAATGTACAAGAGTAGACGTGATTTTAAGGTACAGTTGGGATAAAGAGAGTGAATAGTCATTTCTGCTTCATAACGAAACATTGAAAACGAGAAGTCAAATAATAATAATTGATACTTAGCATTGGAATAAGAAATATGATTTCTATTCCAAAATATATTTTCGTATAGAAAATGATTTTCTATGAGATTTATTTCTTTGAGTTCAAAATATTTGATCGAATAAGTCTTCTCTGTAAAGTAGTTGTAGTATATGAATAAATAATCTATATTAAGTGAATAATGGACATTTAAATTCAGTACACTATTATAGTATTGGCAGAAATACCGGAAGCATGTCATATAACACTTATTGATTGCATCAAGTTATGAAAAAAAAATTTGTAAAATATACCGAACATTATTTATGAAATAATGACTATTTTTTGTAAATACTAGAACCAAAGGGTTACGTACTAATAGTTTGGATAACTATGGAAGACTTACTCGATAGTTTTCTATTGGTTAAAATAACTAGGTCAAACAAAAAAATCGATGTGATCGATCCACATAGTTCTCCCAACTAGAGAATAATATTGATCTTCGATGTGGAAGTTCCGCTTTGATTATAGTTAAACCGTGGCATGACAATCATTGAACGACAACAGTTGAGTCGAGTCGAAACATTGGAAGTGAAACACTATTCAAGAGAGGATTTATCTGCTCAGTTATATGAGGTTAGTATCACAGTCAACTGAAATCTACTTAAAGTCAAAGTTTCTGGCGGTTGATAATATTTGTTATTTTTGAACCAAAGACTTTGTGTTTGGACTATAAAGTTGAATATGGATGATACTAAAATTTCAACCATTACCAAATTCCATAAGTCCAAAGTAATATAGTTTTGACAAAGAGAATTGGTGTAAATATTTGTCACTAAAAGGTACTACTTAAGTGTTTATGAAATTTGATTTTACCAAAAAGACCTATAAGCGACAAATTCGGGCAAACTGAACCGCTAGCTTAGGTGACGTGTGAATACTGATATTTGAATTGTTCAATATTAATTGCAGACTGAATTCACACCTCTGAGTTGCACAACCACATTTGTAATTTCTCCGAAAATCACACGATTTAATTAATTTTTAAAAATGTTGTAAATTGATTAAATTAATTAATATTTATGAAATATTAATTATTGTTAATTTATGATATATTGAATGTTGTTGATAATTATTTAAATGCATATATAAAAGTTATATTTGCATATATCAATTGCGATATCGATATAATTTTAAACATGGTTTAAATAATAAAATAATTACATAAAAGCTTTTTCTTTTATTTGGAAAATTTTCACATTAAGAATGTGCTTGGAAGCCATATAATGGTGAGATGAGGAAATCAACTAATTGAATTGATTTGAATTTTAGAAAAAATTGAAGAAGGAATTTTTGATAAGGGAATGGGAAAGGTTCCTCTAATTCTATTAAAAACAAAATCTCCTCTTTTTGATTTCTTGAACAGAACGTAACGTTTTCTTCCTCTTCTTTATCATTTATTTATAGCTAAAACTTCTTCCAAAAAACATCAAAACATGTTCAAATCAACAACAAATTAAATTAGAAAAGGTGGTTCGTCCTTCTCTTGCAAGGTGGGATGCTGATTTATTTGAAATCTAAGGAGAAATCACAAATCAATGTGCAATGAAGGGCAAGGTATTTCAGATAAGTTTATAATTCATTCATGATGTTTCAAATCTTTTTATATATATATGTAAATTGTAACCACTTATTAAAATCAATCTTAAAATTATTATATGTATTATGATTGACTGTGAATTCTATTTGTGTATGGTTTTGAATGTTGATGATTTAATTGGATCTGAAATAATTAATTATTTTGAAATTGATTTGTTAAATCCTTTTTTAATTGCTTACTAATTTGTCTAACCAAATAATTTTTGTGTTATTTCATTTGAGATCTAAAACAAATCCTCCTTTTGTTATCATATCGAATGTTGTTTTATATCTTCTTTATCTTAATAAATTACTCTTATTGTCACACTCGTTCCTTTTTAATTATGAATCAAAATTTAATATATTGAATTATAAACTCACATGTATATATATCACGTGTGTGTCTATGTGTGTATATATAAATTAATCAAGTCTTCTTCATACCTTGATATTGTAAACATATATTAAACTAATTTTTAATTGGTTGATTTGTTTCCAATTAATTCAGTTTCATGTTTCAAAATTAAATATTAGTTCATTACATCTATGTTTATATCTAAATATAAACTTATGTTTCAGATCCAATTATATCATTAGGGTTAATAAATTAATTAGGTTTGAAATCTCATATAGTATTAAATAATTGTTTAATTCGTGATTGAAAAAGGGTAAAGCCAAATTACACTTGATTATATCCCTTTTTCACTTAGATTTATTAGATTTAATTTGCAACATAAATTACTTTTCAATCTTCACTCTTTTGATTTACTCTTACATTAATTATCCCTTTATGTGAATTTTTTCTTACATTTTTTATGTAAATGTAAAACATAAGTGGCAATAAAGATTACATATATGTATGTATATGTATGTCTAAACTATATATATGTTGTACTGTCAATATGTGTATACAAACTGTATACGTATATTTTAGTATACTCAAACATATGCATATCCTTAAGCATTTATATTCCTGGTATGCATGCAAGAATGTAACATGTATATGTAAGTACATGCACAGACGTACAATAGATATAAATCATAATATCTTGATGTGTGTGTGTTTGTGTGTTTGTACACAAGTTTATATTAGTTCATTTGTGTTGTTATATATTTGAATGTATGTTGATGCATTTTTAAAACATTTAATTGAAGTGTTTACATGTTTATTTAATAAATTGTCAATCTAACCTGTATTATCCATTTAATTGAAATGTCAATATATTTAATTGAAATTACACATTTCTTCTATTGCGGGCTGGCCGAGTTCCAACAAACCTTTCGAAAATGTTTGAAGTGTTGCAAAGGACCGGTATGAAGTTAAATCCGTTGAAGTGTTCTTTTGGAGTTGTATCGGGAAAGTTCCTAGGATTTATCATGAATTCACGGGGCATTAAGGATAGTCCGGAGCGGATTGACATCTTGATGAATGTAATTGCCCCAACCGTGAGGAGGGAGATGCAAAGCTTAAAAGGAAAGGTTGTCGCATTGAGTCGGTTCATCTCAATGGCAACTGATAAGTGTATACCGTTCTTCGATGTCCCAAAAAAGGAAAATTTCTATGGATGAAGGCATGCCCGGACGCCTTTGAGGAATTACTATGGCGTATGGAAACACCACCGGCCTTATCCAAGCCTTTGGACGGAGAAATTTGTTCATTTATTTGGCGATGTATGCTCACGCGCTAAGTGCAGCTTTAGTATGTGAGGAGGCAAGTATTCAGAGGTTTGTGTATTACATCAGCAAGCAGTTTACCGGAGTTAAAAAGAACTATCCAAAGTCGAAAAACTCACTTATTGCTTGTTGATTGCATCAAGGAAGTTACGACCATAATTTCAGGCTCACACGGTAAAAGTGCTGACAGATCAACTCTTACAGCAAGTACTGTACCGACCCGAGGCTTCGGTAAGGTTATTGAAGTGGAGTATCGAACTGAGCCAGTACGATATCATTTACCATCCAAGGAGGGTAATAAGAGGACAAGCATTAGTGGATTTCATCACTGAATTTACCTCCCGAGATGGGGAAGAGGAAGACGATATGGTCACACTTTCTCAATGGAACTTATTTGTAGACGGAGCTTTTAATGAATGGTATTCTAGGGCGGGAGTGGTACTTGTAACACTAGAAGGACAATCGGTTTGCTATGCATTGAAGCTAGAGTTCCCCACAACGATCAAGGAGGCTAAGTATGAACCATTGATAGGAGGACTCAGGATAGAGAAGGAGCTGGGAGTAAGGACCTGCATGTATTCAGTGGCTCCCAATTGGTGGTCTGCTAGGTAAAAAAGGAGGTCCATGCTAATGGTGTAAGATTCACCCCTTACCTGACGGAGACACCGGAACACTACACTATAAAATCCTATTTGCAATGGCTTTGACCCCTTGTTGAAGCATTTCGCAATGGCCTTAAGTCGTTGCGAAATGGGGTCACTATTATTTAGCAACTGCTTTGAACTGTTGCAATTTATATTTCGCAGTGGCCTAGAGCCGTTACTAATTTACAAAGTACAACAGCTTCTTGTCGTTGCTAATTTGTAAATTCCAACAGCTACAAGCCGTTCCAAAATATTACTGACTATAAGCCATTGCAAATATTATAGATTTTTTGTTTTTGTTTTTGCTTGTGCTCCTCTTTTCTCTACCAATGAGATATAACAACCTCACATCACAAACATAATTTTTGAGGCACTTGAGTTGATAGAACTCAAAAAAACAAGACATAATATCACAAACATAACATCATTTTACATGAACTAACAAGAATTTGTTTGCGCTCACAACGTTTCAAGTCATAGCAAGAAGCATTATGATAACAACTATACTAGCAAAAACACTTCCATTGAAATATACATTACATGAACTACAAATCCACTAAAAATATACATTACCGAAATATCATATAGTCGGCCACTCAAACACTCCATGTCGAATATATAGTAATGCTAGAACAACCTACAATAATGGAGGAAAAAGTACCAGAATATTAGTAGTTCTCTTTCATGGTATATATATATATATATGCAGTCTAAACTCATATCTAAAACTATATCCTTATAGGAAGCTTTAAATCAGTTGCCATATATTATAATTATCAAAATATCACATATCGGATAATGGTGAAATAGGTAATAAAAAGTGAAACATGTAATGATGGAAACTACATTGAGTCACAATCTATTTGCTAGCCTTAAGTTTCATTTGTTAGCCAAATTTATGCATAATAATTGCGTACTGTGTGTGTATTGAAATTTGGAAGGTTATTAAAAACTGATTAGTCTTCTTCCAGTTCTGATAATGGTGAAACTAAGAAACATGCATCCTTACTATGAATAGATTTTTATCTTACTGTTCAAATTTACCATACAATGAACTTTTATTAACATTAATTCAAGGTAATGCAAAGTTTTATAGTTATGTCTTACATCATATTACTAGAAAGTCTTGCTACATCCTAGTTCAAAAGTCTCTCAAATATATAAATAGACATATCAGATTGCAAGCCTATATCCTAGGCATAGCTCATATAGAACTAAAGTGGATTCCCACTAAAACAGGTGTAATATAACATGCACTAATCAACTGAACTGAGTTATAGAACCAATAACATGCATTCATGAGGTCCATCCATATTGCATAAAAATTATGAGTATAGGCCACCTTTGTTAAGTTATGGTGTAAAACTATATACATGTCAAGGTTCCAGATTCCGTCCGGTACGTCGAAACTCCGGCCATCTCGGCCCGGTTCCGGCAGTGACCGGAACGGAATCCGTTCAAATATCCGCTCCGCTAGCTAGGGTTTTCAAAATTTTTTACAACAAGGTAAAAAATAAAAAACATAAAACAAATAACCTTAACGCGTTCAAAAAGCAAGAATCACATCACGCACTACTCAATTTCAATGTATCATTTTGCAAAGAAAATTAAACAAGAAATCTCATACGATAAACCGTGCTTTAAACTTCCAGTCAATGAAATTATAGCAAAAGAATCAATGTTTGTCTGTAATACTCGTAACAATCTTACAAAAATATATAAAAACATACAAAAGCAAAGCCTTTTGCAATCGCAGCTCACTCCAAAAATCCCTAAATTTAAATCACAGCATACTCCGAGCAATTGCAGCTTACTCCGTGGATCAAATCAAGGCATCGAGCTTGTAGCTGCTGGTATTGATTATTACTTTTTCTCCTCCCTGGATTCACGAATTTGAAATTGAGCCCAATTGTTTTTGATGTTTGAGTGGAAATGACTTAGGGTACGGAGTAAAATTAAGCAGCACTGGCAGAGTAATGTATTAAAACCTAATGAATTAGGTTGTTCAAACTGGGCTGGGCAATGAGATTTAGCAAAAGTAGCTCTAAACTGGGCTGAGCCATATTACTTTAACATGAAGTTTAGTTTTTAGTTTATTATTTCATGGAATTCATTGTTAACCCGGTGTAAATATTAATAGATTTAAGGACACTGCAATTAGTATTGCATATTTATTGACATATTTACAAATAAAGTACCGGAATTTGCAAACCGGAATTAAAGCGGAATTTACAGAATTTCCGAAAGGGAACCGAAACTATAAAAAATTTCAATAAGCGGAACGGAACGGAAATCGAAATTTTGAACCTTGATACATGTTGAATTACATTGACAAGCTTATAGGAAGTTGAACCCTTTTTGAGTTACATACGAATAAAGTATTAATTATTATACATAATAGTAAGTACTGCAATAAAAACAAAATAAACAAATGGGTAATAGGTATAACAATAATGAGTAGCGGCATAACAATTTTCTCAAACTTTTTGAAACATTTTTTATTCGTAGAGGCAGAGCCAAATATTACAATTGCCTATTCCTACTCATTCTGGTATTACTATTTTCATAATTATTAATAACCCAAGGTGAAAATAGAAATATCATGCATTCATGTGGGTCACAAATTCATGCTGGTCACAAAAATTTTAAAATGGACAAGATAGATGCCTAAAATAAAAGTGGTATAGTTTTATTCATAGCTAGTATTTGCCGATAGACAAGATGATGCTGCATCTAACAGTAACCACCGTAATTATCAATATTTCAACAATATATATATACTTACTTCCCAGACAATTTGTACCAATTTCATAGTTGAGTGGTTTGAGTAAAGAACTCTTTATACAACATAAGTGTAACATGGATAAATAATGTAACCTGTAATCTCCATTTAAGATGTTTTAATATGAATGTTCAAGATATCAACATATGTGTAACATGGATAAATAACCTTGTATTGTGTATTCCATTCAACTGAAATTTACAATCATAAAACCTCTAAACAATTGCAGAAAATACATTATTTTACGAGTAAAACATATCCAAACTTTAAGTAGTAAACGTATCTTTCAAAATAAATGTGAAAACATAAATATGTGATTGCGGAGGATTAAACCTATAATTTCCTAGCATTAACCTAATGCCCTAACACTGACCACTCAACACGCCTACTTTAGCATTAAGCAATAAATATTCATTTCGGTTACATACAAGTTAAACCTGTATGCCTAGTAGCTTGAATTATCTATGTTAAAATTCATGAAGAAGGAAATTGTACAAAGGTGCAATTTATGTGGGAAGGGAGACTTATAACAACTACATACATGAATCTTGAATCATTATACACAGCGCACACACTATTTCCCAAGTTATAATCAATAGCAATTTGTCAAGTGTAGGAATAAAAATTGTTTTATCATCATTCACCAAATATAAGATGTAAATTCTAGGAACAAAATGAGATTTTTCCCACCATAGCAGAAATATTTATTCAATATTTGGTCAGTATTAAAATATCTAAAAAGGGAAAGAAATGTCATATAAACCAAAGGAGAAAAGACCTCTTTATACATTTCAGTTAGATCAGGTTCGGTAGGATAACGCACAATCTGAAACTAGTAACATGGAGTCAAGTCTAGCTAAGCAGAGAAATATCATAAAATTAAGACAAGATAATTCACCTTTTGAGTTTGAAGCCACACAGTCGTAAGAAGTTATGGAGAATCCAGCCTAGAATTACATGGTAAATCAAATCAAAATTAAAAGGTAGGAAATCTAAATATTAAAAAAAAAAAAAAAAAAGGGGTTGCTCCTTTTTACTCGAAGACAAGGAGTGAATCAAACTTTGCCTAATATATACAAATGCTTATTTGGAATGCTAGAGGGCTCGATGCTTCCTCCAAACAGCTGGATTTATAATAGCTAATTAGAAACCACTGTTTTTTCTTTTGTATGCCTGTTAGAAAAGAGACTTAGTGAATAAAACCTTCAAGTTGCTAGACTAATAAATCCAAATTGTAAATTTTCTTATGATAATAATGATCAGGAATAAATGTACAATTTTACTACATTCGGGACCTTAGCCAATGGAGAAATACCATAGTGCAAAAGTCTGATCAATTTATTATTGGTAACATGCAAAATCCTAACAGTATGTGCGCTGCAGTATATGCACATAATTCATCAGAGAAAGGAAAACAATTTTGGGAGTATATAAAATCACAACGCTCTAAAATATCTCTACTAACACTACAACAAAAATACTCTATTACAATGCCCTTTTTACAACGGGCATTGGCTGTTCGTTATAATAGAAGCTATTAGAACGGTCCATTCAAGCCCGTTGTAAAAGATGCCCTATACGACACTCTTTTTACAACGGACAATAATTGCCCGTTGTAATAGAATGCTATTACAATGGTCCTTTCATGTGCGTGGTAACAGGTGCTAGTTTTACAAAAGTAGTTTCTGCCCGTTGTAAAATCAAAACCCTTTTATCTCCGGTAAGTCGCCCCCAAAATCATTCATATCGACCCCTGCCCCCTTTTTATTTCTTCCATCTTAGATTTCAATCAATGTATAAAAAAACTATACAAATGAAGAAAAAAGAATCAACGTGCGATTTGAGCACATAGCGATGCTAGACGCAAGCGAGAGAGAGGAGAGACGTTGGAGGATTTGCAGGCGTTCGAGGCTAAGGTTTTTCACGTTCTTTTCCACACGCGCGCAACCACTGGAGGCAGTCGAAGGGCGGGCTGGAGCATGGAGATGGTGGAGGGCTGTGGCGAAGGGCGTTCATCGATCAAAAAAAAGCAAATCACGAATAGGAAGTCGCGCTTTGGGAAGCGGTAAACTTCTCATTCCTTGTGATTTCGCAACAAAAGTGCATTTTAATCGTACAGATCTAATTGAAAAAACAAAACTAGCTCTCTGAGCAGTGGATCGAAACCAAGTTTCAAGCTTTTGGGGTTTTTAAATAGATCTGAGAACTGTTAGTTTTTTAGCTTCTATGCTAATCAGCTCTTTAGATCGACGAAACTATCTTCTAATCTAATTGATATAGTACTTTTACATTGCTGATCAATGAATTTATCTGTTTCTAGTTGAGTTTTGTGATACGGATTGATGTAGATATGCAGCAGATTCAGATTGAGCGTTAGGGGAATTTACTAATGATTTAAGGATGCATTCTCCTCATGTATTTCCAATCTATAAAATAAAGTTGTGTAGTATAAATTGTAGTTAAGAAAAAGAATAGGGACAAACCAGTGGGAAACATGGATTCAGTCAGAGCACAAAAGTTCAAACGATTAAGTCCCATGACCACCAGACCAATGGTTGTTGGTAAGCATACCTTTATCCCATTCATTATAAATTGCCTAAGTTGTGTTGTTGGTATCATAAATATGTTTGGATTTTGCTATTTTAATTGAGACTAAGTTTTGAATCTGCAAGCAGATAGACTATTCGTTGTTGGTATCATAAATATGTTTGCATGCTATGCCATCTACTGCCACAAAGTTAACTTAAATTCCTACGCCTGAGATCATCACATCGTCGATAGTGATGCAACCTGGAGCCTCGTCGGGCTCCAGGAATTAGCAACACCGGTGTACTGCTGGTGATACACCTGTACATTAGTTCCAGGAATTAGCAACACTGGTGTACTGCTGGTGATACACCTGTACATTAGTTAGTAAGTTTGGAACCAAAACTCAGTTATAGGATTTGCTACCATTGTTAGATCTTTGCATTTTGGGTTAATGGGTTGTTTTGTTTGCTCCTCATCTCCTTGCCAGTTTTATGTTGAACCATTGATGGATTTTGTTATAGTCTTTTGCATTTTCACTTATACAAATCGTTAAATAGTATATGTAAATATATATACACGCATACAACACATATGAGTTTGAAATTATTCATGTTTATAACCTGACGTCAAAACATATTACATATTGATAAAACTACAGTTCGCCTAAATTTAAAAACACATATTTATATTTACAGGTTTAAATTTAAAGTATATATAGAGACGTAGTTTATAAACCAAGATAAGTGTCAGGTTAGTTTTCAACTTATATATATATATATATATATATATATATATATATATTCATGCATCAGCTAACTAAAGTGTATTCTGATCCTTAATTGTTTTAAGAATTGAAAAGTTTTCACTTAACTTGTCTACTACTTCAGTGTTTTAGCTTTGTCAATCTGTGCCTATTGCCTAACTTAGCTTTGCTTTGTGTAATTCACTTGCATGTGTCTTATTTTATGAAATGAAAGTGGACACACATCTTGTTGCTATATTTATTGCTTGCGTCCAGTATGGGAAGTGTTTTGTAATTTTTTTATTATTATTTTATTTTGCTTTGCCCTTGCTTTGAAAAGAATGATCACATAACAAAGCATATTGCTCATGCATTTCCGTCCTTGCCTGCTGCTAAACTTTTTTTTAGTTGCCTTGACTTTTCAACATGTCTTTTTACTTCTCCTCAAACTTTACAAGTTATGTTACCTTGAAAATATGGATTTGCTCTTTTGTTTTTGTTTGTTTTTCTTCTTCTTTCGTATATACCTGATACTAAAAGTCTGTAGTCTGATAATATTGACTTGTTGAACTTCCTTTGTTTTAATTTACATGTCCTTATATGTACTTTTCTTGAAAAAGGGTCATCCACTCAAAGCATTTTTGCTTGAATTAATTTCCCTGGTGTTAAAAGTTAATTGGCCTTGGACTATGTTATTTATTTTTCAAGATTCCTAGGTGAGTCACGCAACCCAGGTGCCTAGCTTGCCTTATTTTTTTTTAACTGAAAGCCTATAGCTTTATTAGTTATCATATGGTTTAGTTTTTTTCTATTGTTTAGTAAGGTCTGTTGCTTTGTTTACCTGTCTTACTATTTACTTGTTCTATTGTTTTCTTGTACCATTATTTTGTTTATGTCGGTAAACTAATGTCTTCACTGTGAATAGTAGCAACAAAGTATTTGTTGGTTTTGTACATTGGCATATTGCATGTTGCATTTACAGTTTGTTCACATATGCATTGCCTTGTTTGATTTGCACATCCTCTGTTATTTTGAAATGTGAACTACTCTTGCATTATTTGACATTTCCTTTTTGTTAATTATTAAGAAGTGTGGCTTCATTTCAATAATTTCATGTGATTTGGACAAAGGCTTTTTGCCTGCAGTTTGTTCAATTACAGCGCCTGGCTAGATGGTAGAGTAAAACTTTTACTTCTACATACAATGACGTGATGTTGAATTCATTGTTTGAGGTTATTTCTGTACATGGTTCAGTTTGGAAAAGCAATAATATGCTCGGACGCAGCAGTAGAGGCGGCTAGGTATGGTTTTGCTGCAGTGGACAGGCCAGAAGGGTTCCTTGTGCTAGCTGTGGTCTCTTTAGGTGAACAAACTTGTTAAGTCTCAACTGTGTCTGGGGTAAAAAGCATTTTTTAATGTAATTTCAGACACGTATCTGATGAACTGAGTTTGACCACTGCTTTATTCCTTTTTTTTAGGATACAAAGGAGCTGCTGGGTTGGTGGAGTTTCTTGCTCTCTCACCTGCTTCAGGTTATATTACTGGCCAGGTAATTTTTTCACTATCTTGATTCAGTTTTATGAAAAGTAGTACATGTATTTCACGGATAAAGCAGATTTAAAATAAATCAAATATTTGCTTGGACAGTGGCAGGTTGAGTTGTAGATGAAGGGAGGACTGAGGTGGTATTTTGTAGTTAGGTGAGAATGGTTGAAGGAAGTGGAAGCAGTGAAGCAAGTCAGTGGTTAGATGGGTTTAAAAGGAGGAGAATAGTTGGACAGTGTTGCTGTGTGCACTGAGGTATGCACAGATGTGCACAATATGGAATATGAAGGCATTGTTGCTACTGTGTGGTGAGGAGTACATTATGTTTGGGGTATTTGATAGTTGCTGTGGTAAGATGACTGGATAATTGTGGTATGGTGATGGTGGCAGAGAGATGTATGTAATGAAGGTGGTTGGTGGAAGTATAGTTTCAGGGAAGTTTGGTAGTTGATGAAATATGAGGAAATGATATGCAGTTGATATGAATGCAGTGTGGTATTTAGGTTGCTGAAACTTGTAGGAATCTGATGGATTGTAGTGGTTGGAGGAGGAGTAAGGCAGTTGTAGGTGCTTTGATGCGTAGGTTATGAAATAGAAGGGAGATGGTCGGGAAGAGTTGTGACAGAGGAGAGTAGTGCTGTGTTGATGAAGTAATGCAAATGTACACAGAGAATGGCAGATTGAACAGTGGGATTGTAAGGGAGGAATATGTGAACAGAGTGGGTTTGAACAGAGTGGGATTGTAAGATTGGACAGGTACACAACATTTTGGCATTGTATTTTATAACAACAGTAATCAACATTAGCTTCTCTTAAGACTTTCCTCTAATTCGTATATATATAAAATTTCTCACTGTGTGTGTGTTGTTTTTTGTTCTGTAAAGCCAACCAATTTTTTTGATCTGTTGATTTTTAACAACAAACCAATTCTTTTAGCTTTGTTTTTTTTATCAACTTTCCACTGTTAATGGAAATTACTTGCATCTGGTATTTTCCATTCGAAGTTCCATAAGATATCAAAACCGTGCGGTTTTGTTTACTTTATGTCGTGAAAATTTTTGTGTGGATATCATCTTAATTAATGTCATGTTTACGTGTGTCTCATTTTGGCTTGGTGGTAGTAGTTATGTGACAATTTTAGTTCCAGTATCATTTTATGCAATGATGTGGTTCTGATTTAAGTTTATGTTGTAAATTAACATAGTTTGTGAACAGTATAGATATTTGTTATAAGCGGTTTTGCTCTAAATCAATAATTTATATAAACAAAAAATATTGTAAACCCAATTATGTTGATAGTTAATGTATATGACCCATGTGATCATATTTATTTAGTTCACAACTTCAGACAAAGTACCATTACACCATATTTGTAAACTGATTGAACAACTGCACAAGCATTTTGCAGGTAGCAAAGGTTATGGTTAAGACAATAAATGGCTACCTGCAATTTGAACACACCCTTCAAGTTTAGCTTCTTCCTCCAGATCAGTTCATCCTAAGTTGTAACGTTCAATATCCCACCGAATTAATTATGAATTTTTAAAAATTCATCCAAATGTTATTTTCTCGTGTAATGTATTATGAATGGGTAATTGCAATAGGACTTAACTTATTTTGTACAGTTTCAAACTCTATTCCATCACAACATTATTTTGCCACAATGCTATCACTGATGTTGTAGTTGAAGCCAATTCATTCTTAAATTTAAATACCCTCATGTATCAAATATAATGAAGAGGAAAATTTCCAGTTGAGCTCTATACTATGCTTTTGAGTGGATGTCTGATGGTTCAACCTATAAACACCATTAGGAATTAGGATGGTTAAATACTGATATTTGCTAAATACCCATGACGTACCCGACAAACCCCTATGCAAAAAATGAAAATAAAATAGAAATTCTACATCGATTATACTGCAATAGCCTGCAGGTCTGTGTGCACAATATCATATTCGGGCTAAACCCTAGGTACGTTTCCTTCGCTTAATTTTTGTATTCTAATTCAATTTAAAAAAATTCCCTATTCAATTCCTCATGCTTCTATTTGACTGATTTTCATAGTTTATTCGTACAAACATGAAATTATATCGTCAGCGAAATCATCGTCTTCTTCATATTTTATCCCAAAATCAATGAAATTAGGTAAATTTGAATTTCATTTCTTATTTATCTCGTTTGGTCCAATATAAGAATAGCTAGGGTTAAAAATTCAAATGGTTTGATGATCTGGTTTGACTTATTTATTGTGAATTAGAGGAAAGCTTGGTCTACACTTTAGTCTTTTATGATCACCTTTTACTTGCATCCAGTTTATTTTATTTTTTCAGTTCTGACCTAATTTGCTAAGTTATATATATGAAAATTAAAATGCTGAAATATTTATATATGAACACACATACACAAAAACAGAAATCAGAACACCAAATAGTTATATGAAAATTAAAATGCTAAAATGATACATAAATTTAATAACGTACATTTATTATGGGAGGAAATTTCAGTATCTGTAGAAGGAAATACTGAAAATTGATAAAATTTTTCCAAGTGAAAAAATTTGGCTAAACCTGGGTTTACAGGAGTATATCCTAACAAATGAAAAATCAATTTTGTACATGGTTTAGCTGGCTAATATTGGTAAAATATCGATAGCGGATCAGTATGCAATATTGGGACAATGGAAGACGTAAATGTTTTTTGTTATCACGTTAACTGATTCTTTGGTTTAGTAATGTGTATCAATATGAAAGATTTGTGTATGTACCATAAATGTTAGATATTTATATGCTTTTTCTATAAATGGTTACATTTTGACTATTCTAACCAATATTTGCATCAAGTACCAATGGTATATCGGCAAAAATAAATTTGATAGTTTATCAATAATACTAATCTTAGTAGCAGTAGTAGTTCATAATCATATTGTACTATAGGTAGATATAGCAATTGGTTTATTGTTGTGCTGTGAAGTATGTGAATTGCAGGCAAGTTGGGATGTATGGCTTAGGGTGTTAATGATTTATGTATTTGGCATGTAAACTTATCTAACTTTTTGGAGTGTTAGAATTCTATGACTCTACCTTTTAGTCTTTTCGTATGTGATTTTAATTATTTTACGACAATATTTAGTATTAGTATGGATGTATTGTATGGATGCTGCTGTATTTTTTTTAAAACTTGCATTTATTTTGCAACGGGCAATGTGAGTTGTTATATAAGCTTTTTACAATGGTCAATGCATGTTGTGAAACAGGCTATGCAACTAGTATGGTTAGTCTATTGCAACGGGTTATGGCCGTTGTAATATAGTCTATTACAACGGTTATAACCCGTTGTAAAAAGGTATACTGCAACGTGCTTTGTCCGTTGTAAAATGTGGTGGATCTATTACAACGAGGCCTATTACAACGGGCACATGCCCGTTGCGAAAACCCTATTACAACGGGCATTGCCTGTTGTAAAAAGACTGTTTTATTGTAGTGTAAGGATATTGTGATGACCGTACGACACCCAATATAACTATATAGTGCGCTTCTGACGTGCCAGGCCGATATAGAACAATCATCGAGGGTTATAAATGAAATAAATATCACAGAACCTGTCGTATATCTCACTGCGCATGGAATAAAAAATAATATACATCACAACTATAAAATAGGAGAGACAGTAATAACTAAGTGAACCAAATATCATAGCACAGATCCACAGAGTTATACAACATAGTATTAGAGTTTATACATAGTAGAAATAAACTCAAATAACTGTCTAATAATAATAAGCAAACACTGTCAAGCCTCCATATTATTGCACATTGGAATAAGCATAGAAATCCATATACAATACGAGATAGCTCCACCCAGGCCGTCCTCTGCACAATTACTACGTCTCACTTAGACTTGCTATCTAGTTTACTCATTTAAGAGTACTTAAGATAATAAGAAGCAAAACATAAAACCTCGGGTTAGATAACAGTCTACTGTGAGCAGTAAATGAATTTCAAAATACTATACAAGTCAATATAATAAGGAACAAGAGTCTATGAACCATACCTGACCCGTCCCTCCAACCAAATAGTTATCACATAATGAATATTATATGCTACTCTACAAACATCATAAAGATATACTACGAACTAAGTACGATGATGGGTGTCTAGGTATCTTTATCCCCAATACCTATCTCGAGTGACATCCTAATAGTGATAGATTATGGAAGAAGATAATCAAAGTAATCATGGCACCCATCAAACAATCATCACTATCACTCAATGTGCTCTAGATATATGATAATCTGTATGGCCTTTTTCCGCTAGGGATTAATGGAAATCCTGGTTTTCAATGTACTCGTCTTTAGTCTGAAGTTGATACTAGACCCCTTTCTTGGTCCAGGGTATTCGGATTCAAACAACTGATCCAAGGTAGCCAAACAATATACCTATGAACATCCCTACAATACCTTGCTTTCAAGTACATCAGAAAACACTTCGAGTATCAACAAACCCTTAGCACGTGTATCCAAGCCTTTTTCCTTGCTTCACATATTTTCCATTATCCTCAAGGGACCATTCCATATACCTTCATCCCATGATAGAACCATTAAAAATTCTATCCATGGGTCAACCTTCCTAGAACCCGCCCTTTGTGGATAACCATTCTCATAACTCCATTCGACATCGAGCCACCATCCTCAGAACCCAACTCCATTCATAGTCAGGCTGTTATCACCGAAGTCTCAAAGCTATCATCGCGCTGTTATATCACCACCGAACTCCAAGCGAGCAAACAAACACCTTCAACACAACCTAGGGAGCCTAAGCTTCCCCTGTTGGAAGTTTCACTCTAGGCCCGTCAATGGATACCTGAAAAATCTGAAATCCTTCCGAATCCGTATCCGAAAATATGGATATTATCCGATATCCAAAAGTGGATGCGGATATCCGATATCTAAAAAGAATTTCGGATGCGCATATCTGATATCTGAAAAGAATTTTGGATGCGGATGCGGATATGAGTGTATCCGTATCCGAAAAACATTCGTCCGATCCGAAATTAATTATGACAGAAATTGTTATTATTATATTGATTTATTATTTAAAGATACCCATAATAAGTTATACTTAGAATTAATTTAAAAATTAAAGCCGGCCCAAGCCCAACAAAGTACCAAACCCTAATTCAATTTTCACAGCCGCAACAAAATTACTACTCATTTTCGTTTCAAACTTACAATTTGATTTTTCACAGTCGCAACAAAAAAAATAATATCAAACCCTAAATCGCAAGCCCTAAATCGACGAAACCCCTCACATCACTCCAACGTCGCTCCCTCTCGTAGCTCCGGCTCCGACACATCGCAGCTCCGGCTATGTTACGAAACCCCTCACATCGCAGCTCCGGCTATGTTACGAAACCCCTCACATCGCAGCTCTGGTTCCGACTCCATCTCTGCTTTGGTTCTCCTCCTAATGGCTTCACTTCTGGTATTTCCGCTTTTTAAATGTTATAAGCTCCGGTTCATGGATTTCAGTTTGAGGATTTTTTTTTGAATGTATATGTTAGTTTCAATGTTTTTTGAATGTATATGTTAATTTTGTCATCTCAAGTAAATTCAATTTCAGTCATTGTTTTCGGAAGTGCTTATTTATACACATTTGTCTTTCGAAAAATCTAACCCGAACATAATCTTATATTTATAGTTTTGATTGCTTTGAATATACAGATTTTACATATGTCATCAGATTTCAAAGAAATAGAAGTTTCAAATGATTAGAATTTAAAAAAAATATAAGTTTTGATTGCTTATAGTTTTGTTTTTAATGTTTTTTTGAAATGCAGACAAGCTTGCTACTGCAATAAGCTTTATTTTGCCGTTTTTAAATGTTTTTTTTGAAATATAGACTTTTAAATTGGTACAATAATAAATTACAACTTTTAAATTGGTCCAATAATGAATATTTTATAGACTTTTAAAAATGATATTAAATCAGTTCTATGAATATTTACAGACTTAAAAATGGAAAACGCCTCGTCAAGTTGTAGCAGTAAATCTGTTGCATGTGCTGCATTAAATGCTTGTGTCAAAGATAACATAGTTGTGCTAGAAACCACGGAGTCTAGTGCGCCACCAACTCAAAATATTCCAGCTAATGAAGAAGTATCTGCACCTTTGAACATAAAACCCTTGAAATCCGAGGTATAGAAAGATTTTGATAGAGAAGTGTGGGAGGGTAGTAATTATGTTAAGGCAACTTGTAAACATTGTTTAAGGATATTCAATGGAGCCACTTCACTAGGAACAACACATTTGAAAAATCATATAACAGTTTGTACCAAAAATACTACTAATAAGAGATTATCTGGACAACAACTTTTGAATACAAAAAAGTATCCCAATAAACTATTCAAATAGTTAGATGGAAGTTTGATCAAAATAGGACTCAAATGTGTTTTGCTCGTATGATTGTCAAACATGATTATCCATTCAATATGACTGAACATGTTTATTTCCAAGAATTTGTTAAGAGTATTAATCCAATCGTTAAGCTCTATTCTCGAAATACAGTTCGTCGTGATATGTTGAAATTTTATGCTGATATGAGAATTGAATTACAACAGATGTTTGATAGTTTGTCTACTCGTGTTAGTCTTACTACTGATTTATGGACATTTGAACATCAAAATATAGGTTATTGTTGTATAACTTGTCATTACATTGATGGTGAATGAAAATTGCAAAAAAAGATAATTGCTAACCATGAAATGCCTTCTCCATACACCGGACTTGCACTTAGTGCTGCTCTAAAAACAAAACTATTGCATTGGAATTTGGATAAGAAATTATTTTCAATTATTGTCGATAACACATCTGATAATGATGTTATGATAAGAGATCTCAAGGCATGCTTAGATGGTAAAGGGGTCTTGATTTCAAATGGTGATTTGTTTCATATGCATTGTTACACTCATGTTTTGAATTTAATTGTGCAAGGTGGGTTAAAAGCCGTACATGGTCTTATTATAAAGATAAGAGAAAGTGTTAATTTCACAAAGTCTTTACAGTCTAGAAAAAAATTGCGAAAACGCATTTGCACAAACTAAATTAGTGGGAAAAGGTGTCTCTTATGATGTTCCAACGCGATAGAACTCAACATACCTTATGCTTGAAAGTGCGATTGAAGTGAGTCCCACGTTTGGGCGATTAGTTGAGTTAACTTCAAATTATATAAGTTTGCCTTCTAGAGAAGAATGAGAGATAGGAAAATAAATTTGTGAATGTTTGGAAATCTTTTATGATGTAACTCTCAAATTTTCAAGTGTTAAATATCCAACAGCGAATTTGTATTTTAAAAGTGTGTGTGATCTTTATGAAAATATTACAAGTTGGGAGCTAAGTAAGAATGATTATATTTGTTTTATGGCACAAACGATGAGAGTTAAATTTGAGAAATATTGGAAGACTTGTAATTTAATGATGAGTATTGGAATGGTTTTTGATTCTCGTTATAAAATGACTTACATTGAATTTTTCTATGATTTGATTTATGGGGAAGATGATGCACAAGTTCATGTTAGGAAAATCAATGATTGTTCGAAATCTCTTTTCTATTTATATGAAGAAGAAAGTGCATCCTATAAAAATGTATATTCTTCTTCTTGTGCATTGCATGATAATTTTAATCATGGTTTAAAAAAGAGAACAAAAATAGATCTTAAGTGGAAGAATTATATAGAACAAAAAATTGGAAGTTTGCAAATTTCAAAGACCGAGCTTGACAAGTATTTGGAAGATGAATTATTGCCGATGAATGAGAATGACGACAACTTTGATATTTTAATGTGGTGGAAAACAAATTGTCCTACATTTCCTACTCTCGCAAAGATTGCTCGTGATATTTTAGCCGTTCCCGTTTCTACCGTAGCATCTGAATCATCGTTTAGTAGAGGGGTAGATTGATTACCGAAAATAGATCCTCATTATCTTCTGACATAGTGGAAGCATTGAGTTGTATTAAGGATTGTTTACCATCAGACATAGGTTAGTTTATTATTTACGTACTAAAATTATTTTAGAATTTTAACCATTTAATATAATCAGTCTTTTTTTATTTAACAAGTAAAGATATAGAGCTTGTAGATGAATTATCAGCCCTACCATAAACTATCCATCGCACATGGTAAAAATATAGAGTTTTTTTTTCATTTATGTGTTGTTGCTGCTGCGGCAGCAACATAAAGTGCTTGGTGCTGCTGCTAGCACCAGTGCTTTCTACCAGCACCAGTACTTTCTGCTACCACCAGTATTTTCTGCTAGCAGCATCACCTGGTGCTACCAGAAAGTGCTGCTGCTGGCAGCAGCAGCAACATGAGTTTGAACTATTGAATCATATTTTTGCTATGGTGTTTATTATGTTTTGTTTTATTGGGTCCCGTGGAATGCTCATGAGTTTGAAGATAGAACAAAAAATTGGATGTTTATTCTCCACTTTTGCAACGAAATTGGATGTTATTCTTCATTTTCTCAAAGAAATCAGATGCTTATTCGTCACTTTAGCTATGCTTATTTAAGTTTTATGGTAAATTATTTAAATTGTAAAACTAATGCATTTTGTAACTCTATTATGATTTTTTGTGGATTGTTTGTTGTTAACTTGGAAACTGAAGTATATTGGTTTGTTGATTGATTGTTATTTGAATGCAATGAATTAGAATTTTTCTGATCAAAATTTACATTTATCATAATTCTCAATCTAGTTTTCGGATGCGGATTTTCGAATATTTTCGATTATTCGAAAATATCTGCATCATCTTTTTCGGATGTGGATACTTTAGGATATCCAAAAATATTTGTGGATGCGGATACAGATGTTAAATTTTGAGTATCCACGGATATCAGATGCGGATGTAGATTTTAATTTTTAGATACGGATGCGGATATAGCCATATCTGCATCCATTTGCATCCGTTGACAGGCCTATTTCACTCCGATTTCGACAAAAGCTGACCTCTCGGTACCAATCAGACCTCTCGGTACCGAGTGGTATAATTAGCCAAATTTGGCTAAGTTCTTTCCCTCTCTTCTAGTGCTCCATCTTCTAAGTGCTTGAACCCCGACCCCTCCACATAAAATCTCTTGGCATCAACTCCAAAACTCTAGGTGCTAACCCCAAAGGCTCTTGGTACTTAGTCCAATACAGCCAAACCATGGTATTTGACTTCTACTCATCACCCCTAGCCCCCAACCAGAAGAACCATCGCCCACCGAGTGGTTTCTAAAAAAAGAAAACTCTCGGTACCGACAAAAAGCTGTCTGTACCAAGTCATCTACTTACTTTAAAATTGAAACAACTTAAATCCCGGGCTCCTCTCATCCTCCAGAGCTCCTCCTCCAAATTTAATCTGATTTCGACCATATTTGCCTTTGCTTTGTCAATTTTACCATCCCTTTCCAAACTACCTAAAAGCACTATTAAACCACATCAAAGCATAACACAAATACATGAAATAATATACATATATATCCATTCATACATGCAATTAACTAATACATGAAAATCAAGCAAATCATATCCTGATTTTAACTTTTACACTAGCATATCAATATGAACAAATGAGGTTACAAAACCATTGAAAACCATTTTAAATACCTTTAAAATTCAGCCATAAACATATATAAAAATGTGATTAAATTTAGAAAACATTTTAGTATTAAAATCATGTTAAAAACATCATTTTTAACTTTATAAACATGCATAGTAGAGTGATAGGTCAAGAACCATTCACCAAATACTCAAAATACCAATTTCTCCTCTTAGATCTGAGGTGGACAGCAAAGGAGATGAATGCAAATCAATCAAAATGATAATCTCTAATTTCTCAATCCTAATTACCCCTATAATTATAACTTAACTAAGACCAGTATGGAAAAATGTAGGGTTTTTGATAAAATTATAGTTAATGGAGGTTGAGAGCTATTTTGGGGAAGACGGAAATGAATTAAATCTGTTTCAGTGGTCTTCTCTTAGCATAATTTTGGAGATGGGTTAGTGAGCCTAAGTATGTGCTTAGTTACCTACTAATGCAGACCAACAACAGCCAAAACTTAAAACAACTATAAATTTTAAGTGGCAAGTCCGATTTTCTATTATGACGACTCTACGAAGTAGAATACCATCATCCCTAGGCAATGGAAGTGGTATGAGACCCTAACTCGGCTCCTATCAAAAGTAATAGTACAAAAAATATTTTATGAATCAAAATGATCACATAGAAATTCAGCAAAAATCATATATGTGGAAAATGCTCCTAAGAGTCATTTTCCAAAATTCTAGAGTCATATAAATTCATATGAACAAAATAAAAATATTTTACGATCCTCTAATATGTAAAATATGGATCGTTACACTCTCCCCCTTTAGGAATTTCGCCACCGAAATCCCCAAATAATCAAACAATAGTCAAACATAGTTATCCCACATGCCTACCAATCATATGCAACCATCATACATATCAAAGAAGAAGCCACGCAAATAATAGTGTAGGTAAGCCTATCCTAGCATGCGATATACTAAACTACCCTATTAGATATCAAAGGTGAAAGCAAATATGATAAACAGTAGGCCTTACCATGCAAAAAGCTCGGGATATGTGGCCATCATGCTCTCTTTGGTTTCCCACGTGCAATCTCCTTCACTTTTGCCCCATCGAACCTTTACTAACTCTACCGTCTTCCACCTAAGCTGTTTCGTATTGCGTTCGACAATACGAAATGACCTACGTGGTCTCAAAGCTTCTGGGTCAATCCTGATATAATCAAGTAGATCCGGTGCAATCATTACGACTGAGTCATGCATGAAATTCGACAGATGAGAAACATGGAAAATATTGTGCACGCACGCTGTCTTCTGAGGTAAGTCGACCCTATATGCTAGGTTTCCATTCTCTCCGCTATAGGAAAAGGACCTAAAAATTTCGGCGCCAACTTCCCCTTACTACCGAATCGAATAACGAGCCTTCGAAATTGAGAATGCAAGCTCGCAAGAGATCCTCCAATATAAGGTTCACTCTCTCGATCTTCCCAATGATGAAATCCATCGATACTTGCTCCCACTTCTATTTGGGAACTTCAAGCAGTTGCAACAACCTACTTGGCTTCTTTTGCTTTGCCTTCACCAACTGACAGTTCATACACTTCAAGATGAATGTCCTGACGTCCTTCTTCATCCCTTCCCAATAAAATGTTTGCCTCATATCACGGTACATTTTATTGCCGCTGGAATGGATAGTCAATCTCATATAATGGCACTCACGTAGCACCTCGTCTCTCAATCCATCGACGTTAGGAATAAACAATCTTTCGACCTTACAGAGCCAACCTTCTCGGTCGAGTCTGTGTTGCTTCATATCCTCAAATTCTACTCCTTCTTCTATTCTCACTATGATCTCTGCTAGTCTAGCGTCTCGCTTCTGACCAATCCATTCGATCAAAGTAGGTCTGATCATCAAACTTGCCAATATCCCTAGCTCTAACTCACAGTAAGGTCTAAAATCATAACCACCAATATACTCCAACTGCTTCCACTCCAAGAACATCACTCCCAAGTTGGCATGCGTTCTACATGATGCATCTATAATCGCATTTCCCTTACTAGGCGTACAGTAAATGTCAAAGCCATTGAAATGGTCAATACTTGTGCACTCGTCAACCTCTCCTTCAGGCGTACAAACACACGCCCACACTTTGCATCCCAAATAAAAGTTTGGTTCTCCTTAGTTAAATTAATCAAGGGTGCGGCTACCTTCGAGAAGTCTTGGATAAAGCATTTATAATACCCTACCAATCCTAGAAAACTCTTCACATCATTAGAATTCTTAGGTTAGTTCCAATCCTAAACCGCTGCCAACTTCGTAGGATCAACCACAATACCTTGCCCAGAGATGACACGACCTAAGAATCTTACTTCTCCTCTCTAGAAGTGACACTTCGAAAACTACTCTCTCAACGTGTGCTTCCTCAATAGTTCAAGCACAATCCTCAAATGTTTCTCATATTTCTCTTCTGTCCTAGAATATATCAAAATATCATTCACGAACACAAGTACAAACTTGTTTAGCTGATCCCTAAAGATGCAGTTCATGAGATCAATAAAGTATGGCATAACGTTGGTTAGCTAAAATGGCATTACTAACCACTCATAGAAACCAGACGTCGTACAAAATGCGGTGATCGACACACTTTCCTTCACTGCCCTCAACTGATGAAATCCCATTGCTAAATCCAATTGGGAGAACACCTTCGCACAATGGAGATGATTGAACAAGTCATCAATAAGTGGGAGTGGATACTTCTTCATCGCCTTATTCAGCTTCAGTAGTCTACACACAACGTCAGAGAGCCATCCACCTTAGTGGCGAATAATATAGGTGCATCACACTCAGATATGCTCCTACAAATGAACTCTCTCTTCAACATCTCAATTACTTGCACCTCTAACTTTTTTTCTCTCTGGTGTCATTCGCCTCAAAGGCATATCTATCGATTTGGCATCCCACACTAAGTCTATACGAAACTCAATCTCGTGGTGCGATGGTAATCCGATTGCCTTTTCAAAAACCTTTGGATATTCTCTAACATTAGGCACAGACACAACCCATCAGGTGGAACCACGAGAAAATATAGAAAGCTAACCATAACCCCAACCTCAAGTAGGAAGCCAATCACTACCGCCCCTCCACAGCCCCAATCGTCACCAACAGATTCTCACAATCCACTACCACCGCATACTTCCTGAGCCAGTCCATCCCCAAGGTAATCCCAAACCCATCGAAATTCAAAATAAAGTAATCTAAAAAAAAAAGAGCATCCATCTCCTGATAAAACCAAACCACGATAAATCATACATAGGCTAGTGGAGCCTCCTACATGGTTCGTCATAATCAAAGGTCGGTCAACTATTTCGGGTTTCAATCCCAACCTATCTACCAGGTCAATAGATATAAAGGAATGTAAAGCCCCAGTATCATATAAAACACATATGGAAACATGATAAATGGAAAGCGTACCTTGAATAACGACGCTCTTCCCTTTATCCTTCACCGAGGGAGCATTTGACGAAGTCGGGACAACATCCAAAGCATATGCCTTCACAACTTGTTTTTGCTGTTCAAGTTCTCCACAACTTTTCTACATGTATCCAAACTTGCCATAATCATAATACTTCTTCTTCCAGTCAGCCTTTCAGTTTCTGATCAGGCGATCCTTGTATCCACAATCATAACAGACAGGTTCCCATTTAGCCTTCTTCCGAGCATTCTTTACCTTAAAACCGCTTCATCTTTCCATTCCATTTATTCTTGCCTTCACCGCCTTATTGCAGTTTTGGCTCTTCCTTGATGACAATAGCTGATTTTGACTTAGGGTACAAACTCTCACGGTGAAGAGCTTTCTCGACAAGTCTCTCAAATGGCTCATCGATATAACTCGCCAACTTCTCCTCCAAACAATTGTCCAAACCCATCAGAAACTTCTCATTCTTTCTCAACGAGTGTCAATGAAAGACATCCCTTACTTAATAAAGCATCGAACTTAGCAATATACTCAAAGAAAAACATATCTCCAGCTTTAAATCAGCAAATCTTCTGAATAACATCGACTTCTAAGCAGCTAGAACAAACTTCTCCTCGAAGCTAGCCTTGAACTGGTCCCAAGTGAACCGATCCCCGGGTAGCAATTGTAATGACGTTCCACATGTTCATAGCCCACCCTTAACGCTGTCTAGAGGCTAGCTTTCTTTTCATGGCACCATCTACCTTCATGTCACCAAAGGTACGTTCGTAGGTGTCCAACCAATCCTATACTTCAAGGGCCGACTTTGTTCTAAGAAATGGTTTACCTCCCAAGGTGGAGTAGTCCTTGTATAGCTTGGAAAAGTCAGCTCCTCCTCGAACTAGCCTTGAACTTGTCCCAAGTGAACTGATCCTTGGGTAGCAAAAGTAATGGCATTCCATATGTTCATGGTCCACCCTTGAAGTTATCTAGAAGCCAATTTTCTTTTCATGGTACCATCTACTTCCATGTCATCAAAGATACGCTCGTAGATGTCTAACCAATCCCGCACTTCGATGGCCGACTTTGTTCCAAGAAATAGTTTGCCTCCCAAGGTGAAGTAATCCTTGCATAGCTTGGAAAAGTCGGCCCTCGATACTTACAACTAGGAAACACCACTAACAACAACATTCGAAGCGACCACTTGGACATTTTATAGCATGTTTGCCATCATTGCATTGAACATTGAACATTGCCTGCAAGTCAGGGTTTAGTAGCCCTCAAACCCGTACCTTCCTCAACTTCGAAGATGGAGTTCTTCGCAAGGTTTCTTGTATGCTGGCTCATTCTTAATCTGTAACAAGAATGATCAGTCTCTCATATAAGAAAATTGTATCAATGGTACTCATATGTGCATTCAACTTATGTACTATATATACTATTATATACTTTTGAAAACCAAAATTTATAACAAGTACGCACTTTCTTGTATATATATACTCTTGATCCAGTCTAGGGTGATAATTTCTTCGCTATCTCTACTGGATACCGTTATCAACTCAGGTTAATCATGTGACCTAAGCACCGATACCAAATGGGACAACCGCTCTACACCACCGACACCCAATATAACTATATAGTGCACTGTTGATGTGCCCGATCAATATAGGACAATCACCAAGGGTTGTAAATGAAATAAAATATCATAGAACCTACTCATGACGCATAGAATAAAATGTAATATACATCACAGATATAAAACATGAGAAATAGTAATAACTAAGTGAACTAAATATCAGAGCACAGATCTATGGAGTTATACAACATAGTAATAATGTTTATGCAAAACATAAATAAACTTAGATAATTGTGTCATAATAATAATAAGCAAACACTATTAAGGCTTTATAGTTTTGCGCATTGGAATAAGCATAAAAATCCATATATAATACGAGACAGCTTCATCCAGCTCATCCTCTGCACAGCTACGGTGTCTCACCTAGACCTGCTATTTGGTCTACTCATTTAAGAGTGCCAAAGATGGTAAGAAGAAAAGCATAAAACCTTGGATCAAACAACAGTTTGCTGTAAATGGTAAATGAATCTCAAAATACTATACAATTCAATATAGTAAGGAAAAGGGGTATACGAACCATACCTGATATGTCCCCGCAATCAAAGAGTTAGCATAGCGAACGTAATATGCTACTTTACGAACATCATAAAGATATACTACGAACTAAGTATGATGACGGGAGTTTAGATATCCTTATCCCCAATACCTATCTCGAGTGACATCCCTATAGGGACAGATTATAGAAGCAGACAATCAAAGAAACCATAACATCCCTCAAACAATCCTCACTATCACTCAATGTGCTCTAGATGTATGATAACCCATATAGCCTTTCCTCCTCTTCCAAGGATTAATGGAAATCTAGGTTTTTGGTGTACTCGTCTTTAGCCTAGCTGACACTAGACGCTTTGCCCCAGTCCAGGGTATTCGGATCCAAACAACCGATCTAGGGTAGACAAATATCGTACCTATGAGTGTCCCCATAATACCCCTGCTTTTGAGTACATCAGAAAAAACTTCGAGTATCAACGACCCCTTAGCACATGCATCAAAGCCCTTTTCTTTGATCCATCTATTTTCCATCATCCTTAAGGAACCATTCCACATCCCTTCATTCCACGATAAAACCGTTCAACATTTTATCCATGGATCACCCTTCCTAGAGACCTGCTTTTGTGGGTAACCATTCCCATGAGACCTTGGTACTAACCAAAAGCTCTCGGTACCGAGTCTTCTACTTTGTTCCAAACTTGATGCGACTTGAATCTTGGGCTCCTTTCATTCCCCAGAGTCTTTCCTTCAAGTTTCATCCAATTCCGACCATCTTTGCCTTCGGTTTGCCGATTTGACCACCCGTGTCCTACCTACCTAAAAGCACTAGCAAACCACATCAAAGTACAACACAAATACATGAAATATCATATATACACATTCATGCATGCAATTAACTATTACATGGAAATCAATCGAATCATATACTAGATCTAACTTTTACATTAGCATATCAATATGAACAAACGGGGTTGCAAAACCTTTGAAAACCATTTTAAAACCCTTTAAAATTCAGCCATAAACAATAAAAATTTGATTAAAGTTAGAAAACATTTTAGACAAAATCATGTTAAAAACACCATTTTTAACTATATAAACATGCAAAGTAGAGAGAGGTCAAGAACCACTCACCAAATACCCAAAATACCATCTTAGACCTGAGGTGGATAGTAAAGGAGATGAATGCAAATCATCCAAAATGATAGTCTCTAATCTTTCAATGCTAATTACCCCTCTAATTATGATTTAGGCTAAGATTAGTAAGGAAAAAGGTAGGATTTTTGATGAAATTAGAGTAAATAGAGGTTTAGAGCTATTTCATAGAAGAAGAATATGAATTAGGTCTATCTCAAAAGCCTTCCCTTAGCACAATTTTTGAGATGGGTTAGTGGGCTTAAGTACGAGCTTAGTTAATTATCCACCAATGTAGGCCAACAACGACCAAAATGTAAAAAAGCTACAACTTTCAAATGGTAAGTCCGTTTTTCTGTTATTACCATTGTTATACTGCCTTTTGGCAAGGCCGTGACACCAAGAACTTGATTGGAAACCAATGATAGTTCGTCCTGAAGATCGTTAATACACAAGTCTACTATGGATATCGGTAAACTTTGCCCGAGTCCGGATTGAGCTACATTTGATATGACAGGACCAGAAAAGCTATAAAAGCCAACTTTTCGAATTTCAAGTCAATCGGAGTTCGTATGCTCAAGATATGATCGATGCAATTTCAACAATCACCATGTTCTTATCCACCAAGCCTGGACTGTTCGTATCCATCCACTGAAAGGCCTTGTTCGTGTCCATCAAGCCTTGGCTGTTCGTATCCATCTGTCCATATCCATTACGCATCTATCTGTTCATATCCATCATTTCGCATCCATATGTTTGTATCCATCATTTCACATCCATCTGTTCGTATCCATCACCATGCAACCGTCCTATTCGTATCCATCGAAAAAACAGCACGAATAGTGCAACAAACGATCGATACGAACAGTGCAACATCGATCGATACGAACAGTGCAACATCGATTGATATGAACAGTGCAACAACGATCGACACGAACAGTGCAACATCGATCGATACAAAAAGAATAATCAATCGATACGAACAGTGCAATATCGATCTATACGAATAGTGCAACAACGATCGATACGAACAGTGCAACAACGATCGATACAAATAGATCGATACGAAGAGGATCGATACGAACTAAACAACCTACATAAAACCCAAACTTGAATTGATCATGACTCACAGTCTATAAGGCCAAATGCCACCAAATTTTCACAAGAGCTTACGTTCAACCTAAAGAATGTTCCTGCTCAATTTCGACTCGATTGAGCCAAATCTTGATCGATACGAAATTGGTTCGTATTGATCACAGGCCGAGTGCAAATCATGTGGGATAGATCGCGTGGGCCCACACACGTTCCAGAAGAGGTCTTCCGAGATCCGAGCGAGATATTTGCAGCCTACGCCTATAAATAGCATCCCAAAGCCTACAGAAAAGGGACTTTTGATTCTGCGACGTCCAGACTCTGCCAAAATCACCATTGTACTTAAACTTCACTATTGTACTCTAAAATAATTGTTGTAATCTGCTGTAACCAGCAAGCAAAGTCAATAAAAGATTATCTTTTGGAGTGGACGTAGGCCGGAGATAGCCGAACCACTATAAATCTTGTGTCTCTGTCTACTTCTTTCCGTTTTAAGTTTGTTATTCTTCATTTTTATCCTCTACATTATTTAGATATGTAATCATATACTACTGATCTATGTTCATACACTGGTGCTTTCACGATATTTGAGGTTTGTGACCAATTTTAGCGCAAACACTTTGGTGCTTTTACTGAGAGCTCTATCTCAGGGATTCTACCGCTTGGATTTGGATTTGAAGGCTTAAGGATTCAGATCTAAAAAGTTATGACAAGGCAACTAAGTAGAAGACAGAGAGCAAAAAGGAGCCAACAAGGGGGAAGTCAAGAGGCCTCTTCTAGAGCTGGAGATGGAGCAGGTCAAGCTTTGATCTACATCACTGGGGACGAGATGGAGGCTATGATGGATTCAATGCACGAAAGGTTGCTGAGGAGCCAACAAGAAACAATGTAGAGCTTCTTTGAATAGATGAGAGTAGCCGGAGCACAGAACCTTGGACCGGCTATAGTTGCTGCAAACATAGGACAAGGAGCTAGAGTTATAGAGACCAATGGGGGTCAGATCCAAGATCAGAACGAAGAGCATGAAGGCAATCAACAAGGACCTGGGGGCAGAGCCTCGGGATCTGACATTGGAAGACCCATAGATGAAGCTCAGCAGGCTAGAGCCAACCCAACGTGAATGAGCCACATGAAGAATATTACCCAAAATGCCCTTCGGGATATGGGGGGTAGGATGGAAGCATGCTAAGGAGACATCCCATGGATGGAGACGAACGAATGGGTGGACTTGTGCAATGGATTATGAGGGGAGGATTGCCGAGCGGAGGCTTAGAGGAAGTTAGTCGGAGTCTGTTTACTCCGAATATCAGAAATGCAAGGAATCCTCCAAAATTCAAGTTACCCATGCTGGAAGCTTATGATGGAAAGTCAGACTCGACCATGCATATTACCAGATATATCAGGCATATGGAAGTGTTGGGGCCATCTGCTGAAGTAATGGCACGATGTTTCCCTCTATATTTGATAGATTTGGTCGCGCTTTGATTCAGGCAGCTAGAGAATGGATCAATCAAAGCATGGGGCGAGCTGGTGGAACGCTTCATGAGGCAGTTTGGGGTCCACATGATGCGACCCAAGAGTGTGATGACCTTAGCGTCGATGAAACAAAGGATTGGAGAGTCCGTAAGAGATTTTCTATTACGATTCAATGCAATGGTCACTTCAGTTGATCTCCCGGATCCATCAATGATTTTGATGGCGTGGTAGCAGGAGTTGCAGAAGGTACATAATTCAAGGATTTGCTGGCAAGAGTCCGCCACAAAACCTTAGATAATTCTATCATGAAGCTGAAAAATTCATTCGGTTAGAGGATTCACGCGCCAAGAGGCAGAAAATAAACACCGTGTAAGGCGAAGGAACCTCCAAAGAACAGTCTGGAATAGACAAAGGAAAGCGAAAGCAGGATGACAGATACGATGGTCCTGAAAAACGGAAGAAATTACGAAAACCCAGATTCAAACAATACGCTGGCTTGACGGCAAACCTGGAACGGATTTACACGGAGACACGGGGGCAACTCCCCTATCGAAAACCACCCAGGAGTGATCCCACAGAACGGGAACGTAGAAGTGGAAAGTATTTCCTATTCCATGAGCTGGAAGGTTATGCCACTGATGAATGCCGCCATTTGAAGGGTGAGGTGGAAGAGCATGTTAGAAGTGGTAGATTGCCACAATATGTGAGAAATCAGATAGCAGCCGTACGACCTGAGCAACTACCGCCTGCACCTAACAAAACTAATCCTGGATCGGGATCACGACTCGTCATCAATTGATCATGATGGCAAGGGCCAAGTTCAGGACTTGAAATTTGGTCAATTACATAAAATTCTTAGATTTTATTTCAAAATAAAACGGCTATTCCACTAACACATGTAAAGGAACCAGAGAGATCCCCAGGCATGCTCAGAGATGGTAATAGACTGCTCTACCCGGAGAGGCAACATCTGGATTTTTCCTTTGTTTGTGATTGAACATTTAAATTTGAATTTAATAAATGAACTTGCATTTCACAAAATAAACCTTTGACCGGAGAGTTAAAGGATGAATATTGGAAGTCAATTTGAGATTAATCGCTTTATGACCCTACCCGGAGAGACAGGGTCTGTAGTGCAAGAAGTGAGTTGCTTCACCGGAGAACGGCATGATCAACTCACTTAACGCCGTTCCCCATTCACCGGAGAGTGATTGGATAGGGTTCGATAAGAGCTCGGAGTGGCTGCAATCGGCCCAGGATTTAGGCCATGACATCGCTTAATGTTCAGTGACGCTGAATCAGAGTGCAGGTGGTGTTGCCGTTTCGCCAGAGAGCGACAAGATTGGCTCACCCGAAGCTGTTTCCCCTTCCACTAAGAGTAACAGGATGGGATCCAACAAGAGCCCAAAGAGGCTATGATCGGTTTAGGGGGACCAAGACGTCACTATATGCACTCGCTGGGGACAGAGTGCAAGGGATAGAAAGCAGCATCGGAGCGCGATAGGATCTTTCTATTCGATCGTTAAGTTTGGAATGGACTTAGCAAGGGTCTGAAGTGGCCGTCAATGGTCCAGAGAGGCCATAGGATTTGATTACTAATTTCCACAGGTTGAAATGGATACTGATTCGGCTTCGAACATCCATGAACTTGATTGAGGATACTATAGCTGTGGATAAAACATGGACTCATGACATTGGATTTGAAGCTATTCAAAACACGCCTTTTGCCAAAAGACATGTTTTGGGGGGCAAATGTTATCCCGCCTTTTGGCAAGGCCGTGACACCAAGAACTTGACTGGAAACCAAGGATAGTTTGTCCTCGAGATCGTTAATACAAAAGTCTACTATGGATATCGGTAAATTTTGTTCGAGACCGGATTGAGCTACAATTGATATGACAGGACCAAAAAAGCTATTAAAAGCCAACGTTCTGAATTTCAAGTCAAATGGAGTTCCTATGCTCAAGATATGATCGATGTAATTTCAGCAATCACCTTGTTTGTATCCACCAAGCCTGGACTGTTCGTATCCATCCACTGAAAGGCCATGTTCTTATCCATTAAGCCTCGACTGTTCGTATCCATATGTCCGTATCCGTCACGCATCCATCTGTTCGTATCCATCATTTCGCATCCATCTATTCGTATCCATCATTTCACATCCATCTATTCGTATCCATCACCATGCAACCGTCCTATTCGTATCCATCAAAAAAACAGCACGAATAGTGCAACAAACGATCGATACGAACAGTGCAACATCGATCGATACGAACAGTGCAACATCGATCGATACGAACAGTGCAACATCGATTGATATGAACAGTGCAACAACGATCGATACGAACAGTGCAACATCGATCGATACAAACAGAATAATCAATCGATACGAACAGTGCAATATCGATCGATATGAATAGTGCAACATCGATCGAAACGAACAGTGCAACAACGATCGATACAAATAGATCGATACAAAGAGGATCGATACGAACTAAACACCTACATAAAACCCAAATTTGCATCGATCATGACTCACAATCTACAAGTCCAAATGCCACCAAATTTTCACAGGAGCTTACGTACAACCTAAAGAATGTTCCTGCTCAATTTCGACTCGATTGGACCAAATCTTGATCGATACGAAATTGGTCCGTATCGATCACGGACCGAGTGCAAATCACGTGGGATCGATCCCGTGGGCCCATACACATGGGCCCATACACATGCCAGAAAAGGTCTCCCGAGATATGAGCGAGATATTTGCACCCTACACCTATAAATAGCATCCCAAATCCCACAGAAAATGGACTTTTGATTATAAGACGTCCAGACTTTGCCAAAATCACCATTATACTCAAACTTCAATGTTGTACTCAAAAATTACTGTTGTAATCTACCATAACCAGCGAGCAAAGTCAATAAAAGATTATCTTTTGGAGTGGATGTAGGCCGAAGATAGCTGAACCACTATAAATCTTGTGTCTTTGTCTACTTCTTTCCGTTTTAAGTTTATTTTTCTTCATTTTTATCCTCTACATTATTTAGATCTGTAATCTGTAATCATATACTGCTGATCTGTATTCATACACTGGCGCTTTCACGATATTTAGGGTTTGTGACCAATTCTGGCGCAAACAACCGCTATATGAAATGAGAAACCATCATCCCGATGCAATGGAAGTGGTTTGAGACCTTAAATTATCTCTTATCAAAAGTTATAGTTCAAACAAGATTTTTAAGATCAAAATGGTCACATAGAAATTCGAAATAAAATCAAATGTATGAAAAATGTCCATAAGGGTCATTTTCCAAAAATTTTGAGTCATATGACCTCATATAAATAAAATAAAATTATTTTACGATCCTCCAATACGTAAGTATGGGTTGTTATAGATGGTTAGTTGTTAACTCATACTAAATAAAGTTGAATTAGGGAAATACCTCTTTATACAACCAGAGGTGAAAAGGTAAGTTGCATGGTAGTATAGTCATATAAACCAATTATTGGATACTTTTATTAGTAATGTTCTTCAGTGACATCATAATACCAAACCATCAAATAGTCTGGTGCTAATGGAGTAAATAAATTTTATATAAGCCTTCTAATATAAGATTCTTACACTAACCTTTACTCATGATGCAATGCAACAAAATAAGATTTCTCATCTTCATAAACACATAGTGGTTCACCCTTTGACCACTGAAAATATTAAATGAATGAATATGTTTAAATTGTGAAAATAGTTTATGGTAATCGATTGAATGTAAAAGCCTATTCAGAGTATAATGGGAATTGTATCCACATGAACAGGAGATACTAAGAACAACAACATAAGGTATATCTGAAACATAAACATTAAAAAAAGTGCATGCATACATTTTCCATGCTAGTGTGCAAACCTGTTGTCAATGGTGCATTACAGAGTTTCAAAAGAAAAGAAAAGAGCGCGATGTTACAAAGTAGTTTGAATGCACTTGCAGTTTAACATAATAACAAGCAGACCTTATATGCATGTTGGGATAATGTTCGTTCAAGTTGCTGAACAAAGTAACTATATTTGTTAGTGTTCTCTAGCGGGCATTTTCCATTATGAGGACATTGGAACATGCATGAAGTGATTAATGAACATGAGCTGACAAATCTACCACTATAACTCATGACAAATGAACTAATATTCATATGCTACTGTGAAGATACAGGACCATAAGAACTAACATCTTCAATCTACTAAATTCTAAATATACCTCATCCATCATACATCATAATTTTACGCAAAACATTACAAAAAACAAAAGATCGGGTACTTACATCATTCAACTAATAATTGTAGGTTTGGAGACTTTTGCAGCTTTGATGGCTCCTTTTATACATTTGATTGCTAATTGACTCATGCCTATATCTTTCCAACCTTTGTCTTTAGGATTATAAGGTTGGAAAAACAAGCACAAAAGAAAATTATCTTCAGGATTGTCACTTGGAAGTGGTTTGAGTAACTGTTCAAAAGGAAGATTATAATATACATATTTCGATTAAGAGGTCAAAATATATTTAATATAATAAGTTTTAATACTCAACCAATAAAAGATATCTGAAAGTCTTATTATGTATTTTTTTAGTTCATACCTTTCCCTTTTTTTAGCAAATCATATTTACAACAATGCTTCTTTACACATTCAATATCTATTTTATTCAAGCTATTATTCAATTATTTATATACTTTGGTGATCATTATTTGCTACCTCTAAACTAAAGGTTTTTGAGAAGAGGCGGAACCAATTCGAATGAATTGATAAATGTGGAGAAACAAAAGTCACTCCAATGTTGCATCATGTAGCATACTTTCGATGGGTTCTATTTGGTGTTTGGAAGGAATTTTAGTCACAAGTCATTTAATGTGAGCATAGAAGTACAGATCCATTCAAAATATTGTTTTGCCATCCTATTGTCAAATGTACAAAGTCGCCTCAAAACACACAACCTAACAAAAATAGAAATTCAATAGTTGGATTAAGAGTTAATCCGAATACCATTAAATATAACAAAGAGAAAATAGTAAGATTAAAGAATTTTGTGATCGAGGCATAAAGGTATAAGTTACTGATAACCTTAGTTTTCACTTTGATCGGGAAATAATATTAAGGTAATAAAATTCAAGTAGATTTCCATAGCAAAATAAAGTAACAGAATGGAATGGAAATTTAAGAGATTTTTAGAACAAAACTTTGGAGTTAGCACATTTATATGAACTTTCTTTATTTTTAGGTACTTCCTATTAGCATCTGAAATTGGTAAATGGTGGTAAATGCGAATACATGACCGTATTAGTTAGCTTGTTGTATAAAAGGTTAATAAGTTGCTTCACATGATTCTTTGAAGAAAGGTTGCCTAGAGACACTCGATGTTTCATATTGTCGATATAAGTTGATCACGTGAAATTAGGGTTCCAACTATGCTAATTAATAGATGAGGGGAGACTGAAGGATGAGAAAGGAAGTAGGAGAGCGGGGTAGGGGAGAGGAGGTAGCGATGAAGAGGAGCGGTAAGAACGTAGATATAGGGATTAAGATCGGTGAATCACCCAGTCGCTATTAGAAAGGAAGAAGGAGGATAATAGACTTGGAGGCAAGGGTGTAGGCTTTTGGGCATATACTTTTTGGTGCAAGAGAACGAAGGATTACATGATTACTCACATCACAGAGAGGAGAATGTGAAGGCCAATTCATTGGCCAAGTTGGCTAGCCGTAGAGATTCGTAATTGTTGGGATTGATTCCGGTAGAGGTGATATCGGCTCCAAGCATCGACCAGAAGGATGTTAACTAGTTCTTGAAGATCGAAGAGGAGAAGGTGTCATGGATCACTCCAATCAAGGATATCTGTTGAAAGGAAGTCTCCCAAAAGGAAAGAACGAATGAAACTCCTTTATAAAGTGTCGTCATTCATAATGCAAGAAAGACCGCTATACAGAAAGGTTTCTCAACCCTTCTGCTTCGGTGTGTAACCACAGATAAGGCTAGGAAGATCCTCATGGAAATCCATAGGGGTACATATGGTGCCACACCAAGGATAGTCAATAGAGAAAAAGATACTTCTTACAAATACTTCTAGCCAATAATAAACTGCGATGCTGCAAATCACACAAAATGGTGCGAATGTAACAACACGGATTTTTCGACTCCGAAAATTCCAGATTGTTAGAGAAAAGAAGAAAGAAGGAAGAAGAACAGAAAACAAATCACAGAATCTTACATTTCACAGCGGATCAAAATATAATATCACATAATAATATTTATACAAAGATAAGCAGTAATTGTCAATTTACATACATCAGAGTTACAACCATACACAATTAGACTAGACAGTTATCAACCTGTCCCAGACTACTACCAATACAACACTCAAATACACAGCGGAAAACTCCATACGTTCCTGCCATCCAGCTCGCCTCCTGAGCTCCAGAACGTCCTAACCAGAAAAGCTATAATACTCGGTCTGACCCGAGCATTACACCAAAGTAACACCCGGGTCAGGCTGGAAACTAGCGTGAGTAAACCCATCTAACATGAAATACTGATGCATAAAACTTATTTTAAACCCGGGGTAACTCGTACCTTACTACAAGCTCTATCTTGTTTCACAAATTAAACCCTAAGTACTCTTACTTAGTTTCAAAGGTCCAGATATTTAAATTATACCATTCCAGCCCAATGATTTCTCATTTCGAATCTATAAAGAATTATTGTATATTCCAAATCGAAGTGGTTTCGGGTATTTACTGATACCCGACCTCGGTCTCTTCGAATCCAATGTCATCTTTAGTCCAAGTTGTTTAAATGAATACAATTCAATTTTAAATACAAGATGTCACTTTTATACAGCATCTCATCATCGATAGATAACCATACCATCACTATTCAATCCAAACATATCATATCACAAAACATCACAAATCACATATCAGAGATATCAACTAATTTAAGGCATACAATATCATTCAATCTTTCATAAGCAAGATTTATTTGCCTCACCATTTCTAATTAATTTAAATAATTTAAATTAATTACTTCAATCACCTTTAAAATCCTACTTACTTAATCATTAATTAATTTCAAACCATTAATTAATCATCCTTTGGTTACCCAATAATTATCCATAATTACTTCCATTAAGTAATTATCCTCAATTAATTAACCTTTAGTTATTAATTAATTTATCCTTTAATTACGAATTAAATTAATTAATCCTTAACAAATTTATCCTTTAATTACTTACATTAAGTAATTTTCATTTAAGTAATTAACCTCTAATTACTTAATCAATTTATCCTTAATTATGAATTAATTAATCTCTAATTAATTAACTCATGATTAATTAAATTAATTAGCTACCCTTAAAATCATTAATTAAATAAATTAATTACTCTTTAATTATTTTCATTATTATCACTAATTAATTTCATTAAGTAATTAACCTTTAATAGATTTATCATCTTTAAATTAATTACTTTAATTAATTAAGCACATTAATAAATTAATCCTTTAAATTGATTACACAATTTACTTAACCTTTATTAATTATCTAATGATTAAATTAAGTAATTACTTCCTTAATTGATTACATTAATCAATTAACCATCCCTAATACATTAAATAATTAATACTTTATTAAATTCCATCATTTAATTTACCTTTGAAAACATATAGGATTTAACCCATTATATAATCACCTAATTACCACAATTTGAAAACATTTAAAACTTCGAAAACTCGTTTTTAAACTTGTTAATACTTTGTAAAAAACCTAGTTTAACATTTTCCTTTGAACTTACACATTTTTTATAAGTTTTTAATACTTGTTCACAATAACTTACACAAACCTGGGGCAAACCCATAAAATTCCCAAGACTACCCCGTGAAATCTCGCGCATACTTCTACTTCGAGGCAAAATCCAAACCTACTCGAACCAGACCCGAGAAAACATCGTCTCCCCCAAATCAAACATTAACCCAGACACGTTCGTGCATGCGTGCACATGCACGGCCACTCCGGTCACCACTGGACGTCGTCGAGATCACCCGCAAGTCGTCGACACCCTCGACAATCCACTCGATCACCCTGCACCGCGATTTCGCCTGAAACTCGAATTCAAGCCACTCGATCCCACTGGAAACCAAACTCGATTAACAAATCTTCATGCACCGCCGTCCATGATCATCTGAGACTTCGTCCTCACGTTCTCAACTTCATCACTCGCCTATACTCCTAATCCCCCACCTCCGATTCCTTCCGGTGCACCCTCCTCGGTGAAAATTGCGTCGCAAAGCACATCGACCAACTGGCACCTAAAACCCTAGTTCACCGCCATTTTGCCACCATGGCGCTCGAGAAATTCACCCAGTATTTTCCCAAAGACCGCCAGACTATCAGCCACCTCCTGGCATGATCCCGAGATCCCAAAACCAGTCGATCATCAAAAAATGCTTCCAAACCCAAACCTCGATCAACTCTCGATTTCTCTTGATTTAATCGTTTAAAAATCAAGATTCTTTTTCTAAAAATCATGATTTTCGAAGCTTAAACAGATTATGTTCATGAATCCACCAATTATTCAAGTCGAAATTTTGTCATTTTTAAGTTTCACTGTAATATTTATATACTAGTTAAAACTGTATTCAAATCCTGTTTAAAAATATTTTTAAAACTTAAATCCTGTTGTTACAAACATAATTTGTTTATATATCTAAGCCTGAAAAGGATTAGGGGAATTGCAATTTGTTTTTGAACATATTAGAAGCCTGTGCTTTGAAGAATAGAGATGATTTACTGATGTACAGACATGCACAAAATTTCCTATATACATATACACATGTATTCACCTTAAAACGATCATGCAAACATTTATGCAAACATTCATCACAATTTTCTTCAAGAATTCACTACATGCACCAAGTTTTAAACTGTACAAAGCTTTAGTTTACTTACAGGCATTTCTAAAAAAACAGAGGAAACTGGTTTAGATTACTCACCTGCTTTGAACAGAGAAGCCAGGTTTTGATTTAAAACTGGAGCTTAGTCGATCTTTTACTTTGAAAAAAATTGAAGATTGCTTGCTGTTATTTGTTGAGTTGAATCTTCTTTTTTTTGAAAAGAGCTGGGACTGAAGCTTGGTATCTGCTTGTCTATGTTACTTCAGGTTTAATTGTTTTGCTTTTGCTTAATTTTGAATCTGAGTTGCTTTAATCTTGAAATAGTTGAAAACTGAAATTGTTTGATTTAAGTTTCTTCTCAGGTTTTGGTTTCTTTTAGTTTTAACATTGAAGATAGGAAAAAAGAATGAGATAGAGAGTAGAGAGGTTTATATACTTAGTTTTATCTTTTATTAATCATTTAAAATAATAATAATATAAGGACACTTGTTAAGTCAACTCACATTTGTCATTAGCCTACTATAAATAAATTTACACTTGCATTTACAATCATCTTTAGCTTACATTTGTCATTTATGTTGTATAAATATGTAATATATTTTTATATATATATTTATATTCTATTTTAAATTTAGTTTTATATTTATTAATGTCTTAAGCGTATTAATATTTAAACTTCTCCTTATTTAACTTTAAAAGAAAATGATATAATACCCCAATTATACACTTAAAAATAATTATACAAGTTTAATATATCCTTTAAAAAACCCTTTAAAGACAATGATATAAAACTAATCTTATACTAATAAAAATCATATATACATATATTTTTTAAATCCAATTTATTTTTAAGATTATTTACATTTGAATTTCAAATCCAAATTCTCTTTAAAATCTACCTATATCTAAATATATTCTAATTATCAAAGTTTTATTTATTCAGTCAAACCAAATCAGTATTTTAATAGAGAAAAATCAGCTAATTACCAATTTTCAGATGACCAAAATCCGGGTTATCACATTCCTCCCCCCTTTGAATCTTTTCGTCCCCGAAAAGGAATGAAACCAGAATTTTAAAATTATCCTTTAAACATTATTAACTATAAACTCCTTTAATTCAAAAACTTTAAAATCTATATAATACTTATCAAAATAGCTTTACAAAAATACTTTTTTTTATAATTCGTTGTCTCAACCAGTCCATCTTTGTTCTCACAAAAATTCGGTCATATGTTGATTAGGCGTAGGACTGAAAATCTTTAAGTACTTAGCAGACCCGTTTTCAACACCCAGTGAAAACACTTGGAAAACATTTTCGAAAACTTTGTGAAAATATAGAAAACATTTTTGGAATAGAGGAAATATCTTTGGTGAGAATGCTCTGGAAATCATCACTTCCTCCATAGTCGCAGTTAACCCGATGGTTACGCTGCTATCCCAGCAAAATCCATAGATAAATGTAAGCATTCCGCGCCTCTCGATTATGCCATGGAACCCGCCACAGATCGCAGTTACATCCAGGGTTATATTGCCATCACAGTAAAAGTCCATATAACTGTAGGCATCAGCGCCCTCGATTTTCGCTGCGAAATGAAACATCACCTCTCCCACATAGGTCGCAGACTACATCAGTTAAGTCCCAATGTAGCCTTAGGCTCTCACGGCCTCTTTACTTTCACTATGCCTACATAGGTCATAGCCTACCGATGTTACGTTGCCATCATAGCAAAATCAAAGGTTGACCATTGGCTCTCAACAGCACACACGACTTCTACTATTGTCCGCAGTAGATCGCAGTGATATCGAGCTACATTGTCATCACAGCATAACCCAAATGTCTCTGTAGGCATCAGCGCCCTCGACTTTCACTACCCACTACACATAATCCTCAGGAACTTCAGTTTGTCCAGACTTCTTCACATGATCAACTTTAGAGCCTCCCCCTTGGGGCTCAAGGCAGACCCACCCCGTGGATCTCCTAATGAAGTTTATTCCAATGGGAGCGCCTTTTTCCCTAGAGCCAATCTCAAAACACTTTATACTATACACTTATAGTATCTTTCAAATCATACCCTTTATGATTTACATCAAAATCTCTTTTACACAAAATCGATATCTCAAATCGATAGTTCCAAACTTGGCTTTCCAAATTTCCAAAATTTGATTTTCCCAAAAATCGAAATTTTTTTTCCAGATCCATAGGTTCCAAAACCTTTCCCAAAATCATTTTCATAAAATCCTTTATATATATAAATATATATAATCTTTAAAAATCTTTGGATCACTCCATAGTTGTACAAATTTCCTCTTTATACTTCGAATACTTTCAAAAACCTTTCTTCTGGTTTTTAGATTCAACATAGGAGGAGTTTATCTTATATATACAAATATATATAACTTTATTTATACCAAATCAAATATTCAAATTTGATTTCCCTCATATATTTATTCACCATAATCTTACTTTCCAAAAAGTAAATTTCAGTAATAGAGATATTCAACTCCCACTTTAATCATCAAAATTTTTCTCAAAATATACCTTTCCTTTCAAAACGTTTCTCATTCTTTCAAAACCATTTCTCATTCTTTCAAAATTTCAATATCTATTTCATTTAAGCACATACGATGTACATATACCGTCCATACGTAATATCAAATCTGATCGCTCACTCGATCACACAATTTCACTTCCGAACTAGTATCGTCCACCCGACTTCCTAGTGCGAACTAAGATCTGGTTTCTTGTTAAAAACCGTCATTCTCCTTGCATAGTCATAACTATGGTAGCGAATTTCCAGAACTAATCAAAAATCCATATCCAAAGTTTGCCATGGAAAATCGAGTGAAAAAACCCAACTCGGATCGATATACTATCTCGAAATTCTTGTGCTCGAATCTAGATCAAATCATTATATGAAGAGAATAATATACGTACATCCTACGTATTTATCTTTATTGATCATTAGTTAAATCAATTCTCTTTTCTATTCTTCTTCATTTTGATTTTATTCACTCATCCACAATTGCTCCCAATTTCCATTTGGGTTAACACTTCAATTTTTATCTCAATTGGTATTCAATTATAGACAGTTTGCACTCTGACCAACTTGTATTAAGAAAATAGCTTGAAATTTTTTAAAATAGATAAGTACTTGTAAAATAGTTATTATTTGCAAATAGTAGTAAAATAATTAAGTAATTTTAAAATATTTGTAAAATTGTCAAATAGTTGTAAAATAGTTAGATAATTGCAAAATAGTTGTAAAATAGATGTAAAATAGTGATTAGTTTTCAAAATAATTGTAAAATAAGTATAAAATAGTTTGGCTTTTAAAAAGAAAAGTTGTATAGTAAATAGTTAGGAAAATAGATTTAAAACAGTTTATATTAAAATATTTTATTTGGAAAAATAGTTCAGAGCCAAACTGTTCACCCTCCCAATCTCCATTTCCAATCAATTTCCAATTTCCACTTCCCTTAAATTGATCCAATTTCAATTCAATTTAAATTAACTTCAATATCTATCCCAAATTCAAATCAATTCCCATTTGAATTTAAACTTATTCAACTTCAATTTCACTTCAAATCAGTTCAATTGAAAATTTTCATTTGAATTTTATGCTTATCCATCTTCAATCACAATTCCAATTAATTCAAATAAAATTCAATTTGAACTAATTCTATTCAAATCTCAACTTAAAACCATCTCGAATTTCATAAATTCGAGTTAAATTATTAAATGTTGATTTGATCCTTTAAATCAAACCAACCTTTATTTTTAAATTAACAACTTAAAATTTTTAACCATTTAATTTTGAGTCCAAATTTCCAAATTCCATTTTAAATTACCTTTACTTAACTTATTTCGAAGTTCAAATAAGAGTTCAAAACTTCTTAAATGATTAAATCTTCAGAATCCAATTTATTACCCAATCTTAATTTCCAAACCAATTCTTAACAAATTTTCAGCAACTCATTTCTAACATTTAAATCTTTAAGTTCAAAGCAATTTCCCTTTTCATAAGTTCAATCTTATTTCTATTTTATTCAGTAATGGATGTATATTACCTCAATCCATTTCCAATTTCCAGATCTCAAACCCATTTTCAGATCACACAAACTCCCAATTAAACCAACCGTTTAACTTCCTTAAGTTAAATCTAAATTTCATCTTGAAATTTCCAATTCAGATTGTTTGTTAACCTTATTTAACTTTCCTAAAAGTTAAATCCAATTCAATTTAATCCAATCAACTTTACCCAGTTTGAATTCCCATTTCAAATTTTAAACTTCATATTAATAATCTTCTCACTTATAAGTTCAAAAACTTATCACTTTGGGTTTCCGTATCACATTCCAAGGAAAAATTTAAAACTCAACACATAGAGTTTATTTCAAATCATTTGTGATATTATGTATATCCCTCATATATACATATTTATTTCCTTTACACACCAAGTTATACCTTTAATTTTAAACCACCCTTGGTTTTAATTCAAAACAAATTTCTTTAAAATTTCCAAACAACTCTTATTTGAAACAGACCCTTTTCATTCAATTACATTGTAAATAATACTATTTATTATTTCTTTTAACACTTTGAAACAATTTCTTATTTCTGGACCTAGATTTAAAACTTCTCAATTTAAATTATCTTCAATTCCAATTTACAAGTCATAATCACCTAAATGTTTACTTCCCTAAAACATTTCATTTTGCTTTACTCGTTAACAAATATTTCTTTATTAAACACAACAACCATTTATGATAATAACCAAGATTATCATATCTGGGTACCAATTTACTATTTTCTTATTCTGAAAATACTTTTACAAATTCAGGATTTTAATATCAGTTTGGATCCATTTATCTTATTTATATAGTTTATATTATCCAATTCCTATTTGGTTGTATTTCTGTTACCACTTAATTCTTATTATTATTTAATTCCAATAATCAACAACCAACTTCTTAATATATATAATAATTAGAAAATTTATCAAAATATAGGCTTTTATAAAAACTAATTTTAAAACCATTTTAAAATCTTTTTATAAGAAAATAACATGTACACTCTCATATACTACACTCAACTCATTTTAGGGTATCACCGACACTATCCTTAATGAGTAAACCCACTAGAGCCAAGGTTCTCGTTTAACCTTCAGCTCTGATACCAAGTGTAACGACCTGGATTTTTCGACTCCGAAAATTCCAGTTTGTTAGAGAAAAGAAGAAAGAAGGAAGAAGAACAGAAAACAAATCACAGAATCTCACATTTCGCAGCGGATCAAAATATAATATCACATAATAATATTTATACAAAGATAAGCAGCAATTCTCAGTTTACGTTCAATACATCAGAGTTACAACCATACACAATTAGACTAGACAGTTATCAACCTGTCCCAGACTACTATCAATACAACTCTCAAATACACAGCGGAAAACTCCATACGTTCTTGCCATCCAGCTCGCCTCCTGAGCTCCAGAACGTCCTAACCTGAAAAGCTGTAATACTCGGTCTGACCCGAGAATTACATCATAGTAACACCCGGGTCAGGCTGGAAACCAGCGGGAGTAAATCCATCTAACATGAAATACTAATGCATAAAACTTATTTTAAACCCGAGGTAACTCGTACCTTACTACGAGCTCTATCTTGTTATATTCAACACTTATTTCACAAATTAAACCCTAAGTACTCTTACTTAGTTACAAAGGTCCAGATATTTAAATTATACCATTCCAGCCTAATGATTTCTCATTTCAAATCTATAAAGAATTATCGTAGATACCAAATCGAAGTGGTTTCGGGTATTTACTGATACCCAACCACGGTCTCTTCGAATCCAATGTCATCTTTAATCCAAGTTGTTTAAGTGAATACAATTCAATTTTAAATGTAAGATGTCACTTTTACACAGCAATTCATCATCGATAGATAACCACATTATCACTGTTCAATCCAAACATATCATATCACAAAACATCACAAATCACATATCGGAGATATCAACTAATCTAAGGCATACAATATCATTCAATCTTTCATAAACAAAGATTTATTAGCCTCACCATTTCTAATTAATTTAAATAAATTAAATTAATTACTTCAATCACCTTTAAAATCCTGCTTACTTAATCATTAATTAATTTCAAACCATTAATTAATCGTCCTTTAATTACCCATTAATTATCCATAATTACTTCCATTAAGTAATTATCCCATTGGTTAATTATCCTCAATTAATTAACCTTTAATTATTAATTAATTTAACCTTTAATTACGAATTAAATTAATTAATCCTTAACAAATTTATCCTTTAATTACATACATTAAGTAATTATCATTTAAGTAATTAATCTCTAATTACTTAATCAATTTATCCTTAATTATGAATTAATTAATCTCTAATTAATTAACTCATAATTAATTAAAATTAATTAACTACCCTTAAAATCATTAGTTAATTAAATAAATTAATTACTCTTTAATTACTTTCATTATTATCACTAATTAATTTCATTAAGTAATTAACCTTTAATAGATTTATCATCTTTAAATTAATTACTTTAATTAATTGATCACATTAATAAATTAATCCTTTAAATTGATTACAAAAATTACTTAACCTTTATTAATTATCTAATGACTAAATTAATTAATCATTTCCTTAATTGATTACATTAATCAATTAACCATCCCTGATACATTAAATAATTAATACTTTATTAAATTTCATTATTTAATTTACCATTGAAAACATACAGGATTTAACCCATTATATAATTACCTAATTACCATAATTTGAAAACATTCAAAACATTGGAAACTCGTTTTTAAACTTGTTAATACTTTGTATAAAAACTTGGTTTAACATTTTCCTTTGAACTTAAACATTTTTGATAAGTCTTTAATACTTGTTCACTAAAACTCACACAAACCCGGGGCAAACCCATAAAATTCTCAAGACTACCCCGTGAAATCTCGCGCATACTTCTACCTCGAGGCAAAATCCAAACCTACTCGAACCAGACCCGAGAAAACATCATCTCCCCCAAATCAAACATCAACCCAGACACGTTTGTGCATGCATGCACATGCAAGGCTACTCTGGTCACCCCTGTATGTCGTCGAGATCACCTACAAGTCGTCGACACCCTCGACAATCCACTCGATCACCCTACACCGTGATTTTGCCTAACACTCGAATTCAAGCAACTCAATCCCACCGGAAACCAAACCCGATTAACAAATCTTCACTGCACCGCCGTCCATGATCATCTGAGACTTCGCCCTCACGTTCTCAACTTCGACACTCGCCTATACTCCTAATCCCCCACCTCTGATTCCTTCCGGTGTACCCTCGTTGGTGAAAATTGCGTCGCAAAACACATCGACCAACAGGCACCGAAAACGTTAATTCACCACCGTTTTTCCACCACTGCGCTCGAGAAAATCACCAGTATTTTCCCAAAGACCACCGGACTATCTGCCACCTCCTGGCATGATCCCGAGATCCCAAAACAGTCGATCATCAGAAAATGCTTCCAAACCCAAACCTCGATCAACTCTCGATTTCTCTTGATTTAATCGTTTAAAATTCAAGATTCTTTTTCTAAAAATCATGATTTTCGAAGCTTAAACATATTATATTCATGAATCCGCCAATTATTCAAGTCGAAATTTTGTCATTTTAAGTTTCACTGTAATATTTATATACTAGTTAAAACTGTATTCAAATCCTGTTTAAAAATATTTTTAAAACTTAAATCCTATTGTTACAAACATAATTTGTTTATATATCTAAGCCTGAAAAGGATTAGGGGAATTGCAATTTGTTTTTGAACATATTAGAAGCCCGTGCTTTGAAGAATAGAGAAGATTTACTGATGTACGGACATGCATAAAATTTCCTATATACATATACACATGTATTCACCTTAAAACGATCATGCAAACATTTATGCAAACATTCATCACAATTTTCTTCAAGAATTCACTACATGCACCAAGTTTTAAACTATATAAAGATTTAGTTTACTCATAGGTATTTCTAAAAAAACAGAGGAAACTGGGTAAGATTACTCACCTGCTTTGAACAGAAAGCCAGGTTTTGATTTAAAAATGGAACTTAGTTGATCTTTTACTTTGAAAAAAATTAAAGATTGCTTGCTGTTATTTGTTGAGTTGAATCTTCTTTGTTTTGAAAAGAATTGGGACTGAAGCTTGGTATTTGCTTGTCTATGTTACTTTAGGTTTAATTGTTTTGCCTTTGCTTAATTTTGAATCCGAGTTGCTTTAATCTTGAAATAGTTGAAAACTGAAATTGTTTTATTTAAATTTCTTCTCAGGTTTTGGTTTCTTTTATTTTTAACATTGAAGATAGGAAAAAAGAATGAGATAGAGAGTAGAGTGGTATATATATATTGTTTTATCTTTTATTAATCATTTAAAAAATAATAATAATATAAGGACACTTGTTAAATCAACTCACATTTATCATTAGCCTACTATAAATAAATTTACACTTGTATTTACAATCATCTTTAGCTTACATTTGTCATTTATGTTGTATAAATATGTAATATATTTATATATATATTTACATTCTATTTTAAATTTAGTATTATATTTATTAATGTCTTAAGTGTATTAATATTTAAACTTCTCCTTATTTAATTTTAAAAGAAAATGATATAATATTCCAATTATACACTTAAAAATAATTATACGAGTTTAATATATCCTTTATAAAAACCCTTTAAAGACAATGATATAAAACTAATCTTATACTGATAAAAATCATATATACATATTTTTTTTTAAATCTAATTTATTTTAAGATTATTTAATTTGAATTTCAAATCCAAATTCTCTTTAAAATCTACCTATATCCAAATATATTCTAATTATCAAAGTTTTATTTATTCAATCAAACCAAATCTGTATTTTAATAGAGAAAAATCAGCTAATTACAAGTTTCAGATGACTAAAATCTGGGTTATCACATCGATGCTAGAGATTTGCAAAAAATTTGCGAGCTCCATCAATAGAGCTTACATAAATGGTTAGTCCATGGTCGTTTGTGGTTTAGAGAATTGATATATCGGTGTGCTACTTATATCGAAAGGAGAAGCTAAGTACGCTATCGTTGTGGTCGATTACTTCATAAAGTGGGAAGAAGTGGATTAGCTTGCCATGAACACTACAAAGAAAGTGATCAACTATGTAATGAGGAATATAATTTAAAGATTCAATGTACCCTAGAAAATCATAACCCAAATGAAACTCAATTTGAGAGTGTCAAGTTCAAGAAATTCTGCAACTGGTACAAGATCGAGAAAAGCTTTTCGCCTGTAGCACATCCACAAGAGAATAGATAGGTGGAGGCAGTGAATAAAATCATCAAGTCCATCCTAAAGAAACGACTAACTAAAGCCAAGGGCAACTGGTCGATGAGCTTCAACTTGCATTGTGGGCTTATAGGACGACTTGCAAGTCAACGATTAGGCATACTCCATTTTCCCCGGCCTTTGAAGCTGAGGCCATAATTTCGATAGAACTGGAAGTCCCTTCTCACCGAAAAAAGTACTATGACTCCAAGGTCAATGAGGAACTCTTGCTTATGTCACTTAATTTGATTGAAGAAAAGCGAGAAGAGGTTGAATTAAGGGTAGTTGCTCACCATAAAAGAGTAGCACGGATTTCAACACTATGGTCCTGTAATGACCCGTAATTTAACATCTTTAAAATATGGATATTTAATATATTTTTAAATAATTAACTAATGGATTTTGTAACTAAAATAAAACTCTTTTAAATAATAACTAATGATGGTGAAATAGTTTTCAAAATTTGTTTACAAAAAACATCTAATTCAAAGAAAAATCGAAATTGCGACCGAAATTTATATTCCGAAATTTCGACTTTCCGATGTCTAAAAGTTGTCGAAAAACGTTGTGCGCATTTGAATAATATATAATAATTTATAATTTATTTTTGATATATACACACACACATATATTAACTTAAATAACTATAATGAGTATGACTTATTATGTAAGTGTTTAACAATAAGATGGAAAATTGTCATAAAACATCATTTCATTACAAACATAAAGTACTTAAGACATTAAATATATTTGTCTCATCACAGGAGAGAGAGGGACAAGGGAATTTCGAATTTTAAAGGGGAGGAGACAAGGATGATGACATGGCAAGCGTGGAGAGGAGGTTATGTCCTTTAAGGGTAGTTTGGTAATTTAATTTATCCCTTAGTATATAACTAAATTTCCTAATTTTTTTTTCATTTTCTCATTTCTATTTACTTTTCAAACTTCTGTTCAAGTTCTCATGAAAACTTTAATGGCATCTAAGAGTTCTGAAGTTAAAAAATCCATTCTCCTTTTCAATTTTCCTTAAGCAAAAATTCATAAATCATCCCTTTTTCTTTTCTAAATCACTTAATCACTCAAAAAAGTCCACATACCATATTCATCTAAACTGAGCACTAACCCTCCTAGGTCGAACCACTTTGGCATTTCAAAGAATTCAAAATCCATTTTTCCAAGTTAGAAGCAACGATCTCGGTCGTATTCAAGTTCGTGTGGAAGTTAGAGTTGAATTTGCAACTTTTGTGAGTAAAAATCTCACCTTTTAAACTAAACTTTTAACCTTAATATTGCTATTTTTGCTCATGATTTGCTTATTTATATGTAGTATCATGTGATGAATGTTGGTTTAGTTTATGCTTTGAAAAGTTGTCACCTTGGTAGTTAGTAAGCGAGTTAGTAAGCTTTTTGAAAAGTTAGTAGTAAAGGATAAATATTTTGTCAGCGATTGCTTTATACATGTTGTATAATAGTTAAGTACCTTGTGTTATGCTTTGCTTATGGTTATGTGATGCGTAGATGTAAAGAAAGTGACATGAAAATAGTTGTCGAAGTGTCTGTATAGCGACTATCGCTATATCGACACTTTCAACAAACACTCTTATCGAAATCTATCGGATTATTTCTCGAGCTTGGGTTTATTTTCTAAGTTAAGCAGGTTTTTGAATAAGAATGATTTCAGATTTCATTAATTATTTTAATAATGATTTTTTTAAGAATTTAATTAATTATTTAATTAGTAAAGATTAAGGTTAATTAATTAACTTGTTAATGATGTTTTTTAAATTTAATTAATTATTTTGTTAATATTGTTTATAAATTAATTAACCATTTTGTCTAATGATGATTAAGTTTAATTAATATCTTAAATAATGAAAGATTAAAGTTAGTTAATAATTTTAATTAACGGTGTTTAAAAATTAAGTAATCATTTTTAATTAATTACTCTTAAAGTTAATTAATTAGTTTAAATTTAATTAATCTTTTCCGTTAATGGTATTTTAAATTAGTTAATCCTTTTTAGTAAATGATGTTTTAAAATTAATTAATCAACTTAATTAATAAGATTTAAAATTAATTAATTAATTTAATATTTGATGTTTTAAAATGATTAACCCTTTTTAATTATGAGTATTTAAAACTAATTAATCAAATTAATTAACGAAGTTTAAAGATAACTCATCATTCTTATTAATGTTAATTAAAGATAATTAACCTATTTAATAAGGATGTTTTAAGTGATTAAATCTTTTTGATAATGGTGTTTTAAAATTAATGAACCATTTTTAAAAAGTTGTTTTAGAGTTAAAAACTTGAAACGAGAAGCCCAAGCATGGATTCGACTTTAAAGAGCAAAAGTTCGATTCAGTTATGGAAAAGAAATTTCCGTAAACGATATCGCTCATATGGAATGAATTTAATCATACCCTTGGCACTAAATGTAGAGGTATGAAAACTTGCCACTGTCTCGAAAGTTAAAATTTTCATCAAGGTAATGCCTAGAAGTAACACTACCCACCGTTGCCCGACTTCATTTTTAAAAAGAAATACTACAAGTTTGAAATCGACGAGTAGTGGTAGGAATATGAGGTTTACTGCCCATATACGACCATTTTGTTTTCTTCGATAATCGGTTTGTCAACTATCGATTACCTCAGCCTTCTTTGTTTTTTTGTCATTCTAAGACGATGTGTTGCTTATTTGAGCTTTGTTATCCTTTATCGGAAATAACTAAACCAACAAAGTGAGTGGAAGACATGCTATGTGCGGTTCCTCCCATTAGGATATTTGCACATCTACTCTAGATTGGTTTTGGATATTCGTGCACTAAGATGCGAATTACTCGGATTCTCGGTAAGATTGGTGGGGTCCGGCTTAGAAGTGTCCGAGAGAAGTCACAAAGTATATGACTCTTTCAAGTATATTTCTAGAGGTATACTTTCGGTACTGGGGGCGCACCCTCCTAGTCATTGTTGTTAAATTTTCTTTTCCTTATTGATTCAAACCTTCTAATTTGTTTTACTTAATTGCATTGGGAAGATTATAGATCTTTGTATCCAGTCTATACATTTGGATGTTGTCCTTGTGAGAGGAAACCCGTTTCTCATTTGGCGGCGTGGTCTCACATGGTGTTGTTTAATTACACTTATTGTTTAGAGTTTTACTCATACAAGACATGTTGTCTGACCCGAGTTGTTTATTTTCACTAAACTTTCGGGTACTCATTTATATTTGAGTAGTCTAAGAGTAGTAGGTACTTTATGAGTTCTTTTGAAGACGACGTCCAAGTAGGAGGCTTTTATCCACTTAGCTATTTATTTCACTGTTTATTTAGTTTTTGTATGTGTATTTTGTTTCCGCATGTGTAAAGGTAGGTTGTTATAACTGCCTAAGCTGATTGTAGTACTTTTGTGTAACTATGATAACTCCAAGTTAGGGAGTAACCTTATGTACTATATTATTGTTATGTTCTATTTAATAGTTTTGTTGTGAGATTTTTTGTTCTTTATTTTACCCCACAACAATTCATCTTTCGAATGCTTAGGGAGCGACACACGAATATCGTGGATGTATTAGTGTCATTCCTAGGGGTTAGAAAGGTGGGTCGTCATAGGTCTACCTTCGAAGTGGGGGACCTCATTTAGAAACGAATTCTCCCGGGAAGAATATGGATCCAGGGATTGGGAATGGGGGAATCACACTATCACCATTAGAAAGGAAGTGGGAGGCCAATAGACTTGGAGGGAAAGGGTGTATGCTTTTGGGTATATACTTTTGGTGCAGGAGAACAAAGGTTTGCAACGATCTTCTAAGACCGTTGCAATATTGCAATAGTCAAAAGCCGTTTTTAATGAGTTTTCAATGGCCCAAACCCATTGCAAAACCGCCGCAAAGGAGCATTGCAAAATTTCTATTGTGGTGTAGTGGAACTGTTGAACGATATAGAGGATTACACGATTACTCACATCCCAGAGAGGGGAATACAAAGGCCAATTCATTGGTCAAGTTGGTTAGCTTTGGAAATGCGTAATTGTTGGGATTGATTCCAGTAGAGGTGATATCGGCTCCAAGCATCGACTAGATGGATGTTGATTGGATCTTGAAGGTCCAAGAGGAGAAGGTGTCATGGATGACTTTGATTAAGGATTATCTTCCCGAAAGGAAAGAACGAATGACGAAAACTCCTTTATAAAGTGTCGTGATACATAATGCAAAAAGGACTGCTACATAGAAAGGTTTCCCAACCCCTCTGCTTCGATGTGTAACCAAGGATAAGGCTAGGAAAATCATCACGAAAATCCATGAGGGCAGATATGGTGACCACACCGGGGGGTAGTCATTAGCAAAAAAGATACTTTGCTGCAGATACTTCTTGCCAATAATAAATCGTGATGCTGCCGATTACGCCAAATGGTGCAATCGATGCTATAGGTTCGTAAAAATTCCAAGAGATCCATCCATAGAGTTTACGCAAATGGTTAGCCTATGGTTGTTTTCGGTTTGTAGAATTGATATATCGGTGTGCTACCTATGTCGAAAGGAGAAGGTATGTATACTATCATTACAGTCGATTACTTCATAAAGTGGGCTGAAGCAGAACTGCCTGCCACGATCATAACAAAGAATACCATCAACTTTGTGATGAAGAATGTAATCTGTAGATTTTGAGTACCTTAGAAAACCACGATGGAACTCAATTTGAGAGTGTTGAGTTCAAGGAATTCTGCAACTGGTACAAGATCGAGAAAAGATTTTCGGTAGTATCACACCCTCAAGTGAACAGATAGGGGGAGGTAGTAAATAAAAACATCAAGTCCATCCAGAATAAACGACTAACTAAATCCCATGGCAACAAGGTCGACGAGCTTCAACTTGCACTATGGGCTTATAGGATGACTCGCAAATCTGCGATTGGGCATACTCCATTCCCCCTGGACTTCGAAGTTGAGGCCATAATTTCAATAAAACATGAAGTCCGTTCTCACGGAAAAAACTACTACGACCCCAAGGTCAATAAGGAATTCTTGCTTGAGTCCCTTAATTTGATTGAATAAAATCGAGAAGAGGATGAATTAAATGTAGTTTCTTACAGGAAAAGAGTAACACGACATTTAAACACCAAGGTCCAGAGTCGTACCTTTGAAATGGGGGACCTAGTTCTAAAACGAGTTCTCCGAGGTACGGGGGCACTTAGTCTAAATTAGGAAGGTCCCTATGCGAACAAGCAAAAGCTTAGAGATGGAACTTTCAAGCTAGCCACCGTCGGTGAAATCCCAATTCCATGAGCGTTGGATAGCGACCTGTTGCGATGCTATTTCGCTTATATTTAGCTAGTTTATTTTCTATAAATAAGCCACCCTGTAGAATTGGGGGCAATGTAATAAGGCAGGGCTTACCATATCTTTTGTTTATTAATAAAGTTTGCTTCTCGAACCAACGAAACTACGTGATTGTCGGCAAAGCCATGTGCTGTGTGATTAGCGATATGATTAGGTACTAGAAGATAACTACCGACTCCTTTGATCTAGGATCAGGACAAAGGAGTATAATCATAAAGGTTGATCACATAATTTGACCATATCCCTTTGGTATTACTAACACTACAAAAAATTAAGCTTTTAATTGCATTATATAGCAGCGTTCGAATGCTAAATGCTACCATTTCTTTGATCCCACTGTAATTCCAACGTTTTAGTTTTAGATAGGTTCTGGGCGGGCTTTGTTTTTTCGTTCCCGCTTGCCATTCCATCTAATTTTCATTATCTTTCGTTTCTAATGCCAAAAAAAACCTAAAATTTATCTAAGTCCAACTCTTCTTCTCAAATCTCTAAAACATCTACTGTATAGAGATCGTCCCTACCACCAAATAAATTTGACCTTAAATCTTCCTTTTATGTCACAGCCAAATTCAATTGTTCTTCATCTTTTTCCCCTTTTTCATGTATTGTTTGCTTCAGGTGTAGGAGGAGGCCATGGCTTGTTGTGGTGATTTAGGGGTCAAGCCCATGGATGGAGATTAGAAACTGTGAAGTCGGGTTGCACTGAGATGATGGGAGTCTATTGGAGATTTGGTGGTGGAGGGTGTGGCGGTGAATGGATCTAGGGTTGCAGAAGTTTAGGGATCTCGGAGTGGTGGGTGGTTATCTGTTTGTCTGTGTGGTTGTAGTTTGGGTTTGAAGTGGCTGCCAATGTTGGGTATAAGGTGCGATGTGGGTGGTTGAGACTGAAGGTAACGTTACAGTTGCACTTGGATTGGTTGCGATTCGGTTGCCGCAAGGTCGTAGAATGGTAAAAACAGTCCGGCATTGCTACATAGGTGTGTTGAGATGGTGGTGGAGCATGGCTAAAGGTGAATTTTTCCCAGATCATATTGGGTCTGAGGGTCTGATAGTGGAGGTAATGGATGTGGGGCTGATTGTGGAGTGTTGGTGGAAGGGCATGGGTGAGACTGAGGTGTTGTGTTTTGGTCTGGTAATTCTGGTGATTAGGATTCTAGGACTTACGTTGCAATAACGGAGGACATAGGACGTTTGGATTGTCGGTTTAAAGTGGAGGGATCCGACGAGGTGGTGAGGTCGCAGTTTTCGAGGAGATGTGATGTTGTTGTAGACGAAAGTTTTGGATCTAACGTCATTATGGCTGAGGGTGAAGAGTGAAGACGATGAAGGTTGTGGTCTCGCCGTCTTGGTTAGTTTGTTTGGCGAGAAGCAAAAGGGACTACAGGGTGGAGTGCGTATATTACTGGTGGATGATAACTAATGTCATTTTTTGATTAGCTTTTGAATATGCTTTAAATTAATTCACTTAATTTTATTTGTTTGGCATGCTGAAACTAGCACTATAACAATATATCTAATATTAGCTGACTTCTATGCTACTACTATACACCTTTTTTTCTTTTTAACTTGAAGCTACGTGCAAATAAGAAACCTATAATTATTATAGGTGCAGACATTGTAAAAAATTAGCACCAGAATGGAAGAAAGATTCAAATAAGCTGAAAGGAAAAGTGAAACTCGGTCATGTAGACTGTGATGCCAACTATTACTATTTTGAACAAAAAATTGTAGTGATATATCACCCACTAAGCTATATGATCAACCAGCTGTTACTCTCGGCCTCCACTTAAGTTAGTTATAAGGAATTTAACATTGGAATGTTAGTTCCATAAATAAAAATGAGAACCGGTTGCACTCTATTAGATTGTTCACTTTTGTTGATAATTTAACTCAAGATTATTGACATTATCCATCATGCTTCCAAAACATGACGTAATACACATACACCACACACACGACACACTTACAATCACAAAACAATAAAAAAAACAAAACTTGCAAAATAGTTCCTATATATTCATTGATAAATGAAATAACAGTATTATATAAGAATTGAAATTATACCTCCAAAGGTCATAAGATATTTTACTCTCAAGTGTTATGAAACAAATTTATCCCCTGACTCCTTCAAGTTTACCAATAAACTGCTAATGCATGAAGTATCTAAATTTAAATGAAATCTAAGTCTTTCAGTGCTTAATTATAAACATTATATCGCCCAAAGCTATATAGCAAACTATTGCAAGAAACCAGTTTTACTAATAATAAAAGGTCTTAGTCATATGTGTTTACTATTATAGTGTATATAGAAATTAAATAAATCAAAATAGTAGAATACAATTTTTTTTAGTTATATTATCGAATAAAATTATTTATACAATTACTGGCGGAAATTTTGATGGCAAAAATTTCCCTTAAACTCATTGCATTCAGATGCACATATTGACCGCGAGAAATTTTTTTGAATAACGGAAAAAGCAACATCTTCTCACATATTTCTAAAAATTTGACAATCACAGATCAAGCACTTACTACTAATAATTGGCTTTTGAGATTTGATGTTTTGGTTACTTCTAAACAAGTCATGCTAATTGACTACTAACATATACCATATGTGAAAACAGTCTTTAACGAGTAGATTCGATGTAAAAGGCTTTCCCGCTATTTTAGTATTCGGTCCTGACAGGAGCAGCCCATTTGCATATGAAGTAGCAAGATCTGCTCCAACAATTGAATCCTTTGCACTAGAGTAGTTGGAGACTAATATCGCTCCACTAAAAGTGATCGAATCAACCAGCCCTGTAAGCACTCAGTTGAACTATTTGTTTATTGCTTAGTATTAAAACATTACCACATTGGAATTTTGCTTTGTGAATTTCATGGATCATGGGTAAATTTAATATGTGAATTTTAGCAGGTCAAAATGTTCAAAATAAGGAAATATATTTATTAAATAAAAAATCCCCAACTATGAAGAATATTGCTTGTTATAGTCAGAACGACCTATGTATAACATTTAATAAATATCAGACAATCTATGAACATTGTATGCAGATATTTATACATAAAACTGTTCAAAAAGTAACTGTTACTGACAAATAGATACATCCACTTTTGGTCTCCCATTCAACTCCTCTCTTCTTCAAATCACTTGCTTAAACAAAATATTCTTTTCATAATTAGCAAGTTATCGCTGTGTGTAGGTAAATATATTCATGCATGTGTGTGTATAATAGGACCTGGTGTGTGTAGTTAGTAAAACCCTAGCACTTTAAATATGTAAAACAAGACGTGGTATGCAAAACAAAAGCTACTTAATTGTGTTGCTCAACTTAAACACGACTTATCGGTATAATTGTACTGTCAGTGCAATTAAATATAATATATACCATCATATGTCACATTGTATTATCAACTTTGTACTACATAATATCAAATTTATATCCAAATCAGTTATAAAAAATAAAAACAAGTCGCTCCTAGAATATTATTCATGCCACACCGGCTGCTAGCTCGCCTTAGAGCAGTTCTATCAATAATAATCATATATTACTGTGAAAATATAATAGACTATTATGTTTATTCAAGAAAATTTATTCCAACAAAATAATGATCAATCATGCAGATAAATCTTTCGATTGCAACATCTAGTTTCCATGGATTTCATCACCTAATATGTATTTAATACACAATCTATTTTGTTTCTTAAAATTAAATAAATAAGCATGTTGATGCTTAAACATGTAAAACAGTTTAAAATCTATATTCTATGTTAAAATAGATACAAAGCGATTACATGGCTACTAAGTATAATTCTGCAAAAGTAAAACAAAGGTGAGATACACCGACTGGAGACCTACAAAACACAATTTTATATTTTAACGACGCATTACACTACCCGGTCCTACAATAGTATCAAACCAATAACATTTGATTTCTATTTTAGATATTAATAAAGATTAATATATTTAGAAAAATAGGGGATGCTGATCCAGCAATAACTTGCACGCTTAAACTTATGGATCGGATAAACACAATGAGATGAAAGATACACTAACCAAAATAAAAACAGAGGCATAAAAAGTGAGCTTGTATTTCTGCAATCTACAAGCACAAAAGGCTAAGAAAAATCAAATCATAATCTTACTAGTCGAAATGAATAAGGTGTGAAAAATTATTTGAAGCTCGATATTAAAAAACGAAAACATTCCAAAAAAGGAAAGAAAAATAACCATTCTATATGTATAAAAGAAGGTGATTCAAAATGAAAACATAAGCATAAATTAAAAGGATAAATATAGTGTGAGAAAATTATCATGAACAATTAAATCACAATCCCGCTCTTCGAAATGGATTAGATATATTTTTCTATGGAATTTTTTTCTTTCTAATTTGACGTCAAAGAAACCTAGTTGCAGCTAGAAGCTTAGAAACAGCTTCTAAACCAGTAGATCAATAATTTTGTAAATGAATTTTTAAATACATATTATAGATACAAGTAATATATATACAAGTAACAAATTGTTCAACTGATTATATGCAACTTTCATATTTCTTCTACCTATAAAATATACACAAGTAAATTTTCAATAGTTAAATACTAGACATCTTTTACGTTGTGCTAATAACCGGCGTTATAACCGACTCAATCAAGGATGTTATTGGCTGACCACGACCAAATTTTTCCTATCGAGCTTCCCTGATGGAATTGTGGCAAGTAAAAACAAAAAAGTAAATTTTATTTGATAATTACTGATGTTGAACAATCAATGTATACAATTTCTTTAGGTTTTTGATATTACAAAATAAGGAGATGTGCTGTGTAGTGGAGACCCTACAGAGATTAAGGAAGGATATAAATGCTTCTCTGGTGGTCATTCATCATGTCAGTTTCATCATCAGGTTACAAATTTTTTTCCATCTTCAGTTATATTTCTCTTTGTATGTGGGGTCATTTGCAGGGTTAGGTTTTCTTTCATGATATATAACAGGGAAAATCGGGTTTTCAATCAAAAAGGACACGTTGCAAAACTTTTCTTAACATTGCTTCTTCTATTAGTTGCTGCCATTCTCGTCATTTCCAGGGTCGATGACTACCGACTTCAATGGCAAGATGTGTTTGCAGGCGGATTTATTGGTATGTATGTTTTCATCTTTAATTGCTATTTTAATGTAAAAACTTTGATTTTACAATATATTGCAAGCACGATACTTATTTTTCTTATGTAGGACTGGTTGTTGCTCCTTTACTTACCTGCAATTCTTTTCATTCCCTTCTGGTGAACAAGGTATGGGTTCCTAGGAAACAGGTAAACTGTTAGTTATGTAATATAATTAATTATATCTACCATTGTATGCAAATATTTGCAATACATGTTTCATAAGATACATATAATATATAAATAACGGTATTGAAAAAATTACAGTTAGCATGTGATGTATTGTCGGCAAGGCCATTAACAGAAGGTTAATAATAACTTATGTCAGATTATGCTGAGATATAACTTGATTATCAACAGTTCTGAGATATAACATTCATGCTATTTCATATCACAATTCTGAGCAGGATTGATTTTTTTTCCCTTAAATACATGTTCTGTAGTTTCTAGTTCATTGAAATCAGGGACGCTTCTAATCAGAATGGTATACTGTGAATGCAACCTAGATTTCGTTATCAACGACAATTAGTTTCAGGAGTGAAATGTGGTGCTGCTCCAACGCAAAATCAGTGGTGCTTCAATGCAAAATTATTATATCCCAATGGTCCAACAAGGTCGGCAGCCCCAAAACCCAGCTAGAAGATGTGCTTGAAATGGCTAAATTCAACAGCACCAACACCATATACCCATGAATCAATAAGTTAGTCACTCCATTTTCCCTTTCCTATTGAAATATTTGCTTCAAAAACAGCAGTATAACATATTTGTAATTTGTACAGATATGTGGGTGTGGTTGTGGCTACCGCTTTCTTCCTGGAAGAAACATGGGGAATGGTTCATATTCCTTATCAAGTTGGTGGTGTACCTATTAGAGATGATGCTTCCATTCCTCAGCCATTCCCTTTAGTGCTTTGACTTTTGCTCTTGCCAATGCTACACCTATGCAGCAAGGGACTGTATGTTCTCTTCCTTTATTTCTTATTTTTGTTCTAACTTAGTTGCTTGGCTGGACTCATATGTCAAGTTAGGGCTTTAGAGGGAGATGTATTCAGACTTTACAATTTTATGCAGTCACTTGTTAATCTGATACAAGATGAACACGAGGCTATTATTGTTACGTGGTGGATCATATGTATATCTCTGCATAATTATTTGTCTTTTGGAAGCTGTACCATGTGTAGTTAAGACAAACTGGATAAAGCTTCATTTTTTTCATCATTAACAAGTCCATAAGTCTCATATGAGTTTAGAGTATAATAATTATTTTAGAGGCCGTATCATCTTTTTACCTTTTTCAGTTAACTAATAGTTTGCCTGCTTATACAATATTAATCAAGTAAACTAAATTTTATAAATATTAAATTTATATAATAATAATATTAATAACCAAAATAAATTAACTAAGATTAAAAAAACTAACTTCGTTAATTAAGTTTTATAAAAATAAAAAAGGAATAAAAATTAACTAAGTTGATAATAATAATAATAATTTAACCAATGTTTATGAAAATTAACCAAGTTTATAATAATAATAATAATAATAATAATAATAATAATAACAATAACAATAATAATAATGACAACAACAACAATAATCATAATAACAATAAATAAACTAAGTTTACAAAAATCAACTAAGTTTCATAACAATTAACCAAGTTTGGAAAAATAATAATACTAATAATAATACGTGTAAATTATAAAATATTAACCAAGTTAACTAAGTTTTAATAAATTTAATGATAATAATAATGACAATGATGGTGATGATAAATTATAAAGTATTAACCAAGTTAACTTAGTTTATGAAAAATTTATAAGTTTAAGATAATTTGTAAAAATTACTAAGTTAATAAAATTAAAGTTTGAGATAATTTATAAGTTTAGGTTAATTAAAATATAATTTATGGCATTTAAGTTTTAGAAATTGAGATAATTTATAAGTTTGAGTTAATGCAAATAAAGTTATAAATAAGTTAACGGAGCTTTATTAAAATTTGACTAATTTTTATAAAAATTAACAAAATTTTTGAAATTAACTAAGTTTTATATGACTCAACTACGTTTTACAAAAATTAAATAAATTTATACAAATTAATTAAGTTTTATTAGAACTTAACTAAGTTAATAAGTTTTTAAAAATTAAACAAGTTTATTATAAAAATTAACCAAGTTTTATAAAAATTTAACTAAGTTAATTGTTTTATAAAAATTATTTAAATTAATAAAAGTTTAACTAAGGATGTTTGATATACTAATCATCTGTTGATTGTTAAACTTGTTTACAGGTAATTAGCTTTTTAGAAGTAAAGACCAGCTGCAGCAAAGAATTGTGGGCGATCAAGTAAAGAACATGGCTTTAATTGTTATATATACTATAACATTTGTTAGTGTAAACTTGGTTATGAATTATTAAGCGATCTGACCTGAGGATTATCGAATAAAAACAAATCCTCGAGTCAGGCTAATTCTAGTTGTGAGTTCATAGATCGTAATAAGAATTTATAATATTCCATAACACGAAGTCACAAAGTAAATCAAATCATATTTCAAAGATTAAATAACTCAATCATGGGTAAAGAGTAGAAATATTCATTTTGGAAGTAAATTCTAAACATTGAACATTTGCAAACAAATCATAGCAATGAAACAATCTCTATAAATCCACTATTTGGAGGATCAAAATAGAATATGAGGAAGACGGTGATTCGGTTTTTCCAGACCAAGGACAACTTGTATGGACGAATGCTATCAGAACATCGTCATTGGAGGACGATGAACATTTTAAGTAAAATTGTTCTTGAAAGGTAACGCTTAGCCTCGAACTTCATCAATCAAAAATGACTAAAACAGGGGAGATGCAGCAAGGCTAAGTTGGTCGCACCCAATTTGGGTATATTATCACTTTTCTAGATGTCCTCGGAAACCTATTATTTATGGATATGGTTGTGCATGGAAGGAGCGCTCGATAGTAAGGGTGGAAACACCCGGAATGATAACATATTCGGTCTATCCAGGTTAGGGGTAGGTCGGTCTTATGTAGTAAAGGATCCTGGCATGGTCCTCGGTACATTGTTCAACAGATGTACTATGGTGGACGGTACCCCAGTGGCCCAGTCATTCATTGGAATCCATTCTCAATTACGAGCTTATGGTTTTGTTTGTAGAGCCTAGTATGCTGGAATTTAATTAATGTAACAAATTCAGCTATTTGAATAAGTACTTATGTTTAGACACTATTATAATATCACTGGATTTTTCCATAAAGTGTTTTGGTTATCGTAAAGTAAAAACCCGTCGTGTTTATGTGTGACGCAATCTTATGAGATACCTTTGTTTTTCAAATGATTTTGATAACTCTAATGATTCAAATTGAGTGTGTTTTCTCACGCTGGTTTTCGAGACTGACTCGGGTGTAATTTTATTATAATGCTCGAGTCATATCGAGTATTTCATATTCAGGATAGGTGCTATAGAGGTCAGGAGACGAGCTGAATGAGTCAGGCGTATATCCGTACTTGATTATTTTTCGCTGTATGAGGACAAGTTATTATAACTGTCTAGGTTGATGAGTGTTGTACTCTGATGATTGTAAGTATATAAACTATTACAGATTCTTTGTGTAGAAGTCTGTTATTAAATACTATATTTGTTCCGCTGCGATTGTGAGATTCTACGTTGTTAATTGTTTTTTCTTCTATCTTTCTCTTCTTCTTTACCCTAGTTATTTGTTCTTTCGTACAATTTGGGTTGAACGGGAGTGAATTATTATCAACTCAAAGTGTACGGAACTGCGGGTCACTACAATTATCTAACTTATGTTCTAAAAGACCTACAATGCTAGGCTTACATAAATTCAACAAGTTAAATAAATCAGATTGTCTTTCTGTGGAATTTAAACCCTTAAAGTTCCAAGAAATTATTGCCATATTGCTCAAATTCTATTCATTTGCACTTTCATTTTTCTTATTGTTATAATCTTTTGTAATTAAACTTGAGCTATCATGTTGGGGGGAAGCTTAATGACCTATTCTTTATAAGCCCCATTTATTTGTGCTTGATTAATACTGCTTTGGTTGCCTTTAGTTTCTGAAACCAGACCTATATCAGTGGGTTCTTATGTGGTTAAATCCATATTTGCATCCCTACTATCAGTAGGAGGTTGATTGACCATGTGCTGATCAACATCTCCTAGAGTACTGCTGCTGATACCTGACAGATTCACAACATGATTACTTGATTCATTAGAGTCTTTTTTCTTTCCAATATAAACTCCTTCTTCACGTATGTTTTGCTTGCTCTGATTTTCAACATTAATACTTTTGCCGCTTGGATTTTGAAGGTCTGCATCAACATTTGCTTTAGAAAGTGGATTAACAATGTTTGCATTTTCATCTAGTTACATGTTTTCAAGATTTGTACTTGGGTTTGCACACATTGTAGATGAATTTGGATAATTTTTTTCCCTCCAAACTTTTTTGGCCGATTAGTGTTTAGTATTATGGCCAAAGCATACGTAGTTTTTACATCTTAGGGGAACCCATTCATACTCAATTCAATTCTTTATATCAGATTTTCACCATCATACATGAAAATGCCGGCTTCCTCTGGAAGTTCAGCATCGGCCTTGATTTTAACTAAAATCATGGCATAACGTAATCGAGTCTCATTCGTAGTGGGTTCATCCAATTTTAGCGGTATACCAACCACACTTGCAATAGCACTAAAAGCATCTTTATCCCATAGTCTTAAATTGGGCTCTTGTAACCAAATCCAAATAGGAATACTCGTGAGTAAATCTCTATTAAGATTTAGTTTCTTGGTCCATCTTTTCAATATGACGAGTTTTCCACTTATGAAACATGGTACGCCATTAATCGCTTTTTCACAATCAACGACGTATGAAAATCTGATAACCCATTATTATGTGTATAGATTTCAAATTTACCTATTGGGTTCCAAGTTCTAGCAATAAAAGCCTTGAAATGATGATATAAGGGATGAAAACTGAACACATAGAAATAACATAAAAACTCCATTTTTATTCTGTCCTTTTGTCGATCTCTTCTTTCACAACGACAATCTTCTTTTTATTAATTATAAGTGGAGAAACAAAATTTAGATCAAAGTTAGACTTGAACCCCCTTTCTTGATCATCGCAGCGCATGATGAGGTTTATGTTGGGTTTTCTTTGATTAGATTATTAGACTCCTCGTATGTATGATTGGTTCTTGATATGGGGCTCATATCTACAGTGAATCTAAGGTTTGGTATTCTTGGCCATGCCAGACTTTTTGCAGACTACCTGACATTGCCTCCTTGATTATGATTTAAGATATGGCAGTGATTATTTGAGATTCTATGGTGATTCCACACCACCTAGAATCCCTCTTAATCAATATCCAACGGTTTACTTCCTTGATTTTGTTGTGAAAGTAGATTAGGAGTTAGCATAGGAGAATAATTATTTGGAGGAGAAGATAAGGAAGAACCCCCATTCTGATCTGTGTAACACCACTAATTTTAAATAACATTATTCAAAAGACTTAATTAGATAAATTAAATAGAATAATGTAAAGACTAAGTGGTTAAGAGATTGAGATTTGTAAAACTATAAAGTAGCCATGCCTTAAGAATGAGTAAACAAATGAAATAAGAAAGAATAAAAAGATAAGGGCAAAATAGGAATAGATCATATTTTTACCCTTAACCTATTTCATTTACAATCATTCAAAAACAAAACTAAAATTAAATACAAAGCTTGGCCGGCTACCATTAGAAGAAGATAAGGGGAAGATAAGCAAGATTTGAAGAAGGAAGCTTAATCAAATTAATTCAAGAGCAAATCTCAACCTTCTTACTAATCAAGCCAAAGGTGAATAATAGATTACATCTCATTTTTATTGTTTTCAGCTCCTAGATGAGATCCGAAATTATTTTGCAAAAATATTGCTATGTTTTGATAGTTTAAATGAATATATATGCTTGTTGATGAATTAAGTTGCTTCATATAGATTTTATGATAAGATTTGGTTTGAAAAACCTAATAAATGACATCTAAATGGCTTGCGTTTTTAATAAGCGGTCAGAAATATTATTTTAGAGATGAGTTTCAAGTTTCATAATTTTCTAAGTTGTTGTGGATTTATCATGAATTTTTTAGTGAAGAAAATGGTTAAATTGGGTTTAAATTAATTTCGGCTATTATATGTTAACTTTGGGTTAGAAACTTAAATATGTTTGAAAAAATATTAAAAGTGATTTATGGGAATTTTTGGAGAATTTTCCTAAGTATTTTATTAAGCATACAAAATTATTTAAGGTATGGAACTTAAATGTTTTATATGTTTATAAAAGGAGAAGGGGCAATTTGATAAATGTATAAAATTAATGAACACTGAATTCGACAGCACTTTTAGAAAAGATTTTGGGAAAAAAAATGGCAACCAATCATATGTTGACAAATAAGCAAGTTAGTTGGAATTATATTACTTTATAAAGTTAAAAATCGGTTTTTGTAAAGGATTGTTGTTTCGCCACTTTCGGCAGCCACCTTTTGACCTCATACTACCGCCTCCAACCTAGTCGAAACCAATACACATGGTTTCAATGCCTTGGTACGTAGTGGATTGAAGATAGGCGAAAGGTATAGGATTGAAACCATGCTTTCAAAGGGGTCAAGGCCTTTGTTTTGCTTTCAAAAGATATGCCTCTTGCTTTGCTTTTAAAAGAATGCTTTCGAAAGGGTTTTAATATAGCTTTCGACAGAGGTTGCCGCCTTTTTGTTTTAAACAAGCTTTCGACAGGGTCGAAACACTTGCTGCCGCATTCTACCTTTCGATCCAGTTGAGGCCGCTTATGCCTTTAAACATTGGTTTCGAAAGGGTGCTTTCGCTTTTAAATAAGAATCCGTTTCTTCATGCTTTCGAAAGGGACGGTTTCAAAGCCATCTACTTTCTTTTAATTAGAAATTATGCTTCCGAAAGAGTTGATTTCGACCCAGTTCTTTAAGACCCTTTTGTTCTATTGAGAGATAAACCCAAAGGTTTCGAAAGGAATGTTTTAAATGGTTTCGAAGCTATGTTCCACAAACTATTACTTGAACCTAATGCTTTCGAAAGGTTTATGTTGGGTAAAGGACTTAATGCTTTCAAAAGGTTTATAATGATGGCTTTGAAGGGGAGGTACCCCAATGTTTTCGGAAGGTTTACTGGAGTCTTTAAGTGGAAGGTTTCTAATGCTTTCGAAAGGCAGGTTTAAAGAGTTTTGAAAAGGAGATGTCTAAGGTTTATAAAAATTTCAAAGGGATACCTTCAATGATTTTGAAAGGTATGTTTAGCCTTTTGGCCTAGTAATTCAAGGTATAGTACTTAACTTATTTTGAAATGGGTACTTTCAATGAAATTGAAAGATATTGTTTAAAGTTTTAAACAAAGATTTTGAATGGTTTACCTTGATTTTATGGCCTAAGAGCTTTTAAGTTAAAAAGGGTTTTAACTTATTTTAAAGGGATAGGTAATTCTATTATATTTCATCAACATTGTTTTGAGTAAAGCATAAATAACTGGCAAAGAGATTTGAGTAAAGCAAAGAGTATATTTTCATTGTTTACATATGATTTAAAGGATTAAATCAATTTGCAAGAAATGTTTCCAAGGAAAATTTGATGGGGTAGTTAACCCTAAGTAAATGACTCAGATATTAGAATACCAGATGAGACTGATATAGGATCGCGCCCTATACTTTAACTAATAAGTCCATAGCTAATATAAGTCCAAAATTTAAGTGTGTAGGGCTTTGTCACAAGTATGACTAAAATAAGGTTACATAGAGAAAGGAATATACAGAGAGAAGACAGGTTATTAATAAGCCCGCAAAACCATTCGGTTTAGTTGACCCTAGAAGAAGATAGTAAATGGCAGTTAGCCCAGAAGTGTGTCTAATAGATGTTAGATAATCGATTGTGTCTGGTAGGCATGAGTCATCCAATGGTTAATAGTTAGCCAAACAAAACTATATTATGGGGATAGATAGTCCATTGATTACCTTATTTATATGCATATATGATATTGCTATTACAGCTTTAATAGGTTTGATTGCAGGATTTTGGTTTGCAAAAGAGATGTTTTGAAGAGGGATATCAGTAAGGGGAAACTTGTTCCGCTAAGCGTCACGGTCTCACTTAATATCAGATAACGTGATATATGATATTATTCACACCAGGCTTTATGTCTGACTTGAAGTTTATGTTTTCCCCTTAAACTCTCGGGTGCTCAAAATATGATTTGAGTAGATTGGGAGTTGAGGTTTTACAGGTTTAGTGAGATTGGATGAATAAGCTTTCGAAGACGCACAGGAGGCAATGCTAGCTGTATATAGGAGCTATTTTGTTTTATTTCCGCTGTATAGTATTGAAACTGGTTGTCTATTTAGTACTCTAATCGTCAAAGGGGGTATCCTCATATGTCGCTCTTGGCGTAATTTGTAATAATTATATTCGATCAAAACCTGGGAATTGATTAAGGGATTATGTAACTGAATATGAAATATTGATTTGGAATGTAATTAGAAAAGTTGTTTTAATCTGTGATGATTTTATTTCACATTCATGTGCTTTTGATATTATGGATACCAATAAAATTAATATATTTTATCACCGGAAGTTAATACTATGGATGACTATAGCATCTTTAGCGCTTAGCTTTGAGCCTCAAGAGAGGGAATGTTACAACTTGGTATCAGAGCATAGGTTTATAAAAACATAAAAGCAATTTAAAACTTAAAATGATTTTTGAAAACATAATCCTAAAGAAGTAGAAAAAAGATTCGGGTATGGGATAACGCTACAGTAACATACTTGTATTTTCTATGCATAAGTATACACTTTATCTCTATTCTCCTATCTCTCTTAGGCTATTCTTCTGCATCATATAAAGGCTCGAATGCTAATTTTACGAACGTAAGATATTATAGCTAGAAGAGGAAGAGCTAACCTTGGTGGGGGAAGCACCACAACTAATGGAAATGCCAGACCAAACACTAGGAGGAATTCAGGCCATGTACAAGCTGCTAATGTAGGTGCTAGAATGTCGCATGTTGATATGAGAGCTATGTATCAGTTCTTCGTTAACATGATGCAAGCAGGAGCTGCTTCTGGATTAGTTGGAGGAAATTCTAAATGAGGAAATCAAGGAGCTCCAGTGGTCAATAATTATGTTGTGCTGAGTAGAGATTATGCCAGGATGGGAGGAAAATCATTTATCGGGACTGAAGAAGCAATTGAAGTGGAGAATTGGTTACTTCGTTGCAAGAGGATCTTTGCAGATTTGGGGCTCAATGATGAGCAGAAGAGAAGGCTTGCTTCTAGGCAACCGTAGTTACAGTTGGAGTCAATGAGGAGACTATAACTTGGGATGAGTTTAGAAGAAGGTTTGAGGAGAGGTTTATGTCAAAGATTTCTAAGTAAACTTTGTTAAGGAAGTTTATGGAGTTGGAGCAAGGAGACATGACAGCGCTTGAGTATGCAACCAGTTTTGAGAAGCTATCGAGATACGGTTACGCTATGGTTAATACTGTTATTAAAACGAATGAGAAGTTCATTCGTGGGTAGAAGCTTGAACTTGATAAGGCCATATTGTCACATATTAGAGATCCATACGAGGTAGTTGTAGAGATGGCTCTGATGCAGGAAGAGATGCTTGCTTATCTGGAGGATAACAAAGCCGGTGGAGCTCAAGGAGGGCAGAACCAGAAGAGGAAGTTTTTCCATAAGAAGGATGCTCGGAAGAGTGGAGCTGCCAAGAAAGGAAAAGCAGACGTAGTTTTTTGTAAGTGTGACAAGAAGTAACACTATGCTCATGAGCGTCGGACAGGCAAAGGAAAGAAAGCGCTGACAAGAAGCGAGTGAGATGTTTCAACTGCGATCAAGTTGGGCATTATAATAACCAGTGCAAGGAGCCAGCCAAGGATGGAAAAGGAAAACTGTTTGAATTGGAACCAGCTACCTCGAGACCAACATCAGGGGAAAAATAAAAAGTTGTGTTGGGAGGTACGCTTATGATTCATCGTATGTCAGTTAGAGTTCTATTTGATACCGGTGCATCGCGTTCTTTTATATCTCATTGTTTGGTAGATAAGCTTAACCTAGAACCCTCATACCTAGTTACTTCCTTAAGGGTTGCAAATCCGGTAGGAGGGTATGTGACTCTTGGGATGAGATGTAACCACCTAAAGGTTGAATTATTAGGTCATATATTTGTTTGCAGTTTATATGTGTTTGATTTTTTAGGGTTCGGAATTATTTTGGGTATGAATTGGTTAAGTAAATACGATACTAGGATATTTTGCTACAATTGGAAAATATCACTTAGACACCCCGACTGCAGTGATCAGATTATATACTCCGTAGAAAACCCTAGTTTTGAGGTTAATGCTTTGCTGGGTGTTGTGGAGGCAGAAGATGAGTTGAATCGAGTTTTTTTTGTTCGAGAATACGTAGATGTCTTTGAGTCTGTGATAGGACTGCCACCGAAATGAGCTATTAAGTTTCGGATAGATTTAATACCATGAGCAGAACCGGTAAGTAGACCGCCAAGCAGAATGACACCTATCAAGATGAAGGAGTTAAAGGTCTAGTTGGTGGATTTAGAAGGTAAGAATTTTATCAGACCAAGTAGTTCGTCTTGGGGAGCAGCTGCAGTGTTTGTAAAGAAACCAGACGGATCATTAAGTTTGTGTATCGATTATCGTAAGTCGAATGAAAACGATAAAGAATCGATATTTGTTATCTAGAATTGATTATTTTTTCGACCAGTTGAGTGCAGCCAAAGTATTTTCCTAGTTGGATTTGGCAACAAGATTCCATCAGCTTAGAGTGGCTGAGGATAGTATTTCTTTGACGGCATTTAGGACCCGATATCGATCGTACGTATGGTTAGTGATGCCATTTGGACTAACTAATGCGCCAGCATTCTTTGTAAATTTGATGAACCAAGTTTTCCAAGAGCATTTGGATAGGCTCGTGTTGGAATTCATAGATGACATTTTGATATGCTCTAATGATGAAAGAGAGCAAGAAGTTCATCTTAATATGGTGCTTTAGGTGTGGAGGCAGCATCAACAGAAGATGAAATTTTTGAAGTGTCATTTCTGAAAGAAAGAAGTGAAGTTCCTTGGTCGTGTAGTCTCAGATAAAGGGTTGTTAGGAGATCCTCCTAAGATCGACGCAGTAAATAGTTGGAAGAGACCCGAGACAGTGACTAAAATAAGAAGTTTTCTTGGACTAGCTGGTTATTATCGGATATTCATTTAAGATTATTCAAGGATTGCGACGTCGATGACCAAGCTAACTTGGAAAGACGTGAAGTTCGTCTGGACTGACAAGTGTGAGGAAGCATTCCGATATTGAAATACTTATTGATGAATGCACCTGTGTTAGTTGTTCCAGAGGGGAATCAAAACTTAGTGGTGTACACGGATGCATGTGGAGTAGGATTAGGAGCTATGTTAATGCAAAGAGGTAAAATAATTTCCTATGCTTCTCAACAACCCGGACTGCATGAGGCTAGGTATCCAACATAGGATATGGAATTAGCTGTAGTAATTTTTGCATTGAAGCTCTGGAGACATTACCTATTAGAAGAGGATTCAAGTTCTATGCGAATCATAAGTCTATGAGGTATTTATTCTCTCAGAAGGAAATGAATATGAGACAATAGATGTGGTTAGAGTTTTTAGTCTCTTGTGACTTTAGTATTGAGTACATACCAGGAAAGGGTAAGAAGGCTGTAGATGCACTTGGAAAAAACATCAGAATGCAATGTTGGCAATGATAGCTGAGTGGAAATATTTGGAAGCGTCGATTACATGCAGAGTACAATGGAGTTTTGAGAGTAGTTCTAGTACAGAAACTGCTATGTTGTCATGTTTAGAAATTCGACCGTTGATGATCGAAAAGATTGCTTCTAAGCAAGGAGAGGATCCAGTATTAGCTGAACGAATCAGAAAGTTAAGACATGGAACGAAGAGCGATAACTTGAGGGATTTCAGTCTAGACCAGAATGGATGGTTGAGAATGAAAGGACGACTATGTGTTCCAAATGTGGGAAACATTAGGAAGGAAGTTCTTGGAGAATGCCATCATTCAAAGTTCACCATTCATCCGGAAGGAACTAAGAATCATCAGGATATGAAGAGAAGTTTCTTCTAGGAAGGCATGAAGAGAGATGTAGGCTTATGGGTGAAGTGGTGTTTGAACCATCAACAGATAAAAGATGAACATCAGAAACCAAGTGGGTTACTTCGGCCTTTAGATGTTCCAGTTTGCAAATGGGATTCTATCTCAATGGATTTTATAGACGGGTTGTCGAGGTCAAATAGGGGAAATGAAAAAATATGGGTGGTAGTGGACAGATTGACCAAGAGTGCCCATTTCATTCCAGTTAAGTCAACCAGGACATAACCTGTTTTGGTTAAGTTATTCATGAAGAATATAGTTAGACTGCATGGAATTCCTAGCAATATAGTAAGTGATAAAGATTCCTTATTCACTAGCGAGTTCTGAAAGAGCCTACAGGATACTTTAGGTACCAAGATCAAGATGAGTACCGCTTACCATCCGTGGACATATAGGCAAACAAAAAGAGTTAACGAAGTCTTAGAAGATTTGTTAAGAGCTTGTGTGCTAGAATTTTGGGGATCATGGGAAGACTATCTACACTTAGTCGAGTTTTCTTATAACAATGGTTATCAGACTAGTATAGGGGTGGTACCTTTTGAAGCTTCGGGTGGAAGGCCATGCAAATCTCCCGTTTGTTGGTCAGAGACGAGGATAAGTTAGTTCTTGGTCCAGATTTAGTTAGGGAAGCTGCAGAAAAGATTGAGTTAATTCGAGTTAGAATGATGAAAGCTCAGTCTAGGCGGAAGAGTTATGCTGATAAGTGATGGAAAGACTTTGAGTTCTCAGTTGGAGACTATGTTTTCGTCAAGGTATCACCGATGGAAGGTGTAATCTGATTCGGGAAGTCGGGGAAATTGGCACCAAGATTCGTTGGATTTCCTATTATAGAGAGGATTGGGGAACCCACATATAGAGTAGAGTTACCAAACAGTTTGGCAGGAGTCCACGATGTTTTTTATATTTCTCATCTAAGGAAGTGTATTCGAGTTGCAGAAACTACTATTGCATCAACTGTGTTAGATAATTTAGTAGTCGAACCGAACATGACTATAGTTAGAAAGCCAGTTTGTATAATCGCGAGAGATGAGAAGAGACTAAGGAACAAGACAGTCAGATTAGACGAAGTCCAGTGGAGCGACGACGAGAGATACTGTACTTGAAAAACTAAGAGCGGGATTAGAGATACTTATCCTGACTTGTTTCATAGTACGTTTTACCTTTATGATTGATTGTTATGAGTACCTTATCGTAATTTCGAGGACGAAATTCTTTAAGGAGGAAAGTCTGTAACACCCCTAATTTCAAATAATATTATTTAGGAGATTTAATTAGATAAATTAAGTAGAATAATGTAAAGATTAAGTGGTTATGATATTGAGATTTGTAAAATTATAAGGTAGCCGTTCCTTAAGAATGAGTAAACAAATGAAATAAGAAAGGAGTAATAAGATAAGGGCAAAATAGAAATAGGTCATATTCTTATACCATAAACCCTCAACTTATTGCACTTACAATCATTCACAAACAAAACTAAAAGTAAATACAAAGCTTGGCCGACCACCATTAGAAGAAGATAAGCGGAAGATAAGCAAGATTTACAGAAGGAATCTTAATCAAATTAATTCAAGAGCAAATCTCAACCTTCTTAACAATCAAGCCAAAGGTGAAAAATAGATTACATCTCATTTTTATTGTTTTCGGCTTCTAGATGAGATCCAAAATTATTTTGCAAGAATATTGCCATGTTTTGATTTTTAAAATGAATATATATGCTCCTTGATGAATTAAGTTGCTTCGTATAGATTTTAAGATCAGATTTGATTTGAAAAACCTAATAAATGACATCAAATGGCTTGTGTTTTTGATATGAGGTCGGAAATATTATTTTAGAGATGGGTTTCAAGTTTCATAATTTTTTAAGTTGTTGTGGATTTATTATGAATTTTCTAGTGAAGAAAATGGTTAAATAGAGTATAAATTAATTTCAGCTATTATATGTTAACTTTGGGTCAGAATTTTAAATATGTTAGAAAACATATTAAAATGATTTATAGGAATTTTTGGAGAATTTTCCTTAAGTATTAAGTATATAAAATTATTTAAGGTATAGGACATAAGTGTTTTATATGTTCACTAAAGGAGAAGGGGTAATTTGCTAAATGTTTTAAATTAATAAATACTAAATTCGACAGCACTTTTAGAAAATATGTTAAGAAAAAAATTGGCAACCAATCACATGTTGACAAATAAGCAAGTTAGTTGGAAAGATATTACTATATAAAGTTAAAAATCAGTTTTTGTAAAGGATTGTTTTTTTCCCACTTTCGACAGCCACCTTTCGATCTCATACTCCACCTCCAACTTACTCAAAATCGATACACATGGTATCAATGCCTTGATACATAGTGGGTTGGAGATAGGCAAAAGGTATAAGGTCGAAACCATGCTTTGGAAGGGGTCGAGGCCTTTATTTTGCTTTCAAAAGAGATACTGCTTGCTTTGATTTTAAAAGAATGCTTTTGAAAGGGTTTTAATATTGCTTACAACAGAGTTTGCCGCCTTTTTGTTTTAAACATGCTTTCGACAGGATCGAAACACTTGCTGCCGCATTCTACCTTTTGACCCAGTTGAGACCGATTATGCCATTAAACATTGGCTTCGAAAAGGTGCTTTCGCTTTTAAATAAGAAGCCGCTTCCCTATACTTTCAAAAGGGATGGTTTTGAAGCCATCTACTTTCTTTTACTTAGGAATTATGCTTCTGAAAGAGTTGCTTTCGACCCAGTTCTTTAAGACCCTTTTGTTCTATCCGAAGATAAACCTAAAGGTTTCAAAAGGAATGTTTTAAATGGTTTCGAAGCTATGTTCCGCAAACTATTACTTGAACCCAATGCTTTCGTAAGGTTTGTTTTGAGTAAAGGACTTTAATGCTTTCGAAAGGTTTATAATGAAGGTTTTGAAGGGAAGGTACCCCAATGTTTTCATATGGTTTACTTAAGTCTTTATATGGAAAGTTTTCAATGCTTTCGAAAGGCAAGTTTAAAGAATATTGAAAAAGAGATGTCTAAGGGTTATAAAGTTTTCGAATGGATACCTTCAATGATTTCGAAAGGATATTTTTAAAGGTTTCAAAATGTATGTTTTGGCCTTTCGGCCTAGCGTTTCAAGGTATAGTAGTTAACTTGTTTTGAAAGTGGTACTTTCAATGGAATAGAAAGGTGTTGTTTAAAGTTTTAAACAAAGGTTTCGAATGGTTTACTTTGATTTTATGGTCTAAGAGATTTTTAATTAGAATGGGTTTTAACTTATTTTGGAGGGATAGGTTATCCCATTGTATTTCATCAACATTGTTTTGAGTAGAGTATATATAACATGGAAAGAGATTTGAGTAAGGCAAACAGTATATTTTTCTTGTTTAAGTCGATTTAAAGGGTTAAATCAATTTACAAGAAATGTTTTCAAGAAAAAATTGATAGGGTAGTTAACCCTAAGTAAATGACTTAGATATTAGAATACCAGATGGGACTAGTATAGAGTCGTACCCTATACTTTAGCTAATAAGCCCCTAGCTAATATAAGTCCAATATTTCATTGTGTAGGGCTTTGTCACAAGTAAGACTAAAATGGGATTACACACAGAAAGGAATATACAGAGAGAAGATAGGTTATTGGTGAGCCCGCAGAACCATTAGGTTCAGTTGACCCTAGAAGAAGATAGCAAAGGGAAGTTAGCCCAGAAGTGTGTCTAACATATGTTAGATAATTGATTGTGTTTGGTAGACCCAAATTAGGCAACGGTTAATGGCTAGCTAAACAAAACTATATTTTGGGGATAGATAGTCCATTGATTACTTGATTTATATGCATATATGATATTTTTATTACCGCTTTAATCAGTTTGATTGCAAAATTTTGGTTTGCAAAAGATATGTTTTGAAAAGGGATACTAGTGAGGGGAAACCTGTTCCGCTAAGCAACGTGGTCTCACTTAGTATCAGATAACCGAGATGTATAGTATTATTCACACCAGGCTTTATGTCTGACTTAAAGTTTATGTTTTCTCCTTAAACTCTCGAGTGTTCAAAATATGATTTGAGCAGATTGAGAGTTGAGGTTTTATAGGTTTAGTATGATTAGATGAATAAGCTACCGATGACGTGCAGGAGGCAATGCTAGCTATATATAGGAGCTATTTTGTTTTATTTCCACTGCGTTGTATTGAGATTGATTTTCTATTTAGTACTCTGATCATCCAAGGGGGCATCCTCATATGTCGCTTTTGGCGTAATTTGTAAAACTTATATTTGAGCAAAACTTGGGAATCGATCATGGGATTATGTAACTAAATATGAAATATTGATTTGAAATGTAATCAGAAAAGTTGTTTTAATCTATGCTGATTTTATTCATATTTGTGTGTTTCTGATATTATGTATGTTATTTACATTGTCCTATTTTGTCACTGGAAGTTAATACTATGGATGACTGCAACATCTGTAGCGCTTAGCTTCGAGCCTCAAGATATGGGATGTTACGTCTTGGCTAAAGATAGGATTATCAACAATTTTCATGGTGGCAGCCATGATTGCTTTTTTCTCAGAAAAAAATATTTGAACACAACTTGCATGTATTACTACTTTAATATTATAAATATATTAATATATCATCACTTCCATCTATAAAAGTAGTTTATTTGAGTCTAATATAAATCATTAATCCAGGAAAACATGACAACAAAACCAATCATAGCTTTAATTATCATAACCATGTAAATTGCGAATAGGGTACCTCACCTCTACCGACCCTGCCAATTTTAACTCCTATATACCCTTTATTATATTACCAATTTAATACTATCAACTTCAAGGATGCAACACTTCAAAACTTTATCATGCATTTAAGATTCTTGGTTTGGCCTAAAAATAATTCTTGTAAAATTAACCGAGTCGTTTGACCCACAAGAAATGTTTATTGTCAATTTTTGTGTATTGCTTCTGTTATAAGATACACATGTTTATTTGTGTTACATACATGGTCCAAGAAAGCTATTCTTATTCTTAATGTATATTCCAATGTAAATATTGATTCTTTTACACTTGGGATTCTTTTTTCACTAACCCACAACTAATTTGTGCACGTTTGTAACCGAGGGTTGAACATGTGCTAATTTGTAAAAACTAACCTAACTACCAAAAATAAAAAATTATTAGTTTTGTAGAGGTATAGAATAATAAAAATAGTTATAATGTATGTTTATAAAATAAATATGTCTAATGTATACAGCATAAACAATAGGAACGACAACAAAAACGCAATACATCCAAAAGAACAATATGCGACAAATTGCTGAGCTAATTTTACTAGACCCTTTTTAGGCTAAAGACCATGAATCATAAATTGTTTTTAGTGTTGCATTTTTTCAATTGAAAATCTGAAATCAACCATGTAATATAGAATTTGTAATAGTTAAAATTTTCATGACCAGATGGAGCCGAAGTTCATATTTGTGAATTGCATGGTTAAGACAATCAAAACACGTATTGATTTTTGTATCACATTTGTTTTAAAAGATTATGTATATTATATTAGATTCAAAGATGATTCTTTTATATAGAAGAAAATGATGATCATTAATGTATGTATAATATTAAGTTAATAACCCATGTAAGTTGTGTATAAACTACGTAGGGTTATTCAATCTAGCAAGCATATTGGAACATTAACAATGATCATGCTCACAATATCGGTACTGGTTTTTTATAGAATGAAATTGTATCAAACAAACAAAAAGTAACAAGAAAATCTAAGGGCACAACTATGCTACGAAGAATTGAAATCAGGCCGATTCTATCAGTAGTAGCCATGATGGCAACAGAGTTGGCGTAAGTACGAAAAAAAGCAAATTTACTTCACAATTTCAATTCTATCTGATTTTAGGTATGTCCATTAACTTGCTATTATAGGAATCACCAAAGCTTTTATAGAGGTGTCCTATTAGTTAGGAAAATAAAGCTCAAACCCGACGTCTGTTGAGATTATTTAGGATCTTTTTAAATATATATAGCTTGTAATAGTTCCATAATTTGGTATCCAGTAATAAAAATATGTCCTTCGTATTCAGTATAACATCTCTTTTTCTTGCTTCCTTCTTTGTGCTTTTAGCTTTGTTACATGGTACCAAAGCTAGATTTCTTATTAGATGTTTAAATCTAGTACTCAATGAAGATGAATAGTAGAAGCAATATCTGTGTAGACAAGCTTGTTGGTGACAACTATAGTTACGGGAGGCTATGTATGGAAGCTTACCTACAAGGGCAGGATTTGAGGGATCTTATCTCTAGTGATGAAGCTGTAATTCCAAACGACACGCCATAGAATGATGAGGAACGGAGGAAGTGGATGATCAAGTGTGGAAAGGCTTTATTTGCTTTGCGAACTTCTATCAACAAAGAGTACATTGAGCATGTTCATGATATAAAGTCGCCAAAGCAAGCGTGGGGAACACTTGAAAGGTTATTCACTTAAAATAACACAACAAAGCTGCAGTATTTGGAAAATGAACTTGCCGGGGTAACTCAAGTTACCTATCCGATTTTAGAATATTTCTAAAAAATTAAAACTTCATGCTTTGAAATTTCAAAGTTAGATATGGTGGAATTTGTTAAGAATGGTCATTTGCATCGTTATCTCATTCAGGAATATGAAAGGAGTTTATGCCCTTTATTTCTTCGATATAAGGGTGGGTAAATCAACCTTCTATTGTTGAATTGGAGAATCTACTCAAAAATCAGGAAGCTTTGGTGAAACAAATGATGGGCAGTAACAAAAAATCTCACTCCCAAGTAGAAGATGCTCTTTATACAAAAGACAAAGAAAAAGACAATTCTTTTTGAAAGAATTCTTCGGAAGGTAGCAAATAGTATGAAATTGAAGGGTAGTCCAAAGGAAATTCAAAAGGTTGTTATTGATGCAAAAAGCTAGGACCCATCAAACGTGATTGTTGTGTGAGGGTGGTGTGTAATCGATGCAGGAAACAATGGCGTATTAAACCAAATTGTCATGTAAATCTCAAAGAAGTAGAAGAAAATACTGCACAAGAAAGCAATAAGGTTAAACAACCTACACGGGAACAATGCTTATCAATTGAAGCTATCGATCGACCTGTTAATGTGCATGCTAATGCTTTTATAGACTACAGCAAGGACTAGATGATTGATTAATATTGGATGATTGATATTGGATGTTTGAATGATGTTGGATGATTTGGGTGTGATATCTCTGATACCAGCTGTCACGACCCGTTTTTCTATCTCTAGAAAAACGCATCATGATTTAAGAAAGAAAGGGATAGAAGAAGAAAAGATAAGAAAGAAGAAACCCAACAACATCAGATAACTCACAGCGGAACGAATGAAATATAATATATCACATAAAATATTATATAGTATCATATACATCAGAGTACACAACTTATACAACACATATTAGACAGTTATAAACATCTGTCTAACTATACAACTCAAGATATCACAAGATACAGATACAATATAAACACAGCGGAACCATAATATATCTACACGCTAAAGCCTCCTACTCCAAATCTCCTCTAGAATTCGTCAGGCTAACCTGAATCCCTTGCTCTCACCATGCAACTAGAAATGTTTTTTCTTCTTTCTGATGTTTGCTCCATCATGAAAATAGAGTAATCGTGAGGTTGGTAATTCATTACAATATATAGTGAAAGATGTTGTATATTTTCAACAGTTTACTAGGCATTAGTAGGTGTCACCGGTCAACCTGTGGTACTACCGAATGCCCAGTGAATATTGGTCGCAAGCAAGCATGTATGTTCGAAGAGATGTAATTCTTCTTGATGGATGTTGCTCTTCTTCTGGTACCCTTTCTAATAGTTTATTACATATCTCATCGAAGGCAATAAGGATGAAATCCATAATGTCACCAAATATGTAGTAAATGGCGACGATGATCCTACAAATTATTATGATGCTATGAGTTCCAGAGATGCAAATTTGTGAAAAGAAGCAATAAATGATGAAATGAATTCAATTATGTCAAACCAAATTTATATTTTGATATATTTACCTTCGAGTATTAAGCCAATAGAATGTAAATAGGTATTCAAGGGAAAATTGAATACAGATGGATCCATTGACAAATTTAAAGTCAGATTAGTCGCAAACTGTTATAAACAAAGACAAGAAGTAGATTATTTTGATACATATGCTCATGTTGCTCGCATTACTTCTATATGTTACTTGATAGCGCTAGCTTCCATATATAATTTAATTATACATTAAATGGATGTAAAGACATCATTTATAAATGGTAATTTGGAAGAAGAGATATACATGGAATAACCTGAAGGTTTCATATTGCCAACCAAGAAAGAAAAGTTTGCAAATTAGTCAAATTTCTTTTCGGTCTGAAGCAAGCTCTAGCTTTCATGCAATGGAATGAGAAGTTTGATGAAGTAGCATTATCATATGGACTTAAAGTCAAGCTGCAAATAAATGTATATATAGCAAATTAGATAAAAACAGTTATGTTCTACTATGTTTATACGTTGATGATGTGCTAATTTTTTGGGTCTGATATATCTTGTTTGCATGAAAGAAAGAAGTTTCTATCCTCGAAATTTGATATGAAATATTTAGGAGAAGCTAGTGTTATCTTAGGAACTAAGATTCTAAGAAAAACAGGGAAGTTTGTGTTAACACAATCTCATTATATCGAGAAATTTCTCGATAAATATGGTCATTATAATGACAAACTGCTCCGACTTCTTTAGATCCTAGTATTAAATTAGAGAAGAATACCAAGCATACTATTTCTCAACTAGAATATTCCAGTATTAGTAGGAGTCTTATGTATGCTATGCATTGCACAAGACCTGGCATAGCACATGCTATTAGTGTATTATGTCGTTTTACGAGTAATCCAGGTACAAAACATTTGAAAGCAATTTCAAGAGTTCTGGCTTATTTGAAAGGTACCATCAACTACGTACTTTCTTATAAAGGATATCCTATTGTATTAGAAGTATATAGTGACGCTACTTGGAACAATGTAGAACCTAAATCCAAATTCACGATTGGATGGACATTTACATTAGGAGGAGTTGCCATGTCTTAGTGTTCCAAGAAGCAGACATGTGTTTCTGACTCAACTATATTGTTAGAATTAATTGCATTAGTGTCTGCATATAGAAAGGCTAAATGTCTAAGAATTTTTTTAATAGATATTCCTGTATGGACCAAGCCATCTCCGGCAGTGATGATTAATTCTGATAATCATGCTATGATATATAGTATGTCTAATAAGACATATAATGGGAAGTCTAGACATATGAGTCTAAGACATCAGATGAAAAGATAATTATTAAAGCAAGGAGTAATTATAATCGATTACATAGAAATAAAGAAGAACTTGACTACCCCATTAAAAGTGACTGTAGGATCATATAATATGGATATTATCTAAACTACTTGTGCAGAATATAAAGTAAGTAAATAGCATTAAAATAAAATGACACCGGATATTTCTAAACTGGTTTGAACTCCCGTTCTACGTCCAGTCCCAGGCTCATTCTAGATTTAAACTAGCAACCTTCACTTAACCCAGAGGAATAGATTTACATCGCATGAGCAATCGAACAGAACTTTGACCACCTGAGAAACCGAATAGAACTTTGACCACCTAAGCAACCGGATAAGACTTGATACAAATGAAATGTTTTCTTGACATTGCATGCTCTACAACATAGATTTGTCAAATGAAGTACATCCTTTCTATAATCTTTTCCTCAAGTATAATATATATATTTGTGTGCTTGTGAAGATAAAGGAAGTAGATTGCTTTAGAAAGAGAATTATAATCTTGATTTCACAATTTCTGAAGAACTGAATATTCAAGAGAATAGAGAGTAGAAAGTAAAGTTAGGTTCAGTTGAGTGCTTTGATCTTAAATGAAACGTATATTTATAATGAATGAAGAGTTACAACAGATAAAGGGAAATGGATGCAACTCTTCCTAGAAGAGATTCCTCTTCAGCAAGAAGAAGCGTCACTTCAGAAAATTTTAAAATATGGCGGTTTGAACATGTTTACTCGAGTAAATATGATCAGTTTGTCGACTAAGTTGAAACATAAAATTACTAGTTCAAAAATGCAGTATTTAGTCGACTAAATATTTGATTTAGTTGACTAAATCTTTTATTTAGTTGACCAAATATTTGATTTAGTTGACTAAATATGTGTGATTTTCAATATTGCAGGTTTGAACTTGAGGAAAGATTTTAAAAATGAATGCTAAAACTATACCAATTTTAAACATAATTTTGTCGAATGTTTGATAATTCTTAAGCTCCTTGTCACGAATCAAAATCTTGATGTCCAACATTCTCCTCTTTTTTGATTGATGACAATTTCATATGAGATAAATTTCGATAAAAATTTATAGACTGTAACTCCCCCTAAATTTGTGCTGGTATCTTTTAAACCTGCACAATTTGTTAGTGTATTGCGATATTTCTTCTCCCCTTTGTCATCGACAAAAAGGAGAGAGATAAATAGGAACATAAATACACACATATAGTAACTTATAATATCAACAATGATAAACCACACAACACATACAACAACAATAAGGATAACAAAAACACAATACAAACAACAACAAACACAAAACAATGATACGAACAAAGTTAGGGTCCTAAGAGTTAGGTCTTTGGAAACCAAACCCGAGAGGGTTCAGAATTCCTTTTGTAAATAAAATCTTAATTTTTGTGAACAGTTTCTATAAAAGATTTTATGTATTTTTTTCCAATCAAAGAATTGTTGGTTCTAGGAACCCAAATATTAATTATTTAGAATGATTTGGAACTTCTGAAACTGATTTTTCAATAATATCATTATTCCTTTTAAAATTATTATATAAAGATTTCTTTTTCTTAGGAATACTTTTAGGTACTTTCTTATATCCTAATCCCTTTTTATTTGAAACTGACCGAGAATTTTCTATAATTTTAGAAACATTCTCTCTTCCTTTGTTAAAATTAGAGACATTTTTAGTAATATCATCTAATTTTGTTTTAAGACTAGAAATATTTAATTCCAATAATTTAATATTAGCTTTCAAATCATGATTTTCAACTAAAAGAACATCATTCTTTTCCTTTTGATTTTCAATTTCTTGACTTAACATAGACAGTAGAGAAGTTGTATTAGAACAAGATTCTTGAGAAGTTTCAAGTTCTTCTTCTAAATTTTTTTTCTCATTTCTTAACATATCTACCTCAATTTCAGTCCTATTCAATTTTTCAAGAGTGCCTTTATATTTCCTTTTGATGTTTCTTAGCTTATCAAGTAATTATGAATTTATATCCACTAAATCATCAAAAGTTAAATCACTCACCTCTTTATTTGTGGCAATAAAACAGACGTTGGCTTGTTTAATATCACTGTATGTGTCACTGTCTGATGATGAAGATGATTCTGAATCATCCCATATAACAGAGAAGGCTTTCATTTTGAATCTGTCTTTCATATTCTTAAATTTGTCTCTCTTTCGATCAGGATAGTCTTTCTAGATATTCTCTTTCTTGTGACATTCATAACATTCTAGAGCAGAAGACAATGGCTTATTGTTGTTATTATTACTACTAAAACTATTCTTGTTTCTGAATTTGTTGCTCTTTCTGAATTTCAAAAACTTTTTGAAATTCTTAGCAATAAACGTCATATCTTCCTCATCTGAATCTGATTCATCCTTTTCTTCTTGGAATGCTATGTTCTTCTTATCTTATGCCTGTACTCATTTTTCCTGGAGATTAACTTCATAAGACATTGGATTTTCTATCAACTCTTCTGGTTTAATGGTTGAAATTTTGTTAGTTTCTTCGATCGCTAAGACTTTTCATTCCCACTCATCTGCTAAATAGTTGAGGATTTTGAAACAATATCAAAGTCTAAATATTTTTCTCCTAATGCTAAGAGAGAGTGATATATGTCTTGATATCTAGAGTACATTTCATTTATTGTTTCATCTTGCTTCATTTTGAAATTCTAGAACTGATTCTTGAGCATAGAAATTGAGTGATGTGTAATTTTAAGTGTACTTCAAATTTCATAAGCAGTATTACACATGCCAACTCTATTAAACTCATTTTTGTCTAATGCACAAAATAACATATTCATAGCTTTGACGTTTGTAGTAGCATCTAGTTTTTGTGCGTTAAACCATTGTGAATATTTTGTAGTAGGTATGTTGTATTCTGCTTGAGTAGTATTCTTGGTTTCATAACCATTGGCTTGCATATAAATTCTCATTCTAGTAGACCAATAGTTATAGTTCAACCCGTTAAATAGTGGTGGTTGTGAAGTAGATTGACCTTTAGTAAAAATTGTGCCATTGTTGTTTTCCATATTACTAATATATCATATAACTATGTTATGGTTATAAGATGACCTTGCTCTAATACAAAATGAAAGTGACAGTAGGATCATGTAATATGTATATTATCTAAACTACTTGTGCGAAATATAAAGTAAGTAAATAGCAGTAAAATAAAATGACACAAGATATTTTTATACTGGTTCGAACTTCCGTTGTACGTCCAGTCCCAGGCTCCTTATGGACTTAAACTGGCAACCCTTACTTAACCAGGAGGAATAGGTTTATACCGCCTAAGCAACCGAATAGAACTTTGATCACATGAGCAATCAAATAGGATTTTTCCGCGTGAGCAACCGAACAGGACTTTGATACAAATGAAATGTTCTCTTGACTTTGCGTGTTCTTGTTACAACACAAATTTGTCAAATGAAGTACACCCTTCCTATAATCTTTTCCTCAAGTATGATATGTATATTTGCGTGCTTGTGAAGATGAAGGAAGTAGATTGCTTTAGAAAGAGAATTATAAACTTGATTTCACAATTTTTAAAGAACTGAATATTCAAGAGAATAGAGAGTAAAAAGTTAAGTTAAGTTTAGTTCAGTTGAGTGCTTTGATCTTGAATGAAATGTATATTTATAATGAATGAAGAGTTACAATAGTTGAAAAAGAGTTCTGATGAAGGGAAATGGATGCAACTCTTCCTGGAAGAGATTCCTCTTCAGGAAGAAGAAGTGTCTCTTTAGAAAATTTGAAAATATGACAGTTTGAACATGTTTAGTCGACTAAATATGATCGGTTGGTCGACTAAGACGAAACATAAAATTACTAGTCCAAAAATGCAGTATTTAGTCGACTAAATATTTGATTTTGTTGACTAAATATTGTATTTAGTTGACTAAATATTTGATTTAGTTGACTAAAAATGTGTGATTTTCAATACATGCAGGTTTGAACTTGAGGAAAGATTTTAACAGTGAATACTAAAACCATACCGACTTTAAACACAATTTTGTCGAATGTTTGTTAATCCTTTAGCTCCTTGTCATGAAGCAAAATCTTAAAGTCTGAGTCTTCCAAAAGATAGTGTTTCTATAAAATAAAGAGAAATGGGATTAAGGTCTGTGAATGAAGGTTGATCATCGACGAATGGCAACCCAATTTATGTCTTGTAAAAGATAGACAAAGTTAAATGGTATCAATAAGTTAAAGGAATGATTATGGAACACTACACCAAATTTCCTATAAGGTAGTGTTGGGTATTTTGCATGAATGAGGATTGATTAAATTCCTTCATAAGTCTATACACAAGTGTATCACAAAAGCACATAAAGACTTACCTATATGAGTGTGGAAATCAGGTCGTTTCCTTAGAAAGTATGACCGCTTTCTAAGTAGACTCATGAAAATTTAGGGTTACAACACATGGCCATTAACGTGCGGAGCATATAGAACACTAAGCTATGAAAATCAATATATGTGGTTCTTTTGGTCATCTCACTAGGGGTACTTGGTTCAAGACTCGTTCACCATTGAACATCGATACAGCTTTGAAAATTTACACTAAGTGAAGAGTTCAAACCCAAAAGGTACTCATCGCCTAGATAATGGTTTTCACGACAATGCTATTTCTGTCCTTAAACTACGTCGGCGTGATACCACTTGGGTACATAAGCAGTTACTCGAGTGACGCAGTCATTCCAAAAGTTTTAAACTTTTAAAATAAGGATAAAATGTTGAATATTTTCAATAGTTTATTGGGCATTAGTAGCTGCCACTGGTCGACCCGTAGGATGCCACTGGTCGATCGACAGTACCACTGAACGCGTAGTGAACATTGGCCGCAAACAACCATGTCCATTCTAAGGGTGAATTCTTTCTAATGGATGTTGCCCTTCGTATGGTACCTTTTCTAATAGTTTTTCTAAAGATAAGCAACCTCCATCATCTATATAAGCAGTGTTAGTCCCTGCATTTTGAATTATCAGATTTTATGATTAAATCTTTTTCTTTTTTCTCTTGCAATTATCAAAAAAGAATTATACCGTGTTCATGGCTTGATCAAAGTGGTACAAAATTTGGAATCAAGTAACATCGTTAGAAGGCTTTGTTAAATCCTGACGGGAATAGTTCAATGGTCTTTTCGTACTCGATAGGTTGAACTATTTTCTAAAAGAATATGTAACAGATTCTCAAAATTAGAAGTACGATAACGGTATCCACAATATATTCCAATAAAATAATGACATTTTAATGTTGAAAAAGATGCATCTAAAGCTGATGGTATCTCTCTCAAAGATGTTTATCATGCTCCGAGTTTAAAGAAGAATCTTGTTTCAGTTTCATGGATTGCAGACTCTGGAAGGTATGTTCTTTTTGGTCCGAATGAAGTAAAAATTATTTTCAATATAACTCAACTTGAAGCCGACGTTTTATTTACTAGTAAAAGGAGAGACCCATTGTATGTATTATCTACAAGTGAGGCATATGTTGAAAAGACAGGTCAGAATGCTAGTGCAGCACTTTGGCGTGCTCGGTTAGACCGTGTTGATTATCAATTGTTGTAGAAAATCACTCTGAAGAACCTTCTTGATGGAGTTCCTCTCTTTAAGGAAATTCATCATAACGTGGTTAGTCCTCGTTGTTAATATGGAAAATCACATCGCCTCCTTTTTCCAAACTCAAAAAGTAAAGCTATTGCTGTTGTACTACTTGTTTATTCAGATTGACGAGGCCAAAAAGAACACACAACTATTCTTATTTTTACTATGTTCAGTTTAAGGATCAAGTGGAGAAAGAATTTGTGTCGCCAATAAAGTATTTTCACACTGACAATGAAGGAGAATACATGTTTGATCAATTTCAAGGTTACTGCAGAGATAATGGCATTCAACGACAAATGATTTGTCCCGACATTCCACAACAAAATGAAGTTGTTGAACGCATATTAGCACATCTCATTTCCATGTGCTTTTTTTGGTTGCATGCAAATAATCTTCCAAGAAAACTATGGGCAGCAGCTATTCAGTCAGCCTATCATGTCAGAAACCATTTGCCTACATGGGTAGGGTCGTATTCATCTCCTTTTGAAGCATTATATCATCATAAACTCAGTGTAAGTTATTTTTGAGTTTTCTTATCCATTTGTTATGTTCGTGTTTCAAAACTAAACGTCTAAACTACCCAAGGGCAAGGCATTGTATGTTTTGTTGGTTATGACAGTCATAGAAAAAATTGGAGATGTATGGATCCATAAACAATGGAAGTTTTTTCCCATGATGCGGTGTTTGACGAAAGTTCATCACATCAGATTGATGCAAACACAAATATAGGCACGATTGATTTATCACCCTTTTCTACCGATGGGGCATCAAATGTAAGGGAGAGAAATACAATTTCTAGAGAAAATACTCAACAAGATGAGACTATAAGAGCTGTTGTTCGAAGATCCTCTAGACAAATAAGACATCCTGATAATTTAACCGACCATGAGGTACAATTAAATAATTGTCGTATTGTGTCTTTTTTCTAATGGGTGATTTATGTGAAAATGAGTCCATGTCTTACAGTGAATCTAGAGGTGTTTTTGAGTGGGAAGAAGTTGTGCAAGAGGAAATATCAGCTCTAAACAAAAATTATGCATGGGAGCTTATTCCAAAACCAAAGAATGTTGATTTAGTAACTTGAAAATGGGTCTACAAGTTGAAGAAAAGTGCTAACGGTACTATCAATAGATATAAAGATCATCTTGTTGCTCGTGGATTTTCCCAACAATATGGTATTAATTACGAGGAGACGTTTAGCCATGTTGCTAACATGGTAACAATTCGAACAATAAGTTCACTAGCTTCTTACAAGAGTTGGAAATTATGGCAATTAGATGTGAAAAATGCATTCCTTTATGGTAAGTTGGGTCGATATATCTCTATGGAGCAGCCATACAGATTTGTTTCAAACAAGTTTTCAGATTATGTGTGTCAGCTCAAGAAGGTCTTGCATGGCCTCAAGCAAGCTCCACATGCTTGGTACAGTAAAATTGTTCAATACCTTGAGTTTTGTGGGTTTAAATCTTCAAATGCAGAGTAAAATTTATTCGTTAAGAAAAAAGCCATATTATGCATAATGTTCCTTTTCTATGTCGATGATATGATCATTATCAGTGACGACGATGCTGAAATTACTTGTCTTTGAGATGCTTTGTCTCTTCGCTTTGAAATGAAGGGTTTGGGAGAAGTTAGCTATTTTCTTGGCTTGGAGGTTGAAAGGTCGGGTGGATTTTTTATCTCTCGAAAGGGATATGCATCAATAATATTAGATCACTTTCGTATGGGGAGTCGAATGCAATGACTACTCTGATGGAGCCATGCATGAAGTTAGCTAAAGATGAAGAAAAATATTAGAGGATGCAACACTTTTTCAACGACTTGTTGGTAACTTGGTAGTTCAATTTATTTAACTATCATAACACCTCACATTTCTTATTTTGTAGGCGTTATTGCTCAATTTATGAATAAACCATGTGAAGATCACTTAATTGCAACAAAGAGGATTCTTCTTTACGTAAAAAGCACTATGAACTCTAGATTATTCTATAAATAGAATACAACATTCCTTTTGACTTGTTTTGTAGATGCAGATTATGCTGGTGATGTAAATGATAGACGCTCCACATCAATGTATTACTTCAATACAGGTACGACTGTTGTTTCTTGGTGCAGTAAAAAGCAAACCACTATTTCTCTTTCAAGCTATGAAATTGAATATGTAGCAGCTAATATGGCCACTCAAGTGTATTTGGCCGAGAAGCCTATTGAAGAAATATTTTCTACTTTGGACCGTCTAATTTCCATACATTGTGACTCTGAAAGTGCAATTAAACTTGTAGGAAATCCAATGTTTCTTGCTCTAGGAAGCATATCAAAACACGTTTCCATTTCATTCGAGAAAAAGTTTTAACACAAGATATTCAGCCGTAGAAAATACAATCTGAAGAAAAAGTTGCTAATATATTTACCAAGGCACTTAGCAAAGCCAAATTTGAAGTGTTCAGGAGTGCACTTGGTGTTGTTGATAGTATGTATGCACTAAGGGGGTATGTTGCAAATTAGTGCAACTTAATGTCAAAGTGATTTGAATAAGTCATGTTTTGTTCTAATGCTTTCCATTTGTTTAGCAGTTTATTTCTAAATTATGCAGTTTGTGTCCTTTTAGTTAGGAAAATAAGGCTCAAACATGATGTAAGTTGAGATTACTTAGTATCTTTTTAAATATATATAGCTTGTAATAGTTCATTAATTTGGTACCCAATAATAAAAATCTATCCTTCGTGTTCAACATAATTTTTTTCCTTTGCCTTCCTTCTCTATTCTTTTAGTTTTATTACAAATCATTCACAAACAATGGTAGGAAATAAGTAAAGTAATTTGGTCAAATGGAATATATATTATTTTTACAAAAAATAAGGTTAGAGTAGTTTTATTATTTAATTGCTTTTATAGGAGTTTTGAACTTCCCGCACTCTTTGTGCTTACCTGGTACATACATAAACTTCTGAGTAGACCCGTCAAACGAGTTGGGTTGGGTCAAAATGGGTTGGGTCGATTTTGATCCAACTCATTTATGACCCATTCTTTTTGACCCAACCTATTTATGACCCATTCTTTTTGACCCATTTGATACAAGGTTGGTTTGACCCAACCCATTTAATAAGCGGGTTACCCATTTAATCCATTTAAATATTTAAATTTGATTTGACTAATAAAAAACAAATAGATATAAAATAATTCTAATTCTAATTTTTACATTTTGAATTTTGATAAAATTAAAAATTTTAATTCTAATTTTCATTAAAATTCAATTATGGGGAAGTAGTGTAACAACCCGCATATTTTATGATTGTATATTTAAATGTTTTATTTAAATATAGCATTGTTAGTCGGATTAAAGTCTGAAATGCTACTTTTTGTAAAATATCGAATCAGGACTCGAGACTACTCCCATTGAGTTTAAAATGGCGTTTACAGCCTTTTTGAGTATAAACATCGATATGTTTGGAGTTGAATAGAATTTTGCTATTTTTCTATTGGGCTTTGGGTTTGGGTTTCAGCCCACTAACCCAACAAAATACCTTAACTCCACCCCATCTTCCTTCATTCATTTTCATTTCCTAACACTCTCAAGCTAAAAGAAAATTGGAGGAAAAGAGAGGAGATTAGAAATTACTAAGCCTTAGTTCTCTTAGGAAATTCAAGTTCTAGATTTAAAATCAAAGAGAAGCTTAGGTAAGCATCCTCTTCATCTTCTCCATCTCAAGCTCTCTTCAATTCTCAGAAATTCCTCAACCCTAACTTAGGAAAAACTTTACCTTTGATAATAGATTGAAGATTCTAGAGGTGTATTCAGGAGGAATTGGTCTTGGTTTGTTTTAAAGCCTCTCATTCGTTGTCTTTGAGTTTTAAAAGTGAGTTCTTGAACTCACATCTATGTCCATAGATTTCATTGTTGTTAGGTATTAATTCCTAACATTTATTTCATGTTCAATTGCATTTGATTTGAATTGGTTTGGTAAATTTTTCTATTTTGGTATTTTGAAGTCAAAATCTTTAAAGATCCTATCTTCGATGTTTGGACATGTTTTTGGTGGTGTATCGAAGAGCTTATAGGGTTGGGTTGTTGATTGGCATAAATCTCTAGCATCCATCGCTCGTTCGATCGCTTTTGGTTTGGATTTTTGCCCTCTTTGGGCTAGGCTGATTTTTTCCTAGTAGAAAAATCCAGACGTCTGGAAGGGGTCCCTGGAAAAGACAAAAATAAAATAACACATGCAGAAAAAAGGGAAGAGCCAAAATCCAGACGTTTGGAACAAAATCCAGAAGTCTAGTTGAAAAATCCAGACGTTTGGAAGGGTTCTAGAATTAAAAAGAGAAAGGAGAAAAACATATATATTTCTAGAACCTAGGGACATACGTCTTGCTAAACCTACCAAACGTCTAGAACTGTTCAATTTTGCCTATTTTGACTGTTTTTGGGTGGATTTTCAATTTTTATCGATTTGTGTTGATCCGATTAGTTGTTATCATTTATTATTAATTTTGATGACTTCTTTTTTGGATTTTTGGAAATATCCATTTGATGGATTTGATATCGATTTTTATGGTTTTAATTCACGTTGTCGAATGTGGAATTTTGGTGATAGATTGTTTTTACAATCATTTTTGCGATTTGTCACTTTAAAATACAAAGGTTTTTATACTAGTAGTAAATACTCAAACTCTTTCACAAAAAATGATTTTAACATTTACTTTTAATACAAAGTTCATTTTTAAAACTGTTTTCCAATATATTAGTATAAACAAACCGTTACCTCATTTTTTTGAGAAATCCAATTAAACGACTTAGCAAAAAAAGTGGTATGAAACGCTTGCGTTTACTTTGTCGGTTAATTATTGGACTAGTTTGATTGAAATCTCGTGACAATTTTCAAATGGAAATCTATAATATGTTCGTAAATATTTAATTTAAGCCAGTGGTTATGGGACATGAAGCTAAACTCATTTATTTACTAGCATAGTGTAATTTTCACTTATCGATCAATGACGGTCATTTTGTGATTTAGACTAGCGATGCGCGATGTCCCTTTGTTTGTGTGGGGGACTAAACCTCGTTTGTGGAGTTTCAGCTCAAAGTTGGTGGGGTAGTGACCCATGGTCATCGGGCCATTTGTGGGACCTCGGCTCAAATTTGATGGTTAGCGACCATGGAATAACGTTCCGTTTGTGATACACGTGTTGTGAGTTTTCATGCTCCCGTTTGTCATAGGCCTCCCCCTTTGTGTTTTCTAGATTTCTAATTGATGATTTCAAGAATTTTTGTTTCACCAATTTTTGTGATTTACATTGATACGTTTTATCAATATTTGTAGTTTGGTGAATATGTTAAAGAATATGACATTCTTTTTAGATTTTGAGAATATTCGAGATATTGTATGATTTTTGTTGTTATCTAATGTATGGCATTATTGTTATCATACATTTTTGTCATATCTTTTATTCTATCTCATTTTATATGATATTTATAGCTAGACTGATTCGTTTATTATTTTCTTTTTAAATAATACTTGGGTCAGACCGAAGTGTTACAGGTGCTTCCACTTGACTTCTTACTGTGACTAGCTTTTGACTTTTGGCTAACTACTTAGCTTAGGAGCTTTTGCTTTAATATCTTCGAGATAGAGACTCCTTGATGTATACATATTCTTTTGTCTTACACTTGTACCCATTCTTTTATGATGTAGTGGATCTTAAATATGACCATTACTTTGATGTACACTTTTATGTGATAAATTCATATCTGTTTCTGCCTTAGATATGAATATCTGTGACTGATTTGTATTATACTTATTTAATATTTGTTTCCGAAGATCGCATAGCCACTTCGTAGTAGCTTTAATTTTGTAATTGATGTGTCGGATTTCCTTCTGAAACAAAATGCATATAATACTATCTGACATATTGGTACTCGTCCAAAGCAATTACGCAGATGGTCGCTCCTCAACAGCCTTATTCTTCATGCTAGTCGATGACATTACTTTTTGACGCGGGTGCATCCCACTCTTTTATGTCAAAAGGACTTGTTGATACTTTTTCTTTAAATGTTATGGGCTTGATGACTTCACTGAAAATTGCGAATCTGGTTGGTGGATCTGCAACACTCGGATTATTTTGTAAAGATGTCGAGATTATTTTATGTGATTATGCTTTACGTGTCGGTTTGCATGTTATGCGTTACTTAGGCTTCGGAATGATTTTGGGGATGGATTGACTTAACCGTTATGAAGCCCACATCCAATGTCATGAGAGGACTATATATCTTCGACTAAGCAGATTTCTATTAATCTTAAAGATTAAGATTCCAATTCGATGGCATACTTATATTCTCTATATCCTCATGATGACGATAATGATGATGAGGAAGATGTTATTTCTCTCATTCACGTTGTTCGTGAATTTTCCGATATATTTGAGCCCTTTTTAGGATTACCACCTAAGCGAGCAATCGAGTTCAGAATTAATCTAATTCCTGAAGCTCTACCTATCACTCGTCCTCCTTATCATATGTCTAATAAGGAAAATGAGGAGATGCGTAAGCAATTATCCGAATTGGAAGCGAAGCAGTTTATTCGTTCTAGTTCATCTCCTTGGGGAGCTTCGGCTATTTTTGTGAAGAAATCCGACGGTACACTTAGGCTTTGCGTTGACTACCGCAAGCTTAATGATCTCACCATCAAGAATAAATATCATTTACCTCGGATTGATGATCTATTCGATCAACTTAGCGGTGCTAGAGTCTTTTCACGATTAGACTTAGCAACCGGTTTTCATCAGCTTCGTATTACATAGGATAGCATTCCTTTGACATCGTTCCGTACTCGTTATGGATCTTATGAATGGTTGTTATGCCATTTGGTTTAACGAATGCTCCAGCTTATTTAGTTGACCTTATGAATCGAGTTTTCGAAGAAGTCCTCGATCGATTTGTTCTCATCTTTATTGATGATATTCTTATTTATTCTAAAACCGACGAAGAGCATGAAAAACATCTTCAGATTGTGTTGGAAACTCTTAGGAGCAATCAATTGAAAGCAAAATTTTCTAAGTGCCACTTTTGACAATCTCGTGTGAAATTTTTAGGACATATTATTCTGAATCCAGAATTTCTATGGATCCTTCAAAGATTGAAGCGATTCAAAATTGGAAGAAACCGGAGAGTGTGACGGAAATTCGTAGCTTTCTTGGGTTGTGGGGTAATACCGTCGGTTCAAAAAAGACATTTCTAAAATTTTCGTGCCTCTTGCTAGTTTGAGAAAGAAGGGGGCTAAGTACATTTGGTCAGACAAATGTGAAGCTGCTTTTCTGAAATTAAAAGAACTCCTTTCCGATGCTCCTATTCTTACGATTCCCGAGGGGAAACAAGACTTTATTATTTATACCGATGCTAGTCGTGTTGGTTTGGGTGACGTTCTCAGGCAAAGGGAACGTGTTACCGCTTATGTTTTTAGGCAATTAAAGCCTGCCGAGACTAGATACGCCACTCATAATTTAGAGTTCACGGCTATTGTTTTTGCCCTTAGAATTTGGCGTCATTATCTTTTGGGAGAGAAATTTGTTCTCCACACCGATCATAAATCTTTGAAGTATTTATTTTCTCAAAAGAAACTTAATTTGCGTCAATAACGTTGGCTCGAGTTCCTTGCATCTTATGATCTTGATATTCTTTGTTTTCCCGCCGAAAGCATCAAGTGGTGTTTCTATGATGGTATCCGAATGGAATGATCTCGAGACTTTATCTAATTGTGAGATTCGAGATCGTGAATTCGATTTATGTTTATCTCTTGTTTTATGTAGCCTTGAGGCTCATCATTCTCTTTTAGACCGCATCCTTGAAGCTCAAAAGCATGATCCCAAATTGGCTATTCTTAGCCAAAGTTGTCGGGATAGAAATAGTGATGGTTTGAAAGACTTTGAAATCGATGCTCGTGGCGGCATTCGAAAATTTGGTAGACTTATCGTGTCAAATATTAGTGATCTTCATAAAGACATTTTAGAAGATTCTCATCGTTCTAAATTCACCATTTATCCCGATAGTAGTAAAATGTATGCGGACATGAAGCGACTTTATTGTTGGGATGGAATGAAATCTGATATTTCTAACTTTATTAAGCGTTGCATGACTTGCCAACTCATAAAGGCCGAGCATCAAAGGCCCGGTGGGTTGCTGCAACCTTTGGACATACCTGTTTGAAAGTACGATCAAGTCTCCATGGACTTTATTAACAATCTTCCCCATTCTCGTTCGGGTCATGACAGTTTATAGGTGATTGTAGATAGACTGACAAAATCTGCCTATATTATTCCCGTTCAGTCCAATCGAACCGTACCTCTTTTGGCCAAACCCCATGTTAGAGAAATTGTTAAATTGCATGGAGTTCCTACTTCTATTGTTAGTGATCGTTATCCATTATTTACTAGTATATTTTGGAAGAGTCTTCAAAAAGCTTTGGGAACGAAGCTTAATATTAGCATAGCTTATCATCCTCAGTCCAATGGACAAACCGAGCATGTGAATCAAACTCTTGAAGATCTTCTTCGTGCATGTGTTCTTGATTTTGGTAGAAGTTGGGAAGATCATATTTCTCTTGTTGAGTTTTCCTATAATAATAGCTTCCAATCTAGAATTGGTATGGCACCTTTCGAGGCACTTTATGGAAGGCTATGCTGATCTCCATCGTGTTGGCTTGAAGCCGGTGAGAAGCTGGTTTTTAGTCCAGATTTTATTCGTGATTCCACAGAAAAGATTGACCTTATTCGTTATAGGATGAAGGAAGCTTAAAGTAGACAAAAATCCTATGTCGATAACCGAAGAAGGAAATTAGAATTTTCTGTAGGAGATTTGGTGTCCATTCGTGTTTCATCTATGAAGGGTCTAGTGCATTTCGGTCGATCGGGAAAATTAACACCTCGATATATTGGCTCATTTCCCTTCACCGAACGCATTGGTTCTATGACTTATCGCCTTTTATTACCGGCTCAATTTTCTGCTGTTCATGACGTTTTCCCCGTCTCTCAACTACGGAAATGCCTTAGGGATTTTGATTCTATTTTTGAGCCCGTTTTTATTGAAGAAATTGAAGTTTCACCAGATTTGACTTATGAGCAACATCCTATTCATATCATTGCTACAGAGGTTAAACGCCTTCGAAATAAAGATGTTCCACTTGTGAAAGTTCAATGGTCCGCAAATCCTAAGGATTGCTCTTGGGAATCCTACGAATTCATTGAGCGAACACATCAAGACTTACTATCTGGTGCTCCTTAAGGTGAACTTCTCATTTCAAAATTTTCTTTTGTGTTGATATGATTTTATGGTTGTTACTCTTTGTTTTCTTCTTAAGTATTGCGAGGACGTAATTTCTTTAAGGAGGGGAGTCTGTAACAACCCACAAATTTTACGATTGTATATTTAAATGTTTTATTTAAATATAGCATCGTTGGTCGGATTAAAGTAAGAAATGCTACTTTTTGTAAACTGTCGAATTAGGACTCGAGACTACCCCATTGAGTTCAAAATGACGTTTACAACCTTTTTGAGTATAAATATCGATATGTTTGGAGTTGAGTAGAATTTTGCTATTTTTCTATGGGGCTTTAGATTTGGATTTCAGCCTACAAACCCAACAAAATACCTTAACTCCACCCCATCTTCCTTCATTCATTTTCATTTCTTAACACTCTCAAGCTAAAAGAAAAATGGGGGAAAAGAGAGGAGATCAGAAATTCCTAAGCCCTAGTTCTCTTAGGAAATTCAAGTTCTAGATATAAAATCAAAGAGAAGCTTAGGTAAGCATCCTCCTCATCTTCTCCATCTCAATCTCTCTTCAATTCTCAGAAATTTCTAAACCCTAACTTAGGAAAAACTTCACCTTTGATAATAGATTGAAGATTTTAGAGATGTATTGAAGAGGAATTGGTCTTGCTTTGTTTTAAAGCCTCTCATTCGTTATCTTTGAGTTTTAAAGGTGAGTTATTGAACTCGCATCTATGTCCGTAGATTTCATTGTTGTTAGGTATGAATTCCTAACATTTATTTCATATTCAATTGCTTTTTATTTGAATTGGTTTGGTGAATTTTCCTATTTTGGTATTTTGAAGTCAAAATCTTTAAAGATCCTATCCTGGATGTTTGGACATGTTTTTGGTGGTGTATCGAAGAGCTTATAGGGCTGGGTTGTCGATTGGCATAAATCCCTAGCATCCGTCGCTCGTTCGATCGCTTCCGGTTTAGATTTTTGCCTTGCTTGGGCTAGGCTGATTTTTGCCTAGCAGAAAAATCCAGACGTCTGGTTGAAAATCCAAACATCTGAAAGGGGTCCCTGGAAAAGAAAAGAAAAAAGAACACACGTAGAAAAAAGGGCAGTGCCAAAATCCAGACGTCTGGAACAAAATCCAGACGTCTGGTTGAAAAATCCTGACGTCTGAAAGGGTTTTGGAATTAAAAAGAGAAAGGAGAAAAACATATATATTTCTAGAACCTAGGGCCAGATGTCTGGCTAAACCTGCTAGACGTCTGGAACTGTTAAATTTTTCCTATTTTGGCTGTTTTTGAGTGGATTTCCAATTTTTATCGATTTGTATTGATCCGATTAGTTGTTATCATTTATTATTGACTTTGATGACTTCTTTATTGGATTTTTGAAAATATCCATTTGATGGATTTGATATCGATTTTTATGGTTTTTATTCACGTTGTCGAATGTGGATTTTTGGTGATAGATTGTTTTTACAATCACTTCTGTGATTTGTCACTTTAAAATACAAAGGTTTCTATACTAGTAGTAAATACTTAAACTCTTTCACAAAAAATGATTCCAACATTTACTTTTAATACAAAGTTCTTTTTAAAACCGTTTTCCAATCTATTAGTATAAATAAACCTTTACCTCATTCGTTCGATAAATCCAATTAAACGACTTAGCAAAACAAGTGGTATGAGACGCTTGCTTTTACTTTATCGGTTAATTCTTGGACTTGTTCGATTGAAATCTCATGATAATTTTCGAGTGGAAATCTACAATCTGTTCGTAAATATTTAAGTTAAGCCAGTGGTTATGTGACATGAAGCTAAACTCATTTAATTACTAGCTTAGTGTAATCTACACTTATCGATCAATGACAACCATTTTGTGATTTAAACTAGCGATGTGCGGTGTCTCTTTGTTTGTGTGGGGGACTAAACCTCGTTGGTGGAGTTTCGGCTCAAAATTGATGGGGTAGCGACCCATGGTCTTCGGGCCGTTTGTGGGGCCTCGGCTCAAATTTGATGGTTAGTGACCATGGAATAGCGTTCCGTTTGTCATACACGTGTTGGTGAGTTTTCATGCTCCCGTTTGTGATAGGCCTCCCCCTTTGGGTTTTCTGAATTTCTAATTGATGATTTCTAGAATTTGTGTTTCATCAATATTTGTGATTTACATTGATAAGTTTTATCAATATTTGTGGTTTGGTGAATATGTTAAAGAATATGACATTCTTTTTGGTGTTTGAGAATATTCGAAATATTGTATGATTTTTTTTGTTATCTAATGTATAATTGTCACAGTATGACATTATTGTTATCATACGTTTTTGTCATATCTCTTAACCTATCTCATTTTATATGATATTTATAGCTAGATTGATCTGTTTATTAGTTTCTTCTTAAACAATACTCGGGTCAGACAGAGGTGTTACAGGTGCTTCCACTTGAATTCTTAGCTGGGATTAGCTTTTGACTTCTGGCTAACTACTTCGCTTAGTAGTTTTTGCTTTTATACATTCAAGATAGAGACTCCTTGATGTATACATATTCTTTTGTCTAGCACTTGTACCTATTCTTTTGTGATGCGGTGGATCTTGTATGACCACTACTTTGATGTACACTTTTATGTGATATATTCATATCTATTTCCGCCTTAGTGATATGAATATCTGTGACTGATTTGTGTTATGCTTATTTATATTCGTCTTCGAAGATCGCATAGCCACTGTGTAGTAGCTTTGAGTTTGTAATTGATGTGTCAGATTTCCTCTTGAAACAAAATGTATGTAATATTATCTGTCATATCGGTACTTGCCCAAAACAATTACATAGATGGCCACTCCTCAACAGCCTTATTTTTTGTGCTAGTCGACGGCATTACCCCGTAGCATCCTTGGCTAGTGTGAATATAGAGGTGACTAAGTAGTTTTTGCTTTTATGCATTCGATATAGTGACTCCTTGATGTATACATATTCTTTTTTCTAGCACTTGTACCTATTCTTTTGTGATGTAGTGGGTCTTGTATGACCACACTTTGATGTACACTTTTATGTGATATATTCATATCTATTTCCGCCTTAGTGATATGAATATCTGTGACTGATTTGTGTTATGCTTATTTTATATTTGTTTCCGAAGATCATATAGCTACTGTGTAGTAGCTTTGAGTTTGTAATTGATTTGTCAGATTTCCTCTTGAAACAAAATGCACGTAATACTATCTGATATATCGGTACTCTCCCAAAGTAATTACACAGATGATCGCTCCTCAACAGCCTTATTTTTCGTGCTAGTCGACAGCATTACCCTGTAGTGTCCTTGGCTAGTGGGAGTATAGAGGTTGGGCGTCACATGTAGTCTGTTATTTGCTAAGTGCAATTGTTAGTCATTATGGAAAAATAAAGCATGCATTCACAAGATGAAGTATTTGAGTGTTTCATATTGTCTGTAATTTAGATGGGAGTTCATCGGTCGAAGGGGTCCCTGGAAAAGACAAAAATAAAATAACACATGCAGAAAAAAGGACAGAGCCAAAATCCAGACGTTTGGAACAAAATCCAGAAGTCCAGTTGAAAAATCCAGACGTTTGGAAAGGTTCCAGAATTAAAAAGAGAAAGGAGAAAAACATATATATTTCTAGAACCTAGGACCATACGTCTTGTTAAACCTACCAAACGTATGGAACTGTTCAATTTTGCCTATTTTGACTGTTTTTGGATGGATTTCCAATTTTTATCGATTTGTGTTGATCCGATTAGTTGTTATCATTTATTATTAATTTTGATGACTTCTTTTTTGGATTTTTGGAAATATCCATTTGATGGATTTGATATCGATTTTTATGGTTTTAATTCACGTTGTCGAATGTGGAATTTTGGTGATAGATTGTTTTTACAATCATTTTTGCGATTTGTCACTTTAAAATACAAAGGTTTTTATACTAGTAGTAAATACTCAAACTCTTTCAAAAAAAATGATTTCAACATTTACTTTTAATACAAAGTTCATTTTTAAAATCGTTTTCCAATATATTAGTATAAACAAACCGTTACCTCATTTTTTTTGAGAAATCCAATTAAACGACTTAGCAAAAAAAGTGGTATGAAACGCTTGCGTTTGCTTTGTCGATTAGTTATTGGACTAGTTTGATTGAAATCTCGTGATAATTTTCGAATGGAAATCTACAATATGTTCGTAAGTATTTAAGTTATGCCAGTGGTTATGGGACATGAAGCTAAACTCATTTATTTACTAGCATAGTGTAATTTTCACTTATCGATCAATGACGGTCATTATGTGATTTAGACTAGCGATGCGCGATGTCTCTTTGTTTGTGTGGGGGACTAAACCTCGTTTGTGGAGTTTCGGCTCAAAGTTGGTGGGGTAGCGACCCATGGTCTTTGGGCCATTTGTGGGGCCTCGGCTCAAATTTGATTGTTAGCGACCATGGAATAACGTTCCGTTTGTGATATACGTGTTGGTGAGTTTTCATGCTCCCGTTTGTGATAGGCCTCCCCCTTTGTGTTTTCTAGATTTCTAATTGATGATTTCAAGAATTTCTGTTTCACCAATTTTTGTGATTTACATTGATAAGTTTTATCAATATTTGTGGTTTGGTGAATATGTTAAAGAATATGACATTCTTTTTAGATTTTGAGAATATTCGAGATATTGTATGTTTTTTGTTGTTATCTAATGTATACTTATCACAGTATGGCATTATTGTTATCATACGTTTTTGTCATATCTTTTATTCTATCTCATTTTATATGATATTTATAGCTAGACTGATTCGTTTATTATTTTCTTTTTAAATAATACTTGGGTCAGACCGAGGTGTTACATGTGCTTCCACTTGACTTCTTACTGTGACTAGCTTTTGACTTTTGGCTAACTACTTAGCTTAGGAGCTTTTGCTTTAATATCTTCGAGATAGAGACTCCTTGATGTATACATATTCTTTTGTCTTATACTTGTACCCATTCTTTTATGATGTAGTGGATCTTGTATGACCACTACTTTGATGTACACTTTTATGTGATAAATTCATATCTGTTTCTGCCTTAGATATGAATATCTGTGACTGATTTGTGTTATACTTATTTAATATTTGTTTCTGAAGATTGCATAGCCACTTCGTAGTAGCTTTAAGTTTGTAATTGATGCGTCAGATTTCCTCCTGAAACAAAATGCATGTAATACTATCTGACATATTGGTACTCGTCCAAAGCAATTACGTAGATGGTCACTCCTCAACAGCCTTATTCTTCGTGTTAGTCGACGACATTACCCCGTAGCGTCCTTGGCTAGTGTGAGTATAGAGGTGGGGCATCACAGCTTGATATCAAAGCCAAACTTCAAAACAGTATACAATAATTTAGCAAGGATCATTGTCCTAAATCTTTCTTAGGAATTGTGCTTTAGGATTTATCCGAGTCTTAGGACCCGTTCTATCCTAATTTCTTTTATAATGCCTTGTTTTATCAATCATGATTGTTTGATATTCATTTTGAGAATAACATTTTTCCTCTTCTTTCTTTCTTTCTTAAAGAAGAGAAATAGTTAGACCTGCCCATCCCAGTGCAGGTCAATCCAGTGCTACTCTTCAGGATGGAGTATTCATGTTTGCCTAACATCTTTTGGATCTTGTAAAGAATGCTCAAGCTGCTCGACCAATTCCTGAGCCTACTCACCCTAAATCTAGGTTTGAACGCTTGTGCAATGATTATACCAATTTTGGTGGAAGGCCATTCAAGGGTTCTGAAAGCGTTATAAAAGTCCAAGCTTGGCTTAGAAAATACGAGCGCAACTTTTTTTGCATGAATCTTGTTGATCTACATCAAGTCCAAGTGGTTTCTAGCATGCTCCAAGGAAGAGAATTAGATTGGTATGAACTTTTGATTTTGGAAATTATTGAAGCCGATCTTACTTGGGAGCAATTCCGGAAAAGATTCAAATTAAAGTTTGTGCCAGAAGCTAAAAAGTAACTTTAGCTCGGCGCTTTATTGACCTTGTTCAAGGTGAATCTTCTGTGATAGAGTATGTCGCATCTTTTGAATCCCTCTCTAAATATAGGGCCGAGTATATTAATATCCCATTGAAGAAAAATCAGAGGTTTATCTATGGGTTGAATAAGAATCTCAAAAAGCCTTTACTTTTGAAACTGGAAGTTTCTTTCGATCAGCTTATTGATATCGCTCTTCGACTTGAAGAGGCCGATAAAGAAAGTGATGTTGAAGTTGTGGGTGCGAAACAGAACTTCAGCAACAACAAAAAGAGGAATATAAAGTGCAAAGGCCCTAATTCCAACAAGAAAGGGAAGCAAGCAACTTCAATAGCAAAGACCCCTACCTCTAGTCGTGGAGAATGCTACAATTGTGGTTTTAAGGACCACTATGCAAATAAGAGTCTGAAGGCCCTTGCTTTTCGCTATTGCAAAATTTCGGGTCATCCTAAATCTTCGTGTCCCAAACTTCAAAGCAAGAATGAGGGAAAGTTGAATGTTGTGCAAGTCCTTAATAACACTTCTCGTGGTCAAGGTATTTTTCATTCTATCCTCCATGGCATTATTATGTTTCGTGATCATCCCATTCGAGTTCTTTTTGACGCGGGTGCATCCCACTCTTTTATGTCAAAAGGACTTGTTGATACTTTTTCTTTAAATGTTATGGGCTTGATGACTTCACTGAAAATTGCGAATCTGGTTTGTGGATCTGCAACACTCGGATTATTTTGTAAAGATGTCGAGATTATTTTATGTGATTATGATTTCCGTGTCGATTTGCATGTTATGCGTTATTTAGGCTTTGGAATGATTTTGGGAATGGATTGGCTTAACCGTTATGAAGCCCACATCCAATGTCATGAGAGGACTATATATCTTCGACATCCTCAATCTGTTAAGCAGATTTCTATTATTCTTAAAGATTAAGATTCCAATTCGACGGCATACTTATATTCTCTATATCCTCATGATGACGATAATGATGATGAGGAAGATGTTATTTCTCTCATTCACGTTGTTCGTGAATTTCCCGATATATTTGAGCCCTTTTTAGGATTACCACCTAAGCGAGCAATCGAGTTCAGAATTAATCTAATTCCTGAAGCTCTACCTATCACTCGTCCTCCTTATCGTATGTCTAATAAGGAAAATAAGGAGATGCGTAAGCAATTATCCGAATTGGAAGCGAAGCAATTTATTCGTTCTAGTTCCTCTCCTTGGTGAGCTTCGGCTATTTTTGAGAAGAAATCCGACGGTACACTTAGGCTTTGCGTTGACTACCACAAGCTTAATTATCTCACCATCAAGAATAAATATCCTTTACCTCGGATTGATGATCTATTCGATCAACTTAGCGGTGCTAGAGTCTTTTCACGATTAGACTTAGCAACTGGTTTTCATCAGCTTCGTATTACATAGGATAGCATTCCTTTGACGTCGTTCCGTACTCGTTATGGATCTTATGAATGGCTTGTTATGCCATTTGGTTTAACGAATGCTCCAGCTTATTTAGTTGACCTTATGAATCGAGTTTTCGAAGAAGTCCTCGATCGATTTGTTCTCATCTTTATTGATGATATTTTTGTTTATTCTAAAACCAAGGAAGAGCATGAAAAACATCTTCAGATTGTGTTGGAAACTCTTAGGAGCAATCAATTGAAAGCAAAATTTTCTAAGTGCCATTTTTGGAAATCACGTGTGAAATTTTTAGGACATATTATTTCTGAATCCAGAATTTCCGTGGATCCTTCAAAGATTGAAGCGATTCAAAATTGGAAGAAACCGGAGAGTGTGACGGAAATTCGTAGCTTTCTTGGATTGGCGGGCTAATACCGTCGGTTCAAAAAAGACTTTTCTAAAATTTTAGTGCCTCTTACTAGTTTGAGAAAGAAGGGGGCTAAGTACATTTGGTCAGACAAATGTGAAGCTGCTTTTCTGAAATTAAAAGAACTCCTTTCCGATGCTCCTATTCTTACGATTCCCGAGGGGAAACAAGACTTTATTATTTATACCGATGCTAGTCGTGTTGGTTTGGGTGACGTTCTCAGGCAAAGGGAACGCGTTATCGCTTATGTTTTTAGGCAATTAAAGCCTGCCGAGACTAGATATGCCACTCATAATTTAGAGTTCACGGCTATTGTTTTTGCCTTTAGAATTTGGCGTCATTATCTTTTGGGAGAGAAATTTGTTCTCCACACCGATCATAAATCTTTGAAGTATTTATTTTCTCAAAAGAAACTTAATTTGCGTCAACAACGTTGGCTCGAGTTCCTTGCATCTTATGCTCTTGATATTCTTTGTATTCTCAGAAAATGAAATCGTGTTGCCGATGCCCTTAGCCGAAAGCATCAAGTGGTGTTTCTATGATGGTATCCGAATGGAATGATCTCGAGACTTTATCTAATTGTGAGATTTGATATCGTGAATTCGATTTATGTTTATCTCTTGTTTTATGTAGCCTTGAGGCTCATCATTCTCTTTTAGACCGCATCCTTTAAGCTCAAAAGCATGATCCCGAATTGGCTATTCTTAGCCAAAGTTGTCGGGATAGAAATAGTGATGGTTTGAAAGACTTTGAAATCGATGCTCGTGGCGGCATTCGAAAATTTGGTAGACTTATCGTGTCAAATATTAGTGATCTTCGTAAAGACATTTTATAAGATTCTCATCCTTCTAAATTCACCATTTATCCAGGTAGTAGTAAAATATATGCGGACATGAAGCGACTTTATTATTGGGATGGAATGAAATCTGATATTTCTAACTTTATTAAGCGTTGCATGACTTGCCAACTCATAAAGGCCGAGCATCAAAGGCCCGGTGGGTTGCTGCAACCTTTGGACATATCTGTTTGGAAGTAGGATCAAGTCTTTATGGACTTTATTAATGATCTTCCCCATTCTCGTTCGGGTCATGACAGTTTATAGGTGATTGTAGATAGACTAAAAAAATCTACCCATATTATTCCCGTTCGTTCCAATCGAACTGTATCTCTTTTGGCCAAACCCCATGTTAGAGAAATTGTTAAATTGCATGGAGTTCCTACTTCTATTGTTAGTGATCGTGATCCATTATTTACTAGTGTATTTTGGAAGAGTCTTCAAAAAGCTTTGGGAACGAAGCTTAATTTTAGCATAGCTTATCATTCTCAATCCGATGGACAAACCGAGCGCGTGAATCAAACTCTTGAAGATCTTCTTCGTCCGATGGCACCTTTCGAGGCCATATGCTTATCATTCTCAGTCCGATGACACCTTTCGAGGCACTCTATGGAAGGCTATGCTGATCTCCTTCGTGTTGGCTTGAAGCCGGTGAGAAGCCGGTTTTTAGTCCAGATTTTATTCGTGATTCCACAGAAAAGATTGACCTTATTCGTCATAGGATGAAGGAAGATTAAAGTAGACAAAAATCCTATGCCGATAACCGAAGAAGGAAATTAGAATTTTCTGTAGGAGATTTGGTGTCCATTCGTGTTTCACCTATGAAGGGTGTAGTTCATTTCGGTCGACCGGGAAAATTAACACCTCGATATATTGGCTCATTTCCCTTCACCGAACGCATTTGTTCCATGACTTATCGCCTTTTATTACCGGCTCAATTTTCTGTTGTTCATGACGTTTTCCACGTCTCTCAACTACGGAAATGCCTTAGGGATTCCGATTCTATTCTTGAGCCCGTTTTTATTGAAGAAATTGAAGTTTCACCAGATTTGACTCATGAGCAACATCCCATTCATAGCATTGCTATAGAGGTTAAACGCCTTCGAAATAAAGATGTTCCACTTGTGAAAGTTCAATGGTCCGCAAATCTTAAGGATTGCTCTTGGGAATCCTACGAATTCATTGAGCTAACACATCAGGACTTACTATATGGTGCCCCTTAAGATGAACTTCTCATTTCAAAATTTTCTTTTGTGTTGATATGATTTTATGGTTGTTACTCTTTGTTTTCTTCTTAAGTATTGTGAGGACGTAATTTCTTTAAGGAGGGGAGTCTGTAACAACCCGCAAATTTTACGATTGTATATTTAAATGTTTTATTTAAATATAGCATCATTGGTCGGATTAAAGTAAGAAATGCTACTTTTTGTAAACTGTCGAATTAGGACTCGAGACTACTCCCATTGAGTTCAAAATGACGTTTACAACCTTTTTGAGTATAATATCGATATGTTTGGAGTTGAGTAGAATTTTTCTATTTTTCTATGGGGCTTTAGATTTGGATTTCAGCCTACAAACCCAACAAAATACCTTAACTCCACCCCATCTTCCTTCATTCATTTTCATTTCTTAACACTCTCAAGCTAAAAGAAAAATGAGGGAAAAGAGAGGAGATCAGAAATTCCTAAGCCCTAGTTCTCTTAGGAAATTCGAGTTCTAGATATAAAATCAAAGAGAAGCTTAGGTAAGCATCCTCCTCATCTTCTCCATCTCAATCTCTCTTCAATTCTCAGAAATTTCTAAACCCTAACTTAGGAAAAACTTCACCTTTGATAATAGATTGAAGATTTTAGAGATGTATTGAAGAGGAATTGGTCTTGCTTTGTTTTAAAGCCTCTCATTCGTTGTCTTTGAGTTTTAAAGGTGAGTTATTGAACTCGCATCTATGTCCGTAGATTTCATTGTTGTTAGGTATGAATTCCTAACATCTATTTCATATTCAATTGCTTTTTATTTGAATTGGTTTGGTGAATTTTCCTATTTTGGTATTTTGAAGTCAAAATCTTTAAAGATCCTATCCTGGATGTTTGGACATGTTTTTGGTGGTGTATCGAAGAGCTTATAGGGCTGGGTTGTCGATTGGCATAAATCCCTAGCATCCGTCGCTCGTTCGATCGCTTCCGGTTTGGATTTTTGCCTTGCTTGGGCTAGGCTGATTTTTGCCTAGCAGAAAAATCCAGACGTCTAGTTGAAAATCCAAACATCTGAAAGGGGTCCCTGGAAAAGAAAAGAAAAAAGAACACACGTAGAAAAAAGGGCAGTGCCAAAATCCAGACGTCTGGAACAAAATCCAGACGTCTGGTTGAAAAATCCTGACGTCTGAAAGGGTTTTGGAATTAAAAAGAGAAAGGAGAAAAACATATATATTTCTAGAACCTAGGGCCAGATGTCTGGCTAAACCTGCTAGACGTCTGGAACTGTTAAAATTTTCCTATTTTGGCTGTTTTTGAGTGGATTTCCAATTTTTATCGATTTGTATTGATCCGATTAGTTGTTATCATTTATTATTGACTTTGATGACTTCTTTATTGGATTTTTGAAAATATCCATTTGATGGATTTGATATCGATTTTTATGGTTTTTATTCACGTTGTCGAATGTGGATTTTTGGTGATAAATTGTTTTTACAATCATTTCTGTGATTTGTCACTTTAAAATACAAAGGTTTCTATACTAGTAGTAAATACTCAAACTCTTTCACAAAAAATGATTCCAACATTTACTTTTAATACAAAGTTCTTTTTAAAACCGTTTTCCAATCTATTAGTATAAATAAACCTTTACCTCATTCGTTCGATAAATCCAATTAAACGACTTAGCAAAACAAGTGGTATGAAACGCTTGCTTTTACTTTGTCGGTTAATTCTTGGACTTGTTCGATTGAAATCTCGTGATAATTTTCGAGTGGAAATCTACAATCTGTTCGTAAATATTTAGGTTAAGCCAGTGGTTATGTGACATGAAGCTAAACTCATTTAATTACTAGCTTAGTGTAATCTACACTTATCGATCAATGACGACCATTTTGTGATTTAGACTAGCGATGTGCGATGTCTCTTTATTTGTGTGGGGGACTAAACCTCGTTGGTGGAGTTTCGGCTCAAAATTGATGGGGTAGCGACCCATGGTCTTCGGGCCGTTTGTGGGGCCTCGGCTCAAATTTGATGGTTAGTGACCATGGAATAGCGTTCCGTTTGTCATACACGTGTTGGTGAGTTTTCATGCTCCCGTTTGTGATAGGCCTCCCCCTTTGGGTTTTCTGAATTTCTAATTGATGATTTCTAGAATTTGTGTTTCATCAATATTTGTGATTTACATTGATAATTTTTATCAATATTTGTGGTTTGGTGAATATGTTAAAGAATATGACATTCTTTTTGGTGTTTGAGAATATTCGAAATATTGTATGATTTTTTTTGTTATCTAATGTATAATTGTCACAGTATGACATTATTGTTATCATACGTTTTTGTCATATCTCTTAACCTATCTCATTTTATATGATATTTATAGCTAGATTGATCTGTTTATTAGTTTCTTCTTAAACAATACTCGGGTCAGACAGAGGTGTTACAGGTGCTTCCACTTGAATTCTTAGCTGGGATTAGCTTTTGACTTCTGGCTAACTACTTCGCTTAGTAGTTTTTGCTTTTATACATTCAAGATAGAGACTCCTTGATGTATACATATTCTTTTGTCTAGCACTTGTACCTATTCTTTTGTGATGCGGTGGATCTTGTATGACCACTACTTTGATGTACACTTTTATGTGATATATTCATATCTATTTCCGCCTTAGTGATATGAATATCTGTGACTGATTTGTGTTATGCTTATTTATATTCGTCTTCGAAGATCGCATAGCCACTGTGTAGTAGCTTTGAGTTTGTAATTGATGTGTCAGATTTCCTCTTGAAACAAAATGTATGTAATATTATCTGTCATATCGGTACTTGCCCAAAACAATTACATAGATGGCCACTCCTCAACAGCCTTATTTTTTGTGCTAGTCGACGGCATTACCCCGTAGCATCCTTGGCTAGTGTGAATATAGAGGTGACTAAGTAGTTTTTGCTTTTATGCATTCGATATAGTGACTCCTTGATGTATACATATTCTTTTTTCTAGCACTTGTACCTATTCTTTTGTGATGTAGTGGGTCTTGTATGACCACACTTTGATGTACACTTTTATGTGATATATTCATATCTATTTCCGCCTTAGTGATATGAATATCTGTGACGGATTTGTGTTATGCTTATTTTATATTTGTTTTCGAAGATCGCATAGCCACTCTGTAGTAGCTTTGAGTTTGTAATTGATGTGTCAGATTTCCTCTTGAAACAAAATGCATGTAATACTGTCTGACATATCGGTACTCTCCCAATGTAATTACACAGATGATCGCTCCTCAACAGCCTTATTCTTTGTGCTAGTCGACAGCATACCCTGTAGTGTCCTTGGCTAGTGTGAGTATAGAGGTTGGGCGTCACATGTAGTCTGTTATTTGCTAAGTGCAATTGTTAGTCATTATGGAAAAATACAGCATGCATTCACAAGATGAAGTATTTGAGTGTTTCATATTGTCTGTAATTTAGATGGGAGTTCATCGGTCGAAGTCTCATCTTATTTCGAGTTAGCATGAAGAAGTTACTGCAGTGTGAACAAGAAAAATAACGGTTTCTGCTTAGACGGAGTTCAAATATAAGGATGTAGCATGTTATTTTCTACGTACAACTGTTAGTCGGCATGTAGAACTATAGCGTGCGTTCATAAGATTAAGTATCTAGATGTTCCATTTTTTTTGTCATTTAGGTGGGAGTTCATCGGTCGAAGTCTCTCCTGATTTCTAGTTAGTATGATGGAGTTATTACAATCCGAACAAAAAAATAGCGGCTTCTGCCTAGGCGGAGTTCAAATATGAGGATATAGCATGTTATTTTCTAAGTACAACTATTAGTCGCCATGGAGAACTACAATGTGCGTTCACAAGATTAAGTATCCGAGTGTTTCATATTGTCCGTAATTTAGGTGGGAGTCCATCGGTTGAGGTCTTGTCCGATTTCGAGTTAGTACGAAGAATTTACTGCAGTCCAAATAAAAAAATAGCAGCTTTTGCATAGGCGAAGTTCAAATATGGGGATGTAGCATGTTATTTTTTAAGTACAATTGTTAGTCATCATGGAGAACAATAGTATGCATTCATAAGATGAAGTATCTGAATGTTACATATTGTCTGCAACTTAGGTGAGAGTTCACTGGTCGAAGTATCGTCCGATTCCAAGTTAGTATGAAGAAGTTACTACAGCCCGAATAAAAAAATAGTGGCTTCTTCCTAGGCAGAGTTCAAATATGGGAATGTAGCATGTTATTTTCACAATACAACTGTTAGTTACCATGGAGAACTTTAGTGTACGTTTACAAGATGAAGTATCCGAATGTTACATATTGTCCATAATTTAGGTAGTCCATCCGTCGAAGTCTTCCCCGATTTAGAGTTAGTGTGAAGAAGTTAGTACAGTCCGAACAAAGAAAATAAGCTTCTGCCTAGGCGGAGTTCAAATATGGGGATGTAGCATGTTATTTTCTAAGTACAACTGTTAGTCACCATGAGAAACTCCAGTGTGCGTTCACAAGATGAAGTATCCCAGTATTTCATATTGTCCGTAGAATTGGTGAGAATTTATCAGTCAAAATATCGCCTGTTTTCGAGTTAGTATGAAGAAGTTACTACCGTTTGAACAAATAAAATAGCGGCTTCTACCTAGGAGGAGTTCAAATATGGGAATGTATTATGTTAGTTGTTAAGTACAACCGTTAGTCACCATAGAGAACTAAAATGTGGTTAAAAATTTCAAAATTTCAAAATTTTTATTTTTAAATTTTAAGTTTTTGATAAATGGGTTACCCATTTATAACATTTTTAAAAATGGATCAACCCGTTTATGACCTATTTAATAAACATTCATAAATGGATTGACCCAACCCAAGGGTAAATGGGCTGGGTTAATGGGTTGGGTCATATTTTGACGGGTTTAATTATGAGAAGTGATTCCGAATAGCGTTAGTGGAAATGAATCAACTGGTGAAGCTGTGCGAAGTAAACCATCATAGAAAACTAAAAACCAAGTTGTTATCCATTCCAATATATATTAAGAGTTAGATGCAAAATTGTCTCCTCGAAATTAAATGAAAAGATTGAACTGTATCATCAGCATTCCTTACCTTTTAAGCTTCAATGTAATGAAGCATATATTAGTTAATAATCAACAAGCTGGTGTTGAACTCTAAGTAATTCTGCCAATGATTTTTGGAAAGAAAGAAAAATCTTCGAGAAACTGCAAACAGGAAAATACGAAGGACAAACTTACGAGCTTTTTTGTTAGCAAGGACAGCCCACCAATATTTTATTTATAAGGATAAAACGTTAAAATATTTGAAAAAGCCATAACTGTCGCGCGCGGTTTCTCTTCTTCTTCTTCAATCTCTTCTTTTTCCTCTTTAATTCTTTCCGATCTAATTTTCTTCTTCATGCGCACTCAAATTTAAATCCGCTTATTCATTCTTCCTTATTTTTGTGCGCGATTCATTTATATTATCTTGATTTCGATTTTACTTTATTTCTTTCGACATTGGAAAATTTTAGTTCTAGGCATGATTCTATATTTTTCGTGCTTTTCTTCTATCAAAGTTTTAATTTGGATATTTCTAACATTCCGTTGTTTATCGTTTTAAAAATTGAATTCAGTTTTGTTGCTATGTTTTGTTCTTTCATATTATGGTAAGTTTGGACACTAGCAGCAGGTATGTATTTTCTTATCTTTTTTATGTAACAATGTTTGTTTATTTGTTTTAAACTGGATGTTATTTGGTTTTGGATGCAATGAACTCAGTTTGAGTATCATTTTGTTTATTAATTTGTGGATCAGATATTTGGTATCATTTTTAGAGTCTATTGGTATCATTTTTGAAAAAAATTTGTTATTTGTTTATTTTTGATTTTTTTTATAAAGATAATTATCATACCATAATAAATTGACAAAATGAAGCAAACATTTTTTAATTGATGTTTTGTCCTTGCATTCGTATTGGTTTGATTAAAAATGTGTTGCCGTGTTGAATTCGGTGAGGATAAGTTTTTAGGTTTTTTTATTTCCTTAGTATCATTTTTTGTAGTACTGTAGTGTGGAAGTATTTTTGATGTCATGTTTGTTTGAGCATATAAAAAAATGAAGTTGTTACATAGTAAAGATAATAATATGTAGCAAATACTGGATGAGTTTAATTAGTGTTCAGTTAGTATTAAACATTTAATTAAGTATGTTTGAGTATCAGTTTTACTATTAATTTGAGGTTCAGTTTTTAGGTATTAGTTTTTAGGCATCAGTTTTATTGTCGGTATGTATCGTTTGTAAAACTGTTTATTTTCATTCTAATTTTTTACTGATGTTTTTTTCCTTGCAGTAGTGATAATCGCCTTCTTTGTTTGTTTGTATTTGATGATAATACTTTCAACACTTGGTTGGCTATTAATTGTTGTTTTTATTATTTGAAGAATGATATTTGTCAGTATTGGTCTCAATTAACTCCTTCATCCATTGAGATTTTTTATGTGCTTGATAATAAATTTATTCAGGTTGATACCAATTATGATATTCGAAGTATACTTTTTTTGTCAATTGTAAAGAAGAGTGCATTCTTTTATTTTACGTTGATGGTCAAGGGTTCTCAATTAGAAAATGTTGATGGTGGTTCTATTTCGATTTCATCTAATCTTTCTAGTTATTCATCTTCTAGTGGATCTTTGTGTTCAGATATTGTTGTCGATAACAAAAGTTATTTGAAGGAAATGTTGAAGAGAGGTTCGAAATTATCCATCTTTGATTTTGTTGGTTTTCGTTTTGGAGGAGCTAATGATTTTAGGGAACTTTTGATGGTATACAAAATTCAAAAGGGATATGAATTAGTGTTAAAGAATTGTTCAACCAGAACTACTGCTATTTGCTCTTCATCTACGAAGGGATGTCTTTTTAAAGTGTATGTTTCTTGTGATTCCGGACAACTTAAAAGGTTTTTCATTAGAAGTTTGGTTAGTAAGCATCCTTGAGGGGCTGGCCTATTCCACATTTTTCTAGTGCATTTGTTAAATCGTTGATTATTGATGAGATTCGTGTTTTCCTAGTAAAAAGCCTAAATGTATAATAGATGATTTTAGAGTAGAATATAATCTTGGCTTGTCTTACTCTTTTGCTTATTACGGAAAACAACTTGCTTTGATGGAATTGCTTGGTAATAATGCTATGTCCTACAATAATTTGAGTTGGTATTTAGAAGCATTGAAGAAGCATAATCTTGGTAGTTATATTGATATGGATGTTAATTCTTGTACTATTCAATTTGAAAAAGTATTTATTAGTTTTGGTGCTAGTTTACTTTCAAGAATTTTCGACCTGTGATATTTTTAGATGCTACTCATTTAAGGGGACGAGTAGGTGTTTTGATGGGTGCTGTTGCAAAAAATGGTAATCAAGGTATGTTTTTATTTTATGTGTTTTTATGTTATGTGGTGATGTTGTATCAATGTTGTGAAAAATAACTAGTATCAGTTTATGTTTCGGTTAGTATCATTTTTTAGTTTCAGTAACTGTTATTTTAATTTTTTTGGCAGATTTTTAGTATAGTATCAGTTCTTACTAGTTTTTGTTAGTACCAGTATCAGTTTCTGGTAGTATCCTTTTTTTGTATTATTTTTAGTTGATTTTTCGTTATTTTTAGTTTTTGTAACTGAAATATTGTAGTGTTGTAGTTTTGGCTTTGGTATGTATTATATTAGTGCGTATTATCTGTTTTAGGTATCATTATTTGAAAATGTTGTAATGTATAGTATCAGAATTTAGTTATCTATTTCTTAGGTATCGGTTTTTAGTTATCGGTAGTAGTTTTTAGGTATCGGTTTTTAAGTTAACAGCTGATTGAATTTTGTTTAAATATTTGTTTAAAAAAGTATGCGTAGGTTTTTCCCCTTTAGCTATGGGTATAGTTTCTCTAGAAAATGTGGATAAATGGAAATGGTTTTTGAGTCATTTAAAATAAATGTTTCAAGAAGATCGTGATTTGGATTTTATGTCGGATCGCCATCAAGATTTAATTTTAGGCGTTTATGAAGTTTTTCCTTTAGCCTTTCATAGTTACTATTATCTTCATATGGAACAGAATCTACTTTCAACAGTTAAGGTAAAGAATTCGAATATGTTTATCACAGATTTGTTCAAGATGTATTCTAGAGCTTCTAATATGTATTGTGTGAAATGCGGATTATGGATCTTAAGGCTAGAATAAACACTAGAGAGGGGGTGAATATGTTTTAGGGAATTATTAATTCTTTTTGAGTTTTTATTAATTTGAACACAAATGTATGCAATATTCAGACACAAATATGATCACAGAATCAAACACAGATGCAGATATAAAATAAAAGCAGTAAAGGAAAGAACACACCTGGTTTTATACTGGTTCGGAGTAACCCTACATCCAGTCCCACACACAAGTACGGATTTCCTTTCAAAAGCAATTGTTACAATTACAACCCTCGATTTCAAGGCCACGAGGTACACCACTCCAAATTCACAATCCTTTGGGTAGAGATACTTGATTTTACGGGCTACAAGTTCACCCAATTGATTTCACAGGCTACAATCACACCTTTTCTCGCTTGATTGATTTTACAGGCTACAATCACACCTTTTCTCACTCAGTTGATTACAAAGAAGTCTATAACTCTGAATAGCACTTGGATCTTGTTGAGATAGTGATAGAGAATCTAACCATAGATGATCTAGTTAGATTCAATGGTGATTTCGGCAGAGTATTGTTAAAAATGTGTACATAGAAATGTCGAAGAAGAAGAGGAGTAAAATCTGAGAAAAAATTAATCTAAATTCGTTCAAACCAACCCTTATTTATAGAAGAACAACAACCATGTACATTCATGAAAGAATATGACGAATAGACACTTCCTTTGAAATTCAAATTTTTGAAATCAACTGCTACCTTGTCGACAAGGGGTACTAGAGGATGCCGACATGCCAAAGCAATTTTTGATGATTTTTTTCTTTGAAAATAACTTCTATCTTGAATTAAAACTATTTTAAACTTTATAAATATACTTAACTATAGTTAAAATACATAAATAAGTACAAAGAATAATATTTTGGTATGTATAAAATTTTACTATAATTTTATATTTAAATCTAAGTATAAATATTAAAAGTTAAATATATTAAAATTAAAAGATAGTTTAAAACCAAGGATAATTTGATTTTGAAAATAAAGATTATTTTGAGGCTAAAAGTATTTAAAATCAGGATAGATGTTTTTGATTCTTTTAAAAGAAATATTTTGAAATCATTATGAAAACAAGATATAATTTTGTAAAACATTTGAATAAAAGTTAGTGGATACAAAACAATGTTCCACTAGATTTTTCATAGGTTCCATCCTACTTAGGGTTCCATCCCTTTAACGGGCTCGAAGTGGGTTCCATTCCACGAATAAAATGGATTTTAAGATGTCAGTGCTTTTCTAAGAGTTTTAACAAAATTCCTAATTATATTACTTATATCAAAATCTTGAAATCTTGATACTCATGAGTCTTGAATCTCTATACTGTACAGTCTTCATTCTTGGTACCTACATGGTTAAATCCTGCATATACATATATATCTAAACTATAATGTTAGTATTTATATTTTATATTCTTATTCTAAGGTTGTTGTCATCAAAACCATCTCCTCAGGGACTAACATGTATGAATTTGAAGAAGCACATTCTACATTATGTGAAATTGGTGTGTTGTTGCTGTGAATTTCTTAAAGGATAAGCCTTTTGATAAGTGGGCTAATTTGTTTTTTCCGAGTAAACGATACGGTGAATATAGTTCGAATGTCACCGAAAGTTTTAATAGTTGGATTGTGGATGAATGATCCTTGCCTATTACGGCATGCTTAGATGGAATTCGAATTAAAGTTATGGAACAAATGGATAAAATAAGAGTGGAGTGTCGATTGTGGAATACTACTCTTTGTCCTTCTACCGAGTCTTGTTTAAGTGAATTGATTGAAGAAGGATTCAGATGGAATGTATATAGGTCATCATAGTTTGTTTTTGAAGTGAAATCGCCAAATTCTCATCGTGATGATCTTAAAAAGTGGAGTTGCAGTTGCAATCAATGGAAGGTTACAAAATTTCCTTGTGCCCACGCTATTAAGGGCATAAACAAGTCAAAGTTATCCATTTATGATTTTGTTTGGTATTATTTCACCGTTGACACTTATCATTTTTTATGCTAATTCTATTAGTCCCATTCCCAATTTTGATAAGCCAATTCTTGATGCAAGCATTGAAGATGTTATTAAGCCACCAAAGGAGAAACGAGGTGCTGTCAGACCTTCTGTAAAATAGAAAGGAGGATTTGTATATTTTCAAAATAAGAAGAATATTTGTGATGTATGCAAGTGATATGGCCACAACAAGCGTAATTGTCAAGCTTTTAAGAAGATATAATTTGATTGTCAAGCTTCTGAGAAGATATACTTGGTTTTATGTCTTTTTTGGCAATTTATGTAATTGAACCTTGTTATATAAGTGTATTGGTTTATGATATACTAAATTTGACATTGATTTGCTCTTTGTAGTTGAACTTTGGAATATGGTATCATTTTTAGTTGATTGTTGTGTGTTTTGAAATATATAGGTTGCATGGGAAGTGGTGTGTTATAATGTTTATATGTTATTCAATTTATTTATCTTTATTTTTGTTTGGTATCAGCTTTTGGTTCTATTGGTGTCAATTTCAGGTATGTAAAAAATGTAGTATTAGCTTTTGTATGATGTTAGTATCAGTTAGGTATTACAAATTACGGTATCGGTTTCTATATGTTTTTAATATCAGTTTCGGTTATAAACAATAATGGTATCATTTTTTCATGCTATTTGTATCATTTGTACATGATGATTTTTTTTTCTAGTTTTGAATTGACTGGAATTGTTTGTTTGCTGAGTTGCAAAGTGCAAAAATATGAGAAGAATTATGAACTTAAATGTCAATATATAATGTACACTATGTTATGGTGAATCTTTGGCAACTCAGTATATGATGTAGAAGTGTAAAAGTGTAGTTTGGCATAGTGTTATTGTCAAATTATTTCAAACGGCTACTAGGTATCAGTTTTGTATATACCTAGATATCGGTTCTTCTATAAATTATAGTGAAAATAGTTTATAAAATGAATAAGCATGAATTTCAATCAAACATCAAGTAGGTATGAGTTTGCACTATTTTGGTATCTCCTTTATCATACATGACAATAAACTAAATAATTAAACTTATAGAGTATAATATTATTTCAAACAACTACTAGGTATCAGTTTTACATAAATCTATGTATCAGCTTTGTGAAAATTATAGTGAAAACAATTATAAAATGAACAAGCATGAATTTCAATCAAACAACTATTAGGTATGAATTTGAACTATTTTGATACATCTTTTGTCATGAATGACAGTAAACTAGATAATTAATTTTTATAAAGCATCGTATTATATCAAACAACTACTAGGTATCATTTTTTTCATAATAGGTCTCTATTTTATTGTATTAATATTAAAATAATTTATAAAATTATCAAGCTTGAATTTCAGTCATACAGTTACTAAGTATGAGTTCTGCACTATTTTTGATTTTACTTTTGTTATACATTACAGTGAAGTAAAATTAATTTACAGAATAATATTATATGGAACAACTACTGGGTATCATTTGCATAATATAGGTATCAGTTTTGTTGAAAATAACATTTAAATAAATAATTTATATAATAATCAAGTGTGAATTCAAATCAAGGTAGGTGAAAAAAATAGTATCGGTTCATGCACACTGTTGCAATCAGTTTCATCTGTAAATAGAAATATATTTATAGTCATAACAGAACATCAAGTGTGAGTGAAGTTAAACAAAACTAATTTTTGCAACATCAGAAATAAGTACATAGTCTTTACAATAAATTGGCATAATATCAAGAAGGGTTTGTATCAACATTAAAAAAAAAGCTAATTTCTATTAATTTTAACACAATATCTCAAATGTATATTAGGGCAATTGAACATAGCAATAGGTTTTGCAAAAAAATTCACTTCTTCTCTTTTTTTTGTTCTTCCAGGCTTGACATGTACTTGGCCAAAATTCCAGCAGTGCTCATTGTCCGTCATTATCGCATGCACAATTTTGGCCCTTGTTGACAATATTTGTTCAACTTCTAATTTGATTGGTATTCTGCTTCTCTTCAGTGAAATGATGAATATCATTATGTATATGCCACAGTCAAGCCTGTTTGAAGCAAAATAGGTTGTTAGTATCAGTTTTCATCACTTATACTATCAGGTTTGTAACTAATATAAAACGCTGTATTTCAGAGATAATGGTGCAAACAAATAGTATGATTTGAATTAAAGTATTTAACGGTTTTACTACCACACTGAGCATTAGTTTTAGTATCAGTTTTAACGCATGTAGGTATCATTTTAAGATTTTTGGTAGTAGTTTTGTTTTAGTTTTGATTATATATACATTTAGTATCAGCTATGTGTATGCATGTATCAGTTTTGTGTCTTTAGGTATCAGTTTGTTTATGTATGTATCAGTTTAGATCTGAAGCAAATATTTATTGAACTGAAAGATAATTCTTCTGTATGAATCAAATTCAATTTAATGTAAAAGGCATATAAAGATGTATAATAGTTTATATAAAATATTATAATGCAAAAAGACAACAAGTTTTGAGTATCAAGTAACTATCAATTCAGTATCACTACTAGTTTCAGTTCTGGTATCAATTTTGTTGTCAGTATGTATCATTTTTAACAAAAAAACTTACGGTGCTCTCCTTGCTATGCATCACATTTGATTTAATGATTTTCGTCTGGATTCACCTTCATACCTTGTATATTATTCTTTTTCCAAAGTTCTTGCATCATTTCTTCAATTTATTTTCTCTATTAAAAACAAAATGATACAAAGTTAGACTATGTTCGTGTTGTTTTAATTGTATTAGGTGATTTTTTTTAAACAATGTCATAAAATTTCATAGCTTCTTTCAAACTAGAGTTATTTTGTCATTTGATCTTCTAGGACATCAAGAATCTACATAACACCATTGAATTGTTGGGTATGTCAAATTTACTAATGTCCAATGGTCTTCACAATGCAAAGAGAAATAAACATCTTCTGCATATTTTTCTTGTACAATTATTTCAGGTATAGGCATGACCAAATATTTTTCTAACACTATTTAGATCATAGACTACTCGTTTCTGTTGAATACAAAAGTAAGTTACAATTCATTGTATGAAGCAATTATTATGTGCTTGCATATTAAAGTTTTATTTACCGTCATTATGGTCGTGAATGCATTGTTATGGTCTGCCAGCCCGCATTTTGATATATACTGGTCGATTATCTATATTAAAAACAAGAAATCGTAAGTTTTTGTTATTGGTGAAGCAATATTAAATAATGAATAGTATAAGTAATTTTAAAAGCGGCTGCATATATTGAAAAGTATAAAAATAACAAAGCATCAACTCAAATCCAATGGCTTGTGGGTATTAGTTTTTGCATTGATTTAGTTTCAGTTTTGCTGTTCGTGATACTTCAAATATTTTTCTAAAATTAACAATCATCATATTTTATGATATATAAACTAGGTATCATTTTTTGCCTTTATTTTGGTATAACTTTTGATATAAATTACGGTGAAAATAATTTAGAAAGAAAGCAAGCATCAACTCCAAACATATAGTTAGTAGGTATTAGTTTTACGTTATGTTGGTATCATTTTGGTCATACATGACAGTTAAATAAATAATTAAAATTATAGAGCATTATCTTTTATCAAACAAAAACTAGGTATCAGTTTTTCATATATACATGTATCAGTTTTGTTTTACATAATAGTGAAAATAATTTATAAAATAATGAAGCATGAATTCCAATCAAAGAGCTACTTGGTATCAGTTTTGCATTATTTTTTTGTTACTTTTGTCATAAATGACGGTCAACTAAATAATTAAATTTACAGCGCATCAAGTTATAACAAACAAAAACTAGGTGTCATTTTTGGATAAATATAGGTATCAATTTTGTTATGAATAGTAGAATATAACCAAGCATGAATTCGAATCAAACAGCTATTAGGTATTGGTTTTTGTACTTATTTTGATTGATATCGGTATTATTGAAGAAAAAATAAATTTATGTACCTGCATATCCGTCTAATTTCCTTCAAGAACATGTCGTAGTGCTTTTTTGTTATTACACATCCTCCTTTGATTGTGTCATGGTCCTCCCATGCTACTTCGCTGTTTTTAAAAAAAAAGATTTGAATCGATTAATTAAAGTTTTTTTAGTATGTAACATTAGTATAAATATTTGTAAACTTACTTTTGTGTTGATGTCGGAGAAAATAAAGTTTTGATTACATTTCGTTGTTCTTTGTTCAGATATACCAAACATTTGCAGTGTCCTAGTCCTATCTCTGAAAGTGTTGGTTCTATTACTGCAAGTGGCTTTGGAAAGCCCTTTTTTTATCGTCTTTGTTTTTTTGGGGTTTTGGCTTATTTGCAGTTTTTTTTCTGTTTCTGACCAAAGTCAAAGTTGTCGCTTTTTTTTCTTGTTCTTGCTTTTACTCTTTGCACATAAGAAGCTGGTTTTTTGGTGTAGCTTTGCCTTTTCGGCCAACTGATTTGTCATTGTTGTTTACTCGTTTCAACCAGCGGGTTTTGTTGGTTTTTTTTCATCATTTTGTTCAGTTTTTTCCGTTTTAAACTCTTGTGTGTCATATAGTTCGAAAGATGGAGGAGTGAAGTCAAGTATTGAAACATGGTAGGGCACAATTTGGCTCTTGATAGTGGTATCTTCTTCCATGTTTTGAGCCTCTTCTGTTTCTTTTTCTACTATTTTTTTATTTGTTGGAAGAACTATTTCATTTTTTTGTCTACCGTGTTTGTACTTTCTTTTGTGGTCTCCGATGGTATATCTTGATTTGGTTGGAGCAATTTTTTCTTCCACTTGATTTTTAGTTTCTGTCTACACTTGTTCATGCACTTTAGTTGGTATTTCAGTTGTTTTTTCTACATCATGGTCTGCAATTCTTTCTTCGTTTTGTGCTTCATTTTCTTCATTTGGCACTTTTTCTTGCACTTGATTTTCAATCTCTGTCTGCACCTTTTTATGCACTTCAATTGCTATTTCAGTTGTTTTTACTATATCACGTCGTGCAATTCTTTCTTCATTTTGTGCTTTATTTTTTTCCATTTTGCACTTTTTCAAGCAATTCGTTTTCTATTTCTGTCTGCACATTTTCATGCACTTCAGTTGCTATTTCAGTTGATTTTTCTATATCATACTCTACAATTCTTTCTTCATTTTGTTCTTCATTTTCTACATTTTACACTTTTCTACTTAACTCTCTACATTTTCCTCTTTATTCTTTTCTTTATTCTTTTCAGTTGCAGATATGGTCTTGCATTTTAGGTTTCCATCTCTAAACATGTATCTTCGTTCATTTCAGTTGCTGTGTGGTCTTTTTCTACATTGGAGTCGGCATTTGTCTCTTCAATTTTTTGTTCACTCTCTTCGTTTATTTCAAGTTCATCTACTTGTGCAGATTTTACACTTCAGTGTCTGGATTTTTCTCTTCATTCTCTTGCAATTCTGATTTGATTTCTCTCAATTCTTGTTCCAATTTTAGAATTTCTTTCTCGGCTTCTATCCTTAATTTCTTTTCTTTTTCTAGTTCCTCCTTTCTTTTTTTGGCTTCGTCTTCCTAATCTTTTATGTGCATTTACAAGACTCTAATGCTTACATCTTCTTCAAATGATCCAATACTTTGTTTAGCTTCTTCAAATTTTTTTTCCCTTGCTTTTCTTTTCCTTTGTTGCTTAATTTTCATTTTGTAGATGTTGTTTGAAGAAGTCTTTCTTCATGTGAAAGAATATTAGTTATTTATTTCACCTATATAATTGGTAGATATTTTTTTTACTAGTTTTAAGTTATGATATTCTGTTATAACTTACAATGATAATTGACTTTTTAATACAAGCAAAGATAATAGTTATGAAACTGATAATATGCAGAGTTATAAACTGATACTATACAGAGTTAAAAATGAAATCAAGTATTATAGTGTATTATAACTGATACCATTATGAAGCAAAACATATACTATACAAAGACAAAAATGATACTATGCAGAGGCAAAATTGATACCAAGTATTGAAATTAATACTATATAGAAGCTAAACTGATACTATGCAGAGACACATATTATATTAAGTTTTTAAACCGATACTATGTAGAGACAAAAATGATACCAACTATTAAAACTGACACTATACATGAGGTAAAAACTGATACTATGTATGGTCAGAAATGATAGTAGAAAAGATATAGTGCTAAAATTGATTCTAAGTAAAAGTTAAAATGATATTGATTAATGTAGGTAAGATGGAGTTTTAACTTGCCTCACCATCTGTTACATCGTCCAAAAATTGTTTAACTACTATGTCTTAGAGTTTTCACAAATCCCATCTTGCAAATCTTGTTAAATCTTGTGTACGTTGCAATCTTGGTTGAACGAGCTTCATCTTCTCACATATGCAGTACTATAAGCATTTAAAGAACAGATTAGATATAATTATTAAAAATAACATTTATTTCAAATAATAATATTTTGAATAACATATCTTACCAACGAAATCATGGAGCATCCTGACATGTTTCTTGGTTTGTGGATAAATTTTTTAACAAATTTACTAAAATATTTCTCTATTGTTTGTGGCCAAGAAACTGTCTAAATTGTTTCAAAATTGATCGAGAACGGTAGAATTTCCCATCTCATATTTTTTCGGTTGCTGGGGAAGAAAAATGTTAATAGTATCTCCGTTACTATCAATAATGGTGGGTCTTCTTCATTTTGCTTTTTCTTTTTTGTTATCTCTTCTTTTATTCTCTTTTCAACCACATTTCTTGTAATAAAGTACAATTGCCAAAATTTCTTCTTGCAAATTCTTTGCACTCTATTGAAATGGTTTTGCTAATCATTTTTTGTATTGGTTCTATATTTATTCCTTCCAACGATAGACCAAAAAAGCAAGCTAATGTCTATGGCAGTTGCTTTCATTTTATCTTCTCTAAACAAGAAAGTTTTAGTTGAGTAGCATTTGCACAAAGCATCTAAGTTCTGTTGATGCTTCTTGCATTCCTTCACTGTTATTCTTTCTTCATATAAAACATTGAAGAAGCTATGGTCTTTTTCAAGATGTCAATTTGTTTTTTGGTTAGGCCATTCTTTTCTTTTACCAATTTTATCATCTTGAAAATTACTTGTAAGTCGCATCCGTATGTTGTGTCTGGCTTTATATCCTCAGCTTCTACTATTTCTTGCTCTGATCCTTAAGATATGCTATTCATGGTCGTGGGATGTAGATTGACAAAATCATCATCATCACATTGTTTGAAAAAGAGGCATTAAGTTGACACTGAAACATAACAAATGTGGGTATCAACTGCAGTGAAACAACTTCAAACAAATATGTAAGGAATATCATTTTTGCAGTTTAAAGGTATCGATTTTGTTAAACATAGGTATCAGTTTTCATAAAAATGATATTTGAAATAATTTTGAAAATTCTAAACTAATAACTTCAAGCGTATGAACTGTAGGTATCATATTTGATTTATAATGGTGTCAGTTGTTAAGAAAAATGCAGTGAAAACAATTAAAGTCTATGTGGATCGTATATGTATATAGTATATGACAAGCACGTGTATGATAGTATGAATAGCACAAAGTAATAATGCAGGTAAAATTAAAAGTAATCACACTAGAGTTTTTATACTGGTTCGGACCTCCCATTCTACGTCTAGTCCAGAAGCTCCCATTCGAAAATACATTAACCAATTGTCCTCGCTTTACTCGGAGGAATAGGCTTTTATACAAGAGTATTTCTTTGACAAATGTGTGTTCTATGCAACACTGATTTTGACTACAAGTACAGCTTCTTCCTATAATCTCCTTGAGTGGTATGTAGTTTAAGCTTTTGATATAAGGAAGAGATAAAAGTGTGCTTTGTGCTTTTGGAAATCACAGAAATATTAGAAAAATAAAGAAAGAAAGTTCAGAATAATAAGTTAACTGTAACTTTCAATTTCATGTTTATTTATAGACGGTGAAGAGTTTGTTTGAGAAGTAACAACTTTTTTTATTTCATTCCAAGAGTTACAATGTTTGAGAAGAAAGAGTTATGATCAAAACAGGAGGATGCAACTCTTAGATTGAAGAAGATGACTTTTGGAGAAAAATGGTCGTTACCCAAGTCAGATGTTTGGCCATTTGTGCCAGATGTCTAGTTTTTTTAAAAAATTTAAACCAGAACATGTTGTCAGACGTCTGAGCACATACGCCAAACGTCTGACACATGTATATTCCGTTATCTTCCTTTTTAAGTAAATTGTATGTGCAAATTCTTGTAAAGATTACTCAAGGAGATTGTACATATCATCTATTTACGACATTAACAAATGTACTAATATTTCTCAATATAATAATCTTTGTGTCGATCTTTAAGTCTTGGTTGTGAAAGTCTACCTGCATATAGATAATATATACACCCTTGTATATTGAATGCAAGTGCTTCTATAGTTGTTGTCATCGAAATCGAGGTTATAACTTCTCCCCCTTTTTGATGATGACAACTATACAATTTATTTTATAAAAAGCTCCCCTGTCTTTTGTAATCTCTCCCCCTTTGTCATTATCGAAAAAGAGTGTACGAAATAATAGGACAATATCATAATGCTACAATATCATAAAGCTATTAATCATAAAGTCAAAGTTCTAAAGAAAATTATCATAGTAAAACAAGCAGGAATGAAAATTAGTAAATAACTTATTGAAAGGAAAAATAACCCCAAAGATTAGACGCAGTGTCATCATAGTCGTTATGTTGCCAGTGCGACTGATCATGATATTCTTCATTTTCTTGAATAGAAAGTCCTTGAAAAGATTGAAAGTGTTTGTGATGTTGGGCTTCTTGTGGAAACCATGAGATATCTTCACTTTCCTCGGTATCAACAGTGATTGGAGCTTTTCCAGGAGCATGGGTCTATAAAGGCTCTTCGACTGTTCGAGTTCTGGATGGATGTGCATAAAGTGTTGGAGGTGGTGTACGAGACGGAGATGATGAAGATCGTGAAGATGATCTTCCTGAACTTTCCGCATAACCTTTCCCAGAGTTGAGACGACCTTTTCTAAAGTCTTTTCTACCTTAGTCATCCGTGTAGAAAAAGATCGGTCTAGGCGAGAAACTTTCTTATCCAAGACTTTTTGATTCAGAGATAGAATACGTTGGTTTTGAAGTGCTACATCTCTAATACTTTCTCTTTGTCCAACTGCAATTCGAGCCTCTTGGATTTCGGAATCAAAGTGATAACCTATTGAGTCAGAGGGTCTTGATGTAGAGGTAGGTTGTATAGGAGTAGATTGTTGGGGTGTCGGTGGTGTTGGTGCTGTTGGTGTTGATATTCAACAAACGGTGTAATACTTGGAGGATTTTCGGGAAAATGCATTAAGGATAGGAAGCGAATTCCACTTTCCTTAAAAGGAAGTTCTTCATATTGTGATAAAAAAGAAGGCACATTGTGCGCTCGAAGAATTCTCATAATATATGGAGCATAAATGATTGTTTGACGAACAAGTGTCCAGAAGCTTTTAATTTGGTCAAAAATATATTGAGACCAATTTACTTTTGTATGACCGAAATAGCATATAAAGCTTTATGGTCATGGTCATATACTTTCTCATGACTACCTAATCTAGGGAGTATGCTATTGACAAGCATTCGATTAAGTAGTCTAGCTTGTGGACGAAAATAGATTGGTGATAATTTTCTCATGTCATCTTCCCAAATGAGATGTGTAATTGCATCTCTTGGGTGGTACCTCATATCAGGTATATCTTGTAATCTAATTCTTGTATATGAGCATTGTAATATTTGTCAAAGCATTTCAACGTTGAATTTGATAATTTTCCCATAAACACTTGTCCAAATCCAATTTTCGGGATCAGAGGAATTACAAATATGAAGTGAACATAAATTGATGAAGAATAAAAAGACAGTTAATTGATCAATTTGACCCTAGTTAGAATCATAATTAATGAGATGGTGAATCTCAACATCACTCACCAAATCATCAATTTCGTAGATGAAGAATCTCCTCAGCAGGTAAAATGGAGTACAATGTATTCTTTTCTTTTCCAATTCTTAAAGCTTTTGCCTGCCATCTTGTTCCACCATCCAGTCATCAATGATTTCGTCAGTTACAAATTGTTGAGAAGGTTGTTGAGAGCTTTGGCCTATCTTTTTGCGTTTGGGAAAAGGTTTCTTAGATTTGGGTTCGATGGAGTTGAAGTTTTTGGAAGAAGAAAGCAAATTGATTCGGGGTTTAGGGTTTTTGTTGTAGGGTTTTGATAAAAGAATGAAAATGATGATCTATAGATGGGGATAAAAGGTGACTGCGGAGTACGGTTAGACGTTTGCAGTGCTAGTCAAACGTCTGGTCGTTTAGGAATTTTGAGGCAGAAACTAGGACGTCTGAGTATAAATATCAGACGTCTGAGTTGAGTTAGTCAAGTTTTCCAGAAACATGATCCAGACATCTGGTGGAAGTCACAGACGTCTGAGCTGAAACAAGTAAGTTTGTTAAGTATATAAGCAGACGTCAGTTTGATTTTTCAAATGTTTTTTTGGCCCAAAAATATTTTTTATTTAATAGGTGACATAAATATTCTTACAAACATAAGTATGAATGAACTAGCTTATTATGGTAAATATTATAGCTTTATATCATAACTTATTGTGGTAGAATAGTGACATTAGAGATTTTTGGTTTGTTATTATATAACTTTTTGTTTAAGAACAAGATACAAGTTATAATCTTGAATGATTTTATTATAAATTAGAATATAAATATTGTGTGTATATATATGTATGTATGTATGTATGAAATAAAATTTGCATAAGAATGAAGTTATTTTTTCTCCCACGAATTTGGTTTCACCTTTGTATCTTCTTTTGATGCGTGTATAGGAGACCAAGAAGGAGGTATTGGACTGGATTGGTCTTCAGATGTTCCTTCTCCCCATAGTTTACATGGAGTTATTTGACGAGGACGTGGAGGAGTTTCGATCACATGAGGAGATCGTACATGAACACAATCCTTCGTAGGAGAATGTCCACATATGGCAAGAATGCATTTCTCTAGAAAATTTGAATGGGCTCCCTGGCGTCTTTGTTCATAATACATTTCCCTTTGTACATCCATCATTTCTTTTTGACAGTGATGGATTTCGTCTGCTTTGTCAAAAAGAGAGGATGTTTGAAGATTAACAGCACGTTTGGGTTTCTTTCCTTTAGGAGAATAGCCAGTATGATTAGTGGGTTAGGGAACAATATTTATGGATGGAGATGATTTAGGAGTTGTTTTGACAGGAGATGTGTATGTACCACCAGATGATGGTGAAGAAAAATCAATGTTAGAGTAGGTAGAGTCTTGGACAGATGTCATGTTGAAAAAAAAAATTGATATTGATTCACAAAGCTATATAAAAAAAACAATACAGTGATTTGGTAAAAAAAAACTGACGTATATATAAGATAAGGATTTTCTATTTTGAACATTTGTTTGTTTTATTTGTTTAAAATATTAGTGGTTTGCAGAGAAACTTGGTATAAAAATAATGTGATCTGTTAGCTATTAATATTAAGAGGCAGAAAATAATGCAGAATTTAATTCTTTGTTCTTTTTAAAGTTCAGACAAGGAGCAAATTCCCAGTTCTCTTCTAAGTTTTATAAATGATGTTTCACATAAAGGTTTTGTAAGAATGTCCGCTATCTGGTTTTCGGCGTTGATGAATTCTAAAGATATTACACCTTTTTCCACGTTATCTCTAAGAAAATGATGTCTGGTATCAATGTGTTTAGTTCGAGAACGATTTATAAGATTCTTAGATAGATTAATTGCACTTGTATTATCACAATATATCGGAGAACAAGTTATAGTTTTACCAAAATCGTGAAGTGTTTGTGGGAAATTTTCATCGAAAGACACATGTAAACTTTCTTCTATAATATTTGTTCATTTATTATAAATTCTATAAGCTTTACTATGTTCTGAATAACCAATGAAAATTCCTTCGTCGGCTTTGGGATCAATTTTTCCAAGATTATCTTTAGTATTTAAAATAAAACATTTTGACCCAAAAGTTATGAAATACGAAACTTTTGGTTTCCTTCCATAAAATATTTCATAACATGTATTTTTAGTCACGGGTCGAAGTGTGACATGATTTAATACATAACAGGCAGTGGCAATGGCTTCAGCCCAGAAATGTTTGGGTAGATTACCACTATTTAGTAGTGTTCGTGCACAATCCTGTAAAGTTCTATTTTTCCTTTCAACTACACCATTTTGTTGTGGTGTTCGTTGAATCGAAAAATTATGACTAATTCCTTTTTTGTTACAAAAATTAGTAAAAATTCATTAATGAATTCTCCTCTATGATCACTGCATATATTTTATATGTTAAATCCATCAAGTTAGTAATCCATTTTGCAAAGATTTTAAACATTCCAAAAGTGTCATTTTTACGATTTAAAAATAATGTCTAAGTATATCTTGGAAAATCATCTACAATTACGAACACATATTTGTTATGATTTATACTACGTACTTGTGTTGGTCCAAATAAATATAAATGAAGTAATTCTAATGGTTGCTTAATAGATATTTTATTTTTAGATTTGAAGGAACTTTTCTTTAACTTGCACATTTGACAAGCGTTACATAAATTTTTAATTTTATAATTAATTTTAGGTAGACCTCTAACTAGATCATGTTTTGCTAGTTTGTTAATATATTAAAATTTATATGACAAAAACGTTTATGCCAAATCCAAGGATCATCATGATTTGCGGACAGACATAAATCCGAATTATTTTTAATGTTCATATTCAGGATATATATATTACGAATTCTAAATCCTTCAAAGAGTAAATTTTTGCTTTGATTGAAAATTTTACCATTATCTTTTTCAAATTTTATTTCAAATCCTTTATCACACAACTGACTTATACTAATAAGATTATGTTTTAGGTTTTCTACTAATAAAGCATTTGAAATAATAGGAGAGTTCGAGTGTGACGACCCTGGATTTTTGGCCCTATTATTTTAATAAATATATAGATGTGGATGATAATGTTTGAAATAAAAATCAAATTCTATCAACATAAAAATAAGTCTAACATATGAATATAACTTAATTATTGATAAAATACATATAGAAATAAATATAAGTATAAAAGGTAAGTAAACCATAATGAATGTAATTTAAATATTTATAGTTAGAATATAAAATATAAACATAAATAAGTAAGCATGAATATCTTTAGCTACAAATACAAATAAAATATACAAATACAAACATAAGTTATAAATCAATGTTTGAAAATTTGATTACAATTAGAGAAAGATAAAACTGGAAAATTATGCTAACAGATATGATCATGTATTAGTTGTACAGGACAAAAGAATAACCTGTATATATATATATGAATATATATATATATATGAATTGTACAATGCAAAGAAGACAAAGTATACAAATCAACTACAAAATGTATTCACACATATACAAATATCTTTGTACCAAATTTAAGTGTCAGCTAACATTGATTATTTGTAAACACAATTGAAGACATGCATTTAAGAGTAGCACAACTTTGTGTCAAAGAAAATCCTTTCAACCGAAATGAGCAAAGATCATTTCAATTTACAGTAATTTAAATAAAAATCTTATCTGAACGTAACAAGTAACACCTGTACCAGTTAAACCTATATTGTTCAAAATTATGTCTATTTATACAACATATTATTTTGTTCGTTTACAAACTTAAGAAGCAAAAACCGAGACAAGGAAGAAAAGAAAATAAATATCTTTATTTTACAAACTCAAATAAATTCAACAGCAAAGCAGAGGGGTCTTCTGGAATTCAAACTACAGTTTTCTTCATCAACCTTTGCTTTCGGTTTCAACAATTATTTCGGTGAGTAAACCTACGAATTTTTAAGTTTAAAGTGGTAATTAGGTCGTGAACATCCTGTAAATGCTATATCTTGTACTATGTGGGTCTGAAATGATATCTGGAAGATTTAATACGTGATGATCTTCTATATTTTTAAGCTTTGAGCAAAGAAGTGAAAGAATACTAATATTCTTCAATTAAACCAATTTAAACTTAGGAAATTAAGTTGAATAAACATGTTTGAAACTGAAAATCATGGCTTAGAAGTAGGTTGGAAGTAGATAGTGTAACTTAAAACTGTAAACTCAAATTTACAGTAAACAGTTAATTCGAATTCATATCTCAAATAAACATGCAAAGTTAGGATTTTTGAAATGAAAACGATGATTTTTAGATCAATATTTAAGGTGCAGTTCGAAAATTAATAAAAGAAGCATTTTTATCAATATCTGTTGATTTAACAAATTTTAATTGATGAAGTTTATGGTGAAGCAAGCTTGGTGTTTTACAAACTCAAGAAAAATGCTAAAAAAATTATTCAATGCAAGGATTTTGAGGTTGGTTCAAATGTAGGGTTTGGTTCGTGTTTGTTATTATGTTCTGTAACTCGTGATTTTGCCATGGTGGAGTGATCGAGTGCTTCGCGATTCAGGGAGATGGTCGAGGAGAATATGGCGATGACGTAGACGAAGTGGTGTCGCCTCTATGGGTTGGGGTTGGCCGGACGTGGCGATTTGTTGTCAGGTGTTCGAGTTTAGGTTCGAGCTTCATGCGTTTTTCGATTTCGTCTTTTATTCGAAATACTGGGTTTCGACTTCGAGTTAGGGGTCAAATTGTGGGTTGTTGGAGGTGTCGAGGGTTGCCGGAGGGTCGGCGAACCACCGTGCACGTGCACGGTGGCGTTGGTATCTGCAGGTTTGAGTTTTGGGATCGTCTCGAGTAATTGCTCGAGGAAAGAGGGGGTTTTGCTCGAGTCGTAAAGGTAATTGCTTCGGGTTTTTTCTGCGCATGTGTATGTTTAAATACTACTGTTTTTACTTAAGCAGTTAAAAAAAACAAAAGAAATAGGGGAATAAAGGATGAGGTAGGAAGAAGAAGGGACAAGAGAGGGATGCAGGAATGAAGACGCGGGTTTTACCTGAGGACGCGTGTAGGTTGCTTCGAGTTTATTACCCTAATACCCTTTTTAGTTATTTTATTAAGTAAAGTTTAATTTTTATTTTTTTAAGCAAACATTATTGACAAATGTAAAGCCAAGAATGATTTAAAATCATTAAGAGGGATTTGATTGATAATTAATGATTAACTAAGAACTTAATTGGTAATTAGTGGGTAATTGAGTTCTATCAAGTAATAATTAAGGCTATTAATAAAAGAATTAACTACTGATAAATAGAGTAAGTTAAACGTAGTTGTCTTAAGTTACGGGTGGGATGACAGTTAGAATGGATATAAAGATTTGAACTTGTAGAGGAATTGTTAATACTTAAAGTAAGGTAAAATGATTACTAATTAAATGTCTTAGGTTAAGAATATAGATTAATTAAGGATTTAGTAAATTGGTAATTGAGAATTATAAACTTTATAATAATTAATTTATAATTAGAAGTTAATGAATTAAGAGTTAATGACTGATTAATTAAGTAATTAATTTGAAAATTTGTGATTAATCAATCAAGCAATTAAAGATAAATAAATTGATAATGAAGAATTAATCAATTGTAATTAAGTTATATAGATTAATAATTAAGGTTATTAATTAATAATTAAGTAATTAATTGGTAAGTAATGGAGGTGATCAATCTTGCGTATGAATGAATAGAATGAGGATAAGTGATTTGGATTGGTTGATATCTATGATATGAATTGCTTTATGGTATGATAGATGGATAGTGATAAAGAGATGAATGAATCGTTGTGTAAATGTGTTATCAGGAAAATTAAAGTTGAAAACTTGGATTACCCAATTGAAATTAATTTTTTAATTAAAAGTAATCTCTTGGTTACTAATTAAATATAAATACTTTATGAGATTTAGTGAAGTAACTCATAATTACAGGATGTAATAAATTAAAAAAGGATTACTTAATAGGAAATAATTTGACGGTAATTACTTAATAGAAGTAATTAAGGATAAATCACTTGGTGTAATTAATCAAAAAGGGTTAATAATTAAGTAAGGGGTTAATTTCTTAAGTTAGTAATTACAGAGGGGTAATTACTGTTTATGAGTAAATTGGGGATGATTAATGGGTGCAATTAATTCATGGGTTTGGTTAAGTATAATTACTTAATGAAAGTAATTAGATAATGATGATAATCTTAACGTAAATAAAAAAATAATTAATCATGGAGGATTAACTAAGATAAATGATATTGGGATGGTGAATCAACTGGGCTGAAATTAATTAATAAGCAGGACTTAAAGTTAATTGATTTAATTCAATTTAGGATTATTTAGAGATGGTGTAATTGATGATCTTGCTTATGTATGATAAGTGATTGTTTATATGCCCTGAATTGATTGATACCCCTGATATGAAATGGTTCGTGATACGATGTGTTTGGGTGGGCAATGATAATGTGATTATTTATCTATGATGAATTGCTGAGTAAAGGTGACATCTTTATTTAAAGTTGAATTGCATTTCACTTTAATAATTTGTGTTATGACAAACTGAATTTAAAGAGACCGGAGTCGGGTATTAGTTAATACCCGAAACCACTTCGATTCTTTACAAATTGATACATGAATCAATAGGGTGTAATGGAATGGTTTAAGTGAAATTGGACCGTATAATCAAAGTTCTGGCACTTAATTGCTTTTTGATATAAGGGATGTCTATAGCATCCTACGAAGTTGTAAATTGATATACATACCCCGGGTTTATATGAGTTAGATACTTTTGTATTCCATGTTAAATGGGTTTACTCACGCTGGTTTCTAGCCTGGCCCGGGTGTTACTTTGGTGTAATGCTCGGATCAGACCGAGTATTATAGATTTTTAGGTAGGGGCGTTCTGGAGCTCAGGAGGCGAGTTGGATGACAATAGCGTATAGAGTATTTCCGCTGTATATATATTATTGTTAATCTGAGACATGATAATTGTATATATTCTGTGACTGTATATATGTGAAACTCTGATGTATATTAAATGTAATCGACAGATATAGTATTCTTTGTAAACTGATATTATTTATTATTATATTTTATCCGCTGCGAATGTGAGATGTTTGGGTGTTTCTGTTCTTCTTCTTCTATCTCTTTCTTCTTTTTCGTAACTATCTAGGATTTTCGGCTTCGAAAATTCCGGGTCATTACATAGAGATACCGATATTGATGACTTCTCCAATGCCAATGACAAACCCTTTTGAATCATCGCCAAAAGTTACAGTGCCACCATCTATGTATTTTATATTTGACAGCACGTGAGCATTTTCCGTCATGTGCTTGGAGTATCCACTATCTAATATCCATTTCTCTTTATTTTTGAATTTGGATACTCGCAAAAAATAAAAATATTTAAATTGGTACCCATTTTTTTGGGGTCCTAAGTGTTAGTTTGTGAGGGTAACCATACCCAAGATGGTTTGGTTCCTTTAGAAATGTAATTATTATTGTGAATCACTTCTTTCATACAATTACCTATATATTTTTATTTAATTAGGTTGTTATTTGTTTTAGGAACCCATATTTTAATCACTTTTGAATTTGTGATTAATTCCTAATTTTTGGAAAAAGGTTTTATCTTAGTATAAATCTTACTATACTTTGTAATTTTTGTTTTATTCTCAAATCCTATTCCATTTCGATTTTTGAATGGCTTGGAAATTTTAATTAAATTCTCCAAGTGTTGTTTTCCTTTGTTAAATTTTGTAAAATTATTTGTAATTTTATCCAATTTGTTTTTAAGATCAGTATTTTTAGATTTTGAAATTTCTAGATTATCTTTTAATATAATGTGCTCATTATTAATTTTATTATTTTCTAGTTTAACTTTTGCTAATTCACAAGATAAAGCATTATTTTCCGTAGAAAGATTTTTACATTTTTCTTGAGCATTTTATAATTCTTCTTCTAAAATAGATTTTTCATCTTTTAGTAACCCTATTTCAAGTTCTAATCGATTTATTTTAGCAACATATTCCTTATTTAATTTTTTAGTTTCTCTATATTTGTCATCGAGTTCCATACTTATTTCTAAAATTTCATCATAAGTAAGATTGGGACATACCTCATTAGTGTGTGCCATGAAACATACATTTGCTTGCTCTGTATCACTTTCACGGTCACTATCAGATGAAGAGGAAGAGTCAGAGTCATCCCATGTGACTTGGAATGTTTTTCTCTTTTTCCTAAATTTCTCAAACTTATTTTTCTTTTTCTTGATGTTGAGTCTTGGGCTATCCTTCTTCATATGCCCGAACTGATCACGTCCAAAGCACTTAATCGAAGTTTGACTTGATGAGTTTGATTTTCCGTTATTTTGGAATATAGTCATTTTCTTGAATTTCTTAAATTTGTTATAGTTCTTGGCAATAAATACAATTTCATTTTCACACAATTCAGAATCTTCTTTGCTTGATTGAAATGCTATGTTCTTATTTTTATGGTTTTGTTTCTTTCTAGCCTGCAAATTTGCTTCATATGACATTAAATTTCCAGTCAACTCTTCAACTTTGAGTATAGAGAGATCATTAGCTTCTTCCATAGCCAGTACTTTTCTTTCCCACTCAATTGTTAAAGAGTCGAGAATTCGAGATACTAAATCAAAATCAGTAAATTTAACTCGTAGTGCCATAAGATCGTGTTGTATAGTTTAAAATCTTGAATACATGTCAACAATTGACTCATTTTATTTCATTTTGAAAGATGAAAATTGATTTTGTAAAATTGATATTTTTGTTTTTTTGACCTTAGTTGTACCTTCATGTGTAACTTGTAAAGTACGCCATATATCATAAGCAGTAGTACATAACATAACACATGAAAATTCATTTTTATCAAGAGAGCAAAATAGTACATTCATAGCTTTAGCACTATTAGAAGCAGCATTTTTTTGCACATCTGTCCATGTGCTAATATTTGTTTCAAGAGCTACATACTTAATTTGAGTTGCTGACCATATTTCCAAACCATTTGCTTCCATAAAAATTATCATTCGGGTTGACCAATATGCATAATTAGATCTAGTGAATAGTGGAAGACGTGAAGTTGACTAACCTTCTTGAAAGATACTTGTCATATTAACAATTTTCAAACACGTGTTACTGTGATTTGAACTAACCTAGCTCTGATACCAATTGAAAGTCTATGTGGATCGTATATGTATATAGTATATGACAAGTACGTGTATGATAGTATGAATAGCACAGAGTAATAATGCAGGTAAAATTAAGTAATCACACTAGAGTTTTTATACTGGTTCGGACCTCCCATCCTACATCCAGTCCCGAAGCTCCCCTTCAGAAATACACTAACCAATTTCCCTCGCTTTGCCCGGAGGAATAGGCTTTTATATAAGAGTATTTCTTTGACAAATGTGTGTTCTATGCAACACTTTTTTTGACCAGAAGTACAGCTTCTTCCCATAATCTCCTTGAGTAGTATGTAGTTTAAGCTTTTGATATAAGGAAGAGATAAAAGTGTGCTTTTGAGTGCTTTTGGAAATCACAGAAATATTGGAAAAATAAAGAGAGAAATTTCAGAATAATAAGTTAATTGTAACTTACAATTTCATGTTTATTTATAGACGGCGAAGAGTTTGTTTGAGAAGTAACGACTTTTGGTTCACTCTATTTCATTCCAAGAGTTACAATGTTTGAGAAGAAAGAGTTATCATCAAAACAAGAGGATGCAACTCTTCGATTGAAGAAGATGACTTTTGGAGAAAAATGGTCGTTACCCAGGTCAGATGTCTGGCCATTTGTATCAGACGTCTGGTTTTGCTAAAAATTTAAAACCAGAACATGTTGCCAAACGTCTGAGCACATACGCTAGACACCTAACACATGTATATTCTGTTACCTTCCTTTTTAAGTAATTTGTATGTGCAAATGCTTGTACAGATTACTCAAGGAGATTGTGCATATCATTTATTTATAACATTAATAGAATGTACTAATATTTCTCAATATAATAATCTTTGTGTCGATCTTCAAGTCTTGGTCGCGAAAGTCTACCTGCATATGGATGATATATATACACCTTTGTATATTGAATGCAAGTGCTTGTATAGTTGTTGTCATCGAAATCGAGGTTCTAACAAACAATTTATAAAAGTACAAAGTACAAGATTCAAACAAACATGTTAGTGATATCATTTTAGAAGCTATTAGCAGCATTTTTGCTACAAATTATATGAAAAATTATTTATAAAATTAGAAAGGCATCAATTCTACTCAAAACATCTAGTGGGTATCATTTTTGTTGAATGCCGGTATCAATTTTCATAAACATGATAGTGCAAATAATTTTAAAACTTCAAATCATTAACCTGAAACAAAAATAATTTAGGTATCATTTTTTATTTATAATGGTATCACTTTTTAAATAAAATGGAGTGAAAATAATATATATAATTAATAGTACAAGCTTCAAACAAATATGTTAGTGGTACCATTTTTGCAAGCTATTGGTATCATTTTTGCTATAAATTACATGGAAAATATTCTATAAAACTAGAAAAACATCAATCCTACTCAAAACAGCTAGTGGGTATTGTTTTTGTTAAATACTGGTATCATTTTTCACAAAAATGACATTTGAAATAATTTTGAAAACCCCAAATCATTTAACTCAAACATACACAATTTAGGTATCGATTTTTATTTATAGTGAAATCGGTTTTTAAACATAATGTAGTGACAACAATTTGACAAAGTACGAAGTACAAATTTCAAACAAACATATTATGGTTTCATTTTTGCAATGTACTAGTTTCATTTTTGCTATAAAATACATTGAAAATTATTTATATAATTATAAAGGCATCAACTCTAGTCAAAATAGTCAGTGGGTATCATTTTTGTTAGATATAACTGTCAGTTTTCATAAACATGAAATTTGAAATTATTTTTAAAATTCCAAACTAATACCTTCAAGCATACAAACTGTAGGTATCATTCTTGGTTTATAATGGTATCAGTTTAAAAAAAAGAATGAAAACAATTTATCAAGGCATAAAGTAAAAACTTCAAACAAAATGATTATTTGTATCATTTTTCCAGGATATCACTGTCAGTTTTGCTATAAATGATTTAGAAAACAATTTATAAAATTATTAGTTATCAATTCTACTCAAAACAAACAGCGAGCATCATTTTTTAAAATATAGGTATCAGTTTGTTAAAAAGTATGGTTGAAGTAATTTTAAAATTCCAAAACAATAACTTCAAACAAACAAAATGGAGGTATCATTTTTGGTTTATATTTGTATCGGTTTTATAACAAGTTATAGTGAAAACAATTTGTAAAACTAAAAGTAAAAACATCAAACAAATATAAAGTGGGTATCATTTTTTTAAGGTATTGATATCAGTTTTTCTACAATTAATATGGAAGAATAATTTCTAAATTACAAGGTAACAGCTCCACACAAACTGTAACAACCCGAAATTTCACTGTTTTAATTTGCGAATATTTAATTAATTTTAAATATTCAAATAATGGGTTTTATAATGAAAATAAAACTCCTTTAAATAATAATCAACGATGGTGAAATTATTTTCAAATTTTGTTTAAAAATATATTTAGTTTGATGAAAAATGTAAAATGTGACCGGAAACCGTTTTCCGAATTTTCGACGTTTCATCGTATAAAATTTGTTTAAAATTTTGTGAGCCTTGTTTATATTTGAAACAACATTTAATTGGTTAAGAATGTAAATTAGTTAGTATATATCGGTATATACATAGTATATATACTTAAGTATATACATGTATGTACTAAAAGATGCCTTAAGAGACATGATTTGGCACTTTGGCGACTTGAGTACAAACATGTTTAAACATGTTTTCTTTGACATGATGAGGGGGGGACAAGGTGGAGGCTGAGATGGCATGTGTGGTAGAAGCTGTTGAGGTGGAAAAATAATGTGGAGGTAGAAGTACATGGGTTGATAGGTAATTCTCTTTTTTTCTCCTATTTATAAATAGCCTTCCATTCCTTCATTTTTTCTCCTCTTCTTCCTATCATATCTTCCTCTTCTTCAATTCAAATGGAGAAATTATTCTTTTCCAACCATGTAAAATTTCAATGGATACAACTTTTGTTTGTAACAATTCTTCAAATTTTGAGTTTAGATATGTCAAAATCTCATTTCTTTCAGACCCATATTTCCAAGTCCGAAAATACCTCTTCTTCTTTTGACCATATCTCCCTCAAGCCAAATCCAAATTGAGTGATTCATTTTTTGAAATGACGGAGAACAATTTTCAAGAACCTTTCTGTTAACCACTTTTTACAATTCCGAGAATAACGTGGTTTTGAACTTTGATACGTTGAATATATTATGAAATGATATGTGTTGGATTGTGTGGATTATTATATATCTTGGTTGTTTATAGTATTGTTGATATGAGGTGATGTTGTAGTAACATTGTTTGGAAATTTTGGATGTGAGTATGATATTGTATGTGGCTTTGAGTATGATGTTGTATGTAACTTGGATATTATATGGTATGCAACTTTGAGTATGTTGTAATTTTTAAAACATGAATATAGGTTAGGGGAAGTTTAGCACTTGAATTTGTATGTGTGCAACCTAGAATTCCATGAGTTAAAAACCAGTTTACTTAAAAAGGATTTTGAAAGTTTTTTTCAAGTTTTGAACTTCGATTTAGTTTCCAATTTTTGTTTATAAACCTTTTGGTAAACTAAAGATAAAGGGTTAAAAGGCAGTTGGATTGTAAAACAATTTCTTAATTATGGGTACCTATAGCGATAGTTGCTATGTATGCAGTTTCGCTTAAAAATCCGACTATTGCAAAATTTGGTTTTATTTACTTAATGTGTTATGAAATTGTTTTCCAAATTAATAATGATGTTTAATAAAGTTAATTAAGTTTTTAAATGATTAAATTTTTATTAAGTTTAAATAATTAATAATTAATTAAGACTAAACTGGGTTTATTAATTATAATTAAGTAAAGATTAGTTATTAATTAATTATCTTTTAATGATAATATTAATTTTAATTAAATATTAATTAAGTGAGATTAATTTTTAATTAAATATAATTTAAGTATATGATATATTTTTAATTAATTATTAATTAACTATAAGGTTAATTATTTAAGTAAATCAATTATTAATTATTTTTAACGATTAATAAATTTAGGATTTAATTAAAACTAATTATTTATTAAAGGTTTAATTTATTATTTAAGTTTAAATTATAAGATTATTTAATTAATTAATTATGATTAATTAATAGTTAATTATTAATAAAGGTTTTAAATTTTTATTTAATAATGAATAAAGGATCGATTAAGGGTTTATTTTATAAATAAATTATTTATTAAAGGTTTAATTATTTATAAATTTATAATAAAATAAGTTCAAATTTAATAAAGTTTAGTTATGATATTATAAGAGTTTAATGTGTAACTAATCATTTTAAAATGGAGCTTTAAGTTTTTAATCCTTGTTTTCCAAGAACCAAATTGTTTTAAAAGTACTTCTTTTTCAAAGATGGTTTTGAACACAAGGGATTCAAATGTCAATTCCATTAAGTAGACAATAATTGTGAATGAGTTATGTAAATGTTTTGATTGTGTGGAAATGTGTTAGCGGAATAAATCTTCGTTCTGCTATAGATTATTTGTTTGATTGCATGGATATATGTATTAGCAAAATAAATCCTTGTTTTGTTGCAAGTTAATTGTTTGATTGTTGGACACCTATTTGGCAGGACTAATCACCATCCTGCTATTATGTTATTTGGACATGTACATGCTAGTTGAGTTGTATTAACATGTTATTCCCTGATTTGGATATGAATTGCATTTACATATATGTTGACTTATGTAGGAAGTGGAATTTATGTTAAATGGTAACTTAAATTACTACCATTGGGATTGCTAAGCTCTTTTTGAAATTATAAAGTATGGTTTTGAATTAACTTCAATTCTCTAATCAATTTGGAGTTTAAGGTTTAAATGATTTTCAAGTTATTATTGATGCCAAAAATGGGCATCAACGCCCAATAGAATCTCATAGAGATTAAACAATGAATGAAATTAAAACATAGCAGAAAAAGTAAATGGGCACACATATTTTTATAGTTTATCAGCAATCTTGTCCTACATCCACTTCATATTTTAATTGATCTTGCACTGGATTATGATTACAAAGATGTTTGGATCAGCTGGATCCATTAGTACAAGAGTGAAGAATAGAAAAAGCAGAGTCTAGGAAGCCCAAAAAATGATCCCTTTTATGGAGAATGGTAGCTGTATTTATAAAGGAAGATGTACATGGATCGGACTGAAAACTCACTATAAGAATATGTAGATCCGTAGGGTCCTACCATAACGATCGGTGGCCTTAACCTAATATCTTGGAACGATTGGCCAAAGTTTAGCCGATCATTATTTTTGCCTCCAATTTATGTGCGATAGTTTTTGGAGGGTCCCATATACCTCTTGAACTTGTCCCTAAAATATGATGTCAATCTGAGTTGTAGATTACAAGATATGGATCAACATTTATTACACTTGGAATGTTCACCGATCGTCATGAAGGATCGACAAATAATGATCGACTAACAACGATTGGCTATCTTCATTTCTTAAGGTATTTATGTGTGATCGTTTTTATGGCCTCCACTCTTCAATATACTAAGGCACTGAAAGTTTCAAGTGAATTGACCTTGTGGATTTTGAAATATCAATCGATCGTCATTGATTTGAGCTGCTTTATGGATCGTTCCCGATCGATCCAAATAAATCCTTGCTTAGTCTGTAACTCGAGCATATTAACTCTGATTGACTTGAAATTTGAAATATAGCCTCATGGGGCTTTGCCTGTCACTTCATATTGATTGCACCTTGATCGGGACCCGGTCTAAATCTACTCGACCATTGTCCACAGTCTTGTATATCATTTATTCTCAAGGTTGGTAACCACCTGTTTTAGCCATTTCTACGGTTTCACGGCCTTGCCAAAATGTAAGATAACATTTTGCCGCCTAAAGTATGTCTTGTTCGAACATGACGTGCTTTGAATCGCCATAAGCTTCAATTGTTGAAAAGGATTCCATTCATTTTATTGATTGGTCGTTATCCTTCCGTTGAGTCGCCTTTACTGATAGTTGCATTTCTTTCCATCCCTCATGACTACCTGTCGATTTCCAACATCATAAATTTAGTATTGTATTCTATCAATTGCTATCTGTTTCCGATTCTATGAGGCTAGTAAACTTTGGTTATCTGATCCAGTATTTTCTCCAATAACTCAAGGTGAAAATACAATTTCTATCAGTTTCACGAAATCGAATTTTTAGAATATACACGTGCACATTCAGACACATGTTCTTATCATTGGCTTTCGGATGCGTTTGTACGCTCACGAGTCACCACCAATTCCTTATAGTTTAATTGCAATTCCTTATTTTTTTTATTATGAAATAGGGGTCGTAATAAGTCACTTGATGGGAAGGGACTTCAAGTTATACAGGAATGACGGCCTCAGAGCCGTAAGCAAGGGCGAATGAAGTATGGCCAGTCGTAGATGTTCTGTAAGCTCATAATGTTGTTGGGAGTTCATCTACCAACTTGCCTCTACCCTTTTCCCAACGTTTCTTCAAAATGGACTTTATGACTTTTTTCATAGTTTAAACTTGTCTGTTTGCTTAAGGATGAGCAACTGCACCAAATCTATCTTCAATGTGATGCTGACGGCAGAAGTCTTTGGATTTAGCGCTGACGAATTAGTTTCCATTGTTAGTTAAAATGGTTCATGGAAGGCAAAAATGGCAGACGATTCTCCAGACAATGAAGTTGATTACTTTCTTTCTCGTGATCGTGGCTAAAGGTTCAGCTTCAGCCCATTTGGTGAAATAATCCACTGCTACACTGCTACGGCATCATACTTTACTCCATCTTTAGAGATCGGTAAGGAACCGATAATACCAATGCCCCAAGTGGCAAACGTCCATGTACTGATCATTTGCGTAACTTCCATCGGTGGAGCTCGAATTTTTTGCAAACATCTAGCACTCGTCGCATTGTTTAGCGTGATCAGCTGCATCTCGTTTCACAGTTGGCTAGTAATACCTGTAGCAGAGTATTTTCTTTTTTAGGGTTTTCTCCATGGTGTGATCGTCGCATTCTCCTTCATGGACTTCTCTTGCTTGTTTTATTTCATTATGGGTGATACACCGAAGCCGGGAATGAAGAAACCTTTTCTATAAATGATTGCTTCCTGGAAAATATAGTGTGAAGCTTTATGGAAGATATGTCGTTTTTCATTCCTCCATTTGGAAAAGATCCCTCGTGGCATATAACTTTTGATAGAAGTCACCAATGACTCCCTTCTCGGTCCCGTCTCCATAATCCAATAAATCCCCATCTGGTCGATGCTTAGAGCATCTAGTACTTCAATCGGGACAAAGTCTATTTGCTGCGCATTCCCGAACTGGCCAGTGAGTCTCCTTTCTCATTTTGTATCTCTTGGGATGTGTGTAATGGTGTAATACTCGAAGTTAGCCAGTAGCTCCTAGACCCGGCTGAGATAAGGAGAAATTCGCTGCCCCCTAGCCTAATAATCTCCCTTGACTTGGTATACTACTAACTGGGAATCACAAAAGATTTGTAAAATTTTCACTCTCGGTTCTCTGGCAACTTTGAGCCCGGCAATCAAGGCTTCATACTCAACTTCATTATTTATTGCATGGAAGCCGCGTTTCAAGGTGTAGCAGATCAATTGTTCCTTCAGGAGTCACCAACACGACTCTGGCACCAGAACACTGATCATTAGATGCTCCATCTGTATACATTTTCCATCGGTTGGTTGGTTCTCCACTGCTCTGTGGAGAGTCGTCTATTGTAGTGAATTCAGATATGAAGTCCGCCAATGTCTATCCTTGGATAGCACTCCGAGGGTAGTGATATTTAATTAGCTTAGCTCGATATTCCATTTGAGCAACCTTCCAGATGTCTCAAGTCGTTGTAGGATCCGTCATAACGCCTGGTCAATATAGACGTTAATAGGGTAAGCCTGGAAGTAAGGACGAAGCTTTTGTGACACGGTGAACAGGCAATACGCGAGCTTTTCCAGCTTCGGGTAGTTTCTCTTAGTACCTGTCAATCGCTTGCTAACAAAATATACCGGTCTCTGGATCCTATTCTCTTCGCATAACAGTGCGGCACATATAGCATGTACTGACATCGCTAAATAGATGTATAAGTCCTCACAATCAAGTGGCTTGGATAAGATGAGAGGTCTCTCTAAGCAGTTCACTAGAGCCTGGAATGCGTCTTCACACTCCTATGTCTATTGAAAGTTCATTTTCCCTCTTTTGATCAGGTCGGAGAAAGAAATACATTTATCAACGGCTCTGGAAATGAATTGGCTTAGGGTGGCAACCTTCCCATTTAAGCTTTGAACTTGTTTTATAGTCTTTGGTGCCTAGATCTTCTTAGGATTAGCTTCAATTCCACAAGGGTTGAGCATGAAACCCAAGAACTTCCCTGTAACAACACCAAAAGAGCATTTCAAGGGATTGAGTTTCATTTCGTGTTTTTGAAGAAACCGAACATCTTTGCCAAGTCATCGACGTTTGATTGTCATGATCTCACGAGTATATCATCCACATATACTTCCATTGGTAGCCCGATCTAGTCTTTGAACATACCGTTGACTAGTCTCTGGTAAGTAGCTTCGGTATTATTTAGTTCAAACAACATCACAACATAACGATATAGCATTAGATCGGTAATGAAGTTGGCGTGCTCTGTGTCGAGGACATACATCAAGATCAAGTTGTATCCGAAGTATACATCCATAAATGAAAGCAGTTCATATCCAGCCATTGAGTGCACCAGCAGGTCGATCCTCGAAAGTGGAAAGCTATCTTTCGGGCATGCCTTGCTTAGGTGTAACGATCCAAAATTTTCACACCCGGAAAATTCCAGATAGTTATGAAAAGAAGAAGAGATAGAAGAAGAAGAAGAACAGAACACCAAACAACTCACATTCGCAGCGGATAAAATATAATAAATAAATATTAACAGTTTACAAAAGAATACTATATATATCGATTACATTTAATATACATCAGAGTTTCACATATATATACAGTCACTGAATACATACAATTTTCATAACTCGGAATGACAATAATATAAATACAGCGGAAGTACTCTATACGCTCCTGCCATCCAGCTCGCCTCCTGAGCCCCAGAATGTACCTACCTGAAATTTGTAATACTCGGTCTGACCCGAGCATTACACCAAAGTAACACCCGGGTCAGGCTGGAACCAGCGTGAGTAATCTCAACTAACATGGAATACCAAGCATACAACTTAAATAAAATCCGGGGTAACTTATATCAATTTAACCAATTCACAATTTACTATAGACAACACTTACTTCACATATCAATTTCTAAGTACCAACTTAGATAAAATAATCCATTTCACTTAAATCGTTTTATTCCATCGTATTGATTTCACAAATCAATTTATAAAAAATTCGAAGTGGTTTCGGGTATTTCCTAATACCCGACCCTGGCCTCTTCGAAAATCATGTTATCCCGTCCCAAGTTATTCAAATGAAATGCACAACATTTCATAACTGAGATATCAACTCATCCAATACCATTCAATTATTCATAACAAAGCTTAATCACATACAAATCAATTCAATTGATTCTAATTGAATTTCAAACCTCAATCACTTAGATTCTTTTATCAATCAATTCCACAATCAATTAATCAATCGACCATTCCATATCTATTCATCTTAATTAATCACCATGGATTAATTATCTTTTAGTTTCATTCAAGAAATTATCCTTGATTAGTTTCATGATATTAATTACTCTTAACCAAAATCAATAAGAAATCTTAATTACTTCATCAATTTATTAACTATATTAATTACATTAACTCTTAATTACTTTTCTTACTTAATTTCTGATAAGTCACTTATTATGGATAAATTAGTCCTAATTAATCCAGTCTTTAATTACATCACTTATTATATAAATTATTGATTTCCAATTATATTTCAATTTATCTTAATCTGAATTAATTATATTAATTAAACCACAGTATTAACCATACTTGATGTATCTCCACCGGAAATTATCTACCTTTTTATTTACTTCATTTAAATAGATTAATTCTCCTTAATTAATTATCTTAATTTATCTCTTGATTAATTTCACAAAGTAATTATATTTTATTAATTGCATTAAGTAATTACCTATTAAACCACCCAATTAATTTAAACTTAATTAATTAACTCAAATTATTAATTAATTTAATTAATCAATTATCCATTTAAATTATCCTACCTATCTAATGAATCACTAATTCATTAAATCCTTATTAAGTTTGAAATTACCATTTCCTTATTTATGATTTAAGTTTGAATAATTTAAAATCCAAATGCTTCGAGTCAATCAACACTTAACTCGAAAACCAACCAAAACAAAATCACCGAATCATCAGTGCACATCCAAACAATTCAATCAATCATCCAATTATCTAAATTAACCATTTTAAATTTAAATAAAAGCCCAACAAAGTGATATTTACTCACCTTCGATTTTTGGCTTTGAAATCCCTTCAATCCCGACTATTTTCTTCACAATAAATGGACCTTGTTGCCTCGACAAGCAGCGATTTCCCCAAATACTCATGCAGCTCCCAGATTGACAGGTAGATCATCGATAGATGCATGCACGAACAGCTCACAGACACGCACAGAACTACTCCTCATACAAGTTCAACTCATGATCTCAACAATCGATCGCAGCGCCACCACACCTCTTCTGGTTCTCCACCCAAAACTTAAACTCGGCCTCGCGAACCCTAAATTGCCGCACGCGGCATCACATAGTCAGGTCGTGACTCTTGTAGCCACCGCCAACGACCTTCTCTTCACATTCCCTTCCTATCCCACTCAAACATGACATGCTTGATGCACCCCTCTCTGTCGCGACCAGGTCGCTCCTGTGGCTACAGTGCGACATCGCACTTTTAAATCCACGAGCGCACCTTCCCATAATGACACGATCCACTTGCCTTCGTTCCCCAAGTCCAACGCCGACCTTGCCTTGGCCAACCCCTTCCTTAATCGCTTGGTTCGAAGGCAATTTACATCACCGCTAATCTTCGTCTTCGGTTCACCGTGCTCGAGTAGGCCATGCGAGCTCTAGAATTCGTGCCTCCGTGCCTCAAAAGTCCTAGAAAAGCACAAAACCATGCCATTGCCTTGATTATTATTCGATCGACGTCGCCTCCCCCTTTTCGTGAATTTGGATCTCTGTTTGGGGATCTGAAGGCCGCGACCATTTTTATTTATTTATTTTTATTTTTATTTTTTTGATGTCGAACTCGTGAAGAATGAAAAGGGTGGCGAAAATAAGGTACGCAATTAGAAGAAGGAGGAAGCCATTTGTTATTCGTTCAGAAGATTTTTTTATTTCTGCGTTCCATTCTGTAGATTAGAAAGGGGATGAATAAATATCGGTTAGGGATAGCTTCCCGTGAACACTTGCTTAATTAAATATTTGAAAAAAAAACTCAATGCATAACGCGAAATCCCGAAACCCGAGTCAAACATGCCGACAGATGTTCGTAAGGTTTTACCCGCGTTCCGAACACAATGGAACGTGTTTCGGAAGCTAACTTGAACGTATGTGCGAGTTATGGAATTAAATGACCGATATTAAATTAAATCGATCAAAATAAATCTAAGCGTTTCGAGCTGCCAGGGTCAAATGACAACTCCGATTGCTACGAATATTGAAATCCGATAATAACTAGCTATTACGGATCCAATGGAACTGGTTTCATCGAATTCCGAGACTGTGCTACGGAAGGCTATTTTTTAAATACAATTTGAACGATATATTTTTAAAATTGAACAAATTTCCTTTAAATTAAATTTCAACCCTTCTATCTTCTTCAGTGTCATCATTATAAATTTTACAAGCCTTCAAATTGTTTAAACGGGCTTAGAAATTCAGAATCAACAATTTACCCAGTTTCAATTATTAAATTCAATATTTAAACTAAATAATTCAATGATTTAATTATCCAGTAAATATTGATATCTTGAGTTTAAGTCAAAATTAACTTTTAAATATTTAAATCACTTAACTATACAATTTTAAATTGTTAAAAATTCCGAGTCGTCACATTCCTCCCCCTTAAAAGAATTTCGTCCCCGAAATTACTAATTAGGAAGAATGGCCAATACCCATTTACCTTTTCTCCAAAACTCACAATTCAACACCCTACCAACTATCTTTTATTAATGACTCACTATCACCTTAACTAACCTCCCAAAATCTTTTAAAGTTTCAAATACTACCCCTTTCGTTCAATCATTTAAATTTAAATTTAACCAACTTTTGAATTATCAACTTTTCTCAAAAAATTTCTAACTCTCTAAATTCCCGAAAATTTTTGTCAGCGTCTCCTTTGCGCGGCTAGCTCGATACTACTACAAAAGGCCTCTACGGGCCCCCAAATTCCAAAAGAAAACAAAAGCCAAGTGGCTACATCAAAAACCCAATCCAATTCCATTCAGAAATTTTAAGTACATAACTTTTCGTCGGGCAACTCAAATTTATCTTCTAATATCAAATTCAATCTCTTTTTTCCTTTATAATACCTGCATAACATACTTAGAACTAATATCCAATCATAGCCCTTTCACATCTTTACATACATTTCCTTACAGAAGTTTTCATATCCATTTTTATTCAAACTAGTTTTCCTCACTTCCATACGAATTTAATTTATTTTAAATTTTGAATATTAAATTTTACCTTTCAAGTATAACTAATTCATATTATTTTCATTTACTAATTTTCTTTATTTTCCAATTTGAAATCGTTTAGTTGTTAACAAAAATTTTCCAAAAAATTTCAAAAATTTTCTAACTCCCAAAATTTTGGAATTTTTTTGGCAAAGTCCCATTTGCACGGAGGAGCTTTTGCAATTTGACAAAAGATATACATATATATACATCGACCCACACGGTCGGAAAAAGCAAAAAAAGTTCATATTTTCTATTTTTATTGCGTAGGCATACCTTATTTAGCATTTTAAGCAAGCAGCTTATTTATTTTAGCAATTAGTGCAATCCAAATCCAGCCAAACGGCCTTCAGGTACCTGTACTTACTTAATTTAAACATATAAGTACTATATATATGAAGTTTATAACATTCCTCTTACTTAAACAACTATAACACTTCAATTCTAAAGGAAATGCATTCAAAATAACTTCCATGAGCAATTTATATATTTTTAAAACTAATTCAATTGCTTTCAACCAATTTATATACCATTTCATTCAATTTCAATGGTTTGCAACTCAATTTCTTACCTTCCATTGATTTTTAATCCAAACAAGCTTATATTCTCTTCAAATGATTCAAAATCAATTTCATTTTATCTCTATTGACTCATAGACTTTAATTACTTTGGTTTACGCCAAACAACAATTATTGTTATGCAATCTCGACGATATTCGGTTAATAAAGTATCTATTTTAGTTTATAACTATTTCAAATTAATTTCAACTCATTCTGAATTTAATTTCATTTCATTTCTAATTTATTAACCAATCATTTATTTAGCTCGACACCTTCTATTCTTGTATACTTCTAACCATTCCAAATTAATTCAATCCAAGCTTTTATTTAATGGGCTTTCATCCTTATCCGAAGCCAAGCTTCCTTAAATTTTAAACTTAAGTTAATTTACTTTAACTTATTCCAACATCAAACTTAAGTTTACCTCTATTTGATTCTCATTTAATCAAATTCCATTAATTTCAGTTAGCCCATCCATTTTAATTTTAATTCACCTTCTCCATTTATCAAAATAATGTCCAAGCACATATGCCACCGAACTTAAGTTCAGTCTGATAATCCAATTCCAATTACCACTTTGATTTAGTTTTTATGTAATCAGTCTTCATCCATTTGTTATTTAACTCAATTTACCCGTTTTAAATTTTTAATTTACTCACTTAATTCGTTACCGAATTTATTTTATTAATACAAGGCATTCTCAATTTATTTCCATTCACTTGGATTTTGTTTTGCTGCAATTCAAACCATTTCTATAATAATTCACTTCTATTTCATATAACATCACTTCTCTTATATCCAATTTACTTGCAAATTTCATTAAAATATTATTCAAATCATCCTTGAATTTTATTTGTAATTCAAACCATCACATTTTTCAATCCAACTCTATTTTATTTTTATTTTATAGCATCTCCTCTTATTTAATTCATTATCAAATCTAACTCGAATTCTATTTACAATTCTAATTCATTTCCAAACTCCATTATTAATTTTACATTTCATTTATTTACCAAAGTTAAATTTTATTAACATACTCAATCAAACAATTATTTAATTAATTAGCTTACTTTCAATTTTCAAATCAATATTCGATTTTAATTACAAAATCACTTCATTAAAATTCTAGTTTGGATTTCCTTTTTATTTCCCCAAATTTCCAACACTTTTTATTTAAAATTTTAGAAATGCTTTTAAATTCACATCATACTAATAAAATAGCTCTTTATAAAAATACTTTTTATAACTCGATGTCTCAACCAGTCCATCCTTGTTCTCACAGAAATTCAGTCATACGTTGATCAGGCGTAGGACTGAAAATCTATAAGTACTTGGTAAACCCGTTTTCAACACCCAGTGAAAATACTTGGAAAATAATTTTATTGAAAATATAGAAAATAGTTTTTGAAAATAGAGGAAATATCTTTGGTGAGAATGCTCTGGAAATCATCACCCCCATCCATGGTCATAGTTACATTCCAGGGTTACGTTGCCATCGTAGCAAAAGTCCATGTAACTGCAGGCTCTCCGCGGCCTCTCATTACGCCATGGATCCCACACAACAGAACACAGTTACATCCAGGGTTACGTTGCCATCGCAGCAAAAGTCCATGTAACTGCAGGCTCTCCGCGACCTCTGATTTTCGCTGTCGAAATGAAACTTCTCCACTCCTACATAGGTCGCAGTCTACCGATATAAAATCAAACGCTGACTGTTGGCTCTCAGCGGCACACACGACTTTCGCTATGTTATACCATAGGTCGCAGTCTACCGATATAAAATCAAACGCAGACTGTTGGCTCTCAGCGGCACACACGACTTCCGCTATGGTATACACTAATCATAATCCCTAGGAACTAGTTTTGTCCGGACTCCTCACAGGATCAACTTTAGAACCCCCTTGGGCTCAAGGCAGCACCACCCGGTAGCACTCCTGAGAAGTTCATTTCAAGGGTGCGCCTTTTCCCCAGAGCCATCATCAAAACACTTCATACTATACACATATAGTATCTTCAAATCATACACCTAGTATGATATCATACAAAGCTCATTTATACAAAATCGATTATTCCAAAATCGATAATTCTCAAACTAGGCTTTCCAAATTCTCATTTGATTTTACCCAAAAATCAAAATCCTTTCCAAATCCAAAGGTTCTCAAAACCTTTTTCCAAATTCCTCATAAGATCCTTTTTATATATATATATTCAAATATATAAAAATTTAAAATCTTTGGATCTTTCCAAACTTGTATAAAACTCTTTTTATACTTCAAACACCTTCAAAAATCCTTTTCTTCCGGCAAAATATTTAACAAGGAAAGATTTATCTTATATAACAAAGATATATAACTTTGTTTATTCAAATTCAAATATTCAAATTTGATTACTCCTTTCAATATCAATTTCATTCAAATCCGTACGATGTACACATAACATCCGTACGCTATACCAATCTGATCGCTCACTCGATCACATAATTTCACTTCCGAACTAGTATCGTCCACCCGACTTCCTAGTGCGGACTCAGATCTGGTTTCTTGATTAGAAACCGTCATTCTCCTTGCATAGCCATAACTATGACAGAGAATATCCAGAACCAATCATCAATCCATATCCAGGTTCGCCGTCGAAAATCGAGTGAAAAATCCCAACTCGGATCGATAAACTATCTCGAAATTCTGTGTTCGAATCTAGATCAAATCACTATGCGAATAGAATAATATACATACATCCTACATATTTATTTTCATTGATTATCAACCAAATCAATTTCCTTTCTATTCACCTTTCCTTAAGTTTTCATTCATTTAGTTACAATTGTCTCAATTCCATTGAATTATCACTTCAATTCTTATCTCAGTTGGGTATTAAATCCATAACAGTTTGAACTCCGACCAGTTTATATTTAGAAAATAGCTTGAAAATTTTAAAAATAGACAAGTAGTTGAAAAATAATTATTAGTTTGCAAAATAACTGTAAAATAGTTAACTGATTGTAAAATAGTTGGGAAATAGTTAAAATGTTTCAGAAATTTTAAATAATTGCAAAATAGTTGTAAAATAGTAAATAATTTGTAACATAGTTGAAAAATAGTAACTAGTTTAAAAAACAGTTGAAAAATGGTTAAGTAGCTCCAAAAATAATTTTAAAACAAGTATAAAATAATTTGGCTTTAAGAAAGAAAAGCTGTATATATATTTAATAGCTTGAAAAAATAAGTTTATAATAAAACAATTTATATTGAAAATAATCCAGAGTCAAAACTGTTCACTATCCCAACTTCCAATTCCAATTTACTTAATCCAATCAACCTCATTCAACCCTTAAACTTCACAATAATAATCTTCCCACATAAAAACTTATATCACCTTGGGCTTTTACATCACACTTCAGGGAAGAATCAAAACTCAACCTCTTAGAGTTTATTTCCAATTTATCTTTGATATCATATATATATACTCATACATATATACATATTTGTTTCTTGGCCCTCCCAGCCATGTTTTAAAATTTTAAACCACCTTTGGTTTTAAACCCAAATCAAATTTCAAACAACCCATTGTTTGTAACAAATCCCAGTTATTTAAATAATACTTATTTATTATTTTTCATTACTTTGAAACAAAATTTCCAAATTCTGGGACCAGATTTAGAATTTCATTTTCAATCACTTAAATTTTACTTTGGTTGTATTTCCGTTTTTTTTTAAATTTAATTCCAATTCAAGACTTCAGTTTGGTTGTATGATATTACTTCTAAATTTTAATTCCAATAGTCTATCAGCCAATCACTTTAATATTTATCAGAATGAAATATTCCTTTATATATCAAAATATACTTTATATAAAATCATTTAAAATCTTTATATAATAAAATAACAAGTACGCGCTCATATATATATATATATATATATATTCAACTCATTCTAGAGTACTACAGACTCTATTAAATGAGTAATCCCCACCATAGCCAAGGTTCTCGCTTAACCTTTCTGCTCTGATACCAAATGTAACGGCCCGAAATTTTCACACCCAGAAAATTCCAGATAGTTATGAAAAGAAGAAGAGATAGAAGAAGAAGAAAAACAGAACACCAAACAACTCACATTCACAGCGGATAAAATATAATAAATAAATATTAACAGTTTACAAAAGAATACTATATCTATCGATTACATTTAATATACATCAGAGTTTCACATATATATACAGTCACTGAATACATACAATTTTCATAACTCGGAATGACAACAATATAAATACAGCGGAAGTACTCTATACGCTCCTGCCATCCAGCTCGCCTCCTGAGCCCCAGAACGTACCTACCTGAAATTTGTAATACTCGGTCTGACCCGAGTATTACACCAAAGTAACACCCGGGTCAGGCTGGAAACCAGCGTGAGTAATCTCAACTAACATGGAATACCAAGCATACAACTTAAATAAAACCCGGGGTAACTTATATCAATTTAACCAATTCACAATTTACTATAGACAACACTTACTTCACATATCAATTTCTAAGTACCAACTTAGATAAAATAATCCATTTCACTTAAATCGTTTTATTCCATCGTATTGATTTCACAAATCAATTTATAAAAAATTCGAAGTGGTTTCGGGTATTTCCTAATACCCGACCCCGGCCTCTTCGAAAATCATGTTATCCCGTCCCAAGTTATTCAAATGAAATACACAACATTTCATAACTGAGATATCAACTCATCCAAAACATCCAATACCATTCAATTATTCATAACAAAGCTTAATCACATACAAATCAATTCAATTGATTCTAATTGAATTTCAAACCTCAATCAATTAGATTCTTTTATCAATCAATTCCACAATCAATTAATCAATCGACCATTCCATATCTATTCATCTTAATTAATCACCGTGGATTAATTATCTTTCAGTTTCATTCAAGAAATTATCCTTGTTTAGTTTAATGATATTAATTACTCTTAACCATAATCAATAATAAATCTTAATTACTTCATCAATTTATTAACTATATTAATTACATTAATTCTTAATTACTTTTCTTACTTAATTTCTGATAAGTCACTTATTATGGATAAATTAGTCCTAATTAATCCAGTCTTTAATTACATCACTTATTATATAAATTATTGATTTCCAATTATATTTCAATTTATCTTAATCTGAATTAATTATATTAATTAAACCACAGTTTAACCATACTTGATGTATCTCCACCGGAAATTATCTACCTTTTTATTTACTTCATTTAAATAGATTAATTCTCCTTAATTAATTATCTTAATTTATCTCTTGATTAATTTCACAAAGTAATTATATTAATTGCATTAAGTAATAACCTATTAAACCACCCAATTAATTTAAACTTAATTAATTAACTCAAATTATTAATTAATTTAATTAATCAATTATCCATTTAAATTATCCTACCTATCTAATGAATCACTAATTCATTAAATCCTTATTAATTTTGAAATAACTATTTCCTTATTTATGATTTAAGTTTAAATAATTTAAAATCCAAATGCTTCGAGTCAATCAACACTTAACTCGAAAACCAACCAAAACAAAATCACTGAATCATCAGTGCACATCCAAACAATTCAATCAATCATCCAAATATCTAAATTAACCATTTTAAATTTAAATTAAAGCCCAACAAAGTGATATTTACTCACCTTCGATTTTTGGCTTTGAAATCCCTTCAATCCCGACTATTTTCTTCACAATAAATGGACCTTATTGCCTCGACAAGCAGCGATTTCCCCAAATACTCATGCAGCTTCCAGATTAACCGGTAGATCATCGATAGATGCATGCACGAACAGCTCACAGACACGCACAGAACTACTCCTCATACAAGTTCAACTCGTGATCTCAACAATCGATCGTAGCGCCACCACACCTCTTCTGGTTCTCCACCCAAAACTTAAACTCAGCCTCGCGAACCCTAAATTGCCGCACGCGGCCATCGCATAGTCAGGTCGTGACTCTTGTAGCCACCGCCAACGACCTTCTCTTCACATTCCCTTCCTATCCCACTCAAACATGACATGCATGATGCACCCCTCTCTGTCGCGACCAGGTCGCTCCTGCGGCTACAGTACGACATTGCACTTTCAAATCCACGAGCGCACCTTCCCATAATGACACGATCCACTTGCCTTCGTTCCCCAAGTCTAACGCCGACCTTGCCTTGGCCAACCCCTTCCTTAATCGCTTGGTTCGAAGGCAATTTACATCACCTCTAATCTTCGTCTTCGGTTCACCGTTCTCGAGTAGGCCATGCGAGCTCTAGAATTCGTGCCTCCGTGCCTCAAAAGTCCTAGCAAAGCACAAAACCATGACGCGTTGCTTTTTTTCACCGGGAAATGCCTCGGGTCGATATTCAACGCATGGCTCGTAATAGTCGGGGAAATCACACATATGTCGAAATGGGTCCAAACGAACACATCAAGATTTGATCGGGGAAAGCCAACTAATTCCTTCATCGTCATTGCACTGAGCTGTGATCCGACCTTTAGTACGCATAATGGGTCACCATGGCTGACCGTAAAGTTGATCGCTAGCTTAGCAGGTGCAGCCTTGGATTCCTTGGGTTCAAACATAGCTGTCATGTGTAACAATGGACGTGAAATCCGGTTGGGACGGTCAATGATGACGGTTACTCCGGTCGAATCCCAAAGTATTATCTTGAGTTATTGAGTCGATAGTAAAGGGCTCTAAATGCTTTGAGCGATTACTTGAAAATGGCCGAAGATCGGGCTTAGAAGCATATTGAATCAAATATCGAGTAGGGTTCAGCCTCATGTTGCATGCAACTGCATAATTGGCTCTTGCTTTGAGTATGAATCTGCTTGTATATTCGAGTAACGCGCTTTCCATTTAATGTACTCATGATCCGTTACTCGTCATTCGGGTTGGAGTGATGGTAAGTTGCCAATGAGCTTGGGCATCGATTCGATGATTCTATCTCTAGGCATCCTTCAGGTCGTAGCCTCGAGTCGTTGTAAACACTAGGTGTGAGCCACAATAATGAGCTATCATTATCGGTCTTTGGATGATCACAATTTACTCACGGTCTTAGGTTGATAAATGTACTGCATGGACGGTCGAGTCTCGTCCTAGTCATGTTTATACTCCCAACTAAGCTCTAAGGACTTAAAGTTGATCGATGAATGGTAAGTTCACATTCATCTTGTTTCTCGCTCGTGCCCCTAAGTCCGGGGCATATGTCGATAAGTAGGAAGGCAAGTTATGTCCGCTTTAGCCTTATACTCTTTCCCGTGAATCGTGGGATGATGCTAATTGATGGAAAGCTGAGCCGTGCGTATTCTAGCTTTTCTTTCCCAGGGGAAGACTTTGATGTTTCGTCTGATTTCAAGCATGAGTTGGGTACTGAATGGTCAATCACGTCTACTCTTAGTGCAGGTGTCACCATACTCGGGGCAGGACCGAAAAATAGATGGTCAAGTCACATCTAATTAGTGATTGATGCTTTCCCTGTCAGACCAAGGACAGGGATCAGTGTGCGGACAGTCAAGTCATGTTCGTTTCATATTGCTCTTTTAGTCGGATCATGGTACGAGAACGAATGAATGTCACGTCGCATTCATTCAAAGCTAGATGGTCAGTTATGCCCATTTTGATTCATATTATCCCGTCGGATCTAGGGACAGAGTTGGCTCAGGAGTGTTCGATTCATGCTTATCTAGTTTTGTACTCCTCCCGAAGGACCAAAGGAAGGTAATGGAGAATGAATGGTCCAGTTGCACTCATTCGTGGTTTATTCTCCTATCCACACTCTGGTGACCGGAATCATTCAATGGACGTTCGCGTCACATCTATTTGTGTATGGTGCGGATCAATATTGACACTCGATCCGATGGTACGATATAGTCAGTCATTCATAACTTCAGATGTCGTTCCAATTGGTTTTGTGTCAAGGCCACCGTGCAGTCATTGCCTTAAGCTATAAAGAACACTAAGCCGGAGCTATAATGAGCTATCGTATTCAGCTTTTAGTGGTTTATACTCTTGTCCCCAGTTTCGAGTCGGTGGAGTTAGTTTGTGGATGATTGAATCTCATCCATAGCATGTTTATACTCCTCCTATTGAGTTCAGGTCGGAGTTTATGGCACAGTGAGTGGTCTAACCACACTCATGTATTTGTTTATACTCATATCCGCACTTTGGGGATAAGATTTTGTTGGCGGGTGGTCGAATCGCACCCAACTTGTGTTTATACTCCTGTCCACACTTTGGAGACATAGAGTTATTCCGAAAAATGATAGAACCACATTTTCTTTAGTCATTTCTTTTGCCCCCACGTGTGGGACGGTAGTCGAAGAGTGGTCGGTCATATCGCGTTCTGGAGTTCTTCACGTCGAATCATGGGAAGGAGTTGATTTGCGGATGGTCGGGTCATATTCGACTTAAACTTGGGTTCTCAACCTTCCCCTTGCATTCAGGGCAGGAGTCGATGCATGGACGGTCATACCACATCCACTTTCATTTAGATCTTGGTTTTGTCGAACCTTGGGAGTGAGATGAGTGTTTTGACAAACTCTGTGCCCGAGCAGGGGAGCAGATGGTCGAACCGCATCCACTTTGAGTTTTGTCTTTACCCCCAAGCCAGAGGGAAGAGTTGGGAAACGGACAGTCGAACCGCGTCCACTTTTTTATGGTATTTATACTTCTGACCATGCTCTAAAGACTGGAGTTGGTTGGCGGATGATTAAACCACATCCATCTTTTTTCATTTGTACTCCAGTATGCACTTTGGGAACTAGAGTTGATGAAAATTTGGATCGTACCTGAAAAAGTCTTTTTTTCTTGAAAAACAATCGGTAATGAAAACGATCATTTGGAACAACAATTGGTTGAAAACGATCGGTTGGAATGCCAAAGCGGTAGAACGATCGGTTGTAGTAACAACCAGTTAGAATACCAAGGTAGTTCGAACGATCAGTGGAAATGTTAACTGGTACGATCGGTGGTAGCGCTCTTGGGACGATCGGTGTAAGTGATGTTGGAATGATCAGTGCAGACGATCTTGGAACGACCGGTGGAGAAAATGAGCTTCTGGAAAAACGATCGATGAACGCCATCTATTGGAACGATCGTTGGAAATAACGATCGATGTAAATCTAAAGAGTGTGGAAACGATCAGTGTAACTCTGTAGAGTGTGGAAACGATCGGTGTAAACTATAGGCTGGGACGATCTTATAGGAACGATCGTACAAAAACGATCACGACCGGAATGGAACTATCGTATAAAAAAACGATCGGCCAAATTCACATTGGTGGAACGACCAACGAGAAACGATCGTAGAGAAAAATGATCGGTCTAAATCACGTTGGTGGAACGATTGTACAGAGAAACGATCGTACAAGAACGATCGTATGAATTTTTAGGGAACGATCGTTTATTGGGGATGTATGGAGTTAAGATTTATAAATGATTTTTCAAGTTATATTATTATTTTATAAAGGTATTTATAAATTATGACTTGTTTATAAAAATGGGTTTTACTAAGTAAAAAGGTTTATTTATAATGATTTAAAAGTATGGGTTACAAAAGATGTTTTGTAAAGGATTTTTCTTAAAGAAGATTTATCAAAGGATTTTTAAATCGGAAATGTTTTATAAATGATTTCAGAGGTCTGTAAAGAGGTTTTGTAAATTGACTTGTAGACTTATAAAAGTGTTTTATAATTTATTTTGGAAATTTATAAAGATATTTAAATATGAAGTGAGCTTTTAAAGGTTAAATTTTTATAAAAGATAAGTGGATTGGTTTATAGTAAGTAATTTTTTCAAAAGGAATTTGAAAAAAGTTAATTTTTCAAATGTTTTGATAATATACTTATACAGCTAAGATAAGTATAAATGTTTTCCAAGTACAAAGGGGAAGTAAGGGTTTTGGGAAATAGTGTTGTGTAAAGATCCTTTGATCAAGTTTTATAAAGTGATTTTATTAATCAAAGATTAATTTATAAAGGCTTGTGGATCCCATATGGAATTAACCAATGTTGAATGACTGTTTATTTGATAGTTAAATAATCGACTATCAAATTTGAACCAATATCTAGGAGAAACGCGTGGGTTATATGGCACAGTCATCCCCAATGATGTTGTACTATTCGTATAAATCTCGTTTCGTTTTTCTAGTGTAAATGATAAGGAAATCTGTCCACCAACTGTTATTTGGTGAACTCCGCTCTTATCTTTTGCCAGTTTATTTTCTAAAGAACCGGGGTTGAGTTTACTAGAAATTATCGAAAGTTGTTTCGAAGAGACCGGGATCAGATATGTTATCTGAAAACCATTTCGATCCAACTCAAGCGTTTCAAACCGAAGACATCTTGAAGAGTATGAAATCGAAGACGGAGTTTTGAAGTGCAAGGGCTATTTGCTACTAACCTAGATGGTGATTCCAAAATGGGTGTAGTGGAGGTAGTGCCTTCAGTTTTGTTCAGACCCAGAACGAACTTGTATGGATGAATGTTGGAACTGCATTGCTGCCTAAAGGGCACTGTTAACATTCCAAGATGGTTGTTATATAAAAAGGTGATCGTAACATCAGGCCTCAACATGGAATGACTAAAACATGGGAGATGCAGCAGTGTCGTGTAGGTCCATTCTATTAGGGTATGTCACCACCAAATCTAGAATCGATATTTGACCTTTTTGTATGTTTCTGTACGGTTGCTGATCTCAACCATGATGGTGATGTATTCGGTACTGTCTAGTAAGGGGTAGGCCAGTCCTGTGTTGGCAGTGATCGATAGGCTCGATCCCAGTACATTTATCTAGAGGTGTACCATGGCGGACGGTACCCTGATAGCCCAGTCATTGTATGAAATTCATTCTCTAATACGAGCCTTTACGGTTTTAGTTGTATACCTATTATGCTGGAATTTTGATTAATATAACAATTTTGGCTATGATTAATAAGTATTTGTATCTTAGACAATATTATAATATCAGAGAAATTCGTATGAAATGTTTTGTTTATCGTAAGGTAAAAATCCGTTTGTGTTTATATGCGACGTGGTCTTACGAGATATCTTTGATTTTAAAACGGTTTTAAACATAATAATTCAGTTGTTTGAGTCTATCCATACCAGACACATGTCTGATCCGGAGTTTTCTTTTCTTTTCCTAAAACTTTTGGGTGCTTATATTTTTATGGGCAGCCAAGTAGTTCAGGTTTTCCCACGGATGCATTTTGAAGGAGCTTGGAGCAGGAGGCTTCATCGATAGCTAGTTATTATCTTATTTCTGTTGTATTATATGTATCTTATATCAGTTAGGTAGGGACAGACAGTTATAACCGTCCAATGGTAGAATTGTATTAGTATGACTCTGATGTACCATTTTTGAAATGACTTTGTAAAGTATTATTTTGATTAATATATTTATTCTGTTGCGTTGTAAAATTCTATGATTGTTTTTGTTTCTTCTTATCTTCTATCCTCTTTCTTTCTCTTAACAATCGGTTTTCCGGCACTTGAATACTTGGTACGTATTAGTGTCAATTTTCGAGGGTCGAATACCCGGTTCGTTACACAGACGGTGGGTATCAGTTTTGCAGTATGTTGGTATCGGTTTTATTATATATGCCAGTGAAAATAATTTCTTCAATTACAAAGCATGAATTTAAATCAAATAGATAGTGGGTATCGCTTTTCCAATATATTAGTATCAGTTTGGTAATAAATGACTTTGAAAACTATTTTTAAACCTGCAAAGCCTTGTCTTCTACCAAACTATCATTTTTGCAATATGTAACCTGTTATAAAGTGATAGTGTTTGTAATTTTACCGAATTGATTTGTTCCTCTTTGGATTCTTTATTTGCAATTTGTTTTCCCTTTTCTTTTTGAGTATTTTCATGTTTAATATTTTTGATACTATTAGAATACATTTAACAATATGATATTGTTAGTATCAGTTTCGTAATTTTATAGTATCATTTACCCGTTGAATTGTATTTTGAGTTTCTGTTTGAATTTCCTTCTGAATTACTTTTTCTTTTTTTTCTTCAACTTTTTTTTTGGCTGTTTTTCAGTTGCTTTCTCAGCAGCTGTTTTTTGATGCATGTTTTCTTCGTTGTTCTGTCAAATACGTTCAAGACTATTATAATACAACTATATTAACTTTGTTATAATTTTTGTATAGTATAAGTTACCTTTTTTGGTATGTTTTCTGTTATTTTTAATTGGTTTTCATTTGTTCTATTTTGTTCATTTCTTCTCTTTGTTCTTTTTTCTTGATTTTGTCGTGCTTCCTTTTCAATTGGCTGTTTTCGTAATTTTAACTTGCTAGCTTTTGCTTTCGTCGTCTTTGGTTTCGGATTAGCTTGAGCTAAGTTTTCCTTTTCTGAATTGCGGATTGCCGTGAATATCTAGTTCAGCTACGATTTCGATTTCTCGAATTTGGAGTTTGCTGCCGAACTTCCGCTAAACTTAGGTCATCGATTTCACGAATGGGTGATTGTTGTTGAATTTCTGGTGGTTGTTCTTCGTGCGTTGAAGTTTGAGGTTGAGTTGAAGATAACGATTTACTTTTGGTTTCGGACGTCATTTTGTTGTGAATTAGAATTTTAAAACCGAACGAGGGGGATAATTTGAAAGTGAACAATGACGACGAATGGAATGGATCAGAAAGACAGAGGAATATTTTAACCCGCGAATGAGCTTTGGACATGTCCTTGATACAAAAAAAAAATACCTGTGTCATTCTGTCCAATTTTTTAAAATAATTTGTCCTCTCCAAGTGCAAACTGAATTAATTTAAGTGAATATTAGAATCGGGTCAATAATAAGTTTCAAAATAAACAAAAACTCCAGTAAAAAAAAGTATGTAAATTAGGTTCTTAAAACTAAGTTATTAAGCAATTGCATACAGTTATGCAATTATTCACCGAATAATTGGAGACATTGATGCAATTATATCCAAAAGTTGCATAAATTAATGCAATTTTTTTTATGAATAATTGCGGAAATTTCCACAATTTTTTGAAAAAATTGCGAAAATTACCGTAATATTTCACTGAAAATGTCTGTAATTTTTTGATATAATTGCATAAATTTCTCCAATTATTCACTGAATAATTGCATAAGTGTATATCATTATTTGATAATTTAATTATATGGACATAATTTACAAATTTTTTTTTGCTGGGAATTTTGTGTATTTTGAAACTTCCTATATTTCTGCCAAACAGTCTCTTAATTTAAAGCAAGAGAAAGGGTCTCTACATTAAATATGCACTAAAAAACAAATCACACGAACCAACTTTTGTCGATCACTCTACAAATTTCCTACCCGCAAACAAGCGAACGGATTCCTGGCAATCAAAGTTCAGGGTATGGCTTTAAGGGTAACTAATATGTCCAGTAAAGATTTTTTTCTTTTTTTTTTTTAAGTCGACAACCGCTGCGTATCCAAAAAGACATGCGTCAAAACAAGTGTTATTGTGAAACTATAGTATTTACATTGAACTGAAATTCCTACTTTGAATGTCATGTACTGAAAGCATAGGAAAACCGACCTTCCCTGTGTAATACAGTACTTTTTCCCATCATTCAACACAAACATTTTACATTCAATGCAATCACTTTATGCGCCTAAATATGCAGCAGTTCAAACTTAATCAAAAGCATACATGGTTGGAAATGAACGAATAATTATTGGAAACCGAGGGATTGAATGCCTTAAAAAAAAAAAAAGAATAGTTCCACCTTTTAGAATAAAATATATATTATGGATGTATATACTAAGACGTGGACACAATTACCATGAAACAAAATGAGACTTGAAAGCATAGTCATCTTATTGGATGGTGCAACACTATCCACACGCGCGGACAAATGGACGTTTGAGATTTATTATAGAGACACTTAGCAGTTGGTTTGGCTCGGCAGAACAGAATTAAATACTTTCTTAAATATTTCTCTTGAGTTTGTCGATTTTCTGCAATTTACGAGAGCTATGCAACATACATGTAACAGTTCTTTAGTTGTAACAGTTTTGCAACATACTTGTAACAGCTTCGTAACACTTTTGAAATGTTCCGTTAACATACATACATCTCATTTCCTGCCGCATACAACATACGGCACTATTCTTGACACAATATCAGTAGTAAAAACTATGGGACAAAATTCTACAAAAAATTTACATACTACACGTTCATACATTATCATCAACGATCAGCAAAAATTACATTTTAAGACATCCAAGCAGATAGTTAACTGATTAGTATAATATGTTTCTTATCCGTCATCAACATAAAACGCTGCTAATCTATTGTAAACTAATATGCTGCCAGCTCAAAACCTGACAGCTCCAAATTGTGTTGCACTTATTGCTGATATTATTTATGTATACAGCATCCTGGAGATGGCATGGTCAGGACTTAAAATATTTAATTTCTAGACTTAAATATGAGCTTTTGTTTCTACTGTTGTCTTTTTACTACATGGGATCTTAATCGGAATCAAACTGTCATAATTATATAAAGCATTAAATGATAAAGCACTAAATGGCAACCTAAGCCTACAATGGTATGATCGGATTGAAATGCCAAAGTAAAAAAAATCCAAATCAATAGCAAGTATTACTCAATTTCAGCTCTTCCTTATGGATGTTCTGTAAGAAAACCTCTTACAACTTGCTAATAACATTAAATGATTATAATACAAAATGTATAGCAAGCGTTGTTTTAAAACACCCGCCCCGTGCTCGCCTCATGGAACACGTCAAGGCAACCAGAGATAAAATGTCTTTGAGCAGGGACGTAAACATGACTTTATTTTACGGTGGACGAATAATAGAAGAAAATTAAATAATAAAAAAATAAACTGTTTTAATATAATTAATTCCATCGCATTCATGATAATCAAAATAATTAAGTTCGATTGGTTCCATTAATATAGAGAATTTTAATAAAATCCTTAAACAAAAAAAACATAAATTACTAAATATCCTACTTAAGTCATGCTCTAAGAACTTCACGAAAATCAAATTCATCTACAATCGTCTCAACATCAATTTGATGCATCAAAAAATAGTAAAATTCATTCACCAAAATTTACTGCCAGTATCTTCATTATTTGATTCACTAAAATTAACTGTCAGTAGATGGTCGCACAATTTACTGCCAACATCAACAAAATAGCCTACCGTGCTACAATTTACTGCATAATTTGCACAATTTACTGCCAATTTATCGGTCAAGCACTTCATTGCTACAAATACAATGCTACTGCCACTGCCAATACCTATTCATTGGTACTTGTTTGCAAGTTGGACTTCATTGCTACCAGCCTACTGCAGTACTGCCTAACTAGGGTTTATGCTTACATCTAAAATTCGAATTTTGAATCTAAAATTGGAAACATCATTTACAATTCACAATGCAAACTAAGGTTTATGGAATTCGAATTTAAAATTGGAAACTTACTAGGTTTTTCTAGTGAGTGGAGAAGGAGGACTGAAGGCTGAAACTAAAGCCGGAGTCTGCTGGCTGCCGCTGGAGAAGGCCAGAAGGAGGAGCGGCTGCGAGCGATCGTCGAATCTAGAAAAGCCTGAACTATGCTAGGGGAACAGAAGATGCGTCTCTCTTTATATCTTTTCTTTTCTTATGCTTTTTTTTTTGTTTTTTTTGTTTTTGTGGGGTGGGCAGCCGCCCATCCCATATGCTAAATAGATCCATCCCTGTCTTTGAGGCTTTCTCAAAAAGTTTTCTTTTTTTTACCTTTGAGGCTTACGCTTTGTCAACTTGAGGCGTAAAAAAAATATATATAAATGTACACCTCACACGCCTCAAACTGCTAAGGCATACGACTAATGAAATATTTTTTCTTCAATTATAAATATTGCCACCAACAAAAGTTATAAAATTTCAATTATTTAATAGCAAACAAAAAAGCATAAAATTTAAGAAAAATGGATGTTAGCATTTTTTTTACTTCTCAATGTCAACATGATTAACTAAATTGTTTTTGAAAAAAAAGTTGAGAGCTACCTAATGAGTTTCTCGAATGCTATTAAAAGAAAATTTCTAAATTTTATTCACTAAACCGAATAAATATACACATCGTTTTAAATTGGTAAAAGAAAAAAAAGAAAAAAATAACTTACATGATTTCCTACCGCTTGTCGATCGATTCTAGTAGAATCGATCAAAGATCATTTTTCAACAATCTAGAAAAAAAATTGAAAACAAATGGAGGGAGAAAAGAAAAAAAATGCCATTGGAGAACTGAAAATTGAATATGACTTCTTCAAACATACTAACAAATGACTTCTTCAAACATACTAACAGGATGGAATCATTTGTATATATATCATTAAGTGCTTAAATTTTATTTAGTTTTAAATATTTATATCTTTATAAATCGATGATATAAGAATGATTAGGACTTGTTAGGTGTGGCTCGCATTGTAAATGGAGTGGGTGCGTGGATTAAATGATTAAAGTCCCACATCGCAGAATATTCAGAATAATCATGGTATATATATGGAATTGGTGGCACGTAACATTGGGGATTCATTTTGTTACAATGTGTTGCCAAGACCAGATTATATGCTCGATGGTAGGCGATGGCGGGATGTTCAATCGGGACGCCGGCATGGGAGACTTCGACCGTTAACTCCGATAGACACGGTGAAGCGAACGCGTACGGTTCGCGGGAATGCCGAAACTCAACATGGTACCAGAGCTCCATGGTTCGATGGGACCGGTATGATGCAGTGTGACCAAAGCATGACTCCTAAGGGGCTTGAGCATGGGATGCTCGTCAAGGTGGAGATATGGTTAAAGCAGTCGCTCCGTCCTGCTTATGAGAACTCAGGGTAGCAGCTTGACTCCACTGCGAAGAGGACTCGGTATAACTCCAAGGTGACTTGAGCAATGCTCGTCAAAGTGGAGATTGTTAGGTGTGGCTCGCATTGTAAATGTAGTGGGTGCGTGGATTGAATGGTTAAAGTCCCACATCGCGGAATATTCAGAATAATCGTGGTATATATATGGGATTGGTGGCACGTAACATTGGGGATTTTTTTTGTTACAATGTGTTGTCAAGACCAGATTATATGCTCGATGGTAGACGATGGCGGGATGTTCAATCGGGACGCCAGCATGGAAGACTTCGACCGTTGACTCCGATAGATACGGTGAAGCGAACGCGTACGGTACGCGGGAATGCCGAAACTCAACAGGACTGACCTAAAGTTAAGTGTTTATATTGTCATGTATTTATAATTTTATATGCTTAATTATCAATTTTATATATAATCAAAAACTAATAATAACAAACCAATGATAAATTACATCTCAATGTTCAACTGAAAAACTTATCTTCAATGTTTTGAGGATTACGCCTCGATTCGCTGGTAAAAGAATGCCTCGTGTATGCTTTCGCGTTTTAAAACCTTATAGCAAGACATCCAAAATGTACTGAAGACATCTGGGACGACTTTGCCTTATGAAAGAAGAATAAGATAAAAAGCTGCAGAAAATTTCCAAAATGACTTAAGTAAGACAAGTCAAGACACACCACAAATAGTCGATTCACCTCCAACGTAAACATATTGATCATATCAGTTATCAAGTGGTTCAATAAAATTATCACCTACTTGGTATAAAGACATCATTAAACTATAAATGGAATCATTTTCCATGACAGCTCTCTGCAGTAAGTTTCTAAAATGTACACACCCCTACTATTTATTACTAGAAGATTACTTTAGAAAAATATAAATTTGTCGTAATCTGCTTCAATTTTCAGAATGTTAAAGAAGGCATCAACGGACATTTGCATATAAGCATATCTGATACTATACATAAACAATCTTTATTTAGATTTGTCTCTTTACTTCTATGGCATCTACATAAGAATCAAAGTTTTGGGTATATAAATGTGACATGCAGATCTAAGGTGATATTAACCAAATACAAAGAAGAAGAAAAATGCAACCTCTGTTTCAAGGAGACATGATATACTGGGGCTTCTTTGTTGTTGCCTTACCACTTCTGTTTAAAGCATTTTGGTGTTTTAACGATACATATTATGAAATTTCCAGTAAGAAATTTGGTGGTGAACTGAAGCTTCCGCCAGGGCATATGGGGCTACCTCTCATAGGAGAGACTTTCAAATTCTTGTGGTATTTTAAATTTCTGGGACGACCTGATGATTTCATAAGATCAAAAAATGAAAAGTATGTTAGATTTTGCACTAATCATTAACTTAACTAATCAAGTTATTTGAAATTAATGTAATCATCAATTATGCTTGCATATACAGTTTCTTAACTTGGACCATTTTAAAATTTTCAATTTCCTATAGATATGGAGAAGGGCTTGGAATCTATAAAAGCCACATCTTTGGTCATCCTACAATAATCACATGCTCTCCTTCAAGTAACAATTTTGTTTTCCGATCAGCTGACTTCCATGGTCGATGGCCATCACTCGAGCTCATGGGCACCAATACTATTGTAAGCGTAGAAGGAAAACAACATGAAGTTTTAAGAGATTTCATAGTGAAAGCAATTAATCTTCCCAATGCATTGCGTAAAATTTCTCAATTGGTGCAACCGCGTATAATTTCGACCCTAGAATCTTGGGCCCAGAAAGGAACTATCAATGGAATTGTTGAAACCAAAAAGGTGAAAATCGCAAACATGTTGCATGGTTAATACTAACTTAAAACAACCTATCGACTTGCTATCCACCACACCAGATAATATATAATGTATTGTATTGCATATATATAGGTTGTTTTTCACAACATATGTCAACTATTTGTTAGCATGGAACCTGGACCATTACTTGATGAAATGGAGATATGCTTCACAGGTTTGGTTGCTGGGATGAGAGCTTATCCTCTAAGATTTCCAGGAAGTGCATTTCACAATGCTCTAATGGTTAGTTAGCATTTTGTAGTTGAAATAAAATATTATGTTTGCTACTCCATTATTATAGTTACAAACTCATTCGAAATGCAGTGCCGCAAGCGATTAGTTGAAATATTCAGGCATGAACTTGAAAAAAGAAAGAAGACAGTTGATGAAACAGATGACGGGACCGATATGATGGATGGATTGATGAGACTAAAAGATGAAAATGAGAGAAAATTGTCTGATGATGAAGTGATTGATAATATATTAGCTTTTGTAATAGCTGGATATGAATCAACATCTCTTGCTTCAATGTGGGCACTTTACCACCTAGCTAAATCACCAGATGCTCTTCAAAGGCTTCGGGTCAAGTTTCTGATTAGTAAAGTTTATTTAGTTTAAATTCGAAATAGCTTTAACAGTATGATAACTAACAATTAATATATCTCTTCATACAGGAAGAAAATGAAAATATATGCAAAGATAAGAGTGGCAAATTTATAAGCATGGACAATATTTCAAAACTTAAGTACACTTCAAAGGTGGTAACATCAAATTATCCACATACCTTACTGGCATCAAATAAAAGAAAATAAAAGCCAGCAAGTTATTAACATATATTATTTTCAGGTTGTGGAGGAAACTATTAGAATGGCAAATATTGCACCCACAGCATTTCGTGTCGTCACAAGAGATACTGAATATAAAGGTAATAATGTTGGAATATAAGAAGACAATTTGGTAACCAATTCATGAATCATCCGTTAGCTGTAAACAAATGACGTTGTGTAGGATATATAATACCAAAAGGGTGGCAAGTTGTAGTTTGGCTTCGATCTCTACATACAGATCCAAAGAACTTTGAGGATCCATCATGCTTCAAACCTGAAAGATGGGAGGTTAGTATTTTGCATCGACAGCGACAGACACTTATTTTGATTCCTTTAATGTAACTAAAAGGAAAATGTTTCAGAATGTAAAACCTGGAAGTTTCCAGCCATTTGGTGGGGGTCCACGAATTTGTGCTGGTAACATGCTTGTTCGTGTACAGCTTACAATTTTGCTTCATCATCTAGCTTTGAATTATAGGTATTAACTCAAATGTTTCTTTCTTTGAAAGTCAACTATTAAGTCACTAATGCTAAGTTACATGTCATATGTTGAAGGTGGGAGTTGATCAACCCTGATGCTAAAATTAAATATCTCCCACATCCGAAACCAGAGGATGGAGCTATCATGTCATTCACAAAGCTCTAACAAAGAACGCCCACAACAACATTGTGTTGTTGATAAATTAGTATTTATAAGTTCAGAATTATCTAAATTTAAGTATGATGCAAAAATATTTGTATTGTTTTGACTTGCTACTTAGCTTTGTGCTAAAAATATATGATTTCAGATGTTTTTCTTCTACAAATATTGTAACAACCCGCATATTTATCGATTTTATATTTAAATATTTCATTTAAATATTTTATCGTTCGTTGGATTTTGGTCCAAAAAGCTACTTTTTGCAAACAGTCGAATTAGGACTCAAGACCACCCCCATTGAGTTCAAAATGACGTTTGCGACCTTTTTCAGTATAAGCTTCGATATGTTTGGAGAAAGTTGATTTTTGCTACTTTTTCCCGCTTATGACTTTGGTTTGGACTGTACCCTTATTAGCTCAGTCCCAACCCCTCTCCTCTTCATTCACTTCTTTTCTATTTTCCTAACACTCAAGCTCAAGCAAAAATGGGGGAAGAGAAAAAGAATTAGAAAATCCTAAACCCTAGTTTCCATTTGCAAATCAATTTCTAGCTCCAAACTCAAGAGAACCCATTGGTAAGCTTTCTCTTCATCTTCTCCAACTCATTCTCTTTTTTATTTCAGAAATTTCCTAAACCTAATTTAGGAAATGTTTCTCTTTTAAGCTTAGATTGAAGCTTCTTGAGTTGTTATTGAAGAGGAATTGATCTTAGCTTGTTTTTAAAGCTTCTCCTTCATTGATTTGGATTCAAATGTGAGATTTTTAATCTCACATCTAAGTCTATGAATTACCTTCGATTGTTAGGTATGAATTCCTAACACTTATTCGTGTGCTTTTGCTTTCGGTTTGAATTGATTTGGTGAATATTCCAATTTTTAGTGTTTTGAGTTCAATTCTTTAAAAATCATAATTTTGATGTTTGAACATGTTTTTGGTGATGCATCGAGGAGCTTATAGGGCCGGGTAGTCGATTGGCATAAACCCTTAGCGCCGTTGCTAGTGCGATTGCAACTTGGTCAGGATTTGCACCTCTTTTGAAATAGGGTAGGAAGTGCAGGTATACAGGTTCGGCCGACCGAGCCCCTTGGGCCGGTCAACCGACCTGTAGTCCAGGCACTTCCTGCCTCTATTTGGAAGTGCTGGTTACAGGCTTCGGCCGACCGAGCCTCCTGGGCCGGTCGACCGACCTGGTGCCCCGAGAACTTCCAACCTCTGGTTCGGTCGACCGACCTGCTACTATTTGCCAGATTAGCCTAAATTGCTAATTCGTTTGAATATCCAACTTTAATCGATTCGTGTTGTTTTCCTTTTGTTGTTGTCATTTATTATCGACTTTGATGACCTTTTCTTTGGGAATTTTAGATATATCCACTTTGATGGATTTGATATCGATTTCTTTGGATTTTATTCACGTATTCGAATGTGAATTTTTATGCCCGATTGTTTCTACAATCACTTCTATGATTTGTCACTTTAAAATATAAAAGTTTTCTATACTAGTAGTAAATATCAAAACTCTTTCTTCAAATGATTTCAACACTATTTTATTACAAAGCTCGTTTTCTCAAACCGATTTCCAATCTATTAGTATATACAAACCTTTACCTCACTCGTATGAGAAATCTAATTAAACGACTTAGTAAAACAAGTGGTATGAAACGCTTGCGTTTACTTCGTTGGTTAATTTTTGGACTTGTTCGATTGAACCACTTGTGACATTTTTCTAGTGGAGATTTACAGTTTGTTCGTAAATGTTTAAGTTAAGCAAGTGGTAATGGGACATGAAGCTAAACTTTTATATTTACTAGCTTAGTGTAATTGACACTTCTCGTTGATCATGACGAACATCTTTGTGGTTTACACTAGCAATGTGCGATGTCTCTTTGTTTGCGAGGTTAGGCTAGACACCACTTGTGCGATTCCATTCGCACATACCTTTTCGGTTAGCGTAGACACCACTTGTGTGATTCCGTTCACACATACCTTTTTGCTTTTTGGTTAGGCTAGACACCACTTGTGCGATTCCATTCGCACATACCTTTTTGGTTAGCTTAGACACCACTTGTGTGATTCCGTTCACACATACCTTTTTGCTTTTTGGTTAGGCTAGACACCACTTGTGCGATTCCATTCGCACATACCTTTTCGGTTAGCCTAGACACCACTTGTGTGATTCCGTTCACACATACCTTTTTGCTTTTTGGTTAGGCTAGACACCACTTGTGCGATTGCATTCGCACATACCTTTTCGGTTAGCCTAAACACCACTTGTATGATTCCACTCACACATACCTTATTGTGATTTCTGGATTTCGTGTGTTGATTTCTGTAATTTATGTTTCACCAACTTTTACGATGAGCATTGATATATATGTCATTTATTGTGGCTTGGTGAATGAAATTAGGAGTATGACATTCCTTTTTATCTTGAGTAGATTATTGTGATATTGATTAGTCTCTTGTTGATTTTCAATTACTTATATATCACAGCTTGGCATTGTGATTATTATACGTTTAGTCATATTTCTTATTATATATCATTTCATATGATATTTATAGCTAAACTGATCCGTTTATTATTTTCTTATTAAATAATATTCGGGTCAGACTGAATTTTGCAGGTGCTTCTGCTTGACTCCTTATCGGACCATCTTCTGACTTTTGGCTAACTACTTTAGTTAGTAGTTTTTGTTATATACACTTGAGATACAGACTCTATGATGTATACTTATTCTTTTGTCTAGCACTTGTATCTATTCTTTTTGATATTGTGGATCTTGTTTGACCACTACTCTGATGAACACTTTCATGTGTTATATTCATATCTATTTCCGCCTTTGTGATATGAATTGTCTGTGACTGATTTATGTTATGTTTATTTCTATATTTGTTTCCGAAGATTTTATATAGCCACTGTGTGATAGCTTTGAGTTTGTATCTGTATGTCGGATTCCCTCTAGAGATGAAAAGTTATATTTTTATCTGGCATATCGGTACTCGCACAAAGCAATTATACAGATGGTCGCTCATCAACAGCCTTATTCTCCGTGCTAATCGACAGCATTACTCCGTAGTGTTCTTGGCTAGCGTGCGTATAGGTGGGGCGTCACAGCTTGGTATCAGAGCCAAACTTCGGAACAATATGAAATATTATAACAAGGATCATCGTCCTAAGTCCATCTTAGGAGTCGTGCTTTAGGATTTTATTCGGGTCTTCGTACCGTTCTATCCTACTTTCTTTTATGATTGCTTGTTTTATCTATCAAGATTGCTTGATATTTATTTTGAGAATAACTTTTTCCTCTTCCTTCTTTCTTTCTTAAGGAAGAGAAATGGTTAGACCTGTCCGTCCCAGCGCCGGTCAATCTAGTGCTACTCCTCAGGATGGAGTATTCATGTCTGCCCAGCAACTTCTTGATCTAGTAAAGAACGCTCAAGCAGCCGGACCCATTCCTGAGCCCATTCAATCCTAGTTGACATTGTTTTATTTCGTGATCTTCTTATTCGAGTTCTTTTTGATATGGGTTCCATCTCACTATTTTATATCAAAAGAACTTGTCGATTCTTTTTCTTTGAATATTTTGGGCTTGATGACTTCTTTGAGGATTGTGAATCCGGATGGATCCGCAACAATTTGCTTTTGTTTAGATGTCGAAATTATTTTATGAGATTTTTCTTTCCGAGCCGATATTTTTACTTAGGCCCCGGAATTGATTTTTAGAAAGGATCGACTTAATTGTGAAGCCCATATCCTATTTTTCGAGTGGACTGTTCATCTTCGACATTTTCAATCTGTTAAGCAGATTTCTATTTTTCCTTTATGATTTTGATTCCAACTAGATGGCATCATTTTATTCCTTAAGCCCACTTATAAGGAAAGTGTTATTTCTCTCATTCATGTAGTTAGAGAAATTTTCTGGTATTTTTGAGCTTGTCTTAGGATTATCACCTAAGTAATCTTTTGTGTGGCGCTAAGGTCTTTTCAGTTTGACCTTGCCACCGGTTTTCGTTTGCTACGAGTTGCGGAAATTAGCATTCCACTTACCGCATTCCGCACTCGTTATGATTCTTATGAATGACTTATTATGTCATTCAAATTGTCCAGCTTATTTCATCCATTTTATAAATCGAATATTCTATGAATATTTCGATGGGACTATTCTTGTATTTACTGATTTTGGATGAAAATAGTAATTTAAAATTTTGCAAATCTTTTTCATAAGATTTATTTATAAGTAAAACTGAATTTTTGTTCTTGAAATGAACAAAGAATATTCTTAAAAGTATTTAGAAACATGTTTATCATATAGAATACGATTTTGTGATTGTATTGCCCATTTAGTGTTTTAAGAATTTTGGTCGATGCGCTTGATCAACGTTATCGATAGGAATTTCCTAAACGCTTTGATGAGACAATCAGACACAGTATATTAACTTGAAAATAGTAAATTTTTCTAGAATGATAATTACATAAAGATAAGTGTAATTTTGAAAGTTTTAATTTTTCAGCAAAGAAGATTATTTAAAAGAAATTCTTTCTTTTCGATACTTTTATTCTTGTGATTCCTGGAGGGGAACCAAGACTTTGCTATTTGTACCGATACTAGTCGTATTGGTTTGGATGCCGTTCTCTTGCAAAGAAGAACGTACTATCACTTGTGCTTCTAAATCATTATAGCTTATCGAGACTAGATATGTCACTCATGATCTAGTGCTCGCGGCTATTGTTTTTGCTTTTAGAGTTTGACATCATCATCTTTGGGGGAGAAATTTGTTCTCTACCTCGATCATAAATCTTTGGAATAATTATTTTCTCATATGGAACTCCATATTGACTCGAGTTCCTGACATCTTATGATCTTGATATTCTTTTTATTCCTGGAAGGGAAATCGTGTTGCCAATGCGCTTTGTCGTAAGCAACAAGTGGTCGACTCTTTGATGTTGCCTGAATGGAATTATCTTTTCGTCAAGTTCATCGGACGTTTTGGTACACTTCGTTTTATTGAGTTTTATCTCATTCCTTTTATGGACTTGTGTCCGATGTTCTTTTATGGTGTTCGGTTCATCGGATGTACTGTTATTACACTACATCGATGTTCCGCCTTATTCGATTCATTGGATGTACCGTTTGTACTACATCAATGTCTTTGCTATTCGATTTATTGGATGTATCGTTTGTACTACATCAATGTCTTTGCTATTCGATTCATTGGATGTACCGTTTGTACTACATCAGTGTCTTTGATTCATTGGATGTACCGTTTGTACTACATCAGTGTCTTTGATTCATTGGATGTACCGTTTGTACTACATCAATGTCTTTGCTTTTGATTCATTGGATATACCGTGATTCATTGGATGTACCGTTTGTACTACATCAATGTCTTTGCTTTTGATTCATTGGATGTACCGTTTGCACTACATCAATGACTTAGCTTTCTGGTTCATTGGACGTACCGTCTTTGTACTACGTCGGTGTTCCAAATTATTCGAGTTTCTTGTTTCTCGGGCGTACCGTTTTTGTACTACGTCGTTGCACCGGCTCAATTTTCTGCTATTCTTGACGTTTCCCACGTCTTTCATCTACGGAAATGCCTTAGGGATTCCGGTTTTCATTCTTGAGCCCGGTGATATTGTGGAAATTGAAGTTTCACCAGATTTGATTTTTTGAGCAACATCCTATTCGAATTATTGCTTCGGAGCTCAAACGACTTCGAAATAAAGATATTCTTCTTGTGAGAGTTCAATGGTTCTCAAATCCTAGGGATTACTCATGGGAATCTAGAGAATTCATTGAGCAATCCCGTTCTTACTAACTCTTTCGTGCTCCTTATGGTGAACTTCTTATTTCAATTTTCTTTTGTGTTGATATGCTTTTATGGTTGTTACTTCTTATTTTCTTCTTAAGTATTGCGAGGACGCAATTTCTTTAAGGAGGGGAGTCTGTAACAACCCGCATATTTATCGATTTTATATTTAAATATTTCATTTAAATATTTTATCGTTCGTCGGATTTTGGTCCGAAAAGCTACTTTTTGCAAACAGTCGAATTAGGACTCGAGACCACCCCCATTGAGTTCAAAATGACGTTTGCGACCTTTTTGAGTATAAGCTTCGATATGTTTGAAGAAAGTTGATTTTTGCTACTTTTTCCCGCTTATGACTTTGGTTTGGACTGCACCTTTATTAGCTCAGTCCCAACTCATCTCCTCTTCATTCACTTCTTTTCTATTTTCCTAACACTCAAGCTCAAGCAAAAATGGGGGAAGAGAAAAAGAATTAGGAAATCCAAAACCCTAGTTTCCATTTGCAAATCAATTTCTAGCTCAAAACTCAAGAGAACCCATTGGTAAGCTTTCTCTTCATCTTCTCCAACTCATTCTCTTTTTTATTTCAGAAATTTCCTAAACCTAATTTAGAAAATGTTTCTCTTTTAAGCTTAGATTGAAGCTTCTTGAGTTGTTATTGAAGAGGAATTAATCTTAGCTTGTTTTTAAAGCTTCTCCTTCATTGATTTGGATTCAAATGTGAGATTTTTAATCTCACATCTAAGTCTATGAATTACCTTCGATTGTTAGGTATGAATTCCTAACACTTATTCGTGTGCATTTGCTTTCGGTTTGAATTGATTTGGTGAATATTCCAATTTTTAGTGTTTTGAGTTCAATTCTTTAAAAATCATAATTTTGATGTTTGAACATGTTTTTGGTGATGCATCGAGGAGCTTATAGGGCCGGGTAGTCGATTGGCATAAACTCTTAGCGCCGTTGCTCGTGCGATTGCAATTTGGTAGGGATTTGCACCTCCTTTGAAATAGGGTAGGAAGTGCAAGTATACAGGTTCGGCCGACCGAGCCCCCTGGGCCGGTCGACCGACCTGTAGTCCAGGCACTTCCTGCCTCTGTTTGGAAGTGCTGGTTACAGGCTTCGGCCGACCGAGCCCCCTGGGCCGGTCGACCGACCTGGTGCCCCGAGCACTTCCAACCTCTGGTTCGGTCGACCGACTCAGGGAGTCCGGTCGACCGACCTGCTACTATTTGCCAGATTAGCCTAAATTGCTAATTCGTTTGAATATCCAACTTTAATCGATTCGTGTTGTCTCCCTTTTGTTGTTGTCATTTATTATCGACTTTGATGACCTTTTCTTTGGGAATTTTAGATATATCCACTTTGATGGATTTGATATCGATTTCTTTGGATTTTATTCACGTCTTCGAATGTGAATTTTTATGCCCGATTGTTTTTACAATCACTTCTATGATTTGTCACTTTAAAATATAAAAGTTTTCTATACTAGTAGTAAATATCAAAACTCTTTCTTCAAATGATTTCAACACTACTTTATTACAAAGCTCGTTTTCTCAAACCAATTTCCAATCTATTAGTATATACAAACCTTTACCTCACTCGTATGAGAAATCTAATTAAACGACTTAGTAAAACAAGTGGTATGAAACGCTTGCGTTTACTTCGTTGGTTAATTTTTGGACTTATTCGATTGAACCACTTGTGACATTTTTCTAGTGGAGATTTACAGTTTGTTCGTAAATGTTTAAGTTAAGCAAGTGGTTATGGGACATGAAGCTAAACTTTTATATTTACTAGCTTAGTGTAATTGACACTTCTCGTTGATCATGACGATCATCTTTGTGGTTTAGACTAGCAATGTGCGATGTCTCTTTGTTTGCGAGGTTAGGCTAGACACCACTTGTGCGATTCCATTCGCACATACCTTTTCGGTTAGCCTAGACACCACTTGTGTGATTCCGTTCACACATACCTTTTTGCTTTTTGGTTAGGCTAGACACCACTTGTGCGATTCCATTCGCACATACCTTTTCGGTTAGCCTAGACACCACTTGTGTGATTCCGTTCACACATACCCTTTTGCTTTTTGGTTAGGCTAGACACCACTTGTGCGATTTCATTCGCACATACCTTTTCGGTTAGCCTAGACACCACTTGTGTGATTCCACTCACACATACCTTATTGTGATTTCTGGATTTCGTGTGTTGATTTCTGGAATTTATGTTTCACCAACTTTTACGATGGGCATTGATATATATGTCATTTATTGTGGCTTGGTGAATGAAATTAGGAGTATGACATTTCTTTTTATCTTGAGTAGATTATTGTGATATTGATTAGTCTCTTGTTGATTTTCAATTACTTATATATCACAGCTTGGCATTGCGATTATTATACGTTTAGTCATATTTGTTATTCTATATCATTTCATCTGATATTTATAGCTAGACTGATCCGTTTATTATTTTTTTATTAAATAGTACTCGAGTCAGACTGAGATTTTGCAGGTGCTTCTGCTTGACTCCTTATCGGACCATCTTCTGATTTTTGGCTAACTACTTTAGTTTAGTAGTTTTTTTTGTATACATTTGAGATACAGACTCTATGATGTATACTTATTCTTTTGTGTAGCACTTGTATCTATTCTTTTTGATATTGTGGATCTTGTTTGACCACTATTCTGATGAACACTTTCATGTGTTATATTCATATCTATTTCCGCCTTTGTGATATGAATTGTCTGTGACTGATTTATGTTATGTTTATTTCTATAATTGTTTCCGAAGATTTTATATAGCCACTGTGTGATAGCTTTGAGTTTGTATCTGTATGTCGGATTCCCTCTAGAGATGAAAAGTTATATTTTTATCTGGCATATCGGTACTCGCACAAAGCAATTATACAGATGGTCGCTCCTCAACAGCCTTATTCTCCGTGCTAGTCGACAGCATTACTCCGTAGTGTTCTTGGCTAGCGTGGGTATAAAGGTGGGGCGTCACAAATATCTTTGCATGTCAAGGTAGAAAAATAAAAGAACTGTCTGTCTTAGAAAAACAACAAGGCAGTAAAACAAATGCTTTAAGTGATGCTAAAAACAGTAACGCAGAATTTTTTTCCCAGATCACAACAATAATTTTTATAATATACGGTACAAAGTTGGTCCGCTTCTTAAAAAACTAATTATTCTATCATGTATCAGCTTCACATTATTCTTGTGCTGTCATCAAATCCCTCCTGTCTATAATTCTGTCTGCAGTATAACTAGTGTCGGAAAAATATTCATACTACTTTTGGATTTGCTCCAATAAATATGCACTCTAAAATGCTAACTTAATTTTACCACTAAAGTGAATCCACTGCCACAAAAAATTCCAAACTGAGCAGCATTTATATGAACATTATATTGAATTTTCACTTCCGTCGGAGAAGTTAAATCATTGGTGTCTCCGTGTCCAAGTTGTCCATGTTCCCCCCATCCCCATGTCATTATTTTCCCATTTTCTGAAACCAAAAATTAAATTAAGATTAAATACGAAAGCAAAAGGTAAAGATTACAAAGAAAGCAAGTAATAATCCAAATCAAACAGTCCCAGGTTTTACATACCCATCCCCAAGTTAATGAATACTAAGTCTTCAATAAAGGGTAAATAATAAACTGCTTGCATAACTAGAACGGTGTGTGTCAACAAAAACAATATAATCTAAAAGACAACAAATACAAATGGGGTACCTGTTAATATAGCAGAATGCTCCGCACCAGCTGCTACACACATTACTTTTTCTCCCTTTCTCGAGTATACCCTCGCTGCAGGTGGTAATGTTGGAGATGCTGATAGATATCATAAGGCAATATGGTCAACCAAAACTTATAATATTCAAAGCTATGTTATATAGCTGCAGGTATGAATATGACAAAATGGTTTATCTTTAGTAGCATGTGCATCAAATAACTCTATGAATGTTCTACTAGCATATGTGTGTAGGTCCCCCCTTATTTACCCCTCGTAAAATCCCCCTTTTGTCTTTTTGTGTAAACAAGTTTCGGATTGAAATGATTTTTTGTGGATATGTTATGTTCATGAGGAAGATCATCCATGCAAAATTTGGGTTATTTCAAAACTTTTAAGTTCTTCAAAATTGCAAGTCAACGTGGACCACATAAAATATTTATTTTAACCCTCGATTTGAAATATTATTAAGCAGTAGTAAGAAGTCTCAAAATGGTTTCAAATTTTGCATAGATGATCTTGCTATGAAACATATCTACAAAAATTCAACTCAATCCATAAATTTTTTATATAAAAAGAAAAAAGGGGGATTTTAGGGGATAAGTAATAGTGATACACACATATATATGTATGTATGTTTGTATGTATATATATATATATGAGACATTAGCTACACCTCTTATGGTACACCCCATAAGGTGTAAGGGGGAGGGGTGATCAATCCCTCTCAGCAGAAAAATAGGATCTTGCAATTTGGCGTGATAGAACAAACAGATAGTTATAGATCACAGAAAAAAAAAATATAGAGACAAGAGAAAACACACAGATTTATAGTGGTTCCACTATCGCGAGATAGTGTACGTCCACTTTAATGGGTAACAGATTTATTACTATTTGAAGAGGTTACAGAGTAAAGAAATGAAGAAAAATAAACAAGAGATTGTTCTCTCACATCTGATATCTTAACATTCTCTATGACTCTCTTTATATATAGAGAAAAGTTACTTAGGAATGAAACAATTGATTTATGTAAATAAATCAATTCATAGAATAATAATATTCCCATTAATTGTCTTGCCATGTAATTGATTGATAATATTCCATTTTCTCTATCAATCAATTATTTCCCTATTTGATTCCTTTTATAAAATATGGCAATTAAGTATATATGGCAAATATCTCCACATCCCTATCTCTTTAATTTCTCTTTCCATTTCCTTCATGCACAGAACGGGTAACTAAATACCGAGAATATCTACAAAATCTATTAATTTTGGAAATATTGTATCACCAAAAAAATCCTAATAATCTCCACCTTGATACAATATCTCTTCCAAACCAAGATACTCCAAAATGAATGATTCCCAATGAGTTCCTGCAAAAGCCACCTCTCATTGCACTTTGTTAATGAACTCCGGCAAGGCCACCGTCCACCAACAAAGTGTTGGAAACACTCAAAAAAATAAGGCAGACGTTGTGCAACCAAAAAATAAACTCATGTCTCTTCATACAAGAAGAATGTCACATCTTCTCTTAACTTCAACCAAGTTACTCTCTTCCCTATAGTGCCACCATGTGGCACCTAGCACTTCATCAAGTAAATCAAGTTCGAGCAATGCTCGAACTTAGTAGCAGGTAATGCCTTCGTAAACATATCTGCTGCATTGTCATTTGTATGAACCTTCTGAAGGCGAACTAACTTCTCTTCATTCATGGAGATAAGGAAATACTCTCTTACCTCTATATGCTTTGTTCTAGAGCTGAAAGCCAGATTTTCAGCTAAATGAATTGCACTCTGACTATCACAATTCACCAAACAATTATCTTGTACAAAGCCCAAATCACACAATAACTTCTTCAAATAAAGTGCCTCCTTAGCTGCCTCAACTGCAGCTATCAACTCTGCCTCTGTAGTAGACAAAGCAACTATAGTCTGCAACCTCGCTCTCCAACTAATAGCCGTTCCTCCAAGAGTGAACACATAGCCTGAGGTTGACTTCCTTCTATCTCTATCTCCGGCATAGTCTGAATCACAAAATCCAATCAAGTTGAAATCTTTATTTCTGCCGCCAAAGACAAGACCATAATCTGATGTTCCCCTAAGATATCTAAAAATATACTTCACTGCCTCCCAATGTGATTTTCCCGGATTTGCTGTATATCTACTAACTAATCCAACAGCCTGAGCAATGTCAGGTCTAGTGCACACCATAGCATACATCAAGCTACCTACCGCACTCGCATAAGGCACCTTTTTCATGTAGGCCTTATCCTTTTCTGAGATCGGAGAGCCTTTGTTAGAGAGCTGTATATGCAAAGGCATGGGTGTACTGATAGCCTTTGCTCCATCCATGCTAAACCGAGCAAGCACCTTTTGAATATATTCCTTTTGAGTAAGTCTCAAAAGTCCAAGCTTTCTATCTCTTGGATTTCCATCCCCAAAATTTTCTTTGCTTCTCCAAGGTCTTTCATTTCGAATTCCGCTTTTAATTTCAACTTCAACTCATCAACTCCAGCTTTATTCTTAGAAGCAATCAACATATCATCCACGTACAAAAGCAAATACACCCAATTACTATTCTTTAAATGCTTGAAATAAACATATGCATCTTTAGTACTACGATTAAAACCATGTGAAAGCATAAAAGAATCAAACCTTTTGTACCATTGTCTAGGCGACTGTTTTAGACCATAAAGAGATTTCTTCAACCTGCATACCCAATCTGATTTTCCATCTACAATAAATCCTTCTGACTGCTTCATGTAAATGGTTTCTTCCAAATCACCATGCAAGAAAGCAGTCTTAGTTGTTCTAACTCCAAATCGTGAGCAGCAACTATCGCAAGTAGGATTCGAATTGAAGTTTGTCTAACAACTGGAGCAAATATTTCATCATACTCCAACCCCTTTTTTTGTGAAAACCCTTTGGCTACCAATCTTGCATTGTATCTACCATCGTCTTTCAGCTTGAACACCCACTTGCAACCTATGGCTCGGCTTCCTTGAGGTAGTGGTACCAAATCCCAAGTCTTGTTCTTCTGCAAAGACTGTATCTCCTCTTCCATAGCGCAATTCCACTTCGAATTATCATTCCACTTCATGGCTTCTTCAAGGCTTAATGGTTCATCATGAACAACATGTAAAGCATACTCAAACTGATCATCAAGGCTCAAATTTGCATAATCCCAATCTCCATATCTAATTGGAGCTCTCTTTGGTCTCTGACTAGCCCGAATGACTATATCGCCTGACTCTCCTTCAGCTCCACCTTGAGCTCCATCTTGAGCTGAATCCTCTCTAGCTTTATGACCATCTCCATCACTACTAGAGGAAATCTGTGGACTATCATGTGATGTATCATCAACTGTTCTATCACTATTGCCAATAGTAATAGCTGTACTTCGGGTTTGAAAGTTGGGAATCTCGGTCTTTTCGGCCTTCTCATCAACTGAATCTGAAACGTCTGATAAACCTTCCAAAGGTTTAAACATCGCTGACTCGTCAAAAGTCACATGTCTGGAGTGTATAACTTTCTTCGTAACTGGATTCCAAATTCTGTATCCTTTTATTCCATCTGTATAACCAAGAAAAACACACTTGGAGGCCCTAGGCTCCAACTTATCTTGTCATGTATTGTGAACATAAACTGGACATCCAAATATACGAAAATAACTTAATAAAGTGCTTTTACCTCTCCATAACTCCTCTGCAATCTTCCCACCAATGGCTGAGCACGGAATCCGATTAATAATATGTGCTGCAGTCGAAACAGCTTCAGCCCAAAAACCCTTAGACATACCCGCAGTCAATACCAAGCAACGGGCCTTCTCAAGTAGAGTCCTATTCATCCTCTCAGCAATCTCATTGGATTGCGGATCACCAGGTGTAGTAAAATGTCTTCTAATACCGCGTTGTCTGCAGTAGTCGAGGAACTGTTTGGAGACATATTCGCCACCATTATCGGATCTAAGAATCTTCAATTTCTTTCCTGTTTAGTTTTCAACAAGAGCTAACCAAACCTTAAAATTCTGAAATACTTCCGACTTAGCTTTCATTACATACACCCAAACCTTGCGCGAGTAGTCATCAATGAATGAAACAAAATAATAAGCTCCACCAATGGAAGCAGTAGGGTATGGCCCCCAAACATCTGAATGTACATAATCAAGTACACTCTTAGAAGTATGCATACCGTCACCAAAAGAAACTCTGGTTTGCTTTGCCAATACACACTCCTTGCAAAAGTTCAACTTGTTGAAGATTTCTCCCTTGATCTTTTTCTTCTTACGAAGCAACTCTAAGTTCTTCTCCGAAGAATGACCTAGTCTCATATGCCAAAACTTGGTAGCATCCAAACTTTTAGAACTATCAACTTCAACACATAATTCTCCATGAACAGTGCTACCCATCAGCAAATACAGATTTCTTACCATAACACCCTTCATCAATACAAGTGCCTCTCTAGAAACTCTCAAACCATCTTTGACAATGGTTATCTTGCATCCCAATGATGTCAATTGGCCTAATGATATCAATGACTTCCGAAGACCAGGAACATAGCGAACATCTGAAAGTGTGCGAACAATCCCATCATACATGCGAATGCGAACTGAACCAACTCCCATAGACTTACATGTAGCATCGTTTCCCATAAGGATGGAACTTCCTTCTTTAGCATCAAAGGAAGAAAAATAATCCTTATTAGGAGTCATGTGAAATGATGCTCCAGAATCTAATACCCAGTGGTCTGCAACATCTGATACAATCGCTGTCAATAAATCGCTATCATCTTTCTCCATTGCAATAGATGAAGAACCTTCGGTCTTCTTCTCCAGATCTGGGCAGTCTCTTCTCCAATGGTCTGGTTTCTTACAATGATGACACCTTCCATCTTTTGACTTACTCCGCCAATGAGGCTTCCTAGAATTGGAACGCCCCCTGTAATTCTTCACTTTCTTCTCTGCTCTACCTCTCTCAACAAATAAACCTGAACTACTATTACTTCCTCCACTACTATCACCAACACTAAACTCTTTCATCTGATCTCTCAACTCCTCACTGAGCAAACCTGTCTTCACATCATCTAATGTCAATGTATCTCTACCATAGATAAGGCTGTTAGCGAAACCAGTGTATCTTTCTGGAAGCGAACACAACAGAATCATTGCTTTCTGTTCTTCATCAACTTTCAACTCAACAGACTTCATCTTCATCAACAGGTCATCAAACACACTTAGGTGTGTTTTAATTGAAGAACCTTCCTTTATTTTATAAGTGAAAAAAGTCTTCAATAGGATCAGACGGTTAGTTAGGGATTTCTTCATGTAGAGGTCCTCCAACTTCTTCCAAATGCCTTTGGCTGTGGTTTCCTGACTGATTTCAGAAATTACATTCTTTCCCATAGCAAGCTGGAGAGTAGTAAAGGCTCATTCTTCCATCTCTTCTAATTCCACTGATGAAATATCAGCAGGCAGTGTCTCTGTATCAAATACTACTCGATGAACGCGATTTCTCCTCAAAACTGCTTTCATCATCCATTGCCATTTTTCAAAATCTCCTTCACCATTCCACTTCTCTATCGTCAACTGTGATCCTGAAGCCACATAGGAGCCTCTGACGTATGGAGCAACTACTGGCGCTAAAGTACTATTTGTACTATTTTCATCTCCTCCTGCCATTCTACCAAAACACCTTCTTTGCGAATCTAGCTCTGATACCAGTTGTAAGGGGGAGGGGTGATCAATCCCTCGCAGCAGAAAAATAGGATCTTGCAATTTGGCATGATAGAACAAACAGATACTTATAGATCACAGAAAAAAAAAATAGAGACAAGAGAGAACATACAGATTTATAGTGGTTCCACTATCGCGAGATAGTGTACGTCCACTTTAATGGGGAAGAGATTTATTACTATTTGAAGAGGTTACAGAGTAAAGAAATGAAGAAAAATAAACAAGAGATTGTTCTCTCACATCTGATATCTTAACATTCTCTATGACTCTCTTTATATATAGAGAAAAGTTACTTAGGGATGAAGCAATTGATTTATGTAAATAAATCAATTCATGAAATAATAATATTCTCATTAATTGCCTTGCCATGTAATTGATTGATAATATTCCATTTTCTCCATCAATCAATTATTTCCCTATTTGATTCCTTTTATAAAATATGGCAATCAAATATATATGGCAAATATCTCCACATCCCTATCTCTTTAATTTCTCTTTCCATTTCCTTCATGCACAGAACGGGTAACTAAATACCGAGAATATCTCCAAAATCTATTAATTTTGGAAATATTGTATCACCAAAAAAATCCTAATATAAGGCTACACTTCGATGATTTTTTGAATTAGACAATTCGAAATACATCCAATATTTTGGGATATGTTGTAATATAGTTGAAGATTGTTTGGATAATTTCAAAAAAAAAAAAATTAAAATAACATTCAAAATTTAAAGGTAAATGCAACAACTAATATTTATCCTAACATTTTGAACATGTTAGAAATCTCGAAATGATCTCAAAATTTGTATAGATGATGTTTGCAATGTAGATTGAACATCCCCAAATTTTGGATTCATTTCAAAGTGTAAAAAAAAACCATTGAGGTGTAGCATAAGAGGTGCAGCATAGGCACACACATGTAAATTTGTATATGTATATGTAAGGACCTATATATACACGGGTACACACACACATTATATGTGCATATATGCATATAATGAGAAGGAGAGAGACAGGAAATTATACCATCTGCAGCATGCTGAACAGAGGAAGTAGATGGTTTCTGTGCCTTTTTTATATTTTGAGTAACATTAAGCAGACCATGGTGCTTTCCGCCAAGCATATAAACATCCCCATCTGTTAAATAAATTACAATATTACTAGTATGAATGAAAATTAGTTTAAAAGTTATTAGATTGACCATATGTACCCGATAATAACAAAGCATGGTCCCAACCCAGGGCAATTTGTGAGAATTTTAACGTTGAGGGGAAAATACATGGAGAATGATTGCTTAAGCTCCCACTGAAACCCCTGCCCCATGTATACAAGTGTTGATCATCTGATTACAAGAAAATTGTATTAATTGATTAGTTGATCTTTGCTTATAGTAGAAAAAGGATTGTTTCAAATGAAAATTTCAAGGAAGACAATCTACCAGTTAAAGCAGCACTCTGATCTCCATTAGCATACACATTAACAATTTTATGGTTTCCAAATCCATGAATCTTGTTTGGATTATAATTGCACGGTCTCAATCTTTGAGTTCCAGATTCAGACACCCCAATTTGGCCATGTCTAGCTGAACCAAATCCATATATTGTATTTTTATCGAGTCCTGAATCATGACATAATTTAGGAGATATTATGCAATAAATTGTAAAAGTGAAAATGATGGAAAACTTTTCCTAAAAGATATTAAGGTCAACTTTTACTTCACCCAACAAATGTTAAAATTTGGATTCTATTTCATAGTGTAAACATATTTGAAACGTTTTTTAAAAACAATAAATTAAAGGTCTTCATTACATGATTGAACCAACTAATAAAACTTGCAGTATTATTATGCAATTTAGTACCTCCTGCACACCGTATGTGTGTGAACCAACTAATGAAACTTACAGTATTGTTATGCAATTTAGTATCTCATGCACACCGTATGTGTGCTTGCAGTTAACAGATATTTGATCAGTGTAGGTTCTTTTACAAGAGCTACCACATAAATATATGAACTGATGATCTTTACCTTGATGAAATTGTCGATATGAGATAACGGATTAAGAACTTGCACATTTGACACAATGCAACTTTTTACTTGCCAAAACTCAAAATAATACAGAGATGATGATTATACCAATATTTAACTCTACCGGCTAAAATATACAATAATTCCTTCAGTTCAATATAGATGGTAATGCCTTGTGAAACATTTATGTGCACGTAAATAAACGTTAAAAAAGGGGAGAGAATTTATGAGGAACTTGAAAATTCTTATAGTTAATAAGAGTTTTTAACATTCCTTTACTTTATTATGATTTTCTTTATTGATATTAGATTGTTGTATTTTAATTAATTAATAGATTTAGGTACCATAATTTTTGTTATGTACTTTATATAATTTTATATTTAAACAATTGTTGCCTTTGTTATTGTTGAAAATGCATATATTGAATTCGGTATATTTGATGATTCAATATTTGGTAAGAGAACTAATGAATATTAGTTAATTCCATTTGCTTAATAAATTCATTTTTTTATATTTATTGATTGTTGTTTAGATAAATTTTTTTTTTAATAAATATTGATAATGATGTTGAATATATAGATGAATAATGCATGAACTGAATTACTGATATAATTTCAAATACTAATGAACATCGTTAAAACTAAAGGTGTGATAACAATGTGTGGATAAATTTCATGCATTAATAAAAAAAATCACATATCTCAAAATAAACATATTTATTAAAAACATTACAAAATCAAATGTAAAAAAGGTTTATTTATAGATCAGAAAATGAAAAATGGAAATGAGAGTTTATTTTTAAAAGTATTTCAATTTATAAATCATTATTTTGTACTTCAATGATTCCCATATGATTGTTAAATAGGCAATTAAATAGCTATTATTTTTCTAAGTTGGTTTAATTTATAAAAAACGAAAAACCGTGAAATGTAAGGTATTTGGCTTGAAATTGAGTTTTGTGTTTTGTGTTCAATATATATGTCAAATGAAGTAGGAGAAAAGGAGTTGGCAAATCCTAATTATTCCAACAAAGTTGAGAAATGGAAGAGAGAAGGTAGTTTTTGATATTTCTCAAAAGGCGGAAAACAAGAAAATTCATTTTCAATTTTAAATGTTAAAACCATTTCCAAACAATCTTTTCACACCACTTTCCTCTCTTCAAATCAAATGATCTTTTCAAAAGGTATATATTTCTCAAAAGGCCTATATACATTTCCAAACAATCTTTTCACACCATTTTAAAGTACACATTGAAAATGTAGAACACATAACTCGTTTTCAAATCAAATTTTTTCTAAATAAGTACATTTTATATATATCTGATTCATTGTAAAAAAGTGAAGAAAATAGCTTGAATGAAAATTTCTTATTGTAAGGCCATTTAATAAATATGTATATTTCTTGTTTGTAACAAATACCAAATTTTGAAAGGAGAGAAATTATATATGGATATGAATGGAAAAGTATGAGGGAACTGGGGAGAACTGTAAAACAATATAGAAAAACATAAAGTAACAGGGATTTGAATGTAAAATGATTAGAGAGAACAAAAATGTTTGGAGATTGTAAGAGCGAAAAAGAGCTAAAAATTCTACTACTTAACAAATATTTGACAGATTTTGAACCTATCATTAGAAAAATATTAGTGACTGGTTTTGAAAAATGCAGTGGAAGTAAGGCATCACATATGAGTGTAACATTGAAGTGTTATTCTGAACTCGACAATAAGAAAGTCGCTTTTCACAATTTTGGCCTATATACATTTCTGCACTAAGGATAGAAGAAACGACAAAAGGACAATTATTTTATGAATGTTAAATATGCTAGCATGATATCAATAATTAATTCACCTCTAACCAGGACAAGAGAATGACGCATCCCACATGCAATTTGCTCGACGAATTTTGAGTTGAAATATGAAACTTCAGTTGGTATGACGTAAGATTGCAAATCTCCATTTCCAAGTTGGCCAAATGACCCATCTCCACACATGAAAAGACGCCCAGTATCTGAAAAGATGAGTTTGAGAAATTACTCAGAGAAAGTTTAATTTAACCAGGATGCTTTTCCCTGCTAATTGGTAACAGTAAAACTATCAAATTAAGTAAACTAAAATCGGGCTCCAAGGCATAGAAACCTTGTGGGGAGAACTTCATAAAATATCTTTATATTTTAGATCCTAATATAATCATGAAAAAAAAAATGTGGAACCCACTGCACGAGGCTACCACACGATAACGGGCTCTAGGGAGGTCGATTATGTAAGCAACATTTTCCTTGCATGCAAAGAGGTTGTTTCCGGACTCGAATCTGGACGTTCAGATCACCATGCAGGTGACTTAACCGTTGCACCAAGGCTCCACCTCAATATATAACTATGAAAGGAAGACAAAATTTGTTACGTTCAATAGTTAATGAAAAATGCTTACCAACCCTGCGAGTGTAATGGGCAATGGCGACCAGTTAGCTTTCAAAATTGATATAGTGCTTCTACAAGGACTTGAACTTTTAGGAATATGTCTTCCTTTACAACTACGGGGTTTTTTCCTTAGTTCGTAAACAGCAGAGGGAATATATGCCTGGAATGGCTACAAATGGAAAAACCGTACAAATTATGGGAAAAATGTATATGACGGGAATGATTGATTTTTCATTAAAAATTAAAAAATCAGCCAAGCGCTTGTATGTGGGATACGATGAATGGCACGTAAAGCATGGATATAAAACTAAGGAAGGGGGACTAGGAGTGAACTTGAAAACAATTTTATGACCAGTTTAGCTCTTTTGACATGCAAGTCAAGTCAACTACAATACCCAAAAGTTCAATCTATTGGGCCATGTTACCAATGCATACACAGTGTAAGATAACAGAAAGGAGTACCAAATGACTAGTAATAAAGAAATAACAATAATTCCAAACATAGATAGGATTTATAATTTGTAGCGGTGAAATATGAGTACTTGCAACAAATCCTGAGTGATTCCATCCGGCAGAAACATTGGATATGGTAAAATTCTCTAGTGATTTAACCAAGGTTGGTCTTAGACAATTAAATGGCTCTTTGTGTCCAAGTTGACCTTTTGTTCCTCTTCCCCATGTGAAAACTTGACCAGCACCTACATAAATAAGGTTAAAACCTAGTATGTATGCTTAAGCTTTGAAGTGGTAAAAAAACCATATTATACCGATAAAAACAAAATTACCCATGCACACGCGCGCGCGCAGTTAATACATATACATTGTGTGTGTGTGCATGCGCGCGTGTGCGCGCTGAGCAAAATTCAAAGAGCGTCATAGTAAATAGATATTCATTTGTAATTAATATGTGTGAATTGACTAAACTTCTTGAAATCGTCATTCAAATATTTGAAAAAAGCATTGTTACCTAAATAATGAAATTGCCTCACAATTTATAAAATGTTTCAATGCCTAACCCAACAAGATGGGTATCTATGCCACGATTATGGTGAGGGGCACAAACTTTTAGTTTTATATAGCGATTTGGGCGAAGCTCATAAAGTCAGTAACATATGCATATCATCCAAACACAAAATTTCGCAGAATATAAGAAGCCCATTCAGCACACTATAGAATCAGCATCTTCAAGCAAAATTGCAGAAATCGGCTTTCTAATGGAATATATTTCATTGCAAAGATACAAAGATGTTTGCATTACTAAATATTGTTGCGCTATCAGTCTATCCTGCATATATGATATGTTAATTATTTGTTGTTTTCCATACATAATAAAAGGATGAAAGAGTTAAAATTGGTCAAAGAGATTGGAAGCAAACAGTTGACAATGATTTTTATAATTAATTCTCGAAGATTACTTGTCAACAATTGAAAATAAGGGGTTTGGGTTGACAATAACTAGAGTATTGACAGACATGTTGTGCATATATGTATAACGTACTCAAAATTCAATTAAAGACCATATAAAAGTCCCAAATGCATGCGCTATGCACATGCATGAGAAATTTTAGCTTTAGAAATTTAGATAATTTTCCATGTACATATATCATTCACAATTAAAATTATATCAATAATGCTTTTCAAAGATATGCCAAATTTAATATTGCAGTAAATTTCATAAGAGATTTGCAAGGACAAAGAATATTCATGGCAGTAAAACTTTATAAAACTATGAACCATTTACTTGTAGAAGAAGACTGACCGGAAGCGTTGAAAGGACTGTGATCTCGGAGGGTAACGATGTCGAGTAGCTGTGAACAGGGGCGAACAATGGCGAACAACGGGCAGCGAAGGAGAACAAATGACGTATAGCAGTGAACAATGGAGAATCGAGTGGTGAAGAAGGATGGAGTGCAAGTGGTGGAGAAGAACAACTAATTTAGAACGTGAGTGGATAGAGTGAAGAGTAAGAGACAATTAATTTTAGATGAGATTTCGTTGGATATTTAAAGGGTCTATGACCATCTAAGATGTCCCTATTCACGCCTAAAAGTGGCACCTGCATCTCAGATGCCTTTGACAGCGGATTGTTTCGAGGTAATATATAAAACATATCACGGAGCTATCAACAAATCCTACATCTTCTAAAACTCGCAGTGGAAGAAATGAATATAATACCGAAAATACGATAATCTCAAATAAATAAAACAAATTATAACCGTCTTTAGTTACAAAATATCTCAATGCTGAAAAATAAATAATCTGAATGTACGGAAAAATGTCAAATATATAATAGATAACTAATGAATAAAGTTACGCCTCCGTCGTACCAACGCATCGCTGAAATTACCACCAAACATCTCTATCTACCTATCCGAGTAAAACAAAAGAAGAAGAAAATAGAGGGGGTTAGACATACGTCTGGTGAGTCGCATCATATAAGTGTATAATACTAAGGATAGAGGAGTTGATCGACGATGAAAAAATCTAGTACGGAAATGAATACGGGGTGTGTGTGTATTAATGCGATCTAAATAGTTCTAGTCTAGTGTACTGTAGAATATGCAACAATTGTATTCATAATTGTGGGGATAATTGTATGGTGATTTCACCTATTCTACGGTATGAATAACAATAATTTTAACATATAAATTTATATATAGAGGACATTTTGGAAACTTCACGGTCGGACTAAAAAGTTATGTTTCTATTCCAACAATTAATAAAAGTATGTGTAAGTGTATATATATCAATGCAATCTAAATTGGTCCAGTCAAATATAATATAGAATATTCAACATTTGTATTCTTAATTATAGGGTGATTTTTTCTTTTCTACTGTTTTTATGTTTATTGCATGTCCAAAATATAATACCTATCGTCTAACATGCATAAATTTCCACCAAATTGGATTATCATGTTACTTGGTTGTGTTACTTTGCTATTATTTTGGATGGTTGAATTACCATGAAAAATGTATGGTATTACTTTTCCCAGTGAGGAAGATCATCGTGTACAGTTTGTGATGACACGACCATGATGAAGAACATGGATGATATATGTAACTAAATACTATTATTTTTATTAATTCTACACTTGCATTTTAATCTTAATTTCAAATACGCAATGCATATTACAGTTTCAAATAATTCAGACTTGGTAAAAAATCATAACTTTTTTCAATATATGCTCAATTTCCTTTTTTATTTTCCACTCAAAATCTCATTGGTCTTTATATGGCATCAAATCGTCATTTATTTTCTCAAATTTGTAATTTTCTTTATTAATAGAAAACACAAATGGGGACGGGTATACATTCAACTAATGTTATGATGAAGAAGCCATGAATTAGAACTTTGATCTTTATTTCCCCACTACCGATAAAAATATTGACTTTGTATTAATTGCATCTTCTATATATAATGAGGAATCTCTCATTTGAAGCTTTTGAATTGTCTAAAAATACCCACTAATTAATCCATATAATTTGAAGGATATTTTTTGTCATTCTCTTAACCCCTTACCCCATGTTTTAGTTGCATCTATTACTTTTTTTTAACCACTATATGTTGCTCATATAATTATGACTTTATATATTTTGTGCGATAAGATTTTCTACTGTTTTAAGGAATCGATTTTATACTTAAGATTTGTATATAAAAAATAAATCTAGTGATTACTCGCAAATATAAAATGAAGAATGTATCTCATTATGTTTAACTTTTAACAAAATGGTGATACATATTTAAAGTTAAGTATGTAAAAAAAACATCACTAACACACAAAACTTTCTTGTATGCTAGTTTTATATTTTAATTTTCTAGAATGATGATGTGTATATAATAGTTTTTATAAATTGTAACTATCATTTTCATGTTCTATATGGCATGTTAAACCTTTTTTAATATTATAGTGTAATTATACTACGTGCATGTGTATTATTTTAATAAATTAATTAATTATTCTCATAGAAAACTTGTTTATCCTCGTCTTTTGATATATTGTCTTTTTTCCAGTGACACATGAAAATAATTGGTCGTTCCCTAATCATGGTTGGGTGGACTCGTGTAAGTGGATAAACTTACATATTGTGTTCATGATTAAAAATTTATTTTGTGTATTTTTCTACTTTTAAAAATGTTTGTTGCTAGGTACCATATAATGTCACATCCATAGTCGCCATATAGGTCCAAAAATTCTCTTTTGCAAAAAAGTGTGATGCGTATTCAACGTCTGCATGTTCAACATGTGAGTCAAATCCTTTTAAATTGCTACCCAAGAAGTTGAATAATTTTTCAATAATAAGTTCTAATCTATTATATGATACATCATAATGAAAAAATATTGCGCATTACAAAAAGATAACACTTTGAAGTTTGAACTTTGTTATTATATGATAATTAATTCACAAGAGCTATTAGACGACTGGATTATTTTATATATAGACACACACTAACCACATGTTTTGAAAATGATTCTCATTTTCAGTGTAACGTTTATTTATTTATTAAGATTCAGACATATTCTAAATGGATGTAGCTACATTGATATTTTAATGAATATATAAGATTAAAAAAATAGATATATATTTTAAAACATGAAGGATCATAATGAAAACATATGAAATAATGAGAATGTTTCTCCATTTGGACATGAAGCAAAAAATGTACTGAACACTTTATTCCTATTAATTTAATCTTTGTTGCATCCTTCATAGATAAGTTGATCTACCCACACTTTTGTTTCTTGTAGGGCTGCCGATCTACCCACACTTCGTGAAACTTATTCTTCAAACAAATGTTAACAACGTAAAGATAGATGCAAATGGTGTATTGTTCTCCACGTCAGGAGCCTACAAAGGTTAGTGCTCTATTATAATGTTATTATGCTTTTAAGATGCTTGAACTCTTTTAATTACATTCACGGGTGCAGCAGTTGGTACGCTGAAGGTACCATGGACATGAACATGGCCTAGATATTGTGTTACCCATGGAACATAACACTTTATGGAGACAGTGACTGCAGAATTTTCTTGCATTTTAAATCCTCAATTTTCCTTGTCCATGTTTCATTTGCTATATTATAGGTTGGTTGATATCAAGGTGGCCTGCATTTAATTATTTTAAAAACAAAATATTAATAACTAGAGTGTCTCACTCGTGAGTGTGAGATTAACATTTTTGTTGAAGCATTTTTGCCAACATATCCATCTAAATCACATCAGTATGCTAAAAGCTAAATTTTAAGAATTTAACAATTTTCAAAAATATCTAAGTTTAGCAGTTCTATTCTTATATTGGTCGGAGACTATGACAAACGAAAATACTTATCTTGTATTGTTTTATTGAAGTTGTGTAAATTAGACTTTCTATCCCTTGCCACTATCTAAATTCTTCTTTTCTGAATGAATTTTTTTCTATCCGCTGTCCCTTTTTTTATAATCAAAAGATGTGAGTCCTATAGTTCATAATTTCATTTTGAGTATAATATCTTTCCATGAATTTATAGGGATGGGCAGCCAAGCATCGTATTGCACCTTTTCAAGCACTAGAGTTGTTCAACAGGTCAAGCTAAATCGACATCGACATAAGGATAAATTTTGACATTTGGGATGTATCTTATATGCAAAAAGGTAAGAACTTTTTCTAGTTTCTTATACGACGATGTATTACGTTTTTTTATTTTGGATTTGTAAAGTTGTAAAAATGTTACATAAAGTCCAAGAAATATGACCCCAAAAAAAATTGCATATCTAACCAGATAAAATAATGCAAACCTTAGTTTTTGGTGTACATGACAATCTTAATGAGATAAACCCAGGTAAAAAGGTGAAATAGGTTTGTTGATGCTAGAATCCAGCCAAGTATAATACTTGGAATAATAAATTAAATACTTTTTCTTCCCAGTAATCTTTAATCTTGCATAGAATAATAATACTTGGAATAATAATCTTGCATAGAATAATAATACTTGGAATAATAAATTAAATACTTGGAATAATAATACTGAAGCTCTTTAATCTTGCATCACTTACATGACATTTACGAAAGTACTTTGTAAAATTGTTCTATCATATATAACAAATATGAGAGATGTAAAACTAAAATTTTCTTTTTGTGTTCAGATTTTGTATCTTCAAGACACCAGTATAAAATCTAATCAATTTTATACATTATTCTGTATAGGCATTATGAGGATGTTGTTTTATGTATTTTAGAATGGACAATGTTGTTAACTGTTATCTATACTTGTAACAATAAATTGCTTAATTTGTTTGGTATTGATTATTTATTCCTGTTATTCCAATGATAATTTATTTGTTAAGTTTCAGTTTCATTTCGACATGTTATATGTTACAAAAAATATATAATATTATGTAATTTTATTACATGTTTCAGCTGATTAAATCTTTTAGAATTAAAAATTGTGTAATATTTATTTTGAGGCGCATATGTTAATAGGGGCAGTTCTCAATGTCTTTATTGCTCCAGCTTTAATTAGATAATCCAAACATGCATTTATAGGGGCATTTGAAGTAACAAATATGCCCTTAATTATTTTTAGGGGCATGATTTATAGAGGCTTTTCTTCTCCTGCCTCTCATTCATTTAGGGGCAATTTTAGCCAATTATTTGCCTCTATTGTTATTAATAGGGACATTTGTAGTTGCTTTTAAAATTCTCAATTTTGCTAGTGCATATGTGTATAATTGGAAAATGCAACGTAATAAATGACGGATACTTGCAATTAGCACTAAAATTTTGCTTATTTACTCCACTGAATAAAAACGCTTATTTAAAAACAAACAAGCTAACAACCTCTTATCACTTGTTTAATTAGGCACTAAAATTTTTAAGTAACCATCATCTTAATAAGTGGCATTATTATATTACATAAGAAATTATGAGTAAATACTCGGATTATATGTAAAGGCTGTAAAGGTCCAATCTATTGCACGGTAGCTTGGTATAATTTCAACTGCACCAAAAAGCCAAATTTGTGATTATAGAAAAGAAACACATACACATAGTATATTATAAGTATATATACTGCAACATATCCACTGCGAACGAACATTGCAAGTGAAAAAAATTGAAGAAATGAACAGTATACCAGTTAAAGCAACCGAATGAGCTCCGCCACAAGAAATTTGAGAAATCGAAATTTTAGAGTTAAATTTGAGATAAACAGACTGTGGAAAAAGTTCGTCCTGAGAGGATCCAGTTCCAAGTTGACCGTCTGTTCCTGCTCCCCAACTCCATATTCTTACTTCTTCTTCTTCTTCTGATTCACGTATCTCTTTTTCCATATGATTTGGTGAAGGGGAATAATTACTTCAATTTTTCGAAATTCGGGGATGGATTTTCCCAAAAAGCATAATTTGAAGGATTTAGCAGAAATAACGAGGCCCGGCTTCTACTGGGCTGGTCCAATAGATTTAATGTGCTGCTATACTAAAAGGGTTCAATTAGTGGAATATGCTTCGTGTTGCATAATAACAGAATTGCCAACGGTATCAGATTGTTATCAAAAAATTCTTTTACGTTCCAAAGGTGAATGAAGCCCTAAGCAATACCACCCGTTTATTAATTCTCTGTTAATAATCTACCATTCCTTGAAAAGAGGATCTAACGGTTAAACTTGTTTACAAATTCAAAATATCTATAAACGCTTAAAAATAGGATTTAATAAATAAACATGATTTACACAATTCGTAGTTTATTAATTAATAATATAAATAAAATTCAAACTAACATGACTTCAACGTAAAAACACTGCTAAATATTTGTTTATATCATTTTCGCTTGAATACAACATAAGGGAGGAAAGCACCCGGTTGCAAAGTTTGGTGTCTCAATATACCTAGCCAATCATAGCATTTTAAATTTTGCGAATAAGTTCAAACAACTTTTACCTAAAAATCTATTTATAAAATAAATGTATATATGTCATGTGTTGATTTATTGGACATATTGGGACTTCAAAAGTCGATCCATGCAATTTCAACACAAAATATAAGCCCTTGTCCCATAAAAGTTTAGATAACATCTTTCTGATTTGACATAAAAGTTAATTACACAAAATTGAATCTAATGGACAGCAATGAGTTAATAGATTTTTAGTTTAAATGTAGTTTACATTTATGTAATTTCAACCAATACCACCATGTGGATCTATGTTGAGCGAGACGGTAACAACTATCTAAATCAGAGTTGTTTAAAACTTTGCCAATTATTTTTTATGTTTCACCACATATGCTGAAATTTATACCTCCTATTGGTAAGATTAGTCTTAGTTGGAAAATAAAACCAATTAAATTTGGAGCATTATCCAATTAATAGCGACATTAATATATCACGATTATCATCCAAAATGCCTTTTTTTATTTTGCCTTTTTATTCATGGAATGTTTCCTCCTATTGCACTGCAATATATTTGTTTTGACTAGTAGATTAAAAACCAAGTTAGAGGAGAAGAGCCTCCCATAAGATCAACAAGCCTGATCGATGACGAAAATATAATGAGAGCCTTTAGTTCAAAGTAAGCTCACCTGAGCTACAAAGGTATGAACAACAAAAATACAGTCCAAATACATAAAAGCAAACATATACACAAACTAACCAACACAAATTCGTTGTAATAGGCCATAAGGGTCCCAGGCGGATGAGCCGAAATGCTGGAGCATCGAAAATCGGTTGCTGCTAATGGACTCTTCATCGTTGCTATTGTCGAGGAGGAACACAAGTCTGATGTGATCCATACCTGACCAAATATTAACAAAACAAATAAACTGATTACATATAAATATATGAATGATTCATGAATATGATTAAAATATCCATTTTCCTCTTCCTCCCGACAACCCAGCCGCAAGCCATCACCGATGTACCGGTCATATTTGTTTGTCAAGAGCTTCAAATAACCATTCTCTAGCGAGTTCTTAGTAGCTGTAGAAGGAATCTGAGAGGTGGGATGTGAAATGGATGAGATTTGCAACACATAAGGTCTAGATCATAGATATGTATTCACTTTTGAAGAATCGGTGTTTGGAGTCTTCTTCATTATGGACGCACATTAATTAAGCACAAACTAGAAATTGGGACTTTCTTCCTTTTCAGTTGGCATATTTATGTTAGCATTGACTCTGGTTAGAAGCCACATATGGAACTTGACTCTCAAAGGGACTTTTACTTTCCAACATCTACTGAAGCAGAAAATTCTACAAGAGAAATTATTAGAAAAGTTGGTTGAATTAGATCGGTCTGTAGGGGATAACATGGGTGAACCTCAAAAAAGAAAATTCTCTATTTGAACATTAGTGAACGTATGGAGTCTAATATACACAATATATCCAATCTAGTTATTTTAAATAAAAGCATATTTTATTTAATTTTCTTAATTAATATATTTTAACCAATTTAATCTTTTATATAGATTTGAGTATATTAGTACATACTCATGCGTATATTGTTTGCATGTGCAACACAACGATGTGTGCACAGTTAACGTATACATATATAGATGTTAAGATTTATCATATAACATATACATTCGCCATATACATGCGCATTGGTTGTCCCAAAATATTATTTAAATATACATATATGTTTATATTAAATTTTGAAATTTATTTATGTACGTTAAATAAAATAAAATTTTAAACATCTAAATAGATTTTGATCAAGTCAGCAAAATTTAAGTTCAAATTTAATATCTTAAATATCTAATTTTGACTTGGTTAATTATATTATTTAAATTTTAAATCCTGATCCATAAAAATCAATTAAATATCCTTTAATTATTTAAAATAAATAAATTATAAAATATTTTTGTTGCTGAAAATATTAATTAATTTTTTTAAATACATAAGCTATTTAAAAATTGCATAACGGAATTAATGTATATATTTTGTGTATATACATATATTTCTCTTCGGCTATATTTAAAAAAAGTATAAAAAAATCCAAGAACTATTTTTATTTATTTTAATATATTAAATATATAAATTTATATAAATTAATACAAACAATTTTTAAACATTAATTAAATATAAATATATTACAATAAAATTTTGATGCATAAACCCACATAAATTAACATCCCGATTTTGTTTAATAAAGTATTTTCTTTTGATAAAAAAGAAAAAAATTAATCTTTCATTTCAGGTCAAGGTGTTAATTTAACAATTAATTCCATAATTAGTTTTTAATTATTAACTAAGTACATAATATGAAAAGTTGCACTTGCACTATGTGCACTTGAGTACTTTTTGATAACTCGTTAACGTACTAAATAAAAATTTGGTTAAATCTATCATTTAGAAAAATTAAAATCAGTTTTTATTTGAACATATTAAATTGGATCTAATAATAATTTAGACTTCATACGCCTAATGAGGTCTAAATAGGAAATTTTTGTGAAGATTACCAATTTACCTACTACCAACCTGCTCGGTTCCATCAAAATCCACGAACTTGATTTCGCTCCCACTGACTTCGAGTTTTGTTTGTTATGTGCAAGCAGTCCATTCTAAATCATTATTTAGAAATTTTGTTTCAACCTGTGGTGTTGACGCGCTTGACAGATTCAATGCGGTGGAGGTGCAAAAAGTCATAGCGGGAATGTAGTGAGGATATAGCGGATGACTCTAAAATCGCATATAAAACTCGTACTTGATGTTTTTACCAATATATAAATGGTAATTAAATGAAAAATTAATGTTTAATTGAATATAATTAATACATAAATAATTTTAAATAAAAACATGTGCGAATATTTTGTAAATAAACATAAAACTGTTATATAACATAACTGAATTTAGTAGAATATCAGAGTATTTTCATTTCTAAAAATATATTAAAAATTCAATTAAATAAATTAATTTTATAATTTTTATAATGTATAAATGCCATTTTTCAATTCATTTCTCTTAAAGAAGATATAGCGAAAATAGCGAAATATAGGGGGAATAACGGGATATAGCGGAAAAAGCGGGCTTAAAGCGGAAAGGCTATATTGGGGCTATATGGAAAAATCATAGCGCTAGAAATCCGCTATGAGATATAACATGATTATAGCGGGCTAATAGCAGGACATTAACTGCACAGGTTTCAACATATATGTATTAAAACTAAAATTTTATGGGGCAATAATTTTGTGAGTAAAACTTAAATTAACTTGCGCATGATGAATGACAAATCTGTTACGTTAGTTTCAAAAATTGAAATTTACGATGTTATTCTCATGAATGTTGTTTACCATGTTCTAACCGCATTGGTCTTCTTTTCGGAGAAACATTTATGACGGATGAATCATGTCGCTTTAGGTACAATTATCAAAATCATATTTTGGTAATGTACTTAGGATCCATTTGGATTTATGTGCTGTGTCTTATGACAAAATCAATACTTTTTATAGCTTATTGATAACCGAGGAAATTCCTTTCTTGACATTTGTGTGAAACTCGAAGTTTCTCTTTAACGTGTGGGTGTCCTTATTAAACATTCTAATGAGTTGTATTTACTTTGGCTTAACTAGTTTCATTTCATCTTACGTAATTAGTTTTATCTACATATTGTATCCAAATCCATTTTACTATAATTTATAAAAGAAGTTTCTTCGTCATGAAGTTGGTGTTTTTTGAAGCAACGGTTATTTCTCAATACGATGGAATAGATATTCAGAAACATTTTATGAACTGCCTTTATATATGTATAAAATTGATTTTGTTATGAGTTTACGAAACTTATGTTCATAACATAAATTACTCAACCAATATTAGTTGGCACCAAACTCCTTCGGAATGGTTCATGCAAGATCCTTTACGAGCAAGTATTACGTGCAACCTCTTGACTCACGCAACATTGCAACAAAAATAATTTATTACAACTTCTGTTATAAGTGCGGATTTGGTGGGTAGACCCTTACCCTTTCATAGTTGGATAACATTGTGCAATGAATGCCTTTGGACTTGATTATGTACCTATTATGCTGGACTTGATTGTTTACAACATTTGAATTAGAAAGGTTGTAGAAAAGAGGTTTTTACAACATTTTTATATGTAAGTTTTAATTAGTATTATTCATCAACTTTTTTTTGAATGTTGTGTAACAATCTTTTTTAGAAATTTCGCTTGAAAATGTTGTAATTATCAATCTATGACAACCTTCTATATAAATTGTTTTGCTCATAGATTGTAAATGACCGCTTAACACCTTTTGGGGGAAATTCACCATAGGAAAATGTTGAGTTAGTCCTAATTTTTTAATAAGTTTATATTTTGCTGAAAATATTACAATAATTAGTAATTAGTAGTAGTAATAGTAATTATTATTATTATTTTAACTATTCTTAAATAATATAATTGAACGAATTTATATTATTTATAAATTATGAATAATTTTTATTTCTTATTGTTTTATTTTCTTTTACTTGCTTTTTAAACAATATAATTAAATGAGTTTATATTATTTATAAATTATTAATAATTATATTTTATTATTATTATCTTTCAATTATATATACCATAATAGTATTGTCAAACCATACATATATGCGATAATTCTGTCCAACAATGGGGATATTTACCTCACGTCGGCTTCCAAAAGAAACTGAATTGCTTACATTTTTTTTACAAAATTATTTAAATTGTCTACCCCTACGGGGGGTGGGGTCGAGATGGCAACCTGCTTAGGCGCGATGCAAGATAGAGCCCTTCTAGAAAATGGCACATCTAGTTTATATTTGAATTTGAATTTGAAGTCATATGACAAATGGCTACAGTAATTTCATCAGGATTTAAATTCTCTCTTATTTAAACAAAATTATCAAATATAATTTATCAAAATACTAATTATCAAAATGATAACATTAATTGTAAAAAATTAATAATAAAATAAAGGAGATTAACTTAACAACGTTTTTTCCTAAAACGTTGTAAGTATTGATTTATAACTACATTTTCTATATATTGTCTTATGTGTAATTTTCTAACAATTTTTTTCTTCTGAAAAGCTATAATAAATATATTTAATAATTAAGAGTTGATAATTAATAATTAAGAAATAATATAATAATTATTAGTTAATATTAAATAATTACTATTAAATAATTATTAGTTGGCGATTAGTAATAAATATTAAATAATTATATTTAATATTTAATATTGATTACTTAATAATCAGTAATTAACAATTACCATTAAACAATTAAGAAATAATGATTAATAATTAATAATTAAGACTAACATTTAATATTTACTATTTAACAAATATTTTTTAAATTAATTAATATTTATTAAAGTATTTATTATTTAATAGTTAATAGTTATAATTAAGAATTATACTTAATATTTAATATTTTAAAAATTTAAAATTTTGAAATTCTCTGAAAAAATAAAAAATATCCATACAATTTAAAAACAAAATTTAGAAGTTTTCATAAAATAAAAAATGTAATAATTTTAAATAAATTTTAAATTTTATGAAATATTCAAAATTTATAAAAATTCAAAAATGTTAAAAATTAAAAAGTCGAAAAGTACGTTGTAAGTTAATGCATATAGAGGTTTCTTTTGTAATTATCTTCTTTGTATATACAATTTTTTTGGCTGTGCGTAATGAAATTTTGAAAGGAAATAAATTATTTAAAATTCCTATTTTGTTATTAAATTTATTAAAATGCTTTATAATATTTATTTTTGTAAATTGGAACTAATACTGTGAACTTGTTGAAGTATTCTATTATGTTTATATGTCTATCTAAATATTTCTAAATGTTATTAAATATGTATCTTTTATTCTAAAAATTCCACGCTTTTAAAAAAAAGTATGTATATGTATATATATATTATTTGCCTATAAATATAATTATTTTATAAATCATATGTATTTTTATATTTCTGTGCAACTAGGAACTTGAATAAACAAAGTTATAATACCATATAATGTGAAACTTTCAGTAATATTTCTCCGGTTATTTATCAGACTTGTTGTATAGAGCAGTAGCGGGGATTAAGTGTAGTTTATGAGCATTGAATAAACGGATGAATAACAAATGTATGGGATGCCGTTGTAATATTTATTCGGTTATTCATTGTAAGTAGATGTCATTTTTTGACTGGCATAGGGATACCGGGATAATTCTTACATGAGATGGTGCTCATAGTTATGAGCAAGCTCATGGGTTTGAGCTAGCTTGGTGCCTATATATGTAGATACTATGTGCATATCTATCATGGCATACTCCTATTATTAGCGTTGAAGAGAATTAGATTAAGCTAGCATCCATCCTAGCAGCCTGACCCTACAGTCGTGCTCCGGATCTGTAACACCTTTAGTGATTATTATAGGGTGGGTACCTTTAGCCCTTTATGTCTCCTAGGCCATCAGTTTGTTACCATAGAGGAGGGAGTTGGGTCGTGATTGAGTCCTTGCATTGATAAGCACACAGGTGGAAATTTTCACGATTACCATGGAGGTAACTGAAGATTGTAGGAGTGGATCCGGGTGGGTAGTCCATGTTCTCCTAGAGTTCGCAGATAGCAATCAATCTGTTTTCCGGTTCTGTGCTAAGTGATAGATGGACATATACTATTTATACTTCTTGCCTAAGTATTGGATATTGATATATGACTCTACTTGGGACCGTGTGTCTATATTACAATTTATTCCCGTCGCCACTTGATTTGAGTTTACACACTGACACATACATACATATACATACATACATACACACACACACACACACACACACACACACACACATATATATATATATATATATATTGTTGTATTATTATGGATATGTGTTTGTGATCATTGGTTGATTGGTGGATGTATGATATATCGTTTGATTATATGGACTTCTTTGATGGATGATTTATACACATGTCCATTGACATATTCTTATGTTATGCTTCATCATTAAACATATCATTATACTATAGTCTGACCAATTTGTTATTTATAACACTCGGGTCAGTCCAAGATATTCTAGGCACATGTACGAAGTGATTTCATGGCTTCATGGGACATTTTGGAAGCTGGTAGTTACATTAGGATTATACATGCCTTTTTTATTTTGTAGCCTCATTGTGTATATGATATAATGTGATGTAGAGATGTATGTATATTGTGGGCTAGAGACTATCATTTTGTAGCCTTACCAGACTTTGTACTATGTGAAATATTATATTTTATCTACTAAGTTCTGGCTTTGTGTGCTCTACTTACATTCTACGAATATGTATTATTCTGTTCCGGAGACACACACCAAGACCGTATACAACTATGAAATGTATTATATGATCTGAGATATGTACTGGTGTTAGTCTAAGAAAATATTCACGTGCATACTCTATATAGTCTCACTCTTCATATTATCCGACAGTATTACATAATAATTCTCTTGGATAGTGTGGGCATGGAGGTGGGATGTTTCAGTATGTTTCCATTATATTATGTCAACTTTATCCCAGCGTACATTTAATGCTCGCTTTAGGAGAGACCTATCTAATTCGGTATAGATTCTTGTCATTGTTGTTGTTTCAATTTTGTCTTAGTATATGTTTGATGCACTAAGTAGCACAAGCTTATCGAATCTGGTACAATATGTTTATTTTTTTCATGTCAATTTCGTCTTGGTGTACATTTGGCACTCGTTTTAGTCGACTTGTTTAATCTCCAACAATATGTTTTTGTTCTGTCACTTCAAGCATATTACAAATTTTCGTAGAGGTTCAAAATATTAAATCAGGTGTCCATTTGTTATAATCAAAAACCCCTCCAACTTTTTCAAAACCTTAAAGAATACAGAAGAAGGATTTGTGAAGAATGATAGCAATAGCAAGACCTTTAGAAAGAGTCGAATGGATGTTTTTGCTAAATGTTGGATGAGCAATGGACTTTCAAAGAGGTCGAAATGGAACGAGGCTACCCTTCCGACTCAGTTAATCCCTTTCGAAATAATTGGTTCCGCATACATAAAGGAGTTCGTATGAGTTAAAAGCATCTTTCGAAGGTATCGAATAATGGGATTCTACACATGTATCTGATCTTTCAAAACAGATGGTAAAAGTCTTGTGGATCGTATACTATCTAACTTGTGTATAATATGCAAGTATATAAATCAGTGAATAGTAGATAATAAATAGTAAAATATAAAAAGTGTGCAAATCGAAGTTTTTATACTACTTCGTACCTCTGTCCTACGTCCAGTCCAGAAGTTCCCCTTCGGTATTTCCTTTAAACAAATTACCCTCATTTCGCGTGGAGGAATATATTAATACAAAAGCATCTTTGACAATCTTGTTTTTCAATAACACAATTTTTGGCTTATAGTACAAATCTTCCTATGATCTCCTTTGAGTATATGAATATGATTTGCTTTGAGTTGTAGGAAGTGATTTAACCAAAATTCTATTTTGGTTATAGTAGATTGAGAGTATGTAAACAGTATATGTGCAAGAGAGTAAAGAATGGATCAAATTAAACTAAGTTATTTCTAGTTCTCAATCAAAGTGGTACTTATAGAATTAGAAAGGTGCAGATGAACAATTGTTACTCTCTGAGAAAGCCTCTTCGTTTTAATGGTTTCAACTATTCATTAAAAGATGATTTCCTTTAGTTTCAAAACAGAAGTGTCTTTTCAAATATGATAATTTATGCCATGACAAACATCTATGGTAGAATGACAGACGTCTTTGACTTATTTTAAATTTTAACCTGAGACTTATTGCAGACGTCTATGAGTATACCTCAGACATCTATGAGGTGAGAAAACAGTTTTTCACTAGATTTTGATACATAGAAAATTGTGTGTGATCGTGTATATATATACACTCCAGGAGACCTTAGCAATATTTTATCTAGGACTCTTTGCAGTAGCATGGTATCTTCTTGTAGTATATACCTACAATCTTGATAAAGTCTATATATGTATATGACTGTATAGTTGTTATCATTGAAACATAATTTGTAGGTTTTAACAGATGGTTCCGCCGTTGTTTACCTTCCACAGAAGAATTTAGCCAAATCGACTCCCTCGAAAGGATAGATCAGCTTTTCCAATCGATTGAAACCTTCCATGAATATAAAGAAGATCTCAAATGTGACCAATATTGCTTCCTCAAACACCAGAAGATGGGGGTTCCGCATTAATCAACGGGAATGCTTTCGATAGCTACCTTCTGCAACTAAGCCTTTTACTAGGGTTCAAGTCATTTGAAGCCCCGAAAATAACCCTTTTGACAGTGTCAAAAGCCAACATCATTTCCTACTTACACAGCACATCAACAACAAGGTGAAGGACACTTCTATACCTTTCGATGGAGTCTAAAACCCCCAAGCTCCATTCAAAAGCAGAGTTAGAAGGGCGCCTTGAATTCAACAACGATGAAAGGTCTTCAAGGCACCCTTTCAACTAAGTCGAAAGGACTGATGCGAAAGGGTCCAACCTGTGCCTATAAATATGACCCCAGGGGTATTATTTAGAGGATCCAAATTCATTCGTTCTATAGTTGTTCTTTCTTGAATTTGTAAACCCTAATTCTTAAATCAAATTGGGGAATCTCACTTCCTTGTAATAGTTAAGCCTCTTTAGTCATACAAATCATTAGTAAAGCAAGTGCATGGTGTTTCAGATACATAGAATCCGATTCAATGCTCATATACAGTTCAATTATTGAGTACTTCCATCAAAGCTTATCGAAAGGACACCTCTCGAAGGAATAAAACTCCGCTGACATAGTTAAAACCTTTAGACACCATTTGGCCACAACCTTAAATCACCTCAACCATTTTGAAAGATGGTTTTGAAGGAATCTTAGATTACTTCGACTAATTCGAATGGTGGTTTCGAAGAGGTCATTCTCACTTTTCATCCTACTTTGAGGTGTGGACAAGATTTCTTGTTAATATTTCTATTAACCTAAAAAATGGATCAACACCCTGGTTTGAGTGTGAAAGCACCAGCCCTGTTCTTACAGAGCAATAATATAGATAATAGATATAGAAAAAAGAAATAAGAGAAAGAAGACAAGAAGATTTTTATAGTGATTCGGCTGTTAACGAAGCATACGTCCACTTTATAGTTTTTATTATAGATTGAATGTTGTTACATAATGTGTTTGATTACAAAGCTTTTAATTATCCTTAGCTAGATTGAATCTCCAAGGTTTGAATCCAATGGAGAATCACAGTGAACCCCATTGGAGATTATTATGAGGGAGGTGAGGAGTGAAGAAAGTTTTCAGTAGAGCTTTAGCAATAAGTCTGAAGAAGATCCCGTTTACGTTGCAGGTAGGATGGTATTTATGGAGATCGGAGAGCTTCTGGGCCAGGCCTGTTCACCAGTTGCTTGCAGATGGACAGGAGGATCCACTAGAGCTTAGCTCGTGACCCGAGCCAAAAGCATGGATCGTTAGCGATCCATAGCAGCAGCTCAAGTGCAAGCTAATCACTTAGCCCCATTTTCTTCTTCGCTTAGTTTAGGTCGCAACGATTACATGATCAAGTATGAATCAACTGGCAATCCATGGTGTATGGATCGCTAGCGATCCATACACTTAGCATATTTTTGTACTTTGTCTTATAAGCCTTCTCTGTTGTCTTGTATTGATGTTGTTCATGTAGTTTCGTTGCACATTTCCTTATTTTGATGACGATTTACTCGCTAATTGTACTTATCTACTGATCAGACTGGACAGATGCTTGTCTCTTGGTTTATCTAACTCGAAATCTCATCAAACCCAACTACCACTTTAGTATGGATTGGATCACGATGTACGTTGAACATTGGGTTGTCCCTATGGATTTCTAGCGATCCATAGGCTATGGATTGCTAGTGATCCATGTCCTTAGTGGGTTTTCTTGTTCTTTTTTATTGTCTCTCTTTGGCTTGTTGCTTTAGTTCTTCAGGTTGAGTTCTGAGCCATTTTGACTCCATCAAGCTGATATGTCTTCTCTTGGATTCTGCTAGGTTAAAAATTTGGATAACTTTTGCCTCCCTGAGTATGTCTTCTTTGGAAACAAGGTGTGCTCTGGAAGTTATCGCTTTTTGTCTCTGCTTGTTGAATTCCATGTAATCGTGTTAGAGTTTCGCAGATATGAAGCAGGATATGCCGCTGCTTACTTAGCTTTGGTCTTGATACTACTACTTGCCATAACGGATCAAGTTTTTTCTTCATAGGTTCTTGGTATATCTTGAAATAATAGGCGAATGTTATGGTGAAAGTTTGAGGTTGCAAACGTGCTATCCTATGGATCGCCGGCGATCCATAGTTGATGGATCGTAGCAACCCAAACACTTAGGATTTTTTGTGTATTTTCTTCCTACTTAAGTGGTCGAGCCGATTCAATCCATTCATTTGAGCCAAGCCATTCTTTCTTCCAACGATCCATACTTTGCAGCGATTCGATTCAAGTCTTCATGTGCGATCCAATCCATCACCTCTTTGAGATTCGACCTTGTCCGCCACCGTGATTCATTCTACATTGCCACAACCCTAGTTCGCCATCACCTTAGTTCGCCATCGCCTTTGATCGCCAACTGTAGAGACCGAAACCCTAGTTCGCCATTGCCTTAGGATGTCATCGATTCATCCCTAGATCGCCATCGACCCAATTGTTGTTTTTGATCCTAAAGCTTCGATCGACTTTGCGTTTTGGGTTGTTAATCCAAGGTGGGTTCGTCGATTACAATGTTCATTTAACAATTTGGCGGCAAGGTTTCATTCGTGATGTTTGTTGTGAGAAGTCTAGGTCGATTGCGGCTTAATGGAGGAAGATAGTAAATTGAGTCTTGACTTCCTCCTAGAACGACCTTCGGGCCTTGCCTCGATGCCTGCCATGTTTTGTTGTCATCGTCCATTGAGTCGAAATTGTTATATGCCAATTTCATAACTAATATTGCACGACACATTGTAAATTGGTCCTGGCTCTTCTGAAGGATTCTGTAACATCTCTTATCTAGAGGCCAAAAGCTAAGCGCTACAGATGCTGCAATCATATATAGTATTAACTTCTGGTGAAAAAATACGGTAATGCTAATGGTATCCATAATATCAAAGCATTTGAATATGAACAAAATCACAGAGTTAAAAAAAAGCTTTACCGATTATATCTCAAAAAAATAATTCATATCCAATTTTACATAATTCCATAACGTTTTCTAGGTAAAGATCAATTATAATCATTACAAAAATATGCCAAGAGTGACATATGAGGATGTCCCCTTGGTTGATCAAAGCAATATTGTCATATATGACTTTATATACATAGCGGAAATAAACTGAATGAACTGCAACTTCTAATTAACTATCTGACAACCACCTGCTCATCTGTGGAAGCTTTGTTCATCAAAACAAAAACATGTAAACCACAACCCTCAGCCTATTAAAATCAATTTTAAGCACTCAAGAGTTTAAGGGGAAAACAAAAACTTCAAGTCAGACATAAAGCCTAGTGTGAATAATACTATTACATCTCGGTTGACTGGTATTAAGTGAGACCTCGCCGCTTAGTGGAACAGGTTTCCCTTCACTAATATCCTCTTTAAAACATATATTGTTCAAATCTTTTCCTGCAACCAAATTGGTTAATCAAACTGATTATAATAATGATGATAATAGCAATGTTCGTTAAGCTACATTCAGGTAACTAAAGGACTATCTGTCCACAAGTAATAAATGGACTATCTGTCCGAAAACTAGGCCGACTACCTGCAAGCTGGACTAAATGTCTACAAGCTGGACCAACTATCCGTAGGTTGGACTAACTGTCCACAAACTGTTTTCTTAGGGTTAACTACCCTTCATCTTTTTTCTTAAAAACCTTTTCAAAATGATTTAACTTTTTAAATCATACTTATATAAGGAAAATATATTCTTAGATTTATTTTAAGCTATTTTGTATTGTTATATATATATATATATATATATATATATATATATAATGTTGATGAATTTTAATGAGGATTAGCTATCCTTCCAAAATAAGTTAAAACTCTTTTTAACTTCAAAACAGTTAGGCTATATTGCCTAGTTAATACATTCAAAACCTTTGTTTAAAACCTTTATACAATCCGTTCGAAATCAATGAAAGTGTCCCTTTCGAAACCAAGTAAAACCCTTTACTTAGTCTATGCCGAAAGGCCAACTCTTTCCTTTTGAAACCAGTCAAATTCTTCTTTTCGAAAGCATAACAACCTTCCCTTCGAAAGTCTTTAAAATCCTAGACATCCTTCTTTTAAAACCTTTAAATATTGCCTTTCGAAAACATAGGAAAATCATTTCCTTTCAACCCTTTCAAAACCCTGGGGAACAATCCCTTTGAAACCATTCATTAAAACCTTTCGAAGGCATCAAAACCTACCTTTCGAAAGCACTTGCAGTTAATTTAAAACACGTGGAAACCTCTCAAAATCATTTAAAATTTTACTCCTTCGATACCTTTAAAGACCATTTTAGTCGAAACCATTCGGATTATGCCTTTAAGTAGAGCAAAAGGATCAGAAACCCATCAAAATCAAAAGCATTCCTTTTGAAATCATTCCTAAGTAAAGAAGTGATGGTGTCGAAACCATCCATTCGAAAGCATCGGAGAAGTGGAATTTTTTTGGAAAATAAAGTAACTCCTTCGAAACCATCTAGGTCAAAAGGAAGGAAGCAGCAGCCAAAAGATACCGACTTAACCGAAAGCAGTTATTTAAAACAAAAGCATAACCCAATCGGAACCATTTCTTTTAAACCATTTGACCTGGTCAAAAGCCAACCTAGTTGAAGGCTACTTAATCGAAAGCAAGAACGCGCATTTACTTTTAAAAGTAAAGTATTGGCTCAACCCCTTCGGAACCCCTGGTTTCGACACTTTACCTGTCGCCTAGATCCAATTCACTACATACCAGTTCCCTGATACCATGTGTGTTGGTCTCAATGGAGTCGTAGGCCATGATAAGGAGGCAAAACTTGGTGCCGAAAGCATCGAAACAGTGAAAAACATGTTTATTTGTCATTTTAAACTATTTCTTTGTACCTAACCTGCTTTGTTTGTCAAATTGTGATTGGTTGCAAGTTTCTCTTTTCTAAAAATATTTTACGACTTTCCAAAAATAACAATTTTATTTATTTACAAAAAACCCCTTCTCCTTTTAAAAATATATAAAACATTTAAGTCCCATACCTTAAATAATTTTATATACCCATCAAAACTCTTAGGAAACTTCTACAAAAATTCCAGAAAATCCCTTTTAATATGTTTTCTAACATATATTAATTTCAGACCCAAACCAATAATTATTTGACCGTGAATAATTTCTAACCCAAAATAACATTTTCTTCACTAGAAATTTTATATATATTCCACAAAAATTTTGAAAATTGAAGTCATCTCCAAAATATTATTTTTGGTCTACATAAAAATTCGCAAGGCATTTGGATGTCATTTAATAGGGTTTTCATATCAAAACATGTCATAAAATCTTTATGAACAACCATAAATCGTCAATAAGTATATATAACCATTCTTTCATTCAAAAACATGGCAAATAAATGCAAAATATTTTACATTTCATCTTAAAACCAAAAAGAGATTGAGGTGCGAATGGATTTGATTTGAATTTGCTTTTTCTTATCTTTTCTTAATATTCTTCCCATTTTTCTTGTTAATGGTGGCCGACCTCAAGTTTAAAATTTTGATAAATGAAAATGAACATTTATGGGATGCACGGCATAAGGTTTAGGGTATAAAAATGGCAACTTTCCTATTTTATCCCTTCTCCATTTCATGTTAACTCTTATTTTAATTCATTGGTTAAATGGCATGGATACCCCTTAATAAGATTAAATCTCAATCCCCTAATCAACACATTATTTTATTTAATTATACTAATTAAATATCCTAAATAATGTTATCGAAAATATGGGGTGTTACAGACTCCCCTCCTCAAAAATTTCATCCTCGAAATTACAGAAGTGATACAACAAATCTATCAAAGAGGTAAAACATACCATCAACTAAGTCAGGATAAGTATCTATAATCCTACTCTCTATCTTCCAAGTACAGTCCCTGTCATCGTGGCTCCACCGGACTTTGACTAATCTGACCATCTTGATTCTAAGCTTCTTCTCATCTCTCGCAACAATACGAATAAGCTTCCTCACTATAGTCAAATCTGGTACTAAGTCATGTGCAATAGCAGTCTTTGGGTCTCTAACACACTTTCTGTGATGAGAAACATGGAAAAAATCATGGACTCCGGCCAGACTGCTCGGTAACTCAACTTTATTTCGAGTTTCTCGTTCCTCTCAATAATAGGAAAAGGTCCAATGAATCTCAATGCTAACTTTCCTGATTTTCCAAATCTAATCACACCCTTCATTGGTGACACTTTGATGAAAACCTGATGTCCAACTAAGAACTCTAAGCCTTTCCGTCTTCTATCAGCATAACCCTTCTGCCTAGACTGAGCTTCCTTCATTCTAGCTCGAATGACATCAATCTTGTCGGCAGCTTCTCTAACCAAATCTAGACCAAGAACCAACCTATCCCCGGTCTCCAACCAAAAAACGGGAGATTTGCATGGCCTTCCATACAAAGTCTAAAATGGTGCCATCCCAATACTAGTTTGATAGCTGTTGTTATACAAAAACTTGCCTAAATGTAGATGGTCTTTCCCATGATCCACCGAAATCTAATACACAAGCTCTTAACAAATCTTCCAAGATTTTGTTAATTCTTTCCATTTTCCCATTTATCTGCGGATGGTAAGCGGTACTCGTCCTGAACTTGGTTCCCCAAACTTCCTGTAGATTCTTGCAGAACTCACTAGTGAATAAGGGATCTCTATCACTTACAATACTACTATGAACTTCGTGCAGTCTAACTGCCGTTCCATAAACAACTTCGCTAAAACAGGCACCGACCTGGTTGACTTGACTGGAATGAAATGTGCACTCTTGGTCAGTCCATCCACTATGACCCATATACAATCATTTCCACTATTTGACCTTGACAACTCGTCAATAAGTAACATAGAAATAGAATCCCACTTCCATATCGGAATATCCAATGGCTGAAGCAATCCATTTGGCTTCTGGTATTCGGCCTTTTCCTGTTGGCAAATCAAGCACTGCTTTACCCATAAGCCAATATCCCACTTCATACCTTTCCAGAAGAAACTCCTCTTCATATCTTGGTACATCTTAGTTCCTCCTAGATGAATAGAGAACTTTGAACTATGGAATTCCTCCAAGACTTCTTTCTTTATGTTTCCTACACTCAAAACACATAGTCTTCCTTTCTATCTTAACCACTCATTCTAGTCGAGGCTAAAAATTTTCAGGTCGTCGTTCTCGGTTCCATCTCTTAACTTCCTGATCCATTTGCTAATACCGAATCTTCCTCGTATTTAGAAGCAATCCTTTCAATCATCATCGGTCAAACTTCTAAACAAGATAACACAATGGTTTCTTCGCCAGACCCAGCCTCAGTTTTCCATTGCACTCTACAATTTTCTAATTCTTCAAATCTTTCCACTTAGCAATCATCGCCAACATTGCATTCTGATGTTTCCTGCTAAGTGAATCTGCAACCTTGTTGCCTTTCCTGGCGCATACTCAATCCCAAAATCATAAGCGGCAACAAATTCTAACCACCTCTGTTGTCTCATGTTCAGCTCATTATGAGAGAACAAATACTTCAGCAACTTATGATCTGTATATAACTCAAACCTCTCTCCCAAAAGGTAATGTCTCCACACCTTTAATGCAAAATCACTTTCACCAATTCCAAATCATGCATCGGATACCTGACCACATGCGGTCTAAGCTGTCTATAAGCATAGGCAATCACTTTACCTCTCTGCATCAGCACAGCTCTTAATCCTGTTCTACATGCATCCGTATAAACAACTAAATCCCGATTCCCTTCTGGATCAAACAACATAGGTGCATGGGTCAATAAATGTTTCAAACTCTGGAATGCTTCCTCACATTTATCGGTCCACACAAACTTCACATCCTTTCTCGTTAGCTTGGTCATTGGTGCTGCTATTCGCGAGAAATCCTTAACGAATCTCCGATAATAACCAGCTAATCTAAGGAAATTCTTTATCTCAGTCATCATCTTGGGTCTCTTCCAACTACTAACCACTTCAATCTTAGTCGGATCTACTGACAACCCTTTCCCTAAGACTACGTGACCCAGAAACTTTACTTCACTTCCTTCTTCCAAAAATGACATTTTGAAAATTTTGCCTTCAACTGATGCTGCCTCAGTGTCTCAAGCATCAATTTAGGATGAAGTTCATGCTCTCTTCCATATTTAGAGTATATCAAGATATCATCTATTAAAACAATACGTACCTATCCAAGTGCTCTCAAAAAACTTAGCTCATCAAATCCACAAAGAATGTCGGCGCATTAGTCATTCCAAAAGGCATAACTAAACATTCGTACGACCCATATCTGATCCTAAACGCCGTCAAAGGTATACTATCTTCAACTACTCTAAGCTGATGGAAACCTGTAGCCAAATCCAATTGAAAAAACACTCTGCCTCCACTCAACTGGTCGAATAAATCGTCAATTCTCGACAATGGATATCGATTCTTTATCGTCCTTTCATTCAACTTACGATAATCGATACATAGCCTTAATGATCCGTTTGTCTTCTTACCAAACACTACGGCTTCTCCCTAAGGCGAACTACTCGACCTGATAAAACTCTTGCCTTCCAGATCCACCAGCTGCACCTTTAACTCCCTCATCTTTGTAGATGTCATCCTACTTGGCGGTCTACTTACTAGTTCTACTCCCGGAACCAAATCTATCTGAAACTCAATGACTCGTTTCGGTGGCAATCCTACTACAGGCTCAAAAACATCTGCGAATTCTTTAACCATGAAAACTCGACTTAGCTCATCTTCCAACTCCATAACACCCAACAAAACATTCACCTCACCGCTAGAACCTTCTACGATATAAACAATCCCGTCTCTACAATCAGGGTGTCTATGTGATATTTTTCCGTCCTGGCAAAATATCCTAGCATCTTACTCACCTAACCAATCCATCCCAAAAATAATTATAAACCCTACAAAATCAAACACATGAAAACTGCAAACAAAAGTATGACCTAAAAAGTCAAACTTTAATTGGTCACATCTCGACCCTAGAGTTGCAGACCCTCCTATCAGATTCGCAACCCTTAAGAAAGTAATTAAATATGTGGGTCCTAGGTTAATCTTATCTATCAAACATCAAGATGTAAAAGAATGCGATGCACCAGTATCAAATAGAACACTAACAAACATATCATAAATCTGAAGCGTACCTCCCATAAATGTCTTTCCTTCCTCTTGAGATGTTGACTTCGAAGTAGCAGGCTCCAATGCATACTCCTTGCCCTTTCCATCCTTAGCATCCTCCTTGCATTGATTCTTATAGTGGCCAATCTAGTGGCAATTAAAGCACCGGACATTCTTCTTCACGGCCACCTCCTTTGCCTTTCCAACACAATACTCATTAGCAAAATGTCTCTTCTTGTCGCACTTAAAATAAACAACCTCATACCTCCCTTTATTTGCTGCTCCACCCTTTTGAACACCCTTCTTAGGAGAGAATTTCCTCTTTTGACCCTGCCCAACCTGAACCTCCTTAACCTTACTCTTCTCTAGAGAATCAAGAATCTCCTCATGCCTTAAGGCTATCTCCATTACAAAATTAGAAGGATCTCTAATATGAGGTAATGTAGCCCTTGCTAACTTAGGCTTCAACTCCCTGATAAACTTCTCATTCCTCTTCATTACTATATCTACTGAAGCATAAACATATCTGGCTAACTCCTCAAAACTTCTAGCATACTCCAGACAGATATCTCCTCCTGCTCTAACTCAGCATACTTTCTAATCAGAGCCGACTGTGCCATCGCAGACATGAACCTCTCTTGGAACCTCCACATGAAATCTGCCAATGTCAAGGTTTCCTCATCTACACCAGCCGTCACGCTGCTCCACCAAAACAAAGCTTCTCCCTAAAGCTGTCTCGAAGCAAGCCTCCTCTTTTGCCCACCATTGAGCCCCAAATCTGCAAAAATTCTCTCGTAGTGAAGCAACCAATTTTCCTCTTCTATAGCATTCTCTGTTCCCAAAAATTGCTTCCCTCCAAGCTTAGCATAATCTCCGCTCAGCTTAGCAACTACCGGAACTTCCGGAACTCCTGCCCCTGCAGCATCTCCTCCTACCACTCCAGCTACAATTCCGACTTGCATTATATTCACTAAAAACTGATATATAGCTCCCATGTCCGCCTGCGGGACTCCAGCACTCACATTCTCTGCTTGTGCCAGACTTTGAATCCTCCTCGCATTAGGTCTGGCATTCCCATTGGTGCCCTCCCCTCCCGGGTTAACTCTTCCTCTTCTACCATCCATATCTGTATTCAAACCTCATGAGATAGAGAAAAATAACCTAATAAACATAGAAGACTAGAGATAAAGCGTATACTTATATATAGTAAATACAAGTACGATACTATAGCGTTACCCCATACCCCAATCTTACTCTAATTCCTTGGGATTATGTTTTAAAAACCATTTTTAGTTTGAAGTTTTTCATAAATCTATGCTTTGATACCAAGTTGTAACATCCTGGAGGTCAAAAGCTAAGAGGTACAGATGTTGCAATCATCTGCAGTATTAACTTTTAATGGCAAAATACGGTAATGCTAATGGTATCCATAACATCAAAAGCATTTAAGTATGAACAAAATCATAGATTTAAAAAAACAACTTTACTAATTACATTTCAAAACAATAATTCATATCCAAGTTACATAATTCCATAAGGTTTTCTAGGTAAAGATCAATTATAATGATTGCAAAAATACACAAGAGCGACATATGACGATGTCCCCTTGGTTATCAAAGCAATATAGTCATATCTGATTTTATATACAGCGAAAATAAACTGAATAAACTATAGCTCCTAGTTAGCTATCCAACAACAACCACCTGCTTGTCTTTGGAAGCTTTATTCGTCAAAATAAAAACCTGCAAACCTCAACCCTCAACCTACTCAAATTAATTTTGAGCACTCGAGAGTTTAAAGGAAAAAAAAACATCGAATCAGACATAAAGCCTGGTGTGAATAATACTGTTACATCTCAGTTTACTGGTATTAAGCGAGATCATGCCGCTTAGCGGAACGGGTTTTCCCTCACTAGTATCCTCTTTGAAACATATATTTTGCAAATCTTTTCCTACAACCAAACTGGTAATCAAAATGATTATAATAATGATAATAATAGCAATGTTCGTTAACCTATAATCAGGTAACTAATTAACTATCTATCCATAAGCAATAAATGGACTATCTATTAGAAAACTGGACTGACTGCCTGCAAACTGGACTAACTATTCACAAACTAGACTAACTATCTGCAAACTGTTTTCTTAGGGTTAACTACCATTTCATCTTTTTCCTTGAAAAACTTTTCAAAATGATTTAACCATTTAAATCACTCTTATACAAGTAAAATATATTCTTGGTTTTATTCTAAGCTATTTTGCCATGTTATATATATTTTACTCATAATAATGTTGACGAATTTTAATGAGGATTAGCTATCTTTCCAAAACAAGTTAAACCCTTTTTTGATTCGAAAATACTTAGCTATATTTCCTAGTTAATACGTTCGAAACTATTGTTTAAAACCTTTAAATAACTCTTTCGAGATCATTAAAAGTACCCCTTTCAAAACCAAGTAAAACGCTATACTTGAACCAGGCCGAATGGCCAAATCTTACCTATGGAAACCATTCAAAATCTTCATTTTGAAAGCATAAAAACCTCTGCTTTGAAAGTCTTAAAAATCCTAGACATCCTTCTTTAAAAACCTTTAAATATTGCCTTTCGAAGAGATAGGAAAAACCTTTCCTTTCAACCTTTCAACCCTTTCGAAACCCAGGGGAACCACCCATTCGAAACCATTCATTAAAACCTTTCGAAGGCGTCGAAACCTATCCATCGAAAGCACTTGGGTTTAATTTAAAACATGTGAAAACCTTTCGAAGTCATTCAAAAATTTACTCCTTCGAAAAAAACTCATATATATATATATATGCACTCAAACAAACTTATTCTAGGGTATTACTATCCTATCTCTAATGAGTCAAACCCATAAAGCTAAGGTTATCGCAAAATCAAAGCTCTGATACCAACTGTGATGACCTGCATTTCGGAAGATTTTAATCAATAATAATCGACATATGTCTAACTCAAAATAATCTAAAACATAGATAATCAATAGGGTTAATTAAAAAAATAAGAAAAGAAGAAAACAAATACAGAATCTTGTAGTGGGATGACAAAATATATTAATTAAATAAGCAGCTCATGAAGCTGTCTATAGTATACATTTGATTATAAATTTATGTAACATTTATCAAAGTTATATATACAACAGAATAATACAGTAATGCAGTAGAACAACATGATGCGGGAACAATATTAATAATAATATAACAAATCTTTATCTTCGTCCTTTTGGAAAATAATCTTTAATGTGCAGAAAACTTAGGGCTGACCCGTGCATAAAGTAAAACAATACACTCGAGTCAGGACTAAGATATCCTTATATGAGTCAAATCAATATCACATATAACAGGAGTGTAATAGCGTCAGAGATGTTTACGGGATTTCACATCTCCTATCCAGTGTATAACGTGCGTGCAATAACTTAAGATATGTTACGGGATTTTCCATCTCTTAAAGATCCATTAAAATATCTATATATAGTAGAATACGCTATATATGTAATGTCTAATAAGTAAAATAAATATTTTTCTCTGCATTCAAGCTTTACATTAATCCACCTTGACGCATTTTTAAGCATTGTCGTATAGTTTGCATAAAACGCCCTATGTCGGGGGATAGGGATGCACAGTGATACGACAATACCAAACCAAAATCGTAGTGGTCTTATATAAGGATAAAAGTATGACAATGCACGTGAGGCATTGCCCAAGGTAGGATACTACCAGTTCGGGTTATAGGCCGGTGGTAACGTATCACAGTCACGATCGCCCACTGCATCTATCCATCTATTATCGAGTTAAACGGAGGTTATTCCAAATCAAGGTGCACCAATTGAAACCGATAACAAAGATAATAGTATGGACTGAGTCCAAAAGAAATCGAAAAACGGATGTCCCTTAGAGGTAATTGGCCTCATTGGCCCTGTCAAGCCATCCTGTTTTAGTCATTTCAAATTGGCACAAATGTCGAGGTCTATCCATCATCATTCTCTTTCTTTAAATTCAGCAATCGTACACCATATCCAACAACTTCATTTTGGAGTCTCCTCTGCGTACACAGTTGATAAAGTGGTTCCAATATTGACAGAGGGTATGCCAACAAGAGACCCTGGTCTCTTTAACAACCAAACGTCATTTTACACACCGGTTGGCTCTTTTATATTTCAAAAATGATTCATACTTGATATTAAAATATCATGTTCGCTACAAAATATCATTTATTTCAAAATCATCATATTTACTTAAAATATGACAATTTCACTTGGAAACCATTTTTTTGCCTCAATATCTCAATTTCACCTCCAAAATCGTTTCAAATTTCCATTTAGGTTATAATTACATTTTAACCCAATTCACATTTAAATCAACGATTTAAATAGAAACGTTCAAACCTTGACTAGTTTGAATTTTTATAAAATATTTTAAATAGTTTTTAAAGCTAAAATAGTATAAATATTAAAATAGATTATATTAAATGATTTGGAAATTTAATTAATTTGGAAATTTAAAAGATGAATTTTAAAACAGTTTATAGGAAAATAGTTTATAGTGAAAATAATTTCAAATTCAAAGCTGTTTCTTCCCATTTTCAGCAAATCTGAACACAGGTTCAAATTTCAACCAAACTGATTCAATTCCAATTATTCCAATTCAAATCATCTCAATCTTAAATTAATTCAAATAGATTCACTTTCGATTTCAATTTAAATCAGTTTCAATTTCAATTCAAATTAATTTCAGTTTCGATTTTCATTGATTCGATTCAAATAGTTTAAGTTTCAATTCAATTTCCAATTTTAAGCCATTTCAATTTATATAAAGTTCGAGTTCAATTTCAGAATATCGATTTAAATCCCTTAAATCAAATTTAAACTTCAATATTCGACATAAGGTTTAAATCTTTAAATTAATTCCATTTCGAGCTCAAAATTTTAAAATATCCATTTATACCACTTTTACTTAGATAAATTCGAAGTTCGAATAAAGTTTAAATATTTTAACGCAAATCAATTTCCATAATTTAAATCATATTTTAATTATGACTTCAAATTGCAAATTGCATTCTTTAAACAATTTCTTTTAACCTGTTTCAACTTCAACATTCCAAGCTCGAATTCGAAAATAATTCAATTTCTATATTTCAATTCCATTTAATTTTATAAAACAAAATCATTTGAATAAATTAAAATCTAAGAATTTAAAATCGTTATATTTAACCAATCTGACGTTCGTATATAATTTTCTATCCTATGGTCAAATGATCGGTTATTTTGATTTTTAATTTCAGGAATGGATATATATTATTTTAATTCAAATCACAGTGTCATGGGTATGTATCCTTTCAATCTATTTCTTACCTTATTTGAAACAATACAAATAACAATTTATATACTGTCATATAATATACAGGGTGATAACAGGATATATATATATATATATATATATATATATATAATAAATAAACATTCAATCATCCAAAATATCAACCGTTAGGCATCCATCATAATCAGCATCCAAAGCAGTCAATATATCACAACAATCAACCAGTTAACAATAATTGGAATTTAGCTAGCAGTTTAATTCCAATTTCAAATTAACCGTTAATTCAAAATTTCTAATATATAAATTTCTATGTCAATTTCCATGCCAGTTAAATTATCAAAAAACAATCAATAAAATGATCATTTCATGATTTCAAATTTACTAACATAAAAATATTTTAGTACTTCTGAGCGTTTAAAACACTCACCTTTGTTCAAATCTGAAAATTCAAATGAAATGAATTGCAATGAATTAAACTCCATACGTAGACAACGTCAACATGGATCCATCGTAAAAGACGGCACTCGAATCCGACCTCGTACGAACGATATATGAATGAATTAGCAAAACGAATAATTATAATTTAATTAACAAACTTAGTTAAACTAATAAAAACAATTAACCAATCTCATCATCATCCGCTCTCTTCGTTCCTAGGCAAGTGCACCACAGAACCCATATCACGACCTAAACCCTATACGCGTGCCACCACTTGGACCATTGATCTTCGATCCAACGTCGCCACCGCACGCGCCCGCCTACGAGCCACCATCGCCTGCCACCCTGGCCCTTCCCTCACCGCTATTATTCCATAAAACGAGAAAATTCGCAGCTTGAACGCAAGGCAACATCGACCACCACTGTGACATCCCGGAATTTTCGACCTTGAAATTTCGGGTCGTTACATTTTGGTATCAGAGCAGAAGGTAAAGCGAGAACTTGACTCTGGTGGGGTTACTCGTTTGAATAAGGGTCAGTAAGTACCTTAGAATGAATTGAGTGTAATATATATGAGAGCGTATTTGTTATTTTCTTATATAAAGATTTTAAAATGATTTAAAAAATGAATGATTTTTATATAAGTTCATATTTTGTTATATTAAGCAATAATTTTTTCTAATTATCTAAATATTAGATAATTGGTTGATGGTTATTGAAATTAAATACATTAATAAGATTTAAGTGGTAATATATATAACCAAATAGGAATTGGATAATATGATTTATACAAATAAGATGGATTCAAACCAGAAATTAAAATCTTGAAATTTGTAGAAGTGTTTTCGAAACACTGAATTAAGTTACCCTGATTTTTATTTTCCAACAAATTGTGAGATAATATATAATAATTTGGTTTCCAGATATGATAATCTTGGTTATTATCATAAAATGTTTTTTGTATCTTAATAAAGGGGTGTTTCTTTTCTTTTTTTAAATAAATAATGATAAAGCAAAATGGAATGTTTTAAGGAAGAAACAACTTATATAAGTATGACTTATAAAATGAAAAGGATTTACATTGTGAAGTTTTTAAATCTAAATTTAAATTGTTTCAAAGTATTAAAAGATATAATGAATAATATTTTTAAATGTAGAAATCTTATTTTAAAACAAGAGTTGTTTTAAAAATTTAAAAGAACCTGTTTGAATTAAAAACCAAGAATGGTTTAAAATTGGAAGTATGACTTGGTGGGCAAATGAAATAAATATGTATACGTAAGTAGATATACATAATATCAATGTTGATTTGAGATAAACACTAAGTGATGAGTTTTGAAATTTCCCCGGAAATGTGATGTAAAAACCCAAAGTGAAATAAGTTTTGAACTTATAAGTAGGAAAGGTTATTGAAAGGAAGTTTAAAATGGAGAATTCAAATTTGGTATGGTTGACTGGATTAAGTGAATTGAATTTAACTTAAGGGAGGTTAAATAAGTTTAGAAACAAGTAACTTGAATTGGAAATTTCAAAATGAAATTGAGATTTAACTTAGGAAAGTTAAATGGTTGAATTAAAAAGGAGTATATGTGACCTCAAAACAGGTTTGAGTTCTGGAAATGGGTAATGGATGCTATTGATGGATGTTTCAGATAATTTCGATGTTTATTTACTTTGAGTTATCTTGATATCATCATGTTGCTATTAATAATCTATGAAATTGTGAATTGAATTATTTTGAATAAATTAAAAAGTAGATTAGATAATATATATCCATTGCTGAAATTAAATGGAAATAAAAACTTTAATTTGAATGATTTTGATTTTTTTAGAAATAAAATTAAAATTATGGAAATGAAATCACTTCGAACTTAAGATTTAAGTGTTAAAAATAAACTTGCAAACTAAAATTGTTAAGAATTGGTTACAAAGTTAGAAGTTGAAATTGGATAATAAATTGGATTTCGAAGATTTAAATTATTTAAAAAAAAGATTTGAACTCTTACTTGAACCTTGACAAAAGTAAGTAAAGGTAATTTAAATGAATATTAGAAATTTGGACTCAGAATTAAATTGTTTAAAGGCTTGAGTTGTGAATAAAAGTTTAGGGATTAATTTGATTTAAGAGATTAAATCAACACTGGAAAATTTAACTCGAATTTATATAATTCGGGATGGTTTAGAGTTGAGATTGGAATTGAAATTAGTTCAAAGTGAATTTGATTTTAATTATTTGGAATTGTGATTAGAGTTGAATAAGTTTAATTCAAATGGGATTTGAATTTGGGATGGGAATTGAAGTTAATTCAAATTAAATTGAAATTGAATCAATTTAATGGAAGTGGAAATTAGTAAGTGATTGAAATGAGAAATTGGAAAATTGAACCAATTTGACTCTGAGACTATTTTTCAAATAAATTATTTTAATATAAACTGTTTTAAATCTATTTTTTGCTATTTACTATACAACAACCTTTCTTTTTAAAACTCTAACTATCTTATACTTATTTTACAACTATTTTGAAAACTAATTCCTATTTCACATCTGTTTTACAAACTAATCACTATTTTACAACTATTTTACAACTATCTAACTATTTTACAACTATTTAACTATTCTATAACTATTATATAACTACTTAATTATTTACAGCTATTTTACAACTAATAACTATTTTACAACTACTTATCTTTATTAAACTTTTCAAACTATTTTCTAAATTCAAGTTGGTCAGAGTGCAAACTGTTTATAATTGAAGTGATAACCCAAATGGAAATGGAAGAAACTGTGTAAGGTGAACAGAAACAAAATGAAGATAAATACGTAGGATGTACGTATATCGTTTTATTCGCATAATGATTTGATCCATATTCGAACATAGAATTTCGAGATAGTATATCAATCCAAGTTGGGATTTTTCACTCGATTTTCGACGACGAACCCTGAATATGGATTTTTGATTGATTCTAGAAATTCTCTATCATAATTATGGCTATGCAAGGAGAATGAGGGAATCAGATCTGAGTCCTCACTAGGAAGTCGGGTGGACGATACTAGTTCGGAAGCGAAATTGTGTGATCGAGTGAGCCATCGAATTTGATATTACGTACGGATGATATATGTACATCGTACGCGCTTGAATGAAATAGATATTGAAAATTTTGTAAATAAGTGTAAAAAAATTGAAATAGAAAAATATATTTTGAAAATATTTCCAAGTAAATATATTAGGTAATTATTGGGAAAGAAAGGAATTACAGTAAGAATCAAGTCAATTCAGAGAATAAACTGTCTAAATTTCGTGTTTTGGTTATATAACTAGATTCATCTTTAGGAATGATGATTTTTGGTAACAGAATCATAATTTTTAAGCTTGTAATTTGTGTGGAATTGTGAATTGAACTGAATTGGGTTTTTTTTCGAATTTAGGCGATGGCTTGGGTTCCGATGCAAGATGATCGGTCGTGGTGGAGCGAGGGGGATAGGCGAAGGTCAGAAAACGGTGAGGCGATTTCTAGTTGTGTGTGGATGATGGACATTGTCAAAGTAGGGTTTGACAGTGAAAGTTTTGGTACTTGGGTTCGGCTTTACGGTGACATAATTGGGAAGGTATGAGCATGCGGCCAGGTGGAATCGATGGAGGGGACAACGACGCGTCTCCGGGTAGTTTCCGGTGGCGAGTTCGGCGGAGATCGATGATTAAAGGCTCGGTTCTGTTTTTCGAATGGGATTGCAGACCAAAATATTCGAAACTTAAGTATCATTAGGTTTCTGTTGGAGATCGAGGCATGGGGTGTGTATAACGACGCGATATTTTCAACCATTCGCATACAAACATGCCGGAATTGAATTGCTCAAAATACCAGATTGTAAGTTTATATTTGGCAAAACTCGGCATATACCGTAAATAAATAATCTCAGGATCACAGACACAGAGTAATATGACAAATATGCAGCGGAAACAGAATGGATACTAGTTCATGAAGCTACTATATATATAACAGAGTTAAATAAGTTACAACAGAAGTCTCGAATACAATAGTCAAATACAATATCAGAATGCATCACTGGAATCAACTGAATATCTGAAAGCTGGATAGATGGCTGGATCTCCAAGCGAAGCTCCAACTCCAAAGATGAGTCTCAAAAGCTGTATCACTCAGTCTGACCCGAGCGTAAAGCAAAACACAAAACACTCGAGTCAGGATCAACATTCTTATATTAATAAATCCAACTCATGTGAAATAACAACTGAAATACAAGTAACTCAAAGGACGTCTGGGATAACCATCCTCTAAGGATCCGTTAACATTTATATGTACGCTAAGTAGATAATGTCTATCAGTAATCTAAAGTATCAAAATAGTGTTAAGGCATTACCATTATCCCCCTTAGCACATTTTATATAAGCGTCATAGTCTATACAACACTGTAAACTCCATCGTAAACTAGTGGGCTATCAGGGAGTACTCCATAGGTATAACACAAAACAAATCGTAGTGGTCGCGCATAGGGATACAAGTATGACAAGGCACATGAGGCAATACCCAAGGTAGTGAAACTACCGTTTTCCTGATCCGGACTGGTGAGAACGCATTGCCGCAACGATCGCAATACCGCGAAACAACACTCCCAATTCAAGGGTGCGCACCAATCAAAAACAAATAATGAGTAGTTTACGAAGAAGTGTGTTCGCTTAGAGGTGGCTAACCTCATTGGCCCGACACGGCTCCTGTTTTAGTCATTTCAATTTTTGACACAAGTGTTAAGGCTAACCATTATCGTTCTCTTTCTTCAATCATCAATGTACATCATTCCAACCACTTCATTCTAGATCACACTCCGCGTATAGTTATTAAAGTGGTATTCGGTTTAGACAGTGAGTATGACCCTAACTGATTCCGGTTTCTTTAATAACTTTCGTAATTATTACACCGATTGGTCGTTTAATAAATTTAAAAAACCAAATCAATTTCAGTCTCACTTAGAATTTGAAAGCCAACATTTCATTCGTCTTTCTATATCAATTTCTATAATTTACGTTTCAAAACTTCCAAATTAACCATTTCAAAACCCTATAATTCAACTTCAATTTTTATTTAAAACAATTCAAAGATTGATTTAAAAATTTATACATAGGTTTCATTAATTTAATTTAACATTCAAAGCAATTTAAATTCATTAATGGATTCAATAAGTAATCATTTAAATTAAGTAAAATTATCATTTCAAAATAATTCAAATAAAATTTCCAACTCATTAAATCAATCACTTAAGTTTACCTACATTGTATCAAAACTTATGAATTGAATTAAATCAAATTCGTCAAATTAAATTCTTTAAATTTCAAGTCCCGTATTAATTTCCATCAATCACATTTTATTTCTTATTAAAGAAATTCAATTTCACTTATTTACTTATTTAGTTTAAACAAATTTCAAAAATTAATTATTAAAGAGACTCAATTTCACTTATTAAAGAATTCAATTTAACTTATTAAAGAAATTCAATTTCATTTATTAAAGAATTCAATTTTATTTAATTATTAAATAATTTCAAAACTTAATTCAATAATTTACTTAAATTTAACAACATTCTTTCATCAAATACTTTGTTAATCATAATACTTTGGAAATCAAAATTTAGAAATCATAATGCTTGGAATCATAATACTTCCCACTTAACTTTTTAAATATAAATAATAGTATATATAATAAAATAGTTTATACAAAAATAATTAATATTAAAATAGTTTATATGAAATAAATTTTATAAAGTAACATATATAAATAGTTTTAAATATAATTTTAAAAATACTTTATATAATAAAATAGCTTCCTCAAATTTCACAAATCGATTCAAATCAATTCAAATTCCAAAATTTAAATTTAATCAAATCTCAAATCATCCATTTTAATTTATTTCAGTTTCTCAATAAATCATTTCACGTTATATCGATTTCAGGTACAGGTTTTTAACCACAAAATAAGCCATTTCAATTTCAATATTTTCGAAGCTTTAAATATTCAATCATTTTCAAAGCTTATTTTATATTAAAACAAATTTTACATAGCTTAAAATCAAGAATTTAATATGTATAAAATAATATTATATAATATCTAAAATCAATATTTATGTAAAACCATATGTTTCCTTCCAAAAACCATAGTAATCATTTCAAATTATTTATATATAGACCAACGGTGTCTGCATATAATTTTCTATCCTATGGTCAAGTGATACAGATATTTATCATTTAATTCCGCAATTTAAATATATACGGGTATATATATCATTTCAACCCGTAATCCCAAATTCAATTCAAATGAAAACCGTTTGGGTTAATCATTTCAACTCATAACGATTTTCTCCTATTCTAAAGTCCATTCGGGTATGTATCATTTCATCCTATAGTGATTCTATACTAACAGGGAACTTGCAGAGTGATAATAGATATGATAATAATATAACATGCATATATCATCAATATAAATAATAGATAATGGTGTCAGATGTCAAAGGTGAACTGATATAGGTAATAGCATATATTTAACAGTGTAAATAACTAACAGCAGTATATTTCAATTGTCGTTTCAATTGAAATCAAATTTAATAAATAAAAGAACATTAATCGTGAATGATTGCTCATCTTTAGAGGCTAGATAGATTCGACAATGAGATGAGTTACAAATCCAAGTATGGATTCCAAATCAAAGCAAGATTGAACACGAATTTGACGAGCAAAGCTGATAGCTTGGAATTGACGAAATCAAATCAAACTGGATTGATGAAGATCAATGGCATAAGTGAACTTATATATGAACTGTATATATATAATCATATTTTAAATTTAAACACATATCAGAATAAAATATACATATTTTTCAAAAATCATTATTTAATTAAAGACACATCAAATAAATCAAAATATCTACATATGTTTTTAAAATCAATATTTAATTTTGAACACATATTAAAATGAACTCCTTATATTATATATAATTTAAAACGCATATATTCAAACTCAAGGGTATATTTATATCTCAAACTATTACAAGGCTATTTCCTGATATTAATAAAAGTTAAAAATATACCTTATATTTTATTTACGTATATTAAAAATCAAAAAAAAATATTATGTAATACATATATACACCCTTAAAGTGGAATGCAAGTACAGTTTATATTTAAAATATGTTACTTTATATCTAAAATATACATACCCGCATGTACATATTCTTTAACTTAAAATTTATACTTTATATCTGAAATATACAGACTTTACAATCATAGTATATACAAATAGTACAACATATACCTAAATCATTATATCTATATTATAAAATCAATATAGACTTAGTTTATTATTATAGATATTTAAACTCCAACTAATTGTATATATAGGCTTTATGTAAAATTATATGTACAACCAACAGATCAAGTTCAACTTATATAACCTATACATAATATATTTAAAATATAATACATTTAAAATCAAACTTTTACATATTTAATATATTTTTTAAAACACATATTTGTGTTAAAAATTAAAAATCAATATTAAATAAGAACACAAATAATAGAATCAACATATCTTGACCAATATTAGCAAAATGCAGACATATACTTATATTTATTTTTAAAATCATATTCCTTTTTTATTAAAGGAGAAATAGCACAACAAAAATTCTAAGATTTACCAGATCAAAAGAAAATATAAAATACGCTTTGGATATACTATATTCAATAGAACAACTAGATTACCTTTCACGATTTCATATATGTTTGAAGGTTTTCTTCACGCACAAAAAAATGCTGGCTTCAGGAATCAATAGATATATATTAACTTGAATTTGAGTTTTTTTTATATAAAAGAAAGCCTGGCTGAGATGGGAAAATACAAGGCGGAGGCTTGATGGACGAGGAGAGGCGGAGCACTGGACTGCTAGGCTTTGGGCAAGCGGAGTATGCGAAACAGATGAAGGCGGAATGGTGGATTGCTCGGCCTAGGTTGAGAGGAGGAGAAGCCGAACTCAAGAAAGTGAAGTGGTGATGGCCGAGCAGGTTCTGAAGATAGGGCGGGTGAGCGCGTGGGGATTGTGCTAGGTGATGAGGGCGACAGGCTTGGGGAGGGGTGGCCGGTCATGGCGGAGGACGGCGTGGTCAGGATTTGGGTATGGGTTTCGGTGGAGGAGCTAAGTTGCGGTGGAAGAGAGGGGGAACGGCTCGCTTAGGCTGAGTGGAGGAGGAGGGTTACGTGTGTGGGTGACCCGATGGTGGTTGATGAAGAGGTCAGGCCGAAGCTGTGGTGGCGGGTCAGGGTCGGATCAGGTGGTGGGATGTGGTGACACGTCAGGTGGAAGCGGCCGGTGCATTCTGACGCAAGACCTACAAGGGGAAGGTGACGAGAAAAATATTGGTGGAGGCGCATGTTTTTTTTTGTTATGGCAGCAGGCGAAGGAAAAAAGTGAGGAATGAGGAAGATGGGTTGGAAAGAAAAGGTAAGTATACGAATGGTTTTTAAACTATTTCCAAGGCTCAATACATAAAATCAACGTGTTAGATGCCAATCTCAGGAAAACAGAGAGCCGATAGCTATTGGTTTTCCAACCGTTGAGCAAATCAATGGTCACTGAAATCCAAAGCAGAATTACGTAACTGAAACACAGATCATTTTAAAATGGAGTACCAATACGGGTAACTCTTTCATGGTTCTGCAGAGTACCAAACTTTCAAATACAGGAATAAACATGCCGTTGAGATCAGCATGATGAGTCGATCAAAACGGTATATCGACATCAGTGGTACGATTGAATTATAAGAATTTGAATTTTCTATTAGCGGAAAATGCAGCAAAAACGCGGAAAAATAAGATCAACGGAGCTAAAAAAATCCGAATTTGAAAAAATGAAAAATGACGTCTTACTCAGAAGATGATTTAGAATTTTTCTATAAAAAATATTTAGGTTTCGAAAACATTTTATTTTCATCAATTTCTAACTGATTAAATTGAAATAAAATTACACACGAAAATAAACTTTCATATTTTCGAATGAAAATTTACCAGTTGCTTTGTTTAACTGGATGCATTTCAAATATTAAATTTTTATTTCAAAATTTTATTATTTAAATTTTCAAAGAATGCAATTTATTAAATTAATAAAACCACCAGAATTTACGGGTCGTTACACTCTCCCCCACTCAAAACTTTTCGTCCTAAAAAAGGAAGGATGTAGGAAAATAAAACAACCAGAAAAGAAAAATAAATTGAAAAAAAACAAAATAAACAATTTATTTAAACCATATAGATCTCAATTTAGTTAATTAATATTTATCTATTTGGTTAAATCCATTTATGTTAAATCAATAAATAGTCATTCAATTTTAAATTTGTTAGTTCAAACTGTTGATTTTAATCATATAAATTTCAATTTACCATTTATAGATCTCATTATTGAATATTAATTGATTTGATTCAAGGTATTTCATTAAGTTGATTCAATTGTTAATTTATTAATTCCTTCAAAACAAAATTTATTTAATTTATCACATTTATTCATTATCTTTTTATCCAATTATCCTCTATTAATAATTTTCTAAAATCATAAACTTGAATAGTCATTTATTACAATCATATTATATTCCACAAATTTAATTCTTCTTTATTCCAAATTATTATTAAATTTATTCCACTTAATATATCCTATCACATATATTAAGTATATTTATACTTAATATAACTACTCAAATTTAAAATTTCTTTTAACATCATTTTATATTGTATATCATCCAACTACATATTCAACTTCTGAATAATTTAGGTAAGTTGTACTAGAATGAAATCCGGTATTATACAAATAAAACTCTTTAATTCAATAAGCTTAAGTTTAAATGTTTATTCAAAAAAGTTGGCTTCGTTTAATAATTGAAATCATCCTTTAAGAAATTTAAGAATTAGATTTCCGATTAAATTCAAACAATTTAGAGATAAATATATATATTATATATCAAATCAAATTTATAATCATATACTTATATATATATATATATATATATATATGTATGTATATATATATTATAAATCAAGTCATACATTAGAAATTTAAATCAATTCAATTTCCAACATAGTAGTGTAGCAAGGCTACTGAATGGTCTCTCCACTTCAAAACTCGAAAATGAATGTCGATGATGCGGCCGTCATCACCGAAATTATTTTTCAGCGACAAAAGAGAAGAGCTCTAATTTAATCATTTAAAATTCTTTGAAAACCATTTCTATTCGAAAATATTTAAATAATATACATTTGAAAACTTTAAAACCATAGTTCGAAATTATCAGAAATTAAATTCTCAAATTCTAATTTAAATTCACTTCAAATTCAAATCAAATTATACCCAAGTTTATAAATTCATTTATTTATATTGCAATAGTTAATGGTTTACAAAACAATAAATGATAATCAAATATTATCATTTCAACAATCAATTTATTAACTATTTAATTTCAGAAAACTTATACTTATATATATATAATATAATCATACAAAAATTTATTTCATTTACTAAATTTGAAAACAATATTGTGTCAGTTTGCTCTGCTCAAGTGTTTTGGAAATCCTATCGATAGCGTTGATCAGATGAACCGATAGAAAACCCAAATCAACATCAACAACTCAAACAACACAATATATATTAAAACATTTTAAATTTAGTTTACAAATACACTTCCTCGCTCGACGATACAAGAATAGATTTCAAAACAAGTATAGAGATTCAAATTTGATGGAAATCAAATCAAAGAGAATTTTGATTCTAAAATAGGTTTGAAACAAAGATAAGATGATTAAATAGCAAAATAGGAAGATTGCTAAGTTTATATAAATCACGAGCAACCTTAACCGGGTCGACCGTGACTTCAAGAATAAGATCGATGCAAAATTCCGAGGCAAATCGACATTCGATCGCAAGAGATGGAATTCAGGTATAGCAGAAGATACATAGCATCGTAAACCGAGGATATAGAAATCTTTGGTGAATCGATGCCAATTGTAAAGGAGTTTCACCTCTTTACAAATCATATCGTGGAGCTATGAGATGCTCCAGAATTCAGAAGAATACGAATAGTGAGGGACAAGAATGAATTTGAGAACCGAGGGAACGTTCCGAAAATTCAAAGGAAATTCAAATCAAAGATGAAAGATTCAAGCACGGACAAAAGTGATTCTGTAAATACATTTACCCTATATGCTAAGTTTTGCCTAGAGCTACCAAAGCCCTGATACCAAATGCAACGATCCGATATTTTCAACCATTCGCATCCAAACATGCCGGAATTGAATTTCTCAAAATACCAGATTGTAAGTTTATATTTGGCAAAACTCAGCATATACAGTAAATAAATAATCTCAGGATCACAGACACAGAGTAATATGACAAATATGCAGCGGAAACAGAATGGATACTAGTTCATGAAGCTACTATATATATAACAGAGTTAAATAAGTTACAACAGAAGTCTCGAACACAATAGTCAAATACAATATCAGAATGCATCACTGGAATCAACTGAATATCTGAAAGCTGGATAGATGGCTGGATCTCCAAGCGAAGCTCCAACTCCAAAGATGAGTCTCAAAAGCTGTATCACTCAGTCTGACCCGAGCGTAAAGCAAAACACAAAACACTCGAGTCAGGATTAACATTCTTATATCAATAAATCCAACTCATGTGAAATAACAACTGAAATACAAGTAACTCAAAGGACGTCTGGGATAACCATCCTCTAAGGATCCGTTAACATTTATATGTACGCTAAGTACATAATGTATATCAGTAATGTAAAGTATCAAAATAGTGTTAAGGCGTTACCATTATCCCCCTTAACACATTTTATATAAGCGTCATAGTCTATACAGCACTGTAAACTCCACCGTAAACTAGTGGGCTATCAGGGAGTACTTCATAGGTATAACACAAAACAAATCATAGTGGTCGCGCATAGGGATACAAGTATGACAAGGCACATGAGGCAATACCCAAGGTAGTGAAACTACCGTTTGCCTAATCCGGACTGATGAGAACGCACCGCCGCAATGATCGCAACATCGTGAAACAACACTCCCGATTCAAGTGTGCGCACCAATCAAAAACAAGTAATGAGTAGTTTACGAAGAAGTGTGTTCGCTTAGAGGTGGCTAACCTCATTGACCCGACACGGCTTCTGTTTTAGTCATTTCAAATTTTGACACAAGTGTCAAGGCTATCCATTATCGTTCTCTTTCTTCAATCATCAACGAACATTATTCCAACCACTTCATTCTGGATCGCACTCCGCGTATAGTTATTAAACTGGTATTCGGTTTAGACAGTGAGTATGTCCCTAACCGATTTCGGTTTCTTTAATAACTTTCATAATTATTATACCGATTGGTCGTTTAATAAATTTCATAAACTAAATCAATTTCAATCTCACTTAGAATTTGAAAGCCAACATTTCATTCATCTTTCTATATCAATTTCTATAATTTACGTTTCAAAACTTCCAAATTAACCATTTCAAAACCCTATAATTCAACTTCAATTTTTATTTAAAACAATTCAAAGATTGATTTAAATTCATATATAGGTTTCATTAATTTAATTTAACAATCAAAGAAATTTACATTCATTGATGGATTCATTAAGTAATCATTTAAATTAAGTAAATTTATCATTTCAAAATAATTCAAATTGAATTTCCAATTCATTAAATCAATCACTTAAGTTTACCTACATTGTATCAAAACTTATGAATTGAATTAAATTAAATTCGTCAAATTAAATTCTTTAAATTACAAGTCTCATATTAATTTCCATCAATCACATTTTATTTCTTATTAAAGGAATTCTTTTCACTTATTTAATCTAAACAAAGTTCAAAACTTAATTGTTAAAGAGACTCAATTTCACTTATTAAATAATTCAATTTCACTTATTAAAGAAATTCAATTCCACTTATTAAAGAATTAAATTTTATTTAATTATTAAATAATTTCAACACCTAATTCAATAATTTACTTAAATTTAACAACATTCTTTCATCAAACACTTTGTTAATCATAATTACTTTAGAAATCAAAATTTAAAAATCATAATGCTTGGAATCATTACACTTCCCACTTAACTTTTTAAATATAAAAAATAGTATATATAATAAAATAGTTCATAATTTAAAATAGTTTACATAAAAATAATTAATATTAAAATAGTTTATATGAAATAAATTTTATAAAGTAACATATATAAATAGTTTTAAATATAATTTTAAAAATATTTATATAATAAAATAGCTTCCTCAAATTTCACAAATCGATTCAAATTCCAAAATTTAAATTTAATCAAATCTCAAATCATCCATTTTAATTTATTTCAGTTTCTCAATAAATCATTTCACATTATATCGATTTCAAGTACAGATTTTTAACCACAGAATAAACCATTTCAATTTCAATATTTTCAAAGCTTTAAATATTCAATCATTTTCAAAGCTTTTTTTTATTAAAATGAATTTTTACATAGCTTAAAATCAAGAATTTAACTATATATAAAGTAACATTATATAATATCTAAAATCAATATTTATATAAAACCATATGTTTCCTTCCAAAAACCATAGTAATCATTTCAAATTATTTATATATAGACCAACGGTGTCTGCATATAATTTTCTATCCTATGGTCAAGTGATACGGATATTTATCATTTCATTCCGTGATTTAAATATATAAGGGTATATATATATCATTTTAACCCGTAATCCCAAATTCAATTCAAATGAAAATCGCTTGGGTTAATCATTTCAACCCATAACGATTTTCTCCTATTCTAAAGTCCGTTCGGGTATGTATCATTTCATCCCATAGTGATTCTATACTAATATGGAACTTGCAGAGTGATAACAGATATGATAATAATATAAAAGGCATATATCATCAATATAAATAACAGATAATAGTGTCAGATGTCATAGGTGAATTGATACACGTAATAGCATATATTTAACAGTGTAAATAACTAATAGCAACATATTTCAATTGTCGTTTCAACTGAAATCAATTTAACAAATAAAAGAACATTAATCGTGAGTGATTGCTCAACTTTCGAGGCTAGAGAGATTCGACAATGAGATGAGTTACAAATCCAAGCATGGATTCCAAATCAAAGCAAGATTGAACATGAATTTGATGTGCAAAGCTTACAGCTTGGAATTGACGAAATCGAATCAAAGTGGATTGATGAAGATCAATGGTATAAGTGAACTTATATATGAACTATATATATATAATCATATTTTAAATTTAAACACATATCAGAATAAAAAAAATATTTTTCAAAAATCATTGTTTAATTAAAGGCACATCAAATAAATCAAAATATCTACATATATTTTTAAAATCAATATTTAATTTTTGAACACATATTAAAATGAACTCCTTATATTATATATAATTTAAAACGCATATATTCAAACTCAAGGGTATATTTGTATCTCAAACTATTACAAGGCTATTTCCTGACATTAATACAAGTTAAATATATACCTTACCTTTTATGTACGTATATTAAAAATCAAAAAAAAAAATATTACATATATACACCCTTAAAGTGGAATGCAAGTACACTTTATATTTAAAAAATATTATTTTATATCTAAAATATACATACTCGCATGTACATATTCTTTAACTTAAAATTTATACTTTATATCTGAAATATACAGACTTCACAATCACAGTATCTACAGATAGTAAAACATATACTTAAATCATTATATCTATATTATAAAATCAATATAGACTTAGTTTATTATTATAGATATTTAAACTCCAACAGATTGTATATACAGGCTTTATGTAAAATTGTATGTACAACCAATAGATCAAGTTCAACTTATATAACCTATACATAATATATTTAAAATATATATACATTTTAAATCAAACTTTTACATATTTAATATATTTTTTAAAACATATATTTGTGTCAAATATTAAAAATCAATATTAAACAAGAACACAAATATTAGAATCAACATATCTTAACCAATATTAGCAAAACATAGACATATACTTATATTTATTTTTAAAATCATATTCCTTTTTTTATTAAAGGAGAAATAGCACAACAAAACATGCTAAGATTTACCAGATCAAAAGAAAATAAAAAATACGCTTTGGATATATTATATTCAATAGAACAACTAGATTACCTTTCACGATTTCATATATGTTTGAAGGTTTGCTTCATGCACAAGAAACGTGATGGCTTCAGGAATCAATAGATATATATTAACTTGCATTTGAGTTTTTTTTTTAAAAGAAAGCCTGACTGAGATGGGAAAATACAAGGTGGAGACTTGATGGACGAGGAGAGGTGGAGCACTAGACTGGTAGGTTTTGGGTGAGCGAAGTATGCGAAGGAGATGGAGGCGGAAGTGGTGGATTGCTCGGCCTGGGTTGAGAGGAGGAGCAGCCGAACTCAAGGTAGTGAAGTGGTGATGGCCGAGCAGGTTTTGAAGATAGGGCGGGCGAGCACGTGGGGATTGCGCTAGGTGATGAGGGCGACAGGCTTGGGGAGGGGTGGCCGGTCATGGCGGAGGACGGCGAGGTCAGGATTTGGGTATGGGTTCCGTGGAGGAGCTAGGTTGCGGTAGAAGAGAGGGGGAGCGGCTCACTTAGGCTGGGCGGAGGAGGAGGGTTTCGTGTGTGGGTGAGCCGATGGTGGTGGATGAGGAGGTCAGGCTGAAGCTGCGGTGGCAGGTCTGGGTCGGATCAGGTGGTGGGGATGTTGTGGTGACACGTCAGGTGGAAGCGGCCGGTGCGTTCTGACGCAAGGCCTACGAGGGGAAGGTGACGATAAAAATATTGGTGGAGGCGCATGTTTTTTGTTTTTTTGTTGTGGCAGCAGGCGAAGGAAAAAGTGAGGAGTGAGGAAGATGGGTTGGAAAGAAAAGGTATGTATACGAATGGTTTTTAAACTATTTCCAAGGCTCAATACATAAAATCAACGTGTTATATGCCAATCTCAGGAAAATAGAGAGCCGGTAGCTATTGGTTTTCCAGCCGTTGAGTAAATCAATGGTCACTAAAATCCAAAGCAGAATTACGTAACTGATACGCAGATCATTTTAAAATGGAGCACCGATACGGGTAACTCCTTCATGGTTCTGCAGAGTATCGAACTTTCAAATACAAGAATAAATATACCGTTGAGATCAGCACGATGAGACGATCAAAACGGTATATTGACATCAGTGGTACGATTGAACTATAATAATTCGAATTTTCTATTAGCAGAAAATGCAGCAGAAACATAGAAAAATAAGATCGATGTAGCTAAAGAAGTCCGAATTTGGAAAAACGAAAAATGACGACTTGTTCAGAAGATGATTTAGAATTTTTCTATATAAAATATTTAGGTTTTGAAAACATTTTATTTTCATCAATTCCTAACTGATTAAATCAAAATAAAATTACACACTAAAATAAACTTTCATATTTTCGGAAGAAAATTTACCAGTTGCTATGTTTAACTAGACTCATTTCAAATATGAAATTTTTATTTTTAAATTTTATTATTTAAAATTTCAAAAAAAAATTCAATTTATTAAATTAATAAAACCGCCAGAATTTACGAGTCGTTACAGTATGGAAGGCGACTCGCGAGGGCGATGGGCGGCGAAGGCTATCGACGGAGGTTCGTCTGTAGGTGCACGAGCATGGACGTGCACTTTTTTCATGCTCCTACCTGAAGTAAGATAAGAAATGGTAGGAACAGGAAGATGAGGTTAAGGGTTCGAGTCAGGCTCGAGAAGATAGGGTAAGGCATCGGGTTTAACTCGAGTTGCTAGTGTAGTGGTGGTTTTTTAAGGGTAAATCAAAACAAAGCCTTAAAAAAAAGAATGAAGGAAGGGGAAGTTTACGTGAGTTTGGGTTGGGCTTGGGCCGTGTTTTCTTTCCTAATAGATTAAAGTAAAATGGGAATGTAATCAAAATTTTAAGTAATTAAGTTAATATTTTTACTTAAATAAATGAGAAAATAAATAAAGTAATTTCAAGGTCTTAATTTAACCTCTAACTTAGGTTAATAATGATGCTAATTTAATTAAGTCGAAATATCTATATTTATGCCAATTATTTAGTTATAGAAACTCAGTAATTAAGTAATGTATAAGATTAATACTTTAAACTTTAATTTAATTAAAGTCTTAAGTAATTGTAAACAACAATTAATCAATTCCAATAATTAATTAAAAAGGTAATTAATGACATGAAATTAATTAAAGACAATTAAGAAGGGTTATAAGTAATTAATTAAGATAAGTGGTTTATCTTAAATTAATTAAGGACTTAGGTAATTAAAGGATGATTAATTAATTTCAATAAATAATTAAATATAATAATAAATGGTCTATAATTAATTAATATTAATTAAGCAGGATTTAAAAGTAATTGATTTATTTGTGTTAATTAAATTAATTAACTAATAAATCTTGCTTATGGATGATTAAGTTATATCGAATGCTTGGATGGATGAATATCTGATAATTTGTGATGTATTGTGATATGAAATGGCTGGATTGATCTGTTAATAAATGTGAATCATTTATTTAACTAGATATCTTTGATAGATTTCTGTGTGCCTATGTTATTCTGAATTTAATTGAATTGTTTACTTAAACAACTTGGCTTAAAAGATGACATTGGATTCATAGAAACCAAGGTCGGATATCAGCAATATATGGAACCACTTCGATTAGTAATCTACAATAATTCTTTATTGATTTGATTTTAGAATTAAATAGGCTGGAATGGAAATTAAGTAACATGACCATTTAAACTAAGTAACGGAACTTAGATACATTTTGTGAAATAAGTGTTGGCCTTAATAACATAAAAACTCGTAGTGATGGACGAGTTACCTGGGTTTCAAGAAGTTTTACAACTTAAAGTATTTCAAGTTATATGGGTTTACTCATGCTGGTTTCCTGCCTGACTTGGGTGTTACTTTAACGTAATGCTCAGGTCAGACTGAATATTACAGATTTTCAGGTTAGGACTATCTGGAGCTCAGGAGATGAGCTGGATGGTAGGAAAGCATGGTGTATATTTCGCTTTGTATTTGAGTTTGTATTGATAGTAGTCTGGGACAAGTTGATACAACTGTCCAGTTTATTTGTGAATGATTGTACTCTGATATATTGTCTGTAAATTGACAGTTACAACTTTTTCTTTGTATAAATGATATTATTTGATATAATATTTTGTTCCGCTGCCATTGTGAGATTCTCTGCTGTTGATTCTTTTTCTTCTTCACCTCTTTTCTTCTTTATCCTAACAATCTAGAATTTCTGGCATTCGATTGCTCGACACTTCTATAGTGAGCGTATTAGTGTCGAATTTTCAAAGTCGAAAATTTCAGGTCGTTACAGCCACACCGTGCAAGACGATGATCTGACCGTTGGATGTGTAGAGCTTGTCGTGCTATACACTTTTTCTTTTGGAGTTGTGCGAATTCGTTAAGCGGATTGAGAGAAATCGAGGAGAAAAGGGAAGTGATTTTCAGCCATTAATCGCATATAAGAGAAAGAGACCGAAGCTAGAAAGCTATTGTTTCGAAAATGAGAATGTAGCGTGGCCTATTATATAAATTTCCGACCCGCGAAATTTCCGAGCTCCAAACGAAGAATGCCGCCTGACGTTCTATATGTTATACCCCTATTCCGAACACAATGGAACTAGTCTCGGGAGCCAATTCCATCATATTCAGAAGAAACCTTTTCAAAATTAGATTATTTTAATTAAATTCCTTTAATTAATTTCCATGTGTTTAAAGCTCGCACGGCCGAACGACAAGTCTGATCGCTACGAAACTTGAAATGGTATAATAATTCACTATTACGGATCCGATGAAACTGGTTTGGTCGAAATCTGAGACAGTGCCCAAAAAGATTATTTTTACATATTAATTAAAATATAAAATTCCAAATCAATTTAGTCACTTTAAATTCAATTTTAAAAGTTAACAATCTTCATTCTTATTTAAATAAAATTTAAATCAACTTTTGACCTCATTCACACTAAATTCAAGATTCAATTATTTAAATTGTTTTCAATATTAAATTTAGACTATTTAATTATCCAATAAATCGCTATATTTGAAATATAAGTTATTTAACTTATAAAATTTACTTTTAAAACGAATTCAAATAATAAACCAACTACTACACTTAGTTCCACTTTTTTACTTAAAGCATTCCAATAATCCAATTTCGGTGATTTCCAATATTAGAATTTCAATAAATTCCAATATTAGATTTCAAATAAATTTTAGTTATCAAACAATTAATTTATTTTCATCTAAATAATTCGACATTTATTATTCAGTTCTTGCTATTGTTTTCCACACAATAAATGTATTGAACTTCATTATATACTTCTTATTGCCTATATCTTCAAAATTGATTATGTAAAAAAAATTTCAAGTTTATATTCAATAAACTATATAAATAAAACATAAATGTTTTCTAACCATTTTTATTCAATAGTTATATTAAATTCAAAAATTTAAAATAGTTAAAATACAGGTCGTTACAATCTCCTTCACTCAAAACTTTTTGTCCTCGAAAACGGGTTAAGTAAAGAATTTAAGATACAATATATTTTATTCAAAATAATCAACATATAAACATAAATGTCTTATTTGCAAAACCTTTACTGCACTTCCGCTACGCCGATCCAATACCGGCTTTACCGAAATTACATCTTATTTATAAAACAAGTTATAAAATTTAAAACCTCAAAACTTTTCTAACACCTGGATTTATGGAAAATTTCGGCAGTATCTCCTTTGCGCGGCTTGATTGTAAAAATTACAACACAATATATAACCAAATATACAACCAATATACATCTCATCTCAATGATGAGCCATCCCGTAGGGAAAAATATAAAAGTACGATATGTAATCCGAGATATGTACATTGTTATTAATATGAGCAAGTTCGTTCATGTTAAGCAAGCAAAAGAAAATCAAATGGCGTGTACGTCCAAACGACCTTCGTATGTACGTATCTCAACTCAAATTAGAATATTAGTCACTTATAAATAGATATAGAAACATGGATGTTTAATAGAACCATATAACATGAATTCTAAATCCAAACCATAAAAACGAGCATGAATACACAATATAACAATCATATACAACCAAAACAGTAATAACAATGATTTACAACAAAAGAACCCCTTCAACAGATAATATTCATCCAATTAATTCATAACAATCACCATTTATATTTTCCAATATCAATAGCTAATTCATACACATTATTCTTATTAACATTAATTCTTCATTAACATCTAATTTTTATTAACATTTAATTGGTTTACTTCCAATTTATTTAAATCTATTTCATTTACAATCAATTTATTCAAATTTCAATTATTTCATTTTATGTTATCACATTTCATATAAATTCATTTATGGACTATTTTATAAAATCATTTCATTTAATCTTATTTAAGTTAAATTTTATTTCATTACCACTTAGTATATTCTCTTTAATACTAATATCATTTATAAATCAATTAATAAAACCATTTAAGTTTATTATAAACATTTTATAAATTGCAACTTATGTTTATTATTACTTCATAACTTAAGGTAATATTAATTCATTAGTTCACTTCATTAGTTCATTTCATTAATTCATATCATTAACTCATTCCATTAATTCATTCCATCTTGACTTAAGTAAAATTTCATTTCATAATTCAAATTTCAACTTTCTCATTTCCTTAATCATTTCCTAAGTTTATAATCATTTTATATAGATGTATCTTCTTTTACACAATATTACTTAAATTATAATTATTTCAGAAATCTTTATCTAAATCTTAAAACATCCTTTGCGAATTTCTATTTTTTTATTGTACAAACAATTTACAATGATATGAATTAATTTATTATTTGTTTACCTTCTCTTAAGTTCATATCTAAATAGCATTTTCTTTTTACTACTCAAATTATTCATTTAACATTTCTTAGAATATTAACTAAGTGTAACATTTATTCATTTAACATTCACTTATTTCGTGTTCAATTAGTTACATTCAATTTATTAAAACTCATTCCATTTGCATTCAACTTATTTACATCTAATTTACATTAAATTCAATTACTCACATAAATTTTACTTACACCCATTTATTCGCATTCAAATTCTTTTGCACATAAATTGCATTTCATTTTATAGTTCAAGTTCATATTTATTCTATTAATTCATTTTATAACCTAAGTGGAATTAAGTCACTTTACTAATTCATCTAGTTCCATTCAAATCCAGATCAATTCATTTAATCTTTATTAAGTTAAACTTTATTTCCTTTAATCCATTACTTAGTTTATTTAACTTTATTTAAGGTATTCTTTTCTTATCATTTACATTCAACAAATTAAAAATTTGTTCTTAGCATAATATTTCTCAAATCTATAAGTTATACAAACTTATTCACTTAAAATTCATTTCATTATTCTATTTAATTCATTTTAAATGCGATTCACTTTTATTTAAGCTTTCTTGAGTTAAACTTCATTTTATTTACTTCATTTCACTAACTCAATTTATTTAACATTTCTTAGGTTAATTCTTTTATTTCATATCTCAAATTCAATTTTTTTTTGTTTGCTTAACCAAAATGTTCAATCGTTTTTAAAATTCGATCTTCATGTTCAAATTGATAAGTTATAAACTTATTTCTTATCTATACTATTTTCAATTTATAAGTTCACAAACTATTTCATATATTTATCAAATAATACTCGAATTTTTTTTCTCACAATCAAAAATTATTTTAATCGGAAATAAATTTCTTTAGGTAGCAATTCTCGCTCGAAAACTCGAAAATGAATACCGACGATGCTGCAGTCATCTCCAGAATTATTTCCCAGTGACTAAAACGAGTTCAATGCTTTATTTCTTTCAAAAATCTTTTCAAAATATATGTAACAACCCAGGGTTTTGTGAAAATTAATTATCGTCATTAGACGACTAGAATTGCTAGCTGTTAGTTGTTGGAGTTTCTAATCGGTTGAAATTCTTTTGAAAATTTGTTAAATTATTTTGCAGGCTTTCAATTGAATTTTGGGCCAGGTTCCTTTTTCTTGGTACTGTGTTATCAAAAGCAAATAACCGGCCCCTTTATTCATTGTCATCCAAAAACCCTAAACTAAATCGAACGAAGAAAAATGGCGGCTTCATTCTCTTCTTCGTTCCTCTGCAAAAATTAGGGCTCGTGAAATCAAAGGCGCCGACTTCATCAGATCGATCGAACGATAAATTTGGCCTTGCTTTGGCGATCGATGCCTTCTCTTCCCTCGCGGTTGCTTCAATTATTCGAGGCTAAGGTGAGTGATTTACTTCACTCACATCTAACTCAGAGTCTTGTTAATTTTTGTTTTGTTCAAGCGTGTGATTTTCGTTGTTGATTAATTGATGCTCATGGTTTCGATCGATTTCTTGGCCACAACGGCTTGACTCGCAGTTGACTTCGTGTTTTCTAATTGGTTTAAATAAAAACTAATTCTTGTTGACTTCGGTCGTTTTGAGTTTTACTGATGTTGATTCAGTTCTTTTTGGCTTCGGCTTGTGATATTGTTTATGTGATGATTCCTGACTTCGGTCGTGGTTGAACTTGCTACTGTTTTGGTTTTCAGGGTGATTTCGACCTTGACTTCGTTGAAAGTATAACCACTAAATTGCTTGATTTTGATTCACTGTGTATGTCCTGTATCGAGTACATGTTATTGTCATTCACTTGAATTCAGTTACATTCATCTGGCTTAATTTCGTACCAGTTACTACTGGTTGCTATGTTCATTTGATGCCGTGTTTTACGTGGGTTGCGATTCAAAGTTGCCTTCCAGTATATGCACTTGAGTCTGTCTCAATTTGCCTGTTCATTATAGTTTGATTTGTACACTGACATGAATTCTAGCCTTTTTCACACTGTTTGGTTCATGTTGCATCAACCTGCATACCTGTTCATGTCGATATTTACACTACTGCACTTGTATATGTATACCATCTGGACTTGTTGTATTCATCCAATATAGTAGCTTCATGTGAATGATGCCGTTGAACTGTTATCAATCTTTTCCTGCTGTCTTGAACATCTGCTATATTACCATACATGTATATTCATGTATCACTTGAGTCTGCACTTGTATTGTCCAGTTTGACAGTTGTAATAAGATGCATTCACTATTTATTCTGATATGCCGTGTTTGCATTGCCTCTGACCTTTTGGCACACAAACTTCATTTCATGTTGATCCATATTGTAACTTGTTGTAATAAGATGCATTCACTATTTATTCTGATATGCCGTTTTTGCATTGCCTCTGACCTTTTGGCACACAAACTTCATTTCATGTTGATCCATATTGTAACTTGTTGTAATAAGATGCATTCACTATTTATTCTTATATGCTGTGTTTGCATTGCCTCTGACCTTTTGGCACACAAACTTCATTTCATGTTGAGTACATGTTGTAATTTTGGGTACACTTGGTTTATGATTCACTTGTATGTTCTAACTTGATGATTATATGCCTATTACCTGATCATTCATGTCGAGTCTTGTTTACTTGATGGCACTTGGTCTGGTGTAGTTTTACACTTGTGACTTCACTTCAATTCACTGAACTGTTGTATCACTTATGCTTTCCATTATTCATGTAGGGGTTGCACTTGTTCTGTCCATTGGTTCATTGTGGTTTGGTTTTTGGTTGGAGCATTACTGATCTGATATGCAATTGGATTTATTTTTTTCTAAATTCACTTGAGTTGAATCCGGTATTCGGGTTTGACCTTGTGTTCGTTTGTGAATTTTTATTGTGTACATATGTGCACATTGTCCATGTCTGTCTACTTTGACCATTGAGGCCGTGGCATTGATATTTGAACCTTCATTGATTTTGGTTCGTTGATCATTGTGTACATCATCACTGTAGTGGCAAGGCAGTGCACGCAAGCGTGAACTGCAGCCACACGGTATTGATTTTATTGGTATTTCTTTTGCTTTTGATGCGTTGATCTTTTGAGTAATGCATGTTGTAGTGGCGAGGCAGTATACGTGTGCGTGTACTGCATCCCTACCCGTGTTGACCTTTTAATTGATGTTTCAATTGTTTGAATTGTTTCGTGTGTCCAGTTCAATAATTTGAATTTGTTGATTTGATGTTTAACACCGTTATGTGTTATATTTACCGTTACCCGACTTCTTTATTTAAGAATCGGATAGGTAAATTTATTGTGACTGTCGTCTATTTGATTATTTAATTATTATTGCTTCTGTGCACTAATAACTGAGTTTGAATTAGACTGACCCGTGTATTATTTTCTTTTGAATGTAATACTCGGGTCAGACCGAGTTATTACAGGTTGTAGATATCCTGCTTTGGATTGCTTCTAGAGCTATGAAGTCTTTTCATATCTTTTGGAGTAGTCGTTGTCATTTTAGTAGTCAGTGTATTAGTGTAGGAAAATATGTATTCATGTATATTATTCACGATAATGTACTTGTATATGTAACTTCCAGAGTCGACAGTTGTAGTTGTATCATATGTACTGTATCACATGTATTGTAACTGACATCGGTTATTATATATATGAGACTTTTTGTTTTATATGTGTTCCGCATTTATATGATCTGTGTTATTATTATATTTATTGTCCTAAACTATTATGAACCATCGTAGTTCGTTTTATACTGGAATTGGGTATGTCGATGGGAGTAAATAAATAAGAGATGAAAAATTAAAAATATATATACCACTCCTATCGAGATAACCAATACTAGTGTAAGGCCTAACTACGGATGGCCGCTCCTATCCAGCCTTATTCTTCGTGATAACAGACAATATTTCTTTTAATACCCTTTGTTATTGTGAGCATAGAGGTGGGGGGTCATAGTTGGTATCAGAGCTTGGGGTTTATGGACATAACATAAAACATAACTTAGATGGAACATGTATTACAACTATTAGTCGATGTTTTATTTGTGCTTTGAGTCAAAACCAAAGTTTTGAAATTTTGATGAAAATTTTAAATATCTTTATTTAAAAGTTAAAGTGAATTTGTGTTTTGAGGATTGATTGATTTGTGTACTGTTTATCAGAGTGCGCAGCGGAAACGGTGAGACTGCCTTCACTGAGTACAGCTGATATCCTTTTTGATTTAAAAATCAAAATATGAAATGTAAATAAATTTCATTTGTTGTTTGCATAGCTGAGTTTATTTTGTTTTGTTTGAAAATTTCGAATCCGATTTGCGGATCCGAAGCGACTGCAGATATGTGATTTTGTTGAGATTTTTGCTGTTTTAAATTATCTTCATTGAAGATATATTTGAATGATTTCTTTGTTCATTTTGTGATATACGTGCACATTTGAGTTGCACGTTACTGCATTATTTTTACGTTGAATCGATGTTTGGTTCTAAACGTATTTTGTTGCCATTATTGTTATAACGGAATTTTTACATCGATGCTAAATTTTTGAAGCCCGGTATTTTGTTGACATTTTTAGTGAATGAAAATTCACCGATATTATAATTCGATGCGAATTATTTGATGAGATTTCGACGTTTAAAATTACTTTCGCATTGACTTCAGTAACCGTCAATTTTTAAAGTGGATTTTTAAGCGGTTATCCCGCAATGCTAAATTCGAGATTCGTTTCTATGGTGTTTTGAGAAGTGCAATTTCCTTGTCGAAATTGTCACTAATGTTGCTGTTTTTATCACGAATTTGCAAATCGTTTTAAAAATAAAAATTTCTTTTCAAAATTTTTATAGTTTATGTTTTCAAAAGAATGAGAAAGCGATTTAAACATGTCAGCAAAATCGAGGACTATGACCCCTTATTTTTACTGATTCGCTTAATTCCGGACTTGTTCGTTTGAGAATGTAAATTATTACTTTTATAAAATAAATGGAATTGTTTTCTGAAGTTTTGCAGTTTGCGTTTTCAAAAGAATGAGAAAGCGATTTAAACGTTTCAGAAAAATCGAGGACTATGACCCCTTTCTTTTACTGATTCGCTTAATTCCGGACTTGTCCGTTTGAGAATGTGAAATGTTAATTTTAAATACACAATTTTGCACTTTCAAGGAAATGATGAAGAGAATTAACGATTTAGTAAAACTCATGGTTACGGGACATGTGCGTTTGCTATTTTGGTTAATTCCGGACTCGTTAATTGAAATATTTGCTGTTTTGATGATTTTCGTGTGCTTTCGAGCCACTTTGTTGGACCTCTGGGTCATTTGTTGGACCTTCGGGTCAATACCAGTACTAGACCTTCGGGTCATTTGTTGGACCTCCGGGTCATTTATTGGGCGCCAAAAATATAGTACTTGGTAGGCTTCGGCCATTTGTTGATGCACGTGCGACGTAGCTAAAACTCGCCATTTGTTGGGATCGATCCACCTTTTAAGTTGATTTTCTAGATCATCTTAATTGATTTCTAGATATTTGTTGTTTCCAATTATCTGCAGGTAATTGGATATTTGTTGATTTGATTATCTTTTTTGATAATCGAATTTTTGTTGTTTCTGATTATTGTTTTTGATAATCGGATATTTGTTGATTTTGATTATCGTTTTTTATAATCGAATATTTGTTGTTTCTGATTATCGTTTTTGATAATCGGATATTTGTTGGTTCTGATTATCGCTTGTAACAATTAGATATTTGTTGATTCTGATTATCGCTTGTAACAATTAGATATTTGTTGATTCAGATTATCGTTTTTGATAATCGGATATTTGTTGATTTGATTATCGTTTTTGATAATCGAATATTTGTTGTTTCTGATTATCGTTTTTGATAATCGGATATTTGTTGATTTTGATTATCGTTTTGATAATCGAATATTTGTTGGTTCTGATTGTCGCTTGTGATAATCAGATATTTATTGATTTTGATTATCGTTTTTGATAATCAGATATTTGTTGATTTTGATTATCGTTTTGATAATCGAATATTTGTTGGTTTTGAAATTCGCTTGTGATAATCAGATATTTATTGATTTTGATTATCGTTTTTGATAATTGAATAATTGTTGTTTCTGATTATCGTTTTTGATAATCGGATATTTGTTGTTTATGATTATCGTTTTTGATAATCGAATGTTTGTTGTTTTTGATTATTGATTGTGATAATTAAATATTTGTTGATTTGAGATTTGATTATCGATTGTGATAATTAAATATTTGTTGATTTGAGATTTGATCATCGATTGTGATAATTAAATATTTGTTGATTTGAGATTTGATTATCGATTGTGATAATTAAATATTTGTTGATTTGAGATTTGATTATCGATTGTGATAATTAAATATGTGTTGATTTGAGATTTGATTATCGATTGTGATAACTAAATATCTGTTGATTTGAGATTTGATTATCGATTGTGATAATTAAATATCTGTTGATTTGAGATTTGATTATCGATTGTAATAATTAAATATTTGTTGATTTGAGATTTGATTATCATTTTTTATAAATGGATATTTGTTGAATTGATATTTCTGATTGTCGTTTTGTTAATTGGACCTTTGTTGTTTTCTAATTACCGTTTTGGTAACTAGAATTGCGGATTGGCGATTCGTGATTTGTGTTTCCTAATTATCTTTGTTGATAATTAGGTTTTTGCTGTTTTCTAATTACCGTATCAATAATTAGATATTGTTGTTTCGTTATTTCTGTGTTCTAATTATCTAATTGATAATTGAATATAGCTGCTAATTACATTTATTCAGTTTCGTTGTTTTCTGATTATCTATTTGATAGTTAGATTTTTTTGAAAATTTGTGAATTTCTTTTATGAAGTTAAAAGATTTCTTTGGCATTTGTGTTCTTGACCTTTAATTTTCTAGCTTAACCAGTTTATGTTAGAAAAATAATTGTTATAGACGTCTTTAACTATGAAAATTGCGGGGACGCAATTTTTATAAGGAGGGGAGTCTGTAACAACCCGTGGTTTTGTGGAAAATAATTATCGTCATTAGACGACTAGAATTGCTAGCTGTTATTTGTTGGATTTTTTAATCGGTTGAAATTCTTTTGAAAATTTGTTAAATTGTTTTGCGGCCTTTCAATTGAATTTTGGGCCAGGTTCCTTTTTCTTGGTACCGTGTTATCAAAAGCAAATAACTGGCCCCTTTATTCATTATCATCCAAAAACACTAAACTAAATTGAACGAAGAAAAATGGCGGCTTCGTTCTCTTCTTCGTTCCTCTGCAAAAATTAGGGCTCGTGAAATCAAAGGCGCCGACTTCATGAGATCGATCGAACGATAAATTTGGCCTTGCTTTGGCGATCGATGCCTTTTCTTCACTAGCGGTTGCTTCAATTATTCGAGGCTAAGGTGAGTGATTTACTTCACTCACATCTAACCCAGAGTCTTGTTGATTTCTGATTTGTTCAAGCGTGTGATTTTCGTTGTTGATTAATTGATGCTCATGGTTTCGATCGATTTCGTGGCCACAACGGCTTGACTCGCAGTTGACTTCGTGTTTTCTTATTGGTTTAAATAAAAACTGATTCTTATTGACTTCGGTTCTTTTTGGCTTCGGCTTGTGATATCGTTTATGTGATGATTCCTGACTTCGGTCGTGGTTGAACTTGCTACTGTTTTGGTTTTCTGGGTGAGTTCGACCTTGACTTCGTTGAAAGTATAACCACTAAATTGCTTGATTTTGATTCACTGTGTATGTCCTGTATCGAGTACATGTTATTGACATTCACTTGAATTCAGTTACATTCATCTGGCTTAATTTCGTACCAGTTACTACTAGTTGCTATGTTCATTTGATGCCGTGTTTTACGTGGGTTGCGATTCAAAGTTGCCTTCCAGTATATGCACTTGAGTCTGTCTCAATTTGCCTGTTCATTGTAGTTCGATTTGTACACTGAAATGAGTTCTAGCCTTTTTCACACTGTTTGGTTCATGTTGCATCCACCTGCATACCTGTTCATGTCGATATTTACACTGCTGCACTTGTATATGTATACCATCTGGACTTGTTGTATTTATCCAGTATAGTAGCTTCATGTGAATGATGCCTGTTGAACTGTTATCAATCTTTGCCTGCTGTCTTGAACATCTGCTATATTACCATACATGTATATTCATGTATCACTTGAGTCTGCACTTGTATTGTCCAGTTTGACAGTTGTAATAAGATGCATTCACTATTTATTCTGATATGCTGTGTTTGCATTGCCTCTGACCTTTTGGCACACATTCATTTCATGTTGATCCATATTGTAACTTGTTGTAATAAGATGCATTCACTATTTATTCTGATATGCCGTGTTTGCATTGCCTCTGACCTTTTGGCACACAAACTTCATTTCATGTTGATCCATATTGTAACTTGTTGTAATAAGATGCATTCACTATTTATTCTGATATGCTGTGTTTGCATTGCCTCTGACCTTTTGGCACACAAACTTCATTTCATGTTGAATACATGTTGTAATTTTGGGTATACTTGGTTTATGATTCACTTGTATGTTCTAACTTGATGGTTATATGCCTATTACCTGATCATTCATGTCGAGTCGTGTTTACTTGATGGCACTTGGTCTGGTGTAGTTTTACGCTTGTGACTTCACTTCAGTTCACTGAACTGTTGTATCACTTATGCTTTCCATTATTCATGTAGGGGCTACACTTGTTCTGTCCATTGGTTCATTGTGGTTTGGTTTTGGGTTGGAGCATTACTGATCTGATATGCAATTGGATTTGTTTTTTTCTAAATTCACTTGAGTTGAATCTGGTATTCGGGTTTGACCTTGTGTTCGTTTGTGAATTTTTATTGTGTACATATGTGCACATTGTCCATGTCTGTCTACTTTGACCATTGAGGCCGTGGCATTGATATTTGAACCTTCACTGATTTTGGTTCGTTGATCATTGTGTACATCATCACTGTAGTGGCAAGGCAGTGCACACAAGCGTGAACTGCAGCCACACGGTATTGATTTTATTGGTATTTCTTTTGCTTTTGATGCGTTGATCTTTTGAGCAATGCATGTTGTAGTGGCGAGGCAGTATACGCGTGCGTGTACTGCAGCCCTACCCGTGTTGACCTTTTAATTGATGTTTCAATTGTTTGAATTGTTTCGTGTGTCCAGTTCAATAATTTGAATTTGTTGATTTGATGTTTAACACCGTTATGTGTTATATTTACCGTTATCCGACTTCTTTATTTAAGAATCGGATAGGTAAATTTACTGTGACTGTCGTCTATTTGATTATTTAATTATTATTGCTTCTGTGCACTAATAACTGAGTTTGAATTAGACTGACCCGTGTATTATTTTCTTTTGAATGTAATACTCGAGTCAGACCGAGTTATTACAGGTTGTAGATATCCTGCTTTGGATTGCTGCTAGAGCTATGAAGTCTTTTCATATCTTTTGGAGTAGCCGTTGTCATTTTAGTAGTCAGTGAATTAGTGTAGGAAGATATGTATTCATGTATATTATTCACGATAATGTACTTGTATATGTAACTTCCAGAGTCGACAGTTGTAGTTGTATCATATGTACTGTATCACATGTATTGTAACTGACATCGGTTATTATATATATGAGACTTTTTGTTTTATCTGTGTTCCGCATTAATATGATATGTGTTATTATTATATTTATTGTCCTAAACTATTATGAACCATAGTAGTTCGTTTTATACTGGAATTGGGTATGTCGATGGGAGTAAATAAATAAGAGATGAAAAATTAAAAATATATATACCACTCCTATCGAGATAACCAATACTAGTGTAAGGCCTAACTACGGATGGCCGCTCCTATCCAGTCTTATTCTTTGTGATAACAGACAGTATTTCTTTTAATACCCTTTGTTATTGTGAGCATAGAGGTGGGGCGTCACAATATATTTCTAGTCAAAACACTTTCAAATAATATTATTAATAATTTTGAAGGCTTTGAAAACAATTTTTAAAGCAGTGGAGTTTAAATTCTAAAATGCTGAGCTTTTAAATCCTTTCTAGTTATAAGCTATATTATAAATATACTTATACAACTCCATCACCTTATTATGAAAACATTTCATTAATTTAAATCTTTGTTATTGCAAACAATTTAATTATGAAAACCTTATTTTGAAAAAAAATTCAATTCGATTTAATTATCGAACGCTACATGAAATAGCGTTCACAAAGTATTCGTTTTTAGTTTAATTCAACCAATAATTCATGATAACTAAATATTATCATCTCTAATAAACAACATTCATTAATAATCATATAGGCTTATGAAAGTTATCATTTTATATGTATAATATAAGTTAGGTAAAAGTATTTCATTCATCCTCTTTTAAAACAATATTATATCGACTTGTCTCGTTTAAGTGTTTGGAAACCCCTATCGATAAAATGACGTCCCATGCACCGACCAGAATTCATAAACAACTTACCGAATAAGTAAACATAATATAAAACATTTTGTAACACTAACAAGTACGCACTCTCACATATATATGCACACTCAATTAAACTCATTCTAGGTTATTACTACCCTATCTCTAATGAGTCAAACCTCACAAAGCTAAGGTTATCGCTAAATCAAAGCTCTGATACCAACTGTAACGGTTCACATTTCGAAAAGTTTAAATTGATAATATTCCACACATGTCCAACTCAAACAATCTGAAACACATATAATCAATGAGGTTAATTAAGAAAAATAAGAAAAGAAGAAAACAAACATAGAATCTCGCAGCGGAATAACAAAATATAATAATCAAATAAACAGTTCATAAAACTGTTTATATTATACATTTGATTATAATTTATACAACATTATCAAAGTTATATATACAACAGAATAATAGAGTAATGCAGCAGAACAACATGATGAAGGAGTAATATTAGTAATAATAGTATACCAAATCTTCATCTTCGTCCTCCAGAAATAATCTTCAATGCATTGAAAACTCAATGCTGACCCGAGCATAAAGTAAAACAATACACTCTAGTCAGGACTAAAATATCCTTATGCGAGTGAAATCAATATCATGTATAACAGGAGTGTAATAGTGTCATAGATGCTTACGGGATTTCACATCTCCTATCCAGTGTATAACGTGCGTGCATAACTCAAGAGATGTTACGGTATTTTCCATTTCTTAGGGATCTGCCAAAATATTTATATCTAATAGAATACACTATATATATAATGTCTAATCAGTAAAATAAATATATTTTTTAGCGTTAAGGATTTACATTAATCCCCCTTAACGCGTTTTGAAGCATTGTCGTACAGTTTGCATATAATGCCCCAGTAGAATGTCGGGGGATAGGGATGCGCCATGATACGGCAAGACTAAACCGAAATCATAGTGGTCTCGTATGATGATAAAAGTATGACAAGGAACGTGAGGTAATGCCTAAGGTAGGATACTACTAGTTTTGGTTGTAGGGCTAGTGGTAACGCATCATAGCCACCACCGCCCATCGCATCCATCCATCCAATATCGAGCCAAAAGGAGGTTATCACAAATCAAGGTGCACCAATCGAAACCAACAACAAAGATAATAGTATGAACCGAGTCCAAAAGAAATCGAAGAACGGATGTCCTTAGAGATAATTAGCCTCATTGGCCCTGTCAAGCCGTCATGTTTTAGTCATTTTAAATTGGCACAAGTGACGAGGTCTATCCATCATCGTTCTCTTTCTTCAAATCTAGCAAACGTACACCAAATAAACCACTTCATTCTGAAGTCTCCTCCGCATACATGGTTGTTAATGTGGTACAAATATTAACAGAGGGTATGCCAATAAGAGGTCCCGGTCTCATCAATAACCAAACGTCATTTTACACAGCGGTTAGTTCTTTTACATTTCAAAAACGGCTCATGTTTGCTACCAAATTTCATTTATTTCGAAGTCATCTTATTTACTTAAAATATGTCAATTTCACTTGAAAACCATGCCTCAATATCTCAATTTTACTTCCAAAATCATTTTGAATTTCCATTTAGGTTATAACTTCATTTTAACCCAATTCGTATTTAAATCAACGATTTAAATATAACATTCCAACCTTGGCCAGTTTGAATTTTTAGAAAATAGTTGAATATTTTTAAAAGTTAAAATGTTAAAATAGATTATATATTAAATGATTTGGAAATTTAAATAAACTGGAAATTTAAAAAGATGAATTTTAAAACAGTTTATAGGAAAAAGTTTATAGTGAAAATAATTTCAAATTCAAAACTGTTTCTTTACATTTCCGATAAATCTAAACTCAGGTTCAAATTTCAACCAAACTGATTTAATTCCAATTATTCCAATTCAAATCGTCTCCATCTTCAATTAATTCAAATTGATTCACTTTCGATTTCAATTTAAATCAATTTCAATTTCAATTCAGATTAATTTCAATTTTGATTTTCGTTGATTCAATTCAAATAGTTTAAGTGTGAATTCAATTTCCAATTTTAAACCATTTCAATTTATATAAAGTTCGAGTTGAATTTCAGAATATCAATTCAAATCACTTAAATCAAATTTAAACTTCAATATTCAATTAAGGTTCAAATCTTTAAATTTATTTCATTTCGAGCTCAAAATTTTAAAATATCCATTTACACCACTTTTACTTCGATAAATTTGATGTTCTGACAAAGTTCAAATCTTTTAAAACAAATCAATTTTTATAATTTAAATCATATTTCAATTATAACCTCAAATTTCAAATTGCATTCTTTAAACAATTTCTTTTAACCAATTTCAATTTCAACATTCCAAGCTCGAACATGAAAATAATTCAATTCTATATTTCAATTCAATTTTATTTTATAAAACAAAATCATTTGACTAAATTTAAATCCAAGAATTAAAATCGTTAGATTTAACCAGTCCGGTGTCGGTATATAATTTTCTATCCTATGGCCAAGTGATAAGTTATTTCGATTTTTAATTTCAGGGATGGATATATATCATTTCAATCCAAATCGCAGTGTCATAGGTGTATCATATCAACCTATTTCTTAACTTAATTGAAAAAATTCAAATAACAATTTAGATACTGTCAAATAATATACAGGGTGATAATAGGATATATGAAAAAAAAGTAAACATCCAATGATCCAAAATATCAACCATTAGGCATCCATCGCAATCAACATCCCAACCGGCCAATATATCACAACAATCAACTAGTTATCAATAATTGGAAATCTAACCAGCAATTTAATTCCTATTTTAATTTAACTTTTAATTCAAAATTTCTAATATATAAATTTTTATGTCGATTTTCATGTCAGTTAAATTACCAAACAACAATCAATAAAATTAAATCACTTAATGATTTCAATTTTACTAACATAAAAATATTTTAGTACTTTGTGAGCGTTTAAAACACTCACCTTGGTTCAAATCTGAAAATTCGAACGAAATGAATTGCAGCGAATTAAACTCCATAGTATAGACAACGTCAACATGAATTCACTGTAAAAGATGGCACTCGAATCTGTTCTCATACAAACGATATACAAATGAATTAGCAAAATGAATAATTATTAATTAACATACATAATTAAAGTAATAAAAACAATTAAATAACCTAATAATCATCCGCTCTCTTTGTTCCTAGGTAAGCGCACAGACGAATCCATATCGCGACCTTAACCCTACATGTGCGCCACCACTTGGACCACAGAATTTCGATCCAACGTCGCCACCACACGCGCCCGCCTATGAGCCACCATCACCAGTCGCCTTGGCCCTTCCGTTGCCACCATCATCCCGTAAAATGAGAAAACTCGTAGCTTGAACGCAAGGCAACATCAGCCACCATACCGTGCAAGACGATGATCCGACCATTGGATGTGTAGAGCTCGTTGTGCTCTACACTTTTCCTTTTGGAGTCATGCGAATTCGTTGAGCAGATTGAAAGAAATCAAGGAGAAAAGGGAAGTGATTTTCGACCATTAATCATGTATAAGAGAAAGCGGCTGAAGCTTGAAAGTTAGGGTTTCGAAAATGAGAACGTAGCATGGCCTATTATATACGTTTCCGACCTGATTGAACCGCGAAATTTCCGAGCTACAAACGAAGCGTGGCGCTTGGCTTTCTATAAGTTATACCCCTATTCCAAACACAATGGAACTAGTCTTGGGAGCCAATTCCATTATATTCAGAAGATAGTTTTTCAAAATACAATTATTTTAATCAAATTCCTTTAATTAATTTCCACATGTTTCAAGCTTGCATGGCCAAATGATAAGTCCGATCGCTACGAAACTTGAAATCATAATTTCTATTATGGATGCGATGAAACTGGTTTCATTGAAATTCAAGACAGTGTCCAAAATGACTATTTTACACGTTAACTAAAATAAAAAAATTCTAAAATCAATTTAGTCGCTTTAAATTCAATTTTAAAAGTTAACGATCTTCATTCTTATTTAAATAAAATTTAAAACAACATTTGACCTCATTCACATTAAACTTAAGATTAAATTATTTATACAATTTTCAATACAAAATTTAGACAATTTAATTATCTAATAAATCGCTGTTTTGAAATATAAGTTATTTAACATATAAAAATTACTTTTAAAACGAATTCAAATAATAAAATAACTACAACACTTAGTTCCATTTCTTTACTAAAGGCGTTTCAATAATCCAATTCCGATGAATCCCAATACTAGAATTTCAATAAATTCCAATATTAGATTCCAAATGAATTTTAGTGATGAAACAATTATTTTATTTTCATCTAAATAATTCAACATTTATTATTTAATTCTTGCTATTGATTTCTACACAATATATGTATTAAACTTCATTATATACTTGTTATTGCCTAAATCTTCGAAATTGGTTATTTCAAAATTTTATTCAAGTACATATCCAATAAACTGCATAAATAAAACATAAAATTTTATTTTCGACCAATAATTATGTTAAATTCAAAAATTCAAAGTAGTTAAAAATACGGGTTGTTACAATCTCCCCCACTCAAAACTTTTCGTCCTCGAAAAAGGGATAAGTAAGGAATTTAACATACAATATATTTTATTCAAAATTATCAACATACAAACATAAACGACTTATTTGCAAAACCTTTACTACGCTTCTGCTACGCCACTCCGATACCGGCTTTATGGAAATTACAATTTATTTGTAAAGCAAGTTATAAATTTTTAGAACCTAAATTTTTTTCTAACAGCCGGATTTACGTAAAATTTCGGTAGTTTCTCCTTTACATGGCTCGATCGTAAAAATTTACAATACATTACATAACCAAATATGCAACCAAATATACATCTCATCTCAATGATAAGGCATCCCGCAAGGAAAGATATAAAAGTACGGTATGTAATTCGAGATTTGTGCCTTATTATTATTAATACGAGCGTGTTCGCTCTTATAAAGCAAGTAAAAGCAAACCAATGTGCGTATACATCCAAACGGCCTTCGTATGTAAGTATCTCAACTCAAACTAGAATATTAGTCACTTATAAATAGATATAGAAACATGTATAAGTTTAATTGAACCATATACAATGAATTCTAAATCCAAAAGATAAACACAATCATGAACACACAACATAACAATCATATACAACCAAAACAGTAATAACAAAGATTTACAACAAAAGAACCCATTCAACAGATAATATTCATCCAATTTATATTTTCCAATGTCAATAGCTAATTTAGACACTTCATTCTTATTAACATTCATTCTTTATTAACATCCAATTTTTATTAACATTCAATTATTTTGCTTCCAATTTATTTAAATCTATTTCATTTACATTCAATTAATTCAAATTTCAATTATTTCATTTATGTTATCACATTTCATATAAATTCATTTATGGACCATTTTATACAATCAATTCATTTAATCTTATTTAAGTTAAATTTTATTTCATTACCACTTAGTATATTTTCTTTAATACTAATATCATTTATTAACCAATTCATAAAATCATTTAAGTTTATTATAAACATTTGTAAAATGAAACTCTTGTTTATTATTACTTCATAACTTAAGTTCATATTAATTCACAGATTCACTTCATTAGTTCATTCCATTAATTCATACCATTAACTTATTCCATTAATTCATCACATTTAACTTGACTTAGGTAAAATTTCATTGCATAATTCAAATTTCAATTTTCTCATTTCATTAATCATTTCTTAAGTTTATAATCTTTTTATACAGATGTATCTTCTTTTATACAATATTATTCAAATTATACTTATCTCAGGAAGTTCAACAAAATCTTAAAACACCGTTTGCAAATTTTCATTTTTTTATTTTACAAATAATTTACAAAGATATGATTTAATTTTTTATTTGTTTACCTTCTCTTAAGTTCATATCTAAATAGTATTTTCTTTTTACTTTTCAAATTATTTATTTAACATTTCTTAAAATATTAACTGAGTGTATAACATTTCTTTATTTAACATCCACTTATTTCATATTTAATACTTCACATTCAGTTTATTAAAACTCATTCCATTTGAATTCAATTTATTTACATCCAATTTAAATCAAATTCAATTACTCACATAAATTTTACTTACACCAATTTATTCTCATTCAATCTCTTTCACACATAAATTGCATTTCATTTTATAATTCAAGTTCATGTTCGTTCTATTAATTCATTTTAACTTAAGTGGAATTAGTTCACTTTACTAATTCATCTAGTTCCATTCAAATCCAATTCAATTCATTTAATCTTTATTAAGTTAAACTTTATTTCATTTAATCCATTACTCAATTTATTTAACTTTATTTAAGGAATTTTTTCCCTTTTCTTATCAATCACATTCAACAAATTTAAAATTTGTTTTTAGCTTAATATTTCTCAAATCTATAAGTTATACAAACTTATTCACTAAAAATTTCATTTCATTATTTTATTTAATTCATTTCAAATACAGTTCACTATTATTTAATCTTTCTTGAGTTAAACTTCATTTTATTCACTTCATTTCACTAACTCAATTTATTTAACATTTCTTAGGTTATTTTTTTTTATTTCATATCTCAAATTCAAATTTTATTTTGTCTGCTTAACCAAAATTTTCAATCGTTTTTAAAATTCGGTCATACTTTTATGTTTAAATTCATAAGTTATATACTTATTTCTTATCTATACTATTTTCAATTTATAAGTTCGCAAACTATTTTTATATATTTATCAAATCATACTTGAATTTTTTTCTCACAATTAAAACTTGTTTTAACCGGAAATAAATTTCTTTTGGTAGCAATTCTCGCTCGGTAACTCGAAAATGAATACTGGCGATGCTGTAGTCATCCTCAGAATTATTTTTCCGCAACTAAAGCGAGTTCAATGATTTTGTTTCTTTCAAAAATCTTTTCAAAATATATTTCTGGTCGAAACACTTTCAAATAATATTTTATTTTGAAGACTTTGAAAACAATTTTGAAAGCAATGGAATTTTAATTCTAAAATTCTCAGCTTTTAAATCCTTTCTATTTATAAGCTATATTATTAATATACTTATACAATTACATTACCTTATTATGAAAAATATTGTTAATTTATATTTTTTTTTATAACAAACAATTCTTATTGTAATTAGATTTCAATTCAATTTAATTATCAAACGCTTCGTGAAATAGAGTTCATAAAGCATTCATTTTTAGTTTAATTCAACCAATAATCGATGATAACTAAATATTATCATCTCCTAACAAACAACATTCATTAATAATCATATAGGCTTATGAAAGTTATCGTTTTATATATGAATTATAATTTAGGTTAAATTATTTCATTTATCCTCTTTTAAAACAATATTATGTTTACTTGCCTCTTTTAAGTGTTTAGAAACCCCTATCGATAACATAGCATCCCATTCACCGACTAGAATTCATAAACAACTCACCGGATAAGTAAACACAAAATAAAACATTTGATAACACTAACAAGTACGCGCTCAAATATATATACACACTCAAACAAACTCATTCTAGGGTATTACTACCCTATCTCTAATGAGACAAAACCCACAATGCTAAGGTTATCGCTAAATCAAAGATTTGATATCAACTGTGACGACCCACATTTCAGAAGGTTTAAATTGACAATAATCCATACTTTTCCAACTCAAACAATCCGAAACACCGAACATCAATGAGGCTAATTAAGAAAAATAAGAAAACAAATACAGAACCCCATAATGGAATGACAAAATATAATAATCAAATAAATAGTTCATGAAGCTGTGTATACTATATATTTGATTATAATTTATAACATTTATCAGATTTATATATACAATAGAATAATAGAGCAATGTAGCAGAACAACATGACGCGGGAATAATATTAGTAATAATAATATACCAAATCTTCGTTTTCATCCTCTTGAAAATAATCTTCAATGCGCCGAGAACTCAGGGCTGACCCGAGCATAAAGTAAAACAATACGCTCAAGTCAGGACTAAAATATCCTTATGTGAGTCAAATCAATATCACATATAACAGTTGTGTAATAGCATTAGAGTTGTTTACGGGATTTTATATCTTCTATCTAGTGTATAACATGCATGCTATAACTCAAGAGATGTTACGGGATTTTCCATCTCTTATGGATCTTTCATAATATCTATATATAGTAGAATACACTATATACGTAATGTCTAATCAGTGAAATAAATATTTTTCTTAGCGTTAAGGCTTTACATTAATCCCCCTTAACGTGTTTTTAAGCATTGTCGTACAGTTTGCATATAACATCCCAATAGCACGTCGGGGGATAGGGATGCACCGTGACACGATAACACTAAATCAACATCGTAGTGGTCTCGTATAAGGATAAAAGTATGACAAGTGTAACACCCCTAATTTTTGATGACGTTATTCATGAGATTTAAGTAAATAAATTGAATAGAATAATGTATATGTAAGTGATAAGGGAATTAAGACTTGAATTAATTAATTAGGGTCGTGCCTAATAAACTAATTAATGGGCTAAAGAATGGTTTATAGGTTGAAAAATTACATATGGAATTTGCCGCGGCATAATTGGAATTTTCAGCCCAAGGACCTTTACCCATATATATATATATTTTGTTCCAACCATTTCTTCCCATTCATGTCACTTTAAATGCAAAACAAAAGAGAATAAATGGCTGACCATTAAGAAATCAAATTAAAAGCTAGAGAATCAAGCTTAGAGGAATCAATCTCTATCCAATCTCCTTATATAGATCACGGTGAAAAATAACTCCATCTCTATTTTGTTTTTAATCATATGTTTTCAGATTTAAGGGATAAATTCATTTTATGATATTATGGATGATGATATACTTGATTTAAGATTTATTTGATTTAAACATGGTTTTTTAAAAGGAGTTTTATTAGGTTTTAGGTCAAAACCGAGATTAAATGATGTTTAAATGCCATGGGAAAACTTTACCTTATGAGAAACATGTATTTGGAGTTGGGTTTCAATTTTGAGAATTTTCCAAGCCATGGAACGATTATTATGAATTTTCAAAGGAAAAAATGGTTATTAAGGTTTATCAATTTATTTGTAAAATATATTAAGAGTTTGGGTCTGGAATTTTGATATGTTAGATAACATGATTAAAGTGAATTTCAGGAATTTTTAGGGATTTTTTCAAAGTGATTTGCTATGCAAAATAAATATTTTAGAAGAGGGATTTCTTTGCGAAAATTGGAAAGGCATGTTTGTTTAATTTAACACGGTTTAGATCTAGATTAGCGGCAGTTATTTTTGAAAAAAAGAATTTGAAAAAGTTAAGGAAACTAATCTGGTGTTGACACATGGCAGGTTAGTTAGAGAAAAGTTTACTTAAACAATAATTAAACCCAGTTTGCTCAGAAAAGTGGTTCCACCTACTAAGAAAAGCGCCTTTCAACATAGTCACTTCCGCCTTCATCCTTGTCGAAACCAACTATGCCGAAACCAACACGCTGGGTATCACGATGATGGTACGTAGAGGACTACAGATAGGCGGAAGGTAAGGTGTCGAAAACATAGCTTCCGAATGGATCGAAACTTTGGTTTGTTTTTAAAAGAAAAACGCCTACCTATGTTTTGTTTTAAGTTTTTGACAGGGTCGAAGCATAAGGTTTCGAAAAACGTTTTAGAGGGTTTCGAAAAGGGTCTTGTTACCTTATAATTGATTTCGACTGGGTTCTTACTTATAAAAGAATGTTTTGAAAGAAGGGGTTCCGACCTAATCGATACCCTGCCGCCGTTCTTAAACCTTTCGATGGTGTTGAAGATATCTATGCCATCGAAAGGGTATTTTGTTTTATAAGTTCACACTTCCTAAAGCTTTTGAAATGGGTTAGGGGTTTCTAAGGTGATGGTTTCGAAAGGGGTTTTGACACCAACCTTCCAATGTTTTACCCAGATGTTTTATGCTTTCGTAAGGGATGGCGCCGATGCCATTAAATTTTCTTGAATATTTTATATGATAAAGGATGGTTTCAAAATAGATGCTTTCGACTATATTCACTTTGACCCAAATAACATTTTAAGTATAAACCCAATGCTTTTACTTTCAATGATTTCGGAAGGGTCACTTCCAATAATGTCGAAAGGGGTGCTTTCAACTGGTTTTGATGTTAAGATTCTAAAGGTTAGATAATAATACTTTAATGTACTTAAAAGGTTTTGAAAGGTAGAATTTAAAGTACTATAAGGTAGGAGCCTAATGTTTTTAATAGCTTTCAAAGGAGGTCATTCTATAAAGTCGAAAGCTAGGTTTCGAAGGTGTCGAAAGGTTTTATGAACCGAACTCTATTTTTAAATGGAAAAACCCATGGCTATATTAGACTAGTTTTATAAAGGATTTTAAGAAGAAGCTTTCTTTGATAAAGGAACGGGTTAAAGGGATTAACCATGTTTTACCCACAGGATTGGTATTGCTATGTTGTTATATTGCTTCTTCTAATATGAATATATTCACTTTATAATGGACCCATATTTTCATTTTGGGGATAAAGGGTAAGAGAACCAGCTAGGTTAACCCAATAGTGAATATAAATTGAATAAACCCCTGAATGAGTAGAATTTCATCCAGTAAGTTAGGAAGACCAGAATATAGTATGCTAAAATATGAAGGAATGACATTGGTAGGGGCCAATAATTTTACAGTAAGCCCATGAAAACTGTATGATATTAGCAGGGTCAGTAGGTCCATAGTTAGCCTATGAAAACTATGTGTAAAAGAATATGTCAGATAAACAGGTTCATAGTTAGCCTATGAAAACTATGTGTAAAGTATTATGTCAGATAGACAGGTTTATAGTAAGCCCATGAAAACTATGATTGGATACTGGCAGGGCTAGTAAGTTTGTAGTTATCCTATGAAAAATATATCCAGATGAAATATTGACAGTTGTCAATAGGTTACTAGTCAACCCATGAAAAATAGGGTAAGAAGAAAGGATATTGGAGTTACCAATAGGTTCATAGTGATCCTCTGAAAACTATATGATTGGGCAGGAAGTCCTTAAATGTTTAACCGATTATTAATCAGCCCATGAAAACTAATAGGTTAATAGTAATCCTAGAAACTGTAACTGAGATAGATAGTTCAAGTTGAATGGGGATGAGTAATCTAGAATAAATTCAATTGTTTTACATATCATCATATTATACTATTTTGAATTGTTTTAACCATTGTGGATGCAGGAACACAATATATGGTTTTATAAAGGTTTTGAGATACTAGTAAGAGAAAACCCGTTGAGCTAAGCGGCGTGGTCTCGCTAGATATCTAAATTATTTGAGATGGTAGATTATTATTTGTACGAAGCTTATGTCTGACTCGAAGTTTATGTTTTCCCCTTAAACTCTTGGATACTCAGTTGATTTTGAGTAGTTTGAGAGTTGAAGTTTTCAGGCACCTATTAAGAGGAATAAACTTCCAAAGACGTGCAGGAGACATGATAGCTATTAAGAGTTCTCTTTTCTTTTGATTCTGCCGTGTTATTCGTAATGGCAACCTTGTTATATTGCCAGTATATACTCTGATCATCCAGGAGGCATCTTCATATGTCGTTCTAGGCGTATGTTGTAATAAATATATTTTCTCTAAACGCAGTTTGCGATTGTTGGGATTATGTAAAGAATTGGAAATATTTTAAAATGAAATGTGGCTCTGTTTGAAGCTTAAATTTTTCCATACTCGCATTTTTCTGTGTATCAACGAATCTGACACTGCCGTATTTGGCAATCGAGGATTAATAACCATAGGTAATTGCAGCATCCGTAGCCGTTAGTTTTGGGCCTCTGAATAGGGGGATGTTACAAGTTGGTATCAGTGCATAGGTATAGAAAACTTTAAAAGAAAGTTAAACCTAAAAGATTTTCAAATATAATTCGATGAATTTGAAAATATGATAAGGGTTTGGGTTAACGCTATGGTAACGTACTTGTATTTGATATATATATATATATATAATATATATATATATATATAAGTACGTGATCCTCTCTCTCTTAGACCGTTCTTATGTATCTTTCCATGGCTAATATGTAGATTTACAGGAAAGAAGATATGGAAGTGGGAAACAGAAGAGGAAATCTGGGTGGAGGAAGCATCACAACCAATGGAAATACTTAACCTAATACCAGGAGGAACTAAGGTCGATAGATTAATGCTAATCTAAATGTTGAATCCAATGTAGGTGCTGGAAATCTGCCAGTAGATGCGGGGATGTATGTTGTTAGCCAATATTTTGCATGTTGGAGTTGCCGGTAATATTGGAGGAGCTAACCTTGTGAATCCAATTGAGAATAACTATGCTAAGCTTAGTAGAGACTACACCAGTTTAGGTGGAAAGACGTTTGTTGGAACGGAGGATGCCGTTGAAGTTGAGAATTGGCTATTGAGTTGTGAAAGGATCTGTCTAGATTTAGGCTTTGATGATGGACAAAAGAGAAGACTAGCCTCTAGATAGTTGTAAGGGGTAGTGCTTCACTGGTGGAATAGTATGACCGTTAGAGTTCTGTAGGAAGAGCTGACATAGGCTGATTTCAGGATAAGGTTTGAGCAAAGATTTCTGCCTAAAGTTGCTAGGTCTGCATTGATGAGAAAATTCATGGATCTTGTTCAGGGAGCGATCAATGGTCGAGTATGCTGCTAAGTTTAATGAACTGTCTCAATATGGATATGCTTTGGTTGACACTGATGTTAGTAGGAATGAAAGGTTCATTCGAGGATTGAGACCTCAGCTTGCTAGGATGACCATGACCCATTTCTGAGAACCTGGTAATGTGGTGGTAGATATGGTCATTCACCATGAGGAGATGCTTGTTATTTCAGCCAGAGAGAAGCCCTTTGAATCGCAGGATCCTTAGGGAAAGAAGAGGAAATTCTTCAAGAAGAGCCCAGAAAGGGGATGCTGCCAAGAAGGCAAAGGCTGATCTGGTTTGCTACAAGTGTGACAAGAAGGGTCACTATGCAAATGAGTGCCGGTCAGGCAAGAGGAAGAAGGCAGTAGATAGAATAATGTGAAGTGCTTTAACTATGATCAAGTGGGGCACTATAAGAACTAGTGTCCAAAGCCAATTAAGGCGGAAAAGGGAAAGTTTTTGTTGTTGGATCATCAGCTAAGCCCACTGCAACTGATAAAGGGAAAACTATGATGGAAGGTACGTTTCTGATTCAGAGTATACTAGTTAGTATACTTTTTGATACCAGTGCATCACATTCATTTATATCCCAGTGTTTGGTTGATAGGCTATGCTTAGAACCCACATACCTTGTTACTTTCAAGGATTGCGAATTCAATAAGAGGGTATGCAACTCCAGGGATGAGATGTGACCAGTTAGAACTTGATTGTTAGGTCATAAGTTTTCATGCAGGTAATATGTTTATGATTTCATAGACATCAGAATCATCTTAGGTATGGAATGGTTGAGGAGCTATGAGACCAGGTGTTCTACCAGGATGGGGAGATATCTTTGAGACACACAGACAGTCATAACCAAATTATATTCTCAGTAGAGAATTCTGATCAGAGTAGTCATGCTTTGTTAAGTGCAATGGAATTGGGAGAAGTTCTAAGTCAGTTTTGAATTGCAAAGGAGTTTGCAGATGTCTTTGAGCCAGTCATAGGACTACCAACGAAACGAGCTATTGAGTTTCGGATAGATCCCGTGCCAGGAGCTGAACCTATGAGTAGACCACCTAGCAGGATGATACTAGCTGAGATGAAGCAATTGAAGGTGGAGCTAGTGGATCTAGAAGGAATGAATTTTATTAGACCAAGCAGCTCGCCTTGGGAGCAACCGCGGTATTCGTGAAGAAACCCGATGGATCATTGAGAATGTGTATCAACTTTCATAAGCTGAACGAAAGGACGATAAAGTAAGTATCCTTTGCCGAGAATTGATGATCTGTTCGATCAGTTGAGTGGAGCCAAAGTGTTTTTCTAATTGTACTTAGCGATCGGATTCCATTATTTGAGAGTGGAAGAGGACAGTATTCCTTTGATTGCATTTTGGACTAGATATGGTTCGTATAAGTGGTTAGTGATGCCTTCGGATTGACGAATGCACCTGCTTTCTTTGTGGATTTGATGAACCGAATCTTCTGAGAGTATTTTAATAGATTTGTGTTGGTGTTTATAGATGACATTTTGGTATACTCTAAGGATAAAAGAGAGCACAAAGATCATTTTAGTGTTGTGCTAGAAACGCTGAGGCAGAATCAGCTAAAGGCAAAGTTTTCCAAGTGTCATTTTTGGAAGAAAGAGGTTAAGTTTCTTGGTTATGTGGTTTCAAAGAAGGCATTGTCAGTCGATCCAGATAAGATCGAAATGTGAAAAATTAGAAGAGACCAGAGACAGTGATTGAGATCAGAAGTTTTCTTGGGCTTATTGGCTATTACTGGAGATTCATCAAGGATTTCTCGTGGATAGCAGCGCCTTTGACAAAGCTTACCAGGAAGGAAGTGAAGTTTATTTGGTTCGACAAATGTAAGGAAGCATTCTTTAAGTTAAAGCATTTGTTTACCATTGCTCCAGTGTTAGTAATTCCAGATGGAAACCAACAGTTGGTAGTATACACTGATGCATATGGGACTAGATTGGGAGCAATATTGATGCAGAAAGGCAAAGTCATTGCTTACGCATCTAGACAGCTTAGACCACATGAAGTAAGATATTCTACTTATGATTTAGAGTTAGTAGTGGTGATTCATGCCTTGGAGATTTGGAGGCATTATCTCTTGAGGGAGAGATTTGAGTTGTATATGAACCATAAGTCTTTAAGATACTTATTCTCTTAGAAGGAGTTGAATATGCGATAACAGAGATGGTTGGAATTTTTAGCTGCTTATGATTTTGGTATAGAGTATACACCAGAGAAAGGTAATAAAGTAGCAGATGCTCTCAGCAGAAGACATCAGAATGTGGTGTTGGCTATGTTGGCAGAGTGGAAAGATCTAGAAGCTTTAGTCGGTTGTGGTGTGCGGTTAAGATCGACCGCTAGTTCTAGTCAGAGTACTTCCATGTTGTCCTGTCTAGAAGTACGACCAATGTTGATCAAGAGAATTGCTTCTAAACAGAAGGATGATCCATTATTAGCTAAAAGGATCAAAAGGCTGAAGGTTGGAACTGAAGTCTATGGTTTGAAAGAATTTTGTCTTGACCAGAGAGGATGGTTGAGAAAGAAGGGACGGTTATGTGTTGTTGATGTGGAGAACTTAAGAAGAGAAGTTCTTGAGTAATGTCATCGATCCAAGTTTACGATTCATCCTAGAGGAACCAAGATGTATCGAGATATAAAGAGGAGCTTCTATTGGGAAGGCATGAAGAGGGATGTCGGCTTATGCGTTAGGTAGTGTACAAACTATCAACAAGTTAAAGTCAAATATCAGAAGCCGAGTGGGTTACTTCAACCTTTAGATATTCCTATTTGGAATGGGATTCGATACCCATGGATTTTATAGATGGGTTGTCAAGGTCAAAGAGAAGAAATGAAAGCATATGGGTTATTGTGGACAGGTTGACTAAGAGTGCCCATTTCATTCTAGTAAAGTCAACCAGGACGACACATGTTTTGGCGAAATTGTCCATGAAGAACATAGTTAGACTTCATGGAGTTCTTAGTAGCATAGTCAGCGACGGAAATGCTTTGTTCACTAGTGAATTCTAAAAGAGTCTACAGGATGTGTTAAGACACTAAGCTTAAGATGAGTACCGCATATTACCCACAGACGAATGGGCGGACAAAGAGAGTCAATAAGGTGCTTGAGTATTTGTTAAGAGCTTGTGTGTTGGACTTTGGTGGATCTTGGAAGGATTACCTGCATTTGATTGAATTTTCCTATAATAATAGTTACTAGTATAGGAATGGCGACTTTTGAATCTTTGTACCATGCAAATCCCATGCATGTTGGTTGGAGACTAGAGAAAGATTGGTCTTAGGTCCAGATTTAGTAAGGAGGTGTCAGAGAAGATTGAGTTAATCTGAGAATAGATGAAGAAAGCTCAATCCAAACAGAAGAGTTACGCAAATAAAGAGGCATAATGACGTAGAGTTCTCAGTGGCATGCAGGGTTTTCATTAAGGTATCACCTATGAAGGGTGTAGTACAGTTTGAAAACTCGAGAAAGTTGACCCCGAGATATGTTGGTCCATTCTAGATTATAGAAAGGATTGGAAAGCTCGCATAAAGAATTGAGTTGTCCAGCAATATGGCAGGTGTCCATAATGTGTTTCATGCGTCTCACCTTCGCAAGTATGTGCATGATCCAAAGGCCACCATTCCTTAGACAGAGTTGGAGGACTTGGTAGTAGAGCTTGATTTGACTTTGTTAGACAACCGTTTCGGGTTGTAGCGAGAGATGAGAAAAGATTAAGGAACAAGATAGTCAAGTTGGTGAAAGTTCAGTGGAGCGACAACGAGAAGGACTGTACTTGAGAGACAGAGGACAAGATTTAGGATACGTATCCTGATCTGCTTGAGGGTTTGTCTATATTAGATTTATATAGATATTTCCTAGTCAGGTAGACTAGCATGATTGTTAGGAGTTGTTACAGATGATTGCTATGCTTAGTATGTAGTCCTTACTGCATTTCCAAGACAAATTCTTTAAGGAGGGGAGTCTGTAACACCTCTAATTTTTTATAACATTATTCAGGACATTTAATTAGATAAATTAAATAGAATAATGTAAATGTAAGTGATACGAGGATCGAGACTTGAATTAATTAATTAGGGCCATGCTTATTAAACTAATTAATGGGCTAAAGAATGGTTTATAGGTTAAACAAATCACATACGGGTATAATTGGAATTTGCAGCCCAAGGACCTTTACCCATATATATATATATATATATATATATATATATATCCTTTCCATCCATTTCTTCCTATTCACATCATTTTAAAACGCAAAACAAAAGGGAAGAAACGACCGACCATTAAGAGATCAAGAGGATATCAAATTATGAGCTAGAGAATCAAGCTTAGGGGAATCAATCTAAATCCAATCTCCTTATCTAAGTCAAGGTGAATAATAACTCCATCTCTATTTTTTTTTAAATCATATGCTTTCAGGTTTAAGGAATAAATTCATTTTATGATATATCGGATGATGATATGCTTGATTGAAGATTTATTTGATTTAGACAAGATTGTTTAAAAGGAGTTTCATACGGTTTTAGGTCAAAATTGAGATTAAATGATGTTTAAATGTCTTGGAAAATTTTCGTGTTATGAGAAACATGATTTTGGAGTTATGTTTCAATTTTGAGAATTTTTCAAGTCATGGAAAGATTATTATGAATTTTCAAAAGAAAATATGGTTACTTGGGTTTATAAATTTATTTTGGAAACTATATTAAAAATTTAGGTCTAGAATTTTTATATGTTAGATAAGAAGATTAAAGTGGATTTATGGAATTTTTGGGGATTTTTCCAAAGTGATTTGCCATGCAAAATAAATTATTTTAGAAGAGGGACTTCTCTGCAAAAATTGGAAGAGCTTGTTTGATTAATTCAACCACAGTTTAGATTTGGATTAGCGGCATTTATCTTGATAAAGTTAAAGCAACCAATCTGGTGTTGACACGTGCCATGTTAGTTAGAGAAAAGTTTACTTTAATAAGAATTAAACCTGGTTTGCTCAGAAAAGTGGTTCCGCCTACATAGGAATGCGCATTTCAACACAGACACTTCTGCCTTCATTCTTGTCGAAACCAACTATGCCGAAACCAATACACAAGGTATCACTATGATGATAGGCAGTGAGTTTGGAGATAGGCGGAAGGTAAGGTGTCAAGAGCATAGCTTTCGAAGTAGTCGAAACATTGGTTTGTTTTTAAAATAAAAGCGCATCCCTATGTTTTGTTTTAAGCCTTCGATAGGGTCGAAGCAAAAGGTTTCAAAAAAGGTTTTAAAGGGTTTTGAAAGGGTTTCCATTAACTTATAATTGCTTTTGACTGGGTTCTTTACTTATAAAAGAATGTTTAGAAAGAAGGGGTTCCGACCTAGTCGATACCCTGCTACCGTTCTTAAACCTTTCGATGGTGTTGAAGATATCTATGACGTCGAAAGGGTATTTTTGTTTTATATGTTCAAGCAGCTTCCTAAAGATTTTGAAAGGGGTTAGCGGTTTCGAAGGTGATGGTTTCGACACCAACTTTCAATGAGTTTACCCAGATGCTTTATGCTTTTGAAAGGGATGGTGTCGATGCCATCAAGTTTTCTCCAATATTTTATATGATAAAGGATGGTTTCGATACAGATGCTTTCGACTATATTTACTTTGACCCAAATAATATTTTAAGTATAAACCCAATGCTATCGAAAGAGGTACTTTCAATGATTTCGGAAGGGTCACTTTCAATAGTGTCGGAAGGGGTACTTTCAACTAGTTTCGAAGCTAAGCTTCCAAAGGTTAGATAATAATACTTTAATGTATTCGAAAGCTTTTGAAAGGTAGAATTTGAAGTATTATAAGGCAGGAGCCTAATGTTTTTAAGAGCTTTCGAAGGAGGTCATCCTATGAATTCGAAAGCTAGGTTTCGAAGATCAAAAGGTATTATGACCCAAACTCTATTTTTAAAAGGAAAAATCCATGGCTATATTAAAGGAGTTTTAGAAGGGATTTTAAGAAGAAGCTTTATTTGATAAAGGAATAGGTTAAACGGATTGACCATGTTTTATATTACACCCACAAGAGTAGTATTGCTATGTTGTCATATTTCTTCTTCTAATATGAATATATTCACTTTATAATGAACCCATAACTATAATTTGGGGATAAAGGGTAGAAGAACCAGTTAGGTTAACCTAAGAGTGAATGTAAATTAAATAAACTCATAAATGAGTAGAATTGCATCCAAAAGGTCATGAAAACCAGAATATAGGATGCTAAAATAAGAAGGAAAGATATGGGTAGGGGCCAACAGGTTTACAGTAAGCCCATGAAAACTGTATGATATTGGAAGGGGCCAATAGGTTCATAGTTAGCCCATAAAAACCATGTATAAAAGAAGATGTCAGATAGACAGGTTCATAGTTAGCCTATGAAAACTATGTGTAAAGTAAGATATTAGATAGATAAGTCTATAATAAGCCTATGGAAACTATGATTGAATACTTGTAGGGCCAGTATGTTTGTAGTTAGCCCATGAAAAATATATCCAGATGAAATATTGACAGTTGACAGTAGATTCCTAGTCAACCCATGAAAGCTAGGGTAAGAAAAAAGGATATTGGGGTTACCAATAGCTTCCTAGTCAACCCATGAAAACTAGGATAAGAGCAATATTGGAGTTACCAATAGGTTCATAGTGATCCCATGAAAACTATGTAACTGGACAGGGAGTCCTTAAATGTTTAACTGGTTATTAGTCAGCCCATGATAACTAATATGTTATTAGTAACCCTAGAAACTATAACCGAGACAGATAGTCCAAATCGAATGGGAATGAGTAATCCAAAATTAATTCAATTGTTTTGCATATCATCATATTATACTATTTTTAACTGTTTCAACCATTGTGGATGTAGGAGCATAGTATATGATTTTATAAAGGTTTTGAGATGCTAGTGAGGGAAAACCTGTTCCGCTAAGCGGCGTGGTCACACTAGATATCTAAATGAATTGAGATGGTGGATTATTATTCATACCAGGCTTATGTCTGATTTGAAGTTTATGTTTTTCTCATAAACTCTCGAGTACTCAATTGATTTTGAGAAGATTAAGAGTTGAGGTTTTCAGGTAACTCTTAACACAAATAAGCTTCCGGAAATGTGCAGTAGGCATGATAGGCATTAAGAGTCCTCTTTTCTTTTGATTCTACTGTGTTGTTTGTAATGGCAACGTTGTTATATTACATGTATATATTCTGATCGTCTAGAGGGCATCTTCATATGTCGCTCTGGACATATGTTTTAATAAATATATTTTCTCTGAACGCAGTTTGCGAATGTTGGGATTATGTAATGAAATGAAAATATTTTGAAATGAAATGTGACTCTGTTTGAAGTTTAATTTTTATTTTAAATTCATGTGTTTCAATGTATCTAACACCGCCGTATTTGGTCGCCTAGTATTAATAACTATGGATGACTGCAACATCTGTTAATTCTGGGCCTCCAAATAGAGGGATGTTACAACAAGGCACATAAGGTAATGCCCAAGGTAGGATACCACCTATTCGTGTTGCAGGGCTGGTGGTAACGCATCGTAGCCACCACAGCTACCACGTCCATCCATCCAATATTGAGTCAAAGGAAGGTTATCCCAAATCAAGGTGCACCAATCGAAACCAACAACAAAGATAATTGTATGGACTGAGTCCAAAAGAAATTGAAGAACGGATGTCCGCTAGAGGTAATTAGCCTCATTGTCCCTGTCAAACCATCCTGGTTTAGTCATCTCAAATTGGCACAAGTGCCGAGGTCTATACATCATCGTCTCTTTCTTCAAATCCATCAAACATACACCAAATCCAACCACTTCATTCTGGAGTCTACTCCACGTACACAGTTGTTAAACTGGTTCCAATATTGATAGAGGGTATGCCAATAAGAGGCCTCAGTCTTTTTAACAACCAAATGTCGTTTTACACACCGGTTGGTACTTTTACATTTCAAAAACAAATCATACTCAAAATATCATATTCGCTATAAAATATCATTAATTTTGAAATTATCATATTTACTTAAAATCCGTCGATTTTACTTGGAAACCATTTTCGCCTCAATATCTCAACGTCACTTTCAAAATCATTTCATATTTCCATTTAGGCTATAATTTCATTTTAATCCAATTCACATTTAAATCAACAATTTAAATATAAACATTCCAACCTCGACCAATTTGAATTTTTAGAAAATAGTTTGAGTAGTTTTAAATAGTTTTAAAAGTTAAAATAGTTTAAATATTAAAATAGATTATATATTAAATGATTTGGAAATTTAAATAATTTGAAAATATAAAAATATGAATTTTAAAACAGTTTATAGGGAAATAGTTTATAGTGAAAATAATTTCAAATTCAAAACTATTTCTTCCCATTTCCAGTAAATCCGAACTCAGCTTCAAATTTCAACCAAATTGATTCAATTCCAATTATTCCAATTCAAATCATCTCAATCTTAAATTAATTCAAATCGATTCACTATCGATTTCAATTGAAATCAATTTCAATTTCAGTTCAAATTAATTTCGATTTCGATTTTCATTAATTCGATTCAAATAGTCTAAGTTTCAATTCAATTTCCAATTTTAAACCATTTCCATTTATATAAAGTTCGAGTTTAATTCCATAATATCGATTTAAATCACTTAAATTAAATATAAACTTCAATATTCAATTTAAGGTTCAAATCTTTAAATTAATTCCATTTCGAGCTCAAAATTTTAAAATATCCATTTATACCACTTTTACTTAGATAAATTCAAAGTTCGAATAAAGTTCAAATCTTTTAAAACAAATCACTTTCCATAATTCAAATCATATTTCAATTACAACTTCACATTTCAATTGCATTCTTTAAACAATTTTTGTAACCAATTTCAATTTCAACATTTCAAGCTCCAATTCGAAAATGATTCAATTTCCATATTTCAATTCCATTTTACTTTAAAAAACAAAATCATTGGAATAAATTCAAATCCAAGAGTTTAAAATCGTTATATTTAACCAATCCGGTGTCCATATATAATTTTCTATCCTATGGCCAAGTGATCAGTTATTTCTATTTTTAATTTCAACGATGGGTATATATCATTTAAATCCATATCACAATGTTATACGTATGTATCATTTCGACCTATTTCTTAATTTATTCAAAATAATTCAAGTAACAGTTTATATACTGTCAAACAATATACAGGGTGATAACAGGATATATATAAAATGAATAAACATCCTATCATCCAAAATACCAACAAATAGGCATCCATCACAATCAACATCCAAACCAGTCAATATATCTCAACAATTAACCAGGTATCAATAATCGGGAATTTAACTAGCAGTTTAATTCCAATTTTAATTTAACTGTTAATTCAAAATTTCTAACATATAAATTTCTATGTCGATTTCCATGTCAGTTAAATTACCAAACAACAATCAACAAAATTAAACCACTTCATGATTTTAATTTTACTAACATAAAGATATTTTTAGTACTTCACGAGCGTTTAAAACACTCACCTTTGTTCGAATCTGAAAATTCAAATGAAACGAATTGCATCGAATTAAACTCCATAGTGCAGACAACGTCAACACAAATCCAATGCAAACGATGGCACTTGAATCCGATCGTATGAACGATATACGAATGAATTAGCAAAACAAATAATTAAAATTTAATTAACATACGTAATTAAACTAACAAAAATAGTTAACTAACCTAATCATCGTCCGCTCTCTTCGTTCCCAGACAAGCGCACAGTTGAACCCATATCGCGACATAAACCCTATATTCGCGCCACCACTCATACCATCGCGCTTCGATCAAACGTCGCCACCACACGCGCCCGCCTTTGAGCCACCATCGCTAGCTGCCCTGGCCATTCCGCTGCCACCGGCATCACATAAAACGTGAAAACTCGCAGCTCGAATGCAAGGAAACATCAGCCACCACACTTCGCAAGACGACGATATGACCACTGGATGTGTATAGCTCATCGTGCTCTGCACTTTTCCTTTTGTCGTCGTGCGAATTCGCTGGGCGGATTGAGAGAAATCGAGGAAAAAGATAAGTGATTTTCAGCCAATAATCTCATATAAGAGAAAGCAGCTGAAGCTTGAAAGTTAGGGTTTCGAAAATGAGAACATAACATGGCCTATTACATAAGTTTCCAATCCAGTTGACCCGCGAAATTTCCGAGCTCAAAACGAAGCATGCCATTTGGCATTCTATATGTTATACCCACATTCCTAACATAATGGAACTATCTCGGGAGCCAATTCCATCTTACTTGGAAGATAACTTTTCAAAATCAATTTATTTTAATTAAATTCCTTTAATTAATTTCAACGCATTTCAAGCTCGCACGGCCAAACGACAAGTTCGGTCGCTACGAAACTTGAAACCCAATAATAATTCACTATTACAAATCCAATGAAACTGGTTTCATCGAAATCCGAGATAGTGCCTAAAAAACTATTTTTACATGTTAATTAAAATATAAAATTTCCAAAATTAATTTAATCACTTTAAATTCAATTTTAAAAGTTAACAATCTTCATTCTTATTTAAATAGAATTTAAATAAACTTTTGACCTCATTCACATCAAATTCAAGATTCAATTATTTAAACAGTTACCAATATTAAATTTAGACAATTTAATTATCTAATAAATCACTATATTTGAATTATAGGTTATCTAACTCATAAAATTTACTTTTAAAATGAGTTCAAAAAATAAAACAACTACTATACTTAGTTCCACTTCTTTACTTAAAGCATTCCAATAATCCAATTTCGATGAATTCCAATATTAGAATTTCAATAAATTCCAATATAAGATTTCAAATGAATTTTAGTTATCAAACAATTATTTTATTTTCATCTAAATAATTCAACATTTATTATTCAATTCGTGCTATTGATTTCCACACAAAAAATATATTGAACTTCATTATATACTTCTTATTGCATATATCTTCGAAATTGGTTATATTAAAATTTTATTCAAGTTCATATTCAATAAACTGCATAAATAAAACCTAAATTTTTATTTCCAACCATTTTTATTCAATAATATTAAATTCAAAAATTTAAAATAGTTTAAATTACGGGTCGTTACACCTTCAGAAAGAGTCGAAGTCATGCTTCCACAAAATGTTGGATGAGCGATGGACTTTCGAAGAGGTCAAAAGGGGACCAGGCTACTTTTCCGCTTCAGTTAATCCCTTTTGAAACAGCTGGTTTCGCATGCATAAAGAAGTTTCCTATTAGTTAAAAACATCTTTCGAAGGTATCTAATAACAAGCTTTCGCACATGTATATGACCTTTCGAAACGGATGGTTCCGCCATTGTTTACCTTCTTTAGAAGAACATTTGGCCAAAGCGACCCCTTTGAAAGTATAGATTAGCCTTTCGAATCGGTTGAAACCTTCTACGAATATAAAGGAGATCTTGCATATGACTAATATTGTTTCCTCAAACACCAGAAGGTGGGGGTTTCGCATTAATCAATGGGAATGCTTTCGAAAGCTACCTTCCGCAACTAAGCCTTCTACTATGCTTCAAGTCATTCGAAGCTCCGAAAATACCCCATTCAACAGTGTCGAAAACCAAAATCCTTTCCTAATTATGTAGGACATCAACAACAAGGTGAAGGGAGCTTCTATACCTTTCAATGGAGTTGAAAGCACCTAAGTTCCATTCTAATGTGGAGTTAGAAGGGCGTCCTTAATTCAACCGTGACAAAATGCCTTCAAGGCATCCTACGAACTAAGTCGAAAGGACTGATGTGAAAGGGTCCAATTTACGCCTATAAATAAGACCTTAGGGCTATTGTTTGGAGAATCTGAATTCATTCATTCTATACTTGTTCTTTTCTTGAATTTGTAAACCCTAATTCTTAAATCAAATTAGGGAATTTCACTTCCTTGTAATACTTAAGCCTCTTGTATTCATAAAAAGTATTTGTAAAGCAAGTGCATGGTGTATTCAAATACATAGAATCTGATTCAATGTTCATGTATGGATTCAACTATTGAGTACTTGCATTAAAGCTTATCGAAGGGATAATTTCCGAAGGAATAATACCCCGCCGATACAGGTAAAACCCTTAAACACCATTTGTCCACAACCTTAAATTACCTCAACCATTTTGAAAGGTTGTTTTGAAGGAGTCTTAGATTACTTCGACGGATTCGAAAGGTGGTTTAAGAGGTCATTCTCACTTTTAATCATACTTTGGGGCATTGACAAGATTGCCATTAACATTTTTGGCCCTAGAAGGAGGGCACGAACGTCCGGCTTTGTTAAACTCCCAACCTTACTTTCATTTATCCCTATTTCATTCCAAGTTAAGCTTAGATCCTCAATCACAATGCTTAGGAAAATCAAAAGTCTGAGCAAGGATCTTCAGAATCACACTTGGTTGGATTCTCTCGTAATACTATTAGAGATTCTAAGTTATATGAAGAATGAATGTTGAGATTGGAGGCTTTAAGGATCATGGAAAGAATAAAACTGAGTCTTACGATCCGAAGAATTGAAGCTTAAACCCATTTCATATCGGCGCTGCACCCATCTTGGCTTTAAGAGGAGCACAAAGCACGATTGATAATATGTTTGGTCAAATGAGAAAGACTATTCAATTCTATACTAAAGGCACTATCTTTGAAGAAGGGATGATGGCTGATTATTACACCTTTGCTCAAAAATGGCATCAAGAAACAAGTGGATCATTACCTACATATTAGCTGCAAAAGGTTTTACTAAGGAAATTGGTCATTGAGGGCAAAGCTCCTAGATCAAGCCATAAAAGATCTAGAAATCATCCTAAAAACAAGCTTCAAATCAGGACTCCCTAAAGAATGCAACTTGACTACATCAATTGAGAACGTCTACTTATTAACAGGGAGGAACTTAACTATTGGCCATCTATAAAGAAAAATCCCAAATATGACAGGAATATTGGAGGATCTTACTGTCACTATCATATAACGAATGAGCACAAAACAAATCAATGTAGAGCTCTTGAAGGAAGGGTCATCAACTTTATTAGACAAGGGAAAATCAATAGATTTTGCAAAGCAATCCTACTGAAATTCAATGAAGCGCTTTTTCAAGGAAATCTACATGGTCGGAGAAAAATTCTCCTTAATCTTGGAAAATACCTTAAACGGTTATAAGCCTTTGTCCATGTTAAGTTGGCCAGTCAAAGTACCTCTTAGAGGGAGGTTAAAGTAAACATTCATCCATGCCATTCTACTTCCAGGTTAAATTATTTACAAGCTCTTGATCGTGTCATGCTATGGCCAGATCAAGGCTCCTCCTGGAGGAGGGATGGATTAAACCCTTGAATGCGCCACGCTATGCCTAGAATAAGGCACCGACTAGCTTTCAGTCCCGCCTATAAGGCCTGGTTAGAGCACCTCCTGGAGGGAGGACAGAGTAAGCCTTTGATCCTGCTATGTTATGGCCGGGTCAAGGCACCGAACAAGCCTTCAGTCCCGCCTATAAGGCCTGAGTAGAGTGCCTCCTGGAGGGAGGTCAGGTAAGTCCTTGGATCTTACTTGTGGATAAGCTAAACAAGTTTGCACCAGACAATAACAAACAAAGACGTCCAAGTGCTAGAAGTGGCATACAAAACATCAACAATATGCATAGCCTATGGGCGTATATCGAAGAAATAAAGTTCCATGAATCGAAGAAGCAACAAGCAAATGGAATGGATTTCTAATCTTCTATAATAACTACCGGATTACATATGAATTTACTACCGTCAACTAATTTTCAAAAAGATGATTTCTGGATTTCGCTCATTAATACCTGAACTTGGGTTTCGAATCTTTTATTATGAACTCATGGGCTTCCATTATATCCAGACGATGATTTTTGAATTTCACTAATCAATACCTGAATCTTGGTTTCAGAGCTTCTGTTATAAAGCATCTCTGGTTCTCCGTTCACTTCCAAATACTAATTTCTGGATCTCTTTTACTAATGCCCGTATTTGGGTCTTTGGTCTCCAACTATTAACAATTGGATGATATTTATCAACAACCAAATCTGGGTCAGAAATCTTATTTTATTTCTAGATAAGGATTTTCGAACTCTTTTGTGACTTACTTTCGGACGATGATCTCTAGGTTTTTATTATTACCAGATCATTACTATTAATCATTTGTTAGTTACTTCCAGAAGAATATTTTTGAACTTTTATTGAACATAGGCAAGTTTCTAGTCTCTTCTCATTATTCCAAAGTGGATTTCAGAACTTTTATTATTGTCGGACAAGAATTTCCAGCCTTTGATCTTTTTGACAAAGTTGGAGGGATTTCTGATGAAAACACTTGCCCCCCAAACGAAGAGATGTTGTTGCCTTTTCAAGTCAATTGTAGCAACAACCATCATTATTTCAGTATAAAATTTCCCGCCTTTTGATATTCCTAAATGAATCTTGGTTGTTCATTTAAATTTGACCGAGTGGTTTTCCTTGCATTTCAACTTAGTCGAAACCTCAAATGAATAATACACTTTTTATTACCATCCAAAACCACTAATCCACCTTTCGACTTAGTCAAAACCTCAAAACTTAAATAACCACATTTGTTTGCATTATTTTAACTTAGTGTTAACGTTTCTAAGATTCTGTTATATCCTTTTCTAAGTAATCTCTCCTTAATTTGACATATTTGCCTAAGTGACCCCTAGTAACAAGGCTACTTGAGGGACATTTGCTCTATAATGACGTAGTAAAATATGACAAGGTACGAAGGAAAACTAATGCAAAAAATTTATCGATTATTAAAAACATGATAACAAATTTTCATCTCGTTCGTACAAGATTGATTTTTTGAATAACTCAGAAAAGAATTTATCCTTATAATATTTGAGTTTTTCTAGAGGCAATATGCGAGGAATTGAGTTGACTTGCGATAAATTCCAGTAAGCTCCCGGATGAGGATCAAATCCAAATTCGTCTAAGTACCTCCTGTGTAGATATCTAAGTAGACCCCTACTTAAATCAACAAAGTATGAAAAATCTACAGTTGGATGTCTGCAATAAGCTTTATATAGGAAGTCTCTAGGATATCTCTGTCCTCGATCAAAGTTCAAAGGAGTGTTATTAATTCTTTGTTCTCTTCTAAGAACTTGTCATAGCGAAGGCACGCTTTTTCAGTCAAGGGGCCGCTTCTTGATCTTTAAAAGACACTACTACTACAATGCTTTTATTAAGCTTATAATACTTGTCAGAGAGTGCATTGTGTTCTTTTAATTATTATCTAACTCTCTATATAGGCTATTTAATTCTACCTGTTTTCTTTCAAGCTTTGTTTTATAAAGATGAATGGATTTCTTCCTTATTTAAAATGGAAAGATACCAGCCAATGTTATGTTGGAAGTGAAAGTCATTTTGATAAAAAATTCCATACCTGAGAAACAGGGATTGAAGTTTGTAGGTTTGCTTTTTCCTCTCTTGCTCTACAGTATCAATATCATCGTCTTTTTCATGTAGATCACGGTTAAGGAAATTCAGTTTGACCTGCTTCGTGGGTACTAGGATTAGTGATGACTTTATCTGAAGCCCTGGAAGTGTCATCGTCACCCTCTCCATGAGAATCATCATGATCTCCCCATTGCCGCCAGAATCCAGATCTCTATCATCATTATCAGGGCTATCATCGTCATTGTCATCATCATTGTCGCCTTCTTCAATAATGGCTTCATCATCCTCATCGTCTTCTTCCTCATCTAAATCGGAGTGTCCTTCTACAGGAGGAATTTCGAAAGATAAAAGCTTTAAGGCATCAATATCTTCTCTATTGGGAACCTCAATCCCTTGCTCCATTACCTTCATTTTGTCTATGAATCTTTTAACTAACACATGATCAAGGGAGGAAAAGCTTAAATCTGGGCACTTCTCTGTATGATTGGAGTAAGCTGGCACGAGTGCATCCTCATAAGAATTTACGATGATATTGTTTAGAGAAGTACTCAGGAATTGAGACACCTTTTTCTTAGCCTTGGAATGGTTTTGATGGCCATGGTTAAAATGTTCCTTTTCTTCTCCAATTTCTTTTTGAAAAATTTTCTTCTCTTCTTGAGAGAAACAAATTTAGCATTCATCCTGGCCTTTTCATCCTCCGACTTTTTTAGAGTCATTTTTAAAGCCAAAACCTCACCAGTTAAGATTTGTTTAGCCTTCCTCTTCTTGGAAATTGTGGAATCCGCTTAAACGAGGGAAACGATCAATCTTACTTGTTCGCTCACTATGTTACCTTTAGCAGCAGCGATGGAAGTAATATTGTTACTTAGAGTTGAGACTTCTTCTTTGAGCTTTGATGTCTTAACAGAAGACTTTGAAATTTTTTTCTTGGAGGGAGTACCAGCATTTGGAGATCTGAAAGGAAAATTAAAATGTGAGTCAAGATTCAATATAAAAAGTAAGAAGAAACTCAAGTAGTATGGAACATACCAGAAGTTGTTGTTCAATGAAAGATCGTCAATGATCGATCGGATCGAGTACAGAGGGAGGTGATTGAATAGAAGTGAATGCTGGAGAATTCACAATTGATTGTATAACATTCTCAAAATCATTAGGAGACCAGTGATGGGGGTCTAGTGGGATTCAACTTTTGGAAGGAAGTTGAAGTGCCTAAACCCTTTTGCATATACTCAATGACGCTGGAACAAAACTATATGAGATATGAAGTCGTCCTTCGAAGGAATCATTCTGGGTTGGTCAACAGTGGCATCAAGAGTAGGACCTTCTACAGCTTTGCATACATCAACAAGTTTATCCTATTTTGGGGGAAAAGAAGGTTGTACATCGACAATTTTAATTTTCTTGGAAGCAGGACCTGCTACAGTCACTCCACTTAATTTTCTTTTAGCGATCATTCTCGACCTAGCAATGGCTTGGGTCAGAGCTAAAGCGCTAGATTCATAAGGTGGAGGGAGTGGATATCTTATGGTTAATTCTGTCAAAGGAATAGCTGTTAAAACTAAAAATCATAGTTTAGCAAAGCAATCTAAAGAGTAACACAACGGTAAGTTACAAACGGTACACTTAAGTTTACCAGGTTGGTTGGGACAAATCGAAGACAAAGATGAAAAGTTTTTGGGGTCTCCCAAGGATAAGAAGCATTTTATTTTGGACGTATGTTGGATAAGAAGAGGTTATCTAAGAATCCTGTAGCATTTTTTGGAAGGAGAGAATATTTCTGAAGATTGTTGGGGGTTAGTAATGTGAGCTTATTCCCAATGCTGTTTAAGGCAGCGGTTAATAACTTCACAATTCTCTTGCCTTCATCATTAAGATCCTTGGGAGCATGGCCTAATAAGAAAGAATAATTCAACAAAGAAAGTAATTTAATGAAAAATAATGGTAGTGATCTACTTATGAGGAGAAGAGAAAGCTCCACTAATACTTAGAAAGCATTTGATATAAAAGAATCGTGTCTCTCAATCTTTGAACTCGTTTACTCTCTCTGAAACTAACTTCTTGCGAGGGTTAGTCCTGAAAATTTGGCTGTTCAAATTGCTAAGTTTGACGTGACACACCAAGTAATTGAGAACTTCAACACTTAGAGAAGGAATGATCGACTCTAAGGACATGAGCTCCAAGGGGACGTGATATGTATATATATTGGGCGATAATTGAATAGGAGCTATGGCAAGGTGACTTAGAAATCTTGACAAGAACTCAAGAGATGGAATAAAACCTCAATTGCAAATGTTGATGGCGGTGTAAGCGAAATATTTTTGGGAGGATTTTGGATGGTGCCATTGTCGGTAGGAGGAATAACTTCAACTCCAGTAATTCCGAAGTCATTAAGGGTTGCGTCTACTCCACCTTGAGAAGATACAAGGGAATGCCTTGAAACCACTTCAGTCTTCTTTGGAGAAAGTTCTAGTTCTGAAATTATATTCTTTTTTGATTTCTTAGAAGCTCTTTTTAAACCCATGATCCTGCCAGGTGAAATAATTTCATTAAAGTTATAATTCATTTCACAATAAAACCCTTTTGAAGGTGTCGAAGGCATACTGCAATGGCATAAATATCTGTTGAAGCATATGATTCCATGCCTTCAAAATGGGTTTGAAGTTAACAAGAATTATGAAATTCATTGAACTTTCGACGGTATAGGAAGGATGGAATACAGGCACCTGAACACATCCTTTGACAATGTCCAAAGCCCAACTTTTCTTTATATATGTGCAGCTATCCACACAATATCAATTTGGATATATACATTGTCGAAACACTACAACCCAATTAAGTTAAAAAATTCAAAACAAAGTGGCATTGACACCGATGAAAGGGCACTGAGATGTTTCGACGATGGCTATATTGGGAAATGATAATAGCTACACTCCAATTAACCATTATGGGTTTCGTATGAGTCGAAAGGATATAACAGAATCTTGGAAACGTTAACACTAAGTTGAAATAATGCAAACAAATGTAGTTATTTAAGTTTTGAGGTTTCGACTATCGAAAGGTGGATTAAAGGTTTCGATGGTAATAAAAAATGTATCATTCACAATCCAATTAACAACAGGAGACGTAAATTTCTAACTTTTAATGTCTTCCAAAGTAAATCAAAATTGAGTATAATAGGGGTTGATCTTGAATCTGCATACAACAATGGCAAATAGCCCCAAACTTGACAAATTCAAGTTCGAACCCTAACATTGATACCATTAGTCAATCGAAACTAGCATTGAAAATGAATCTAAAAATCATTTTATATGAATGGTAAACTAAAATCATTTTCAAAATTTAAAACAGCAATGCAAACTCAAACCCTAAGAATTTGAAACTAAAATTAAACGTGAAAAATCGATCCGTAATATAGAACAATGGATGCTTACCTTAAATCTAAACTTGCATCTCCTGACTTAAGAATTTAACAGGAGGTTGAAATTTCTAATTTTTGCTTCATGATTTTTAATCTTAGGTAAATGAAAACAGGGAAGAAGGAAGCATGATTATAAGCAAAGAAAATGCAAGGAAAGCCATTCAATCAGATTTAAATGAACGACCAAGATTCATTTGGGAATATCAAAAGGTGGAAAAAATTATGCTGAAATAATGATGGGCATCGAAACGGTTGATTTGAAAAGTTAAGAGCATCCCTTCGCTAGGAGGGCAAGTGTTATCGGCAGAAATCCCTCCAATTTTGTCAAAATCTTAAAGAATGCATAAGAATGATTCAGGAAGAATGATAGCAATAGCAAGAGCTTTCGAAAGAGTCAAAGGGATGCTTCTACAAAATGTTGGATAAGCAATGGACTTTTAAAGAGGTCGAAAGGGGACAAGGCTACCTTTTCGCTTCAGTTAAACCCTTTCGAATAGTTGGTTCCGCATGCATAAAGGAGTTTTGTATGAGTTAAAAGCATATTTCGAAGGTATCGAATAACAAGCTTTCGCACATGAATCCGACCTTTTGAAATGGACGGTTTCACCATTGTTTACCTTCTACAGAAGAACACCCGGCCAAAGCGACCCCTTCAAAAGTATAGACCAGCCTTTCGAATCGGCTGAAACCTTCTACAAATATAAAGGAGATCTCGCATGTGACCAATATTGCTTCCTCAAACACTAGAAGGTATGGGTTCCGCATTAATCAATAGAAATGCTTTCGAAAGCTACCTTCCGCAGCAGTCCTTCTACTATGTTTCAAGTCATTCGAATCCCCGAAAATACCCCCTTCGACAGTATTGAAAGCCAACATCATTTCCTACTTACATAGCACATCAACAACAAGGTTAAAGGCACTACTATACCTTTCGATGGAGTTGAAAGCACCCAAGTCCCATTCAAAAGCGGAGTTAGAAAGGCGTCCTGAATTCAATTGTAATGAAAGGTCTTCAAGGCACCCTTTTGACTAAGTTGAAAGGACTGATGCGAAAGGGTCCGACCTGCGTCTATAAATAAGACCCTGGATGTATTGTTTAGAGGATCCGAATTCATTAATTATATAATTGTTCTTTTCTTGAATTTATAAACCCTAATTCTTTAATCCAATTGAGGAATTTCACATCCTTGTAATACTTAAGCCTCTTGTATTCATAAAAATTATTAGTAAAACAAGTGCATGGTGTTTTCAAATACATAGAATTCGATTCAATGCTCATATATGGATTCAACTATTGAGTACTTGCATCAAAGCTTATTGAAGGAGTACCTTCCGAAGGAATAAAACCCTGCTGACACTGTTAAAAATCCTTAGACAACATTTGGCCACAACTCTAAATAATTCAACATTTCGATAGGTAGTTTCGAAGGAGTCTTAGATTACTTCGACTGATTCGAAAGGTGGTTTCGAAGAGGATATTCTCTCTTTTAATCCTACTTTGGGGTGTTGACGAGATTTCTTGTTAACACATTTTGTAGGCTCTCAGTTCGGATCCCTAGAAAATAAGCCTCCAACTCTAAGCACCTAAATAATGGGTGTTCATTATTAGGCGATACAGGGGCATTCAGCCCTGAGAATGCATTCTCTTGAATTTTCAGGGCTTAACTTGTTGGAGTTGCCTTAACCGATAAGCATATCAAAGAAGTTGATCATTAAAGTTAGCTGAAGAAATATTAAGTGAGAATGTGAAATGAGTCAAAATTGGAGCTAAATGATGTAGGAAGATTTAATATTTAATTTAGATATTAATTAATTTAGTGTGTTGCTGTAAGTATCCAAAAATGTGCTTCTTAATACCATATAAAATTTTAATCAAGTTAATAACAAACATGCTACTTAAAACCACTTTTAATTTTTCACTTAGTAATTGATCATCAAACCTTTTCGCAGATGATAAACATATCCACCTAATCTCAAACACGTAAAACACTAAAATAAAAAATCTCTTTGTCAAAATTGATCAAATTTTCAATTTTAGATTACTAATCCATGGAGGAAGAGCACTATTCTAAGGAGGAAGGTAAACATCAAAAGATGGAAAAATAAAAGTTTCTTTCTTGGTTGACCACGAGATTGTTGCGAGCATTGGCTTTACTTGGCGACTGCTACTGACTTCCACATTATTGAAAGATTATTGTGTGTCGTAGATTGGAGATTTTTATTGAAAAGGTAGAAGAGCAGAAATTAGGATTCAAGTGTTTTGAGTGCCTCGTAATTATCTTCTATAGTATTAAGTAGCACATAAGTTAATTATACATGGTACTCTTTAGAAATGGTATTAGAAAACACTTTTATAGGTCCTTTAAGCACCGTGTTTAATTTAAATTGAACATTTAAAATGAATGAATTAGAACTCGAGACTCTTAAATTCCATTAAGTCTGTAATATTCTTCCAGGTGGGTTTTGAGTATAAGCATCATTTGGTTTGAAATCATATTATTTTCGGGATTTATTCGTAGTGTTATATATTGTATGAAAATACATACATGCTCAGGCCTGATGGATTCTGACCAACAGTTCAGGTTTCTAGAAAGAGAAAAATAGTACTAATTATGCTCTTACAAGTTGTATGATATACCATCACGAAAAGAAAATTAAAACAAACTACAGTGTTAAAGAATCATCACAATCCGATGCTCCTGCAAGTTATATGAGCTCAAAACATATTTGAAATTATTAAACAAATTAAAATATATTATTACAAAACCTAAACCTAAATTACTTTTCTCTCCTCTTTTAAAATTAGGAGCGGCCACCCAAAAAAGAAAGACAATTCCATCTCCAGTCTCCCTCTCTTCTGTTCGTCCTGTTTTCTCAACCCATCCCCATAGATTGGGATTCGTTGGAGCTAGCAACGACAGAGTACGGTCAGCAAAGGTGTTTTACTCGAGATCGACATGAATAAGAGGTCGGGCTCATAGATGTTGGAGATGTTAGTAGATATGGACAAAGAGAATAGCAGTGCCATGGGTGGCTTCAATCTTCTCTTACGAAGACACATGTGGGAAGTCGTTCAGAGGCCGTGCGGATGTCATTGGTGGGTTGCGACATTGGCCTGAGCATTTGAAGCTAGAGCTATCATGTTTTGATTAGGGAAGCCGAAAGTGATTGTGAGGGGGTCATCGTAGTCGACGTTGAAAGAGATGAACGGTGGTGGCAATAGGAAGAGCTATGGTGGTCTGCCGCCATGATTTCTTTCTTTTCTTATTTTTATCTCCTTTCTTTCACTTTAAATTTGTAATGGAAATCAAATGTGATATTTTATTTCATTGAATTTTCAGTTTAGATTTGAATTACTTTGGATACGATATAGTGAATTGCATTGTTGAGCATAAGGTAAAATATGTAAAGGAGCAAACTGAAGCTGTTGCTAGCGATAAAAGAAAAATATCAGTTTGAACAGCATGAAGCATGTTCATATATGGGGAAAGAAAAACATTCTGATGCTTTAAAAGATGCAAACTCCAATGAATTAATCTTGATGTTCAATCGGCAGTTCAAATAAAAGTGTCACTACAGAAAATATGGCAGATTGTATCATAAATCATGCAATAGCAGACAAACAGAAAGTGACAATGTCCAACGGTCTAGATATTTCACCAAATCCCAGAAATACACTTGTCGCTTTATCCTCCAATGATTTATCCACACCAAATAATCCCACTATCAAAGCATCTATATATGATACCAGTTTCAATGATGTCCCAACCTCAAACTTCTTGACAACCTTTCTCCTCTCAATACGACATCAGCTCATCCCCTCTATCATACACCTTCTTTTTCTCCTCTTGCCAAATCCAAGCCTTCTATCCATCCACCTAAACCAAATAAAAAGAAAAGATAAAAGGCTAAAAAGAAAATAATCATAATTAGAATCTGACAATGACAATGGAAAGGAATATACAATAGAACAAGTCAACAATGATCCAACATGATCAGATGAATGTGAATCAAAACGACCAACAGTTAGAAGAAGAAGGCTCGACCTTTCTGGCAGCTCCACAAAAATAAAATACTCAAGCCGATATAGGAGCCTGAAATGTGAGGGGAGCACATTTGAAAATGAGCCAACAAGAAATCAAAACCCTTACCAACACACATAACCTTCACATGAGCCATCTTTGAAATAAAGTTAAACCTTGATCTCTCCAAAAAAGCAAGCTCCTTTATCAACACTAGTTGGGCCTCTGTTTATAACTTACCGTCTACTCCAACTACAATTTATATATAGTTGCATGATTAGTGCAAATAGAAAGACCGAACAAATATTTTGTCAAAAATAAAGTAAAAGCTACCTGATAATGAAATATGCATAACGTAGGAAAAGATACCGAAGAAAAATAAGCAAAGGTTACAGTAAAGTATACAAACATGATACTATTGATTTTTATATTCAAAATGCATCTGTAGTAATTATTAAAACAGTATATGATCAGTAATTGGACATACAATTATGGAACCATACGACCAATGGCATCATATTGCCAATTTCTTAAGTAAGTCCTTTAATTTATGTCTTCAATGTTGAAATAAATATAAAGATAATGTCTTACTATATATATATATATATATATATATATATATATATATATATATATATATATATATATATATATATATAGACAATCCAAGGGGAAATGAGCTGCCAACAAACCTGGCAGGTGACTGAGCAACAGAAGACAAAAGACAACAACAAAAGCCTGTAAGCATGATACAGAGACTCTCGACCAATAGAAATCTGAGCTGACCATCGTCCAATCCTTAAAGCTCAACAAAAACATGTGCTCCAGTCTTACCAACCCTGAAGGACTAGCGGTATTATTAGTAATAAACGGAGTTTACTAGTCATTCACACTCGAAAGTCATTGCAGATTTGTCAAAGGTGAAGGTGACTATTGCACGTCGAAGACGACAAATAAGTGAAAACCAGATTGGGCTTACAATCATAGTACTCTACAAAGGGACGGTCCACCAAAAATATAACAAACCCAATTTTGTAAGAGTAAAAATTAGGAAGCCTGTGGCATACATCCCTTATATATTTTGTAAATACACATAACATCCCTTCATTTTTAGTTAAGTTTTCGGTTCCTATCTTTAAAATCGGACCATCTAAAAGGCAAAAGTGTCCTTTCATTATAATTTCTCTCTGCACTTCATCGTTCGTGTGAAAATAAATCAGTAAACAAAATCGAAGCATAATCTAGTGAATAAACTGAAATCAAGGTGACTAGAAAATTGATTTAGAAGGAAGACGAAATCAAATACTCATTAGAAGAATCTGAAATCAAATAATGAAAAGTATAATCAATTAGAACATCAAAATCAAGCAGTAAATTGAAATAGCAAAAGAAAACAATAATTTGCATGAAAACGTATGCATTCTTCACAAAATTAAAAAATTATAATATATCAGCAACAATTTAAGAATATTTGCAGATTAAAATGCAAATATTAATAATATTTGCAGATAAAAATGCAAATATTAATAATATTTGCAGATAAAAATGCAAATATTAATAATATTTGCAGTTTTAGCTGCAAATGCGTAGAAAATTTGCAGTAAATTTTTTGATTACTTGATAAAACACTCTCACAACTCTAACATATATTATTACATGTTTTACTGCAAAAATTGTACATATTTACAGTATTGTAAGAAAAAATTCATATCATTTGTTGATTTTTCTGCATTTATTCAGAATAATTGCAGCTATATCCGCAAGTATTCATAATAATGGCATATGAAAGTAAAAATAACGAATACTTACCAAAAAACACTTGCAGCTTCAACATATATTATTATATTTTTGTGTAAAAGTACAAAACATATTTGCAGTATTATAAACAAATGTTTTCAAATTTTGCATATTTTTCTGCAATTATTAAAAATAATTGCAGCCATAACTGCAATTATAATATTTGCAAAAAAAATAAAAATATTCATAATATTTCATTAGATTTTTTAATGCAAAATTGACACTATTTGAAGTTTTTATGTAAGTATTCTCAATATTTGTAGATTTTTCTACAAATATTGAGAATACGTGAAGAAATATTGAAAATATTGGAATATATACAGAATTTTATGCATGTATTTTCACTAATTGCAGTTTTTAATGCAACATATTTGCATATATTCTCAGTAAACGTTGTTTTTATGCATGTATTCTTAATTATGAAGATAAAATTCATCTTCCCAATGCAATATATTGAAATTAACAATTGCAGAGATTTTTTTTTTATAGAAGTATGTTTATATGCAAAATTTTCCAATATATGCTGACTTTTCTGCAATTATTTTGATTATTTGCACCAATGTCTGCAAATATTCTTAAAAATTACATATTTTTCAACGGTTATTTTCTATTGTTATTAACAATATTTGCACCAACTTCTGCAATTATTTAGAATAATTGCATATTGTTCAGATCTACATGCAAATTATTTAGAAAAATTGCAGAAATACATGCAATTATACATAATAATTGCATATATCTATGCAATTATTATGTATAATTGCATACAAAGATGAACACAAATGATTTTAAGGGAATGATTGCTGATTTTCAAGCAAGTGTATTGTGACGACCCGGATATTCGCGTTCGAAAATCGACATCCATACTTCATCCGTATTCGAATGCCGCAGATTCAAACATTTAATCTGATTCGCCCAAGCTTACAACACATTAAATATAACAATACAGCGAAAGAAAACGATAATATCATTGATATACAACAGTTGATTACAACAGTGATACAACTAATATCAACATACATCAGAGATACACAATAGCGAAAATAAAATAGCACCAAAAGAAGAGATAACATCTTAAATGCTAATCTTCAAGAGAGAAGGAAAGACAGAATCCAACACTGCGACACCATTGCTCCAAAGCTTAAAGACTTTCATCTCCAAACCAAAAGCTCGAACCATCATCATCATGTTGTATAAAGCAAGGTCAGCCATCCAAAGACTCTAAAACTTTTGATCCATATCAATACTTGACTAGCTTTTGATTGTACTAAAACCTGACTCTAGGCTGCCCATGTGAAAAATTGTGGAAACCCAGAGTTTAGGAAGGGGATAATAAACTCTAGGTCAGCCATGAGACTGGTGTGAGCAAACAAAAATAGTTTATCTTTATCAAAAGAAAAATAAAAGAAATTCGCAATGCTTTTTAAAAATGAAACTACCATAAGGCCTCCCCGCACACACACAATGCAAGCGCACAATTGGAGGAGATTTCTCCTTATGATAGTCAAACATGCTTGATACGCGAAATCCTTTTGATATTATTATTAGTGCATAGTGGAAAACATTTCGAAAGTATAATATTAATCATGGCTAGCATAAAACCATTATTGTATGCCTACTATAGCTACCATCTAAACAGTGGTGACCACCATAAGTAAATGTCAGGTTATACAACTAAAACCGTACAAGGCACATATTGGAGATTGGATTTTCAACAAATGGTCAGGCTAAAGAACTTTCTATTTCCACATGGGTACGCCTCTGGAGGGACGCCCCAAGAACCTACCTGGATCTCTGCCAACACAAGGCAGGATTACCCCTGTCCGGAAGTAAAACCTACAAGTATGCCATTCCCGGTCGTTACCGACCGTTATCTAAGTATCCTCAACCACAAAGTAATAAATTTACAGCAACCACATAGGTTAAATATCTAGGCTCCATACTATGATATTATCTTTTTCCAGAAGAAATGGACATACTCTTGGGGCGTGGCCCTTAATAACCTTGCCGCATCTTTCCTGTTTCGACCATTTTCGAATTGTGAGATCCGACGAGGTCACGTCCACAAAGCTACGTTTTTCACAAAAGCCATGCTTGGATCAACACATGATCAGCAGCACTTCGTATGCCACATTACCAAATTGGGAATGTACCGCTAGTAAATATCAACTACATATCCTCTGAACTCGTACGTCTCAGAAAAGGGTGTTAAGCTAAGAGAATAAATTCTCCGCCACCAAACAGAAATATATTTAATAAAAACCAGCTTTACATCTCAAAGTGTAATGTCAGGCACACATCCATACAAGTCTGTTCTGGGTACGAACAAAACCG